>CM072999.1:162443059-163780559 GCA_037038555.1 Rhynchonycteris naso | reverse complement strand
TGTATAGTTTCAAGTTTGAGTTGCCCAAAAACGAAGATATGAAGAATTTTGTGGATTTGGAAGACATAAGTGAAGTAGTAGACATAATCTTGAATGATCACCATGGTCATATCTGATACCAGACAGCTGCAGAATTGTCCGGGGAATACAAACCTGGCATTATTCTCCCCTGCTATGCACGCTGACCATACTCCTAACTGCTGGCCTTAGATCAAATAACAGATAACTTGACTGTGGACCACAAAAGTAGCTGATAACTTAGAAGCAAAAGGCCCCCTTTTCATGGTTCTAAACTGACAGTTGTATTAGCTTGGCTTCTTAAATTCCAGGGAAGTTTAAATGTTTCCACCCATTCCTGGTCTTTGGAAGACTGGTTAGCGATTCTCTAAATTTCTAACTCTCCTTTCTAGACTTTTAATTTCAAGCTTTATCACTTGTGTCTTAGGTTAAATTCCTATACTATATCCCTCATTCCCAAAAGCTCTGTTTCTCTGTCTCAGTCCTGAATGACATAGAATGAACTCTTTTGCAGCTACGCAGAATTTGAGAAATGAGGTCTGTGGTATTGAACAGAGACTTTTCTAAGACAATAAACATATATAATTTTATAATTTTCATGTGCTATAACTTCCTTTTTCTGGGTAAATAATTTTAATAATTACTGTTTCTAAGTACAGTTATTAAGCACAAAGTTAATGAAGAAAGCTTATACATTCTACATATGTATGACTCAAAAACTTGTGTATTTTCAAAGTAGACAGCTGCTTGATGTAAGGAGATATTCAAAGGAAATGTGGATCCCTAAGAAAAAATTCCAAAACTGGAAAAAAAAAATACAAAATTGCCTGCTCTGTTTTCATATGGAAGAACTTGAGTATGTAGAGAGAACATCCTACACACCTGCAAACTGGTGTCCCCTCTAAATACCTGCTTGTGAACATCAGCTGGAATCTCAGTGTCTCCTTTCTTTCATTTTTAAATCCTTTTGCTCATTCTTCCTCATTTCTTTCATTACTTCCAATGATACCCTAATAGTTCAGCAATATACACAGCCCTTCTACTCAAATACACTTTGACACTCATTCAACAATTGGCTTCTCATGTCCTCCAGGTTATCTCAATCTTTTAAAGCAGAGGTCCCCAAAGTTTTTACACAGGGTGCCAGTTCACTGTCCCTCAGATCGTTGGAGGGCCAGACTATAAAAAAAAAAACTATGAACAAATCCCTATGCACACTACAGATATCTTATTATAAAGTAAAAATCAAAACGGGAACAAATGCAATATTTAAAATAAAGAACAAGTAAATTTAAATCAACAAACTGACCAGTATTTTAATGGGAACTATGGGTGCAGATGCATCCTGTGCTCCTCTCACTGACCACCAATGAAAGAGGTGCCCCTTCCGGAAGTGCGGCGGGGACCAGATAAATGGCCTCAGGGGGCCGCATGTGGCCTCCGGGCCTAATTTGGGGACCCCTGTTTTAAAACATAATATTCAATCATCTCAGACATGACTATTTGGGAAATGATAGAATTCTCAAACTTACATATTAATCTAGAGTTATTTTGTTTATGTTCCACTATACTCGGCTATTTCTTGTACATTTCTAAGAAATCACCTTATGTGTCAATCCTCCAGAATTCCTTCTTTCATTGACCTTCCCAAATTTTGTTGGATGTTTTCATAATCCAACCACCAAGTGGAGTTTTGAAATGATAAAAATACACAAGAGCAGTACTATTGCTAGACTTATGGATTGTACTGTTATTGTGCATTTTCATGTCAGTATTCCCCAAATGATTGAGTGTTCATTGGAAGCAGAATCTAACTCTAAATTATGTAAGTACATTCATATTAGAGCAGTGGTTCTTAACCTGGGTTCTATGGAACCCTAGAGGTTCGATGAGTCAGTCTCAGGAGTTCGGAGAAGCCTCTGCCGCGGAGGCCAGAATAAAGTAATACCATAATTTGTTGTGAGTTCATGCATTTTGTTGGTTTTGTTCTTTGAGCAAGGTGATGTTCATGCACGGCTCATTTTGTGCACCAGTAAAAGAACATATACCTATGTCCTGAATTTGGAAAAAGACATCATATTTTATTTATCACTAAAGAAGGGTTCGGTGAATGCGCATATGAAACTGGTGGGTTCAGTACCTAAAAAAAAGGTTAAGAACTACTGTATTACGGGTTTAACAAATGTTTATTTAAAACGTTAGTTAATTTTATCCTAAAAACTATATTTTATAAGAAGTCTTTGAGGATTCTTTCAACTTTGAATTAGTTGTCAAGTATTACATGAATAAATTGCTATCTGTTTTCTATAATAAGAATTAGGCTCAGAAAAGGTAATGTAAGTTTTTTCTATGAATGTAATGCATCAATACAAAAACATATAATATTATAAATACATTTTCCTTTCTAATATTATTTGGGATCTTCAGTTGGTGGTCAGATAATTAACAGATATTTGCTGAAGGTTTCACATGCATAGAGAATTCTAATTTTTAATTTCTAGTCTTCAAATATTATATATCTATCAGTACCTATATTTCTAAACTATTTCAAAAAATAAGGAGCAAATAAAATGAGATACAAGTAAGCTGAAATTCTATGGTGAGGGCAAAAATTATAATGAAATATACAAATGTCTATATACTGATAGTAGAAATCCTAGCCCTCAAAGGTGACAGTCACTGGAGTCTTTGGGAAATGCTTAAGTCATGAGGGTAGACACTAGTGCCTTATTAAAGGGTGAGCCCTAGGCTCATGTGAAAATACAACAAGAAGTCTGAGACTTGGAACAGAGCCCTTACCTGACCATTTTAGCACCTTCAGCTTGGACTTCCGGCCTTCAGAACTGTGAGAAGTAAATTACTGTTGTTTAAAAGCTACCCAGTCTGTGGTTTTTGTTATAGCATCATGACTGGGCTAAGATGTGTGCTTTTCTGAGTTCTGTGAGCATTCTATTAATAAAAATTTACTGTACCTGAGGGTGGTTGGGGGGACCTCCAATTTGTAGCCAGCTGCTCTGAAGTACGGATGGTCTTGAGTACCACCAAGTATGGCTGGCATCTGAAGTTAGAATAGTGTTTGGGGACTGTGCAGTTTTTGTTTTTTACTCCTGGATAATAAAAGCACAGTGCCATCACATGCCAAGCTATCAAAAGCTGAGCATGCAAACATCTTTTAATTATGGGTGCAAATTACAGTACTATATTATGTTATCTCATTGCTCCTTACAATATCCCAGCACAACATGCACAACCTGCCTGTCACCCATCACACAAATGGTGGTGATGGCATTATAACAGGAACAGGCTGAAATGAAAAGGTACTGTTATTCTGTATGACCCAGGAAAGAGCTCCGATGAGCCCAACACTCATTTACTAATGGACTTTTTGAGAAAGTCTTAATATACCATATTCTGTCTATTTTTTAATTTCAGGACACATAATTACACAAGTTATTAAGCCCAATTGGACTTTAATTTCCCTTGATGAATCCTAATAACCAAAGGACAATGACCACTGTAAGGCTACTGGCACTGTGATAAGAAGTAATGATATCCTATTGCTTTGCTGTTTACAGAGGACTTGTAGTTTATTGGGGGATGTGGGGAGGAAGTAACAGAAAGAGGGCACCCACTTTAATCCCAGATGTGCAACTTCAAAACTGAGTGATTATGGGAAAGTCTTATTTAATGTCTTCAAGTTTAAATTCCCCAACTGCAACTATAAAATTAGAAAAGTAACATCTTTGCTGCCTACCACACTGGACTGCTTTATCTACAAGCTAATCCTTGTACTCAAACCCTGAAAGAGCAATTTAGTTGCCAAAGATAAAAATTAACATAGTTTACCTTAAAGCTGCTCTATTTCAGAATTAAATTCTAATCTAAATTTAAGGAAAACAATGCAGAAACTTGCATCAAAAGCTAAAAAAATATTTTTACTATTTTTTTTTTGGTTTTTTTCATTCATTCTTTTCCCCATAAAGAGTGTTTTGCATTATAAAAATCAACAAAGGTTATGGAAAAACATTTTCATTATTTTATGTAGTGCTGAAAATGAACATGACACTACAATAGTTTATATAATCCATTTCCTTTCTCTTTATAGCCTATTTCATTTTCTCTCAAACTGTTATTATTATCATGGCACCCAAATTTGGGCTATACAGCTCCCTTAGGAGGTCAGGTATACATGTTTTCTATAAGCAAATACATCAGACAGTGGCGGGGGGGGGGGGGCTGTTCGTGTAAAGTTAACAATGCTTCCTACAGGACAATATGCAAGTCAATTTTGTGAGAGCTGTCAGAACATCAGAGCCAGACTGGAAAATTCTAAGTTCAGGAGGATGGTCATGGTGCTGATACTTAATATGGAAAGCTACTCCTAACTCACTAAAAAAAAAAGTGAGAGCAAGTCTCTCTCTCTCTTTCTCTCTTTCTTCTACAAAGCTCTCAGAAGCAGAAAAAAACTAGAAACTCTTAGTAACTGAAAAGAACTTCCTGGTTGTAGTGAAGCACTTTATGCTAAGATCTACACTTAGAAACTGTAAAGCCAGTAGCCGTAGCCACCATCAGAGCAGCCTGACCCGTGCAGGTTCACATTGGATTCGAACAGACAGTAATGAAACAATGGAGCCAAAAACTGGTGAGCCATCAGCTTTAATTCTAGCTTGCACACGGCGGGCAAGCAAAAACATACACTGGGCTCCAAAACCCACATATTCAGTGCTCACAAAGCTACTGACTTATCCGAGTTTCCTAGAATCAAAGGTTTCTAGCTCACCAGACTTATTCACCACTGTTTCCCATCTCCTCCAGCCCAAAATCTTAACAAACTGGCTTCTACATCAGCACTCTGCCATCTTGACTGCTTCTCCTGGCCTCCATGTGGCCTTCATCTGCTTTCCTCTCTAATACCTCAGGAACCAAGAGAGATAGAGCAAGCTACTGGTCTCTCTCACTTTATAGCATAGATTCAAAACCTTTAATCCAATTATACAAACAAGGAAGTCTCTGTATAATGGGATTCCTCAGGAGAGTGCACCACCCTACACCATCCAATCAGTCAAGGATGTGGAGAAGAACTTACTCTTAAAACCAAGCCTTAGGCCATAATGACCTCGCCTGCTTACATTACAGCCTTTCCCCCACACCCATCTCAAGCATAAGGGCAAATAATATCACCTGGGTGACGGGCTTCCATGTGCGCAGTGCCATCTTTAACAAAGTGAGCATATTATATATATATATATATATATATATATATATATATATATATATATATATATATTTTAAAGTTTTATTTTATTCATTTTAGAGAGGAGACACAGAGAGAGAGAGAGAGACAGACAGAGAGAGAGAGAGAGAGAGAAAGGGGGGAGGAGCTGGAAGCATAAACTCCCATATGTGCCTTGACCAGACCAGTGCAGGGTTTTGAACTGGCGACCTCTGTGTTCCCAGGTCGACGCTTTATCCGCTACGCCACCACAAGTCATGCGAGCATATTATATTTTATCTGCCCAACAGCCATCGTTAACAAAGTGAGCATATTATATTTCATCTGCCCAACAGAAACATTGTAACCTGTGACCTGTGGATAGTTCACTTATGCAACTTGAAATTCACTCTTTCTCAAAGCAAAATTATGTGACCTTCCTGAAGGTAACAACTGAAGTAAAATTCATACCATTTAAAGGAAGATGGACAGGATAGTTGAAGGTTATTTTAATTATATGTATAACTAAAATAAAAATAATAATACATTATTTTATTAAGCTCTGCTTAGTCACTTTATGTGACATTAAAAAAATTCTTGGGGGAAGCAAGATGGCGACGGAGTAGGCGGACGTACCAACTTCCAACTCCCAGAACCAAAGTGGATTATAACCAATTTAAAGAACCATCATCTGGATAAACCAACTATGAACTAAACTAAGTGGACTCTTCAACCAAGGAACACAGAAGAAGCCACACTGAGACTGGTAGGAATAGCGAAAACGCGAAGAGGGCTGCCCAGCTCCCCGGAGCAAATGGCAGCCCGGAGAGACCAGCGGGGCGGGAGGAGAGTTTGGCGGAGAGGGAGGGACCTGGGTCCCAGGAACCAAGCCCCAGCCTACAGTCCCAGAGCCTAGAAGAGGCGTTTGGACAGTATTGAGCTGTGAAACAAGTGAGGGAGCTCCCAGGCCTACAGTGTGGAGTATTAGGTCCCTTTCTACTCTGCCGAGGGTTGCTGAAGGGTTTGGGGCGACAGGACGCTGAAACGCGGTTCTGTCGGCGTGGGCAGAGGCCAAGCCAGTGGGAGCTCGGTCTAGCCCAGCAGGGTAGGAGGGGAAGCGCAAAAGCGGTCCGGAAGCTGCGGGCCCACCTTTAATCCCACTTATAGGGACAAAGCTGGAGGCCAGGAACGGGCAGAATCTGCTCTGCGACCCTGTGCAAGCCGGCCCTGACCGCGGGGACTGGGCTAGGACCAGGGATGGGCAGGGGCTCGCGGCTGAGCTCACGCTACCAGGCCCACCCCCTTGGGCCGGAGAAACCGCGGTTTGCCAGTATACGTGCACGAGCGGGCTCTGAGCACGGGAACGGGGTAGACCCCAAGACAAGTGGAAGCTCGCAGCTGAGCCCATGCTACTATCCCCCCCACCCCCGGCCGGAGAAACCGCGGATTGCATTCATACGTGCATGAGCGGGCTCCGAACGCAGGGGCGGGTAAGAGTCCGGGACAAGCGGAAGTACACAGCTGAGCGGAAGCCAGCAAACATACCCGACCCAATAAACCTGGGTTTGCGACCCTGCACAGAAGGGCCCAAGCCTCGAGGGCGGGGCTAAATCTCCAGACGGGCAAAGGCTCACAGCTGAGAGCACGTTATGATAAAGGCCATCTACGACAAACCCACAGCAAACATCATACTAAATGGACAAAGATTAAAAGCAATCCCCTTAAGATCAGGAACCAGGCAGGGATGCCCCATTTCACCACTCTTATTCAACATAGTTCTGGAAGTCCTAGCTACAGCAATCAGACAAGAAGAAGAAATAAAAGGCATCCAAATTGGAAAAGAAGAAGTAAAACTGTCACTATTTGCAGATGATATGATATTGTATATAGAAAACCCTAAAGTCTCAGTCAAAAAACTACTGGACCTTATAAATGAATTCAGCGAGGTAGCAGAATATAAAATTAATATTCAGAAATCAGAGGCATTTCTATATATCAACAATGAATTGTCAGCAAAAGAAATTAAGGAAACAATACCCTTCACTATTGCAGCCAAAAAAATAAAGTACCTAGGAGTAAATTTATCCAAGGAGGTTAAGGACTTGTACTCGGAAAATTATAGAACATTGATAAAAGAAATCAAGGAAGATACAAACAAGTGGAAGCATATACCGTGCTCATGGTTAGGAAGAATAAACATCATTAAAATGTCTATATTACCCAAAGCAATTTGTAAATTCAATGCAATACCAATGAAAATACCAATGACATACTTCAAAGATATAGAACACATATTCCAAAAATTTATATGGAACCAAAAAAGAACACGAATAGCCTCAGCAATCTTAAAAAGAAAAAATAAAGCAGGAGGTATCACTCTTCCAGATATCAAGGTTTACTATAAGGCCATTATACTCAAGACAACCTGGTACTGGCGTAAGAACAGGCACATAGATCAATGGAACAGAACAGAGGACCCAGAAATAAACCCACAGCTTTATGGACAACTGATATTTGACAAAGGAGGAAAGAACATACAATGGAGTAAAGACAGACTCTTTAACAAATGGTGTTGGGAAAATTGGACATCTACCTGCAAAAAAATGAAACTTGACCATCAACTTACACCATTCACAAAAACACACTATAAATGGATAAAAGACTTAAATGTAAGCCGTGAAACCATAAGCATCTTAGAAGAAAACATAGGCAGCAAGCTCTCCGACATCTGTAGCAGCAGTATATTTGCCAATTTATCTCCACAGGCAAATGAAATAAAAGGCAAGATAAAAAAATGGGACTATATCAAACTAAAAAGTTTTTGCACAGCTAAAGACAATAAGAACAGACTAAAAAGACAAACCACACAATGGGAGAACATATTTGACAGCACATCTGATAAGGGGTTAATAACTAAAATTTATAAAGAACTTATAAAACTCAACACCAGGAAGACAAACAACCCAATCAAAAAATGGGCAAAAGAAATGAATAGAAATTTCTCCAAAGAGGACATACAGATGGCCAATAGGCATATGAAAAAATGCTCAACATCACTAATCATTAGAGAAATGCAAATTAAAACAACAATGAGATATCACCTCACACCAGTCAGAATGGCACTCATTAGCAAAACAACACAGAGTAAGTGCTGGCGAGGATGTGGAGAAAAGGGAACCCTTCTGCACTGCTGGTGGGAATGCAGACTGGTGCAGTCACTGTGGAAAACAGTTTGGAGATTCCTCAGAAAATTAAAAGTCGAACTGCCTTTTGACCCAGCTATCCCACTTATAGGAATATACCCTAAGAACACCATAGCACTGTTCGAAAAAAAGAAATGCGCCCCCATGTTCGTGGCACCATTGTTCACAATAGCGAAGATCTGGAACCAGCCCAAGTGTCCATCAGAAGATGAGTGGATTAAAAAGCTATGGTACATATATACTACAGAATACTACTCAGCCATAAGAAACGATAACATCGGATCATTTATAACAAAATGGATGTACCTTGATAACATTATACGGAGTGAAATAAGTAAATCAGAAAAAAAGAAAAACTGAGAACAGCATGATTTCATACATAGGTGGGACATAAAAGTGAGAATATGAGACATGGACAATAGAGTGGTGGTTACGGGGTGGGGGGAGGGAGGGAAGAGTGGGATAGGGAGGAGGGGAGGGACACAGGGAAAACCAGATAGAAGGTGACAGAGGACAATTTGACTTTGGGTGATGGGTATGCAACACAATTGAATGATAAGATAAACTGGAGATGTTTTCATTGTACATATGTACCCTGATTTATTGGTGTCACCCCATTAGAATTAATAATAATAAAATATATATTAAAAAAATTCTTGATTATAGATACTAATAGACAAGTCTGTATTTATAATAATTTATAAGATAAGTGTAAAGCCAGTGGCCAAGGCCACCAACACAGCCACCTGGCTCATGCAGGTTCGCATTAGATTCAGACGGTCGGTAATAACACAATGGACCGAAAAATTGGTAAACCATCAGCTTTAATTTTACTTTGTAACCGGTGGGCAAGCAAAAACACACACTGGGCTCCAAAATCCACTCATTCAGTGCTCACAAAGCTACTGATTTATCCGAGTTTCCTAGAATCAAAGGCTTCTAGCTCACCAGACTTATTCACCTCTGTTTCCCATCTCCTCCTGCACAAACTCTGCTAAAACTGGCTTCTTCCTCAGCACTCTTCATCTTGGCTGCTTCTCCTCTACTCCATGTAGCCTTGTTGGGCAGATAAAATATATTATGCTCACTTTGTTAAAGATGGCGCTGCCCACATAGACGTTCATTGATATTAATGTGTGTTCTGGAACAGGTTGTGGACAGGCCAGGTTGTTATAGCCTAAGGCTTAGTTTAAGAGTAAGTTCTTCCCCACACCCTTGACTGATTAGATGATGTAGGTTGGTGCACTCTCCTGAGGAATCCCATTATGCCTCAGATGGGTGGCTTTGTATCAGAGACTTTCTTGTGTGTATAATTGGATTAAAGGTTTGGATTTTCTAGGCTATAAATTGGGGCAGTCTGGGAGCTTGAGCTCTCTCTCTCTCTCTTGGTTCCTGAAGTTAGTATTAGAGAGGAGAGCAGAGTAAGGCCACATGGAGACCAGGAGAAGAAGCGAAGATGGCGGAGTGCTGATGAAGAAGCCAGTATGTGTAGAGTTTGTGCTGGAGGAGATGGGGAACAGAGGTGAATAACTCTGGTGAGCTAGAAACCTTTGATTCTAGGAAACTCGGATAAGTCAGTAGCTTTGTGAGCACTGAATGCTGAGCGAGAAGCCAGTTTCTTAAGAGTTTGTGCAGGAGGAGATGGGAAACAGAGGTGAATAAGTCTGGTGAGCTAGAAACCTTTGATTCTAGGAAACTCGGATAAGTCAGTAGCTTTGTGAGCACTGAATGTGTGGGTTTTGGAGTCCAGTGTGTGTTTTTGCTTGCCCGCCGGGTGCAAGCTAAAATTAAAGCTGATGGTTCACCAATTCTTGGCTCCATTGTTTCATTACCGACTGTTCAAATCCAATGCGAACCTGCATGGGTCAGGTGGCTCTGATGGTGGCCTTGGCCACAGGCTTTACAAGCCTTAATCTGCTCTCCTCTCTAATACTTCAGGAACCAAGAGAGAGCAAGATCCCAGTCTGCCCGACTTTATAGTGTAGATTCAAAACCCTTAATCCAATCTACAAACAAGGAAGTCTCTGATACAAAGTCACTTATCTAAGGCATACTGGGAGGATTCCTCATGAGAGTACACCACCCTACATCATCCAATCAGTCAAGGGTGTGGGGAAAAGCTTACTCTTAAAACTAAGCCTTAGGCTATAACGACCCATCCTGCTTACAGCCTGCTCCCTCACCAGCCGCAAGCATAAGGGCAAATAATATCACCTGGGTGACGGGTTTCCATGTGGGCAGCGCCATTTTTAACAAAGTGAGTGTAAAGCCAGTAGTCACGGCCACTATCACAGCCGCCTGGCCCATGCAGGTTCGCATTGGATTCGAACAGTCGGTAATGAAACATAGGAGCCAAGAACTGGTGAGCCATCAGCTTTAATTCTAGCTTGCACCCGGCGGGCAAGCAAAAACACACACTGGACTCCAAAACCCACACATTCAGTGCTCACAAAGCTACTGACTTTTCCGAGTTTCCTAGAATCAAAGATTTCTAGCTCACTAGACTTATTCACCTCTGTTTCCCATCTCCTCCTACACAAACTCTTAACAAACTGGCTTTTTCCTCAGCACTCTGCCATCTTGGCTACTTCTCCTCCACATGGCCTTAATCTGCTCTCCTCTCTAATACTAACCTCAGGAACCAAGAACCAAGAGAGAGACAGAGATCAAACTCCCAGACTGCCCCAGTTTATAGCATAGAAAATCTAAACCTTTAACCAATTATACATAAAGAAAGTCACTGATACAAAGCCACCCATCTGAGGCATAATGGGATTCCTCCCTACATCACCACCCTACATTATCCAATCAGTCAAGGGTGTGGAGAAGAGCTTACTCTTAAAACTAAGCCTTAGGCTATAATCACCCGGCCTGCCAACAGCCTGTCCCAGAACACACATTAATATCAACGAACTTCCATGTGGGAAGTGCCATCTTTAACAAAGTGAGCATAATATATTTTATCTCCCCAACAATCCACCCTTATGCTCACTTTACTACCCACAATCTACACCACCAGCATTATTATACAAGGAAATTAAGTACATTACACAAATTACAGCAAGAGCCCAAATCATACAGTTTCAACAATTACAAAGATACATTTTACCAGTCTCTGAGCACTTTGCCAAACGTGCAAAATGTCCTCGGCCTTTTCTCTAGCCATGGGAAAAGCTTCCCGGGGCAGGAGGGGCTCCGGCAAAGCCACCCCTACCCCCATCAGGGTATTTACATTGTCCAAAATCTGTAAGTCCATTCAACAAAGGAGCTTGTGCCCATCCGGTCATAGTCCAGGAAATCAGTCCACACACATAAGGCTTTAGCCTCCCCCCTCATTCCTGCCATCATGGCAAGTCTCACACTATCCTAAAGAAAAGCATGTGGCAATTGCAGTCAGCATTTCCATCTCTGCTCTGGGGAGCATGATGGCATCCACCCCTATGTCCCAAAATCGCAGACCTACCAGGAGAATAGTTACTCCTTTCTGCTGCGCTCTCACCTTCTGGAGACTGCCAATTGCAACTCCAGCTTGATTCTCCTCATCCTCCAAAGAGGAACTGAAAACATCAGCTTCTGCTGGGCTTGATCTCCGGGCCACCACTGCCTTCTGCTCAGCAGGTCTTGCAGCTCCAACCCCGGCCTCAGGCCTGGTCCTGGCCTCAGCTCTGGCCCCGGCCTCAGGCCCGGCCTCATGCCGCTGCTGGCTCTCCACAACATCTACGGCAATCTCCAACTCACGAACCTGTGATTCCTTCTCCAGCGTCTGCTCCATTTCCAGGTGAATCTCGCAAACCTGGTCAGCCTCCTCCTCCAGCACTTCCTTCATCTCCAGGGTCAGCATCTGTTTCTCCCACGTTTCCTCCAGCTCCTTCTGTTGCTCAGCCTGCAGGTTCTGGGCAGCCTCTTCCATAGAGCTCTCGGTTTCCTCACGCATAGCTGTAAAAGTCAGCCAGCCAACAGTCCCCCAAAAAACAGCTATGGGAAACCATAACAGCAGCCAGTTCTCTACTCCACCGCTCAGAGGTGGTGGCAGCTCCATGTCGATCTGTATTGAATCCTGCCACAGACTACGCCAAATATAAATCCAGTAGTCGATGTTACCATTACAGCAGCCTGGCCCACGCAGGTTCGCATTGGATTCGAACAGTCGGTAATGAAACATAGGAGCCAAGAACTGGTGAGCCATCAGCTTTAATTCTAGCTTGCACCCGGCGGGCAAGCAAAAACACACACTGGGCTCCAAAACCCACACATTCAGTGCTCACAAAGCTACTGACTTTTCCGAGTTTCCTAGAATCAAAGGTTTCTAGCTCACCAGACTTATTCACCTCTGTTTCCCATCTCCTCCTACACAAACTCTTAACAAACTGGCTTCTTCCTCAGCACTTTGCCATCTTGGCTACTTTTCCTCCACATGGCCTTAATCTGCTCTCCTCTCTAATACTAACCTCAGGAACCAAGAACCAAGAGAGAGACAGAGATCAAGCTCCCAGACTGCCCCAGTTTATAGCATAGAAAATCCAAACCTTTAATCCAATTATACATAAAGAAAGTCACTGATACAAAGCCACCCATCTGAGGCATAAATGGATTCCTCCCTACATCACCACCCTACATTATCCAATCAGTCAAGGGTGTGGAGAAGAGCTTACTCTTAAAACTAAGCCTTAGGCTATAATGACCCGGCCTGCCGACAGCCTGTGCCAGAACACACATTAATATCAATGAACTTCCATGTGGCAGTGCCATCTTTAACAAAGTGAGCATATTATATTTTATCTGCCCAACAGTGAGCATATTATATTTTATCTGCCCAACAATAAGATATAGTTTGTTGATGTCCTCATTAACAGTGTATAGGTGAAGCAATACCATATCAAGACTTGGTGGTCTCAGTAACTCCCTTTATCTTTTTGAAAAACATTTTGATAAATACAAGGAAGTTGACACTATTTACAAGTTATAATTTGTGAGCAAACAAATAGAGATATATGAGTTCCTTTAATACCAAAATCTTGAAAAAGTATCATAAAGCTGTCTTCTCTAATTTTTTTTTCAACACTCTTGCTCTTTTCACCACTGTATTTATTCTTCAGCCTTTTACTGATTCTAGTCTTTGTGCCACTGATGCCAAATTAAGAGTGTGTGACTCAAGACGTTAGCAATGTTGGGAACTGTTGATTCCCTGTGGCAGTGAAATTCAGACCTCTTGACTGCTTGTGTCCCTGGGCTGCAAGGAAAGGCTCTGCAAGCCTGGGACAGAGACTTCTGAGGAAGGGGATCCAGTTGGCTGGTTCTGTTGTGTCCAAAGTGAGACATGAAATATCAGCTCTGCAACCATTGCAGTAGCTACAAGTTGTAATCAGGTGTGGCTATGGCCAGGAACTACTATTCTGAGGTGAATCTGCATTTCTAGAATAAAGCTGACAGAACCAGAAATGAATAAAACTGGAAGCCCATTGGTAGCAGGCAGGAAGAAACAAATCTTTTCTTTGTCCTTCAAACTTTCAGTCTTCCTCTAGAGCCCCATATTGGCAGAACCAAACTTAGAGTCAAGTGATAAAGAAGAAACAATTAAATGAATAAAGCAAAAGGAAAATTTAAAAAACACCTAGAAACAAGCAAAAATGTAAATATAATATACCAAACCTATGAGTTGCAGCAAAAAAGGTTCTAAGAGGGAAGTTTATAGAAGTAAAAATGCACATTAAGGGAAAAGAAAAGACCTTAAATAAACAGCGTAACTTTATACTTCAATAAACTTAAAAAAAGAACAAAGGCAAGTCCAAAGTTAGCAGAAGGAAGAAAATAACAGACATCAAGGCAGAAATAAATGAGATAAAGTCCAGAAATAGAATAAGAAAAGGTAAACAACACTAAAAGCTGGTTTACGGAAAAGATAAACTGAATTGACATATCTTTAGCTAGAACACGGAAAAAGAGAGAAGACTCAAATCAAATGAAAGAAATAACCTTACAACTGATACCACAGAAATATAAAGAATTACAAAAGAAAGAACAAAATTATATTACTATCTCAAAACATATAGAAAAAGCATTTGACAAAATTCAACATCAATTCATGATAAAAAAATTTAACAAATTAGATATAGAAGAAATATACTTCAACAAAATGAAGACTATTTACAGGAACACCTCATTTTATTGTGCTTTGCTTTACTGTGCATTGAAATACTGTGTTTCTACAAATTGAAGGTATCTGACAACCCTCCATCGAGCAAGTATATCAGTGTCATTATGCCAACAGGCTCACATGATATCATTTTTTAGCATTAAATTAATTTATAATTAAATAATATACATTGTTTATAAAAATAATGCTACTGCACACTTAATAGACTACAATATAGTGTAAACATGATGTTGGGCAGATAAAATATATTATGCTCACTTTGTTAAAGATGGCGCTGCCCACATGGAAGTTCATTGATATTAATGTGTTCTGCTACCAATGGGCTTCCAGTTCATTGATATTCTGGGACAGGCTGTTGGCAGGCTGGGTCATTATAGCCTAAGGCTTAGTTTTAAGAGTAAGCTCTTCTCCACACCCTTGACTGATTGGATGATGTAGGGTGGTGCACTCTCCTGAGGAATCCCATTATACAGAGACTTCCTTGTTTGTATAATTGGATTAAAGGTTTTGAGTCTATGGTATAAAGTGGGAGAGACCAGTAGCTTGATCTCTCTCTTGGTTTCTTGGTTCCTGAGTTCCTGAGGTTAGTATGAGAGAGGAGAGCAGAGTAAGGCCACATGGAGGAGAGGAAGCAGCCAAGATGGCAGAGTGCTGAGGAAGAGTTTGTGCAGGAGGAGATGGGAAACAGAGGTGAATAAGTCTAGTGAGCTAGAAGCCTTTGATTCTAGGAAACTCGGATAAGTCAGTATCTTTGTAAGCACTGAATGTGTGGGTTTTGGATCCCAGTGTGTGTTTTTGCTTGCCAGCCAGGTGCAAGCTAGAATTAAAGTTGATGGCTCACCAGTTCTTGGCTTCATTGTTTTATTACCGACTGTTCGAATCTAATGTGAACCTGCATTGGCCAGGCGGCTGTGATGGTAGCCTTGACTACTGGCTTTACACATGAGTTTTACATTCACTGGGAAACCAAAAAGTTTGTGTGACTTATTTATTCTGAAATTTGCTTTATTACAGTGATCTGGTTTATACTTGCAGTGTTTCTGAGGTATGCCTATATAATAAGCACGCAGCTAATATCATTCTCAATTTTGAAAAGCTGAAAGTGTTTCCTAATATCAAAAAAAGACAAGGATACTCTCACCGCTTCTATTCAACATGTACTGAAAGTCCTAGCTAGAGCAATTAGGTAAGGGTAAAAAACAGATATCCAAATAGAACAGGAAGAAGTGAAATAGTTTCTAATAGCCACAGGCAAAAGACTGAAACTGGACTCTTCATACCACTCATGAAAGTTAAATTGAAATAGATTAAGTCCTAAATGTAAAGTCTGTAACTGTAAAATTCCTAGAAAAAAAAACCCAGAAAAAATACCATTTATATTGGTTTTAGAATGATATTTTTCATATGACACAGAAAGCACATGAAAGAAATGCAAAAATAAACAAGTAGAACTATATCAAACTAAAATGCATCTGTATAGTAAAAAAAAATAAATAATAATAAGAATTGAAAGACAACCTACCAAATGGGAGAAAATATTTGCAAACCATATGTTGGGCAGATAAAATATATTATGCTCACTTTGTTAAAGATGGCGCTGGCCACATGAAAGTTCATTGATATTAATGTGTGTTCTGAGACAGGCTGTGGGCAGGCCGGGTCGTTATAGCCTAAGGCTTAGTTTTAAGAGTAAGCTCTTCTCCACACCTTCGACTGATTGGATGATGTGGGGTGGTGCACTCTCCTGAGGAATCCCATTATGCCTCAGATGGGTGACTTTGTATCAGAGAGTTCCTTGTGTGTAGATTGGATTAAGGATTTGGATTTCTACATTATAAAGTGGGGCAGGCCAGGAGCTTGGGCTCTTGGTTCCTGAGGTATTAGAGAGGAGAGCAGAGTAAGGCCACATGGAGGCTAAGAGAAGCAGCCAAGATGGTTGAGTGCTGAGGAAGAAACCAGTTTGTGCAGAGTTTGTGTAGAGAGAAGGAGATGGGAAGCAGAGGTGAATAAGTCTGGTGAGCTAGAAAACTTTGATGCTAGGAAACTCGGATACGTCAGTAGCTTTGTGAGTACTGAATGTGTGGGTTTTGGAGCCCAGTGTGTGTTTTTGCTTGCCCGCCGGGTGCAAGCTAGAATTAAAGCTGATGGCTCACCAGTTCTTGGCTCCATTGTTTCATTACGATCTGTCCGAATCTAATGCGAACCTGCATGGCTGGGCGGCTGTGATCTTGACCCTGGCTACTGGCTTTACACCATATATCTGATAAGGTGTTAGTATCCAAAATATATAAGTAACTCAACAATTCAGTAGCAAAGAAAAAAAAAACAGAAATAATTCCATTGAAAATGGGCATAGCACTTGAATAGACATTGTTTCCAAAAGAATATATACAAATGGCCAACAAATAAATAAAAAGGTACTCAACATCACTATCATCAGGGAAATGCAAATCAAAAACATCCCCTCACACCTGTTAGAATGACTTTTATCAAAAAGGCAAGCAATAACTAGTTTTGGTGAGGATGTAGAGAAAAGGTAATCCTTTTACACTGTTGGTGGGAATATAAATTGGTACAGCTATTATGAAAAACAGTATGAAGATTCCTCAAAAAAAAATAACATTGATCAAGCAGTCCCACTTGTAGGTATATCTAGATGAAATAAAACCAGTATTTCAAGAAGATATATACACTTATGTTTATTGCAGCATTATTCACAATAGCCAACACATGGGAACAACTTAAGTGTCTGTCAGTGGATAAATGGATAAAGAAAAATAAATATGTAGAAATATATGAATACGAATATTGTTCAACCATGAGAAAGAAGGAAATCCAGCCATCTGCAACAAAATAGATAAACCTAGAGGACATTATTCTAAGTGAAATAAGCCAGACAGAGATAAACAAAAACTGTATAATTTTACATATTTGCAAATTCTGAAGTGAAAAAGTTGAACTCAAAAGCAGAAAGTAAAATGGTGGTTACCAAAGGGGAAGGGGATGGTTGAAAGGGGAAGATACTGGTCAAAGGGTACAGGTCTCCAGTTACAAGCTGAATAATTTCTGGGGAGCTAATGTATTACATAGTGGTTATAGTTAATAATGTTGTATTACATATTTAAATTTGCTAAGAAGATAGATATTAAGCATTCTTACCATACACAAAAAAAGATAACTATGTATACATATGTCAAATCATCACATTGTGCATTTTAAATATATACAATTTTACTTATCAGTTATACTTCAATACAGCTAGTGAAAAATAAATTTATGTTAAATGGTTTTTATTTAATTTTCATAGGATTATCAAATATATCTATAGCTTATGCTCCATAGATTATTTATAAGGAAATAAATTATTAAAATATTTAATTTAACCAGATTATAATTTTTATGTCATATAAATTCCAATATTTCAGTCTACTTGAATGCCATAGTCTGTTAGTAGCATGTGAAAATTCCTACACAAAGTA
This sequence comes from Rhynchonycteris naso, assembly GCA_037038555.1. NCBI lineage: Eukaryota > Metazoa > Chordata > Mammalia > Chiroptera > Emballonuridae > Rhynchonycteris > Rhynchonycteris naso. The sequence goes on along the minus strand of CM072999.1, from coordinate 163,762,493 downwards.
CTTCTGGGTTTTGCTTTATATATTGTAAATCATGTTATTCAGTGCATACTGACTCAAATTTCTAAAGGACCATACTGGTGACAATATTTTTTTTAATATAATGACAATTCTCTCCTATATATTGTTTTAAAGTTAATATTATCAACACCTGCTCTTTTTGTTAGACTAATTTTGCATCCTATTGCCAACTACTTTGGCTTATTTTAGATGTGCATTGGTAACCTTTACAGAACAAGAATTAGGATAATTTTGCTTTTTCATCAATTGATTTAGAATTTAATTAATTTATATGATAGTTTTATTGGTTCTTGCTTCTATCAACTTACTTAATGCTTTGTATAGATATACTACCTTTCTACATTTGTTATTATTACTTTTTGGCATATTGACTATTTTTATTTGATTTTATTGCTTTAATAATATACAGTGTACAAATTCCACTTGTTTTATATCACTGCTTCAAATTTCCATCTAACTGTGCTTTTATATTAGTAATGCAAATAAACACTGAGATAATGTTGAGAATGTAGGTTTAGGATGTATCATGAAGACCCTGTTGAAAATTTACACTTAATTTGTAAAGCAGTAGGAGAGAAAATTTTTCAAGGACTGCAATGTGATTATAGAGGCTGTAGAAAGATCAATTAGGCAGCATTTTGTAGGATGAATTAAAGTGAAATGAAAACACGAGCTGTGGATATAAGTTACAAGAAAGTGCTTTTGTAATTAAAGAGAAGGGATGAGAAGGAATGAGAGGTATAGATGTAATAAAGGTTATGTCAATTGGGTGTGATGTGCAAATAGAAGAACAGAATATACAGTATGTGGTATGTTATTATTGACTGGAAAAAGTTATGGTGGCATTTATAATAAAAAATGTTTGAAGAATGGTTTTGTTAGAAGATGATCTGCTTTGGACATGATAGAGACTAGGTAAGTAGAAACAAGTATCTAATAATCCACCATGCCAAGACAGAGTTTGGGAGGAGAAGAAATGGAGCAGAAGATTGGTGAGTCAGCCCCTGTGTTGCTAGTTGAAGCCATGAGAACTCATGAAAGCTTTAAAGGAAAGTGTTACAGAATAACTGAAGACAGAACCTGGGTGTATAAGTTGTTACATTATTACTTCTCAACATTTTTTTATTCAACTTGTTGACTACTAGGACTGGGGCTCTGTAGACTCTACATTGATTGATTGAGAGGGTGCTAAATTCCATGTATTTGTGAATTTCTTGTTTCCTTCTGTAATTAACTTCTAGTTTTGTACAATTGTGTTTGGAAGATACTTGGTATAATTTCAATCTTTTCAAGCTCTTTAAGACCTGTTTTGTGACCTAATATATGTCTATCCTAGAGAATGTTCTTTGTACACTTAAGAAGAATGTGTTTTCTGCTACTTGTTGAATGGAATATTGTAAACATACCTGTTTCAGTCTAAAGTGTAGCTCAAGCCCAATGTTTCCTTATTGATTTTCTGTCTAGATTTATCCATGGTTGAAATTGGAATACTTAAGTTCCCTACTATTATTGTTTTGTTGTCTATTTCTCCATTCATATCTATTAGTATTTTGCTTAATATATTTAAGTGCTATACTGAAATTTTAATCTTAAGCAGTTGCATTTGCAAATTATAGGCAGTAATAACTCCATGACATTAAAAAAGAAATTTGCCATTTAAAGATATCTGACATGAACTGTATACCAAAAATAAGAATGAATTTAACTACAGAACCACATTATATGTTACCTAAAGTTTGCGTATATTTTTTCTTAAACTATCTTATTAGCTGTTTATAAATCTAATTCTATAGTGCATTTTATCATTCCTTGATTAATTCCATTGTGACTTCTATAAAATATTTTATTAAACATTTCCTTCAGGAGTGATGTCAGAGAAATGGCGCTGTGAGGGGTGCTCGCGAGACCTTTCCCTGAAATTTCAACAAATTCAACAACTAGAGACAGAAAAACAATCACAGGAGCATCTGAAATACACATGCATCATACAAAGGTACAACTGGGCAAAAAGGTGGCTGAATATATAATCCACTCTGAAGGAAATAAGATGGAGAATGGTGTATTCCGTTTTCCTCACTGACCTGAGGAAGGGCTGCTTTCACTTGGAACTGAGAAAGGGAGGGCTGGGGGCACAGAAAAAGCTGGGCTAGGGAAGATGGCGATGGAGTAAGCGGACATACCAACTTCCAACTCCCAGAACCAAAGTGGATTATAACTTGATTTTAAGAACCATCATCTGGACAAACCAACGTTGAACTGGACTGAGAGGACTCTTCAACCGGGGAACACTGAAGAAGCCACACTGAGACTGGTAGGAAAAGTGAAAACGTGGAAAAGACTGCCCAGCTCCCCAGAGCGAAAGGCAGCCTGGAGAGACCCGCGTGGCTGGAAGAGAGTTTAGTGGAGAGGGAGGGACCTGGATCCCAGGAACAAAGCCCCAGCCTACAGTCCCAGAGCCTAGAAGAGGTGTGTGGACAGTATTTAGCTGGGAAACAGGTTAGGATACTGTTTGTGAGAAAGAGACAGTTGTCTCAGACCCAGGATTCTTCTTAAAGGGGTGGCGAAGAAAACCTCTCTCACAACCACTCACCTGGGACTTCAGGAGACAGGGAGAGAGGACAGGACTGGAGTAGTGGATAGAGAGTGTGGTCTGGAAGGCGCAGGGAGAAAAGCTTTGAGGGACAGCCACCCTAAACCCTGGGCTGAGTCACAACAAAAATCTGAAACAATATTTCCCCTGGAACCAGCAAAGGGAAGCAGGACACCAGCCAAACAGGCTCCCCTGTAGCAATTAGAGCATAGTCGCTTAGAAGGAGGGAGCTTTCAAGACTACAATATGGAGTGTTAGGGTCTGAGCTGCAGTGCCCCAACCCACAATGCTGAGGGCTTGCTGGAGGGCGGGCGGCCACGGGATGCAAAAGCGTGGTTCCGCTGGCGAGAACAGAGGCCAAGCTGGCTGGCGTGAGCTCAGTCTAGCCCAGCCGGGGCAAAAGGGACACGCGAAAGTGGTCCGGTGGCTGCGGACACGCCTGCAAAGCCACCTGTGGGGGAAAAGCGGGAGCCCGAAATGGGTGGAGATCCGGCACAAGGCAGGGGCAAGTAGGCACGCAGCTTCACCAGGCCTCTGGGGCTTGAAGCCCTGCCCGAACCGGCTTTGCCTGCAGAGATGGGGAGGAAGCCCAGAGTGTGGCTAAGCTCATAGCAACAGCCCCACCCAGCTGAGAAACCGAGGTTGGTGGGGCTGGGGCTTCCAGCCTGGGCTAGTAGCTGAGCACGAACCAAAAGCCTCTTCCGGCTGGAGGAACAGCCTGAGAGAAACCAGCAGCTAAGCAAAAGTGCTCACCCTTACCTTTGAAGCCCAGGCTTGTGGCTCGAGTATGGTGCACAGTCCCATGCATGGGAGAGGGGCAAAAGCAGAGACCGGCTGAGGCTTGTAGAGCCGGCAGGAGAACACAGCCCCTCCTGTGGAGGCGAGGTGGAGACCTCAGCAGCCAAGGCTGTTGCAAGCAACACCTACACCCATCTGCCCTAGGCAGCGGCAGAGGGGGTGGTGGGCCAGCAGACATATCACACCTAGAGAACACAGAGGCAACACCCATTGGACACCAGTAGTCAAATTCTTCTTACACAAAGACAAAATGGGCAGACAGAAAAATGCAACCCAAATGAATCAAAAGAAATCCTCAAAGAAGGACCTGAATGAATCAGATATAACCAAACTACCTGATGCAGAGTTTAATATAATGATAGTTAGGATATTCAAAGAGCTTAGAGCAACAATGGATAGTCATTACGAACACCTAAATAAAGAGATAACAAGTATAAAAAAGAAAATGGAAATAATAAAAAAGAATCAGACAGAAATGACAAATACAGTATAAGAACTGAAGACCACAATAGAAGGAATTAAAAGCAAGATGGATGAAGCTGAGGATCGAATCAGCGAGTTAGAGGACAAAATAAACAAAGACACAGAAGCAGAGCAGAAAAAAAAAGAGACTCAAAAAATCTGAGGAAACTCTAAGGGAGCTCTGTGACAACATGAAGAGAAATAACATCCGGATCATAGGGGTTCCTGAAAAAGAAGAGAAAGAACAAGAGATAAAAACTTTGTTCAATCAAATCATAGCTGAAAACCACCCTAAATTAGGATTGGAAAATGTTTCACATGTGCAAGAAGCACAGAGAACTCATTTAAAGAGAAACCTAAAAATATCTACACCAAGACACATCATAGTTAAAAGACCAAAGCTAAAGGATAAAGAGAAAATTTTAAAAGCTGCTAGAGGAAAAGGATTACCACCTAAAAGGAGCCCCCATAAGGATGACATCCGACTTCTCAACAGAAACACTTGAGGCCAGAAGAGGATGGCAAGATATATTCAAAGTAATGCAGATCAAGAACCTACAACCAAGACTACTCTATCCAGTAAGGCTAACGTTAAAAATTGAAGGAGAAATAAGGAGCTTTCCAGACAAAGAAAGCCTCAAGAAATTCATTAAAACCAAACCAATTCTGCAGGAGATAGTAAGGGGCCTGTTGTGAACAGTTCAAAGGGGGAAAAGATATGGCAAAAGAAGAATACAGCTTTAAAGAATAAAATGGCAATAAACAACTACATATCAATAATAACCTTAAATGTAAATGGATTAAATGATCCAATCAAAAGACATAGGGTAGCTGTGTGGATAAAGAAACAGGATTCATACATATGCTGTCTACAAGAGACACACCTTAAAACAAAAGATGCACATAAACTGATGGTAAAAGGATGAAAAAAATATTTCATGCAAATGGAAATGAGAAAAAAGCCGGAGTAGCAATACTTATATCTGAAAAAATGGACTTTAAAACAAAGGCTGTAATAAGAGATAAAGAAGGGCACAACATAATGATAAAGGGAACAATTCAACAGGAAGATATAACCATTATAAATATCAACGCACCAAACATAGAAGCCCTGACATACAAAAAGAGGAATAATGGATATAAAGGGCAAGATTAACAGCAATAATATAATAGTAGAGGATTTCAATACCCCACTAACGTCACTGGATAGATTGACAAGAAAGAAAATTAACAAAGAAACAGCAGACTTAAAGGATACACTTGATCAACTCGATTTAATAGATATCTTCAGAACTTTTCACCCTAAAGCAGTAGAATATACATTCTTTTCAAGCGCTCATGGTACATTCTCCAGGATAGACCACATGTTAGGACACAAAAATGGTCTCAACAAATTTTAAAGGATTGTATTCATATCAGGCATTTTCTCTGATCACAATGCCATGAAACTAGAAATTAACCACAAAACAAACTGAAAAATCCTCAAACACTTGGAAACTAAATAGCATGTTTTTAAACAATGAACGGATTAACAATGAGATCAAAGAAGAAATAAAAGAGTTTCTAGAAACGAATGATAATGAGTGTACATCAACTCAAAATTTATGGGACATCTAAAGCAGTACTGAGAGGAAACTTCATAGCACTACATGCATACCAAAAGAAGCTATAAAAAGCTCAAATAAGCAACTTGACCCCGCATCTAAAAGAACTAGAAGAACAACAGCAAACAAAGCCTAGGACTAGTAGAAGAAAGGAGATAATAAAGATCAGAGCAGAAATAAATGACATAGAGGATAAGGAAACAATATAGAGGATTAATGAAACCAGGAGCTGGTTCTTTGAAAAGGTAAATAACACCGATAAACCTTTAACTAGACTCACCAAAAAAAAAAGAGAGAGGACTCAAATAAATAAAATTAGAAATGAGAGTGGAGATATAACAACTGACACAACAGAAATATAAAGTATTGTAAGAAAATACTATGAAGAACTCTGTGTGAAAAAGTTAGGCAACTTGGGTGAAATGCATAAATTTCTTGAATCATATAATCTTCCAAAAATCAATCTGGAAAAATCAGAACACCTAGACAGACCAATTACAACAAATGAGATCGAAACAGTTATCAAAAAACTGCCAACAAAGAAAAGTCCTGGGCCTGATGGCTTCACAAGTGAATTCTACCAAAAATTCAAAGAACTAACTCCTATCCTCCTCAAACTATTTCAAAAAATTCAAGAGGAAGAAAGACTTTCAAACTCCTTTTATGAGGCGAGCATAATTCTGATCCCAAAATTGGGCAAAGACAACACAAAGAAAGAAAATTATAGGCCACTATCCCTGATGAATTTAGATGCTAAAATCCTCAACAAAATATTAGCCAACCGGATCCAGCAATATATGAAAAAAAATCATACACCATGATCAAGTGGGACTTATTTTGGAGAGGCAAGGCTGGTTCAATATTCGCAAATCAATCAATGTAATTCATCACATAAACAAAAGGAAGGACAAAAATCCATGATAATTTCAATAGATGCAGAAAAAGCGTTTGATAAAATACAGCACCCATTCATGCTCAAAACTATCAGTAAAGTGGGAATACAGGGATCATTCCTTAACATGATAAAGGCCATCTACGACAAACCCACAGCAAACATTATACTCAATGAGCAAAAAATTTTAAAGCAATTCCATTAAGATAAGGAACCAGGCATGGGTGCCCCCTTTCACCACTCTTATTCAACATTGTTCTGGAAGTCCTAGCTACAGCAATCAGACAAGAAGATGAAATAAAATGAATCCAAATTGGAAAAGAAGAAGTAAAGTTGTCATTATTTGCAGATGATATGATATTGTATGTAGAAAACCCTAAAGTCTCAGTCAAAAAACTACTGGACCTGATAAATGAATTCAGCAAGGTGGCAGGATATAAAATTAATGCTCATAAATCAGAGGCATTTTTATATACCAACAATGAACTGTCAGCAAAAGAAATTAAGTAAACAATCCCCTTCACTATTGCAACCAAAATAATAAAGTACCTAGGGGTAAATTTATCCAAGGAGGTTAAGGACTTGTAATCAGAAAATTATAAAACATTGACAAAAGAAACCAAGGAAGATACAAACAAGTGGAAGCGTATACAGTGCTACGGTTACGAAGAATAAACATCATTAAAATGTCTATATTACCCAAAGCAATTTATAAATCCAATGCAATACCAATTAAAATACCAATGACATACTTTAAAGATATAGAACACATATTCCAAAAATTTATATGGAACCAAAAAAGAACACGAATAGCCTCAGCAATCTTAAAAAGAAAAAATAAAGCAGGAGGCATCACTCTTCCAGATATCAAGGTATACTACAAGGCCATTGTACTCAAGACAGCCTGGTACTGGCATAAGAACAGGCACATACATCCATGGTACAGAACAGAAAACCCAGAAATAAACCCACAGCTTTATGGACAACTGATATTTGACAATGGAGGAAAGAGCATACAATGGAGTAAAGACAGTCTCTATAACAAATGGTGTTGGGAAAATTGGACATCAACCTTCAAAAAAACAGAACTAGACCATCAACTTACACCATTCACAAAAACAAACTCAAAATGGATAAAAGACTTAAATGTAAGCTGTTAAACCATAAGCATCTTTGAAGAAAACATAGGCAGTAAACTCTGTCACAGCAATATATTTGCCGATTTATCTCTACAGGCAAATGAAATAAAAGGCAGGATAAAAAAATGTGATTATACAAACTTAAAAGTTTTTGCACAGCTAACGACAATAAGAACAAAATAAAAAGACAAATCACACAATGGGAGAACATATTCGACAGCACGTCCGATAAGGGGTTAATAACCAAAATTTATAAAGAACTTATAAAACTCAACAACAGGAAGACAAACAATCCAATCAAAAAATGGGCAAAAGAAATGAATAGAAATTTCTCCAAAGAGGACATACAGATGGCCAATAGGCATATGAAAAAATGCTCAACATCACTAATCATTAGAGAAATGCAAATTAAAACCACAATGAGATATCACCTAACACCACTCAAAATAGTGCTCATCAGCAAAACAACACAGAATAAGTGCTGGTGAGGATCCGGAGAAAAGGGAACCATCCTGCACTGCTGGTGGGAATGTAGACTGGTGCAGCCACTGTGGAAAACAGTTTGGAGATTCCTCAAAAAATTAAAAATCAAACTTCCTTTTGATCCAGCTCTCCCACTTTTAGGAATATACCCTCAGAACTCCATAGCACTGTTTGAAAAGAAGAAATGCGCCCCCATGTTTGTGGCAGCATTGTTCATAATAGCGAAGATCTGGAAACAGCCCTAGTGTCTTTCTTAGGCCGAGTGGATTAAAAAGCTTTGGTACATATATACTATGGAATACTACTCATCCATAAGAAATGATGACATTGGATCATTTACAACGAAATGGATGGACCTTGATAACATTATATGGAGTGAAATAAGCAAAATAGAAAAAAACTGAGAACTACATGATTTCATACATAGGTGGTACATAAAAACAGGACTATGAGACATGGACAAGTGTGTGGTGGTTACGGGGTGAGGGGAGGGAGGAGAGAGAGGGAGAGGGGATGGCGAGGGGCACAAAGAAAACCAGATAGAAGGTGACGGAGGACAATTCGACTTTGGGTGATGGGTATGCAACATAATTGAATGATAAGATAACCTGGAGATGTTTTCTTTGAACATATGTACCCTGATTTATTAATGTCACCTCATTAAAATTAATTTTAAAAATGCGGGCAGAAAAAGAAAAACAGTAAAAGCTGGGCTAGGGTAGAGACATTCAAGCCGAGGAGAGAGTCTGCCCACGGCTCAGCCCACACAGAGCTAACGCCAGTGACAGACCCCGGCAGAGGTGGGCGAGCAGTTGCCTTGTTTTCTTCCAGTCTCCCAATTGGCGAGCATGGGCAGTGTGTGAGTGGATCCATCTCGCACTTTGGGTGTGTTCGCCCAGGTTCCCTGAAGGAGGGGCTGGGTCGGAGATCGTCAGCAGTGGCCCTATGTGCAGGCTGTAACCAGAGTCTCTGTATAATCCCAGTACCCCGAATGGCAGTGTGTGGGAAGTGCACAGAGAGATGGCTTCCCTACGGGTATGGTGTCTTGCCAGCCATACAGGCGAACAATGCACATTCCCAGAAAAGAGAACTGTGAAAGTGGTGGGGGGAAGGGCGTGCAGACAGCCTCTGGAGAGCAGATCCACGGAGTGCTGAAAGAAGCCTAACCCACAGTCTGCTCACTGCCCAGTGGGTTTACACTGATGACTCTTGCTGACAAAGCCTTCTTTCCCAGGCTTGTGATTTAAGCAGACCCAGAAGAAGGACTTGATAGTTCTCAGGGCCTCTTGCTCTGCAGGCAGTGGCTGGGGCAACTTTCAGCCAGCCAATTCAAGTTAAAAAGTACAGTCCCACGGAACAGACCTCAGAGAACACTGTGGAAGTTGGTGGGCTGGGCTGTAGGCTTCCCAACAAGGGAGAAGCCTGTGGAGAGAAGACCCATGGAGCACTGAGGTTAATTTAACTAGAACTAGAAATTAGCTCACTCTCTTGCCTGCCTGAGCTGGTGGCACTGGTTGACAAAGCTTTCATACACAGAGCTGTGCTTTGAATGAACCTGGAAGAGGGACTTGGCAGCTTTTAGAACCTCTTGCTCTGCAGGCAGTGACTGAGGCATCTTCCTGCCAGCCAATACAGGTTACAAAGTACAAAAAGCCTAGGGAAAGTAGAACCGTGGAGTGCTGAGGCATACTAGACATGCCCGAAGGCTCATAGAAAGACACCTGAAAAGCAATCGGTTCCCAGCTCTTCCTGATTATGCTGGCAGCTCTGGCTGGCAAAGCTTCACCCAGAACCCTGCTTTGAGCGGGGATAGAAGAGAGATTTGGCAGCTCTTAGAGCCTCTTGATCTCCAGCCAGTGGCTGGGTAACTGGTAACTTCACAGCTGGATCCCCAGGCTGCTGGTTCAGGAAGGAGAGATTTAGGAAGAGGCTCAGGAAAAACAGAATCTCCCATTGTCAGAGCCTGCAAATGCTGACAAGCCCCATCTACAAACAGGACTGAAGTCTAGTTTATGTCATCACCATATTAACACATCAACTGCAAATCTCTGCCTAAGGGTGCCACAGGGGAAGAACCTGGGGTACAGCGCCACTGGCCAAAAAGAGAAAGAAGAAAAAGGAAGAAGATAACCTCTCAAAACCAGGAAATATCTAGTCTTTATAACTTTTTCCATTTATTTCCTTGTATTTTTTATCTTTTTTATTCTCTTCCACCTTGGTCATTTTATCCTCTTTCTGTTTTATTCTTTTCTTTTCATTTTGAACTTCAATACCTATAGGTGTTACATTTTCCATTCTTTCTTCTTTGAGTATTACAGTCCAAAAAAGTTAACTCAATTTATTTTTCTCTCTCTCTTTATTTTTGTTTCTTCTTTTCTCTTTCACTTTTTCTCTCATTGGAATCTCACCCACAAACAAGTTATCTTATTCTGGATTCAAATTTTTTCTTTGTGGCATTTTGAGCTTTTTATTTCACTTTTTATCTCTTTAGCATTTCCCTCAGCTTTGGCTCTCCATTCTATGTAGTTTTTGTTCCACTTAACACTAAAGAATTTTCATTTATCACTGTATTGTTTTTCTTTTTCTTTTTTCCTCTCTTCTCTTACAATATTTCTCTCATTCAACTGTCATTTGCAAACAAATTATTTTATTCTTAATCCTAATTTTTTCATTGCAGCATTTTGTGGGTTGTTGCCTGTCACCTCCCCCAAATCAGACCCTTTGTTCTACATATTTTTTGCTCCACTTAGCACAATAGAATTTTCAGTTTTTCCTGCATTTTCTCAATTTTTTTTCTTTTCTTTTTTTATCAACTCTCAAATGCCACTAAGGAAAAAAGAAATCGAGTATCATGGATATAAAAGACAGAGATGTAGCTCAGGTGAGAAAAATCTACAGAAAAAAGTTTCAATAGCTTGGAAACCTTGGCAACTTAGGGAGCTCAAAAAACAATTCAACGAACAGAAATAATACATCACCAAGGAAATTGAAAGTATAAAAACGAATCAAACAGAGATGAAAAACTCAATTCATGAACTGAAAAACGAGGTAACAAGCTTAGCCAATAGAACAGGCCAGACAGAGGAGAGAATTAGTGACATAGAAGACAGGCAACTAGAGCACTACAAAGAGAAGAGAAGAGAGACTTATGAATTATAAAAACATGAGAAAGCCTTACAGAAATTGTCTGACTCCATACTAAAGAGCAACAAAAGCATAATGGGTATATCAGAAGGAGAAGAGAGAGAAAATGGAATGGAGAACATATTCAAACAAATAATAGAGGACAACGTCCCAAGCCTGTGGAAAGAACTAAAGCTTTGAATTCAGGAAGCAAACAGAACACCGAGTCATCTTAATCCTAACAAACCTACTCCAAGGCACATCATAATGAAATTGGCACAAACCAATGACACAGAAAAAATTCTCAAGGCATCCAGGGAAAAGAAGAATCAACATATAAAGGAAGGCCCATTAGATTATCAACAGGTTTCTCAGGAGAAACTCTACAAACTAGAAAAGAGTGGACCCCAATATTTAAAGTTCTGAAAGAGAGAAACTTCCAGGTAAAATACTATACTCATCAAAGCTATCCATCAAATACAAAGGAGAAATAAAAATATTCCCAGATACAGAAAAGATGAGGGAATTTATCACCAGAAAACCCCCACTTTAGGAAATACTAAAGGGGTTTTCCAACCAGATACAAAAAATAAAACAAAACAAAACTACAAGTAAAAAAGCTCCATCAAGATCACAATAAAAACAAGATTAATCTGTGACAACAAAAGAAAGGGGGGGAGAGGACAGAAATGAACAGTAGCAATTGAGGATGGAGTGCAGAAGCACTCACGAGATAATATACTACAATGAACATGGTACGTATTCTTTCCATTACTTTATGGTAACCACCCCTGAAAAAACCACCACAGAAGCACATGGCTTGAAAAAAGAAGTAACAGTGGTTAGAAGTATGGATTACAATCAAACAAAAACAAATGAAAGAAAAACAAAAGAGAAGAACAAAACAAGGTACAAAACTATCAGAAAGCAATATATAGGAAACCCTCAAGTGTCAATAATTACAGTAAACGTAAATGGATTAAACTCATCAATAAAAAGACACAGAGTAGCAGAATGGATAAAAAAGAAAATCCAACTGTATGCTGCCTACAAGAATCACATCTAAGCTACAAGTATAAAAACAAATTCAAAGTGAAAGGTTGGAAAAAATTACTCCAAGCAAATAACATCCAAAAGAAAGCAGGAATACTCCTATCTAACAATGCTGACTACAAGACGGCAAATGTAATCAGAGACAAAAACAGTCATTAAATACTGATTAAGGGGACAGTGAATCAAGAAGACATAACACTTCTTAATATAGATGCACCAGACCAAAGAGCACCCAAATACATAAAACAGCTACTGACTTACCTAAAAACAAAAACTGACAAAAATGCAATCACACTTAGAGACTTTAATATACCACTGATGGCTTTAGATAGTTCATCTAAACAGAAAATCAATGAAGAAATATTGGCTTTAAATGAAACACTAGAACAATTGGATATGATAGACATTGATAGACATTTACAGGACATTTCATCCCAAAGTGCCAGAGTATACATTTTTCTCTAATGTACATGGAACATTCTCAAGAATTGGTCATACGTTGGGCTACAAAAATAACATCAACATATTCAGAAAGATTGAAATTATACCAAGCATGTTTTCTGATTATAAAACCTTGAAAATAGAATTCAACTGCAAAAAAGAGGTAAACAACCCCACAAAAATGTGGACACTAAACAACATACTTCTAAAAAATGAGTGGGTCAAAGAAGAAATAAAAGCAGAGATCAAAATATACATACAGACAAACAAAAATAACAATACGACATATCAGAACCTCTGGGATGCAGCAAAAACAGTAATAAGAGGGAAGTTCATATCACTAAAGGACTATATGAACAAATAAGAGAGAGCCCAAGTAAACCACTTAAATTTACATCTTAAGGAACTAGAAAAAAAAGAACAAAGACTACCCAAAACCAGCAGAAGAAAGAAAATAATAAAAATCAGAGCAGAAATAAATGAAATAGAGAACAGAAAAACTATAGAAAAAATTAATAAAACAAGGAGCTGGTTCTTTGAAAAGATCAACAAATTTGACAAACCGTTGGCAAGACTCACTAAAGAAAAAAGAGAAAAAACCCATATAAACAAAATTCAAAATGAAAGAGGAGAAATTACCACAGATAACATAGATATACAGAGAATTATAGTAGAATACTATGAGAAACTGTATGCCACCAAATTTAACAATCTAGAAGAAATAGATAAATTCCTAGAACTATACAATCTTCCTAGACTGAGTCACAAAGAAGCAGAAAGCCTAAACAAACCCATAAGCAGGAAGGAAATAAAAACAACTATCAAAACCCTCCCCAAAAATAAAAGTCCAGGGCCATTCAGCTATACTAGTGAATTCTATCAAACATTCAAAGAAGACTTGGTTCCTATTCTACTCAAAGTCTTCCAAATAATCAAAGAAGAAGCAATACTGCCAAATACATTTTATGAGGCCAACGTAACCCTCATACCAAAATCTGGCAAGAACAACACAAAAAGAGAAAACTACAGACCAATATCACTAATGAATACAGATGCTAAAATACTAAACAAAATACTAGCAAATCAAATACAACACATTAAAAAAATAATTCATCATGATCAAGTGGCATTTATTCCAGAATCACAAGGATGGTTCAACATATGTAAAATGGTTAATGTAATACACCATATCAACAAAACAAAGAACAAAAACCATATGATCTTATCAATAGATGCAGAAAAGGCTTTCGATAAAATACATCATTTTATGTTTAAAACACTGAACAAAATGAGTATAGAAGAAAAATATTTCAACAAAATAAAGGCCATTTATAATAAACTATCAGCTAACATCATATTAAATGGCATAAAACTGAGAGGACTTTTCTCCTAAAATCAGGGACAAGACAAGGCTGTCCACTCTCTCCACTCTTATTCAACGTAGTGCTGGAAGTTCTAGCCAGAGCAATCAGACAAGAGAAAGAAATAAAAGGCATTCATATTGGGAAAGAAGAAGTAAAGTTTACACTTTTTGCAGATGATATGATCCTGTCCATTGAAAACCCCAAAGACTCCAGAAAAGGACTACTAGAAACAATAAACCAATACAGTAAGATCGCAGGATACAAAATCAATATACAAAAGTCCATTGCCTTCCTATATGCCAACAATGAAACATCAGAAAATGAGCTCAAAAAATAATCCCCTTCATGGTTGCAACAACAACAACAAAATACCTAGGAATAAACATAACAAAGAATATAAAGGACCTATATAATGAAAATTACAAAGCATTGTTAAGGGAAATTGAAAAAGATATAATGAAAAGTAAAAATTTTCCTTGCTCTTGGATAGAAAGAAGAAATATAGTCAAAATGACTATATTACCCAAAGCAATACACAAATTTAATGCAATTCCCATCAAAATTCCAATGTCATTTTTTAAAGAAATGAATAGAAATCATCAGGTTTATATGGAACTATAAAAAACCCTGAATACCCAAAACAATCCTAAGGAAAAAGAACAAAGCTGGGAGCATTACAATACCTGACTTCAAATTATATTATAGAGCCATGATAATCAAAGCAGCATAGTATTGGCAGGAAAATAGACACTCAGACCAATGGAACAGAATAGAAAGCCCAGAAATAAAACCACATGTATATAGTCAAATAATTTTAGATAAAGGGGCCAACAACACACAATGGAGAAAAGAAAGCCTCTTCAACAAATGGTGCTGGGAAAACTGGAAAACCACATGCAAAAGAATGAAACTCGACTACAGTTTGTCCCCTTGTACTAAAATTATTTCAAAATAGAGCAAAGACCTAAATATAAGACCTGAAACAATAAATTACATAGAAGAAAATATAGGTACTAAACTCATGGACCTTAGTTATAAAGAGCACTTTATGAATTTGACTCCAAAAGCAAGGGAAGTGAAGGTAAAGATAAATGAATGGGACTACATCAGACAAAGAAGCTTTTGCACAGCAAGAGAAACTGACAACAAAATAAACAGACAGCCAACTAAATGGGAGATGATATTTTTAAACAACAGCACAGATAGGGCCTCATATCCAAAATATACAAAGAACTCATAAAACTCAAAAACAAACAAGAAAAGGCTCCAATAAAAAAATGGAAAGAGGACATGAACAGATACTTTTTCCCAAAAGAAATACAAATGGCCAATAGATATATGAAAAGATGCTCATCATCATTAAGTATTAGAGAAATGCAAATCAAAACTACAATGAGATACCACTTCACAACTGTTAAATTAGTTATTATCAACAAGACAGGTAATAATAAGTGTTGGAAAGGCTGTGGAGAAAAAGGAACCCTCAACCACTGTTGGTGGGAATGTAAAGTAGTACAACTATTATGGAAGAAAGTATGGTGGTTCCTCAAAAAACTAGTAAGAGAACTACCATATGACCCAGCAATCCCTCTACTGTGTATATACCCCCAAAACTCAAAATCACAGGTACGTAGAGATACATGCAGCCCCAGGTTCATTGCAGTATTGTTCACAGTGGCCAAGACATGGAAACAACCAAAAAGCCCTGCAATAGATGACTGGATAAGGAAGATGTGGTACATATATAAGAAATGATGACATCAGATCATTTACAACGACATGGATGGACCTTGATAACATTATACTGAGTGAAATAAGTAAATCAGAAAAAAACTAAGATCCATATGATTCCATACATAGATGAGATGTAAAAATGAGATTCAGGGACATGGACAAGGGTGTGGTGGTTATGGGAGAGGGGGAGAATAAGAAGGGAGAGGGTGGAGGAGGTGAAGGGCACAAAGAAAACCAGAGAGAAGGTGACAGAAGACAATTTTTTTGCTTTGGGTGATGGGTATGCAACATAATCAAATGTCAAAATAACCTGGAGATGTTTCCTCTAAACCTATGTAACCTGACTGAACAATGTCACCCATTAAAATTAATAAAAAATTTTAAAAAACATTTACTTCAGATGACCCATTACTGTGACCCATTCTTTATTCCAGAAAGTACACCCCAGAACCCCAGAACAGCAACTTCACACATAATGATGTCCGATAAGACTTGTTTCTTTATGGCAATGCTTATATCACACATATTTACAAATTTTTATCTCTTCCAATTTCTAAAAAGTGATAAGAATAGGTTTTCTATGAGGAATCACATTTTCTTTCTACTCTTTAGTACTGACAACTGATTCTAATTATAAACAGTGTTACTAATGATGAAATACATCAATCTCTAAACTCTGTACATTCAAACTCTATGCTTTTGATCACATAAGATGAATGCATAACAAACAGCTAGCCAAGCACTGGTGAGAGACAATTTCATAGAAATTCAAGGTTACTTGAGAAGCCTTATTGAGATATTTAGCAGAATCCTTTATTTGCTAGAAAACAAGACAATTTAACAATTTTCACCTAGAGGGAACAGACTGAATAGTCAGTTTTCTCATGTATTATGAAGAGGCAGTCAATGACAGTTGGCTTCTGCACAGCATAAGTGTTTGCTGGAGTTTCAGGCTGGTGCAGTATGGACAGCATCTCTGAAATGCTGCTGCTTTTAGCCATTATCATGTATGTAGGCATCAAAATGACCAAATAAGATATGCTCATCTACTTATTCATTTAGTCATTCAGTGAGTATTTATTGAGTTCTCTTGTTCCCTGGCACAGTTTTGAGCTTTCAGGATAAAAGAGTGTGACAGAAAACTGTTTTATCCTCATAGAGAAGGCATTACTAAAGCAGAATTTAGTAAAACAATAGTGTGTCTTTTAAAATATATCATAAACATATTTTAGAAAATAAAATATAATAAAGTAAAAAATAATGAAAAACATAATAAGTTCAGTAAGAAATTAGTGCTGAGAAAAAACAAAAACATAAAAGCATGTTCTATGTCCAAGGTACATTTCAGAATGCAAAGACAGGGACAGGATTAGGATGAAAAGAAATACAAATCTCAATTACTGAGAGGCTACTTATACAGGATTTTTTCTTTGTCTCTCTCCTGCTGACCATGTTTTGCCATTTCACTAATTATTATTGTTCCATTAAAGTGCTGAAATGCTAGTCAATAAATGATTATTGAGATCCCACTGTGTTCTCAGCACCAGTACGATTGGAAAATGTGGCTGAATTCAAACAACTAATTCTACTGCTGTGATAAAATATGAGGTGGGGAATGATGCTTGTCAGTAAATAACTTAAGCCTTCTGGTTTTGAGGGGTACATTTGAGTCTAAGCTTTCCTGGCCATCTATCTATAATCACATAGCTGAGATTCAACCATCCAAGTTTCTTAATCTCCTCCAAGAGGCGACATCATTTATTGCCACTAGATGGCACCAGTTATTTTCATATTTTTAGGCCTGCAACACAAAACAAAAACTTTTTCTAAAGGAATGGCTATATTTTAAATGAAATAATGTTACTTAGCACCATTATTAATATATATAGTTACATTAATAATTTTCTTATAGGAGCAGAGCTAGCTATGTTCACTCACTCACACACTTGTTTATTCAATGTATACTATCCCATATAATTGTTTTTTAAATGTATTAGCAATGTCTTTGGAAACAAAAAAGAAAAAACCTAATTGAGTATATTAAATAAATATAGTAATTGTATATTTACAATATACAATTGTAATATCAGGATCAGAAATAACTGATAAAAAGTATATTATGATGTTATATATCTTTAAAAGTTTTGCAGGAATTCTGGTAGAATTCTTTATCATTAAAAGTAATTTCCCCATAAACTTCTAAAAAATAAGTAACATTTACAAATATATTAAAAATATGGCATTTATTATTGTAATTAAATATAAAAAATAATTATAAATGTAAAATAGGATAGGAATCATTTAAGTAAATCTGTATCACTTAATAATATCTATATAAAAATTTAATACATATAGCATTACAAAACAACAAAATTCATATCTGAAAGGATACATTTTATCTATGACTTTCCTGTTTTAACTGGTAAGTGCAGCTGAAACACATGCAAAATGTTTCTAAAGAAAAAATATAAAATATTCTCATTTTTCAAAAAAAAGTGGTTGGTAAATATTCAAAGTATGTTTATTCAGAAACAAAATGTATCTATTCTTATATCTCCCATTGAAAATATAAAAATGGCTCTAGAAAAAATGTAACCTATACTTATAAACAGTACCCTTCAAAATAAAATAAAGAACAATGACAAAATGAGAGAGCATATAAATGCACTGAAAAGTACAGTATGCTGTATGAATGAATATATTATAATTACTTAAAAGGAAAAATGAAAAGTTATGTGTTAATTATTCTAACAGATCTATCTTTATAATTTAAACATCAGCCTTACCTGTAGTGGCACAGTGGATAAAGCATCGACCTGGAACACTGAGGTCGTTAGTTTGGTTTGAAACCCTGAGCTTGCCCAGTCAAGACACATATGAGATGCAACTACTTCTTGCCCCCCACCCCTTCCTTTCTCTCTCTTTCCTCTAAAATCAATAAATCTTTAAAAAAATAAAATTTAAACATCTTTGCTACCTCTCGATGAAAAGTAAGTGCCTCAAACTAGGTGATATTTTGACAACCCCTGTATTTCCTTCACTCTAAAACAGTAAAAATAATACTCACTTTAATATCTGCCAGAGTTTTCTGCCTCATGGCCAGGAGAGTACGGTATCTCTGTTCTTCCTCATAGAGTCTCTCCTGACAGGATTTTTGCTCATCTATGATATGATCATAAACAGCTTGTGCATGTTCATTTTTAAATCTCACATCTAAAAATTGCTCCCTATTAAGAAAGAATTGCAATTACCACTAATCAATTTATATTTTTATTTTCTAATATTCACTTATAATACATTTTAAAAGACCCAATATTGAAAAAAAAATCTTAGCACTGAAGGGCTTTGAAAAAATTCCCTAGTCCCTCCATAGAGCTCCATCTAAGTGGTGCAGGTGCTAGAACAATCCCTGGAGAAATAGTGGATTCTGTTGGTTGTTAACCCATCATGCCTGTTTTGTTGGCATTCCAAAAAAAAAAAAAAAAACCCTCCTACATGCAGCATGTAACTATAAGGATACATTCTGATCAGATTAAGCCAACCAACCATGTGGCTAATTATTCAGGTTAAGAGAGCCCAATAAGGTGAAAGGTGAGGACATAATTCCTTGTACAAGAGCTCACACCCACTAAACGTAAGCAAGGAGTCACATTTTCAAATTTGCTGACAAAGGCACTGTGGAGGGAGAGAAAAATAGAATACTTAATGTAGAGGTGCTGAATTAATATATTGTGCAGTTTACCTTACCCATGGCCTCCTGTTATATGAGACATTGCCATTGTTTAAGTTGGTGTGCAAATATGTTTGTGCGAGTGTGTGTGCATGCATCCATGTACAAGTCTGTGTGCATTTTGTCACATGCAACTAAGTTCATCTTGACAAAGAAGTAAAATATTTTTAATGGTGAAATCAGTAGTAACATAAAAAATAGTACTAGTAGAATAAACATCAAAAAGTGGTTAAGCCTGACCACACGGTAGAACAGTGGATAGAGCATCAGACTGGGACACAAAGGACCCAGGTTGGAAACCCCAAGTTTGCAAGCTTGATTGCAGGCTCATCTGGCTTGAGTGCTGGCTCACCAGTTTGAATGCAGGTTCGCTGGCTTGAGCTTGGGATCATGGACATGACCCCATGGTCGCTGGCTTATGCCCAAAGGTCGCTGGCTTGAGCCCAAAGTTGCTGGCTTGAGAGAGGGGTCACTCACTCTGCCGGAGCACCCCCTCCCGTCAAGGCACATATGAGAAAGCAATCGATGAACAACTAAGAAGCTGCAACAAAGAATCGATGCTTCTCATTTCTCTCCCTTCCTGTCTCTCTAACCCTATCTGTCCCTCTCTCTGTCTCTGTCACAAACACATACAAAAAGTGGTTAAGTCAATGCTACAAAATTAAATATACTTTGGAAAAAATTTCCAGAGTGGATTAGCAACCCAAAGTCCAAAATAAACAGAGTGGTAAAAGGTCAACCCAATCTGGTTATACATATTTAATGTTTCCACCTCTACTGGTAGAGAACATTGATTCATTTGAACAGTTAGCTATAAAGACAGCAGGACTAAAATTTTTGAGGAGCTAAAATGTGAAAGTGCTTTGAATGTAGTATCTCATTTAATACAACCACAACCCTATGAAAGAATAATTAGTATAGCTATTTACAGCATAATTAATTTGTTTGTATAAGCAAATTAGTAAATAACAGAACATGAATTCAAATCCAGTTCGGTCTGGCTCTGTTTGATTCGGCAGCCCAACACTCAAGTACTCATTTCTTGTCTCTATCATGACTGTCACCAGTAAATTTGAAACCATGACTCTTTATTCACATTTTAGATGTGAGCCTTTCCTGAATGGAACAGAGTCCTCTCTTTTCATCTGTCTTGTCCTTCTTTCCCCACTTTCTCATTTCTACAAACAACACCCAAAATTCTTATGTGATGTCCTATATAAGCTTTCCTAACCTTGACATTGTGGAGCATAGGGAACCAATGAAATTGACACAGGGAGGATCAGGTATGACCAAAACAGGAAAGCTTTTATAGTTGCTCCCATAAAATACCACTATATCTTGATCAGATATACTTTATTCTCTACACTAAGTATTACGATAATAGATTATATTCAATATAGCATTTTGTTAATTTTTATACATTATATATGTTTATAGGCATATATATATATGCGCTTAAAAATAGTGTTTCATTGCCTGACCAGGTGGTGGCACAGTG
Organism: Rhynchonycteris naso; assembly: GCA_037038555.1. Taxonomy (NCBI): domain Eukaryota; kingdom Metazoa; phylum Chordata; class Mammalia; order Chiroptera; family Emballonuridae; genus Rhynchonycteris; species Rhynchonycteris naso. The sequence goes on along the minus strand of CM072999.1, from coordinate 163,741,564 downwards.
GATAGAGCGTCGGACTGGGATGCGGAAGACCCAGGTTCCAGACCCGGAGCTCACCAGCTTGAGCGCGGACCCACCTGGCTTGAGCAAAAAGCTTGTCAGCTTGGACCCAAGGTTGCTGGCTCCAGCAAGGGCTTGCTCAGTCTGCTGAAAGCCCTTGGTCAAGGCACATGTGGGAAAGCAATCGATGAACAACTAAGGTGATGCGACGGCAACAGAAAACTAATGATTAAGATTCTCACCTCTCTCTATTCCTGTCTGTCCCTATCTATCCCTCTCTCTGACTCTCTCTGTCCCTGTAAAAAAGAAAAGAAAAGAAAATAGTGTTTCCTTTCTCATAATGATAAAACGAACAAACTTTGAAGACCTATATGGCTGAGTTTGGACTCTTTCAGTCTCTAGTTAAGAAACAGTTGTAAAAATTTAATGACAGGCAAGAGTAGACTTAATAGCTATTATTTTTATCAACATATTTCAATTGTCTTGCATATGCAAAGTTTACCTCTTTAAAAATATCTTAAAACACTTGCAGGTACATTTTCCCACTTGACATTTCATTGTTTTTCTTGGTGCCTGGCACTAGGCACACAATGGTTTTTTAATAAATAATGGTTAACTTGACATAGTCACCTATTGAAAGTACCAATAGTTTATAAAGGTCTGAGAAATGCATTCTTAGGTGATGTTGCCATTGTGTGAATATTAGAGAGTGCACTTAGACAAACCTTGGTAGTATAATCTACACATGTAGGCTATATGGTCCAGCCTATTTCTTCCAGGCTACAACCTGTTCAGCTGTTACTGCACAATACAACATGACGTTAAATCAAGCACAAGAGAAAATGATGTGATCAAACAAAGCAACAAACGCTAGATGTATGAGACCATGGCCAGTCAAGATGGCATACTATTTTACAGCAAACTTTTAAAATAATGTATTGATTGATTATTACAGAGAAAGGAAGGGAGAGACAGAAATATTAATATATTTCTGTATGTGCCCCGACCAGGTATCGAACCCACAACCTTTGCATATCAGAATGATGCTCCAACTACTCACACTATCTGGCCAGGGCAGCAAACTTTGTTTTCTAAGTAGAAAGAGTACTAACGATTAAAAGCATAGTGTAATAAGTACATAAACCAGTAACTAAATCATTTATTCTTATCACCAAGTATTATAAACTGTACATAATTATATGTGCTATACTTCCATATGACTGGTAGCTCAGTAGGTAGGCTTACACCAATCTCACTAAAAACACATAAGTAATGTGTTTTGCTAGACATTGGCTATGGCTATAATGTCATTAGGTAATAGGAATTTTCAGCTCCATTCTAACCTTATGGGACCACTGTTGTATATGCGGTCAGACACCGACTAAAGCATTGTGCTGTGGTACATGACTGTATATGTACTGTGCATGATTACCTGCAATCATCTGCTTTTCCAATCCTAGTTAGGGAGTCAATATACACAGTTGACACAATGGACTTAATCAGGAGCTAGCTTTACCACTAATTAGCTATCTTAAGACAATCGTTTAATTTCCTGGAGATTTGTTTACTAAACATACACATGGTAATGTTATTACAAAATTTAAGAATTGTTGTAAGAACTTGAAGAGATTAAGTTACAGAGATTTCCTGCAAAGTGCCAGGCACATTAGGAAGAGAGTCAAAATTAGCTTTAAATATTGCTTGATATTATCTCTGTTAATGAATAGATTTGTAAGCAATACCACAATTTCACCTAATCTTTTTTCTCTTATTCCTGTGGATGGGCGGAGTTTTGAATTTAGAGAGGGAATTGATTCACTGGGACATGGTGACTGCTTTTGTCTCAAAGGCAATATAATCTAGCCACAGGATGGAAGAAAATGTTAGAATTGAAACGGTAAGAATCCTAAAGAATAAAAACATCTTTAGCTCTTGAATTAGATCTTTTATAAGTTTAATATGAATTATATAATTTTAGGCTTATATCTTTAAGCTCTAAAATATTCTCGCAGAAAATAAGCAATGTAGATAAATATCTTTCAAAGCATGCAACATGTTTCTTTGCTTTCTTACATGATATACTGAATAGGATTTGGGTTTTTTCAAATAAAGCTATATGATCATTTTGGAAATAAGATTTTACCCCATGGTAACAGCTAACTGAATCCTTGTGGAGTGCACTGATTTGACTCCATTAAGGGGTATGGGATTAAGGTGTGCAAAGTGTTTCTCTGACACTTTATCCCTTGAGGGCTATGGTTTAGCTATTGCTGTATTAGTCTTCTATTTAAATCGAAGTATAATTCCTAAATGTGGCCAATGCATATTCCCCAATAACCCTCCAGGTCCTGTTTTCAATGTATTACAGAATAGGAAATGAGAACCAAATAAGTTCTAAGTAGGGGGCTATGGATACACTAAGGTTCTTAGAGCACAATCATTTTCCAAGCAAACGACTTTATCACCCTTGTCATGTGTGGCCCTGGCTAATGAGGAAACTGGACAAAAGGCTTTTGGATAAATTAGAGATGAGATTTTGCAGAATCTCTATTTCTAAACTCTTAAGTCAAAACTTATCAAAAAAGTTTGGGTGAAAAACTGTATGTTATTAACCATGTCATGTAAGTGAGAATACTAAAATTTGTTGGAAGGTTTATTAATTTCTTATGAATTAAAAGTTTTTATACCTGAAAAAAGAAAAAGCATTCGAAGTTATTCAGAATAAAATAAACATAGTGGAGGAATGAAAAACAAAAGCAATTTATGATTTTGCTTTTAAACCAAAATTATCAAATAGCATATATATATATATATATATATATATATATATATATATATATATTCCACATCAGATTATAATAGAAAATATAAAGCATTTTAAATAATTTGATTTTACCTCTTTTATAAATAACCTAGTAAACATTTAAAATTTTGATATACTTTAAGTACTTACCTCAAAATGTCAAGTGTCTGATCAAAAACTTCCTTTTCCTTGTATTTGTCTTCTATGTCTTTTTGCAAATTCTTTACTTTTTCTTGATAAATAAGTGTTCTACTTTTAGTTGTCTCTATTTTATTAACAATTAATGAGTGTTTTTTCTAGAAAACAAATTCATAGATGCTTTATTTTAAATCCTGGGATTTTTAAATCCCTGAGATATAGGGTCACAATCACATTTGGCCATATGAATAATTAAAAGCAAATAGTAACTTCTTTTCAATAAAATCAATAACTTAGGTTTATGTCCTTTTGTCCATTATTCCATCTGATAAGACTTTGTAAAAGATGGGTTAGAGTTATCAATTCTTTCTCCCCATATCTCTCCTCCTCTCTCCTATCCCTCTCTCCCCTGCACTAGTTTGTCCCCACTTACAAACATATGCGTACACCTTCAAGTCATGTCCTTTCAAGATGCAAACATGTGGTTACTGGTTTTCAAACTTGTACATTGAAGGTGGAGAAAATATATATTCTTATTTTTTAGAAAAAGTTGATATTCAATTCCAGTGCAATTTCAGATTGGAGATTCAAGTTGGCATGATCCTTCCATGCCGGTTGGTATGTATCTGGACTAATTTACTGACTGGGTGACTGACTTACTTAGTGTTGCTCCCTGTGTCTGTCATTGCTTCTAATTAATGTTACTCTTCCATAAATTCCACAGATCCCAACATCTCCTGATACTCCTATTTTTCTCCATATGCTTCTTAATTATTTCTCTACTCTTACAGATTTCAAATGGCTGATCTTTTATTTCCCTATAAAAATCAACTTTGTTCAAGATTTTGAACACTGGGTATTGTCCTTGAAAAAAAACTATATATATATATATATATATATATATATATATATATATATATATATATCTCCTCCCAGTTTTTTTTTCTTTTTCTAGACATTCTAGAAATTTTCAACTGCTAAATGAAGGTTGTTTCTTTGTTGTTGTTGTTTGTTTTTGTTTTTTAATATCAGAATGTTGTTTAAAAATGGTGGACTGGGATTCTTCAGTGGGACCACTGAGATATTTTGTTATTACTGTGAGAAAAATCAACCTTAGAAAAAAAAAGAGTATGGACAAGCAAAATTATGGATTAAAGCAAATAAGTAGTAGTCAGAAAGAATGGGAAACTCTTCATATAGCATGCTCTCTCTCTCAATAAACTTGACTTTCAGGTGAGATTCCATAATTCATGCCATAACCTGGAATGAAGATTCTCACAGGAAACTGAGAAGACTCAGAAGCAATGGTGTCAACAACTTAGACCATGCTAGCCAATTCAACAATGTTGCAGGTGGTACCAGAGAATTCCACACTAAAGAAAAGAGACTGTGCTTCCTGCAGACAGCAGTGAAAAACAAAAATTGTATATTTGGTACCTTGAGTAGATACCATGAGAGAGCATTGTAATTGTGATCAGTGTATCCCCCTTCATAGCATCAAAAATAACAGAGACATCCCCAGAGTGATTTTACTCTGGAGAGAGGAAACTGTTTGATGCCTTACATCAGAAGTTAGTACAAATCTGCATATCTGAGTGAGCAAAAGCTTGAGGATTCCAAGAGCCATTTGTAAGTCTTTTGATGGATGCTAAAGTATCACCAGAGCAAATGGGAATAGAGGCATAAAGCAGTAAATTTATAACTCGACCATTTTTTATTCCTTTTCTCTAACCTGGTGACAAATTCAGGGGCTTTCCATGCAAAAGTACATTCATGTCCAGACTTGGAAAGGTCTGGAAATCTAAATGGCATTTAATTCATGTTTTACTATACAACATTTTTCATTATTTCCTTACCTCAGAAACTTTGAAACCACACATTAAAAAATATTAAGTAATAAAAGTTATGTTCAAAGTCTAAACTATTAATGTGAAATTATATTTTTAATTTTTATTAGAATTCAATAAATATGTTATCTAAATGTAATAAGTTCAAATTTTACACCTAAATTTAAACTGGGGTTAAAAATAGTAAAATATTAGTAGTACTGTTTAGTTTAACCCATGATTAAAATGCCTAAGCACAGTAAAAAATAAAATTATTTGTGTCAAAATTTAAGTTCTTAGAGGACAGAAAATAGCATCTATGCTACTGATTGTACACCAGTAAGCATAATAGGTACTTAATAAATGCTATTAGTGGTGTTGGATAAAACAACAATTTGCAAGTTTCTTCTGAATGAGGTTCAACAGCATGGCCCACAAGACACCTCTTCAGAGATCTGGGCATCGCCATTCTCACTAACTTCACCTCTTTTCACTCTTGTAACAGGTGCTCTGCTCTCTGACCATACTAAACTATTTGCCATTTCACAAACACATAGAATCCTCTCATGATCTCTTTGCTTTGTAAACATAGTGTCTGTTTCTAGAATGCTTTTACTCATTTCTTCCAGTTAAAACTTTTATAATAATAATAGAAACCATTTGTTAAATATCTCCAGTGCCAACTATACTTTTAGGCATTTTGTGTATCTATTCTCATCAATATCATGATCAGCAGGTGTCCAACTTCTACTTATTCCATTAGTGTTCTCATTTTTAGACATTATCTCTGATGAAAGTCCTTCCGTGATTCCCTCTGTTTATCCCAGTTTCCTCTGCCATGACCCTGTGGCGCATCACGGCACAGCTGGAATGGCTCTAAGAATGTATTTAATGCAATTTGTTTCTTTGCTCTCCAACAAAATGATGTGCTTCTTGAGTTAACCAAGTTCTCCTTTTACTTCCAACAACTTTCAACAATATTTAATATATTTAAAGTGCTCAATAGTAACAGGAAAGGCAAATTAATTTCAATCACAAATAAATAAAAATTAATCCTTCTTTTCTAACCATCCAACTTCTAGTGCCTTCTTTAATGTTGAACACACACACATACACATAATATTCAGACATATTTTTCTTGTATTTTGTTTATATTTGTTAGATATGCCACCTTTGGCAATTTTTAGTTAATATTTTTAAATTTAACATTCAGCTATGGACATAAAATCTGTGATGGCTTTTTATTGCATTGATGAATGCATATGTTTTATTTTATGTGACATGTTACAAGTAATTTGTTATCAATAACAGTAGCATGCTAAGTAGTAACAGCTGGTATGAATGTGTCATTCCTGATTTTAATGGAAATAATTTTCATTTTTCAACATTAAGTATGATGTTTGATGGAAAATACTCGTAGACACACAGTAACACATATTATCAATGTAGGGCTGTTTCCATTCTATTTCTAGACAGGTAAGAGTCTTTTTAAAAATCATTAGTGGCTATAGAGTTGCGTAAAATATTTTTGGCTAATTGTTTTCATTTCTGCAAATGTAGTGAATTACATTAATGTAATTGTTTATACTGAATCATCTTCACATTCTTCAAAGGAATCTTATTTTTCATAGCATATTCATTTTAGCACATTATAAAATTCTATTTGCTGATATAGTTAAGAATTTGTTGTCTATATTCATAAGTGAAATCTATAGATTTTTGTGTTAATATTTTTCATTTATGATTTCAAAGTGATGTTGTTATAGAATGAATTTTAATTCTTTCCATTCTTTCTTATGCTGTGGACATGGCCTTTGTAAGAAGGCTTATAAAATCTCTGGACTTGATCTTGCCTTTTGTAATAGAGTGTGAACAAGTTAAATTTATTTTATAGCTATGAATCTATTATTGTCTTTTCTCTTCACCTGGTTTTCATTGTTTATATTTTATAAATGAAATCTATGTTTCATATCGATTTCAAATTGCTATTCAAAATAGCATTCTTTCCTTCACTCTCTATATAATTATGTCTGTTAGTATTTCCTATATTTCTCTCTTAAATTCTGTTATTTTCTCTTTTCTCTCTTTTGCCCTTAATACATATGTCAAGTATTTTTAGTTTTTCTTACAAAATAATGCATTGGTAATAGGAAAGTATAATTTAGGACCAAATTTTCTGTATAATTTATCATCGTACAAATTATGTTATAATAAATATTATTATTATTTTCATCAGTAATTTTATGTTTCTTTTATGGCTTAGTACAGGGAAAACACTTTTTAACAATATAATTGCATCTCTAACTCATAGCCCAAATGCTGTCCACTCTCCAATCCTATTGGGCTAGCTTTAAAATATACCAAAAGGACAGCAAGTTAAGAGCAATAGATTATCTCCACTTTCCCATATCCAGTGACTCTCCAAAGATCGAATATTAGATGTAGAATTTTTAGAGAGTAAATATTTATAATTTGGACAAAGCACTGAAGTCTTCTGATACAGAGCCATGTGGCTCACACTGCCTACATACCAGTTTGAGGGTAAAAGTTGGATTTCAGATATTAATAAATGTTTCAGTGTATAGATTGATTTAATTTGTAGAAACATGGTATTATTTATACTCTACACATTTCTTTTTTGTGTGTGACAGAGACAGAGAAGGACAGATAGGGATAGACAGACAGGAAGGGAGAGAGACGAGAAGCATCAATTCTTCTTTGTGGCACCTTAGTTGTTCACTGATTGATTTCTCATATGTGCCCTGACTAGGGGGACTCCAGCAGACCAAGTGATCCCTTGTTCCAGCCAGATGAGCCCACGCTCAAGCTGGCGACCTCGGGGTTTCGAACCTGGGTCCTCCGCATCCCAGTCAGACTTTCTATCCACTGTGCCACCGCCTGATCAGGCTATACTCGTCTACACATTTCTAACTCCCATCCCAGTACTAATCAGGCCCAGCCCTGTTTAGCTTCTGAGATCAGACGAGATTGGGTGTGTTCAGGGTGGTGTGGCCACAGCTGCCTAACACATTTCTAACTCTACTCTGGAGGAAATGTCATGGGGTATACAATAGGTCAATGGGGAAGACACTGTGAGAGGAAGTCAACAGAGACTCTGAGTGAACACATGCAGAATCAAGTTAGTGCAACCAATTCAAATGAGAGGCATCTACCTAAAGTTAAATTTGTTTAAATAGTTTCCACTGACCTAAAGTGTAAATTAATTTATTTTCATATTAAATATCTTACCTCTGTTTCTATTAGAGCTTCTTGAGTTTTCTTCCCTTTTCTTTGCAACTTTTTCTTTGTTTTTTCTACATTGCTTTTAATATTGTCTCTCTTTTTAATTATATGATTGAGTTTCTAGGAGACATTCAGAAATTAAGATATGTAGCTTTTATAATTCAGTTATCCTTGTTTAACTCAAATATATAGTTCTCAAGTGACTATTTTAATGATAACAACAGATATTTTCATATAAAGGGAAAGGAGAACCACATATGAATTACAAAAACATACTATAATTACACAATCCCAATATGCAAGTTGAACAACCTAAGAAAACCAAATTTTACCAATCTTAGCTAGGTAACAAACACTAATAAACTCACATAGTAATTATAAATTATCATCACAACATTTAAATTTTTTAACCAAAATTAAAACTCCAAATACAAACTGTCACTAATCACCACAGATAGTATATAAACTTATTCTTCCCAATTGTTTGTTAAATAAAAAGTTTTTATAATATATAAACTATTAGTATATAAAAAAGACAAAAATGATTACCAAAAGATAAGATAATATAAAGCAATGGCTATTATAAAATAAGGGGAAATAAAATTCATTAATCTTTGCTGGAGTTCATTATCATACTCAGATGGTTATACTGAGGTTTTTGATGCAATTAATAAATTTCCATTATTAATGTAAGGAGGAGTCATTATTAAAATCATTTATCTCACTAGGTGTTAGTTACATGAGCTCTAGGATAAGCATTTAGAAGCCTTAAGTAGGGTCCTATACTCAGAATTTATTGTCTCCCTGCTTTTCTTTTCTTGTTCTTTTTAAATTTTTATTAATTTTAATTTATTGTGTTTACATGGATTCAAGTGTTCCACTGAATATAACACCCTCAACCCCACCCCCGTGTCCCTATTTATACACCTTTTGGCCCTCTCCCCCTAACTCCCTCCTCTCTTCCCTCTGGGATTTGCTGTCCTGTTATCTGTATCTCTGTGTTATGTATAAACAGTTTCACTAATCCCTTCACCTTCTCTGATCCCATCCTCTTATCCCCCTTCCCTCTGACAGCTGTGCCTCTGGTCCCTGTGACCCCACCTCTGACTCTATTCTGTTCCTCAGTTCACTTTGTTCATTAGATTCCACATATAAGTGAGATCATATGATATTTGTCTTTCTCTGCTTGGCTTATTTCACTTAGCATAATAGTCTCCAGGTTCATCCATGCCATCGAAAAAGTCCCTCTTTGCTTTATGGACTTGTACATGTTGCTTCATGCATTTAGGCCCAAGTTTTCTCAAGTCTGTGGTTCAGATAATCAAGCTCTATCTTGCCTATTCCATAGGGAGGCTTTGGAGATCAAAATTAACTTCCATCATAGGAGCACTTTGCAAATCAGAAAGATTTTTAAATAAAAAGGAATTTTGAAAATGATTAAAGACTAAGAATGTAAATTTACATCATAGTTTGCAATGAATAAAAAGCAGTTGTCAAAATGGCTCAAATGAATAATATGTACACAGCTGGAGACAAGAATGTATAACTCTTACCACACCTTCTACTTCTCCAAAAGACTAATGACATGACGTATACATATTTTTCCTACTAAATATTCCTTTGGGAAGGGCTAGCAATATCAGTTACTTCCATAAACTTATTTTGAAAATATTTTATTGACATTTGCTTTATTTTTCAACTTAGCTGTTTGGTATATGATCAAAAATTTACCATGAAAATGTCAAGATGCATTATATTTTCTATGTGAGTAAACATAGCAGTAGCATTTTATTGATGAGCAGTGAAGACTCTGAATTAAATTTACCATAGTGGGCAATCATACCAAATAAATAACTACTCAACTATTTGGAATCTGCTTTTCCTAAGTATACTCTAAGATACAGTATAGGGTTCCAGGTAATAGCATTAATTGTCTTTCTGTGTAATTCCCTTGTAGATCAGTTGTATACTCATGAAATACTTATTCTGCCCATAATTTTGTTTTCTATGTAAAATAATAATTCTCCAAGCAAAAATATAAAATCATATACATGATTTATCAAGCTAAATATCCTTGCAAATTAGTTTCCAGATGAATTATAAATGCTTACGTCAGACTGTTCTTCATGGATAGTTTGGATTCTTACAGCTTCTTGCTCCATTTCAACCAGAGGCATCTGTATTTCTGACAGAATTAGGGTATATAGTGCTTTCCTTCTTATAAGTTCCTGTGTCTCAAGTGCCTGTTCTTCCTGAATGGAATACAGTTTTTTCTGCCAGCAAAAATTGAAAACAATTCATTCAGTTATCAATTACCTAAACATTTATTATCTCCATCTTGCACCAGGCACGACTCTTTGTTGTTATTTGAAAATCAAGAAAATAAATGACACCATAAAAAATGATAGGTATGAATAGAACACATTTAAAGAGAGTACAGTTGTTGTTAGAAAAATTATGAGAGAAAAATATGAATAGACAATAAAAATCAAACATTCTTAGGTAAGTATTGGAAGATAATAAATAAGGTTAAGAGAACACACTAACAACACATCTTGAATATATGTAATTCCTGAAATCTAAGACAAATTAAAAACAATAAACAAAAAGTTGATAACAAGATATTTAGCAAAAAGTGCTGAGAGAGATTATAGAATCACTAAATATATAAAAATTAGAAAATCTGGTGTTTTCAAACATACATAAGTAGAGATACACTGCTTTATATAATTGAAAACATCTAATTTTCTAATAGAAGAAACAGCAAAAGTCGTGTTTGTTTCAAAAAGGACCAGAGGTGCAGATAATCTCAAATAACTTTTAAAAATAGTAATGTTTTGGATCATTTTGCCTCTTGATTTTATTTTTCTTATAATAATAATTTCAAATATTTATGTATTTTTAAAAAGGAAGCATTCTAGAAAGATGCCAGGGATCAAAATATCCAACCTGCATTCCTAAGGATATATAGGTTGTATAAAGATTTTAAAAAAGTAAAATTAATTTTACTAATTATGCTTTAGATTCAATTTGTTTTACAGAGAGAAATCATAAGCATATACTTCTTTTAGTGCTAAAGAAGTTTAATTGGAAAACACTGAAAGTAAAAACAAACATAACATTATCACATAGCAAACTAAAGAGACTCTTAGGAAGGAGATCCCACTGCCCTTTTACTAGACTGGCAGAAATTCCCAGTAAGCCACAAAATGAGATAGTATAGGGGAGGTCAGTTTCTTTATGCATGATCAGACACTGCTAGTCGTCCATGGAGGGCAAATGTCATCAACTAAGAGGAGAAAACTGCTGGCTTGCAAGCCATGTAGTGAAGAAGATGCCTACTTACAGACAATTTAAAATGCTAATTAAAATGCAAATGAAAGGAAGAATAAAATATTAAAAGCAAATTAGGATTACCTGAATCCCCACTCCATGAGCCACTTCAGCGTGAATGAGTCGTCTTAAAAAATTTTCTCTACCCTATAAATTATGAAAATTTTTTAAAGAGGAAATTTTATTTATAAAATATCAGAAAACAGTTTTAAAGACAATTGCTAGCACAGGATACATTTTACTTATGTTATAATAAGAAGTAAAATATTTGTTACAAATTGAGTATTATAAATAAACAAACAAGCCTGCTGTTATTTGAGGCAAAGTTATGGGATATAAGGCCATGAAATAAAATACAGAGTTTCAGTTCAATTCCCTTTGTACCTTAAAATCTGGAACAAAAATATCAAAATAACACAAAGGGGAAGAAAACAGTCTTCAATTCCTCTTTTTAAAAATTATCAGTTTGTTTTAATATTAATTTCTATAATGAACACATTCAACTTTGAAAACAAGATAGATACAATTCAAATTTGAAGTTTCCAAAATAAAATCAGATTCTTCATGTGGCTAGAATGACTCTTTTATTTTTCCATTCTCTTTTATTATATCATTCTTTGAAAATTAGTGGGCAAAATATATTTGGAAAAAATTTTTCTGTTATTTGGATAAAGAAGTTTAAACTCTTCTTAGTTGTATTATATACATTATCACACAATTATATTGGGAAATAATTCAGAAAGTTCCTTCTACTTTAGCATTACACCTTGGAATTCCCTATGCGAGGAAGGTGTTGGCTTGCATATGGGCTGTCCTCCACATTCAAAAAGGATGTGTAGCTTTGCAGAGGTACCGTAGGGGTTCAGGCGCGTCTCTATTATCTCTCCTTTATTACAGACTCCCTTATTGTGTCCCAGGCTCTACAGAGACAATACAAAGAAACAATTTTGCAAGTCTCTCCTACAGCCTGTTCCTTTTCTTGGTATAGCAACTCATCAAAACTATGCTTTCTTAAAAGAAAATCTCCAAAGAAGGAAAAAAGAAACGTGACAAGGAAAGCAATTACTTTAATAGATCATCTCAGCTAAGTCTATATATACATCTAAAACCAACTTATAAAATGATATATTTGAATGATGTAAATGAAATTAGTTGCCTCTTCTACCATGGTAACAGACATACAAGTTTATCAATTTGTTAAATGTTTAAAGAGGGAACATATTTTTAAAATGCCTCTATAAACTGGAGAAAACTACAGTATACCATTTTCCAAAACGGAGTGCTCTATTTGACCTTTGCCTGAAACTAACTGAAAGTGTGTGTGTGGGTGTGGGTGGGTGTTCTGAGGAGATGAGTTGGGATGGTAAGGCATGAAGCTGAAAAGATAAACAAGTGTCAGATTATGTTGGATCTTTAAGGCACAGTAAGAAAAACAGTGAAGGGTGTAAGAAAGGTGTGTGTTTTAGAAAGGTCACTTTGGCTGCAATATAAATTGATTAGTTTTTGTTTCCATAAAATACATTCATTCATGCTTCAAAGTTTTTAAATTTAATTGTCATCCAGTAAGAGAGCAATTCATTGTTTAAAGGAATTTAAGCTGACTTGGAGGTGGGGCTTGCTGTGCAGGATCCTTATTAAGGAGAGCACTTGGAATCAACTCCTATTGAACTGGCAAGAGTATGGGACAGGAAGAAAGGAAGAGAATGGGAGCAAAAAGCAGATCTGGGTGGAAACACAGGCTCAGCTATAAGGCACCCCATAAATAACTTTGGGGGGTCCTGGCACCAAAGGGACATTTGTCGTTGCCCCAAATCAGACCAAGGACGTGAGGCTATCCTCCTGCATTTATCAGTCACCAGACTTGAGCGGCCTCAGGAAGGGGAATGACTATAAGCAAAATGACTTTACTGTCTCCTGCAGGGGATCTAGGCAGCTATGTCCACCAAGAAATACAAATGGCGTGAGTCCCCTCCATGATAAGCCTACCATCAGTGTTGTTAATAAGTATGAATAAAATACATTACATACCTACTATGTATAATTATCTTATTTTAATTTTACAATAAAAGTGATGAAATAGCTATTATGGTCCCCTTTTTGCAAAGTGGGGAGAATGAGACAGAGAGATTACATAAACTGTCACTTCACAAGAAAGCTAACACACATTGGAACCAGGATGATAATTCACACAATCTGCGCGCCCATGAACTTCATCGGATCGATTCAGCATCTCTGGTTCCTCAGACACCTAGGATCTAAGCTCTGGCTGGCTGCGCCCCACACTGGCTACTTCTACAGTGTGTCTGTAAAGTCATTGTGCACTTTTGACTGGTCACAGGAAAGCAATAAAAGACGATAGAAATGTGAAATCTACACCAAATAAAAGAAAAACCCTCCCAATTTCTGTAGGATGATGTGGCAGCAGGTGTGCATGCGCAGATGATGACGTAACACCGTGTATAGAGTGGAGAAGTTCACGGCCATGCCAGTTGAGATGTGGATGGTACAGAGGAAAGTTCAGTGTGTTCTGTCACTCGCTAAATTCAAATCCGTGACCAAAGTGCAACGTGAATATCAGCGCGTTTATAATGAAGCGCCACCGCACAGGAATAACATTACTTAGTGGGATAAGCAATTGAAGGAAACCGGCAGTTTGGTGGAGAAACCCCGTTCTGGTAGGCCATCAGTCAGTGACGAGTCTGTAGAGGCTATATGGGATAGCTACCTAAGGAGCCCTAAAAAATCTATGCGTGCGTGTGCTCAACAATCACACCTAAGCAAGACTACAGTTCATAAGGTGTTAAAGAAACATCTCTGTTTTACGGGGTACAAATTGTGGCTGTTGCACACTATCAAACTGGCAGATAGACCCATACGATGCATGTTTGCTACAGATATGTTTCATGAGATCAACAATGATACAAGATTTCTGCAGAAGATTGTGTTTAGCAATGAGGCGACCTTCCATATCTGTGGACATGTTCGTCGCCATAATGTCCGAATATGGGCTGCTGAACATCCTCACGCCTACATTGAGTACGAACGTAACACCCCTAAACTGAACATGTGGTGTGAACGTGCATGATAAGGTGATAGGCCTTTTTTTTTTTTTTTGCGGATCAGTCTTTGATGGCAAACACCTATCTTGACATGTTGGAATTGTGTGCAGTGCCATAATTTCCAGAAGGTGTCATCTTTCAACAGGACGACGCTCATCCACACTACGCCACCACCATTCGTGAGTTTTTGGATAGAACATTCCCCTGGGGGTGGATAGGCAGGGGTTCTGTCAAGCCATGGCCACCACGATCCCCAGATCTGACACCCTTAGACTTTTACTTTTGGGGTTATGTGAAGCAACATGTGTACATTGAATGTATCAATGACATTAATCACTTAAAACAGAGAATCACAGACGTTATTCACTCTGTTACACCAGACGTCCTTACCCATGTGGGGCAAGAACTTCACTATTGTTTGGATGTGTGTAGGGCAATAAATGGAGCCCACATCAAACTGCATTGAATAGGTATGAAACTGGGAGACTTTTCCTTTTATTGGTGCAGATTTCACATTTCTATCGTCTTTTGTTGCTTTCCTGTGACCGGTCAAAAGTGCACTATGACTTTATGGACACACTGTATATATTTAAAGCAGATTTCAACAAGTTTTTTCTGTAAATGGCTAGATAGTAAATAATTTTAAGATTTGGAGGCACAAGGTCTCTGTCACCACCACTGAGTTCTGGTTTTGGAGAAAAAATAAAAAGTATCAAAATGTTACTTTGAAGTACTTGAAAGAAGCGGAGGAAAAGCGAGTAAAAGCATTTCCTGGGCAGGGAAGAGTCCACACTAGAAATAGTGACCGCTGACCTGATTGCTGGTTTTAGCAGTCAGAAACCAGGAGGTGGCAGCAGAGAGCTATTCTACTGGAAGAGACTCCTAGAACAAAGACAGCTGAAAAGCTAAGTATGGAACAGTGTTGTGCCCAGAAACTCACATTCAAGAGAAAAGGGGAATGAACACTAAATATAAATAGAATAAGATCAGTTTGTGTTCCAGGGACACTAAGAAAAAAGTTAAAAAAAACTCATTTTATTATGTGAGCTCTGAGAAAGGGAATGAGATTTTAAAACACAGAGTTAAAATCATAAAACAAAATTTGGAATTCGTACAAATAACTGTGGGCAAGACTGAATTAGTGGGGCAGAGCTGCTCTGGCTGTGCACTGTTAGGGCAATGTCTTGTGACCAAAACCCTAACAGAAAGTTCAAGTGGCAGCACGACCTGGTTCTAAAAATAAACACAGGGTACTATTTTATCTTTTTTTTTTAATGAGGGTTTTATATGTATTCTGTGAAAACACTTTAAAATTACAAAACATGAAATTAAAATAACTTAAATTCCCAAACTCAGAGATACACATTATGCCTTTTTAATGTATTCCTTTTTAGGTCAAGGGGTTAAGATTGTTATGTTTGGTGAAGTCAGCCTAGTAAGATCTTTCTCAGTCACTAAAAAAAGCAAAAGTACTGTAAACTTTCTTTTTAATTCAAAATTGAACCAATTTAAAATTTATGCCTGTACTCACATTTAACTAGCATTCTGTTACTGAGAAATTTGTATATTTAAATTTTCTCCTATATGTTCACTGTATTCATGCTTTCCATAAACACTTACTGAGTATCTACATTTAAAAGACATAACAGACTGTTTTTTCTAGCATTCAAAATAAACCTTAAACATCTAAAAAAAAATTAAAAACTAGAAAATCATGCAATGTCTGCTGTCAGAAAATAATTAACTAAAAATAACAAAGATAAATAACTGGAAAAATCCCAAAATATGTGAAGACTAAACAACATATTTCTAAGTAACACATTTTTAGGGAATAAACCTCAAAAACCATGTATTTCTTTATTTCCACTTATTTCTAGTATTGTTATTTTAACCTAGAACCAGAGTGGCCTGATATTCCACTTTTCCACCAAAATTCCAATACCTTCAAGCAAAAAACCCTCCAGATTCCTTCAGCTTGCAGAGAACCCGTCTATTGAAGTGTTGAATATTTAGTATCAAATGAAAGCCTTCAAGATTTCTTTTTGTTACAATATTACATTCTTCAGACAACACTGGATGATTTTTTGTTCATTCCACCAACATACAGTACTGTATTTCCCCATGTATAAGATGTTCCCATATAAAAAAACACACTTTTTGGCGGGGCCCAAAATTTGATAATAAATGTACTACATAACTTTATTGAACTCAAGTTTTATTTATCATAAAATTCATACTACTCCTCATCACTGTCAAAACTCCCATCCATTAGCTTGTCCTCATCCGTGTCTAATGACAAATCACTGTCTTCAACAATGAGTGCAAAAACAAGCGCGAAAAAGCAGGAAATGCAAGTAAAAAACTACAGTCACTGTATAAGACACATCCAGTTTTTAGACCCCAAATTTTTCAAAAAAGGAGTGCATCTTATACATAGAGAAATACGGTAATTGCATATATATTATACTTTTATTGATTTATCTCTCATTGTTGACTAATTTTGTCCTGGGACTTGGCTAATCTTGTCTTTTCTGAATAGCTGAGTTATTTGAACTGAAGGTATTTAAAAAATGGGATAAATTATCCTTAAATGGTAGAAAATTCCAGGAACTTTTCAATGTCTTGATTGTTCAAAATTGCTTCTGATTGCCTAAAAAATATTGAGCATTTTAAAGATGCATTAATTTGAGAGAGTATAATATAGAAATTATTCCTCTAAGGCTTCTAAAGATTATTTCTCAGAGCTACCTCACAAGTAGTATTGCTATACTTAATTGCTAGAAGACACAAAGTAAGGACTAATTTTAGGTCAGGATCAACAAATACACACAGTTGTCTGCAAGAAATAAATGATGCTCAGACTCAGAAAATTAAACATTTTCATTAACAAGTCAATGAAAGACAGTAGGGTCAAAACAAAGGCCATATCTTGAAATACCACAAACCGGAATTATCTAAGGACTACCTAGAAATTTATTTTTAGTTCATTACCACACTGACACAGATACATATGTGCATATCATAGAAATTTAATGGCCTATATATTCAGCTCAGAGATTAGTGGAGTGTTTAGCAATGGGAAATAATCTCCTACATGGAGTAATTTCTATCTGTTGCTTCTTTCTAGTTATCTCTTAGCTACAATGGGGTAAGGAAGGGACCTGATACATAATGTCTTCAGTTTTGCTTGATTTAAGACAGGGAACACTTTGCTTTAGGTTGGCAAAGCAAGTACAGTGGAATCACACCAAATTTGCACTTAACCTAAAAATTGTATTTTATGGCAACAGAAAAATTTAGCAAAAATATATAAATAAATAAACAAGTGAATGCAACTGTCTTCTTAATAAGTGAGTGTCTCAGCTTAGTGAAGCAATATGTGTAAAGAATTAAAGGTGGGTTGTAACAGCTATGGGAAAATATGTGAATGATACCAGAGGTTTCCTGCCAATTAAAAAAAATCAAAACACATTGTAAAGTAGCCAACTAAGTGGATGGTTTTTTCATTGATATCCTCAATAAAAATATTAATAGATGGCCGTAAAGAAATACATATTAATGAACAATTCAAGAAAATTATAAATGATATCTATAGTATTACTATACATGCTAAAGCATACATACAATCAAATGCCTTACAATTTTAAAATACTTTTGAGATTAATTTTTACTACATATAATTTTTTTTCATAGTAATTTTGGAATATATAAAAATTAAAAACCAACCTAAAACCCATGAGAAGAGATAAAGGCATGATACACCAGGTTATCTCAACAGCTGGACTCCATGTGAAAACAAAACCCCAGTTTCTCAGTACAGAAACATTTACTGGCAGACAATCTAGGTGTCCTAAGATTAGATGGCACAATGAGAAGTCTTAACTAAAGACAGTGCTTTAATAGATCTTGAACACAGAATATAAATTCTCTATTATAGGTAATTGTACGATCATAAGTCTTTAGTAAGAAAATGCCAAAGACAAAAGAGGGTGGGTGTGATGTGTGATGGCCAGAAGGGGCCTGTTAAAGTAGTCCCTATGTGTGGTAAAATTGAGTTGACTTTGCTAGTCTCTGCCAAATGGCAGGGAGTGGCTGTTCATCAGATCTCCAGTTAGGAATGGGTTTGAGGCCTATGAACAGCTGTTACTGCATATTGTATAGTTGCTAATCGCTTGGTGTTTTAGAATCCAGTAACTTTTAGGCCTGATGTAGGAACTCCCTTTTCTTACATTGGTAAGGGTACAAGGGCATGTCCCAGCATCCTTCCTTCTTATAGCAGGAATATTATATATTAGATATGTAGGATGAAGCTGAACCAAGCACCACTATTCTGGTGATCCGGGTACTTTAAGGTCGGTAATAGCAAAATAGTAGACCTAGTGCTGATTAACTATATTAGTTTCATTCCTCTTCTATTTGGGCTGGGCCTCTGTAGAGAAGCAATTTTTCTTCTAATTTATCAGAAGCAGTAATTATTTTAAAAGACAACTGTAGCTTAAATTAAAATCTAATTATCAATATTAAATCAAGAAAATTCAGGACTGTCACAGTTTTTCACAACTTGGAAGAACACAGGGATACAAACCTTGAATTTTCTTCTTACTTCTGATATTTGCTCTTCTAAATCATCTGTTTTATATCTGGTTAGGTGGAAAATAGCACCAATGTGATAAGCATCCTTGTATAGTTTTTTTAGATACTCTTCATTTTTTGACTTCAGTTTTATCAAAGATTGCAATTCAGCCTCAAGCTCTGATTTTTTCCTTATACTGAAAAAATAAATTTAAAATATTGATAAGATTATTCCCAAAAAGTACATTTTGAGGCAAATATATTTCATAAAAGTAAAAATGTCATTCTATTTCTTGTTTCCAAAAATACAGAATTACCAATTAACTAAAACTTGAATACAAAAAGGTATTTCCCAAAATAACATTTATCTTTCTGCTCCTGTTGGACACACATGCCTCCCCCCGCCCCCCGCCCTACTTGTCAGGCTCTGCTTGGTCTCAGAAGGACAAGGATATCAATAAGTAAGCCCTGGGATCCCCAAGGCTCAGCTTTCAGAGTATTCATTCTCTTCTCCATCAACCCATCCTTTGTAACCCTATACAACAATACAAAGTGTAATGAAATATAAGAGAAATCTAGTTTGTGTAAAAAGAAAAGAAACCTCAAAAATGAAAACCAAAAACTAAAACAATATTCTCAAGAAGGAAACCAATATCTAATGGAGAAGAGTTGATAGAAAATAAAAGGAAGACATTGATATCAGTTCAAGATTTTCAAAGACACAGAGAAATACTAGTCTCTGAGGAAAATCAGCAAGTTATATTTTGTGTCCAGATGGGGTACCATCTTTGTTCCAAATATATACCACTGACACATACAATATGGAAAGAAAATATATATAACACAAAGCCACACTCACAAATGAGGTAACCATCTTTGTGGAAAAGAAACGGAACTGGAAAGCAATGCAGGGGTGGAGGAGAAGGGGCATGAAACTGGCTGAAGGTACTCCGCCTGATGGGTGGCCAGGGCAAGGTTCGCTGCATCAGAGGAGGGGTTTGTGTGAATTGTACTTATTTTGGAAAGAATCAATTCACTGACAGGAGCTATAGGTTTATAAAAGATAGGAGCTGGGGCACTTGGGAGAAGAGATCCATAATCAAGAACTTAACCACTGAGTAAAGAATAAATCAAAAGGGAAATTTAAAAAATATCTTGAAACAAATGAAAATGAAAACATAACATAACAAAACGTGATACAACAAAAGCAACTCTATGAGGAAAGTTTATAATGATAAATGCCTATGTTATAAGAGAAAAGATCTTAAATAAACCTCACTTTACACCTCGAAGAACTGAAAAAGCAAGAACTAAGCCCAAAGTTAGAAGAAATAACATCCAGAGAAGAAACAAATGAAAAACCAAAAAACAATATAAAACATTAGCAGAAAGAGGTGGTTTTTTTTTTAAGAAAAGCAAAACTGACAAATCTTTAGCTACAAAACAACAACAAAAAAGAGACCTAACTCAAATAAATAAAATCAGAAACAAAAAGGGTCACATTATATTGATGCCAAAGAAATAAAAAGAAATACAGTGGATACGATACAACTACTTGCAACAAACTGGATATCCTGGAACAAATAGATGAATTCCTAAAAACATACAGCCTACCAAGACTGAATCATGAAGAAACAAACAGAAAATTTGAACAGATTAATATGTAAGGAAATTCAATTAGTAATCAAAAAGTCCTAATGAAAAAAAGCCCATAACCTGATGACTTTGCTGGTATATTTTACCAAACATTTAAAGAAAAATTAATACCAATCCTTTCAAGCTCTTTCAAAAAATGAAGAGGAAGGAATATCTCCAAACTCAATCTGCGAGTTCAGCATTACCTTGAGAGTGAAGCCAAACAAAGACACTGTAAGACTAGAAAATTACAAGCCAATACCCCTGATGAACAAGATGAAAAAGTCTTAAATAAAATCTTAGCATCAGAGTTCAACAGTACAATAAAAGGATCCTACACCATGATCATGTGGAATTTATCCCTGGGATGATAGGATGTTTCAAATATGCAAATCAATAAATATGATACATTACTTTAATAGAATTAAGAATAAAACTCATATTATCATCTCAAGAAATGCAAAAGAAAGTATTTGACACAATTCAACATCCATTTATGATTTAAATGCTCTCAACAAAGTGGGTATCAAGGGAATGCACCTCAATATAATAAAGGCCACATATGACAGGCCCACAGTTAACATCATACTCAGTGCTGAAAAACTACGGGCTTTTCCTTTAAGATCAGGACAAAGACAAGGGTACCCACCCTTACCACTTTAAATATATTCAATTTTATTTGTCAATTATACTCCAATAAACTTGAAAAATTTTAAAGAGAAGGTGTTTGTAACCAAATTACATCTGAATAGTTTCCAGCACTGAAAACCAACATTGAACAGTCCTAATTAGTGCTAAACTGGATATATGACACACAGAGAAATACACAGCTCTAGATATGTAAATATAAATTTTCTGAACTCTGAAATAGGAAGAGAAAATTTTGAAGTCCATAGAGAGAAAAAACAGATTACCTTTTGGAAAAAAAGCTGGTATCTAAATGCCATCAGATGTATAATCAAAACTAAGTGAAATATGGATGTTTAGAGATCTAATGTATAACATTAGAGTTATTAATATTGTATTAAATACTAGAAATTTGCTAAAAGACAAAATTTCAGATGCTCTCATCACATTCAGAAAAAGATAACTATGTGAAGAGATAATGTTAATTAGCTTGTCCATAGTAATCATTTCACTATTGATATAAAATCATCATGATGTATAGCTCAAGTTTAAAAAACAAAACTAAATGAAAGAAAACAAGGAAAATATATCTTCAAATTAATTAGAAAAATTGACTATGGATCTAGAATATGATGCTTTAATAAAATCCTTGTTTGAATGGGTTGATTGAAAATGCAATGCAAGTTCATGGAAACAAAAGTAATTATTTGAATGAGATTCGCAAAAAGACTAGAAAGGTAGAGCTCTGTTTTTTCTTTCTTTTCACCTCTTTCCTAACATAAGCAATATTTGCAATGTCTGTATGCTACTAAAGTAGAGAGAAATAATAATGATTCATGAGGAAGAGGAGATAATCGTAGGTGTAAAGTTCCTGAGTTTGTAGGCGAGGATCAGGTCTACTTGTCAAGTGCATGGGTAATAGGCACTCCTACATACAACCTGCTTCTAGTATTATACTGTCACAGAGGGGAAGACAGAGTATCTGAAGACACACAAACAGGCTGATAAGAGAACAAGGTAATTCTCACTGACTTCATCTATGTTCTCTATGAATTATATGGGAAGACCATTAGCTTAAAATGAGGATGATGTGGGCATTAAGATTGACAATAATGAGAAAATATGAATCAGTTGGCAGATAAACTGAATTGTCTAAAATTTTTTTGACGATGTTGAATGTCACTTGGGCTTTATAGTCATAGAATTTCAGTTCTACTCAACAGCAAATGTGCAGCAATGCTTATGAAGCTTAAATATAAGGGCCTCTAACTGACCCCGACTCCCAGTAAGGTCCTCTGAGTGTCCCTAAGAATCCATAATCTTCTATTCTTTTCTCATAAAGAGACCTCATATTCTAAACTTCCATGGCCCACCAAACCAGGATCCACCCACAGTGAGATTAATTTGCACAGTTGTGTTTTACTTTAACCAATTCCACTGTTATGACCTTAGTTTTAGTTCAATAGTAGGGATTTTTAACTCACAGAAACAAGGTTTGGAAGGTTATTTATATGAATGCTATTTTGATCAAATATAGCTAGTCTGTGTAAGAAAGTAAGGAAAACCAAGAGGGTGGGGTATATAAATGTAATAGTGACGACAGAGTGTCAAATAATTGAGGGAGTGATAGTACCAGCTGAGGAAGTAAGCAGGACAGAGAGGTGCTGCCTGTCAGAGATTCTTAAAGCTGAGATCAGGAAGTGACTTCGTTATTGGAAATGATGAGATGCAGGATAAACAGTAAGAGAAGTTGGCTGGTGTGAGATGGAGGAAAGATTAATGGGTGTATGGAGGACTAAGAACTGAGCTGCCAAGTTCTTGCATGCACTGAATACAGACCAAATCCAGATTCTCACTGCCTCTGCAGAGAGAGAGGATAGAAATGAGAAGTGTGATTTATTTCTAATATTTAAATTCCTTTTAAAAGAAAGAGTAAAGTAGGCTAACATATTGATGAGTAGTTAATTTTGAATAGTGCACACACTCTTTTCTCCTTTAATACATAACTGAAAAGTTAAAAAGTAAGATAAAAGCAAAATAGCTTAAGAGTATTCATGCAGAACTTTGCTGAAAAAATCATATTCTATCACTTATGAAGTAACTCAAATTAATAGACTGGTAAGATATAGCTGAACGAATATAAAAAACACAGTACCCTGTGGGTTCATTCTAAGTATTCCAGGCTATTTAACAAGTTCAATAATATCCTAATTGTTATCTCTAGGAATAAATCACCATCCTGGTAACTCTTGATAAACACATTTCATAAAAGATACCAGTATGCCTTTATTGTGTTCAATAGCTTTTTTGCTCATTTCCCTCAATTATCAACTTCATCTTTGGATCACTGCTGTTACAATGGCACTGCCTTGCTTGAGGTACAGCAGAGCATTAGAAGTAGATCTTCAGAATATATTATACAGCTTGAATGTGAGAAAATGGCTACACAGAAATTCATACCATACAGATAACTTCAAGCAAACTAAGTCCCAATTAATCGATTCCAAGTCATTTTAAACAATCACTTTCCTTGACTTAGGTTGCTGGAACTTGCCTATGCATCAATAAGGTGTCAAGTGAAATTGTTTGTTCAAGTCAGATGTCCCAAATGCAAAAGGTCGATTTCTAATAGATGCTGCCTTATTTGAAAGACAAAACTATCAAACTATAAACTGCTACTACAAGGTAAACAATTATACAGCATCATCATCACCAAAAGGTGATGCACTGCAAAAGGTCTTGCAAGTACGTGTATGCCCAGGCTGCTACTGAACTAAGTCTGTTAACAAATATGCCATCTAACTTTTAAGGTTGCAATTTTTAAAATAAACTACATATGATCAATAAATCACATATTGAATTAATTCTATAACTTACTCAAAGAGTGTAATAGCTGGGAACGGCATCAAACAGTGAGCCTGAAGTTTCCTGGGGGGTATTTCCTACATGTATGAATGTCAGTGATTTGTTTTTAAAATATTCTTATTATTTTTAAACTTAATTCACAAAAAGAACCTGGGACTAAGGAAAAGCTGATTCAGGTAATTATACTAACAAAGAAAAATTAAAGGAGAGAGTAAGAAGAAGAAGAGCTGTTTTGAGAAACAGCTATGGCTACAGCCAAGTAGAGGATGAACAATAAAATAAAGAAATAAGCTTTGACGTTTCTTTGAAGTAGTCATTAATGTCATGTCCACAGTCTCCTGTAACATGTCAGAAATAGGAGCCATGACTTACCAAAGAAGGAGGAGAGGCTTGTAGCTAAATGGAAAAAAATGTAACTATTGGAATCAGACTGACCTACAGTGTGTCCATAAAGTCATGGTGCACTTTTGACGGGTCACAGGACTGACATGCACCATGACTTTATGGATACACTGTACATTGAAATCCTTGAGCTACTAATTGCTCCCTGAGTAACTGGAGGGATGGTTTCACATACAATTTCATTATATGTAAAATTTGCCGTGTAACACCCACCATTGAGGTTGTTATAAAGATTAAATATGAAAAGGATAATACAGCAGGTCCTCTAATAATGTTGTTTCATTCAACATCATTTCATTAAAATGTTGACAAGATGCCCTAGGGACTTTGCTCCATATATATCAATTAGTCTATGGCAAAATTGGTTGTATTATACTTCGATCTGCTGCAGTTCCAAGAACCTATCCACAATGTTAGAGAGGACTTACTGTACATACATTGTGCTTACACGTATTGAGTAACATACAAATGATTTAATAAAGTTTTCTGTTAATTAAAAAGTGTATGTAACAGTATGGATCTTTATTATGGTGTTATCTCGTTTAATGAAATTAAGACAATGAGAGAAAGAAACAACTACAACAAACTTAAGTAACCATTAATATTACCTTTGAGCAGAAAAAGATACCACAGGTAGGGGTGACATCAGATCATAAAGCAGAGAGGAGAGCAGCACAGAGAAAGATATAAGATTAACAGGCTTTATTATCAGCTCTCGTTAGTTCATTATGGCATTTATTTAACACCTGTTGAGTAAAACAAAGACACACAAAACAGACACAATGCCTGAAAACAGGAGCTCAGCTAAGAGGAAACAACAAATGAGCAAACCAACTGTAGCTGTTCATATATGCTAACAGCTGGGAGAGAAGTCTGTGCAACTGATTGTTGAGCACTGATTACATGCCAAGTGCTATGCTAGGTAGTTGGGATACAAAGATGAATTAAAACAAAGGTTCCCAAGTTATACTCTCATGAAGGAAAAAAAACATGAAAAACAGATTTCTGTGCAATCATAAATACAATCATGAACGAAGCAGAACATACACATAATACCACGTTGGTTTAGAGATAGGAGAGAATAAGTTACCAACAGGGAAAGGATCTGGGAAGAGTTAATGTCTGAGTAATCAATTAATCATATTTAAAAATACAAGCCAGAAGAAGAGGAGAAACAGTAGTAGCAGCAGCAGCAGCAAAACGAAGGGAATTTCAGTCAGAGGAATACCAGAAAACATAGATCGAAGCTTAAAATAGTGAGTTTGGATATGTAAGCATTTTAAGGGGCTAGACCATAAAGATCATGGAAGGCAGTGGTACAAGATGTGTCCTTAGATATACAGGTGACAGACCAGTGTCTAATCTATCAGACTAGGAGCTTGGACTTAATCCAATATCCTCTGAAACTTTTTTAAGCTGCTGAAAGTAAACAACATTTCATCCTCTGAGATAATTTGCACCAGTGATGCTGGATATGCTGGATCTGAGGATTCAGACTTGGAGTGAGGCAGACAATATTCCAAGAGACAGTCAGGGACTGGTTTATTTCAGTGGTCACTGAAACATATAGAAAGGAAGGCACATTTGGAGAAATATTTAAAAGAAAGACTTAATAGAAGTTGGTTAAGATGCTGGCTGTAGAACAGATAGAGGGGATATGGGCTGATGCCCGAAACAAACACCTTGGTGGATCCAGTGTCAAGATGTGGTGTTGGAGGAGAGAGTAGCTTCAGACTGATACTATCATTTCAACAGAAATGACAGATGTGGTTACAGATTAAAAAGGAAAGAAAAAATATGATACATATTAAAATAATGAAGTAAAATCCCTGGAATAGGGAGTATATCAAGAATGTACATTGGGCTTTGATTAGAATGCTAAAACTTAATTTCCTACTTATCAAGTCCAACAAGGTCTCTCCTCCATCCATATTTTCAAAGCAGCCAAATATCAACTACAAATTCAGCTTACGGTTGTTAAGTACTTTCCTTGCCTTGG
The DNA here is from genome assembly GCA_037038555.1 of Rhynchonycteris naso. Lineage (NCBI taxonomy): Eukaryota > Metazoa > Chordata > Mammalia > Chiroptera > Emballonuridae > Rhynchonycteris > Rhynchonycteris naso. The sequence continues at coordinate 163,715,065 of CM072999.1, read as the reverse complement.
TCCCTTGGGATTTCCTTCACACTCCCATAGCACAACACTTTATTTAAAGGATGAATGTCCTAGTTATGCTCCACTTATGGAAGTTTTGCAGCTGATAAGAATTCTCTATTATCAACACTGCAGAAAATGTAAATTCTCATTACTTTTCTCTCTACATTAGCTTTGCAGACACCTTACCCTGTCCCATTGTTTAATTTTATGAAATCAAATTTGTGTCTCGCACCCTCCTCATCTCTGTGCTGTGGGCCTATGTTTGTAACTTTTACTTCTCATTTCCATTTGAAGAACTAATAAGAATCTGACACTGAATAAGCCTAAAGAGAATACTTATATTTTCTTCTCCAAAATACTCTTTATAAACTTTTCAAGCCTGTTGTCTCAGAAAGTCACCTGACTGACCATTTTTCTTTTTCTCACATCTTACATCCCATCTACCTAAAGATCCTGCTGGCACTGCCTCCAACACACAGAGAAGGGGGAGAGGAGGGTTATAGTTGTTCATATGGAAAACAACACAATAATTAATAAATTGTAACATGAGAATAAACTCTGTGTTTTGCATACTCACACCTGTAAACCTTCTTTCACTCTACCCTCCATATCTGAAAACCAGCTATTTGCTGCCATTTCTGCTGAAAAACCTTTGGCATCTGTCATCATTATAATTTTTCTGAATCACCAAAAAAGCTGTCCTTATATTCACTGAAGTCCACCCTTCACTAAGCTGCCCAATAGCTCTTTCTAAATGTAAAATGCTTTAAATGGATTAAATATTTTAGTCCATATGCCATTATCACAACCCACTTAGAGGTGTGAATAAGCTCAGGCCTGTCTGCCTTGCCAACATTTGTCTCCCTGAATTACCCGACTCTCACACAACTTTCTTGAAACCTTAGCCTCCATTCTGTATCCAGAAACCATAGAATTTTTATCTATCACAGGGTTTTTGCATATTCTATTCCTTCTGTTTAGCATGCTCTTCCCCAGATTAGTTCCAGACTGACAATCTTCAGTTCTCCACTGAGATGTCACCTTCTTTAAGAGAGCTGTCCCTTAAAGTCTTTGCTAAAGAAAAGTTCTCAATTCTTCCCTGGCCCTGTCACTCTCTAGCGCGTTATCCAATCTTATCTTCCTCACTGAGCGCAGTAACTAAATTAAAAATATATATATTATTTCACATTTATTATATATTCAGGAGAATGTGAATTTAAACTATATCACCAGCATTTAAAATAGTATTTCACACAAAGCCAATGCTCAGGACACACATGCACAGAAACACACAAACAAACATACACTTGTTCTTTGTGTGTTTTTTAATATAAACTTTGCTTATAAAGTTAGTTACAAGTATAAAGTAACAATATTAGTCTACTAGTTATAATTACAAAATTTCTGTTTGCACACAATAAAAATAAAGATATACAACACTATTTCCAATATTAACTACTAAATGATAGAAAACCATTAACATTTATATTACTTTCTGTGTCTCCTATCCCATTTTATAGCATTACAATGACGATTTTCTACCAAAATTATTATTTAACAAATATTTAATGCATGTCAACAATATGTTAGGAACTAGATTAATCCTTGAGGATCCAAAATTGAGGGGGAAAACACACAGGTAGGTCCTACTTATAAGCAGTTATAAGTTGGTCATGCAGTTGTGCAAAAAAAATGTGCATTTTATCCTTCTTTTTGTTTTATACATAAAATACTGCTAATGCTATACTAGTTCTAAGAGCAAATACAATAAAATAAATTTGAGATCTGCATAGAAGGAAAAGAAAACTACAGAAATGAATAGGGAAAAAATCACAGGTAATGATAGTCACTAATGGATAAAATAAGTTGTGGCTTCAGAATCTCCTGCTAACTTTTCTGCTTTCATTATTATACCTATTAGGTTGCAAGCAAAGTATAGCTTCTATAACAAATATTTATTTTCTTGTGGACTCATTGAATGCAGAGACTTCCATGTATGTATAATAACAACTTTAAAAAATTAAATTATTAAATGCACTTTTGTTGGACTAATTTAACAATGTGTGTAATTTAACGTCTTTTTTTTTTTTAAGGTAAGAGGAAGGGAGAGAGTGAGGCAAACTCCCACATGTGCCCCAACCAGGATTCATCCAGCAACTTCTGTCTTGGACCGATGCTCAAGTACCAAGCTATTTTTAGCACCTGACGTGGACACTCAGATCGACTGAGCTATCCTCAGCACGCGTGACCCATGGTTGAACCAATTGAGCCACTGGCTGCAGGAGGGAAAGAGGGAGAGAAGGGGGAGAGAGATGGGGAGGGACAGAGAAGCAGATGGTTGCTTTTCCTGTGTGCCCTGACTGGGAATCGAACCTGGGACGTCCATATGCCAGGCTGATGCACTATCCACTGAGCCACCAGCCAGGGCCCTAACATCTGTTTTTAAATGTAATATTTTAATAAAGTAGAACAATTACATGAAAGAGTATGCAAATCAACGAATATAGCTTCTTTCATTTTCACTGTGAGTGTACAAGAAACAGCCTCAATCCAGTTTTAAAACAAACTGAACGTTGCCAACACACACCTCCAGCATATGCTCTTCTAGTCACTACCACCAAAAAGGAGCTGCCATTCTGAGTTCTATCAGCATCTGGAAGTTTTGTGTATTATAAAATGGATCCTAAGGAATATATTGTTATTGTGTCATTTTTTTGCTTAGTATTATGATTATGAGATCCATCCAAGTTGTTCTATGTAGCTAGAATCTGTCCATTTTCATTGCTCACTTTGTTATGAATATGTTATAATTTATTTACCGATTCTATTCTTTATGTTCATTGAAGCATTTCCCAGTTGTGGCTATTAAAATAATGTGCTATGAACATTCTTATAAGTGATTTTGCTGAACATGTGTGCATGATTCACTGTCATGTATAAACCTAACTGTGGAATGTACCTAACTCAGTAATAGATAGTGCTAAAGTATTTCCTACAAAAGTGCACTCCCAGTTGTCCCACCTTCCTGGCCATCACTTAAAGTATCAATGGTTTTTGCATGTTAGCCTTTCTGATGGATGTGTAGTGGGAGTTCACTGTTGCCTTACATTCCCTGAGAAACAAGTACCTTTTCACTATTATTGTACATTTGGATATCCTCCTTTGTGTGTGATTGTTCAAGACTTTTGCCCTTTTATAATGAATGATTTGCATTTATTTACTTTTCTATTTTACGTAGTTATATTTACTTTGTTTATTATTAAATATTTATATTTAATGTTGACTTAATGGTGTGTTGATTTATCTCCTCAGATATAGGTATTACATATATTTTATATCAGTGTATGTTTTGCCCTTTCAATGATTTAACAGTGTTCTTATTCGCCATTTGCTAAAAAATTTATATGGTGTTTATTTTCCTGTTTAAGAAAGCTTTGCCTTACCCATATTTATTAAGGCAATTTTCTATATTTTCTGTTAGGATTTTTATTGTTTTAACTTGCACATTTACAACTGCACTTTGTAAAAATTGGTATTTATATACGTGGTGATTGGTAAATATTTATTAAAAGTCCACTCATTCTTCACTGCATTGCAGTGGCGTATTTGTCACCATTAGAGGTATAATATGTATGGGGCTCATTCTGAACTCTATTCAGTTCTAATGGTCTATTTATCTTTGTAACAACAGTAAGTCATCTTACATAGTGAACTTTATTATAAATTTTTAATGTAATTTCTCAATGTTATTTTTCCTTTAACGTCGTTTGGAATATATTTGCTTCTTTCATTTTCCATATATGTTTTAGAAACAGCTTTTCATTTTATACATACAAACACATGCATATAAACACAAAATATACTAAAGACATGTTTGAGATTTCATGCACTTCACAATATTGAGTGTTCCCAAACATTAACAGGATATGTTCCATATTTTTCATCTTCTTTAATTTGTCTCAATATTTTGTAGTCCCCTGTATAGAATTATCATGCATTGACTTACTAGATTTAGTCTTTGTATTTGTTTTAAAATTGTATTGTAAGAGATATCTGTTAAATTTTTACTTCTAACTAGTTGCTATTAGTATCAAGTGATGTTCTAGTGTATAGCTATCTATCCTTTGGCCAGTAGTACAGAGTTTAACAATTATATCATTTTTTTCAGATTTAAATATATCAGATAGCTGTTTATCATTATGAATTATCATTTTTAAATTAATTGGTGAGTTTCACTGGATAATCAGTTTATATTTGTAAATAATTTACATAGGAGTTTAGATATAATCACAATAAAATTATAATTTATTTTGGTTAAAACTTGACTTCCTCATTATTACACCTTACTCAAAAGTTTGATTTGCCTCTTTATGTACTCATTTTAAGAATATGTTTATTTAAGTCTTACAATAAAGCTATAGTAATCAAAACAATGAAGTATATTAGTGAAAAATAGACATATACAACAAAATAGAGACCCTAAAAATAGAGCCACAGAAATATCAGGAAATATTTGACTAAGAAGTAAAGACAATGCAGTGGTTAAAAGATCGCCTTTTCAACAAATAGTGCTGGAAACAACTAGATATCCACATGCAAAATAATGAAGCTAGATGCAGACTTTATACTTTTTATTAAAATAATTCAAAATAGATCACAGACTTAAATGTAAAATGCAAAATAAAACACAAAACCATAAAACTTCTAGGAGATAATGTAGGACAAAACCTAGATCACGTTTGGTATAGTGACAACTTCTTAGACACAATAGCAAAGGAACACTCTATGAAAGAAATAATTGATAAAGGACTTCATTAAAATTAAAACCTTTTGCTCAGTGGAAGTCAATGTCAAGACAATGAGAAGACAAGCCACTCAGGGGAAGAAAATATTTGCAGAAAGACACTTCTGATAAAAGGCTGTTATCTAAAACATACAAAGTTTTTACTGAAAACTCAACAGTAAAAAAACAAACAACCTGATTAAAAAGACATCAAAGACCTTGGTAACAGAGACCTCACCAAAGAAGATATACAATGACAAACATATGAAGAGATGTTCCACATCATAGGTCATACGGAAATGTAAATTAAAACAATAAAATATCATGACATGCCTATTACAGTGGTCAAAATCCTGACAGACAACACAAATACTGGCAAAGATATGGATCAACAGATGCTCTCATTCATTGTTGGTGGAAGCGCAACATGATACAGACACTTAGAAATATAGTTTGGTGGTTTCCTACAAAACAAAACATACTCTTATCATATGATCTAGAAATCATGTTTCTTGGTATTTACTCAAGTGAGTTAAAGGTTTTTGTTCACACAAAAATATGCATACAGATATTTATAGAGGCTTTATTTATAATTTCCAAGACTCAGAAATAAACAAGATGCTCTTCAGTAGGTGAATGGGTAAATTGTGATATATCCAGACATAGAATATTATTCAGTGCTCCAAAGAAATGAGCTACCAAGCTATGAAGACACATAGAGAAACCATAAGTGCATATTAGTAAGTGAAAGAATCCAATCTGAAAAGGCTATATACATACTCTATGATTTTAAGAATATGACATCATAGAAAAGGAAAAACTATGGAGATACTGAAAAGATCAGTGATTGGCAGAATTTGGGAGAGAATAAGGGAATGAGAAGACACAGCACATAGGGCAGTGAAAACACCCTGTATGGTACCATTATGGGGAATGTCATTATATATTTTGTCTAAACCCACAGAATGTAGAACACCAAGAGTGAACCCTAATGTAAACTATGGGTTTTGAGTGATTATGACGTGTCAATATAGGGTCACCAATTGTAACAAATGTACCACTCTGGTGAGAAATGTTCATCATGGGGGAGACTACACATATGTAGAGGCAGGGGGGTTATGAGAAATCTCTGTACACTCCCCTCAATTTTAATGTCAATCTAACTGCTCTTACATATAGTCTTAATTAAAGCACATAATTTTGCACACCTTAAATACACACAATTTTCATTTCTCAAATATATGTCAGTAAACTGGAAATATATTTTTAAGTAAATAAGATAAAATTTAATAAATTTTAATCATATTTAATGTTTTCTTCATAGAAATTTACTATTTAGCATTTGTCTTTTTTGTTAAATTAATGTTTCATTCTCTAATAAATAAGATATTCTCCCATATATTTTCTAAGTATATATTTGTGATTTTCAAGACCAACAAAGCTATTTTTTAAGCAGAAAGTGTCTGTAAAGGCAATTAATTATACTTCTTGATTTTGCTCTATTGGATATTTTATTTTCTACTGACAAGTAGTTTAGTGTTATAACTTCTTCCATCAAATTTCTATTTCATGAAACTCTAGTTTCTAAGAAGCAAATGAAGTGATAAACATTAAAATGTTTGCTTGCAATTTAAAGCACTTCTGTATTTAGCAACATACTTCTATCCCCATGACTATCTTTCCTCAATTTCAGACCCATAAATCAAAGTGCTATCTAGACACTTACACTTAAATTTTACTATATACAATTCCAACTCAAACAGAACATCTTTTTCCGAACATTTTCTCCCTTTATACATTTTTTCTTTACTATCTGGTGCTACCATCAAACCAGTTATTCAAACCTTAACTCTTTTGCTCGTTTATCTCCTGAGCGTGGGTACAATTACCATAAGAAGAAATCTGACCATACATTTTCTTTAGTGAATTTCCCTAGACTTAAGCAGAGATCAAATCCCTTCCAATGAATCATTATCTAATATTTAGTTACTTGCCCTCAATGTTTGTCCCTGTCTTCCTGCCACAAAAAACACATGTACACACACAAGCACACAAATCAGGTCAAGCACCTGCTCTAAACTACAGCCACAGAGCCCATAGTGATTTCATCACATTCTTACCTGTGCTCTAAGAGAACTACAATTTTAATGTTAGGTCTGCTTTATGGGGATGATTATTCTAGATTAATAGGTCAAGCATATTTGATAATTTACTAAATATAAGTTAAAGTCAGATTAAATTGCAAAAATAAATAAATAAATAAAAATAAAAGACAAAAGGTAAAAAATCCTGAATCTGAATATAGAAAGTCAGGTTTCAAATGCCAGCTATGTGAGTTGCGGGACTGTAAAAAAGCTACTTTGTTTCTCTGCATCCTAAATTCTTTATTTATTCTTCAGAGGCCTACAACAATTATTAAGAAAAGGCAGAGTTCAAGAGAAGATGTATAAATATTTTATGTCCTTAGTGATCAAAAAAAAATAGAAATCACCTAGATATGTAATAGACCTGACTCTTGCCTACACATATGTTCATCTAATTTACTAATCCTTCTCTAATTCTCTGTTCAGCACTGTGTAATCTGCTGTTAAAATTCATCTATTTGCCCTGGGTGGTTGGCTCAGCTATAGAGCGTAATCCTGGCATATGGAAGTCCTGGTTTCAATTCCCAGCCAGGGCATACAGGAGAAGCACCAACACCCACCTCACCTGCTTCTCCACCTCTCCTCCTTTTGCTTCTATCTATCTATCTATCTATCTATCTATCTATCTATCTATCTATCTATCTATCTACCTATCTATCTATCTATCTATCTATCTATCTATCTATCTATCATCTATCTATCTATCTATCTGTCTCTTCTCCTCCTCTCCTGCAGTCAGGACTCCATTGGAGAAAGTTGGCCCGGGGCACAGAGGATGGCTCCATGGCCTCCACCTCAGGTACTAAAAAAATGGCTCCAGTTGCAAAGGAGCAAGGGCTGCAGATGGGCAGAGCATTGATCCCTAGTGTGCTTGCCAGGTAGATCTTAGTTGGGGCACATGCAGGAATCTATCTCTGCCTCCCCTCCTCTCACTGAAAAAAAATCCATCCATTTAATTTTTAATTTAAAGGATTTTTTTTTAATTTAGTTAATTGTGTTTACATAGATTCTAGTGTCACCCCAAATGCATCCCCCTCCCCCGTATTTCCCTCAACATCTCCTTTACCCTCTCCCAACAGCACCCTCCCCCCTTCCCTTCAGGTTTATCCCATCATATCATCCCCTTTCCCTCTGTCCTCTTTTCCTCTGGATCCCTCCTCTGTCTCAACTGATATTTGACAAAGGAAATAAGCGCATACAATGGAGTAAAGACAGTCTCTTTAACAAATGGTGTTGGGAAAATTGGACAGTTACCTGCAAAAAAATGAAACTAGACCACCAACTTACACCATTCACCAAAATAAACTCAAAATGGATTAAAGACTTAAGTGTAAGCTGTGAAATCATAAACATCTTAGAAGAAAACATAGGCAGTAAGCTCTCCGACATCTCTCGCAGCAATATATTTGCTGATTTATCTCCATGAGCCAGTGAAATAAAAGACAGGATAAACAAATGGGACTATATCAAACTAAAAAGCTTTCGCACAGCTAAAGGCAATAAGAACAGAATGAAAAGACAAACTACACAATGGAAGAACATATTTGACAATACATCTGATAAGGGGTTAATAACCAAAATTTATAAAGAACTTGTAAAACTCAACACCAGGAAGATAAACAATCCAATCAAAAAATGGGCAAAGAAAAAAGAATAGACACTTCTCCAAAGAGGACATACAGATGGCCAATAGGCATATGAAAAAATGTTCAACATCACTAAATATTAGAGAAATGCAAATTAAAACCACAATGAGATATCACCTCACATCAGTCAGAATGGCGCTCATTAACAAAACAGCACAGAATAAATGCTGCCAAGGATGTGGAGAAAAGGGAACCCTTCTGCACTGCTGTTGGGAATGCAGACTGGTGCAGCCACTGTGGAAAACAGTATGGAGATTCCTCAAAAAGTTAAAAATCAATCTGCCTTTTGACTCAGCCATCCCACTTTTAGGAATATACCCCAAGAACACCATAGCACTGTTTGAAAAGAAGAAATGTACCCCCATGTTTATGGCAGCATTGTTCACAATAGTGAAGAGCTGGAAACAGCCCAAGTGTCCGTCAGTGGACGAGTGGATTAAAAAGCAATGGTACATATATACAATGGAATACCATGGGGCCATGAATAAGAAGGAAATATTACCTTTTGCAACAACATGGATGGACCTGGAAACTATTATGTTAAGTGAAATAAGCCCGGCAGAGAAAGAAAATGAGAACTGAGGAATGAAATAAAGGAAAAATTTGAAAGAAAAATGAAATAATCAAATGACATCTTAAGGTGTTATCTGTAAAATCACAGTGCATACCATGGAAATCTTTCCGTATAGCCAGGAATACCTTCCCTCTGCATGTGATAGATTATATTAATGTTCCCAATTTTCACCAGCTCTCTTTTGAAGAGGATTAGAATTCCCACCCTCTTGACATCTGCCATGGGTATATGACATACTTTGTTCAATGAAGTGTGAGCAGAAGTAACATTTATCATCTTTCTGTAGAAACTGTAAGAGCCATCAAGTGATCTCACTAATGCACATGTGCTATCAGAGCAACATGCCCCAGGAGGATCTGATCCCTCACCTGGATCTGAGAAGTGGAAATAGCATGAAGCATAAATGTGGCAAACACAGGTAAGTTGCAATGCAAGTGAGAAGTAAACCTTTATATACTTGTGTATCACTAAGATCTGGAGGTTGCTCATGACTGAAGGATCATCAATAAATGCTCTCTCACAGTCTCTACCTTTCCTCCAGAGGAGTCTTCTCATTCGCTTACCCACACTTCAAATTTTTTTTTTCTCCTCTGGTTCTGTTCTTAACAATATAAAATGCAGTGATATTGTAGGCAGTTAGGCATGAGCAAAGCAAGGATGATGGCCCCATTGCAGAAGGTCACCAAAGCAAGGACAAATAGGCCATGCCTTAGTCGTGTTTCAGCTCCAAGCCCAGAAAAGCAGCAGAATCAGACAAGCAACTCCATGGCTAACCTTAGGACCAGCTGCATTGAGTAGAGAACCTCTGCCTTAGTGCCAACCAATCAATGGAGACCATGACCCTGAAAGAACACACTTGGAAAGCTGATGAATATTCTATTAAGAATCCTCCCCTGGGACCTCCCTTAAAATCTCCACCCTTCAAAGCCCTTAGGATGAAGTACCAAAGAACTCAGCATGCTCTCCCTCTCGGGCGCTCCAAGAAGGAGCATGCCCTGGCCTTCTGCTCCCCAACCCATCTCTCCTCTGCCCTCCAACTGGGTTTCTCTCTTTCTCTTAAGCTCCTTTTCTTTTGCCTCTGTAACTTGTTTTCAGAGCTAATTTCTTCTATTTCTGTGACTTTCTAAATAAAGTTTCTCTAATAGTTTGAGTCTTGGCTCTGCCTTCTTTCCTAGACAGAATCAAGTACTGAGGCAACTGAACCAACGTACAGTCTGACCCCACCATCTAACACCTGGTGCCATCTTTTATTCTTGCTGCTGCCAACGATATTAGCAACTACTATTTTTGGTTACCTTCAGAAAACAATGTTCCTTTTGTTTTCTTCAAAAACATATGTTTAACATCAAGGAAAATTTTGTGATTGGTATCATTCCATCTTTTCCAAATATAAAATAACCACTAAGAGACTTTAACAAACTTCCTATATAATCACCAAGTATCATCATCATTTCTCTTTTCTCTCCTCATTCACATCCTACAAAAATTAATTGCGAATAGCATAGTGTGTGTCAGGCACTATGTCACTATGTTAGATAAAGAAGACTCAGTGTTGAAGAAAATACAGTCATGGCCTATGTCTGCCCTCATGGATCTTCCCATTTTTTGAGGGAGACATACATTAGTCAAATTTTTACACAGAATAGAGGTATTCGATTTAACTGGACAGTCCGTGAAAGCTTCCCAGAACTGACTCCTAAACTGTAGTCTTTTTTTTTTTTTTTTTTTTTTTTTTACACGGACAACAAGAGAGAGTCAGAGAGAGGGATAGATAGGGACAGAGAGAGGTGAGAAGCATCAATCATTAGTTTTTCATTGCCGTTATGACACCCCAGTTGTTCATTGATTGCTTTCTAACATGTGCCTTGACCGCAGGCCTTCAGCAGACCCATCAACCCCTTGCTGGAGCCAGCGCCCTTGGATCCAAGCTGGTGAGCTTTTTGTTCAAGCCAGATGGGCCTGCACTCAAGCTGGCGACCTCGGGATCTCGAACCTGGGTCTTCTGTACCCCAGTCTGATGCTCTATCCACTGCGCCACCGCCTGGTCAGGCCTAAACTGTAGTTTTAAGGATAAGTAGTAATCAAGTGGGTATAGGGAAAGAAAAAACATTATAGGAAATGGAACTAGCATAAAATTGCCATATGGTCTGGAAAAAAAGAGTGACAAGTAGGAGAATTTCAATGAAGGCCAGTGTATTTGAATCAAATAAATAAGGATTAACCAGGTGTGATATGACTGCAGAGGCAGGTACACCTGCCTATTCAAATACTTTGTAGGATATATTAACAAGGGATTTTTGTCTCTTTCTGCAGTTAAAATTAATGCAGGTATATAGGAAAACTGATCATACTTATAATTAAAACTAAAGAAAAAGAATGTACTTCCCACAGTGTAAACAATGGGTTAGAAAGGGAGCATAAAGACTATATGTAAACCAGCTTGAAAAGGCACTGTTAATTCATGCCAGTCATGATGAGAGCTTATACTGGGGGCCAGATGGAGCAGTAAAAAAGAAAATAGATTTATAAAAATATTTAGTACGTGAAATTTTTCTTGTTAAAATATTAAATGTGAATGTTGAAATAGAAAGAGGAGTCAAAAATACTTGTAGGCCTGACCTGTGGTGGTGCAGTGGATGAAGCATCAACCTGGGAACACTGAGGTCGCCAGTTCAAAACCCTGCACTGGTCTGGTCAAGGCACATATGGGAGTTGATGCTTCCAGCTCCTCCCCCCTTTCTCTCTTTCTCTCTCACTCTGTGTCTCCTCTCTAAAATGAATAAAATAAAAAATTAAAAATTAAAGAAAAAACACTTGTAGGTTAATGAGCTAAGAAAAGTAATTTAGTAATTGCAGGGAAGGATTCAGGGTTTTCTGAGGGAAATCCTGAACTTCATTAGATATATTATAATTTTAAAGTATCTTTGATTATAAGATGATAGATCTAAAGAAATGATATGACAGTGTAAAACTCCATATAAAGATCATTCTTTTCTACTATTTTGGTTTTTTAAAGGGTTTCAGAGTGATTAAAGAGCAATATTTGAAACAGAAACAAAATTTAAGTTAATGATAAACACAAATACCACCAAAACATCACGAGAACACAAAATAAAGAGGCTTATTATATTTAACATATCTGATATGTTATATAAGAATAAACATTATATTAGGATAATTACCTGTCTTTGACTGACTCTTTTATAGTTTCTATATCTTTTTCAATTTTTTTATTTCCTTCTATCAAGTGAGTAGATGCTAATGAAAGATCTGAAAAATCTTTTGTGATATTAGAAAGATCAATCTCCCATGACTTTTTCTTTAAGAAAAAAATAAAAGGAACATTTATACATGTTTATGTATCTCAAAAATAAATAATATATAAAATAATAAAATTATATTAGTTGCATAATTTAATGTTTTGAAATAGAGAGTGAAAATCTAATGGAAAGTAGAAAAAGGTCAACTTACTGTAGCATAATAATCATTAAGTGCTTCCAGATAGTTATTTTGATCATGTATTTTCTTCGAGACTAGTTTATCATAAACTCTTTTCAAATCATTTAGCTAAGAAAAGTATAGATAAAAATAAATGAATTGTGATAAACTGCATTATTTTGTAAAATAAGAACTAGATATTTCATCTTATGCAGCTATCAGAAGTTAATAAATATTGATTAAAACAGTAAAAATAATACCATAGACTGTTTTTATTTATGAAATTGATATGATTCAGAATAAAATATAGCAAATCAAGTTTAACAGTGCTCAAATGAATAACTGATTATGATAAAATAGAATGTGTCTAGTTATATTGTAAGAATTGATAAAAATTAGTAAACTTAAGTCATAATTTGTCACATCAACAAATTTAAGGAGAAAATAGCATAAATATGGCTAACAATTCAAAAAATAAATATGTGATACTTTCATTATATAGTTTCCATAATTTTAAAACTAGAACAAAGAAAAGCTACCCAACTACAATATAAAGAACCAACAGCAAATATCAAAATAAATCATAAAATGTTAAATGCATGCCCACTGAATGAAAGAATGAGAATGGATTATCTTTTAGCAACACTATTATTAATCATATTTTGTGAAAGTTTAGTTAAATGCAATTGGATAATGAAACCAAATGTTACTATTATTATATTGAATGTGAATGGGTAACATTTTCAAATTTAGATTATATTGAATATCTAGGAAAACAGAAGATTCTGTCTAAAACTACCTTAAATGTTTTTGTTAAAAGGTCATATATAAACATAAGAAAAATAATTGCTTGTATTTATAAAAGGAATATTCTACTAAAAAGCTTAGTAGGAATGCAAAGTTTTGTTAAAAATAAAATATTTGGGAATAAATCCAACACCAAAGGGAGCACTTATACAAGCAAACAAAAATTCTTATTTAAAAGTTTAAATCAATACCCACTATAAAGAATGGCATGCCAACAAAGGTTTAATAAAATACAATGTCAATTATCCCAAAATTTATATAAAGCATTATAAAAAGAAGTATTCTCTTTTAAACTGCATGAAATGAAGATAGCATGGAAGGCTAGCCAAAAGGTACATGAAAAATAAGAATAATAGTGGAAACTTGCTATCAGATACTGAAAACATTGTATAATAAATACTATTAGAATAGAGCACTATATATTTTTTTGCAGTGTAATAAAGATCAGAGGGAAATACCTGAACCCAAATATAGATATGAATTAATATGTTTTAAAGTGGTGCTTGAATTTATTAAGAGAGAAATTTTTTACTTTAAATAATGTGACTGGAACAATGTAGAATATCTTTTTTTAAAAAACATTGGTACATCTAGTTCACATCTAACTTACATCATAACACCACCACCAACAAAAAACATATGTGTGTGTGTGTGTGTGTGTGTGTGTGTGTATACACACACACACACACACAAAAAAAAAACACATAGACACAGACAACAGTGTGATGATAGCCAGAAGGCAGGGGGGGCAGGGTAAGTGAAGGTAAGCAAAGGGAGGGAAAATAAATTCAATTTAAAAATTAAAATAATTTCAGATAAATAAAAATCTAAGTGCAAACACAAAACAATGCAAAGTAATCAATATGAGTTTATTTTTATAATCTTGTGCTAAAGGAAAATGTCTCCTTGATAGGTAAACCAAGAAGATCTGTTGACATGTTTGACAGCATATTTTACAATAAATAGGACTAAAGAAAAATAAGACTTGAAAAATGTGAAATAAAAGCCCAACATTCCAAGATACAGTTCTGATAAAGAGCATCAGTAAAAATGGCTAAGAACACTGAAAACTCTCCTCCATAAAGTTAATGAGAAAACTGACAAAAGAAACTGTCAAAACTAATCTCTATAATAACTTTTGGAACTATGGAGATTAACTGAATGCTTTCAGAAATCTGAGGTACACTTATTCAAGAAATACAGCTTAATAGTAATAAGAAGTATGAGTTTGAAGAGCTTTAACTTGTACTAATCCCATTGCTCCCTCCTTTTTGGTCCTTTGTAGCCTGGAAGAATATCATTTCACATTCGTGGCGAGCACCAGAAGTCAGGCAACCACCAAAAGTAGTAGATCAGGATTGGAATGCCTTCAAAGCTTCATTCTATATGAATATCATTATTTGGCCCACCTGGTATATTTTTGGGGGGAAGACTATACATGCAAGGACATCAATATTTGACTTAATACAAAGTTCACCCAGTACAAAAAGTGTCTCCCAAAATGTTTTTCCTATGGCGTAATTGTCACACACACACAAAATACATCACAGTCAATTGATTAAGTTTGTTGCCACTTTTGTGGATTACAACTGGAGTAAACAATAGACTAACCAACAAACTTAAAAACAAAAGCTTTTGAAGAGAATGAGATGTGTATACAGACTTTGTAAAGCTCCAATATATTCCTGGGAATCTAGAAGGTAGCTGCATGCACAGGGATGTATAGAAGCCCAGGGTTGTCCACATGTTCTGATGACATCTGAGATTCCCTTTAAATTCCCACCTCTGGCTTACATTGAGACTCTATGAAAGCCGAAAGTGAAAACCAACTCGGAATTGACAACTGCCTGGTGACTGTTGAGGAAGTGCATAAAGGAGAACACAAAGACCCTTTGCAAGGACAAGATTTATTGTTCCAGACTTTTAAGGATGATTGTCCAATCATTAATAGACCACTGAGATAACTGAGAAGAAACTTCAGTGATCACACATGACAAAGAAAACAGACTTTACAGAATTCATTCATAAATACCATTAAATACACAAGTAACAACTCCAGCAAACAGAAGACAGAAACAAACCCAGGGCAGGAATGAGAATCTTATTCCCAGTGTTACTTAAAATGTCCACTTTTTAACAAAAATATGAAACATGTATAGAAACAAGGAAGATGGACCATATGGAAGAAAATATCACGCAATAAAAACTGTACCAGAAGAAGCTAAGATGTTGAATTTATTAGTCCAATCAGTTAATTTAAATATGTGCCAAAAGCTAAAGGTAAATATCTAAGGAACTAAAGGAAATCATTAACATTTAGAAAACATAAACAAAGAGATAGCAAGAGAGAAGTAACATTTTACACACAAAGGATCTTCATAAGATTAATACATTCTTTATCATCCAAAAGCATGGGGCCAGGAGGTATATGCTAACATATTTAAAGTACTGAGAAAAAGGAACCCATAACTCTATATACATGTAAAGCTATCACTTAAAAATGAAGGAGATATTATGACACTGTCATATAATCAAAAGCAGAAAATCTGACACTAGGAGATCTGCCCTATAAGAAATACTAAAGGGAATCCTTCAGGCTGAGAGGAAGAACACTAAGCAGTAACTTGAATACACAAGATAATTAAAGAGAATCAGCAAACATAATTACATGGATAAATATTAAAGTGGCATAAATGTATTATTTTGTAACATTTTCTTTCTGATCTGATTTAAAAGACAACATAAAGTAGTAATTATAAATTTCTGGGGGTTTTTTAAATGTAATTTGTACAATAGGAACACAAACAAATAGGGAAAGACCGGGCACTAAAGTATAGAGGAGTCAAGTTTCTGTATACTATTAAAATTAACAGTACTAAGTACTATTAAAATTAAGTTAGTATTAGTTCAAAATAGATTGTTTTATGGTATTATTTTTAATCTCAGAGAACTATTATGAAAATAATTTTTAAATACATAGTAAGATAAATGACAAGGCAATTGAAATGGTACACTAAGAAATATCTATTTAATGCACAACAAAGGTAGTAATGAAGTAATAGAATATAAGACAGAAAACAAATAGCAAAATGACAGACATATATCCCATTTGTCAATAATTATATTAACTATAAATGAATTAAACACTTCAATCAATGTATAGAAATATATAAAATAAATTATTTTTATTAAATGAGCCTGTCATACCTCATGGATAAACCTGAGGAGCATTATGCTAAGTGAAATAAGCCAGTCAGAAAAATATAAGTTCCATAAGATTCACATGTGGAATCTAATGAAATAAATTAACAAACAAAATTGAACCACACTCACAGATAGAGAACAGATTGACAACTATCAAAGGAGAGGGAAGTTGTAGGGCTGAATGAAAAAGGTGAACAAATTAAGCAAAAACAAAAAAACAAACAAAAAACTCATAGGTGCAGAAAATAGAATGGTGATTACCAGAGTGGAAGGGTGGTGGGGAGTAATAAAGAAATGACCATCATATACTTTCTACAAGACACATTTTAGATTCATAAACACAAATATGTTATAAGTAAAAGGTTGTAACAAGATATAGTATAAAAATTATAGCCAACGAGAGCTATAGTAGCTATATTAACATTAGACAAAATGTGCTTTTGAATAAAAATTGTTATTAGAGACATTTTATAATGAGTCAATTAATCAAGAAGATATAATTATAAACATAGATGGATCAAACAACAAAGGCTCAAAATATATGAAGTAAGAAACTGAGAGATTTGAAAAGATAAATAGGCAGTTCAACAGAAATACAGTCTTTGATATACACTTTAAATAATGGGAAAGGCTAGACAGAACATTAACAAGGAAATGAACTTGAACAACACTAACAACAAGACCTAACAAACATTTATATAGCACTCCTTCCATCAAGAGCAGGATAGTATTTTTTCATAAGTGCACACAGAGCATTCTTCAGGAAAGACCTCATGTCAAACTATAACACAAGTCATATTAAGCTTTAAAAGGCTGAAATAATGCAAAGTATATTCTCTATCTACTCAGAAATAAGATTAAAAAACAATAACAAAAGCCCACTATTATTCAAAGATATTTTAATGCATTTGTTATAGTGATAGATCAGTCAGAAAATAAATCAGAAATATAAAAGGTTTAAATAACACAATGGTCACAGATCAAATCATTTGCAATAAAATAAAAGATTTCTTTTACTTTGAGATAGAAAAATATTTCTAAGCAAGTTCAGAAAAGTATAAAGTTCAAAAAGTGTGTAACTTCTATTAAATTAAAATTTCATTCAGAAGCTATCATAAAAGATGAAAATGACTAGGTGAAAATATTTTTAAGATATGTAACTTTAAACTATTTAGTATACATAATATACAACAAATTCTTACAAATCAATAAAAAATAACCAATCATTCAATGTACAGGGAAAAAATCATTAGCAGGTTTTACATGGAAAAGAAAATACAAATGACCTCTCAAAAGCCATTAAAATATGCTCAGGTCATTAATAATTAAGGATTTATTTTTTTAGAAATGAAGTACAATTAAAGAAACATAATAGAATGTGGCAAAAAGGACACAGTTATTTATAACTCTAGTAGGAATACAAATTGGTACAGGAATATGTATTTTACTGACTTTTAAGATACTATAATTTATCTTAGCCTTTTATACTTTCATTTTACTATAGTGAAGGAGATGTGGCAGAAAAAAAATACAAGAAAGATGCATCATAAGAGGAGGTCTGAGTGATATAAAGCATGACAGGACTCAAGCTACAATTCTTGGTTTATAGATGAAGGTAACCACCAGCCAGGGGATGCAGATAGTCTCTAAAAACATAGAATGATCCTAGGTTGATAATCACTAAGGAAAAAGATTTAGAACCTCAGTTCTAAATCTGCATGAACTGTTTAATGCCAAAACTGAATGAGTGTGAAAGCACATCCATCCTGAAGCCCCCACAGAACTGCTGATACCTTGAGTTCAGTCTTGGAAACTCTGGACAGAGGAACCAGCTAAGCCATGACCCATGATACTAAACAGCTGCTGTTTTAAGATGGTAATTTGATATGCAGCTATAGAAAACCAACAGACACAGAAAACTGGCCAACTGCTACTTAATTATTGAGAGAGAATAACTTTTAAAGCCATGGTTCTAAACTAAAATCAGTATTCTTTATTTTTTTAACATGAAAACTCACTGTTTTTGACAAAGCATCTAATTCATCTTTTGATGTCTTTGTTTCCTTCAATACACCAGTCATGGCCTCTTCATTCTTCACAATGCTAATATTAACATTCTGAATTAACGTACTGTAGTGTCTCTCTAGAGTGCCAAGTGAGTCTATCTCTCTCCTAAAACAAAACAAAACAAAACAAAAAACCCAGTTGATTTTATCTACATTGAAAGAAAATTATATTTAAATTTAAACTAGCTTCTTACTTAATATAAAGCAATGGAATTCATGTAGTTCTGAAAATTCTCCCATCCCAAAGCAACTACTAAAAAGTACCACTTAGATATCAAAAGTAAACAATGAGAAAAATAACCACTAGTAGTATTTGTTTCCAATGTAAAAAATTTAAGAAAAAAAGTGATTTATAAATTATTTGAAATAAGTCACCTTTTGATTTGATTTCAGGTGAGAGACCTTCAATTCAGAGACTGGATAGTACAGAGAGGAGAAAGCAATAAATAAATAAATAAACAAAAAGATATAAAAGTGAAAAGGCCACACAGTCCTATAGGTAAAACAGAGGAAACTAAAACTGCAGTTTAGGATAAGAGGCTTATTTTAAAGAGGTAATAGCCAAAAGGATCTTTGTTCCTAAGTGACCTTCCACAAATAAAAGCTAGTGTTAATCTGTGAAGCAAATAATACTTTATCTTATCTGTTAGGTAGAAAACACATTCCAAATATAAAAGTCTCCTTAGAAAATGTTAGTATAGTTTAATATATGAAAAGGTACAGTAAGAAAATGACAAAGTTATCAATTTCATAAGATATCAGCAACCCTAATGTTTTTTAGACATTATAAAAAAAATTAACTGGAAGATTTATTTGAAAGCCACACAAGAGATCAAAGAGTAAATCACTTATGGTAATAAAACCTTACAAACTAATACGAAATAGAAAAAAATAGGCAGTTGAAAAATGAGCAAAGATAGTAAGAGAATAAATACCAGTGGTCAATAAATATATAGTGTGCTTACTGAATTATCCTAGGATCTTTTGCACTAATGCTGATTTTAGGAATACAGTCAAATAAAGATGAAAGATAAAAACTCATTACAGAAATGAAAATTAAAACACTAAATAAACAGCCCAGAATATTCTTCTCTACCCTTCCAGGTGTCAAAAGTACAGGTCGCCCTACCAGAATTCTAGAAGCCAGGCAGATATATGAGGTAGAGAGCCTCGGCATTCAAAATGTGCAAGTTCGCTTAAATTTCCTTCTTTGAAATTAATGTTTCTCTCAACTGCATTTATTTCCCCAGTCCAGTTAAGAAACTATAGACTTTGAGTAAGTAGATAATTGTGCAATATGCTAAGTATTATTTTAATTTTCTTTTACCCCTATATCCTGAAATTGTTGGTGAATTCCTCAGCCTTTTAAGGACTTTTCAGAGTAAAAGTATGCTACTAGGTTTGCCCCGACTGGTAGTTCAGATTTAATTATTCTTATATCTTCTAAATCAGAATAAATTTAGAAGAATAAAATAGGAACAAACACTCTACATATTGTTAAAGTTTCTATAAAAAAGAGAACTCAATACACGAAAGACTATACAGGGTGTGGCAAAGTAGGTTTACTAGTTGTTTGCATGGAAATAATATAATAATTAATAAATAATAATCCAAAAATAAACTGTATTTTGTGTACTCACAACTACTGTGTGTTTCAATTCAAGAACTGGAATTCAAGAACAGACAAAACTAACTATGGCAGTAGGAATCAGAATGGAAATTATCTCTTTGGAGGTGGGCGCAGTGGTATGGATTGGGAAGAAAAACTTCTAGTATGTTGGAAAGTTCCTATATCTTAACTTGGTATAAGAATTTACATGAGGAAAAAAAAAACAAAGAAGTTCTATGGTATAATACATAATGCTGAATATAGAAATTAATAAAATGTCCCTTTCCATTTATTTAAATATTGGTTATAAAAACCATAAACTAATTTTTATACTCAAAATGAAGAAGATAAAATCTTTGAAAATGTTATAAGATGAAGATTGTTGCATTTTTAATATGGGCTAAAAATTTCTTTTTCAAGATAGAAGAATGACGTGTTGAATATGTATACATACATATATATACAGAAATAGAGAGGTAAATGATTAAACAAAAATATAGAAAAACAATTGATAAAATTGAGTGGGACACCTGAGTCCATGTTAAAACAATAAATTAAAATTTTTAATTAAACAATAAAAGAAAATAAAAAGAAAAACAATTAATAGCTTCACAGTATACAAAATAGAGTATGAAAACAGAGGGCATTATGGTCTCAAGTTTTCATCCATTCTTGTATCCACTTCCTTTGCCATGTAACTTTGTAGGGTTCTCTAATTCTGACGTTAAGTTTAGCCATTAGACTTGCCATTGTCATTTGTATTTTAGCAAATACAATGCAAGGAGAGCCTTATAAAATTCAGGTGTGTTTGTGTTTGCTTGTTTAACTCTTCTATGACCATGAGAATGTTTCTAACAGATTGGAAAAATAGAGAATACTATAACCAAATCTGCCCAGTTGTCTCAGCTAAGGGTATCCTACATGAGCAGCAAGCCAGCCAAACCTCACAATAATAATAAATTAATTAAAATGAAGTAAATATATCTATTAAAAATAATAAACATATTTACAAAAAGCACAGTAATCAGTTATATGTGACATGGAATAATCAACCCAAAATAAAATCTAAATAAATCAGAATTTAACTAAAGAAATAAAACAAGATCTTGCCAGTAAAATTCTAATCAGGAGGAATCTTTTGGAACACCACTATAAAACAAAAATGTACTTTTAGGAATGAAATAATAAATAAATTAAAATAATCTGTATATACATACATATGTAGTGTATGAACTTATACACACATAGATTAACATATGTAAAGATACATATTTTAATTTATATATAAAACTAGCTGTAGTCGGCCACGTCTTGCTGTGGCTCAGTCTGGTTAAATGGAAAAGAAAGAAAAGAGAAAGCTCATGTTTCTAATATGTTTAATTTCACAATGCTTGTGGGCATACAATACTTTTTGTTGTTCCATTGTCTGTGCAGATATAGAGATCATCTAGTTTGCTGATTCTAGAACACGCAACATATAATTTTCCATGTGAGAAGCAATTTGTGTCTAGATCTAAACCGCACAACTCTAAAGATTGGCCCTGAGCTTTGTTGATGGTGATTGCAAACGCGAATCAAATTGGGAATTGCAATCTCTTAAATTAAAATGCATATTCGTTGTCAAGGTACATCCATTTTGTTATAAATGATCCGGTGTCATCGTTTCTTATGGCTGAGTAGTATTCCATAGTATATATGTACCATAGCTTTTTAATCCACTCGTCTTCTGACGGACACTTGGGCTGGTTCCAGATCTTCGCTATTGTGAACAATGCTGCCACGAACATTATACGAAGTGAAATAAGTAAATCAGAAAAAAAGAAAAACTGAGAACAGCATGATTTCATACATAGGTGGGACATAAAAGTGAGAATATGAGACATGGACAAGAGTGTGGTGGTTACGGGGTGGGGGGAGGGAGGAGAGGGTGCGATAGGGAGGAGGGGAGGGACACAGGGAAAACCAGATAGAAGGTGACAGAGGACAATTTGACTTTTGGTGACGGGTATGCAACACAATTGAATGATAAGATAACCTGGAGATGTTTTCATTGTACATATGTATCCTGATTTATTGGTGTCACCCCATTAGAATTAATAAAAAATATATATATTAAAAAAATAAAATAAAATAAATAAATTTTAAAAAATGCATATTCGTTGGAATCATAGAAATGAGAGGAATGAGGACATCTTCATGTTTGAAAGGTCCTGCCAAGATTGTTGCTTCTACGATGTTGCTCATTAATTTTTTAACTGCAAGCCATGTGCCGTTGCAAAGCTTCGGCTGGTTGATATTTCACAACATGATAATTGGCACACCAATTTTCAATTGCAGTACATGCAGTGGCATCCCTGGCAGATCAAGTGAATTAAAAAATTTTGTTGGATAATTAACCACTTCATCTGCTTCCACAACAGTGTCAACAGACTTGTATGTGACTGCCTCACTTGGAATGTTAGACTGAATAATATTATTAAGTTCATATACATCTTTGTTCTTGACCGCAAGAATAGCTCATTCACTCAGCCAATCATGATTCTTATAATTGGTTTGAATTTTGGGAAATACATTTTCAACCATTTCTTCTTTTGACGTCACTAAATTGCAGAAGTTATGAGGCAATAAAACTCATCCTGAGGTCAGAACAACCTTTCCATTCACAATTTCCAGCAATTGATGTGAGAATATCTCAGCTGATCGATCATTTTGCAGCTGGACATGCATAATTGTAGTTAATTTTAACATCTTTACGTGTCACCACAAAGTAGAGTATTTCAAGCAAACATTTATTTCTAAATTGGTCATAAATCGTAAACATTGAAATGAAATCGTAAAATATTTAGTTTGGCATGTGTTGCTTTTACTTCCAACAGATGGCGCTGTTTTTCAAAAAAGCATGTTTTTACCTGTTGCGGGTGTGATGCATATATAATAGGTATATGAAAATACGCGCATATTTGAATGCAACGTTGTGTCACAATTTCAAAGCAATCAGTGAAGAACTTTCAGAGATTTAAGATTTTGAACAAACATTTATATTTTTATTTATACAGATTAATAAGACAATATGGGTTATTTAGATTCCATCTTTTCTCTGTATAGAAATTTTTATTCAGGAATATAAATTATATATTTAATTAATATTTTACTTCTAAATGATGTAGATAGGATTTGTAAAAAATTCTTACTTGTATGTTTCTATGCTTGATTTATCATTAAGAAGATCATTTTCCATTTCTTCTCTAAGTTGTTTAGCTCTCAGTTTGGTATTTTCACAGTTTTCTATAGTTTTTATAAGTTCTTCATGAACTTGTTTGTATTGCTCCATTACCTAGAAATAAAAAATATTTTGCTAATATGTCTACTTAATAGCTAATTAAGGAATCACAAGAGAAGATCAGAAAAAGGACTTAAAGTTAGAGTTGTTTTTATTTAAATAAAAAGTTCCTTATAAGAATTTTCTTCCCATTTTTAGACTATTGTTTAGCACAGTAGTGTTTTGAGATTCCTTTACTCTGAAAGGCATTAATACTAGAGATGTACAAAAATTACTGAAAAGAACTTCAATATCTCAGTTAATAGAACCAAATTAAAATCATTATCTTTTCAGCCACAAAAAGGTGATATGTTTTACTTTTTTTATTGTCTAATACTTTATTGTAGAAAAATTAGAAAACACAGATAAAAAGTAAATTAATTAACCTGTTCTACATTGTCATTCAGGAACAGCCATTATTATTTTATTATGTATTCAAAATGTTCCCTTTTTATTGGTTTTATTAATTAATAGCATATATATTTTCCCTTTCTCTGCACCTCTCCCTTCTCTGTCAAACTAAGGAGAATGGGTAGTTGTAGGGGTCATATTTGGAACTAAGTCTAGATGTTCTGTTGAAAAGTGAGACGGAGGGGTGTAAGAGAAGGCACTAAGGAGTAAGCAGTCCTTTCTCTAGGGGATCATATATTACACCACTATGAGGCAGTTGCCTCCTGGAGAAGTAATGTCTCATTATTTTTTAGACTAGCACAGATTTTCCTTTAGGCACAGGAATGCAAGGGTATAAGCACATTAGTGGAGAGCAAGGAGTATACCAGGATGTTGGGCTAAGCAAACAGAAGCTCAAGAAAAATAACAGAATTCCTGATATCAAAGAAAGAAGAGAAATAAACAATATCCTAAGTACAATTTGTCAACGCCTTTAAATGAGCCAGTTTGGAGGCATTGCTAGGGTTGTAGTCTCGGTGTTGGGGGTTGGGTGACATCATATGATTCAAATTCATTTCCAAGGTAAGCTTTTGGGCTGGGTCAGTGCGGAACTGGTATATCCTTTCAGATGGATACTCATTCAAGTTAATGTAGATAATATTTGGTGGCATTATGATGTTATGAGGCTAAGTTGCTTGTAGAATATGAAGGCAGCTATGAGCCTTTGCATTTCATTTGCAAGCATCTATGGTAAGTACTAAGGCTCAAGTACATGAGCTAAGGGCCTTGGATTATGGTAAGCAATTGGGTTACTTCTGCATGCCAGTTTTCAAAACTGTGTCAAAACAGGAAAATAAAACAAAGCCATTTCACATTATATTTTCCCACCCCCTAGCAATCACTAATCTGCTTTCTAACTTAATGAATTACCTATTATAAATATTTTATCTAAGTGAATTTATATGTATACAATCTTTTGTATATGGCTTCTTTATCCAAAATAATGCTTTCAAAGTTTCCATTCTGTGGCATGCATTAGTACTTCATTTCTTTTTATGACTAAATTATATACCCTGGTATGAACATATCACATTTTGTTTATTAATCATTCATGAATTGATTGACATTGAGTTTGTTTCTACCTTATGCACAGTGCTGCTACGAACATTTACACACAAGCTTTTGTTGTGGGGTTCTTTTAATATTAGTTTTCAATTCATTTAGTATACACTTAATGAAGAATTGTCAATGACCATGAAGATTGTTTTCTATCTTGACTATCAAAAATATTACTTCAATAAACATGGATTTGTAAATATTTTTAGAGTTAGTGTTTCATTTACTTCAAACACCCAGAAGCAGAACTGCTGGATCATACGGTAGTTTAAAATTTTTTGAGGAAACTCCATACTGCTTTCCATAGCGGCTGTACTGATTTACAATCCCATGAACAAGGCACAAGGGGTTCTCTTTTCTCTGTACCTTTGCCAACACTTGTTATTTCTTGTCCTTTTTTTTTTTTCGATCATTGTCATTTTTATTCCTGACATAGAATATACAGATCATCGGGGATTTATTTTTACCCTTCACTATAGAGGAAAACTTGAATTGTCCACTAACGGCAAGTTGACTGGCACAGTGTTGCACAGCACTTGGCTGAAAGTCATTTAATTTGCCTGTAACACACTGGTTTTCTCTGAAGTTCAGCTCACATGACCTGTGATCAGATTAGATTGCATCAGCAGTTTATAATCTGTTGTTTAGGCAAGACTCTTAAAACTAATACAGTGCATACTGACTGTTCCACCTCCATGCCTTACGTTTCACTGTGGCACAATAACAATCAGTTTATTTATGTTTAATGCATGGCATCTGATAGCTCTTCCCCACCATAGCAGTGCCAACACTGTTTATCAAACAACAGGTTTGAAGGTACGTTGATATGCCCTGTTTGTGTCTCATACTGCTACAGCTGTCAATAGCCTGATCTTTGAAAATATCACCTTGCATAGTTTTATAATACAGTAACATTTTTCTTATTTTTTTACATAAATTTTTTTGTTTTTCAATTAGAGTTGACATACAATATTATATTACTTTCAGGTGTACAACCATGTAAATAGACATTATAAAACAAAGTGATCACCTTGATAAATCTAGTACCCATCTGACACCATATCTAGTTCTTACAATATTATTGAATAAAATCCCTATGCTGCACTTTACATTCCTATGACTATTCTTTAACTTCCAATTTGTACTTCTTAATCCTTCACCTTTTTCACCCATTCTCGAGCCATCAAAATGATTTTTGTATCCATCTATAAGTTTGTTTCTGTTCTGCATTTATTTTGATTTTTAGATTCCACATATAAGTGAAATCACATGGCATTTGTCTTCCTGTGTCTGATTTATTTCACTCAGCACAATAGTACCTTCTATGTTCAACCATGTTGTTGCAAATAGTAATATTTCATTATTTTTTATGGCCGAGTCATAAAATATTGTATATATGCACCACTTTTTCTTTATCCATTCACCTATGGGTGGACATTTAGGATGCTTCCATATCTTGGCTGTTGTATAATAGATAATGCAGAAATGAACATGTGGATGAATATGTCTTTTTGATTTAGTGTTTTGGGTTTCTTCAGATAAATACTTAAAAGTAGAATTGCTGGGTCCTTCTTTGTCTCTTTTTATATAGTCTTTGTTTTAAAGTCTATTTTGTCTGGTATATATATTGTTACCCCAGCTTTTCATTTGTCTGTTTCTATTTTCATTAAATACTTTTGCCATCCTTTTATTTTCAGTCTGTGTGTATATTTTGACCCAAAGTGAGTCTCTTGTAGACAGCTTATGTAAGAGTCTTGTTTTATTATTCATTCAGTTTCCATATGTCTTTAGATTGAAGTATTTAATTCATTTGCTTTTAAAGTAATAATTTATATATGTATTTATTGCCATTTTATTATTCATATTTTTAAACTTTTATTTCTCCCTGTTCTTAAAGAAGACCCTGTAACATTTTTTGCAACACTGGTTGGGGGGTTCTGCACCTCTTTAGCTTTTTGTCTGGTGGCAGGGGGAGGCTTCAACATAGTCTGAAGTTTTTCACTGGGTACTCTGGCTCTGGGGCCTCAGGCAAGGTGCAGAACAAGGTCAGCTGCAACTTGTGACCTGCCTGGGCTAACTGGCATGAGCTATGAAGTGATGTACGGATGGTTGCTGCTTGTGCTGGGCTTGGAGGTGTCAACACAACACCAAACTGTGAACCAATGCTGCTGCCATAAGTGTCAGGCCTCGCGCCACTTATTAAGAGGCAAAGGGTTTGCCGAGACCAGATGCTGCTCATTTGAAGGATTTTAGGAAGGTCCCCAGCATGAGCCAAGACAGGCTATTTGTATAGAAAATCCAATAGAAACAGCTTGGTAGGTGTGACAGTTGGGTGAGGTGGGAGCTCTCCAGGAATCATCAGGCAAGGTGAATAGGTTTAGCTAGGTTGACGGAGGGTCAGATATGATGCTTACCTGCCAGCTCTGTGGTGAGAGAGCTTAGAAAAGGAACAATGGCCTCTGTCAGCACTTCTGACTTGGCAAAAGCTGCCCTCTACTCTTATCTTTATGCCAGACAACTTAGTTCCTTCCCATATGTCCCTGGTGCCTTTCATGCTGCTGCTGTAGTGCTAGAGCTCAGAGTGAATCTGAGTTAAGTCTCTGTGTTGGCCCTTTAATAGGGATGGTTGGGACTATAGCAGCCATTCAACTCACTCAGCCACAATCTTCATTGGTTTTCACAGCCAGAAATTATGGTGACTTACTTTCTTAGCACTAGAACCCTGAGCTGGAGGACCTGGCATGGGACCCCTTGCTCCTCAGGGGTGACCTCTACAGCTGAGATATACCTCCCAATTTTTATCTGCTACCTGCGAGTATAAGAACAGCCAGTTCCGTGTTTCCATCCTGCTACCAGTCTCCATGTGACCTCTTCTTTATATTCTTAGTTATAAAACTTCTGTTTCAGGTGCTTCTTTTTTTTTTTTATTATTTCTTCCTTGAGAAGTGGGGAAGCAGAGAAACAGAATCCTGCACGTACCTCGACTGGGATCCACCCAGCAAGATTCCTATGGGCGATGCTCTGCCCATTTGGGGCCATTATTAAATTGTTCAGCAATTAAGCTATTCTAGCACCTGAGGCAAGGCCATGTTGCTATCTTCAGTGCCAGGGGTCAACTTGTTCCAACTGAGCCATGACTGCAGGAGGGGATTAGAAAGATAGACAAGAGAGAGGGGAAGGGGTGAAGAAGCAGATGGTCACTTTTCCACTGTGCCCTGACCAGGAATCGAACCCAGAATATCCACACGCTGGGCCAACGCTCTGCAACTGAGCCAACCAGCCAGGGTCTCAGGTGGTTCTAAATTATGGTTTTTCCAAAGTATAGTTGTAATTTTAATATGGTTGTGGGAGGATTCAAGTACATTTACCTATGCCACCATCTTGATCAGAACCCAATTTCTTGTTTTTAGTGATATCCATTCTAACTCGTGTTTATCAATTTTGTTACCTTTTCAGAAAACCAACTTTTAATTTTTTATTGTCTCTATTTTTTACCTATTACATATTTTATCTCCATACTCTGATCTTCATCATTCCTTTCCTTCTGCTTTTGGGTTTAGCTTGCTCCATTTTTCTAGTTTCATATGGTAAAAAGTTAGGTTATGGATTAAATGTAAATGTCTACAGCTGTTAATTTTCCCTAAGTATACTGCTTTCACTGCATCCCAAAAAATTTTCATGTACTGTATTTTGTTTTCATCTATCTGAGTATTTTGTCATTTCTCATAATTCTTTTGACCCATTAATTGTGTAAGAATGTGTTAATTCCCACATATTATTAAATTCTCCAGTTTTCTTCTAATATTTCTAGTTCCATTTCATTGCAATCAGAGAAGGTAAGTGGTATAAATTCAGTCTTCTTAAATTTATTAAGTAGTAGAAGTAGATGCCATTTTATAAAATTTCACAAGTATAAATTATTGTGAAATATGGGACTTATATTTTCTTAATAAGTTTATGAGCACTTTTAATTTTGGTCATGAGTGACAGTAGTTTAATGGTGACAGACAGGTCACTGAAGTTGAGGAGTCATGATGTCTTCACTGGTTATCATTACTTAATTTGTCTTCCTACATTTAGGAATAATATCCAATGTCCTCTAATTTTTATAACATTTTAAAAGATAATTATTTATTTTTCAGGTCATAAAGTTCTAATAGCAGTTAATATCTCAGGCACAGGAGAGAATGCTTTTAGTATTTGGGATACAGAAGCAATATAAAAATCATGATTAACTCAAAACTTAGTTTTATCAGAACACATCATGGTGCAAGATTTAAAAATCAAAAGACAAACTATAAATAACACTTTCTCTTCTCTATTCTGTAACATAACTATTTATCAATTAACTATTTATTCATTTATCCATCATTCAAAAGCATATTTGTCCCTTACCTGTGCCAAGTAATGTTAGTTGCATTTAAGAATATTGGTGTTAGTATAAACTACTTATAATATAGGTATAGAAAGAAGAGTATACATACTTATATATTACATGCCTATGTATGTCACATACACAGTATGCAGAAACATAGAACTTGGGAAACCAGTTTTATAATCAGGAAATACCTGGGAAATATATGTTTGCATCATTTAAATTCTTTTTATTTCTATAAGAAGGAACTGCTTCTTGCTAACTGAATCCAAAGGAAATAATATTATGAGAACATCAGTACCAGGAATTGGATCTGGGATTTGAGAGGCAAAGATTGACCTTACTTCAAGGAAATTTGTTGCCTTCCCTGTTATTATTCCACATCCAGGTTATTTTCTACTTCGAATGATTAATATATGGAAAGTTCTATTCTAGGTACTTTCACATAACAATTTCCTGTGTGCATTAAACTTATGATGCAGACACATAAAATATAATATTATGTTTATTTTCTAAGTGAAGAAACTGAGGGACAAAGATTTAAAATATACCTGAGATCTAAATGGTATTGTTAGAATTCAAACACAAGGATTCATACTTTAGAACCTGTCTCTGAAACACTCCTCTATCTTACTTTCCTACAGTACCTATGCACACATTTCTATTTCTCTCTGAGGAGGTATTTGGGTCTCTCGGTGTCCATAATTCTACTTTTCATTTTTGAGTTTTGTCAGTTGTGCTCATAATATGAAAGAAAAACGCATTTTCTTATCACTTTTTTTGTAAACTATCACTTATTTGTAAGATATCTGCTACCACTTATAGCAGAGGGTTTCATATTTTGGTTGCATGACATCTATAACCTTTCTTAATAGCACCTAGATTTCATTATGGAGAATTACCTTCCCTTGTGTTTCATACCCGTAGTGGATGGTTTAATCACACTTCTTGCATCCCACTCCAAAAGCCAAGTGGGCCAGACTCTCACTCACTCTGACCCCTGAAATAGAAAAAGGTTGCCAGCTGACCTAAAGCCAGGCAAGCACACTCTTTTCCAGGAATTTAAGATGCAGTGCAGTGAGTGACACAATGATGAAGAAATAGCGGAAAGGCAACCATTGCATTGATAGTGATTGTATTATTCTGCCCCCCCCCCCATAAAAAGAACAAGCAGGCCGAAGAAGCAAAGAGATGGAGGGAGGGAGATAGTCAGGGAGGAAGAGAGGGAGAGAGATGGGGCAGAGACCAAGACGGGGGAGAGACAGGGAGTGGGGGGAAAGGCTGGAGGGAGGGATGGAGGGAGAGAAACAGAGAGAACGAGGAAAAGATTGACTGGTTTTAAGAAATTGGTTCAAATAATTGTGGGGTACAGTCCAAAATCCGTAGGGTAGGTCAAAAAGCTAGAGACCCAGGAAAAGTTGTAGTCCATGTCTATAGGCCTGCTGCTGGCAGAATTCTTTCTTGCTAAAAAGAGGTCAGCCTCTGTTCTATGAAGGAGAAGGACTTCGGCTGTTTGGAGAGGCCCGCTCACATTATGGAGGGCAGGCAGCTTTATTCAAAGTCCACTGATTTAAATGTTACTCTCATCAAAAAGACACCTTCAGAGAAGAAACATGCAAAATAATGTTTGACAAAATATCTGGTAAACCTGGCCCAACCAAGTTGATGAAAAGATAACCATCACAGCAACCCGGTAGGCGCTATACAAAGGTTGAGATTTTCTTGGCTTGCTAAAAAGTGTATTCTTTTTATTCCCCCATTTTCAAGACTGCTCTTCTAGTTACCCAACAGCCTGGTTCTCCACCCTGCCCCCGGCCTTGAACAGGCAGGCCTTCGCCCACTCTCTAGGAAAAACACATCACAAGAATAAAAGGATACCAATTTACATGCTTCTAAAAACATTTTAAAATATTACAGTAATAATGTTGAACAAACTGTGAGGTCTCAGGGCTGGGTTTCGGTTAGGACTGCTATAAAGTGGACGTCGGAGTTGCAGTGATCCTATCTATATTATTAGAAGTTTAGAAAATGGCTCAGTGCTACTTCTGACTGAGTCATCCATTTCAAGCAGCTTTCCTAAAAAACTCAGTCAATAATCCTACTCACATCTCATTAGAAATGCCATCAGAAAAGGGAACCTGCAAGATGACTTTTAGCCTGACTAACTATGTAAGAAAGAAGGATAATACTAGATTTCTTGTCCGTGGTGGGGAAATGGGGACCTCCAGCACTGCTACTATACCAGGAATATAAATTGTTAGAGACTCTTTGGAGAGCAATTGCATTTATCTAATAAACATAAAAATGGGTATGATCCATGACCCAGTAAATGCCCCACTGGCTACATAACAAAGAAAACTTCACAGGCACATAGAAACATGGCCATAGCAGGTTATTGCTTATAGTCAAATGTGTATATTTGCTGCTAAATATCGCAAACAACAAAGATGACCAAGAGAAGAAAAAATGGTAAATAATAAATTGTGAGATATCTATTTGATAAAATATGGCAAGTAAAATGAGTAAACTAGATCTATATGTACCAACAGTAGCTTTATCTTTAAAACAATGTCAGATTAAAAAACAATCTGCAGCCTGACCAGGCGGTGACACAGTGGATAGAGCATGTGACTGGGACACAGAGGACCCAGGTTCGAGACCCTGAGGTCGCCAGCTTGAGCACAGGCTCATCTGGTTTGAGTAAGGCTCACCACATGAGCCCAAGGTTGCTGGCTCGAGCAAGGGGTCACTTGGTCTGCTGTAGCCCCCCAGCCAAGGCACATAGAGAAAGCAATCAATGAACAACTAAGGTGCCACAGCGAAGAATTGATGCTTCTCATCTCCCTCCCTTCCTGGCTGTCTGTCCCTCTCTCTGACTCTCTCTGTCTCTGTCACAAAAACAAAACAAAAAACCCCACAAAAGTAATACTTCCTCTTTAAAGAACTGGAAAACACACACATTTGCAGCAAGTTACACATTTGATACTACTTAAAGAATTAAAAATAGTATATTTGTGCATAAATACAAAAATATGTACAAAACATATACAGATTTTGCCTAGAATCAATTTCATGAAAAGACTGTCTTTGGAGAATGAAGGAGTAAAAATGAAACTGTTGAGGAAAACACAGGAAATATATGACTTTAAAATTATCAAAAGTAAATATGATACAAAGTTAAATTGTTCATTTTATCACAGGTATAAGTCACTTATTTTTTCTATAATACAACGCACAAATAGAAGAGTAAATGATAAGTAAAAAAAAAAACTTTACACTTTTTCACCAACAATGAAACTGATACCTCCTACCTGCATTCTACTTCAGTTCAATTTACAATGTCAAAAATTGCAATGTTGTTTTAAATCTCTAATACTGCATTAGTAAGTTGAATAAATATTACTAATACTCCTAAGTATAAATGGGTAGACCACTCAGTTGAAATAAATACCAATCAACTGTATTGTGAATAGTTTAATTCCTTTGGGAAATGAATAGCAGGTCAATTTTCAATAAAAAGTAATCAATCTATAAAATAAACATTTTTTCATTTAATCATTTACCTCATCTTTCTTCTGATAACATTCCTTCAGAGCTTCAAGTTCCTGGGCCAACTTTGAATTCAGTTGAAGACTGCGTTCTTTCATGTAATCTATGTCTGCTTGGACTTTTGCATTAGCGTTTTCCCATTTTGTTTTTTCTTCCTCAAAACCTGTTTGTTCATGAGATCTGTCTTTAAGATGCCATCGTAATTCTATAATATCTCTCAAATAGGTCTCGTGTTCTGGACATACAATGATAAGAACAAACCAAAATAGGATTTTAAATTGAAAGTTTGATAACAACTAAATATGAAATACTTTTGCTTCAGGAATTACTTATCTGGAAGTCTTAGAAAATATAAAATAAGGTATTTTTCTATTGTATTATAAAATATATAGCTCTCTGCATTGATCATTGAAGGGATTAAAATATGTTTTATAACTTTGCTTTAAAAAGTCAGTCATTATTTTGTTAGGTTATAATCTCCATGATGGTTTTTGATTAGATATTTATTATACCTTCTCATTTTATATTCCATGTTTTAAAATATTTTATTTATATTGTCCTCTTCCTGAGTAGCTATAATGCATGCCACATAATTTCCTCAAATTTTATATCTTACTATTACAATTTTGTCTATTAAACTATTTAATCAACCATTGAGTTATATATTTTAAGTAATATAATTTTCATTTTCAGTAAGTCATTTTTTATTTCTACTTTGCATTTCTTTAAAAACAGTCTCTTAGTCTTTATTTTTACTTTTAAACTTCTCTTATTTCTTAAAACATATTAAACATGCCTTTTTATAATCTACTGTATAATCCAATATCTGAAAACTTTTTGAGTAAGATTGTATTGTCTATTTCTATAGATTCACACTCATTAGATCTATATCTTGTGTGTGTTTCATTGCTGTTGAACAACTTATCTTCAAATTGTCTCTGAGATAAAAGCATTGTTTTGGGTAGAAAAAAATCTACTCTTTCCTGACCTTAGAGTACTTTTGCATAATTTTTATAGTTAAATCTTTAGTAAAAAGTGAAAAAGAAAGCCTGACCAGGCAGTGGCGCAGTGGATAGAGCGTTGGACTGGGATGCAGAAGACCCAGGATCGAGACCCCGAGCTCGCCAGCTTGAGCGCAGGCCCATCTGGCTTGAGCAAAAAGCTCGCCAGCTTGGACCCAAGGTCGCTGGCTCGAGCAAGGGGTTGCTTGGTCTGCTGAAGGCCTGCGAAAACCTAATGATTGATGCTTCTCACCTCTCTTCGTTCCTGTCTGTCTGTACTTATCTATCCCTCTCTCTCTCTCTCTGTCCCTAGGAAAAAAAAAAAAGTGGAAAAGAGCACCAAATCTGGATTAAAGTCGCTCCCAGCCTCAGCTCAGAGGCCACTTTCTGCTTCTTCAGGTCTTCTCCAGAAGTGCACACTGGGGAGTTCAAGCTGTGAGTGCAATGCTGCTTTAAGAGGGGGAAAAGCCATTAAACCTAGACACAATATATTTTACTAAAATTAAAATTACATAGTTGAGGAACAACTGAATAATATTTTGTCAGGCACAACAAAAACAACATTAAAATGCATTAATCAAGAAAAAAATGTAAAAATTCAAATCTTTTTTTGCCACTCCTTGAAATGTGTACACCCTATTTTGGAGACTACAGTTTTAGAAAACTTGTAACATTGTAACAGGTGTAGTATGAGTTCAGTTTGACACATTATTTAAAATGACTGTTATCCCAAAGTAATAATTAATAATAGCACCCCTTTTCCTCTCCAAGGTGTCTTGGTTTAAACAACAGATTATATGAGCACCCTAATATAATTCATTTATAAAACATGTGAATCCTGAATTAAAATTTTTACCCTATGCAGCATAAACAACTTCTAGCCTCAGGCAGAATTATGTATTAAGGTATGTTTTGATAAGTAGGCACAGTGTTTGGAGAATAAAAAATCAAATGCCTTTAGATTGTTTAATACTTTACCATAGGTCCCTCACTCTGGGGGACAGCATTTTTCTTTTGAAATATTTGTTAACCATATGACTCTTGAAAACATTCTAAGTTTTATTGCTTGCTAGATGTTACCAATAAACTTTACTACTGAATTCCATAATGCAGATGCATGTAATTGCTAAAATATCACTTAGAACTCTTGCATTTTCCAATATTTAAAGATGTGGCCAATAACACTAACTGGCAATCACATTAAATCTTTAGTTCTCAAATACTGTAGTCATTTTATAAAGTATGTGTCAAAGTTTGCACAATAAATCCTATGGAATTTCAAATAAACAGTAAATGACAGCAGATTCAGGTTTGCTCAATGCATTCCTTCCTACCAAGCATTATCATTAACATATCATTAACAGCATCTATCAAAATTGCAACAGTTTGGATGCAAAATAATATGATTACTAAAACAGAGTTGATTTTTTATTCAAAGCTACAATTGATCCATGCCACTCTATTAAAGTAAATAGCAGTATGAAAAAAAATCCTTACTATTACCTCTCTGTACAGCCAATGGGATTTCTTGAAATCTCCACATTGCCCAAAAATCAATTGATGTTTTTACCATTATCCTTCTTGATTTTTGTTGTTTTAAAGCTTTTTCAGCTTCTGCACGGTCAGTTTCTAGACTTTTAATGAGATAAATGGCCTCTGATAGCAATTTTTCCATCTCCTGCTTTAATTCTGGACATTTTTCATCTTAAAATAAAAATATGCATTCACATTTGTTACTGAATCAGCCTATAAACTGGGTGGTGAAAACATGGGTACTAATTGTATCACTATATTTAATATTTATATATTTAATAAGAGAATTTTAGAAAAATTAATTAGCCTTTTAAAGACCATTTTATCAAAATACAATCATAACATTGATTATAAATTTTGAAAGACAGATTTTTAAATGAACATTTTATAAAATAATTAGAATAGCTAAATGTTAATCAACCATTATCTTTCATGCATAATATTTTATCTAAAGTAAGTAACACATGTATTTACAAGCTGTATTTTTAAATTGTACTTGTATTTTCTCTCATTCTATGAGAAAATCAAATCATAATTATTACACCAGATGAATACTGAAATCCTCAGATGGTTCCTGGAAACAAGACACTGAATATTCTTCCTCTTATCAGATAATAACATTTCTACTTAGCCTTGCCAAAATTTCATTGTTTCCAAAATCTATTTATTCAGTTACAACATAAATTAACTCCTTTAATGAGAGATATTTCTGATTCCTGGTTCACAGCTCAGGAATAATATAGTTTAACACTAATAAAATAAGTACTATGACCATCTATTTATGCAGGAAATGGGTAGAGAACCTGTTATGTCGTAGGCGATATGCTCTCTCCCTTGAAACAGATCAGTAAGGAATATGGACATAGGCCCCACTCTGGTGACATTTCTACTTGTAAACAGTGACTGTTGCCAAAACATGATATAACAAGAAGACACAAGCAAAAACAGTCTCAAGAAAAGCAGAGCCTACCTGACCAAGAGGTGGCACAGTGGATAGAGCATGGGACTGGGATACAGAGGACCCAGGTTCAAAACCCTGAGGTCACCAGCTTGAGCATGGGCTTATCTGGTTTGAGCAAGGCTCACAGCTTGAGCCCAAGGTTGCTGGCTTGAGCAAGGGGTCACTCGCTCAGCCGTAGTCCCTCAGTAAAGGCACATATGAGAAAGCAATCAATGAACAACTAAGGTGCCGCAACAAAGAATTGATGCTTCTCATCTCTCTCCCTTCCTGTCGGTCCGTCCCTATCTCTCCCTCTCTCTGTCTCTCTGTCTCTGTTACAAAAAAAAAAAAAAGGCAGAGCCCCAAAACACTGAAGTTAAGGAAAAACAGTAAAACTGCATCAAGAAAAATAGCAACTAATTTATCTTTGTTTCCTTGTGTTTTGCTTTTGAATAAAGACAATAATGTTCACTAGAAAGTAGTATCACATAATGGTTATAAGAAAACAAAGCTGAGAGTCACACAGTTTCTAGTCCTAACCTATAGTCTTGTCAAATAAATTAAACATTCTGCCTGAAAAGAATTCTTGATAAACAGGTTTCTCTCTTGCTCTCTCTCTTTTTTTAATTACAATGCATAAAATTAGCTTTCTTCAGACTGGTCCTTTATTTGATCTTTGTTTGTCTATTACCTTCTCTTATTATTTTTTTATGAATTGAGAGGAGGGGGTTTAGTGAGAAAGATTCCCACATGTACCCCGACTGGGATCCATCCGGCAACCTATTTGGGCTCTCCTTAGTGCCCAGGACCGACACTTGAACCAAGAGTCACTGGCTGCAGGTGGGGGAAAGAGAGAGAAGGGGGAGATGGGCGCTTCTCCTGTGTGCCCTGACCGAGAATCAAAACCAGGACGTCCATATGCCAGGCCGACACTCTAGCACCTGAACAAACTGGCCAGGCACCTTCTTTTTGTCAAATTCTACCACATCCTGGAAACTTTATATTCTTTTTTTGTCTTTGAGAGAGAAAGAGAAAGAGAAGGACAGACGGGGATAGACAGGAAGGGAGAGAGATGAGAAGCATCAATTCTCTGTTGCAGCACCTTAGTGGTTTGTTCATTGATTGCTTTCTCATACATGTCTTGACCAGGGGGCTACAGTAGAGCAAGTAACTGCTTCTTCAAGCTAGTGGACTTTGGGCTCTAACCAGTGACCAGGGGTTCATATTTATGATCCCACACTCAAGCCAGCAACCCCTCGCTCAAACTGGTGAGTCCACGCTCAAGTTGGCAACCTCAGAGTTTCAAACCTGGGTCCTCTGCATCCCAGTCCAACACTATCCACTACGCCACTACCTACTTCGGCAATTTTTAATTGTCTGTTTTGTTTTTTTTAATGACAATATACACATTAAACTTGGGTTCTCCAGCCAACTTATGATCCAGTCTATTTCTATAACAAGATTTCAGACTGAAACACAAGATGAAGCTAATGTCACTTAAATTAAAGCACTTCTGATTAGATACATTTGTGTCCATTTCAATTGTACAAGATGTCTTTTATAATATTTCTATCATATCAGTTTAAAATAAATGCTGTCTGTATAACTTGGGGGGCCAGGCTCCAATTCACTGTATTTAACAACTCAACTTTTTTCTAGAATACTATCTCCATTAACTGTGCTATTTCATAGTGAGTAGATGAGCAACCACCTGACATTTTCTAGTGTAAACATTTACATTAAATTTTCCTCATTTTGTCACTGTCTTGTGTTTTACAGTTAAATATACAAGTTTATAATAAACGTAATTGTAGATGATTTAACAGTTATTGTGACTTTTAATAGTTATTTTTTTTCTCCCAGTATTTATCATGTGAAAAATTAAGAAGTAATGAGTGAGGTTTTCATCTTTATTGTAGACATAAAAGAGTGAAAAGGAAAACAGTAGAAACAGAGCCTCACTATGAATGACAGCTTTGAATAAAATAGTCTTGCTTTTAAAAGTTTTGAATTTATTAGTTACCTTTCATTAAAGGAAGGTGTTTAACAAATGTTTGTGGTAAGGAGGGTACAGGGGTTGTTTAATATAGCATCAAAAATATATCAAATACACTGAAGAATTTTAACACATTTGATTTTATATAAATTTATTTACATTTTATAAATTTATACAGTGGAGATGTGATGTCTAATATTTTATCTATGAACCATCTAATTATCTCCATTAAATGTAAGTTAAACTTAAACTTAAAAATTAAATTTTTTAGTCTCACTACCCACATTTCAAGGACTCAGAAACTGTAGTTGGCTGATATTCTAGTAGACAGTGTAGATATAAAACACTTTGATTATCACAGAAAGTTCTTCTGTATAGTACTGGAATTACAAGTTAGCTTAGGCTGGAATCATTATAGACTCAGTATCTAGACAAGTAAATAGTACAGTCTTTAACAAATATTTAAAATCAAATTATATAAAAGCCTCTTTCCTCTATGAGACCATCATAAGAATTATAAAACGGTTAAACACTGTTGTAAAAATTAGAAATATTAAATGAAAAGTCAACAAGCCTTTAAATATAATTATACTTATGCAAGTGTGCAATACAACTTTACCTCTTTCTTCTGTGGGTTTGACCTCTTTGATTGGTGTAGCAATACTCCAATCTTTCAGGTCTCTTGTAGAAGTCCTGCTCCTATGTAATGGGAAAGAAGAAAGCAACTACTAAAAGAGGGATGTACTTCAAGTTAGTAAAACAAATTTTAGTCAATGCTCTTGCATTGAATTTTAAATGTGTGCTGTGAAACTTTATATATATACACACACACACACACACACACACACACATATACACACATACACACACATACTAATTCTACAATAATGCAGACTAATACAGCAAAATTCTAATAAATAATGGGCTTTATACTTCATGGTAAATAAATAAAATTTAAAACTTGTTATAACTGATTTGAAAACTTTAAAGGGATATCAAAGCAGTATTTTTTAAAAAAGAAATGGCTCTTTCCTAGAGACTGTTGCTATTAGAAAAAGAGATTTTTTGAAAATAGTTTAAATGAGCTGTTTCTCTAATTCTTAGTAATTCAAGTCTTCTCTCTCTCTCTCTGTTTTTTGTTTGTTTGTTAGTCTAGCTAAAGGTTTGTGAATGTGGCTGATCTCTTCAAGAAACAACTTTTGTTTTTATTGACTACTTTTTTTTTACTATTTCATTTATCTCTTCTCTAATCTTTACTATTTCCTTCCTTTTGCTACTTTGAGCATGTTTGCTCTTTTCTAATTCTGTAAGTTATAGAGTTTCGTTACTAGATTTGGTAATTTTGTTGTTGTTGTTGTTAATATTTTATTTATTCATTTTAGGGAGAGGAGAAAGAAAGAGATAGAGAGAGAGAGAAGGGGGAGGAGCAGGAAGCATCAGCTCCCATATGTGCCTTGACAGGGCAAGCCCAGGGTTTCAAACTGGCAACCTCAGCATTCCAGGTTAATGCCTTATCCATTGTGCCACCACAGGTCAGGCAGGGAATCTTCTCTTTTAATGTAAGCTTTTATAGCTATAAATTTCCCTTTAAGCACTGTTTTGCTGCATCCCAGGTTTGTACATTGTTCTCATTTTTCATTTATCTCAAAGTATTTTCTAACTTCTCCTGTGATTACACCCTGGCTCAGTATGTTTTTTTAGTGTATCATTTAATTACAACATATATATAAAATTTTTAGATTTCCTTTTATTACTGATTTCCAGTTTCATTCTATTGGGGCACTGAAGATACTCTGTATAATTTCAATATTTGTAACTTCATTGAGATATTTTGTAGCTTAATATATGATCTATCCAGAATAGTGTTCAATATGAACATGAAAAAAATACATTTTCTACTGTTGTTGAGTGAAGTGTATTATATTAGTCAGTTATGTGTAGATGTTTCTAGTGTTGGTCAAATCTATTTCCTTATTGATCTTCTTTTAAGTTCTTTGTTATTGAAAGTGAAGATATTGAAGTTTCGAACCCTTATTATAGAACTATGTATTTCTCCTTTCTATTTTGTCAGTTTATAATCCATATATTTTGAGTTTTTGTTATTTAGATATATATGTTTATAATTTTTATATATTATTAATGGAGTGACACTTTTATCAAGTATTCTTTATCTCTTGCAGTATGTTTTGACTTAAACTATTTTGTGTGACATAAGTATAGCCACTCCAGCTCTATTTCAGTTACTATTCTCATGAAATATATATTTTTTATTTCATTGTCAACCTACCTGAGTCTTTGGATCTCAAGTGACTCTCTTATATATACAGAATATAGCTGGATCATCTATTTTGATCTATTCTATGACTTACTACTTTTTACTAACATCCATTTTAATAAACAGTAATTACTGATAAGGACTAACTTCTGCAATGTTATTTGTTTTCTATAATTTATCTTTTCATTCTTTAATTTTTCTATAACTGCCTTCTTTTATGTTTAATTGTGTTCTTTTCCCCTGATGGAAGTATAGATTCATATTTTTATTAAATTTGAGCAGTGTTCAGCCATTGTTTCTTTAAATATTCCTTTCCTCTGTTTTCTCTTCCTAGTCACGCTTGGACTCCTATTGTGGGTATATCTGTATATCTGTATCCTTGGTTAAGTTCCTGGAGTCTATTCGGCTCTATTCATTACTCTTTGCTCTTTTTTCCTTCTGCTCCTCTGCCTGAATAATCTCAATTGACCTATCTTCAAATTCCAGATTCTTCCCTCTGCCTGCTCAAATCTGTTGATGAACATCTCTAATTAGTTTTTTATTTCAATTATTGTACTTTTCACCTCCAGAATGTGTCTCTTTTTTATATTTTCAATTATTTTATTGATATTCTGTATTTGTTGAGATGTTTGATTTCTGATTTTGTTTAGTTTTTGTCCATAGTTTCATTTATCTCTTTGAGAATATTTAAGATAGTTGACTTAAAGTCCTTATATAAATTCAATGTCTGGGCTTTCTCAGGTCCAGTTTCTTTTACTTCTTTCTTTATTTATTTTTTCATAGTTAATGAAACAAACTTTCTTTTCTTCTTTGCCTCATAATTTTTTGTATAAAACTGAACATTTTGAATATTTAAATGTGAAATCTAAATACGGTTAGCCTCCATCTATTGTTGGTTGTGGGTGTTTGGTATGTATTTGCTTAATGATTCTTTTAAACATCTTTTTTTCTTTATTATGTTTATGTGTCCACTAAAGTAAATATGTTATTACCTTATTGGTGAGCTTGTGTTTTACCTGTGAGCTTAAATATCTGGAGCCAAAACAGACAAAACAGAAAACAATTTCTTCCCAATCTTAACAGACAGGATCTATACTGGAGTACTCCTTCAATGCTTATCCAGATGGTTTATATTTTTACCTTTTATAATCAATTTTTGCCTGTCTAGAGCTTGAGTATTAGCCATAGGTAAAAGATTAGGGTCTTCTCGGTTCTTGGTTCTTCCCTGAGCATGAGTCTAGCATTGGTCAAATGTGTGTACTTCTTTATTCACCACTATATGTGAGAGCTTTGAAAAGCCTCATTTCTACCCTGGCTGCATGGTTCAGTTGGTTAGAGCATCGTCCCAAGGCACAGAGGTTGTCAGTTTGATCACTGGTCAGGGCACATAGAAGAACAAATGTTCCTCTCTCTATTTCTTCCCCCTCCTTCCTCTCTCTCTAAAAGCAATAAAAAATCCCAACAAGAAAAAAAAGTCTTATTTCCTCATGTATCTCTTTTCTCAACTTCTTTCCCAGGTATTCTGGTCTGTCACATGGTTGTTCCAAATGTTATCAATAGCCTCACACAGTGGTGGCAAGTGTATGCCTTAATGCTTTCAACAAACACTCCCTGGAAGTGGTTCATGCTCTGGGATTGCTCCAAGTCAGGCAAAACAAAGACATGCCTTTGTCTCTATCCTCAGTGAACTGTCAGACAGGTCAAAATACTGAACCACAGTTCTTCGAGAAAAAGGTCCACATTGTTCCCTCTAGCACTAACAATCAGCACCACAAGTGCAGGTAGACCTCTTCATGGCCTCCACTGATCCAGGGACTAGTGGGTGGCAAACAGGCAATTCAACACACCACAATGCTCTATAATATGATGCAGTGGACACTTTCTTTATTAACTACTTCCTTGGTTGTTGTAAGTTTTTGATTATAGATTTTGGAAAAAGTTGATTCTGACCAATTTCTGCCAGTTTTATAGTTGTTTTATAGTGGGACAGAGCCTTGAAAATCTCATTCTGTCATTTTCACTGATATCCTAATTCTTACACTTTTAAAGTTACATTTTAATATCTAATATAAAAAATTCTTTCAATTTTCTGTTCCTTTTTAAAATAAAACTCATCTATAGCAAATTAATCATCAAAATGTGAACATTAAAAAAATAAAAGAAGCATGATAGGTTCTTACCATTCTTCAAAAGAAGTTTCAAACTGCCAAAATAAAAAAATCCAAATAAAAATCTAATTTTAAACATCTCAGAAAACAATATTAAACTTAACTTACACTTGAACTCACCAGTAAAATTATAAAGACTTCCATTATATTTTAGTATAATTACACTCTGTTGTTTCTAAAACAGTTATATACTTCTACTACCTAATCCTATACTTTCATTATTCCCCCCTAATTGTTTTCACCTTTCATTGATATTTCTAATGTTACACCTTCATCAAGAGCTGGTTCAAATGCTACTTATTTCCAAATGATTTTCCACCAAATCTGAAGTACAAGGTATCATACTCATTGAATTTTAATATATTACAAAAGAGTAGAAAATACATAATTACAAGAATTCAC
Organism: Rhynchonycteris naso; assembly: GCA_037038555.1. NCBI lineage: Eukaryota > Metazoa > Chordata > Mammalia > Chiroptera > Emballonuridae > Rhynchonycteris > Rhynchonycteris naso. The sequence goes on along the minus strand of CM072999.1, from coordinate 163,671,739 downwards.
AAATATTTAGTTTTCTATATTGCAATCCTTGTATTATCCCTGTTCTGGATTTTTAACTCTTTGGTAGGGGTACTGTCACATAATATACTCTAATAAGAACCTTGAGCTGAAAGGGGCATAAATTACCAAAACCACAAGGAATATATAGTCAAAATGTTATGAGTTTCATAGATAATCGCCAATTCAAGATGTTAGATTGAGTATACATCATTACTTCTCTTCAATTCCTATGCCATACCGAAATTTATGGGGGAAAATGTATGTTTGTCAATAAAATCACTGGGACATATATTTTAGAACACCCAGAAATAGAAAGCAGTCTGATGACATTGATAGTGAAAATAGAGCAAAGAAAAGTATGACTCAGAAGAGAAATGGGGATCATTTCAGGGGAGGTGAAAAGCTTCTCTGCAGAACTCTTGTGGGGTACATACTCAGTTTATGAAAATAAACAGGTGGCAATCCAAGTTAAGTAACAGAAGAGCTGCCTGGTGAGATGAGCCAGTATTATTGCTTCCCCTAAAAATATCCAGAATATATGGCTGAGAAGTTGCCTTCTAGTCACTGACATGAGAACTCTCTAACCACATTGGAGATCTGCCCACGATGGAAAGGCTGTCTAAGTATAGAAGTTATGGTTCTAGAGAGAAGTAAAACAGGGCCTATGTATCTAGCAAAATCTCACATAGACACAAACAGATGGGAGAAAAAATAAAGATAGACACATCAATGAGTGAAAATATTCTACAGTACTACAAATTCAAATGTAAGCTTATTTAGGCAAAAGTAAGACCCTCGACTCCATTATAATCTTATAGGACTACCGTACTATACACAGTCCACCAATGACAGAAACATTATGCAGCTCATGACTGTATGTTAGAGAACCGATAATTTAACATTACATTTTCATCAGTTAGCCCATCTTCCCTGTTGCCTCCTACTTAGTTCTCTCCTCTGTACAGGTTTTGGTATTTACTATACTGGTGAACTTTTCTTATGCTGATAGCATATTAAATTAAAACAAAATCCTGAAGAGACTAAATTCATTTACACAATAAAGAATAAATGCAATTGTTTGAAATCCCAGTGGGTTTTTACAGAGAATATGACAAGCTTATTCTAAAACTTATACATGCCAAAGAAGTCTATAAAAGAAAAAAAGGTTGGAAACTACCATATCTGCTAACAAAACAATTATGGAAACATGCAAATTAGTGAAATTAGGTATTATAATACAGAAGTTAAATAAACCAGTGAAATACAGGAGTCAGAAATAGATGCAATCATTCTGAAAACTTGATATGTGATTGCTACAATATATATGATTTCTAAGAAATGATGGGATTTTGTAATAAAATTGATGTGAGCAAAATAATTTTTCATATTTTTACAAATGAAGATTGCTACTTAGTGTTTTCTTACACACAAATAATTTCACATTGTTAAGCAATTAAATCTCTAGTGGAAACATTAAACTTTTACAAGAAAAGGAAATATTTTATATAAAACTTGCAGTATGGAAAGATTTCTTAAGCAAGATGCAAAACATAAAATAAAATGATAAATTTATGTACATTAAAATTAAGACAATTTTTACTGAAAGATATAAAGTATAAAGACAAGTCAAACTTAAAGACTATGTATAAAAATTTATAACAAACTAAAGATAATAATTTATTTCTACAATTCACTACAAAAATAAAAACAAGTCTAAAAGAAAATGGGCAAAAAAATAAAAAAGCATAGAAGAGAATGAACACTCAATAAGTATCTTAATATATTAATACAATCTAAACTAATTAATAACCAGAATAATATTATCTTTTGGTTTTGGAAACTGGTAACTCAATCTTGAATAATGCAGAAACCTACAAATAGGCTGATTTCTATGATAGTTTGAAGAAGACATTTGAAGTATCATAAGAAAACGGTTAAGAGGCACTTTAATGAGTTGTGATATAGTTACCCCCAAATTTTAAAGTCCTCAATAAGTGAGTAATGCCTAATTAGTAATCTCAGTGTGACCCTTTTTATAGTGTAATAAAAATAATGTAATTAATATAGATAAAAACAGGTTATTTAAATTTCTATAAATATTTTGGGATAAAATATCAAGACTTTAACTTACCCTAGCAACATTTTTGAAGAGCAATAAAGAAATGAGCAATAAAGCAAACTTACTTCAATCAGTCTTTGAACTGATGTTAGAAAGCAAAATTTTAGCTACCTGGCATTCATATAACTAAAATATTTAAATGATTAACATAGGAAAGGTCTTCAATGCCAGAAGTAAACTTGAGTTTTACATCCATAACTGGCCATCTGAAATATTTAGACATGTTTTAAAAATCTCCCAAAGTCACTTTAAATGATTTTTAATAGAACTCCTGTTATAGTGAAGCTTAGAATTTCACATGTTGGTCATAAGCATTTAGAACCATTGATTATAAAATTATCAATTGTATCCAACTAACCACAAAAGTCTATACATTTATGATTTCTGTCTCTTTCAAAAAGAAAAAAAAAGCTAAAGTGGTATGGGGGGCTAAAAATGTCAAATTGTACATCCTTCACAAAATTACACTATAGGGGAAATCAAACATTTTACTTACTCTAAGCAACACTGTCTTATTTTAAACTCTGTATTTGTATTGAAAACTCTTACCGATATTTTAGATATTTAAATACTATTTAACATTTTGAGAGAAGGAATGTATTCATAAAACCTTCTATTTTTCAACCTAAAAAATAAAAAAAAAATTCACTTCATGTTGGGAATCTCCTTTTTGTTGTAAAATACTTGTAGATGTGTAGGACTAATTCTGAGTACTATTTCCCACGACTGTGACCTACTTTCATCTGGAAAGAATATGCATGTTTGAATTTAAAATCAATTTGGGGTTTTCTATAAATATACTATTCAAAAGTACAAATCATCTTAAAAAGATAGGCAATATTTGTCAAACAATATGCCAAATTTTAAAAATTCTAAGAACAAATACATCCTTCCCATGTTTGAAAAAGCAGCTTCATGTAAAAGATGATGTAATTTAGAAAATTATTTCTGAATCCATTTATTCAAAAGTACTTATTTAATCCTATAATGCGCCATGTCCTGGTAAGTATTTTGGTTCCTGGGAATTATACATAGACTCTAACTTGAAAGACCTTTTAATCTTGTAGGAGAGAGAGAGACATAAAGAAACAAACTACAGTATGGTCAGTAAAATGTCATGTGAGATTTCAAAGGAAGACAGCAATCCTATGCTTTTGAGGGCAAAGATGGTTTTGTGGGATGAAATGGGAGTTAAACAAAGATAAGAAAGAAATTGCATGGGTTATAGCCTAAAGCTAAATTAGTGAATCAGAGCTAGAGCTGAATATATGAAGGGCCATGAAGCTTAAGAGTAAATATTATTTTATAAAAGGAATTTCATATTATGCCAAGAAATATAAACTAATCATGTGGTAAGAGATTCAAAGAAGGGTTTTAAATAAATTACTGGCAATAGTATATATATTTTTAAATTATATTTCTTGGGGTGACATTGGTTAGTAAAATTATATAGGTCTCGTGTATACAATTCTATGATACATCATCTGTATCTATGGTGTTTACCACCCAAAGTCAAATCTCCTTCCATCACCGTATATTTTTGACCACCTTTACCATTTTACTACCTCTATCTAACTCCTCTTTCCCTTTGGTAACCACAATCCTCTTGTTATTTGTGCCTATAAGTTTTTGCCTGTCTGTCCTGTTGATTCATCTCTTGCTTTCAGTTTTATATACCACATGAGTGAAATCATGTGGTTCAGGATATTTTTTTGTCAGACTTATTTTGCTTAGCATGATATTCTGAAAATCGATCCTTGTTGTTGCTAAGGGCAGTATTTCATCTTTTCTTATGATTGAGTAGTATTCCAGTGTATGTATGTACCACATCTTTAGCCAATCAAAATATTTAGAAATAGAGGGCATATGGCCTGTTTTATGGAGGATGGCTGGGAGGAGGAAATGACTAGTTAAGAGGAACGAGTGACAGTGATCGTACAGTAATCCAGGCGAAAATGAGAGTTGCCTGAATGAAGCAGAACCAGGTGTGGTAGACCTAAAATCATGTGCCCTCACAAATTTCAGAACTTGATGCATCAGTGAAATCTAGGTGCCTTTCACATTCCTTCTCTTTTTGAATGAGAACTTTTTTTGATGAAGATTCTGCCCCTGCTTTACTTTGTATGCATGCTGTGTATGAGCAGTACTTTTCTTGTCATATAAATTCACAGGTCTCTGGGTCAAAAGAAGCTGCATCCAAGGAATATTATCTGTATCATATCTGTTATAGAACATGAATGTAAGCCCTGGCTGGAGAACTTGGTTGGTTGGAAGATCATTTCAAAGCATAGAGATTGTCTGTTCCATCCCCAGTCAGGGCACATATAGGAACAGCTCCATGTTCCTGTCTCTCTGACTCTCTTTCTCCCTGCCTCTCTCACAGAAAATTTAAAAATAACATGTATGTGACTATGAACCTATGCACAATATCATCATGGAAAAAAATTGGGGAGTGGTTGGTGATTATAGTTTGCATTTAGATGGGTTGTTAATCATGCTGCCAATGGACTGATTGCTACATAAATCGTCCAAAAAGAATCATGTTTCCTGGCAGCCACATTTTGTCTAATATTCTTCTGTATTAACATGGGGGTTGATTATGTGCTTTGCTCTGGCTAGTGGGACTTTAGCAAACATAATACAAGGAAAGCTTTGTTAAGCATTTTACCATTGAGATTTGTCCTCTTACAACACTCTCTAGCCCACTAGACATGTGAGTGAGGTCATCTTTATCACTACCGTATTGCCAGTTGAGTTAGCAGATGTGTGCATCCACATAATAGGCCTCAGGCAAGAACCAACTAAATTTCCCAGCTGAACCCAGAACAAATTGCTCAATTGTAACCAAATAAATGTTGGTTGTAGCCACAAAGTTTTACTGTGTGTGTGTGTGTTTGTATATATGTGTATAGCAATAGATAACAGAAAAAAAAAACAAGGGTTACTTTTATGAAGGTATATTTATTAGAATAATGGAAACTAAATGCAGATTGCAATAAATACCTCTAGTTAATTGAGAAGTGAGAAAGCAACAATACTAAATTTAACCAACTCTTCAGATATTAAGTGGAATGGTAAGAGAAACAAAAAAAAAGGTCTATTTAAAGGTATGTATGGGATAAAAAATTTTCTTGAAAACAGGAAAAACACAAATATTTTAAAAGTGAGTAAGGGAAAAAAGGCGATTGGACAATAAGATGGGAAGAACACCTGATGATAGCAAGATGTTTGCAAGATGGAATGCAGGCAAAGGCAGTAGCCATTGTGTGTGGGGAGGAAATCTTCCATAAAAGGACAAAAGGAACAATGTCTGTGGAATTCAAGAATGTTCATACATGGGATAACAGGAGCTTAAGGTGTTTCCATTATTATATCTCCCATTTTAGGGGGAAATAAGAAATAAATGAGTAGTAAGGTAGAGGATTTGGAGACCTGAACAAAGAAAAGGGCTGGAGTAGTAGAAAATAATTCTAGAGAAAGTTCTGGTTGATAAACAGAGTAAGTTCAGAACACTATTAAAGGTCCCATTAAGGTTGGAGACCACAAGTATACACTATCTCAAATTTTAATTTCTGTGGAATGTTCTTTGGCTCTATTCAGCAGACTGGGTGGAAGAGAGGAGATCACAGCCCATCAAAGGGCTCTTTTCAGGGCTGGCACTTTTTTCATACTAAAACAATAATAGGATAGAGAAGTAAAGAACCAAACATACCAGCTTAAGAGATGAATTGATTATGCAAGAAAGTGAAAGAAAATGGGAACGATAGAAAGAAAAACAGTGAACATGTCAGAATTTGAAGGGTCCTTAAGTTTCAAATAAAATATGCTTGATAACAGAATGAAAGAACTCAAAGTATCAGCAATTGGGCCAAGAGGGTCAGATGATTAAATATTACATTTCAAAATTAAAAACAAATATGAAATGGTGTAATCAAAGCAAAGTTTTCCAATTACAATTATAAGCATTTTAACATTTATGTGTTTTGTTCTTTCTAGCTGAAATACTCACAAGGAGCAATGACATAGCAGAATGACAAATAGTATGTTCTCAGATCTCAGATACACCTGGTCTAGATACTGGTTTTGCCATTGTCTGTGTGATCTTAGCGAAGGCAATCTCTGAAATCATTTTCCTCATATACAAGTGAGGATAATGGTAGTTTCTATCTCACAAGGCTTTGATAAGGAGTCAATGAAATCAGGCATATTAGTCTTATGATATATAATAAGCACTTAATGAACTTTAGATTCATTATCATTGTTATTGATGACATTATTTTTATATAACATAACCTTTGCATTTTAAAGAATGATTTCTAAATACAGTCAGTCTCCAACTTAGGATGGTTCAACTTACTATATTTCGACTTGGTGGTGTAAAGGCGATATGCATTCAGTACAAACTCTACTTCCAATTTTTAATTTAAATCTTTTCCCAGACTAGAAATATATGCCAACACACTCTTTCATGAGCTAAAGCTCCCTGTCAGCTACACACTCACAAAGGTAAACAACCCACACTACAGCAGCAATTTTCAACCTTTACAATCTCATGGGATATGCAAACTAATGACTAAAATTCTGTGGCACATCAAAAATATATTTTTTTCAATTAAAAAAAAATTAGTATAATTTTTATTCATTCACATCCAATAGCTATCACTGTTGGCTATGTCTTCTTTTACTTTAACAATCTAAGGGAAAGCAGGTCAGTGCCCTTGACTAAATAGTCAGGTATTAGCATGTTTTAAAAATTCTTGTGGCATACAGTTGCAAATTGCTGTTCCACAGTGAATTCAAGTGCTAGAAAACTTTGCCCAACTGTAGTCTAATATAAGTGAGCATGTTTAAGGCAGGTTAGGTGAAGCTATGATGTGCAGTAGGTTAGGTGTAATCAACGCATTTATCGGAACATAACCTTATCATAATTCAAGGAGCATCTATGCCTTCGTTCTATGCATTCTTTTAAATTGTGGTCACATCTTAATGACTTAGTTGATTAAATGAAGAAAAAACTTTCAATTCAGTAGTGATCATTCCAAATTAAATGAAAATATCTCTAGTCTAGTAAAATAAGATGGCAGAAAAGTAAAATAAAACCTTAATTTGTATGGGAAGTTATCCAGACAATTATTTGCATCATTTTGCAATGTTTCCTCATTCTTTGAAAAAACAGAGAAAATGTTCATAGCAACTACTCTGAATAATTTTCTTTTCAAGACCCAGAATTGATATTAAACTGCTAGGAGTGGATGGACAAGCTTATGGCAGATGTATTTATGCTAATCACAGGCTCTACAGTATTTATTCTGACACAAAGGAAACCACTGTGACATAATACACAACAAACTGTAATGGTTGATCCAAAAAAGATTAATCTTTCACTCAACTAATGCATTCCATACCCAAAGAAGATGATAGTTTTCCAATTACTTATAGAGCTTTATCTATCAGGAGATTAAAATTGTGTTGATTAAAATCAAGCAAGCATTATCCCAAAAGGAAACTCCACACCCATCAGTAGTCACCCCCAGCCCTAGGAAACCATCAACTTGTTGTCTGGCCTATTTGGGACATTTTATATCAATGGGATCATATATATAATAGACATTCTTCTGCAATTATGGTAATGTTACACAACTCAGAAAATAGACTAAAAACCACTGAATTGTACATTTAAATGGCAAACTTTATGGTATATAAATTATCTCAAAGCAGTGTTTAAAAATCAAGAAGTTTTTTATAAAGTGACAGAGTGAACAATTTAGACAAAAGTGAAACTGCTATGAATTAAAAGATGAGGAAAATGTGCTTGACCTAGCGAGGGCATCACTTTTGTCCTGTCCTTGACCTCATCCTGTCCCATCAAAACTGCACTCATCAAGGCTCAAAAAAAAAACACCTAACTTCACCAGAGGAAAGCATCCTTGTAGATTGAACAAAGTAAAAGTCAAGTTCCTTCTAGAAATATTAAGTCAAATATAGATAACTAAATGTCTCATCAATAGTTGTAGTGACCTAAACCAAAAATACAGCATAAGAAACTTAAGTAAATATTATCTATTTACTAATTCAACACTAGCAAATCTACCCAATATGCAGTCAGTAATAAAAGAAAATATTTTTTAATTTAGAAAATAGAAAGTATACAATAGGTCTTAAAATTTAAAAAAGATTAAAAGCATTTATTTCACAATAAATTTGATAGAGTTTATATGTACCAGTATAACATATTTATTTACTTATAAACACAGGGTTCTCATTATAATTTTTGTCTAGATGTATATTTATCCTATATTATTTTGTGTGTTTCATGTTGTCAAAATGTCAACTAACCCTCTATGCTAATGAAAATAAAGCTTTCTTTTGCCCTTTAGGGTCATAAAACAGGCTGAAATGTGTTTTGAAGTCAGATGGAACTCAGTTCAAATTCCAACTCTACTGCTTACTACATGTGCAACAATGTATAAATTGCTTGATTTGTCTAAGTCTTAGAATTATTACCAGCAAAGTAGGATTACTGTAAAGGACAAACACAAAAATATATATTAATTGAGTGCCTAAAAACAGCAGATGTTTGTTAAATTGTAGCTCTTATTATATTAGGTGGATAGGTGCCTCTGCTGTTTCCAGAAAAGAAAGGTTCTGCTTCAGGTCCTCATTTATTTTTTAATTCAACAGATATTTATTGAGTGCCTACTATGTATTAGGCTCTCAGATAGGCAAAAGAAGACAGCATTAACAAAGAAGTAACAGAAATAATACAATACTGATATAGGATGATATAAAGAGTATTATAACAATCTATATAAATAAAAATATAAATGTTTGTTCAAAATCTTAAATCTCCAAAAGTTCTTCACCAATTGCTTTGAAATTTTGACACAACGTTGCATTCAAATATGTGTGTGTTTTTATATACCTACTATTATATAGATGTCACACCTGACACCTGTGACAGGTAAAAACTTGCTTTTTAAAAAAATAGCACCATCTGTTGGATATAAAAGCAACACGTGCTCTCACATGAACAATTATATGTTGCATGTTCTAGAGTCTGCAAACCAGACAATCTCTGTATCTGCACAGACAATGGAACAACAAAAAGTATTGTATACCCACAAGCACTGTGAAATTAAACATATTATAAACGTGCGCTTTCTCTTTTCTTTTCCATTTAACCACACTGAGCCACAGCAACTCGTGGTCAGGTACAGCTAGTTGTTAATATATATTGAATAGATGGCATATACTGGCATTTTAACACAGTATTTCCATTCCCATCTAAGGTCACAGAATGTGTGACTATGAAGCCTGTGATTTTAACAAAGCACTATAAATGCTTTTCTCGAGGGAAACAAAACCCTAGCACAAGCATCACAAGTGGCCCCCCAGAACCTTTTAGAGCTATCCATTAACAGTGGTGAAAGAAGTAACATAGGTATCTGGTAAACTTACCCTCCCATTCAGACACTCTAATTGTGTGTTAGATGATCAGAAATACCATCTTAAAGAAGAAGTATGAGAGGTTTTTATCACCCCTAAATCATCCTTTGAAAATCATTGAAAGTTACAGTGATTTCAAGATTGAACTTCCTTCAGAATAATAAAGAAAAACTAACAGGTTAAAAAGACAAAGAAAGAATAATTATATTCTCTTTCAAAAGACTATTAAGTAGTTCCTTAGAACAAACTAACTCATTAAAAAGGGCATACTGTCCTTTTATACACCAATTTCCTTATCTAATCATCTAATCAGTTTAGTGTCCCGAAAAGAATGTAAATAGTATTTAATTTACTAGACAAGTTGGCTTAGGGAAATTACTACTTAGCATGATTGCTTTTGGATAAAGAAGAAACAGGTAGGGGAAAAGTCTATTAATAAGGTCGTTTCACCCTCCTGGAGTGAGACTATCAAAATCATGTCTAGATTAGAAAATTATACAACTAAACAAAGATTTTATAAACTATTTCAACTATCATGAAAAATAATAACTTCTTGAGTTGTATAAGTAACATACCCTATAAGCTATATAGTGCTCTTAAAAACTTTAGCATTTTAAATGTCACTTACCTGCTTCAAATGCTCCTGTATTTTAGACTCCACACCTTCAATGTGTGAAATCATTTTGTTGACACATGGTGCTGGAATATTTACTAAAGAACAGCTGTGACGTCGACATGGGTAGCCAAAGTAAATGCTTTTAGTCACCTCTAAAGATAAAGCAGACAGAGGAAGTTAGTTATCAGTTATATACTGTGTAGTAACCTTGATGTTCTGAATATGCAGAAATATTCAACTTTATTAAAACTATTACTCTTAACGTTTTTTTAACAAGCAAGGTGATAAATATGTCACAATGACAGAATGAACCTTCTAAAACTTTAAAAACTAAAATAATTAGTAGTGACTTAAAATGTAACAAATTAGTGACCTTAGAAGCAGGAAAAAACTTCAAAGTCAAAACGTTAAGTGTTCCATAGCATTATACACTAACCATTAGAAGAAAAAAAGTAAAGGAAAAAGGCAAAAAACACATTAATCCATTTGTTTCTAAATAGATCTTGAATCACTTAAAAAATGACTTTGAAAAATATTTTAAATTCTCCTTTCAAAGAGATTCCTTATCTTCCAATGTAAATAAGATTCAACCACTCATGCATTGAAGAATTCTTCCTTAAATCTAGCATGAGTTTCTTTTGCCGAAAAAAATAAAAGCAGGTCCCCTACATCCTCATAATAACCTCATTTTCCACCTTCCATTTCTGAAAATTGGACTCTCTTACAAAGAATGATTGATTTTCTCACTATAGCATTCAAGTTGTACTCATCATAAAATGCACTCAGTTAGATGTGCCTCAATGATTCTAATCCTGGCATGTCCCAAATCAACTGAAGGTTGCAAAAGCCCAGCAAAGTTGTACATGAAACTCCACCAAAGTGCTTACTTGCAGTCCTTTACCTCTGAGGACTCTACCAGGCTGCATTATAGCTGCAGTCACTGATCTTAAATGCAAAACACAAAATAGACTTGGTGCCTCAATGAGAACAGTGTCCTGAACTCATTTCAGCTGACCTTGAGAAACACAGAGGTAAAGTTATAGCCTACTGACTGTGCCTTTTGTTTCGATGCCAACCCACAGAGATGCTAAATATATTTTAGATATCTTCATTTAAACTGCAATCTTTTAAATTAAGTCACATAATCTTCTCTAAAAAGACAACCTCTGAAAATGGCATGTTTCCTTTACAAGTTTTTACTTTATCCCATATATATAAATATAAATGTGTTTGTATATATATACATAAGTATATGTGTTTGTGTGTGTGTATGTATAGTAATAAATGCCAAACATGGGACTATGCTAAGTACTTTTGATGCCATGATTTATTTGACCCTCACAACAATCGTATGAAAGGGGGTTATCTTGATTTCATAAGTAGGAAACCAAGGCTTAGAGAAGTTATATAACATGCCCAATTCCACAGAACTGGTAGGTCAGAGAGCCGGCACTTGAACTGTATCTCTCTGGCCACAGAGTGTAAGCTATACTATAAGGTTGTTTTTTATATTTTAAAAATGTGGCAAAGAGAAGCAGTCCTAAAAATATATTCCAAGGCATCTCAAATGTTTCACATACCACTTGTTGAATTTTTAATGTTCCTTCAAGATATCAGTGCTGATATTCTAAAGTATTTTTGTTTGCTTTGACCATACTGGACACATATACTTGCTATGATTATTTGGCATGCATTATATTCTATATTTCCTCTTTAGTTTATATACAAATGGATATACATTTTCAACTCTGTAATAGTCAAAGGACCAAAGTACAAGCTGGTAAAAATTACATATTGATCTCCTATTTCAGTATCTTGATAAGGGCATGTTGCTGTTCCCTCTAGAAATAAGGTTTCTAATATATATTTAACAACTAGGCAGTTGTCTTTATACACAAAAAATTTGCTTTGCTTCAGTAAATGTGGGGAAAACAAGAATAGTACTGACTCATTTAACATTTTTCTACATGTGCCACTCTCAACTTATTGTGTGAATACTAATTAATTTCCATAGCACCCCTATGGTTTGGGATTAACATTGTAAAGATGGTAAAGTGGGGAAAACAAAATACTATGTAGTTAAAGTTTGCACTAAAAGTCTGTGAAGGACGTGGCATCAATCACAGCACAAGATAGAACCAGAATTCTGGAGTTATTACTGTTTTTATTCTAATTCATAACTGGTATAAGTTAAAATTTTGCCTTTTTTAAAAATTTTATCCACCTTAAAGAGACACCTAGATCACTTAACTAGGTGTTCATGTTCCTTAATTTTTTTTACTTGACTGATAACTGTACTTCCTAAACTAAAATTACTCAGTCTCTAACCTCAGATTTCTATTTAATAAATTAATGGGTTGGCAGTGGTTATACAAAAAAATTTTTACCTAAAATTCCATGGTACAGTGAGAAGTAATGGTTTTAGTCACACATTAATTGATAGAGCTGCTTCAGGGGGAGTCAGTGTACAGTCAGAGTGTTTAAGAAGTAAGCTCAAACAGGACTCTCATCCTCTCTCAACATCTGCCCAATTTCAACTTCCTTGCTCAGAATCAATGTATAAGAGGAAAGATCATCCTGGATCTAGGCCACAGTAGAAGTTAGTTAAGACTCTGCAACATGAAACTTCCATTTGAGAGGAAATATGGACTGGCTGGTTATGTTGGCAAATAAAGTAAAAATACTATGTTCATGAACTGTCAACTCTCCTTGCTCAGTGAATTTAATCATTACATAATTTATTCACCCAGCCGTGATAATTTAACATGTACCTAAAATTTCAGAATGGTTAAAACTAAAATCATATCAGTGGATACAGGAAATATGTGGAGTGATACTGACTATAAATGGCTTGAATGAACTTTCTGGAAAGATAGAAGATTCTATAGTGTAGATTTGTCAAAAGTCATTGATTGCATACTTAAAATGAGAGACCCATATTGTACTTAAATTTCATCTCAATAAATGTCTTTTATAAAAAGATCACTAACCATATCCTACTAACAGAATTTAATAACCTCCTATCATTCTCCATCTCTTTTAACTTGTTATACTACAGAACAGAACAGACAATACTTCCCTGAAATGTTCTTCATTACTAGCTTTCTCTCACTTCTTCATGGCCTATTTCTATACATTAACATGACTCTTGGTAAGAACTAATTTTCTCTTAGTCATTTCTTCTAAATGCTTAACTCCCAATTAAACATCTTTAGACTTAACTTTACCCTGAAATCCTTGTCAAAATGTACAAATCTTCCAAAACATATCTTTCCTAGGAACTGGCCCTAGTGCTAAATGTAGAAAAGGGGAGGTGAGACCTGTGGGATTCTTTGCAGGCTGGGAGGATGGAAGTTAAAATTGGGAGGTACCCATTGAGAAGCTGATATATCACAAACAAGGATATAAAGAAATTCATGACACCAGTAAACTAACATGTCAAAACCAGAAAAGCTATAGAGGAAAAGAAACACATTCTTATCATCAGACGCAGAGCTGGAGAAGATAAGGGAGACACACAGAGAGAGCTCCAGGATGGGATTCCGAGCAGTGACAATAGTGCCTGGCACAGAATGGATAATCAGGAACTATTCAGCAACTAAAGAAATAATAAGAAATTAAAGATAAACCCAGATAGAATTTTTTATTATAGTCCTGACTCCAATCTACTTGGTATTAAACGTTTGGACTTTTTTAAGGCCAAAAAACCAAAGATAGTCTTGAAGAGACAAAGCCAATACTTCTAAAATTAAACTCATCTTCATTCCATCCAGACCCTTTCCTTTCTTACTTCTTTGTTCCCATTATCAAAGTGTGTAACAGTTATATCATTGTTGAATCCTCTTTTCATTCAAGCTCATATACTAATATATTATCAAATCTTATTCTTCTATAATGTCTAATTCCTGTCTTTCATAGCCATTGATCCTTCATAAATCAAACACTTTTTTACCTTAAGCCTGGAATATAATGATAAGGTAATCAATTTCCATATTTCTTCCTGCAGTTAAATAGTTTTGCATAGCAGACTCATAATTCCAAACAAAGAATTTGGTTATGTAACATCCCTACTTAAATATATATAGAACCAAAGACTGAGAAACAAAATTCACACTCTTGAATCTGAAATTAAAAATGCTTCTTGACTGTACCTCAATCATTTATAGCTTTATTTTAACCTATAATCTTTATATTTCTGAATCTTCCTGATGCTGTAGTCAAAGAAATCTATTTTTTCCATATTTTGTACAACTTCATCAGTTATTTGACTCATTTTGTTGTCCTTGCTAAATACCATTTCCATATACAAATGCATATATAAAATACTTTTCATATACAAATGCATCTTACAAGATTAAATTCAAATCAGTCCTTATCCATTAACAGTTCTCCTAATCCTTAGAGATCATAAGTATTGATGTTACTCAAAACACTGAAGGTACTTCTTGCCCATACTATTCATTTGTCATGTACTACTTGGACACTGTGATTTAGAATAATATATATATTTGGCCTTTATCCTGTTTTTGGCACAGAGCTCCTAAAACACATGGAATTCACTAAGTGAGAGAAATAAAGGTGTCCTTCATTATGTTATTGAAATGACTTTAGGGCCCCACTAAGGGTAGAGGCTGACTGCCAAGAGAACCAATCACGTGACTGGAAAATCTGACCTTACAAGTCACATCCCCCAATTCTGGCTGTTCCTGAATTATATCCTTTTTATAATAAATGGTTAACCTAGTCAGTAAAATATTTCTTTGAGTTCTGTGAGCTACTCTAGCAAATTATTGAAAGTCAAGTGAAGGGGTGTTCATTAAAACCTCCAAACTATAGTGTTGGTGAGAAGCGCAGATGAAACCTGGGATTTCCACTGGTATCTGGAATAGAGGGAGGGGAAGTCTTGTAGGACTAAGCCCTTAACCTGAGGGATCTGATGCTATATTCAAGTAGAGGGGTGTCAGAATTGAGTTGAATTATAGCACACCCTGCTAGTTCCCAAGAATTTCTTGGAAACCCCATGCCTTTACACACTGGAATCATGAACAGAAACTTTTAACTACCTTGTATTCTCTGTTACTCCACATTCTTTTCTATTGTTTCATAATAATTAGTGTATAGTTATATTGAATTTTGCCTGAAGATTATATACTCCATTTCTTAAATATATTTGTATCCTAGTAATGCCTGTTTCAGTGTTTTGAATTTATTGGTTCATAAATCATTCATTTGACATTTTTTAAAATGTGTCAAAAATTACTTATGGCTTCTAGCTAACTTTGGGCAATAAACTCTGAGCCAGCACATTAAAATTCTATTCAATATTTCTACTGGACAAAAATAGATAAAATATTGAAATGGCAACTTATCCCAATTTTATTCTAGCAAACTAAAAATCTCCAGAGCAGAAATTTACCAAACAAGATTAAATCAAGACAAAGTTTAAATCAAGATTCTTCATCAAAATGACCTAAGAAACAAATATAAACCCCTGTATATTAAATGTATAGATTTCATCATCTCTTTCCACATATAATATCAGAAGCACCTTCATAAATATTTTAGGAATTCTCAATGAATAATTTTTAATTCTGGATTTCATGCTCCCAAAATATAAGTCCTTCTTTTTCTTCTAAAGAACATGCTAAAGTTTCTAGCACCTGCTAGTCTTGGCATGAGCAATAAAGAAAATGTTTATTTTTAAAATTCATACATTTTTAAAATTGTAAAAAATCTTATGAACCAAATTGTAATTACCAATATATTATTAATAAAAATAATAGCATATTAAAATTTTATCCTTAATATTAAATATCATTACTTTGTTAAATACATATCAATTGATATTTAGGGTTTATTTCTCAATAACAATATAATATTGACATCGCAAGCTAATGAGTAAATATAAATATCATTTACATAGGTTACTATGCTATTTACATTCAGTCCTTACCTTCGGTGTTTGTCATTTTACTCTCATGAAATATCTCAACACCTTCTTTAGGGGCACTGAATACAACCAATGCTTGTGATGTGGCATTATCTTTAAAAAAAAAAACCAAATATTTCAGAAAGCAGTTAATATAAATTTTTAAAATAATTAAACTAATGCACAAAACTGGGTTGTGATAGTGTCTGTGAAAAAGCAACACTAATACAAATATTAACCAAAACCTGAAGTAGAATATATTTAAGTGTTTTCTCTGTGTTATTCCATTGGCTTAACTTTCACAAAAAGGTATTCAAAGTAGCAGGCAACTATTATCAAAAAAGAAATACCAATAAGAGTGATGTTATAAAAAGAGTGGAATAGGATATTGCTATCCAAATAACTATTATAATATATATGAATGATTTAACTGTATCTAAAAAGAATAGCCAAATAATAATACATAAATACTGTGAATAAAACATATATATTCTTTTTTATTGAGAAAGAAAATGATGTGAGCATATTATGAAGGGATCTAGAACTTAAGCTAAACAGTTATTAACCTAAAAAGTTACTATTTTATATTAAAGCTAAAATTAATTTTGAAAATTTAAGTGTAATATACAATATTGTATTTAAATAGCAATGCATTTTTAACACAAAGAAAAATTTAGAGAAAATGTATAGGAACAGATTTTAACTCACTATTATTTACAGTGACATATGCATCTCAGAATAACCAAATTACATATAGATCTGTTTAATACAATATGACAGATTTGATACATATATTATGAATCCCACACTGATACAGAATACATTATTTTAGTGGTATTAAAAGTTTATGAAAAGTGGAGGTGTTTCAAGCAACAACATAACAAAAAAATTTGACAAATAGAAACTAGCTACATGAACCAATTTACTCTATAATTAGAAACTAGTGACATAAAATTAATTCAAAAGTACTTGAAAATTTTAACGGGAATTTCTAAATAACAAATGTGTCAAGAAAAAATTCATGTCATTCAGTTTTCATTTAAAAAATAAAAACACTTTGTAAAAGAAACAAACTGAAAATCAACAACTCTTATTAAATCCATCAGGGAACTGAAATCACAATGCAAACTAAACAAAAAACAGACAGAGGCAAATACAAAGAATTATAGCTTTCTGGGAGTAGAAGTTGCTGAAGCCAAGAAAGGGTAGAAAAATCTAAACTGTAATTGAACTGTTGTTGAAGGCTATGTGAACTAGCTGGTGAATTAAAAATTCCTGGGAACCAGTTTTACAGGATCACTCACATCTTCATTGGTTTCATTCCCAGGAGGCTCACCAGGTTTTCACAGTCAACAGTGGAAAACTACTCCTTCTTGCTTTCAGAAAAAAGGGGTAAAGTAACTGTTTCTAATTATGCCCAGCATAAAAAAAAATAACCATTTCAAAATGGTTATAGGTTATGCCCAGAGTGTTCTGTTTTCCACCTGCCATCAAAAGACACTACTTTAACATAGTTTAACTAAAAGGGGAAGGGAACCACCCAATTCCAGCTCCCCCTAGCCTTCTTGTCACAGTTAATGTGGACAAAAACTAAGAAGCATGGTAAAACATTACACATTTGTCAGAACTCAGAGAACTATACTACATAAAGCATGAGTCCTAATGTACAATAATTTATCAACTTTACCAACTATACAACACTAATGAAAGATGTTAATAACACTTGAAACTGTCAGGAGGCAGACAGTGTATATGTGGAAACTCTATACATCTGTTTATTTTCTGTAAACCTGAAATTACTATAAAAATTAAAATGTATTAATTAAAAAATAAATCTATAGGAATTATTCCTGAGGTAATTCATTTGGACTTAGTAGTCAAAGACTTTACATCATCTTTTTAGATATGTTCAAAATGCTAAGAAAATCATGTATTAAATTCTTTAAACGTATGAGAATGACATCAACAGAGAATATCAGTAAAAAGACAAAAGTAAAATGTAATTAAGTATATATTATGGAGTTGAAAAGTATAATAAATGAAGTGAAAATTCCACTAGAGGAGCTCAATAGTTACTTTGAGTAGGTGGAGAAAGATCAATGAATTTGTAGTTAGTTCAGCTGAGATGACCCAGTCTGAGGAAAAGAAAAATAAAAGAACGAAGCAAAATGACCACTAGAGCCTCAGGGACTTGTATGACAACATCCAGCATACTATCATATGCATAATATAAGTCTGAGAAGTAGATGGGAAAAGAAAAGGGAGTAGAAAGACTATTTTAAGAAGTAATGACTAAGATATTCCAAATATTATGATAAGAATTAATTTATACATCCAGGAAGCTCAAGAAACTTCAAGTACAATGAACAACATTAGACACATTGTAACTGGAAGAGCAAAGGAATGGTGAAAGCATCAAGAGGCAAGAAATAAATTACTGACAAGGAATCATCAATAAGATCAAAGGTGATTTATCAGTAGAAATCATAGAGCCAGAAGGTAATATAATACAATGATATTTTTTAAATGCTGAATTTTAAAATATTGCCAGTCAAAAATTTAAATCTGGCAAAACTCTCTTTTAAAAATAAAGAAAATAATAAGACATTTACAGATAAACAAAAATTGTTAGGTTTTCACTGGCAGACTTGCCTACAAAAATAAAAGGAGTCATTCCACTTCAACTGAAAAGAAAATAGTAACTTGAATCTTCATTAAGAAATAAATAGCAGAGCCCTAGGAAGAATGGTAACTATAAATTACATTAGTGAAATATAATATTAATATAAATGCATTTTATGTTTGTAACGTTTTTCTCTATTTGATTTAAAATTCAACTTAAGAAATCAATAATTTTAAACCTACAGTGATGGGCACAAATGTTCAAAGACAATTTGTTACAATAACAGCAGAAAGAAAGCTGAAATTAAGTTATACAGAAGCAAAGGTCATGTTTAATTTTGAAATTACATTATTATCAATCTGAGATTGTTATCAAGTATAAACACTAAGAAAGTAATTCAAAAGTAAGAATAATGACAAGGGATAGAGGACCGAGGGAGAGGGGATGATAGGATGGGATAAACCTGAAGGGAAGGGTGTAGGGCGCTGTGGGGAGGGGGGCTAGGGAGAGGAATATGGGCGAGAGGGATGCATTCGGGGCGACACTAGAATCTATGTAAACACAATAAATTAAAATCAATAAAAAGAAGGAAAATGACAAGGGAATTAAAATGGTAATTGTAATGTAAATGTAAAAATACAATAGAAAAAATATTTTTATTATATGGAGAAAAAAAAGGGAAAGAAAGACATGAGATATCCAGGAAAAAACAATGGCAGATTTAAATGCTACTTTAAACAAATTAAGCTAAATATAAATGGATAAAACTCTCCAATCAAAAGTCAACTGGCAGAATTCAAAAACACATTTTGAATTCAAAGTCAAAAAATAGTTTTAAAGTTAAAGGGTATTAAAGATATACCATGCAAACAGTATGTAAAAGAGAGCTGGAATCGACATACTAATAGGTGAAATAGACTTTAAGACAAAACTTATTATGAAAGATAAAAAAACATTTTAAAATGATAAAAGGGCCAATCCTTCAGAATAACAATCATAAACATAAACAAACCTTACAAATCCTCAAAATACATAAAACAAACTGACATAACTGAAGAAATGGACAACTCAACAATAAAGAGACTTCAACTGCCCATTTTAAATAATGGACAGAACTATAAAGTAGTTACACAAGTAAACAGCAGAATGAGGAATATCATAAATCAACTGGACCTAAGCCATAACTAAAGACGATTCTAACAACAAGAGCAGGAAATACACTTTTTAAAGTTTACATGGACCATTCTCCATAATAGAGGATACAATAAACCATTAACAAGTCTCAAAGTATTTGAAAGATATAAAATCATACAAAGAAACTCCTCAGAACAGTAAAAATAAAAACCGAAGACCACAAAAAGTTTGGGAGATTTTCAAACATGCGAATTTTAAACACAACCCTAAATAAAAAATGGAGCAAAGAAGAAATCATAAAGTAAATTAAAAAAATATTTGTGAGATGAACAAAAAAAATTACAACATACTTAAGCTTACATAGTTTAGTGAAATCAGTGCTCTGAGAGAAATTTGTAGTTGTATATACCTACATTGAAAAAGTAAGAACCCATATCAGAAATGAAAGAGAAGTAACAACTGACATCAAAGAAACACAAAAGATTTTAAGAAAATATTACAAAAAACTATATACACCAACAAATTGGATAATCTGGACAAAATGGATAAATTCCTAGAAATATACAATCTTTCAAAGCTGAATTAAGAAGACTCAGAGAACCTAAATGGATAGATTAAATCTAGTGAATTTAAATCAGTAATCAAAAAACTCCCAACAAACAAAAGTCCTGGAATGGCTTCACAAGTGAATTTTATCAAGTATTTAAAGAACAACTAACACACCTATCCTTCTCAAACTATTCCAAAATAATTCAAAAAGAGCAAGGGCTCTCAAGCTCATTTTTCAAAGCCAGTATTACCCTTATTCTAAAACAAGACAAAAATACTACAAAGAAAGAAAATTATAGGCCAATATCCCTGATGAACATAGATGCTAAAATTCTCAACAAAATATTAGCAAACCAAATCCAGCAATACATTAAAAAGATCATACACCATGATCAAATGGGATTTATTCTGGGCATGCAAGGTTGGTACAGTATCTGCAAATCAATAAACATGATACACAACATAAGCGAGAAAAATCACATAATCAATATAAGGATTTGATAAAAATCCAGTACCCATTTATGATATAAAAACAAAAAAGAGCCTGACCTGTGGTGGCGCAGTGGATAAAGCGTCGACCAGGGAACACTGAGGTCGCCAGTTCAAAACCCTGCACTGGTCTGGTCAAGGCACATATGGGAGTTGATGCTTCTAGCTCCTCCCCCCTCTCTCTCTCTTTCTCTCACTCTGTGTCTCCTCTATAAAATAAATAAATAAAAAGAAATTAAAAAAAAAAAAAGAACTCTCAGCAAACTGGGAATAGAGAAAACATTCCTCAATGTAATAAAGGCCATATAACATACTCACAGTCAACATCATACTCAAATGGGCGAAACCGAAAAAGTTTCCCTTAACATCAGGAATAAGACAGGGATGTCTGCTTTCTCCACTCTTATTCAAGATAGTACTGAAATTACTAGCCACAGAAATCAGATAGGAAGAAACAAAAGCCATCCAAATTGTAAAGGAAGAAGTAAAACTTTCATTATTTGCAGACGACATGATACTGTATATAAAGAACCCTAAAGATTCCACCAAAACAGTACAAGAACTAATTAATGAACTTATTAAAGTAGCAGGATACAAAATAAATAGACAGATATCAGTTGCATTTTTAAACACCAATAATAATCTATCACAAAAGGAACCTAAGTAAACAATCCCATTCACAACTGCCTCAAAAAGAATAAAATACCTATGAATAAATTTAACCAAAGATGTAAAAGACCTGAACTCAGAAAATTATAAGACACTGTAAGGGACTCAGTCAAAATAATCTTGAAAAAGAACAAAGTCGGAGGAATAACACTTCCTGATTTAAAAAATTACTACAAATCAATAATAACCAAAACAGTGTGGTACCGGCATAAGGACAGATATGCAAATCAATGAAATAGAATTAGATTCCTGAAATAAACCCATATAAATAGTTTATTTTTACAAGAGTGCTAAAACTATTGAATAAAAACAGAATAATCTTTTTTTAACAGATGATAGGACAACAGGATATATACATGTAAAACAGTAAGTTTTGACTCCTTACTCAAACCATATATAAAAGTTAATTCAAAATGGATTAGAGCAGTGGTTCTTAACCTTTTTTCAAACCCACCAGTTTCATATGCGCATTCACCGAACCCTTCTTTAGTGGTAAATAAAATATGATTTTTTTTCCCAAATTCAAGACAGAGGTATATTATTTTTACTGGTGCACAAAATGAGCCATGCATGAACATCACCTTGCTCAAAGAACAAAACCAACAAAGTGCATGAACTCACAACAAATTACGGTATTACTTTATTCTGGCCTCCGCACAGAGGCCTCTCCGAACCCCTGAGGCTGACTCATCGAACCCCTAGGGTTCGATAGAACCCAGGTTAAGAACGACTGGATTAGAGACTTAAATACAAGAAAAAAACAAAGGCGTAAATATTTGTTATCTTAGATTAAATAATTAGTTTAATATAACATCAGAGTAACAAACAAGTTTATTTTTTAAATATTTTATTAATTGATTTTAGTGAGAGGAGAGAGAGAGAATGGGTAGGGGAGAGAAGTGGGAAGTATCAACCGGTAATAATTGCTTCTCATATGTGCCTTAACCAGGCAAACCTGGGGTTTCAAACTGGCGACCTCAACATTTCAGTTTGATGCTTTATCCACTTCGTCTGCACAGGTTAGGCACAAACAATTTTAAATATTAGATAAATTACATTCATTAAAATAAAAAATTTTGTGTAGCAAAAGGCACTATTAAGAAACTCTTACTATGGGCAAAAACATTTGCATATCTAGTTTTTGGAACGTCTAAAAAATTCTTACTACTAAACAATAAAAAACAAATAATTCCACTTTAAAATAGGCACAAGATTTGAATACACAGTTTTTCAAATGTATACAAATGACTAGTAAACACATTTAAAGATCCTCATCGTCATGCAGGGACCTTGATAATATTATGCTAAGCAAAATAAGAGAGAAAAAGGTAAGAACCATTTGATTTTATACATATGTGGGATATAAAACTGAAAGCAACAAATGAACAAACAAGAAAAACAAATACTTATAGACATAGATAGTATGGTGGTTACCAGAGGCAAAGGGGGTGGGATGTTAGTAAAAGGTGAAGGAGCTCAAAAATATGGTGATGGAGGATGATTTGATTTTGGGTGTAAGCATACAATGCAGTATGAAGATCATGTATCATAGAAATTTACACTTGGAACCTATGTAATCTTATTAATCAATGTCACCCCAAAATTTTAATAAAAAGAAAAGGTTTTCATATTCATTAGGAAAATGTAAATCAAAACCACAATGAGATGCCATCTCCCACCCACTAAGATGCTTATAATATTGTTTTAAAAAAGGCAAAAAAAGAATATAAGAAGTGTTGTAAAGGGTGTAAAAAAACTGGAATATTCATATATTGCTATTTGGAATGTGAATTTATTGAAGTTGCTTTGAGAAAAATCTGTCAATTACAAGTAAAGTTAAACATCAAATTACAAAATGACCTAGCAATCCCCATAGTAAGTGTACGAAAATAGTCCACATAAAAACTTGTACTCGAATTTTCATAACATTGTCCTTAATAGCCCTAAAGTGGAAATAACCAAATAGCCATCTATTGATGAATGTATAAATATATATGTATAATATTCATGCAATGGATTATAAAAAATTATAAAAAAGGAACCTTAAGTATAATATTCATGCAATGGAATAGTATAAAAATTATAAAAAAGGAACCTTGCCAAAATTCTATTTTAAAAGAAGACAGGCACACAAAGTCAGCTATTTTGGGAATTCATTTATGTGAAATGTCCAGAATGGTGTCTTGTTTTGCCTCCCCCACCTCTACCAGCCAAATAAGGTTATTTCTGTGACCTCTGAAATGCTGAAATAAATATCGAAAGAAATGGCATCAGTGATTTTGCTGAGCGATGGCACGGAGGGACCCTAGCAACCTGTCAGGCATGGCCTCGCAGGCTGGGCAGTCTCGCGAGGTGTTGTGAGCAAGTGCGAGAACTTGTGGTTGCAGGCGCGGCCCGTGTCCTGACCAGAGTGGAAACGCCTGCAATCTGTCCAGGGACTGAAAAGCCATTCTTCAGACCTTTGGGTTTGCATGTCTCTGCGATAACCTGTCTGAGCAGCTGGTGTTGCTAAAACGGTTTTTTCTTGGTAGAATCTGGCCTCAGTCAAACATGCCCAGGGGAAAGGCCTGGTCGCCGTGCGGTGCCTCGGGTCCACAGAGAAGCCACAGGGCTCTCTGCTGGGCAGGTTGACCTGCCCTACAAACATGGGGGTGCCAGTCACCTGTGACTCCTCCAAGACGTGGCCCACTTCCTGTTCCGGATATTGCACCCTAGCTGCCACTCACCACTTGTTCCGGACACTATGTCTCCACACGTAGACAGGCTCCACCATACAGGACTAGGGGTCTGCACGCTCACGTGGAGGACGTGCTGGGCAGGGCTGGGAGGTGATGGGGGTGGCATGCCTAAAGCGTCACTCTATGAACATCTAGGCGCAGGGCCGCGTGTTCTGGCACAGCGCCCCCACTGGGAGCCCACCACCATATTGTTCTTGGTGCTGTCAGTGAGGATGTGGGGGTAGGTTCCTGCAGTCTCGAAGCACCAGATCTTGTGAGCCTAGATCATGTCCCATTCGTACTTCTCTGCCAGGTAAGACCCGATGTCCCTGGCTAGGTCACTTGGTGACAGCTGGGCCTTCATGTACATGTGCATGTTGGGGGCACATTTGATTCCTTACTGATGGTCTCACGGTATGAAATGATGGTTTGGATTTCTTGATAGGGATTGTGGAACAGCTATTTTAGACTTGCTTGCTGGTGTACCAGCTGTAAGCACTTTGCTTGATTAGTCGTGAGCACCTTGCAGAGGCAGGTGTGCATAGCCTATATAAGCCTATGGGTGCTTGCACTCCAGAGGGATTGGGGATTAGGGATGCGGGGAATGGCTGCCCACCACTGTGAGGGGCCATTTTGCTGTTTGTTTGAAAGGTGGTTTCCGCTGCCTGTGTGCTTGTCTGCCAATGTGAGACTTCATTAAACAGCATGGCCCAACCTTGTCGGGTTCTGCAGTTTTTCTACCATCTGTTGGAATCCAATGTAGACCTGCCTGGCCTTGGCCACCAGCATTACAAGGATGCAGGGCTCCAAGAACAGGTCACAGACACCCACAATAATGTACTCCCCAAACTCCTTGATAATAACATTGCACCTTAGGTTCGACTTGGCCAGCTGATTCAGCCCCTCCACCTACCTGGGCTGGGTTCTTCACCTCCACAGTGAGCGACCCTGACAGGTCGGCTTACACTGAACTTCATTACCTGACTGTTATGAGCAGGCTTGAAAGTAGTGATGGTGCCAGTCTTCACCAGAGACTGGTCTATGTCTACCAAACCTACAATTTTCCCACAAAGCAGAAAGATCTGTGGTTGCCTAGGGTTGGGCTGAGGGAGAATGGGGAGTTACTGCCAATGTTATAGGGCTTCTTTAGGGGGTTATGAAAGTGTTATAGAATTAGATAATAATGATGGTTGCACAATATTACACTTATACTAAAAACATTGAATTGTATGCTTTACATGGGTAAATTTTTGTGGTGTGTGGATTATATAACTTTTGTTTTTAAAGTTAAACACAACACTGCTTTAGTTAGTAAAGTTCCATGCTGAGTAAATTTCTGCTTTATCTGTGTGTGAGATGACAGATATCCCTCCTTTCTTTAAAAATTTTTCTGATATGTCAAGAGAAATTATTAAAAATAATTTTGAAAAATTAACACAAATGAACACATCTGGCAAAATTGATCAAGACAAGAGTAGAAACAGAAGAAACAAATCCAATGTTATGATTGTAAAGGAGAAATAACTGCACATAGAAAGATATATAAGTAAGACACCATGAACAGAATTGCATCAATACATTTAAAATTTAACAAAATGTACAGTTAAAAATATTGTAACTTGACAATAGTGAAATAAGAATATATAGAAAACCTAAATAGTCCTATAATCACTAAATATTTTGTATCAATAGTTTGTCTCCCTAAAAATTAAGACGTAAGTTCAGCCAAATATTCAAGAGAATGAAAAATGAATAAACATTCTCCAATTCAATTGTGAAGTTATAAACATTTTTAAACCCAGATAAAAATGAAGTAAGAAAACTTAGGGGCCAATTTGATATGCTTATTCATAGTATAATAAAAATTTTGATATGACCACAACAGTTTCATGATGATTGACACAGATTAAGGAAAGACTTCCATTTTGATGTTAAGAAAAATATTATGTTGAATATTATCAGGGAGAAATTAATCAGACCTTACACAGTGTGTGATGTTAATGACAGATTTAATGACAAACATTTGCAATGGTTGGTGCAAAATTAGATTCAGTACATCATTCAGCAATGATTGCTTTGGGCATAAAAATTTTAAATCTGCCAAGTCATAGTAACAAACACTGAGGTCTGATAAAGTTTTGTGATTTCAACATAGATATCTCATTGTTTGCTTGATGATCTAAATTCTCTCTATAGAGGTTTGTCGTTTTACATAGACAATGAAAAGCTTAATGGAGGAATGATGCCAAAGAGCTAGAAATTATTTTAATTGATAATCACTATTTATGCCAGTATTCTAAATATTGGATCGAATGTTATTTAAATACAAATATACTAAACTTAATAAACAATCTGGACAGTGGATTTTTCTTAAACGGATTCACTCCTTTCACTTACCTCACCTTCTTGGTCCATGCAAATTTTGGTTTTGTGATTCCTGGTCCTGGAGCTGCTTCCTTCTGTGAGTGACTTGAATTGCATTAATCTATGACCTAGTTTCAAAGACAATCACTTAAGAATAATTTTACCTTTCTTGGTTTGATCTCTGGGAGAACAGGAAATTGTCTTATTTTCTGCCATGGTTATATACAGTATTTTGAGACCTAATGAGAAAGAAAAATATTTACATATATGAATCAAAATTAGTTTATATTCAATTTCACTAAAATTTGTAAATTCAAGAACTGATAGTGTCAGAATAGGTTTCTAATATATATATATATATATATATATATATATATATATATATATATATGGTAAATATATAAAACTCAATACTAAATCATGTTTAAAATGTATGGAAATCCAACAATATACTCTTTCTCCCACAAGGACTATTATGATCCTTTTTAAGAATATCAAATATAAAAATCCTCATTAACGAGGGTTCTTTGAATCCCAGCTTTGCTGGTAGCTTAAACAGACACCTGACCTGATTCCTAGGTAATTTAATATTGATCATTGTAACTGTGGGTTCAAAACCCTATGGGTATTCTGAAACCTATAATGTTTCATTTGACAGGATAAAGTTAAATCTTACTACCCATCCCTTTTTTACTTTCTTTCAGTTCCTTTATAGGCTTTGTATAATATACAAAAGTAGAGATAAAAGTGTAATGGACCTCTATATGTCCATTAACTATTTCAATAATGATGGACTTCAGGCCCTGGCTGGTTGGATCAGTGGTAGAGCCTCGGCCAGCATGTGGAAGTTCTGGGTTCGATTCCCAGCCAGGTTACACAAGAGAGGCACCCATCTCCTTCTCCACCCTTCCCTCTCTTCTTTCTCTTTATCTCTTTCTTTCGCTCCTGCAGCCAAGGTTCCATTGGAGTAAAGTTGGCCTAGGCGCTGAGGATGACTCCATGGCCTCCACCTCACTGCGCTAGAATGGCTGAGATTGCGCAGAGCAAAACCCCAGAGGGGCTAAGCATCGCCCCCTAGTGGGCATGCTGGGTGGTTCCCAGTTGGGCGTATGTAGGAGTCTGTCTGCCCTTCTTCCATCCCCGCACCCTTGCTTCTCACTTTGGAAAAATACAAAAAAGAATTATCGACTTGAATAATTATCAATATGGATTCTATGCAACCATCCACTGCCCTATTTAACCTTCCCTTGATCATGGTTAAGCAAATATCAACTATCATAATATGATATTTGTTACTATTTCAAGAATTTTAAAACCATAGGCATAATACCAATAATGTAATTAATACAATTAATAATACTATCTTAATATCACTAAATAGTGTTTACATTTTCTTTCATTCTCATTCTTTCCTGTTTTTTAAAAAATTGGGGATTAGTGATATAATCACACATGGTTTTTAATTGAAATGTCTTTTAATTATCATTTAATTTATGAATTTCCCCTGCTTTTTTTTCTCTGCAGTTTATCTACTAGAAATCAAATATTTTGGCCTATGGAGTTTTCCACATTTCTGAAAACCTCATTGTACTATATTTAACAAGTTCCTCCCTGTATTTACTGTAAATTGGTATTTATTAGAAATTTGAACTACTGAATAAACAACAATTCTATAGCAGAACTAATAGTAGCTACCTCTTTTAATTTGTAGATCTAAATCATTCTAGATTTCAGAGATTAGATATAATTTATTTCATTTTTAAATTTTACAAATCAGAAAATCCTGAGTGAAATTAATAAATTTATTCAGTGTAGAAAGACTAGTTAGGGAAGAATGCTGTGAAAGGAAACCCTGAACTGAAGTTCAGAGCTTTTCTGAATAAACCAGTTTACTTCAAGATCACTTCTTAAAGGAAAGGGAGCTATATAGGAAAGTACATAATTAAATTTTACTTTATAACATTTAAATTTTTTTAATTTGATGAAAACTGTAGTTGAAACATATTCCTGGACCTGGCTGGTTGGCTCAGTGGTAGAGTGTTGGCCCAGCATGTGAATATCCCGGGTTTGATTACTGGTCTGGGTACACAGGAGAAGTGACCATCTGCTTCTCCCCCCTTCCCCCTTCTCTCTCTCTCTCTCTCTCTCTCTCTCTCTCTCTCTCCCTCCCTTCCTTACTCCCTCCCTATCTCCCTCCCTTGCCATCTGCAGCCATGGTTCGATTGGCTTGAGCAAGTTGGCCTAGGGCACTGAGGATAGCTCTGTGGCCTCTACCTCAGGTGCTAAAGAAATAGCTCCATTGCTGAGCAACAGAGCAAGGGCCCCTGATGGGCAGAGCATTGTCCCCTAGTGGGTTTTCCAGGTGGATCCCAGTAGAGGGGTATGCAGGAGCCTGTCTCTCTGCCTCGCCTCCTCTTACTAAAAATAAAATAAAGTGAAATAAAATAAAAAACTTCTATTTCCTCTTTTACACAAAATTATTGGAAAATATGATAAAAAGAAGAAAATTAATATAGAACTGAGTGAAATAGAAAATGTTTTACATTTTTTTTTACAAAAATGGTAATAAAAGTCTTGTTAAAAGAAATTTTTTAAACCTTTGTAAAAGCATCTGAGAATTTACAAGGTAATAATGAATACCTACATCAAGATCTGTTAGAAGAAACAAATTCAGAGAGGCGAGACCAACATGTACAAACACTTTTCCTGGGGGCAATATTTGACCTGGAAGACTTAGCTGAGAGGCTGGCCAGTACTTGAAACAGACACAAAATTCTGGAAACCAAAAACGGAATCTAATATCTGACAAGCCTTAAGTGCCCTGGAAAATTAATCCATTACTAGAATTGAGAGCCCAGAAGTCTATATTTTACAGAACAGAATAAAATAGAAAGAAAATCTTTGTAATGACTATGCATAGACTGAAGCCCATCTTCAAACCATCTCAAAATTTTACATGATGAAAGTGAATTAAAGGTGATTCTTGCCCAACACAAGGTCAAAGGTAACCCCACACACAAAGAGACTAGATAACATTAATCAACAGGAATGCAAGATAACAGAAACTGACTCAGAGTTATTCCAGAGAGTGAAGTTACCAAATATAAATGACCTTGCTCTTCTTAACACTTTTATAAACATAACGTTAAATTTTAATTTTTTCTTTTTACAAAGACAGAGAAAAAGTCAGAAAGAGGGACAGTTATAGACAGACAGGAAAGGAGAGAGATGAGAAGCATCAATTCTTCATTGTGGCACCGTAGTTGTTCGAAGATTTCTTTCTCATATGTGCTTTGCTTGGGAAGCTACAGCAGAGCGAGTGACCACTTGCTCAATCCAGGGACCTTGGGCTTCAGTCCAGTGACCTTTGGGCTCAAGTCAGCTACCATAGGGTCATGTCTATGATCCCACACTCAAGGCAGTGACCCTGTGTTCAAGCTGATGAGCCCGTGTTCAAGCCAGATGAACCCGCACTCACACAAGTGACCTCGGGGTTTTGAAACCAGGTCCTCCATGTCTCAGTCCAACACTTTATCCACTGAGCCACTGCCTGGTCAGGCCATAACATCACATTTTAAAATTTCATAATTAAAATCTATGAAACTTGATATTGCATATTTGAAAAGAAGTTCATTATGAATCCATGTAAAGCCAGTGGCCAAGGCCACCATCACAGCAGCCTGGCTCATGCAGGTTTGCATTAGATTCGGACAGTTAGTAATGAAACAACCGAGCCAAGAACTGGTGAGCCATCGAATTTAATTCTAGCTTGCACCCGGTGGGCAAGCAAAACACACACTGGGCTCCAAAACCCACTCATTCAGTGCTCACAAAGCTACTGACTTATCCAAGTTTCCTAGAATCAAAGGTTTCTAGCTCACCAGATTATTCACCTCTGTTTCCCATCTCCTTCTCCCTGCACAAACTCTGCACGAACTGGCTTCTTCCTCAGCACTCCACCATCTTAGCTGCTTCTCCTCTCCTCCATGTGGCCTTAATCTGCTCTCCTCTCTAATACTAACCTCAGGAACTAAGAGAGCAAGCTCCGGCTCTGCCCCACTTTACAGTGTAGAAATCCCAGCCTTTAATCCAATCTATAAACAAGGAAGTCTCTGATACAAAGTCACTTATCTGAGACATACTGGGAGGATTCCTCATGAGAGTGCACCACCCCACATCATCCAATCAGTCAAGGGTGTGGGGAAAAGTTTACTCTTAAAACTTGCGCATGGGCAGCACCATCTTTAACCAAGTGAGCATAATATATTTCACCTGCCCAACAATCCATGAAATATGCAAACTGCTGTAACTGCACTTCTAAATTAACTTGGTTCAATTTTAAAGCAAATATGACAAGCACTGGTCGGGTGACTCAATGGTAGAGCATCAGCCAGGGGTTTGGAAGTCCCAGGTTCAATTCCCAGTCACAGCACACAGAAGTGCCCATTTGCATCTCCACTCCACCCCCCTCTTGCTTCTCTCTATCTCCTACCCTCCTGTAGCCATGACTTGATTAGAGCAAGCTGGCTCTGGGTGCTGAGGATCAATCCATGGCCTCTGCCTCAGGTGCTAAAAAATGGCTCTGGTTGCAATGGAGCAAGGGCTCCAGGTGGGCAGAGCATTGCCCCCTAGTGGGCTTGCCGGGTGGATCTCATTGGGTCACATGTGGAAGTCTGTCTCTGCTTCCCCTCCTCTCACTAAAATAAATAATTTTTAAAAAGCAGATATGACAAGACTGAAGAATGAATTAGTGAAACAAGTTCAGAAAAAAACCTATCTAGAATGAAGAAGGCAAGTACAAAATGATGGAAAATAAAGAAACAAACCATAAAAGTCAATACTAACTTAGGCTTTTGGGAAGATGAGGCAGATATATGTAACCCTATTTCTTCCCATAAGTCAGTGGTTCTTAACCTGGGTTCTTTCAAACCCTAGGGGTTTGTTGAGTCGGTCTCAGGGGTTCAGAGAAGCCTCTGCCGCAGAGGCCAGAGTAAAGTAATACCGTAATTTGTTGTGAATTCATGCACTTTGTTGGTTTTGTTCTTTGAGCAAGGTGATGTTCATGCACAACTCATTTTGTGCACCAGTAAGAAAACATATACCTATGTCTTGAATTTGGAAAAAAAATCATATTTTATTTATCACTAAAGAAGGGTTCAGTGAATATGCATATGAAACTGGTGGGTTCGGTACCTCAAAAAAGGTTAAGAACCACTGCCCTAAGTATAACAAAAAAATATTAGATAATATATAACAAATATATATATATATTATATATATAAAACATTAAATATGAGAAGACTTTTAAAGGTAGAGAAAAGAAGGCAGACTGGCTAGGGACTTTAGAGCCAGAACAATCAGTTGTTATGTTTTCAAGATTTTCTTTTGCCTCATATATTTCAGATGTGAAGCTGATAAAATCAGCAACCCAGAAATTACAATGGGTGCAGACCAAATAAAACTCCAACTAAAGCCTGTTCTCTGTAGCCAAGGGATCAAAAAAGGGGCAAGTCAGCAAGAGTGAATACAGTTAGACAATAACCTTCTATCAAATATCACAGAAAAACAAACAAAACACTGTGGTCTTACAAAGGTAGAGTGAGGTGGCAAGACTATTTCAAACCTTGCTAGGTTATAATGAGGCACCCACATTTTCTGCTAAGGTGATATCAGAGTGGGCCTAATAAGAATCCAAGACTTTTCTCCCCACTCTTACGTTTGGTAGACACTATTGAGGAGTCCACTTTACAATTCCCAACAACAGTAATGAGGTACCAGAGAAGAGAAGTACCTCTTCTCTGTCTCATTGGGGCAGTATCCAAGTAGGCTTAAAGGTGAGTCACAGTTTTCACCACAACCTGGCAGTAACAAGGTCAGACCCCCTACATGGTGTCATTAGGGCCACAGAAGAAGCAATAACTAAGCACTCCTACCCATCCCTACTGATAACCATTTGGGAACTGGAACTCCCACTTCTGTACATCACTTAAAAATGCAAACTAAAACTACAATGAGGTATCTATATATTTCTCATAGTTGTTAAAACCAAAAATTGCTGTAATGCTAAATGCTGGCAAGGATGCAGAGAAACTGGGTCACTCATACATTGCCAGTTTCAATATAAAACGACATAGCTACTCTGGAAAGTGTTTTGGCAGTTTCTTTTTCTTTTAATTTTTATTTTTTATTTTAGAGAGGAGACACAGAGAGAGAGAGAGAGAGAGAGAGAGAGAGAGAGAGAGAGGAGGAGCTAGAAGCATCAACTCCCATATGTGCCTTGACCAGACCAGTGCAGGGTTTTGAACTGGCGACCTCAGTGTTCCCAGGTCGACGCTTTATCCACTGCGCCACCACAGGTCAGGCCGGCAGTTTCTTTTTAAATGTAAAATGGACTTATCAATGTGACCCAGAAAAATGAAAACTTGTTTTCACTCAAGAACATGTACATGAGTGTTCTTAGGAACTTTGTATAAGACACAACCTGCACTAGCCAAATGCCCTTCAATGGGTGAATGGTTAAACAAATAGTGGTATATCTGTATCATGCAATATTACCCCCCCCCCAATAAAAAGGTATAGATTATTGATGCATGTAACAGTTTGGATGAACACTATGTTAATAATGCCAAGAGAAAAAAAGCCAATCTCAAAGGGATATATGTTGCATGATTCCATTATATTCATGAAATAGCCAAATCATAGAGATAGAGAATAGATCAGTGGTTGCCTAGGGCTAGACGTGGGGAAAATATAACATCAGAGAATTTTGCAGTGATGTACAATTAAATCTTGACTGTGATGGTGCTTACCCCAAACTAAACATGTGATAAAAATTTATTGAGCTATACACACATGCAAATAAGTGCAAGCATCACTGGTGAACTCTGAATAAGCTCTATGGTTTCTGGTTTTGATATTGTACAATAATTATTTAAGATGTTAACATTGGGGGATGTTGGGTAAAATATGGACACAAAACCTTCATGTATGTTTCTTTGCCATTTCCTGTGAATCTATAATTATTTCAAAATTAAAAGCTCAAAATAAACCATAGAAGAAAAGAATGATATCTCGAAAACCCTTATGCTTATGGAATTTAATAAACTATAACCTTCATAAAAATATACATTACAATAGAACTTAGAAAACTGTGAACAATAATCATGAATATAAACATATCACAACATGAGGGACACAACCAAAGCTGTAATTTGAGGAAATAATGTGGAGATTGGAGTAAGCCTATTTTAAATAGGGTGTTCTGAGAAGTCTTCATTCAGAAAGCGATGCCTGTCTGTGATGGACTGAGAGAATCTGCCAAAAAATCTTTGTGAAGAGTTGTCCAGGAAGAGCTAATAGAGGCGCAAAGGTCCCAGAGCAGGAATGAGTTTAGAATGGCTCAGTAATTGTAGATAATTTTTAACTTTAGAACCAGTCCTAATTCATAAGTGTAAATTAACAACAGAAAGGTCTAGAGCATTTCAGCTGACATTCATCCAAAGCATTCACTCATCCTGGGCCTAAGTCTCTTCTGCCTACAAGTTTCATCACCAGGGAAAATTGTTTACTTGCCAGTAGGGTAAAATTGCATGTCCTTCACAGGTCTTGCCAGAGAGCTGATTGTTAGGTTTGCAATAATTTTGCAAGTCAGTTGAGGCCATGTGGTAGTTTGAAACCAGCTGTGGTGAGTAGCTTCACACTATGAATATCAGTAAATGCCACACAAATCAGGTATTGCTTTGTTTTTTGTCTTTGTCTTGAGATGTTGGTTGTTAAATATGTTTCAGTGCACTAAACCAAAGAAAGATTTCTGAGAAGATAGGACATGAGTGCATCATTAGATATCTGGCTACAAGAAGAAAGGATGATTTATAGATATGATGATTGAATTGGGCTAAGTTAACAAAGCTGGGTTGCTTCCTCTCAGAGAGGAATGCGTAAAGAAGTTGATTCTAGAAATGGGGTTATGGAGAATATTCGAGAGTTGTAAGAATAGAATGGTAGGTAAAAGAGTATTAATTTCAGGCTAACACGTATCATCAATTCTTTCAAGCCTTTTATCTTCTTAACCTCTGTATTTCCAAGTTCTCCATTTTGAAAAATATCACCTTCTGATTTAGAGAGAAAATAGAAGGAATCAGATTTAAATTTTACTACTGTCACCAAACTCATAAACTAAATGTATCTGTGCCCTTCGTGGACTCCTTCTGTTCTAACAAAGTAAGGGTTTCCCTTTACCAGGTTCTCTTATCATTCTACCCGTGCGAGGAAGCTCATAATATCCTCCCTCTTGACTTACTGCTTCCAGTTACAATTGTAAAATTCTTATTTTACTAGAACTCTCTTCTGTGTTCTTTTCTTAAAACAATCACTTTTCTTGAAATTCATGAACCACACATTTCTTTCTTTTCAAACCTTTTGCAATAAATGGAAATTCTTTTTACTCCCTTGCTATGATTGCTTATGAAAACTACTTCATCATGGCATCCATTCCCTTTACTCTCTGTCCACTCACTCTACTCTTTTTTCTTTATGAGTCATAATTAATATTGTATTATATATTATAATCTTTTCCTTTTTTCCATTAGAATTCAAAGTCTGTTACAGCTCACTGCTATAGATAGTCCAAATAGTTACAATAGCACTATTAAGTACTACATTCTATAATGATGCAATGTCCCAAATCTGTGCTTTTCAAAATTTTAGGCACTACACCAGCCACATGATCACTTGGAATCACAGTTTATCTCTTAAAATATGACTATTGTAACCAAAGAAAATATTTTTACTTTTATTTCATATTAATTAATTTAAATTGCTACATATGGCTAGTGTCTACCATATTGTACAGCACAGATCTATAATATAGGAAGGGTTCAGTGAAGTCTTGTTGAAAATGAAAAGGTACATAAATGAAAAAAATGCATAAAAGAATGCAATTACTGCAGTCAGTTGATAATCCCACAGACTTGGTTTGGGATTGCCACCGTCTCCCTGTGCTTTCTGAAATTGGTTCTGTTATTGTTTTTCTATAGTAATTTTTTACTTGTTTTCATACTTTAAATCATATTATACAGAGAATTCCTTTATTACAGCACTCTTAGGTTGGCATCTCAGAAAATCACTATTTCCTCAAATTTTGTTTGTTTCCTTATTGCTTAAAAGTTCTGAGCTATCAATGTTTCAGGACAGATTTTCTCTCAAGATTTATTTTGTAATTGTATGTTATAAATATTCTTATTGTGAAATATTGCATAGCAATATAAAAAATAACATTTTATCCTACAATGCAACCTAAGAAATAAGTGGTTAATGATAACATTCAAATTCCAGTGTATTCCTTAGTGGTCACATTTCCTTTCCTCCCTTACCAGAAATTACAACTATCAAATATATAATCCCCATGGTGTCAGTTATTTTTCCTATATATGTATCTCAAAATAATATACCATCTTGTATTAGTTTAGAGTTTTAAACATTACATGAATATTATACTTAACAAATCATTCTACAGCTTTTTTCTATAGTACATTTTTGAGATTTATCTATGTTGTTACACATCGCTGTATGTTATTATTTTTCATGAAGAATCTCATTGTTTTAGTATATAGTTCTATTGATGAATATTTCAGTTGTTTCCTATTATAATTAAGTCTACTATAAAGAGTCTTGTATATTTTTCTTTGTGTGTTATACTAGAGTATCTCTGGATACACATATAGGGAAATATATACTGGGTTGTGTTTGTTTCACTCTTCAACAGTTCTAGATATAGTCTTCTATTATTAATATACAATAATTTTCTCCCAGTTGACTCCAATGTTCTTAAATTTTTTATTTTAATGGAAATAAGCATATATATATGACTAAGCACCACTGAGACTGATGATGTAAAAGGCTAACCATTATATATATATATATATATATATATATATATATATATATATATATATATATATATATATATGTAAAAATTTGGGTCACCAATTGCACAAATCCACAAACAATATTAAAAGTCTTTAGTTAGGAAACTTAGAAATCTTATCCTCAACACCCTCAAATAGTAAAGCTTAAGGTCAATGATAGTAAGTTCCATCTACTATTCTAAAACTTCATGGATTTTTATCTTTGTAAAATGCTGCTTTTTTTTACCTGGGTTATTTTAAATTTTTTCATAAGACTATAAAATTAATGTGCCACTTTACTGTTCTTTCACATACTCATGAAAATATTAAGCAGCTTTAGTCATTTTTACATCTCCATGATTCCCTCACACAGTGCTTCTAGGAATGATTGCAAACATAATGATGTTCTTCCAGGAGTTATGAAAAACATATTTATTTGTTAACTCTTACTGGTTTTATCTATAGTTCAACTGACTTACTTTATTCTTATCTAAATGTGCCCAATAATAGCAAGATATCTATATTTTTTCACAAAGAAGCTTAAAAAGAAAGGTCTGGCAATGGGAAATACTTCATAAACTGTTGGAATATTTTTTTAAGTGAGAAAAGAGAAGACAGTGAGACAGATTCCTGCATGCACCCTGACCAGGATCCACCCAACAACCCTGTCAAGGGTCGATGCTTGAGTACTGAGCTATTTTTAGTGCTTGAGGCTGATGTGCTCAGATTAATCTAGCCATCCTCAGAGCTTGCACCTACACTCAAACCATTCGAGCCACAGGCCATGGGAGAAAAAAGAGGGAGAAAAGGGAAGAGGGAGTGGGAGAGAAGCAGTTGGTTGCTTCTCCTCTGTGTCCTGACCAGGAATTCAAACCTGGGACATCCATATGCCAGGCAGATGCTCTATCCAGTGAGCCACTAGCCAGGGCCTGAAATATTTTTTAAAATAATTACTTTTTTCCAACTTTTCAGCTCATAATATAGCTGAGATTTTAAAATCATTTCTTTAAATTTATTGTTTCAATAAAAATTATGTCCAAGTATTGTATTTATATATTTCTAAACCAGGTTATGCATAGCCAATAAACACAGAATACAAATGTAAACCATCAAGCAAGGTAACAAACATTAATCAGTTTCAGAATCCTGGCTAAAATTGGTAATCATAGATTTAGATATTGACAGAGCAAAGGAATGACTAAGCACCACTGAGACTGATGATGTAAAAGGCTAAACCAAATTGCCAATTATATTGGTTTTATAGTTGCAGATGAGAGAAGCTCAGCTTATGCAAGAACAAAAGCAAAACACACAGAAATAAAAACTATAACATAAAAAGGACTATTTATGGAAAATATACTGTTGAATTGATGGTAAATTATCAGCAATTCATTTCTAAGAGAAGCAGGAATACAGGGACTCAAATGTCATCTCTCCCTCAGCCTCAGATCTCTTTTTCATATTCATTCTCATTTTATTTCCACAGCTTGACTTTTTTCTATGTTTCAGAAAATGTGGCTGCTGACACCTGAGCTTTTTATATTGTAGAATATCAGCCACAAGAGATGCTAACTTTTTCTCAAATTTGATTCCAGTGATACCTGGGAGGATTTTAATTAGCCTTACTTCAGCCAAGTGCCTGTATGTCTAACCCAGACAATTGTTGCTGGGAAGTCAGGATACTATTGTACAAGCTTGAGTCAGCTCTCTTATTTCTGGCAACAATTATAGTTAGGGGTGAGATCACTGTACTAGCATAGCCTGATGTCACTATAATGTTGGAAATGGTGGGGTTGGGGAGAAGATACTGTAGTAAGTCTAAGCAAACACGCCTAAAGGCTCTAGTTAAAAAATTTCAGGCAGACTAACAAGTAGTGGTTCTACGCCAAAAGAAAGAATAATTAAGCAATCTTACAGGATTGTTTGTGAAAATTTGAGTTTTTCCAACTACAACAAATCTATGTTGTATGGTACAAAGCATTATATCACAAAGTTATTAAGGAGAAGCTACAAAATCATTTATTAGGTATTATATAGGAAGGATTTGGGAAATGTATGAGAGTGGACAAAATTACCTTCTAAGATCTACTTCAATTTAAGACTCAGTAATGCTTGATTTACTTTATTTCAGCTACTTTTTATTATTATTATTAATTATAATGGGGTGACACCAATAAATCAGGATACATATGTACAATGAAAACATCTCCAGATTATCTTATCATTCAATTGTGTTGCATACCTGTCACCCAAAGTCAAATTGTCCTCTGTCACCTTCTATCTGGTTTTCATGTGCCCTTCTCCTCCTCCCTATCCCACCCTTCCCTCCCTCCCCCCACCCCGTAACCACCACTCTCTTGTCCATGTCTCATAGTCTCACTTTTATATCCCACCTATGTATAATATCATGCTGTTCTCAGTTTTTTTTTCTGATTTTCTTATTTTACTCTATATAATGTTATCAAGGTCCATCCATTTTGTTGTAAATGATCTGATGTTATCATTTCTTATGGCTGAGTAGTATTCCATAGTATATATGTACCAAAGCTTTTTAATCCACTCGTCTTCTGACTAACACTTGGGATGTATCCAGATCATTGCTATTGTGAACAATGCTGCCACGAACATGGGGGCGCATTTCTTCTTTTCGAACAGTGCTATGGTGTTCTTAGGGTATATTCCTATAAGTGGGATAGCTGGGTCAAAAGGCAGTTCATCTTTTAATTTTTTGAGGAATCTCCAAACTGTTTTCCACAGTGGCTGCACCAGTCTGCATTCCTACCAGCAGTGCAGAAGGGTTCCCTTTTCTCCACATCCTCGCCAGACTTACTCTGTGTTGTTTTGCTGATGAGTGCCATTCTGACTGGTGTAAGGTGATATCTCCTTGTGGTTTTAATTTGCATTTCTCTAATGATTAGTGATGTTGAGCATTTTTTCATATGCCTATTGGCCATCTGTATGTCCTCTTTGGAGAAATTTCTATTCATTTCTTTTGCCCATTTTTTGATTGGATTGTTTGTCTTTCTGGCGTTGAGTTTTATAAGTTCTTTATCAATTTTGGTTATTAACCCCTTATTAGACGTGCTGTCAAATATGTTCTCCCATTGTGTGTTTTGTCTTTTTATTCTGTTCTTATTGTCTTTAGCTGTGCAAAAACTTTTTAGTTTGATATAGTCCCATTTGTTTATCTTGCCTTTCATTTCATTTACCCGTGGAGATAAATCGGCAAATATATTGCTGCTACAGATGTCGGAGAACTTGCTGCCTATGTTTTCTTCTAAAATGCTTATGGTTTCACAGCTTATGTTTAAGTCTTTTATCCATTTTGAGTTTGTTTTTATGAATGGTGTAAGTTGATGGTCTAGTTTCAATTTTTTGCAGGTAGATGTCCAATTTTCCCAACACCATTTGTTAAAGAG
Source organism: Rhynchonycteris naso (assembly GCA_037038555.1). Taxonomy (NCBI): domain Eukaryota; kingdom Metazoa; phylum Chordata; class Mammalia; order Chiroptera; family Emballonuridae; genus Rhynchonycteris; species Rhynchonycteris naso. The sequence goes on along the minus strand of CM072999.1, from coordinate 163,631,760 downwards.
GCTGTCTTTACTCCATTGTATGTTCTTTCCTCCTTTGTCAAATATCAGTTGTCCATAAAGGTGTGGGTTTATTTCTGGGTTTTCTGTTCTGTTCCATTGATCTATGTGCCTGTTCTTATGCCAGTACCAGGCTGTCTTGACTATAATGGCCTTGTAGTAAACCTTGATATCCGAAAGAGTGAAACCTCCTGCTTTGTTTTTTCATTTTAAGATTACTGAGGCTATTCGTGTTCTTTTTGGGTTCTATATAAATTTTTGGAATATGTGTTCTATATCTTTGAAGTATGTCATTGGTATTTTAATTGGTATTGCATTGAATTTATAAATTGCTTTGGGTAATATAGACATTTTAATGATGTTTATTCTTCCTAGCCATGAGCACGGTATATGCTTCCACTTGTTTGTATCTTCCTTGATTTCTTTTATCAATGTTTTATTATTTTCTGAGTACAAGTCCTTAACCTCCTTGGTTAAATTTACTCCTATGTACTATTTTTTTGGCTGCAATAGTGAAGGAGATTGTTTCCTTAATTTCTTTTGCTGACAGTTCATTGTTTTTATATAGAAATGCCTCTGATTTATGAGTATTAATTTTATATCCCGACACCTTGCTGAATTCATTTATAAGGTCCAGTAGTTTTTTGACTGAGACATTAGGGTGTTATATATACAATATCATATCATCTGCAAATAATGACAGTTTTACTTCTTCTTTTCCAATTTGCATGCCTTTTATTTCTTCATCTTGTCTGATTGCTGTAGCTAGGACTTCCAGAAGTATGTTAAATAAAAGTGGTGAAAGGGGGCACTTATGCCTGGTTCCTGACCTAAAGGGGATTGCTTTTAATTTCGTCCATTTAGTATGATGTTTGCTGTGGGTTTGTCGTAGATGGCCTTTATCATGTTAAGGAATGTTCCCTGTATTCCCACTTTACTGAGAGTTTTGAGCATGAATGGGTGCTGGATTTTATCAAATGCCTTTTCTGCATCTATTGAAATTATCATGTGATTTTTGTCCTTCCTTTTGTTTATGTGATGAATCACATCGATTGATTTGCGAATATTGAACCAGCCTTGCCTCTCCAGAATAAATTCCACTTGATCATGGTGTATGATTTTTTTCATATATTGCTGGATCCGGTTGGCTAATATTTTGTTGAGAATTTTAGCATCTAAATTCATCAAAGATATAGGCTTATAATTTTCTTTCTTTGTGTTGTCTTTTCCCGGTTTTGGGATCAGAATTATGCTCTCCTCATAAAAGGAGTTTGGAAGTCTTCCTTCCTCTTGAATTTTTAGAAATAGCTTGAGGAGGATAGGAGTTAGTTCTTTGAATTTTTGATAGAATTCACTTGTGAAGCCATCAGGCCCAGGACTTTTCTTTTTTGGGAGTTTTTTGATAACTGTTTCTATCTCATTTGTTGTAATTGGTCTATTTAGGTGTTCTGATTCTTCCAGATGATTTTTGGAAGATTATATGATTCAAGAAATTTGTCCATTTCACCTAGGTTGTCTAATTTTTTGGCATAGAGTTCTTCATAGGATTTTCTTACAATACTTTGTATTTCTGTTGTGTCAGTTGTTATTTCTCCACTGTCCTCTCTAATTTTATTTATTTGAGTCCTCTCTTTTTTTCTTGGTGAGTCTAGTTAAAGGTTCATCAATCTTGTTTACCTTTTCAAAGAATCAGCTTCTGGTGTCATTGATCCTCTGTATTGTTTCCTTAGCCTCTATGTCATTTATTTCTGCTCTGATCTTTATTATTTCCTTCCTTCTACTTGTCCTGGGTTTTATTTGCTGTTGTTTTTCTAGTTCTTTTAGATGTAGGGTCAGGTTGCTTATTTGAGCTTTTTCTAGCTACTTTTGGTATGCCTGTAGTGCAATGAACTTCCCTCTCAGAACTGCTTTTGCTGTGTCCCATAAATTTTGAGTTGATGTATGCTCATTATCATTTGTTTCTAGAAACTTTTTTATTTCTTCTTTGATCTCATTGTTAATCCATTCATTATTTAATAACATGCTATTTAGTTTCCAAGTGTTTGAGTATATTTCACTTTTTCTTTTGTGGTTAATTTCTAGTTTCATGGCATTGTGATCAGAGAAAATGCTTGATATGATTTCAATCTTCTTAAATTTATTGAGACCATTTTTGTGTCCTAACATGTGGTCTATCCTAGAAAACGTACCATGAGCGCTTGAGAAGAATGTATATTCTACTGCTTTAGGGTGAAAAGTTTTGAAGATATCTATTAAATCAAGTTGATCTAGTGTATCCTTTAAGTCTGTTTTTTCTTTATTAATTTTCTTTCTTGAGGATCTATCCAGTGTGGTTAGAGGGGTATTGAAATCCCCTACTATGATAGTATTGCTGTTAATGTCACCCATTATGTCCATCAAAGTCTGCTTTATGTATGTCGGGGCTCCTATATTTGGTGCGTAGATATTTATAATAGTTATATCTTCCTGTTGAATTATTCCCTTTATCATTGTATAGTGTTCTTCTTTATCTCTTACTACAGCCTCTGTTTTAAAGTCAATTTTGTCAGATATAAGTGTTGCTACCCTGCCTTTTCTTTCATTTCCATTTGCATGAAATGTTTTTTTCCATTCTTTTACCTTCATTCTATATGCATCTTTTGTTTTAAGGTGTGTCTCTTGTAGACAGCATATGTATGGGTCCTGTTTCTATATCCACGCAGCAACCCTATGTCTTTTGATTGGATCATTTAATCCATTTACATTTAAGGTTATTATTGATATGTAGTTGTTTATTGCCATTTTATTTTATAAAGCTGTATTCTTCTTTTGCTATATTCTTTCCTCCCTTTGAACTGTTCACAAAAGGCCCCTTAGTATCTCTTGCAGAATTGGTTTGGTTTTAATGAATTCCTTGAGGCTTTTTTTGTCTGGGAAGCTCTTTATTTCTCCTTCAATTTTAAATGTTAGCCTTGCTGGATAGAGTAGTCTTGGTTATAGGTTCTTGTACTGCATTACTTTGATTATATCATGCCATTCCCTTCTGGTCTCAAGTGTTTCTGTTGAGAAGTCCGATGTCATCCTTATGGGGGCTCCTTTGTAGGTGATAGCCTTATTTTCTCTAGCAGCTTTTAAAATTTTTTCTTTATCCATTAGCTTTATTATTTTAACTATGATGTGTCTTGGTGTAGATTTTTTTGGGTTTCTCTTTAGTGAAGTTCTGTGTGCTTTCTGAACATGTGGAATGTTTCCCAGCCTTAATTTAGGGAAGTTTTCTGCTATGATTCGATTGAACAAAGTTTCCATTTCCTGTCCTCTCTCCTCTTCTTCAGGAACTCTATGATACGAATGTTGTTTCTCTTCATGTTGTCACAGAGCTCCCTTAGAGTTTCCTCACATTTTTTGAGTCTCTTTTCCTTTTTTTCTCTGTTTCTGTGTCTTTATTGTGTCCTCTAACTCGCTGATTCGATCCTCAGCATGATTCATTCTGCTTTTAATTCCTTCCATTGTGGTCTTCAGTTCTGATACTGTATTTGTCATTTTTGTCTGATTCTTTTTTATTATTTCAATTTTGTTTTTTATACTTGTTATCTCTTTATTTAGGTGTTCATAATGACTATCCATTGTTGCTCTAATTTCTTTGAATATCCTAACTATCATTATTCTAAATTCTGCTTCTGGTAATTTGGTTATATCTGGTTCATTCAGGTCCTTCTCTGGGGATTTCTCTTGATTCATTTGGTTTGCATTTCTCTGCCTGCCCATTTTGTCTGTGTATAAGCCGGTTGTGGCCACTGGAGTCCAGTAGGTGTTGCCTTTGTGTTCTCTAGGTGTGGTCTGTCTGCAGGTCCGCCACTCTCTTTGCTGCTCTCTAGGGTGGTTGGGTATGGGTGTTGCCAGCACTGGCCCACTGTGGCTGTTGCTGTGATTTCTGCCTCTCCTCCATGGGAGGGGCTGTTACTCAAGCCACAAGCCTCAGCACCAAGGGTAGAGGTGAGCACCTTTGCTCAGCTGCAGACACAGCCTGTTTCCGGGCTTCCGCCCAGCACCTGCAGTCAGAGCCTGCTCGCCACAGTTTTGCGGGTTGCACAGGGCTTTTGACGTGCTCTCATTTGTGAGCCTTTGCCCGTCCAGAGCTTTAGCCCAGCCCTCAAGGCCAGGGCCCTCCTGTGCAAACCACGGTTTATTGGGCCAGGCGTGTTTGCTGGCGAATGCTCAACTGTGATCTTCCACTCATCCCGGGCTCTACCCTGCCCCCACATTCCGAGCCAACTCATGCATGCAGGATGGCAAACTGCGGTTTATTGGGCTGGGCATGTTTGCTGGCGTGTGCTCAGCTGTGGACTTCTGCTCGTCCTGGGCTCTACCCCGTCCCCGCGGTCAGGGCCAGCTTGCGCAGGGTCACAGAGAAGATCTCTGCCCATTCCTGGCCTTCCATTCTTTTCCCGCAGGTGGGATTACAGGCGGACCGCAGCTGCCGGACCGCTTTCGCGCATCCCCTCCGCCCCTGCTGGGCTAGACCGAGCTCACACCTGCTGGGCCTACGCCCACGCTGACAGAACCGCCTTTCAGCGTCCTGCCGCCACCACCCCTTCAGCAACTCTCAGCAGAGTAGGAAGTGCCTTAAGTCTCCATAGTAGGCCTGGGAGCTCCCTCCCTCTAAGCAGCTCTGCTCTAATTGCCACGGGAGAGCTTGTTTGGCTAATGTCCTGTCTCCCTTTGCTGGTATTGCTAGTTCCAGGGGAAATACTCGTTTTCGATTAGGGAAGTGACTTAGTCCAGGGATTACAGTGGCTGTCCCTCAGAGTGTTTGTCCCTGTGCCTTCAGTCCACACTCTTTTCCCGCTGCTCTGGTCCTCTCCTCTGTCCCCATTCCCCGGAGCCCCGGGTGCATGGTTATGAGAGAGATTTTCTGCGCTGTCCCTTTAAAAAGAATCTTGGGTCTGAGAAAACTGTCTCTTTCTCACAAACAGTATCCTCACTTGTTTCACAGCTCAATACTGTCCAAACGCCTCTTCTAGGCTCTGGGACTGTAGGCTGGGGCTTGGTTCCTGGGACCCAGGTCCCTCCCTCTCCGCCAAACTCTCCTCCCCCCACGCGGGTCTCTCCGGGCTACCATTTGCTCCGAGGAGCTGGGCAGCCCTCTTTGCGTTTTTCCTATTCCTACCAGTCTCAATGTGGCTTCTTCTGTGTTTCTTGGTTGAAGAGTCCACTTAGTTTAGTTCAAAGTTTGTTATCCAGATGATGGTTCTTAAAATTGAGTTATAATCCACTTTGGTTCTGGGAGTTGGAAGTTGGTACATCGGCCTACTCCATCGCCATCTTCTGTCCCTCCAAACAGCAACGGGAAGCGAGTGAGGCATAGACCTGAGAGCCGCCACATGGTGACATCCCTATTTCAGCTATTTATTAATTCATTTAGCAATTTTTAACTTGTATCTTGTTTATGTCACTGTGCTAATCGTTTAGTGTACAAAGATGAAGACATAATCTGTGCCCTCAAGGTTTCACCAATTTATATTATATATGATTTAGTAATACCAAGGAATTTTAACACAGGGCCTAGAAGTTACATGTTTATGAGACAATAAAAATATTCCTTTGTATATTCCTGACACCCCTTGCCTTTGTAATACACGTTCACCAGTCATCAAATAAGCCATATGTTTCCACATTGCCACTTCCTTGTACATAAATCTTTTCATTCTCCCTTTTCTTAGGTCTCTAATATAATGTCTTTTTTTCTCACTACAAAAATAATTTACTTACTTCTCCCTGTACTTTCTTTTCACTTCAGTATGAAATTGCACTGATCATATAGTTTCTGAAATAATTGTGCATATCTATATTTTTCCCATTGAACTACAAGATCTGGTAGGAAAAGGATATTGTCTTATTTATTCTTTATTATCAAAGACCAATAGAGTAAATCTCAAAAAATCGTTTGATTATAATAAGGTGAGGATTGTTAATAGTGAGAATTTTAAATAAAATGAAATCTTGAAAATAAAACCTAGAGCTATCATTGTTAATAAAACAAAAATGAAATATTTGGTATTTACATATATTAATAAAGAGCTTAAAGACATTGTTCATAAAGGGAAGTAGCATAACCTTGCTTTTAGCAATAAGAAGTTAATATTTATAATAAGCTATAGCTCAGTATTCTAATTGCAGATTCTGTGAAAAACATTTCAGTTTGTATCATGTAATCATTATGATTGATTTTTGACAACCATTTTCAAAGGTATTTCAAGAAACAATGAAGAAAAATGATTGTCAAATAAAGTACAAACATTAAAAGCAGACAGTGACACTGAACATGCATTTATCAAATATTGACTTTTATTTAACCTAAGTTCCAAATTTTTAAAATCCTATTTTCGAAAGTTATGCCACAATAGGAATGGAAGAAAGAATAAACCCTGTCTTGAGTGTTGCTTTCACAAAGAACGTCTTTTGCCTAATCATTTTACTTCTTGTTTTATAATAATGGATTATATTGTGACAGTACTGAAGGAAGTAAAAATTACAAAAGGATAAGGCAGGTTTATACATCTTTCCTATATGTATCTATAACAATTCTTTTATAAATTTTTAAACTCTATTTCTCTAATTCCTAATATCTCTCTTTTTCTTTTCTTTTTTTTTGTGAATTTCTATTGACTTTATATTATGTGTGTATTACATCCAATAGATTAGATTTAAGATCCATTAAATATTACATCTCATGGTCTTACCAAAGCCAAGCACATCTTCAGAAAGATTAAATATCACTTTCTATGAAAATCAAATTAGAACTGAAAAATTCAGTTTCTACACATTTATTCACAAAGATATCTCATACTGTATTCTCAATTTGTCTGAGTAGAGATGAGCTTTTCACCTTCTGGTAATTATTTGAGACATAAAGAAAGGCAAGCAATTCAAATCAGCTTTCATAATGCTAAAATATTTCATAGGTCAATATTATGCATTAAGTTATTAATTCAACTCTGAATTACATCAGAATTTTATTGAGTGTACTGAGAAATATTAACATTTGCTGACAAAATATAAAATACTTAAATTGTTCATATTCAATAGCTATACAAATGTAAAATAACAAACTCTTATAAATTTGAAGTTTCAAACGTTATGGAAGAAATATTTTGTTAATCAGAAAATACTATTTCAGTTTCCTAGGAGATAGCTTTTCCTCCTGAAAAAATCTGCCTTTTTATTTTACTTTTTTAAAGGAAAGCAGTGACTATTCCTTGCCCATTTGTGCCTATTTCTGATAGCTATTTTGGGGAATATAAGAAAAATATGAGACACAAGCCCTGCCCTCCAAAAGTTTTACTTTATTTGAAGATATTGCTAACTCATGAAATATTTTAGAGGAGTCTTCACCCAAGGAAAACCAAAATGATAGCTTTCACTTAAAACACAGCACATATGCACTCATCTACTCACACAGCTTATGGGAAAGGTACCATTACTGACCTTATTTTGCAAAGAAGACCCTACAGCACTGAGAGGTTACATAATTGCCAATCACTATCTTTTTATTTATTCTTTTCTAACACAAAGAGTCAGAGAGAGGGATAGATAGGCACAGACAGACAGGAACGGAGAGAGATGCATCAATCATCAGTTTTTCATTGCGACACCTTAGTTGTTCATTTATTGCTTTCTCACATGTGCCTTGACTGTGGACCTTCAGCAGACGGAGTAACCCCTTGCTGGAGCCAGCGACCTTGGGTCCAAGCTGTTGAGCTTTTGCTCAAACCAGATGAGCCCGTGCTCAAACTGGTGACCTCGGGGTCTCGAACCTGGGTCCTTCCGCATCTCATCCCGACGCTCTACCCACTGCGCCACCGCCTGGTCAGGGAGCAGTCACTATCTTATTGTGCAGTGCAGACTTGAATTAAGCCCTGAAGTCCATGACCATACTATTATGACCATGCTATTGTCCTGCTAAAAGGAGACCAGGGCGGTATTATAAACAGTGTCCTAAGGTGAAACAAAAGGAAGGAAAGAATTCTCAGCATACATTGATGTGCTACGTGTGCAGTAACTCCTTAAAATAAGAACAGAATGTTCAGTATTTCCCAATCATTTTAAAAATGTAAACCTGGTTCAAACAATCAGGGAAAATGGTTACAAAGTCTCTGCAACTGCAGAATTCATCTCAAAATCAAATAGATTAAAGTCTTAAATGTAAAAGAAAAACAAACAGCTAGAGAAAACTTTTAATTTAAAAATAAAATTAGAAAGGCCTCTTTGAAAACACAAAGCTCTAGAGATATGACTCCATAAAAATTTAAAGTTTTCAGTTATAAAAAGTACCAATCAAATCAGGAGATACTTAAAATGTGGGTGACAAAGAGTTTTTGAATTAATGTATAAATAGCTAGAAGAATTGGTAAGAAAAAATGAAATATCCAAACAGAAAATAATGAACAAATGACCTGGAGCTAGCCATTCTTAGACACAAACGCATGCGCGCACACACACACACGGGGGAGAGAGTAAATTGATACAGGAAAAATGTTTACTCTTCAGTAATTTAAAAAAAGGACAAAACTGTTTTTGCTGAAGTCATAATACAGTAAAATAGAAGAATCAAGTTATCACATAACAAAAAGTAACACAGACATGCAAGCTGGGAAAGAATGTCACATGCAATAATGTTATTTATGAATGTATATATTACCTGAATTCTATAGGGGAGAGAGAATAATATATAATATAATAGTGTACTTTTTTTTTTTGAGAAGAGAAACTATAAACACTTTAAAAGAACTTTTAAGATTCACGAATAATATATAATGAAATTTTAATAGTAAATGTAAAGAAAAATTATTTTTATCCAGGTAGCCATGTTGTAAATCACTTATCTTCATTAGTCATACAAACTAGATGGTGCAGAATATTTGTCCATGGAGCCAAACAAAGAATCTACTTGTTAACAAAAGTAAGCTTAAATTTGAGATTACCTCACAGTTAGAGTTAGGTTATATATGCTGTATTTTCCACTCATTCATATAAAAAGTCAAATACCTTCTGGTAAAATTATTTTCTTTCCCATCTAATATATAAACTTTTTATTTGACACTTTTGGTTTATGTAATCAAATTGTACTCTCCCTCCCAAATAACACTGTTTGTTAAAATATTGTGCTATTAGACACAACTATTGAAATATCAATGTGTCTGTTCTCTCCATGTTCCCCCAACCCATCCACTCCCATCTTAATATTGTAGCAAAACATCGTAGTTTCTTGTCTCAAGGTTTTCAGACTGGAGAAAAGCAAAAGTAACCTCAAGTGTCTTTGATTGTTTAGGCTGGGGGTGGTCCTGGAGTCATCTGGTTAGAAGTGTTCCCCAAGAGTTGGTGATAGAGTAGGACTGTGAACAACCCAGGAAGGCTATGGCAGCAACCAAGGAGCTGAACAGAGTTGTAGGGTGGGGGTGGGGGAGTGATTGCTGGGTGTACCTAGCGAGGCTGCATCACATGCATTAGCATTTCCAACTGCACCAGCTTCCATACTCCCGGGGCATCACCCCAGCAGAGCTCTGAAATCTAAGAGACCTAAGAAAAGGCTGTGACTCTTATGGAGCAGTTCACACATAGAAAGAGGGTGCTGGGTAGAACAATTATCACAATTCCACATTCTCAGGCGTATCCAAAGACCCCAAATACTTGGCACAAAAAGTTTGATTAGGTGTAGGGAGAGGAACAGGGGGAAAACCAAGACTGAATGATGGTAAATTTCCTGCTGAACTGGTAGGATGAGGCCACCAAGTTATAATTTATTTGATTTAGAGAAAAATTTTAAGTGTAGTGTTCTTTACACCACTCAGTTTGTGAACTAAGATACATGCTTTCTATGCCAATAAAAGTATATTATTGCTAGTAGAAACTCTTTCAACAGAGTTTTTCTAGTGGTACTATAAGTTTCACATAGGATGACAGTAATATATTTCTTCAGCTCAAATGTTAGTATTAACCTCTTATGAAGAAACAGACCTCTTTTGAAAAGTACTTCTAGTAACTTGTGTAAAAAAGAGGAACTAAACCTAGTTATGGGGAGAGCATTATCTCCATACTGTTTCTATCAATAGTGCATTTACAATGCTTTAGTAAGAGAAACCATAAAAAAACTTGGAAAATTGAATGGCTTTACCCATTGATTTAATTACTCTTTTAAAAGTAACAAACAGCTGCCTTGCAATCTTTTTCAAATCTATTGTCTATTAAGGAACTAAATATTGATGACTCAGTTACATTGATTGGTGTGGTATTAAGATACATAAAATATGACCTTTCCAGAGTTTATTTATTGCCTTTCAGATTATAAACTATCTCAGGTTATATTTTAATAGTGGAGAAACTTCCCACTGTTTGTTAATATTAATTTAGGAATTTTATCAACATTCACCAAGATCTGTTTATTATTCGAATGTAACACTGTTCATTCTGACTGTCCTTTTAATAAACCTTATAAAGTTTAAAGCAGTGGTTCTTAACCTTTCTTGAGGTACCGAACCCACCAGTTTCATATGCACATTCACTGAACCCTTCTTTAGTGATAAATAAAATATGATTTTTTTTCCCAAATTCAAGACATATGTATATGTTTTTTTACTGGTGCACAAAATGAGCCGTTCATGAACATCACCTTGCTCAAAGAACAAAACCAACAAAGTGCATAAACTCACAACAAATTATGGTATTACTTTATTCTGGCCTCCATGGCAGAGGTTTCTCAGAACCCCTGAGACCGACTCATAGAACCCCTAGGGTATGATAGAACCCAGGTTAAGAACCACTGGTTTAAAGGTTGGATAAAGGTTGGATCTGAGAGGAATCCTGAGTGTTCCCACAGTAATATGTCTAAAATTCTATTGAGAATTGTTACCCAGTGTGATTTTTCTGCATTTACAAAAGGATATCCATACATTAGCATGGAGCCTCCAGAGTATATGTGATTTTTATTCATCCAGATTCCCTAAATAATCTTTTCCAATATGCGAGCTACTGAATTAATGCAAAGCATATGTTACTGAATAAGAAAGAATTCTAGTTCATATGAACTGCCAAATTAAAATTTAATAAAAATGGAAAGACTCGCTCTCCCTTGTATATGACCTCAGCAAAGGTCATTCTTTCCTCCTATAGTTATTCAAACAATAAATTGAAAACAGGTAATGCTCTGCTGCCATTCACCCCACCACCCTTGCTTCACTCAATGTTCCTCCTCTCATGTTCTTTACCAGAGCCCAGTAAGTCATCTAAAGTGAAGGAAAATATGAGACTAAAACTAATAAGAATATAAAGAAGTATAGGGTGAAGTCTGACAATAAAGCTTTATTTCCCTCTGACTACAGCTTTAAGCCGTTAGTTGAGAAAATTTAATAAAGCACGGAGGTTTCCTATTACATCTTTCATTCTAAACAGTAATGCACCTTAATAGAGTCCCATTCCATGATTGGCTAATAATTCAACAGGAGCGATTTCTTTGTATGGAAAGATACACTTTTCTATACTTTTTAAATAGAAAATAAAAATAGATGTAACTATAAGGTAATGATTATACATAAGGGATAAAAATTAAGTAATGCTCTTATTAATGATGCTAGTTTTGAAAGATTTTAACATAAACATGTAGATTTTCAAATTGCAATGTTTTAGCAAAGATCTCAATATAAGCAATACTTAGTATATTAAATTACTGATGTTCATCATAGAGATCAAAATTCATCTGGGGTAAAGTTCTTGAGAAATATTAAATCATACTGGAAAATCAAGCTTTCCACTAATTTCCTATTGTTCTTAAATTATCAGTTAAGAGAAACAGTTTTTGTTTGCTGCAAGGCAAAGCAAAGATATAAATAAAAATAAATAAATAATGGCACCCAGTAAGAAATCTGTACTTAGTGAAATAACAGACAAAGAGAATGCAAATGTGTAGCCATCTGGAGAAAAGAAAATCAAAAGTAATAAGCAGCATTCAGAATTTATTACAAAGGAATTATGCCAAGAGCTTCTTATTGCAGTTTTCTGTGGAAATGTTCAATTAGTGGGTAAAGAAATACATTATATACTACAAATTTGGACCCACTGATATCATTTCATACATGATCTCATGGCACATTATTTGCTAACCAATCTAAATTAACGTGGCTATAAATGCTGTCATACTGATTGAAAACTTGTTATCATGCCACAAACATTGAGTTATAATGGATGACACAGTTTGATGGAATTGTCTAGAGCCAGAGGGATATGATATTGGGTCATCTTTGATATTATATTACAGAATGCAAATAAATTAATAAATTCGAAAGCATTTGAGATTTCAAGCAGATATAAAATAGAGGCTTGAAAGGGGAATAGACATAATGAAAGCTAAGTAGGTCAAATAAACCATCAAAAGTTCATCATTACCTTACTTCAAGAGAGGTATACAATAGGATTTGAAATGGTTTTCATCATCACAAGGATAATTTTGACAATTCCACTCCCCTTTGCTACTTCAGAATCTAGATGCGGGAGGAGAAAGGGAAAAAATGAGGAAAAAATAATTTAAAATACTCTTTCCCATAGTCTTAACTCCTCAAAATGTCCCCCAAATTTCAATATTTTAGAAATCAAATTCCATTGCTAGGTGGCATTTTTCTGCTGCATCTCTGAATGCATAAATTGTGTATTTAATTTCTCTTTGAATTCATAGTGCCTGGTAAATATTAACTGTTCAAAAATATTTATTGAATGGAATGGTTGAATTCTGTGTGAGAGAACATCTCCAGAATTTTAGTTTTAAAATGATGATAATTAATAGAAAAGTGCTTTTAGTTTACCTCACTTAGTTAATTTTAAATGGTTTTTAAAAATTCTAGAGTTGTGTTATCCTATATTAAAGACACGAGCCATATTAAAATTTAAATTTTAAATTCAGTTTCTTAGCCACAGTAGTCACCTTGAAATACTTAATAGCAACAGGTAACTAGTGGTCACTGCATAAAACAAGTTTCATTATTGCAGAAAATATTTTTCTTTTTCTTTTTTTTAATGAGAGGGAGACAGAGATAGAGACAGAAAGGGAGAAAGATGAGAAGCATCAACTTGTGATTGTGGCACTCTTAAATTATTCACTGAATGCTTTTTTGTATATACTTTGACCAGGGGGCTCCAGATGAGCCATTGAACCCTTGCTCAAGTCAGAGACCTTAGGCTTCAAGCAAGTGAACTTTGAGTTCAATCCAGCAACCATGGGGTCATGTCTATGATCCCACACTCAAGCCAGCAACTCTATGCTCAAGACAGCAATCTCGGGTTTTCCAATCTGGGTTTCCCACATCCCAGGTCAATGCTCTATCCACTGTACCACCACCTACTCAGGCTTATTGTAGAAAATCTTTTAGACAACATTGTTCTAAAGTATGTTAGTAGCATATTATTGTTTTCCACACATATTTTCTAAACTCTACATTCATTTATTGATTCAAAAATATTTATTGGATATACAGTAAATGCTGGGCATTGAGGATACAAAAATAAACAAGACCTATTTTTAACATTTAGAATCTTTTGTAGGAAGACATTAATGAACATAATCAAAATACAGTGCCATGCCTTTGGGGGTTAACTGGAGGAGGTGAAAATAATCAAGAAGATTATTGAAGTAATCAAGGTGATTTTTTAGAATTAATTTAGAGGAAGTAGATATGGAAAGGAGAAGAAAGAACCAAAAGGTATTTTAGAAGTTCGAATAGCAGGACTTGGTGAGAAATTGGATGTGGCCAGTAACAGAGAGGGAGGAATCTGGACTAACTCCCATGTTTCTGGCATAAAGGAATGAATAGATAACACTGCCATTCTCCTACATTGGATTTATGTGAGGAGGCACAGAAGCATGTAGATGAGAGATGACGATTTCAATTTTGTATCTGGGTGCTATTTAATGGTTACAATATATGTGTTTCCAATACTCATGAGAAAGTTTGAGACTAGAGCTAGAGCTTGGGGTATTAGCATTGTGAAGCTGGTAGTTGGATAATATCACACAACAACAAAAAGGAATGTTGATAATAAAAGCCAAGAAAATGAACATTAATAAGGAGTTTCAGAAGAAGACAGCCTAAAGAGCTTCAAAAAAGTTACATAAGAGTTAGGGGCGAAATGTCCATTTAATGCAACAGTAGGTCATGAATGACCATAATATGAGCATTTACATTAAATGGCAGTAGCAGAATTTAAGTAGCAACAAACTGAGGAGTAAATGAGTGGGGAAAAAAAGAGATGACCAGACCATACTCCAGAAACTCAACAGATATGAGGTGGAAACAGCTAAACATGAAGTGACATGCAGACTAAGAAGAGGATGTTTATTTGTTTGCTCATTCTGTTGTGGAAAAGGCTTGAGCATTTAGTTTAAAAGTTGCTGTGTCCACAGGCTATGCGTACGATGGGTTCATTTTAGCTGGTTTGGATTAATTGCAGTTTATCTCTAAAGCTACTGACTCTTGGCTAATGCTATGGAATGTACAGCTAGTGCTCCACTTATGACCACAATTGGTTCGGACAGACCGGTCGTAACACAATTTGGTCATAAATTTAGTAGGCTATTGAAAGACAATTTCCTCTTGTTAGACATCTTGGGAGGGGTTTGGTGAAAAATATCCAAGACACAAAACACAAATTGCTGTACAGTTGAAATGGTGCACGTGGAGATGGTAGTGCTGCCGGAAGCTGGTCCGCACTGTCTACACCCAGCTGGGCAACGCTTGCGCTACCAGACATGGAGCAGTTGTGGCTAGCAATTGTAGTCGTAAAGTCGAATGGTCGTAAGTTGCATAGGTCGTAAGTCGATCAATACCTGTATTATCTAAAGATAAATGATGTTTTGAAACCATGGGTCTGTAAATTGTTTCAGTGTAGGATGTACCTACCTGCCAGCACTGTTTAGTAATAATAATTGGATTTATATTTGCACCTAATTTTGGTAGAGCCTGGGGGAGAAGGACTTTCAAAGTAAAGTCTGGTAACAAGCTAGATGACGTCTATATGAGTCCATTATAAGAGCTCTCCACTGTGAGCACGTTTGGTTTTCCTGCTACAGAGGTGCTTCAGATGTGTAGTGGTAGTGGTTACATAACTGAACAACCAAGAGCATCTGGCTGACCCAGAAGGAAGAGAATAAAGAAATTGGTGCCTAAGACACTTCCCAACCATATCTTTCTTCTCTTGTATCTGTGCTATATCCTTTGCCTATAATAAAGTTGTTCTGAGAGCATAAACTGAGTCCCCCAAGCAGTGGAACATTAAAGGTGATTAAGACATAATTCCCACTGGCTAACAATTTTATTAGCAAAAATATTCAGTTTTTTCATCTCTCAAAGACTAAAAATTTGGGGCTCAACAGTTATAATTCCTGAGGATAGATTTTTCCTCAAGGAAAAAATTAGAAATAAGGTTTCATTTCCACAAAACATTTAAAAGAAAGAAAAATAATTATCCAGTTTGTCCATCAAGCATCTTATCATCAGTACAAGAATATTTAAATAACTGATTTCTCATGCAAATTTTTTGAATAGTTCATTAAGAGAAGCAATTCATTTTAGGAACTCATAGCCACATACTTGCCTGTACTCTTTCACTGTTTTGTTTCTTTTTTCCCCCAATCATTTCATCACCCCTCCAACCTTCACCATGTGATTTCACATGCTTAGGCATCTTGTCCATTTCATTAGTTTGTGGTTAAATCCAAAACTTTCCCAGCATTCTAAGGATGAGCTGAATCCCTTCAGTTTACACAGCAAGCTCTTTTTGTTACCTTGGTTCCATCCAACATTCTATAAATAACCAGGAAAGGAGGCCAGATGGTAATGTTCATAGGGACAAACTAAGGTGAAATACAGTGACATAGTGATCAAAGAAGGAGATGATCAGACAGTTTAATAAATGACAAAGAACATAGCTTTTAAGTCAGTTAGATGTGGGATTGAATTCCAGATGGGCTCCTTCCTGGCTAAATGAATGACCTTGAAAGGGGTAGTTGTTTCCCCCTCTGGAAAAAATGGTGAAAACAGTAATACTTCACAGTATCAATGTGAGGATTAATGTCATACATATGCAGACTGACCAGCATATAATACATGCTTAATAAGTGGTAATGGTTTAAATTCAATGAATGAGGGTTCATTAACAAATTAAAAGATTCACAAATACAATACTCAACCTGTTCAAATGTCTCCATATCTCAGTTTTCTAATATGATGGTAAAATTAAATTTAGCCTAGCTGAATTTTTATGAGCATTAAGAGACTAAATATACAAATGGACAATGGCCAGACTATATATAAAAATATAATTCTAACCCACAACCTCTGCACCTAACAAGCCCAGGAAGCCAAACCACAACCTCTACAGTAATCAGCCAGAACAATCAGGACTTTGTCAATGACTGCCAGCTTCCCTGATATTTGCCTGCACTTCTAACTCAGGACCAGCCAGAGAAAGCCAAATAAGCTCCTTAAACCAATCACATAAGATGTCCCTACTTCTAGTTAGCCCACCTTCAGCTTCCCATGTCAACAACCTCCAGCCAGAGCACACCAGAAGCCTTCCCTTTTTCCATTGTAAAACTTTCCCGGTCCCCTGCTTGCCTTTGAGTTTCTGCCAAACACAAGTGATGGTGGCTGACTCCCTTGCTAGAGCAAGCTCTGAATAAATTGCCTCTGTTTGTCTTCATTTGGGTGGTCTTTGTTTCCACTGCATTATAACCGAGGTTTAATGTTCCATGCCAATTTTAAAATGCCTTATATTTTATATCAGTATTATTATCGTGCAGAAAACAGACATTGTGATCATTAAAACTCACCCATGCAACCATCTGCTTGTGGGCATACAACTTGTCCTCTAGATACATAATCCAAATGCTTATGATATATCCAGTTCTCTCCCTATATCATTACCACAACACAAATATTTCACTTCTTTGAGTATTCCAGCTTCTTAATTTTCTGCTTTTTCTTTCTTATTATCACGAATCCTCTTTTTTCCATGTTGTCTGGAATCTAGTGTCTAGCATTTTAGCAATTCTGTAGTCAGTAGTCTTATTAACCTTCAGTTTCATATGCCTCAATAAACTCTGGGTAGACAAATATTTCTGTTGACTCTCTGTCCTTTAGAAAAAGGTGGGGGGCTTCTTTCAAGAAACTGTTTTCCCACTCCATCTACATGGTTTGATAGATTGCTGTCAATCTTAGTAACCCCAGCCTAACATTAATAATGCTCTAGAGACAGGCAGGTAAACAAAATGGGGTTAAGGAGAGTCGACCCCAAGGCATTTCTGGATTACCTTGTTAGGTGCAAGGTTGGAAATTTGTGAGCATAGAGCTCTCGGAAATCAAGGTTCTAGTCTGGTGGAATAAATCAATGTGAAAATAAAGTCCATATTCAAAAGGAAAAAGAATTGTGTATGCAGATATCATTCACTGGTATAGGGAACACAGAAGGAAGAACAAACTCTGAGGATGTAGTAACAGGTTAGTTGAGTCTAAGGTTAGGTGGAGTCTGAGGTGAAAACAAAGGAGAGGAGACTGGTTATAGATAAGACCTCTGGCAGTTATCAACATAATAGAACTTCAACCATGGAGACTAGGTGGATTGACACCCAAACTCATATTCTCAGTAGTTCTGAAAATTACCTAGATATATTACTAATAAAACCTATCACAATAAAATGAGAAGTACTATCTATATATTCATGATAGAAATGCACTATCCCCACATGTAAATGTTCAGGTAATAATTCAGCATATACTAACGGCTCAAAATTCTTGAGCTTATTGGATGTGTCTCATAATTAGCCAACCATTTGCTTCTGAGTCCTTAACTTTGGTACGTGGTATCCTAAAACCTAATGCCATAGCATAAGCAAGAAACTATTGGGACTGAGTGGTAGAGGAATCTCAAGAAAGCTACATTTGGGTCAAGATACCTGGACAGATCATGCAATAGGTAGGCCTGGGAAGCAACTAAGTCAATTCACAAATATTTATTGAGCAGCCAATGAATATCAAGAAAAAAATAACAGAAAATGCTTTGAATTGGGAGGTGAGCCACTTAGTATCTTGGGTCTGAAGCTTGAGCAAGTCATGTATCAGCTCTGAGCCATTTTCCTGTCTGCAGGGGGAGGTGTTGGGGATCACCTCATTTGGAGTGCTTATAAAACACATATATACGAAATTGCCAGCCTTACCATAAGGAGGCATGCAGTATTCGATTAGGCAGACACTTAAAAAATGAAATATCAAAAAGAAGAAATATAAGTAACAGTTCAAAATAATAACACGCGAGCCACCACAAGGAGGCCTTATAACCAAAATAAATTGTAAAAATAACTATTTTAAAAGAATAAATTGTTAAGGATGCAGTTCTAGATACTGGAGTACAGCTGGGCGGCCAGAGGAGGGAGACTTTTCGTTCCTTCCCAGGCCTTGAAGATTATTTCTCAAACTCTCTCAATGACAGCCTCAGCCTTCCGGTAAAGATTAATTGAGGGATTGACCTAAAAGGGCTGTAACCCTGGCGAAGACAACCCCGGATGCCCCAGTCTGGCTGTGCCCGCGGGGACCATGCAGGCGGCCCGAGGGGTGGTGCCCGGCTGCATCCAGGGCCAGGCACCAGGGACTCACCGGCTCTGCCGGCGCCCCGCGTCGCGCCTGCCCACCCCGCCGGCTCTGTGGCGCCAGCGGCCGAGGCCCTCCGGGTCGGTTACCCGGTGTCTGGGCAACCGCGGCACCGCCCACCGGATCAGGTTCGCGCTCGCCGGGCCTCCCCCGTGGCTCGTGCCGCCTGCCCCGCGTTTCCGCTCCAGGCCACGCACCGCTACATCGTCCCTGTGCCGCCACCTCCCGCCCTTTTTCTTTAGGACATGCCCCTCCAGCTCGGTTTCCTCTCTACTGAAAAGGGGAAGGAGTGAACAGTCGTTTCCAAAAGAGGTTAGAATTAAAAGCAGAGAAGTTACAGGCTTGATTAAGCGTGAAGACAGCAGGATTTCATTACTGTGCCCGAAAAAAACTTTGTGATATCCTAATCCATCATCACTTCTCTGAGGAGGGCTCCTTTCACGTTTGTTTTCTTGTCCCTTGGTGCAGTACAGGGACCACAGGTAATTAGCTCCTTTAGGTTTGGTTGTTGGTTCAAAGTGATTTTGGATTGAGAAATGTGAAAAACTTTAAGGGAGGAAAGGAAAACTTTTCTTTGTGTCTGGAGATTGAGGTGGTGAATGTGATGAATTCAAGCCATTTGTCTAACCGTCTATTTCTAATAAACACAATTTTTTGAAGTATGGTTTATCTCAGAAAATAATGTGATACAAAATACATTTCTAAACTTTGTTTCCTTTTCAATGAATATATGCTAGAGTGGCATCAGGTGTTACATGGTGGCGGCAGACCAGACCTCTCCTCAACAACCTAGGTACTTGAGTTCTGGCTAGGAAAGAATTCAGAGGCAAGACTCAAACTGTAAGGAAAACTTATATAGAAAGTCACACAATAGAAGTGAGTGGTAGAAGAAGTGGCTCCGGAAACAAGTTATAGAGACAAAAGAAGAGGTCCTTGGAGCTTAGGAGAGAGAAAGGTAAAAAGATAATGGCTTGGGGTTGGGGAGGGGGGGGTGGAGTAGGAAGGGAAGGGCACAGTAGTGCTTCTAGTGGGGAGGGAGAGCTCTCTGGATGTTTCTTCCTAAGGGCTGTTAAAGTTGGGGATTATAGGGAAGGTCCCAGGAGAGGATCTCAATAGACTATTCATCAGCATTCCAGGTGTGTTCTTTCAGGATCTCCTCTCCACTGATTGATTCCTGTCAGGGCAGGAGGGTCATTCGTCAATGTAGCTGGTCCTGAGGTCAGGAGTGGCATCACTTGTCTGGTTTTGCTCCTTTTCTGAGTTTGGAGCTGAAACACAACCAAGACCTGGGTGTGTTAGATTCATGTCAGAACCTCATCATCTTGGGGGCTTAATGCTTAAGTGCTGTTCTCCAGCCCTTTTGTTCAATCCCCTCTCCCTAATGGGGGTGGGGGTGGGGGAATCAAACCCACATGACTTGCAACATGCCAGGGGAGGAAAGGTCAAGGGTAGGATCCCAACCATATGACCAGTGATATGAAAAGTGCGGGGGGAGAGATGGGAGGGCGGTGCTGGGAAGGTATCTGATCTTCATGATTAAGGATATGCTAAGAGACAAAAAGTTACTCTGGGGGTGAGGTCCTTGTTTTCCCAGTTTTGCCCATTGCTAGGCACCCAAGGCTTTCCACCTTGATGACCTTATGTACCTGGCCTGTAGTCCTTGCTCTGTTCATGACTGTCTAACTGACTACTACACTGTGATCTGAAATAGGCTTCAAAGAAAGACACTTGTTCTCTACATTGTTCTCACCAACTGCCTTTTGGATGAAAGCAAACATGAGGAGGATAAACTGAAAATGGCTAAAGATCAGTATTCTCACACATACAAATCATATTTCCAGGCAACAGTGGGAATAGGCAAAGGCCTGCCAAGATTAAGTAAGCGAAATTTATAACCTTAAGAGACAATTCAATTAGTAATTCTTTCTAATGGGGGGAATCAGCAAGGCCATACCTGAAATGAGATAATTTCAGCCAAATATGTAAAAAAAAGAAGCAATTACAGGCAAACTTGATAGAGGTCTTAATCTTAAATTAATATATGCAGAAGCAGAACTCTCTTTGTAATTAAAAAATAGATTCCAGAATGCACTCTTCACCTTCCCATCTCACTCCATTAATTATTTAAATTTGACACATTAGCAATACAATGTTAAATTTAAACCAAATGAAACTTTTGTATACCAGTATATATGTAGTATATTCCTTTTATTTTTTAATCTTCTGGTATAGCTCTCTTGTTTTTCCTTTTTTGTTATTCTGTTCTATCTCCTCACATTGACTATTGTAGTAGTTCTCTGTATCTCTTACTTTATCTCTACAAGGTAGTCCTTGAAAAATTGTGTTCAGGATTCTAACCCTGCCTCTGTCACTTTTTACTTTTGCCTCATGCCTGTCTCTAACCATTTTAATGTTTCTTCTTCGGTCATCTATCTTGATTTTTCTCTCCTTTTAACTTCTGGCATTCTCTTTTCGCATTCTTCCCTGTAAAGTCAGGGGCTGCCACCATCATGACCATTCACATGCAGGTTCCCATTAGATTTGGTCAGATGGTAATGAAACTGCGGAGCCAAAAACTGGTGGGCCATTCCTTTATTCTAGCCTCTCAACTGGCTGGCGAGTAAAAACAAACACATGGGGCACCAAAACCCACTCACATGTTCTCCAGTTCCACAACCAGGGCCTTTGATTCCAGTTCCTAGAATCAAAGGCCCCACCAGTCTAAATCACCTCTGGTTCCCCATCTGCCAACATGGCTTCTTACTCTCTGCACAAACTGGCTTCTTCAGCACCCTGACATCTTGGCTGCCTTCACTGCAAAAATATGGCCTCCTTGTTCTTCTCCTTTCTTCTTCTTAAAACTTTTGGCATAAAATCCCCTCTTCCAGAACACATTAGCATAACAAAGCCCCTTCCCAAGCCGGAAGGTAAATAGCAGTTTCACCTGACAGCACAATTTACATGGGCAGTGGCCATTTTTTACAATAAAAGTGAGCAAATCCCCAAAACACAGATTTTACAAACTCATTTGCCCAACATTTCCTTATACTATTTTTAGTTTCTGTCCACAGTTCTTCTGATTCTTGGTCAATTAAATTTAACAATGCAAATCTGTTTTTTTTTTAATGTGGACTTTAAATCCATCAGGAATGTTATTTATGCTATGTTTTAGCACGACAATTATTTTAGTGCTTGTCTTCAGCTTTACTCTAATGTTTGGTATTAACAGTACATGGTTAGTGCCACAATCTGCTCCTGGTCTTGTCTTGGCAGAGAGAATACAGCTTCTCCACCTCCTGCTTCCAATTACATAGTCTATTTAATTCCTATATTGGCCATCTGGTGATGTCCATGTATACAGTAGTCTGCTCAGTTGTTTGAAGCATGTGTTTGTAATGGACAAGTTGTTGGCCTCACAGAAATCCAGGAGCCAGCTTCATTCTTGATTCCTAGTCCAGGCTTCCCAATGACTTCTCCTTGTGTTCCCAATTACTGTGTACTGACAGTGAAGGAGGTTGATGGCAGGAGGGGGAAAGTTGATTCATTTGTAATACAGTGTTGCTAGAGAGCTCTACAAATACACTGGACCACCCGAAAGAGAAATAAATTAATCCTAGAGCAAAGTAAGCCTAAACATTACTAGAGGCAAAATGAAAAAAACTGAAACTGTCCTACTTTGGACACATCATGAGAAAGTAGGGCCTTTTTTGTTTGTTTGTTTCCTTTTTTGGAAAAGACAATAATGCTGGGGAAAACAGAAGTCAGGAGGAGAACAGGAAGACAAATACAAATGGGTGGACTTCATAAAGAAAGCCACAGGCATGAGTCTACAGGAGTTAAGCAGGGCTGTTTAGGATAGGACATTGCAGACACTATTATTCATAGGCTTGACAGTAGTCAAAACCAACTCAATAGCATGTAACACACACAAGTATATATCCATGAGAGTTTAAAGTATCTAAGTGAATATATTAAAACAATGCTAAATTTTTCTCCCAAAACAAAATTTTGCCTATTAAAAATTTTTTTCAGAGGGAGCAAGATGGCGATGGAGTAGGCAGACTTACCAACTTCCAACTCCCAGAACCAAAGTGGATTATAACTCAATTTTAAGAACCATCATCTGGATAAACCAACTTTGAACTAAACTAAGTGGACTCTTCAACCAAGGAACACAGAAGAAGCCAAACTGAGACTGGTAGGAATAGCGAAAACACAAAGAGGGCTACCCAGCTCCCTGGAGCAAACAGCAGCCCGGAGAGACCCGTGTGGCAGGAGGAGAGTTTGGCAGAGAGGGAGGGACCTGGGTCCCAGGAACAAAGCCCCAGCCTGTAGTCCCAGAGCCTAGAAGAGGCTTTTGGACAGTACTGAGCTGTGAAACAAGTGAGGATACTGTTTGTGAGAAAGAGACAGTTTTCTCAGACCCAAGATTCTTAAAGGGACAGTGCAGAAAACCTCTCTCACAGCCACTCACCCGGGGCTCCGGGGAACGGGGACAGAGGAGAGGACCAGAGCAGCAGGAAGAGAGTGTAAACTGGAAGCCACAGGGCGAAATACTCTGAGGAAGAGCCACCGTAACCCCTGGGCTAAGTCACTTCCCTAATCAAAAACGAATATTTCCCCTGGAACTAGCAATATCAGCAAAGGTAGACAGGACACCAGCCAAACAAGCTCTGCCGCGGCACTTAGAGCAGAGCTGCTTAGACGGAGGGAGCTTCCAGGACTACAGTATGGAGTGTTAAGGTCTGAGCTGCAGTGCACCCACCCACACGGCTGAGGGCTTGCTGGAGGGATGGTGGCGGCGGGACGCTGAAACGCGGTTCTGTCGGCAGGGGCGGAGACCCAGCCAATGGAAGCTCGGTCTAGCCCAGCAGGGGTGGAAGGGACTCGCGATAGCGGTCTGGCAGCTGCGGGCCCGCCTGCAGCCCCACCTGCAGTGGAAAAGCATGAGACCAGGAATGGGCAGAGATCTGCTCTGCAACCCTGCATAAGCTAGCCCTGACCGCGCAGACAGGGCTAGGACGAGGGATGGGCGGAGGCTCATGGTTAAGCTCATGCCAGCAGCCCCAACCGGACTGAGAAACTGCGGTTTGCCATCCTGCGGGCATAAGTTGGCTCTGAATGTGGGGGCGGGGCTAGAGCCTGGGACGAGCAGAAGCTCGCAGCTGAGCGCACACCAGCAGCCATGCCCAGCCCAATAAACCGCGGTTTGCAATCCTACGCAGGCGTGCCCTGGCCTCAAGGGCGGGACTAAAGCTTCCAAAGGGTGAGGCTCACAGCTGAGAGCACATCAGCAGCCCCTTCCAACCCGAGAAACTGTGGCGAGCAGGCTCTGACCGCGGGGGCTGGGCAGAAGCACGGGAACAGGCTGAGTCCACAGCTGAGCAAAGGTGCTCACCTCTACCTTGGTGCTGAGGCTTGTGGCTTGAGTGCAGTACGCAACCTAACCTGTGGGGCAAGGCAAAGGCCCAGGCAGGCTAAGGCTTGTAGAGCCGGGCAACAGAACACAGCCTCTCCCGTGGAGGAGAGGCGGAAATCACAGGAACAGCCACAGTGGGCCGGCGCTGGAAACACCCATACCAAACCACCCAGCGGCAAAGGGGGTGGTGGGCCTCCAGACAGATCACACCTAGGGAACACAGAGGCAACACCCACTGGACTCCAGTGGTGACAATCTTCTTATACACAGACAAAATGGTCAGGCAGAGAAATGCAAACCAAATGAATCAAGAGAAATCCCCAGAGAAGGACCTGAATGAACCAGATATAACCGAATTACCAGATGCAGAATTTAGAATAATGATAGTTAGGATGTTCAAAGAAATTAGAGCAACAATGGATAGTCACTATGAACACATAAATAAAGAGATAACAAGTATAAAAAATGAAATAGAAATAATAAAAAGGAATCAGACAGAATTGACAAATATAGTATCAGAACTGAAGACCACAATGGAAGGAATTAAAAGCAGGATGAATCACGCTGAGAATCGAATCAGCGAGTTAGAGGACACAATAAACAAAGGTACAGAAGCAGAGCAGAAAAAAGAAAAGAGACTCAAAAGATGTGAGGAAACTCTAAGGGAGCTCTGTGACAACATGAAGAGAAACAACATTTGCATCATAGGGGTTCCTGAAGAAGAGGAGAGAGAACAAGAAATAGAAACTGTTCAATCAAATCATAGCAGAAAACGTCCCTAAATTAAGGTTGGGAAACATTCCACACGTTCAAAAAGCACACAGAACTCCATTAAAGAGAAACCGTCCTGACCTGTGGTGGCTCAGTGGATAAAGCGTTGACCTCGGAACACTGAGGTCGCAAGTTCAAAACCCTGCACTGGTCTGGTCAAGGAACATATGGGAGTTGATGCTTCCAACTCCTACCCCCTTTCTCTCTCTTTCTCTCTCTCTCTCTCTCTTTCTCTCTCTCTCTCTGTGTCTCCTTTCTAAAATGAATAAAATGAAAAGAAATTTTTAAAAAAACATTAAAAAAAAAGAGAAAACCAAGAAAATCTACACCAAGACACATCATAGTTAAAATACCAAAGCTAAGGGATAATAAGAAAAATTTAAAAGCTACTAGATAAAAAAGGCTATCACCTACAAAGGAGTCCTCATAAGGATGACATCAGAATTCTCAACAGAAACACTTGAGGCCAGAAGGAAATGGCAAGATATATTCAAAGTAATGCAGAACAAGAACCTACAACCAAGACTACTCTATCCAGCAAGGCTAACATTTAAAATTGAAGGAGAAATAAAGAAGGTCCCAGACAAAGAAAGCCTCAAGGAATTCATTAAAACCAAACCAATTCTGCAAGAGATACTAAGGGGCCTGTTGTGAACAGTTCAAAGGGAGAAAAGAATAGACCAAAAGAAGAATACAGCTTTAAAGAATAAAATGGCAATAAACAACTACATATCAATCATAACTTTAAATGTAAATGGATTAAATGATCCAATCAAAAGATAGAGGGTAGCTGAGTGGATAAAGAAACAGGACCCAAACATATGCTGTCTACAAGAGACACACCTTAAAACAAAAGATGCACATAGACTGAAGGTAAAAGGATGGAAAAAAATATTTCATGCAAATGAAAATGAAAGAAATGCCAGGGTAGCAATACTTATATCTGACAAAATGGACTTTAAAACAGAGGCTGTAATAAGAGATAAAGAAGGACACTACATAATGATAAAGGGAACATTTTAACAGGAAGATATAACTATTATAAATATCTACGCACCAAATATAGAAGCCCCGACATACATAAAGCAGACTTTGATGGATATCAAGGGCAAGATTAACAGCAATACTATAATAGTAGGGGATTTCAATACCCCACTAACAACACTGGATAAATCCTCAAGAAAGAAAATTAATAAAGAAAAAACAGACTTAAAGGATACACTAGATCAACTTGATTTAATAGATATCTTCAAAACTTTTCACCCTAAAGCAGTAGAATATACATTCTTCTCAAGCGCTCATGGTACGTTTTCTAGGATAGACCACATGTTAGGACACAAAAATGGTCTCAATAAATTTAAGAAGATTGAAATCATATCAAGCATTTTCTTTGATCACAATGCCAGGAAACTAGAAATTAACCACAAAAGAGAAACTCAAAAATACTCAAACACTTGAAAACTATATAACATGTTATTAAATAATAAATTGATTAACAATGAGATCAAAGAAGAAATAAAAAAGTTTCTAAAAACCAATGATAATGAGCATACATCAAGTCAAAATTTATGGGACACAGCAAAAGTAGTACTGAGAGGGAAGTTCATTGTACTACAGGCATACCAAAAGAAGCTAGAAAAAACTCAACTAAGCAACCTGACCCTGCATCTATAGAACTAGAAAAACAAGAGCAAATAAAGCCCAGGACTAGTAGAAGGAAGGAAATAATAAAGATCAAAGCAGAAATAAATGACATAGAGGTGAAGAAAACAATACAGAGGATCAATGAAACCAGGAGCTGGTTCCTTGAAAAGGTAAACAAGATTGATGAACTTTAACTAGGCTCACCAAGAAAAAAAGAGAGAGGACCCAAATAAATAAAATTAGAAATGAGAGTGGAGAAAAAAAACTGACACAACAGAAATACAAAGCATTGTAAGAAAATAATATGAACAATTCTATGCCAAAAAATTAGACAACCTAGGTGAAACGGACAAATTTCTTGAATCATATAATCTTCCAAAAATCAATCTGGAAGAATCAGAACACCTAAACAGACCAATTACAACAAATGAGATAGAAACAGTTATCAAAAAACTCCAAAAAAGAAAAGTCGTAGGCCTGATGGCTTCACAAGTGAATTCTACCAAAAATACAAAGAAATACTAACTCCTATCCTCCTCAAGCTATTTCAAAAAATTCAAGAGGAAGGAAGACTTCTAAACGTCTTTTCTGAGGCGAGCATAATTCTGATCCCAAAACTGGACAAAGACAACACAAAGAAAGAAAATTATAGGCCTATATCCCTGATGAATTTAGATGCTAAATTTCTCAACAAAATATTAGCCAACCAGATCCAGCAATATATGAAAAAAGTCATACACCATGATCAAGTGGGATTTATTCTGGAGAGGCACTGCTGGTTCAATATTCGCAAATCAATCAATGTGATTCATCACATAAACAAAAAGGAAAGACAAAAATCACATGATAATTTCAATAGATGCAGAAAAGCATTTGCTAAAATCCAGCACCCATTCATGCTCAAGACTCTCAGTAAAGTGGAAATTCAGGGAACATTTCTTAACATGATAAAAGCCATCTATGCCAAACACACAGCAAACATCATACTAAATGGGCAAAAATTAATAGCAATCCCCTTAAGATCAGGAACCAGTCAGGGGTGCCCCCTTTCACCACTCTTATTCAACATACTTCTGGAAGTTGTAGCTACAGCAATCAGACAAGAAGAAGAAATAAAAGGCATCCATATTGGAAAAGAATTAAAACTGTCATTATTTGCAGATGATATGATATTGTATATAGAAAACCCTAAAATCTCAATTAAAATATTACTGGACCTGATAAATGAATTTAGCAAGGTGTCGGGATGTAAAATTCATACTCAGAAATCAGAGGCATTTCTATATACCAACAATGAACTGTTAGCAAAAGAAATTAAGGAAACAATTACCTTCACTATTTCAGCCAAAAATGTATAGTACCTAGGAGTAAATTTAATGAAGGAGGTTAAGGACTTGTACTCGGAAAACTATAAAACATTGATAAAAGAAATCAAGGAAGATAGAAACAAGTGGAAGCATATACCAAGCTCATGGCTAGGAAGAATAAACGTCATTAAAATGTCTATATTACCCAAAGCAATTTATAAATTCAATGCAATACCAATTAAAATACCAATGACATACTTCAAAGATATAGAACACATATTCCAAAAATTTATATGGAACCAAAAAAAAACACGAATAGCCTCAGCAATCTTAAAAAGAAAAAATAAAGCAGGAGGTATCACTCTTCCAGATATCAAGGTTTACTATAAGGCCATTATACTCAAGACAGCCTGGTACTGGCATAAGAACAGGCACATAGATCAATGGAACAGAACAGAGGACCCAGAAATAAACCCACAGCTTTATGGACAACTGATATTTGACAAAGGAGGAAAGAACATACAATGGAGTAAAGATAGCCTCTTTAACAAATGGTGTTGGGAAAATTGGACATCTACCTGCAAAAAAATGAAACTAGACCATCAACTTATACCATTCACAAAAACAAACTCTAAACGGATAAAAGACTTAAACGTAAGCCATGAAACCATAAGCATCTTAGAAGAAAACATAGGCAGTAAGCTCTCTGACATCTGTAGCAGCAATATATTTGCCGATTTATCTCCATGGGCAAATGAAATAAAAGGCAAGATAAACAAATGGGACTATATCAAACTAAAAAGTTTTTGCACAGCTAAAGATAATAGGAACAGAATAAAAAGACAAACCACACAATGGGAGAACATATTCGACAACACATCTGATAAGAGGTTAATAACCAAAATTTATAAAGAACTTATAAAACTCAACACCAGGAAGACAAACAATCCAATCAAAAAATGGGCAAAAGAAATGAATAGAAATTTCTCCAAAGAAGACATACAGATGGCCAATAGGCAGGTGAAAAAATGCTCAACATCACTAATCATTAGAGAAATGCAAATTAAAACAACAATGAGATATCACCTCACACCAGTCAGAATGGCGCTCATCTGCAAAACAACACAGAACAAGTGCTGGTGAGGATGTGGAGAAAAGGGAACCCTTTTGCACTGCTGGTGGGAATGCAGAGTGGTGCAGCCACTGTGGAAAACAGTATGCAGATTCCTCAAAAAATTAAAAATCGATCTGCCTTTTGACCCAGCTATCCCACTTGTAGGAATATACCCTAAGAACACCATAGCACTGTTCAAAAGAAAGAAATGCGCCCCCAGGTTTGTGGCAGCATTGTTCACAATAGCAAAGAACTGGAAACAGCCCAAGTGTCCGTCAGAGGATGAGTGGATTAAAAAGCTTTGGTACATATATACTATGTAATAAGAAAGGATGACATCGGATCATTTACAACAAAATGGATGGACCTTGATAACATTATACGGAGTGAAGTAAGTAAAACAGAAAAAAACTGAGAACAGCATGATTTCATATATAGGTGGGGCATAAAAGCGAAACTATGAGACATGGACAAGAGTGTGGTGGTTAGGGGTTGGGGGGAGAGAGGAGAAGGAGGGAGAGGGAGGACGGGAGGGCCACAAAGAAAACCAAATAGAAGGTGACAGAGGACAATTTGATTTTGGGTGATGGGTATGCAACATAATTGAATGATAAGATAAATTGGAGTTTTCTTTGAACATATGTACCTTGATTATTGGTGTCACCCCATTAAAATTAATAAAAAAAAATATTTTGCTCTTCAACAATTTTCTCTGAATTTATTTTTCATTTTCTGTTGTATGAGGTTTTAGAACTTTTTCTATATACGGCTTCATTGCTGATTCAAAACCTGAAATTTGTTTTTTGGTGCATGCTCTAGTTTTTATGCAATTTTCATTTCTTTTGTTATAGTTAATGGTATGCATTGGTTTTTAAATTACAGTTAAAGGGCAACGACTCTTGGATTGAACATAACCACAAGGCAATTAATGTTTTACAAACACATCACTTTTACATAATTGTAGTTTTGTTTTTGGGGTTTGTTTTGTTTTCTTTTCTTTTACAGGGACAGAGAGAGAGTCAGAGAAAGGGATAGATAGAGACAGACAGGAACAGAGAGAGAGGAGAAGCATCAACCATCAGTTTTTTATTGTGACACCTTAGTTGTTCATTGATTGCTTACTCATGTATGCCTTGACCTCAGGCCTTCAGCAGACTGAGTAACCCCTAGCTCTAGCCAAGCGACCTTGGGTAGAAGTTGGTGAATGTTTTTCTCAAACCAGATGAGCCCATGCTCAGGCTGGTGACCTTGGGGTCTCGAACCTGGGTCCTCCACATCCCAGTCCGATGCTCTATCCACTGCGCCACCACCTGGTCAGGCTGTAGTTGTTTTTAAATGTGAAAAATTATTATCTGATAAAAACATCCTCTCATTTTGTTTTATGATTGAATCATGGCTTCTTCAAGTAGGCATAAATGTAAGAATAGTCCTGACACCTTCTGTTATATATGTGTCCCCGAATAGACAACCCACACTTCAACGTCAAAGGAGCAATATTTCATCATTTGTGACATGTGCATATATTGTCTATTTTCAAGTTCCCCTTGGTGTTCAAAACAAGAATTTGGCTCCTTATATTGTGTGTCATAATTGTGAGGAAATGTTTCATGACTGGACAAAAGGAAAACACAAAAGAATGCCTTTTGGTATTCCCATGGTTTGGCGTGAACCTAAGGACCACGACAGTGACTGACTGTTATTTCTGTCTGATCCATACAAAGGGCATCAGCAAAAAAAAAAAAAAAGCATATGATTGCATATTTTAATATTCCTTCAGCAATACAACCTATACCACACTCTGAGACACTCCCGGTTCCAGTTTTCAATGGTTTTATTTCTTCTAAGGATGAAGAAAGTGAACATGGTGATCAAGTGTATTTTGATAAGATGCATGAGGAAATGGTTGTAGAATCTGAATGGTCTTCTTCTGATGCCAAGCAGTCATTAAATGCTCAGCAGTTTAGTCAACCCGAATTGAATGACTTACTAAGAGATTTGGGCCTATCAAAGAAAGCAGCTGAGTTATTACCCTCCAGGCTTCAAGGAAAGAATGTACTTCACTGGTCAGCTAAAGTATCCCATTTCA
The DNA here is from genome assembly GCA_037038555.1 of Rhynchonycteris naso. Lineage (NCBI taxonomy): Eukaryota > Metazoa > Chordata > Mammalia > Chiroptera > Emballonuridae > Rhynchonycteris > Rhynchonycteris naso. The sequence continues at coordinate 163,600,760 of CM072999.1, read as the reverse complement.
GGAAGCGTAAACAAATTTTTGTGGACATTTTCTCCGAGGACAAACACTTTGTTTACTGTCATGATATCAGTAGTCTTCTTAGTCAGCTAGGTGTTACCACTTACAGTCCAACAGAATGGCGGCTATTTCTTGACAGCTCTAAATGGAGTCTGAAATGTGTTCTTCTACACAACGGTAATGTTTATGCAGCAGTTCCAATTGGTTATTCAACTCATCTGCGAGAAAATTATAATGACATAAAAATTGTTCTCAACATACTGAAGTATGAGGAGCATAACTGGACCATTTGTGTGGCTCTTTAAATGTTAACTTTCCTGCTAGGACAACAGGGAAGTTTCACGAAGTATCCTTGATTTCTGTGTTTGTGGGACAGCCGAGCTCGAGGGAAACACTGGATACAGAGGAGTATCTGAAACTTGAAGCTCTGGAAGTAGAGATGCAAAAATATTGTGAATGAACCTGTAGTTAATTGAGACAGGATCATTTTTTCCCCACTTCACATCCAACTTGGCTTAATAAAGCAGTTTTTCAGGCTTTGAAAGAGAAAGTGAATGCTTTCAACATATTTCTGCATTTCCTGCCTTGTCTTTTGAGAAGATAAAAGCAGGTGTATTCGATGGGCCTCAAATTCGAACCCTCATAGGTGATGAAGAATTTTCCAGGAAGATGAATAAGGAGGAGAAAGCAGCATGGCAGTCTTATGGCAATTACAAAGAACTTCCTTGGCAACAAAAAAGTAGAAAACTATGAACTTCTGGTTCAAAGGATTCTGTTGGCTTTCCACGACCTTGGATATAACATGAGCATTAAGATTCACTTCCTGAACAGTCACCTTGATAAGTTTCCCAAAAACCTTGGAGCTGTTAGTGATGAGCAGACTACTGCTGTAGCATCAATCGAGATTGTCCTCAACAAGTACACAAACACAAGAGCTAAAAACGGAAATTTTTGCCTGAATAGAATCTAAATAAATTTTGCGCAAATTTTATGATTAAAGTAAATGTTTTAATATGTTCTATTTTGAAATTATAGATAAATTCTGATAAAATCATCTTTTATTGTATTAGTGTATTTACTGCATTATATAAATTATTATATTTTCACAAAGATGATGCCCAAGAAGACATTCTACTTCATTATGTTAAACTAAATGTTGAAATTTTTACAAGATGAAAACCTAAACTCTTGAATTGCAAAAAAACTGTAGCTTACAGAGAAAAACTAATGTCAGATTTGAGATCAGCATACTCGTATTTAGGTAAGAACAAGTGTTTTTGTGGATGCAACTAAAATTTTGTTCCCCAGTGAATTGCTGTACATAGAATTCTCTAGGTAGAATTCTATAATGAACCCTAAAGACTTTACCTACTGGCAAACATGCCTAATCCTTCAGGTTTTGAGTATGATGGATTTTATTCTCGTAATTAACTTGTTATATGATACAATTGAATTTAAAATGGGAGGCTATTCAGGGTGAGTTGGACCTAATTGGGCAGCCCATTGAAAGTGGCATGCTTCTCCCAGAGTTAGAGATTTGAAGCATCAGACAGATCAGACACCAGGGATAATCTCCATCATTGAAGATTGAGGGGCCATGTGGCAAAAAATGGAGGCAGCTTACAGGAATGAGAATGGCTCCACCTGACAGTCAACAAGTAAATAGGGACCTCAGTCTCATAACTTTGAGGAACTGAATTCTACCAACAAACTAAATGATCATAGAAGAGAACACTGTGCCACAAATGAACATGCATCCTGAAAAAACCTTGATTTCAGCTTTGAGAGACCCCGAATAGACAACCCAGTCAACTTCACCTGACCTTCTGACATACAGAACTGTGCACTAGTGAATGCATATTATTTTAAGCTGCTGCATTTGTGGTAGTTATTATATGGTGATATAAAACTAATATACCTGTTACTTCAAATAAAATAAAGATACATGAGCATTTCCAGAACCCCAGGGTAGGATTAAAGCTGAAATTTAAATGGGACAAATATCAGGCACTGCAAAAATAAAGCGATACTAGATCTATTGTTATAAATAAGAACACAGTAGATAGATCATCTTATTAGCAAATAGAAAAACTGATCTACAAAAATATAGCAAACAGAAATAGCTGATTTTTCTATAGCAATAATAAAAGTCAAAGAGAGAATGAAATAGCAACAGTACATAGAGGAAATAATGATCAAATAAAAATACATTCCCTGCAAAACTATTATTCATTTTGAAAGAACAAAAATAAAGTTTAAAATTGTCAGAGCCATACTGAACTATGTACTTTTAGAAAGAAAGAAAATAGTTAAGATATTAGAAAGATGTGTGGTTAAATCTAAACAATCTATCACTGTATAAAAACACATCAACCTTCTACTTGTCTTTCAGTTGTTCTTGGCTTTCTCTTTCTAATCATCCCTATTCAATTAGTCCTTATGATCTGTGCATATGACAATTTTAATATATCTCCTGACAGTGCTAGACCATTTCAAAAATTAGACTCAACAATTGAGTATCCAGGGCCCCCTTTTCACTTTTACCAGAATTATTTACAGCCACTTTTAGATTAACTAAATGCATACCACACCTGCCATAGAGAATTAACTGAGTTCTCCTATTTATTGATCATAATGTTTATTAAGATGGACCAGAGGGTCCTCTGTAGACAATTGGAACTAGTATCTAATTATATCTGAAAGAGAGGCATGATATCAATTTCTCTAAATTAAAAATTATTGTCTTTGGCAGACATTCTCCTAAATTCAATTTGCTCACATCAAATTACTTTTTACAGCAACTTAATTTATTTTTATATTGTAAGTAATTCATACTGATGTACAATGAAAAAGTAAGAAGTTCTGAAAGAGCATTACAGTGTACTGATGTTTTTCTATAAAGACATATGATTTAACATATTCCAGGATCAGAACCATTTTTGTTTTATCAATAATGGTGTAGAATTTGAAAACAATCTTTAGCCTTTTCGAGTGCTAAAGATCATCATTGCAGTTTTTAAAGTAAATTTTAAATGATACAAAATACTAAACGTTCTTACAGAAATTTCATTGCTATTCTCTGAAAGTTTTAGTCATTATCCAGGTAAGTGCCCCTGCGTCTTCATTATAAGGTTCCGTTCACCTCATCTGCTTGTCATAAAGCATATGGATATGCTTTCAATCCATACACTTTATAGAATACCTACAATTCAATATTTTATCACATTATACAACTTCAAACTCTCTCTGAAGAGTTTTATCAAAAGGAAATAAATGGAACACTCAAGTGAGGACACTAAGGAAAACTTAACAAAGACACTACACAGTGCATTTACTCAGGAAGCAGTAGAGAGTTATCTGAAAGTAGACATAGATTAGTTATAAATTATACTGAAAATTCTATGACAACTCCTGAAAAACTTTTTAACTAGTATGTTTGATAGAAGAAACAAAGAGGATGATAAAAAAGAAAAAGAAAACAAATACAACAAATTAAAAACTGACACTACCTAACTTCAAAGACTTATTTTAAATTTGTAATAATCAAGACAATGTGGTATTAGTAAAAGATTAGACAAATAGATCAATGGAACATAACAGAGAGCACAGACAAAGACCAAAACAAATAGAGTGGCTTAATCTTTGGCAGAGGAGCAAACCAATTCAGTGGAGAGTCTTTTCAACACATGGTTCTGAAGTTTTTAGACATACACATGCAAAAAAAGAGAAGAAAAGATAAGAAAAAGAACCTAAGGGGCAAGATGGCGATGGAGTAAGCGGACGTACCAACTTCCAACTCCCAGAACCAAAGTGGATTATAACTTGATTTTAAGAATCAGCATCTGGATAAACCAACATTGAACTGGACTGAGAGGACTCTTCAACCAAGGAACACTGAAGGAGCCACAGTGAGACTGGTAGGAAAAGAAAAATGCGGAAAGGGATGCCTAGCTCCCTGGAGCGAAAGGCAGCCCGGAGAGACTCGTGTGGTGGGAAGAGAGGCCAGCAGAAGGGTAGGGACTGGGGTCCCAGGAACAAAGCCCCAGCCTGCAGCCCCAGAGCCTAGAAGAGGCGTATGGACAGTATTTAGCTGTGAAACAGGTTAGGATACAGTTTGTGAGAAAGAGACAGTTGTCTCAGACCAGGATTCTTCTTAAGGGACAGCACAGAAAAACCTCTCTCACAACCACTCACCTGGGACTCCAGGAGACAGGGAGAGAGGAGAGGACCAGAGCAACGGGAAGAGAGTGCAGTGTGAAAGGCACGGGGAGAAAAGCTTTGAAGAACAACCACCCTAAACCCTGGGCTAAGTCAATCCACAAATCTGAAACAATATTTTCCCTGGAACCAGCAAGGGGAAGCAGGACACCAGCCAAACAGGCTCCCCTGTGGCAATTAAAACACAATTGCTTAAAAGGAAGGAGCTTTCAAAACTACAGTATGGAGTGTTAGGGTCTGAGCTGCAGCACCCCCACCCACACTGCTGAGGGCATTCTGGAGGGCGGGTGGTAGTGGGACGTGGACCCCACCTGTGGGGGAAAAGTGGGAGCCCGGAATGGGCAGATATCCGCCGCTGGGCAGGCACGACCAGCCACGCAGCCTCACCCAGCCTCCAAGGCTTGAAGCCTGCATGAACCAGCTTTGCCCGCGGAGGTGGGACGATAGTCCGGGCTCACAGTTGAGAGTGCACCAGCAGCCATGCTGAGGAGCAAAGGTTGGCAGGGCAGGGCAGAAGCCCAGCTTGCGACTGAGTATGTAGCAGCAGCCCCGCTCAGCTGAGGAGCCGAGGTTGGTGGGATGGGGCAGAAGCCCGGCTCGTGGCTGAGCACATAGCAGCAGCCCTGCCCAGCCAAGGAGCCAAGGTTGGTGGGGGAGGGGGGGCAGAACCTTGGCTTGCAGCTGAGTGAGCACCAGAAGCCCTTCCAGGCTGGAGGAACAGGCTGACAGGGACCCACAGCGGAGCAAAAGTGCTCACCCTTGACCTTGGTGCCCAGGCTTGTGGCCCAAGTGTGGTGCATGGTCCCACCCGTGGAAGAGGGACGAAGGCTGAGACCAGCTGAGGCTTATAGAGCCTGGCACAAGAACATAGCCCTTCCCTTGGAGGTGAGGCGGAAACTGAAGCAACAGCCACAGTGGCCGGCAACAGCAACACCCACACCCAACCACCCTAGGCAGCAGCAGAGGGGGTGGCGGGCTGCAGACAGACCACACTTAGGGAACAAAGAGGCAACACCCATTGGACTCCAGTAGCCAAACCCTTCTTACACACAGACAAAATGGGAAGACAGGAATGCAATCCAAATGAATCAAGAGAAATCCCCAGACAAGGACCTGAATGAATCAGATATAAACAAACTACCTGATGCAGAGTTTAAAATAATTATAGTTAGGATGTTCAAAGACCTTAGAGCAACAACGGATAGTCAATACGAACACCTAAATAAAGAGATAGCAAGTATAAAAAAGAAAATGGAAATAATAAAAAAGAATCAGACAGAATTGACAAATACAGTATCAGAACTGAAGATCACACTGGAAGGAATTAAAAGCAGGCTGGATTAAGCAGAGGAATGAATCAGCAAGTTAGAGACAGAATAAACAAAGGCACAGAAGCAGAGCAGAAAAAAGAAAAGAGACTCAAAAAATGTGAGGAAACTCTAAGGGAACTCTGTGACAACATGAAGAGATATAACATCCGCATCATAGGGTTTCCTGAAGAAGAAGAGAAAGAACAAGGGATAGAAACTTTGTTCAATCAAATCATAGCTGAAAACTTCCCTAAATTAAGGCTGGAAAACGTCTCACACGTTCAAGAACCACAGAGAACTCCATTAAAGAGAAAACCAAAAAATCTACACCAAGACACATCATAGTTAAAATACCAAATCTAAGGGATAATAAGAAAAATTTAAAAGCTGCTAGAGAAAAAAAGGCTATCCACCTACACAGAAACCCCTATGAGGATGACATCCGACTTTTCAACAAAAATAATTGAGGCCAGAAGTGAATGACAAGATATATTCAAAATAATGCAGAAAAAGAACCTACAACCAAGACTACTCTATCCAGCAAGGCTAACATTTAAAATTGAAGGAGAAATAAAGAGCTTCCCAGACAAAGAAAGCCTCAAGGAATTCATTAAAACCAAACCAATTCTGCAAGAGATACTAAGGGGCCTGTTGTGAACAGTTCAAAGGGAGAAAAGAATAGACCAAAAGAAGAATACAGCTTTAAAGAATAAAATGGCAATAAACAACTACATATCAATAATAACTTTAAATGTAAATGGATTAAATGATCCAATCAAAGGACATAGGGTAGCTGCGAGGATAAAGAAACAGGACCCAAACATATGCTGTCTACAAGAGACACACCTTAAAACAAAAGATGCACATAGAAGTGAAGGTAAAAGGATGGGAAAAAATATTTCATGCAGTGGAAATGAAAAAAAGTCGGGATAGTGATACTTATATCTGACAAAATGAACTTTAAAACAAAGGCTGTAGTAAGAGATAAAGAAGGACAATACATAATGATAAAGGGAACAATTCAAAGGAAGATATAACCATTATAAATATCTATGCACCAAAAATAGGTGCCCCGACATACATAAAACAGACTCTGATGGATATCAAGGGCGAGATTAACAGCAATACTATAATAGTAAGGGATTTCAATACCCCACTAACATCCCTGAATAGATCCTCAAGAAAGAAAAAAACAAAAAAACAGCAGACTTAAAGGATACACTAGATCAACTCGATTTAAAAGATATCTTCAAAACTTTTCACCCTAAAGCAGTACAATATACATTCTTTTCAAGTGCTCATGGTACATTCTCTAGGAGAGACCACATGTTCAGACACAAAAGTGGTCTCAACGAATTTAAGAAGATTGAAATTATAACAAGCATTTTCTCTGATCACAATGGCATGAAACTAGAAATTAACCACAAAAGAGAAACTCAAAAATACTCAAACACTTGGAACCTAAATAGCATGTTATTAAATAACAAATGGATTAACAATGAGATCAAAGAAGAAATAACGTTTCTAGAAACTAACGATAATGAGCATACATCAACTCAAAATTTATGGGACACAGTAAAAGCAGTACTGAGACGGATGTTCATAGCACTACAGGCATACCATGAGAAACTAGAAAAAGGTCAAATAAGAAACTTGGCCTTGCATCTAAAAGAATTAGAAAAACAACAGCAAATAAAGCCCAGGACTAGTAGAAGGAAGGATATAATAAAGATCAGAGTGGAAATAAATGACATAGAGAATAAGGAAACAATACAGAGGATCAATGAAACCAGGAGCTGGTTCTTTGAAAAGGTAAACAAGATTGATGAACCTTTCACTAGACTCACCAAGAAAAAAAGAGAGAGGACTCAAATAAATAAAATTAAAAATGAGAGTGGAGAAATAACAACTCACACAAGAGAAATACAAAGTATTGTAAGAAAATACTATGAAGAACTCTATGCCAAAAAATTAGACAACCTAGGTGAAATGGACAAATTTCTTGAATCATATAATCTTCCAAAAATCAATCTGGAAGAATCAGAACACCTAAACAGACCAGTTACAACAAATGAGATAGAAACAGTTATCAAAAAACTCCCAACAAAGAAAAATCCTGACCCTGATGGCTTCACAAGTGAAATTTACCAAAAATTCAAAGAAGAAGTAACACCTATCCTCTCCAAGCTATTTCAAAAAATTCAAGAGGAAGGAAGACTTCCAAACTCCTTTTATGAGGAGAGCATAGTTCTGATCCAGAAACCAGGCAAAGACAACACAAAGAAAAAAAATTATAGGCCAATATCCCTGATGAATTTAGATGCCAAAATTCTCAACAAAATATTAGCCAACCCGATCCAGCATTATATGAAAAAAGTCATACACCATGATCAAGTGGGTATTATTCTGGAGAGTCAAGGCTGGTTCAATATTAGCAAATCAATCAATGTGATTCATCACTTAAACAAAAGGAAGGACAAAAATCACATAATAATTTCAATAGATGCAAACAAGCATTTGATAAAATCCAGCACCCATTCATGATCAAAACTCTCAGTAAAGTGGGAATACAGGGAACATACCTTAACATGATAAAGGCCATCTATGACAAACCCACAGCAAACATCATACTAAATGAGAAAAAATTAAAAGCAATCTCCTTAAGATCAGGAACCAGGCAGAGGTGCCCCCTTTCACCCCTCTTATTCAACATAGTTCTGGAAGTCTTAGCCACAGCAATCAGTCAAGAAGAAGAAAGAAAAGGCATCCAAATTGGAAAAAGAAGAAGTAAAACTGACATTATTTGCAGATGATATGATATTGTATATAGAAAACCCTAAAGTGAAAAAACTAGTGGACCTGATAAATAAATTCAGCAAGGGAGCAGAATATAAAAGTAATACTCAGAAATCAGAGGCATTTTTATATACCAACAATGAAGTGTCAGCAAAAAAAAATTAAGGAAACAATACCCTTCACTATTGCAACCAAAACATAAAGTACCTAGGAGTAAATTTAACCAAGGAGGTTAAGGACTTGTACTCAGAAAATTATAAAACATTGATAAAAGAAATCAAGGAAGATACAAACAAGTGGAAGCATATACCTTGCTCATGGTTAGGAAGAATAAACATCATTAAAATGTCTATATTACCTAAAGCAATTTATAAATTTAATACAATACCAATTAAAATACCAATGACATACTTCAAAAATATAGAACACATATTCCAAAAATTTATATGGAACCAAAAAAGAACATGAATAGCCTCAGCAATCTTAAAAAGAAAAAATAAAGTAGGAGGTATCACTCTTCCGGATATCAAGGTATACTACAAGGCCATTGTACTCAAGACAGCCTGGTACTGGCATAAGAACAGGCACATACATCAATGGCACAGAACAGAGAACCCAGAAATAAACTAACACCTTTATGGACAACTGATATTTGACAAAGGACGAAAGAGCGTACAATGGAGTAAAGACAGCCTCTTTTAAAAATGGTGTTGGGAAAATTGGACATCTACCTCCAAAAAAATGAAACTAGACCATCAACTTACATCATTCACAAAAACAAACTCAAAATGGATAAAAGACTTAAATGTAAGCCATAAACCATAAGCATCATAGAAGAAAACATAGGCAGTAAGCTCTCCAACATCCTTTGCAGAAATATATTTGCGGATTTATGTCCACGGGCAAATGAAATAAAAGGCAGGTAAACTAATGGGACTATATCAAACTAAAAAGTTTTTGCACAGCTAAAGACAATAAGAACAGAATAAAAAGACAAACCACACAATGAGAGAACATATTCGGCAATACATCTAATAAGGGGTTAATATCCATAATTTATAAAGAACTTATAAAACTCAACACCAGAAAGACAAACAATCCAATCAATAAACGGGCAAAAGAAATGAATAGAAATTTCTCCAAAGAGGACATACAGATGGCCAACAGGCAGGTGAAAAAATGCTCAACATCACTAATCATTAGAGAAATGCAAATTAAAACCACAATGAGATATCACCTCACACCAGTCAGAATGGCGCTCATCAGCAAAACAACACAGAATAAGTGCTGGCGAGGATGTGGAGAAAAGGGAACCCTTCTGCACTGCTGGTGGGAATGCAGAGTGGTGCAGCCACTGTGGAAAACAGTATGCAGATTCCTCAAAAAATTAAAAATCGATCTGCCTTTTGACCCAGCTATCCCACTTTTAGGAATATACCCTAAGAACACCATAGCACTGTTCAAAAAGAAGAAATGCGCCTCCATGTTCGTGGCAGCATTGTTCACAATAGCAAAGATCTGGAAACAGCCCAAGTGTCCGTCAGAGGACGAGTGGATTAAAAAGCTTTGGTACATATATACTATGGAATACTACTCAGCCATAAGAAATGATGACATTGGATCATTTACAACAAAATGGATGGACCTTGATAACATTATACGAAGTGAAATAAGTAAAACAGATAAAAATGAAAACTGCATGATTTCATATATAGGTGGGACATAAAAGAGAGACTATGAGACATGGACAAGAGTGTGGTGGTTACGGGATGGGGGGAGGGAGAAGAGGATAGGATAGGGAGGAGTGGAGGGGCACAAAGAAAACCAGATAGAAGGTGACAGAGGACAATTTGACTTTGGGTGATGGGTATGCAACATAATTGAATGACAAGATAACCTGGAGATGTTTTTTTGAACATATGTATCTTGATTTATTAATGTCACCCCATTAAAATTAATAAAAAAAAGAAAGAAAAAGAGCCTAGCTAGAACCCTTAGACTTTTCACACACAAAAAATTAGTCACTCAATATTGATCATAGACTTAAATGTAAAGTGCAAATCTATAAAACTTCTAGAAAATAACACTGAAGAAAAACTAGATGACTGGGTTTTTTGAAAGCTTTTTAAATATAATGCCAAAAATATGATCTATGAGAGAGAAAATAATGTTGGACTTTATTAAAATTAAAACTGTCTGCTCTTTGATAGATTCTATTAAGAGATTGATAAGGCAAGCCACAGATTGAGAGAAAATATTTTCAAAACACATATCTGAAAAAGGACTTGTATTTAAAATATACAAAGAACTTTTAATAATCAACAATAAGAAAACAAGGAACTCAATATTTTTTTAAAATGGCCAAAACATTTGAACAGACACCTTATGATTCCGATCTGATACCTGTGAAAGGAGAGTGATAAGATGGGCCCCAGTCTGCACTGCATCTTTGAGAATATCTCAGTCAAGACAATGGGGTGACAGTCATTAGACGGGGCACATTTTGGGTAGCAATGGCCTGGCTCTAGAATCTGTGCCACAGTTGCACTGGTGTGCTTTGTCAGTGACTTGGGAAGAAGCTAGGGAGAGTGTACCCTCGGTGTGAATATTATGAGGCATTCTTAAGTTGCCTTTACTAGAGGCTGCCAGCTAATTACACTACTGACAGTATATCCTTTCTCACAGGAACACCTGAGCTAGGCACTTCATGGCTTTTAAGGCAGTTTTCCATAATTGCTTGATGTTCTAGTTCAGATTTGCATCTTCAAAGAATGTCAGTAATAACCCAGGAAATGCTATTCAAATAGATAATAATTTCAGCACAATGTATCATGACATTTGATAAAATGCAATATGAGCTCTTGTGCACCTCACCAGAGACCCTATAAAACATCTCAATTTGTGACAGACTCCCTTAATACTATTGCATTTACTGAGCCAAGAGTTAGGAGGCAGGTATTTGTTTTACCTCATACCTGGAATATGCTGCACAACATTTTACAGCTCTTGGTTTACTTCAACACTGACAGCATTATGTTTAATTACCTGATAAACAGTTCAGAGCAGCACGTAAAAAATTAGTATATGTTCCTTTGATATTAAGAGGTCCATCAAGTATTTTGCTTCTTTGATTAGTAACAAGAGGCACCACCATTGGTAGCTCTCTGTAGAAAGTATGTTTTGACATGCCCAAGATTACTGGACCCTTAGAAGCGTTACAGGTATGGTAAATCTCTGAACATTTGCAACACACCTACCCTCCTCCTTAATCCATAGGTTTTACTAAGGCATCTGGGGGAGTTTTATTTTCTTTATCGCCAATTAAATTAGCATTCCTTTATCTACACAGTGAAGATACGTTGTATGCTGTGGAATTGTCAAAGTGAAAAGGGTCCTCTGGAGATTTGAGATCATTTTATGGCAGGAAGTGAAGGCATATTGCTGTTTTCTAAGTGACTCTAACTTGCTTTGAATTATATTTGAAAATAGAAATAGAAAATAAAGGAGCATTTTTTTAAAAAATCTGTAGTTTTATAGCACAAACTAGGGAATTTGTTGATTTGTTTCAGTCAAGTACTACATCTAAAAACCCAGTTGCAAAATACCAACTAAATTTTCAGCAATTCTACAATCCTTCTCAAGGCCCAAATGGTTTTTGCACCACACAAGAAGGTAAAGTGGGGATATGGTAGGAATCAGAACCTTGGTCTCTTCAAGTCTTTGATCATGGCACTACTCTTTAAAATTTCCCTGGAAATGCAGCATTATTAGTTTTGGTTTATTTTCTTGGTGAGAACTAAGATGAGTTACAGTTGGCTCTAATACCAGAATAATCCCCACTTTACAAGTTATCAGTATGGGGATTCTGTTAACTTAATTATATTCATTCTAGAATCAAGGTAATAAATACATGGTTGGTACATGATCACAATGCATCTAGTAGAAAGAGAAAAGAAGCCAATATTCTGTATATCACCTCGGATTTCCATAGTCCTCACTCTGACTACTGTAATTTTGTGGCACTTTGTGTCTCCAGGGATTTCAGAAGCAAGACCTAATAAAGCTAAAAAAATTCTGGGTAAATTTTTTAACCCAGTGCATGTGGTAATTACTGTAACAGGTCCTCTGGACAAGATTTAGAGAAAAAGTCACAGTTTATACTCAGTTGCTCAGTCAAGGGTTTTATTTCTCAGAACTGGCTGAGCTCTAGAAGTAGGTAAGAGTGTATGAATCTCTTACGGAGACTTGATTTTAGTTTTTGACCCCTAAATCTGGACTTTCTGCCTATATGTGTCAAGAAGCTCCTTATAGACTGGTTCAAATATTTTATTCCTAGAGATCCCATAAACAATTAAACATCATAACAGTTTTCTAAGGGACATTTCATCTGACTGTCCCTCTATCTATGCTACTTATTATGGTCATTATCCTCGCCTTGCATCTGATAGTAAAGTGGATCCAACTTGCTTCTACAAGAGTAGGCATGACTCTGATGTGAAGTGAGTTTCATTGAGATTTGGGGATTCAATTTTTATAGCTTTGACTGTGTCTATTTAATGTTTCCCTTTTTATTGCTTAGTCAGTCTCTGCTTTTCTATCCACAGCCTTAACTTACTATAACAGGCCTGGAAATATTAAGCTCTTAATTAATGTTGGATCCCTACTTTCGCTAAAGTCAAGCCATGCACTTGACCCTTTTCATTTTTTTCCCCAGACTTCAGGAGGTGAGGAATTCCTTGAAAGCTAACATAGAAGCTTCCTAATTTTTCACTTATATTCTGAACTAGCATTCAAAGCCCTCAGTTTTCTCTGTATATACTGTACAGGACCGTCTAAAAAGTCAATGGATCACCCAGCTTTTATAATCACTACTGTTGCATAGTGACTAGTTAACAATGCCCATTTATTTCCTCAAACCTTACTTTCTACATAGACTTTAATTAATACCACCAAAAGCACCATCACATGACACAGATTACTATGGTACATTTTACTTTAGTGAGAAGTGCTCACTAGTGCTCCTCAGCTATGTGAGAAAACCAGTTTCAGAATCCTATTTAAAGTTCTGCTCCCTCAGACTGCAACCTCTTATTCTATCAAATATTGTAATAGTTAAGGTACTATTGGCAAAAAGAAGGCACTCTAAAATAGTAACAGGGAGAGCTAAATAAAGGATAATTTACAGTGTGTAAATTAAGAGTAGCCAAATAATTGGTGAAAAATCCTGAGACTAACCAAAAGGGAACCTGTTACCACCACAGCCTTAGGATGTAAGGAGAAACTGAGATTAGCATAAGCAAGAAAGATCAGATATCATCCTAGAAAAGGGTCTCTGACAAGAGTTCTGACATTGAGCAACTTGGTAAAGTAAAGTGGGAGAATAAATACCTTAATATCATTCTCTTCCTACCCTTCAGTCTCTTGCTGATGTCTCTCATAAGAAGACAGAACCAAGGCCCCAGCTGGTGGCTTAGTGGACAGAGCATTGACCTGGTGTATGGACATCCCAGGTTCAATTCCCAGTCAGGGAACACAGTAGAAACAACCATTTTCTTCTCCTCCTCCCCCTTCTCTCCCTCTTTCTCTCCTGCAGCCAGTGGCTCCATTCATTAGAGCATCGCCCTGGATGCTAAGGATAGCTCTGTAGGTGCTATAAATAACTCAGTACTTGAGCATCGGCCCTAGATGGAGTTGCCAGGAGGATCCCGGTCAAGGCGCATATAGGAGTCTGTTCACCATCTCCCCTCCTCTCATATATATATAAAAAATAAAGATAGAACCCAGCAAGCAGGGATTCTCTTTGATTGAGTCCAAATAAGCCAGTCTTCTAGGGCACAGAGGAGGGTGGTAAATGGTACGGAAATGGATCTAAAGGCGCAAATAAAAAGTGCCCAGGAGAGTGTTAAATGCTCTTATAGATATCTAAAAAGGCACTATGAACCCACCAGACCCGATGTGGACCTTGCCTCATGGGTAATGGATAATAGGAAACAGAAGAAATTTCAGATAGTTTTGGTAAGGCTATATAAAAGCAGAAAGATATATGACCCTTACTTTCTGGTTGAAACCCAAGAAGATGCCAAGCTTCAGAGAGAATTCTCTAAAATCAGTATGGTATAATAACAGTAGATTAGAGATTGTGACAACGTAATTTCATGCAGAGATAATCTAAGAAAGTGGAAATGAAAATTTCCTGTGCTCTCTATATTCTTTAAAAGGATTATAGAAAGTCTGAGTTGACTGGAGGAATTGAAAAAGTCCTTCAGATAGTCACGAGAGTCCACAAGCCAACCAGTAAAAGCCACCATGGGACTAACATATGCTTAGATGCCAATGGGGCTAAATGCTAACAACTGAAGACCTTTGGATGCACTCTGTCTCAGTTTGGTAGCATAGGATGAGGACATATACCACATCCATTGAAGACAAGGAGAAGAATCGCTATGGGAAGAAGAAGGGATGGATATCTCTCATTGACTGATTACATATGAAATTTAAAAAGTGAAATGTCTGAACTTATTTGAAATTGATTAGATTCAATTATCAGTCCTCAATCAAAATGGGTATTCAAATCAGAGGTTGTTCAATGAACAAAGTAGAAGTTACATTTACTACCTGAATATCTGATTTGAAATTTTCTACCCAGAAACCTATAAACACACACATTTATGTAGTATATTCACAGAAGGGGTGGTACTAAAGGTCATTTGAGCAAAAGTTTAGATCAGGGTGAACAGAAAGAATATTTAATATTTATAATTCTGATGGAATGTCTATTAGCCATTGCAATTTATGATTCCAACAATATATTTTATCTGAATGGCCCACTAGATTAGTCAGCACCATTCAGTTTGAACTGTTCAAGACACATAATTTTGTAACTCTATATCATCAAAAGTTATATTTTTAAAGCAGCAAGGACATTTGCACTTACTTTCTTTTACTTGAATCTGAGACTAATTCTAATTGTGTGTACTTAAAATTTATACATTTTACAAAAGGAATAGCACAGTTATTACCCCTAATGAAGCCCCTGTGGTGTGTCAGCCCAACCAGTGACTATTTCCACATGTCTTATTTGGCCTTCAGGATTTCCCTCTGCCACATGCTATTGCTACGTTATTTATAATCTAGAATTCCCATTAAGTTTATGTGCCTGTGTTGCCTTGCTGTCTTCAAATTTTAATCATGACTCTTAAAACAAAAACTTCCATTTTGAGAAAATTGTATTTTCCATTAGAGTTTAATATATTATAAACATACAACTAATGTTTTTACTGCTTTTTCAAAATAAAACAATAAAAATTTCTAACTAATGGAAAGCCATTTATACTTCACATGAAAACAACATATGCCATGTTTCAGCCTCAAGATAATTTTTATGATCAACTCACAAGACCCTGAAAAGAAATTTTTATGGTAGAAATGTGTCACGTCTTTCATATACACACAGTAATTTCAAGTCCTTTGTTACATTAATTGTTTTTGTTAATAATTTGAATGTTTGAAAGCTATTCTTGATTTTAATGTCATGCTTTTTTTAAATACCTTCTATCTTATTAAATGTTTTTGCTTTAATATCTGTTTTTCATTATAAGATTTATGCACCTAGCTAGAAATACATACCAACAAAAGTGATGTTTTAAAGGCTACATGGCCTAATGGCTTCATTCAGGAAACAGTCACATTGAAAAGATTACTATTCTCCTTAATTTATTATTTAAAATAAGGGGTATCTCCATTGTCTTATTTAGAAAGTAGCTTGTACTTAGCTGTTGCTCTTTTTGACATTTTTAAATTCTTTCTACTTATCCCATTGATCTGTAAGTCCATTCAGGAGGAAGAATGAAATCTGGTAAATACTTATATTTACTGAATATGTATTTCATGCCAGACAGTGTTCTAAATGCTTAACATTTATTTAATCATCACAACAGTTCTCTGGGGTAGTTGCTATTATAAGTGAATAACCAAATATAGACTTCCCCAAGATATCACAACCACTAGGTGGTGGAGGAAGCAGTCAAAAACAGGCAATTGAGTTAGTTACACTGTTAGCCATTTTGCAGCATGCACCACTCACATGTGAGAAAACAAAGGAAAATACAGAATGTGTCCTCTAAAAACACGATCTTTAATTGTTTAAGTACAATTTATGTAATCAAGCCCTATGATCTCCCTCACCTATCTCTATTTTTATTTTATTTTTTTACTTTAATTTTTCATGCATCTCCACTCCCACACACTTTCCTTAGAAGTCCTTCTAGCTCAACATGTCAAGAGAATAGTAAATTCCAAGATGGCTCCAATTTTGCTTGGTAAGCGTCAAACCTTTTGTTCCCTACAAAATGTTTAACACTGGTCATGAGAGCCCACTATTCCACTTGACACGTGAAGAATAAGGAAGATTAATGGGTTAACTAACATAGGTTGTAAAATCCAGTACTAAAAGGAACAAATACCCAAACAGATTAAATGTTTGCATCATCTAGGACTGATTCTTCAAATAGCTCATTGGAAAATAAAAAAATGCAACTAAAATTTATGAGTATTACTATATTCAGGCAATTTTTCTGATTTAAAGATCTGGCATTCCTACAATTCCATAGAGCTTTAATTTACTCTCTTAAAATTATTAATGACAACATTAAGCATCCGGGACAATTCTTTTTAGTTAAAAGAATTTTAGCAATTATATTAAAGTTTTATAGCTAAATGTATTAACTCATGAAATAACTTTAACTCAAATTTAAAATAACTTCTTTTGTAAATGTAGTTGAAAATGAGAAATTATTTTCTCAAAGTAGTCTGCATCAAAAACTACTTGTATAAAAAAGTGTTTATTATAAGAAGAGACTGTCCACACATTAAATAATTTATTGATTGATTCAATAAATATTTACTGAATACTTAGTTACTTGGCAAATATTTTTACTGCAGTGAACAAAAATACAAAAATTTTTCCCTGATGGAGCTTACATTCTAGTATTGGAGACAAACTGTTAACCCACACACAAATGAATATATAATGTCCAGTGCTAAGAAGAAAGTTCAGAGAGGTTAAGCAGGTAGAGTAATGAAGGGTGGGTGTTATTTTAGATGTATTGGGTAAGAAGGTTTCTGGGGAAACTTGTCACTTGAAGAGAGACTGAATAAAGTGAGGGAGCAAATCAGGAGACTATTTGGGAGTATTATTGACTAAAGGAACAACAAATGCCAATGATCTGAGGCAGCAGAATGAGGTGTGTCTGCTGTTTTTCTACATGTATACTAGTGGTGGAGGATAAAACTGCTTTTTGCAAAAAATGGGCTAAAAGTGGAATTAAGAACAAGAAAGGATTAAGCAAAATCTGTGTAATTGTGAAACTAGAGATTGTAAAGAGCCACTGGTACCACAAACAGGGTCACTCAAGCAGGTAGCTAAGCATGGCTAGAGGCCACCTCAGTGAATATTTAAAGTACCCCAAAGCAGCATGTAGAAAATCAATTGACAATGCTTAATATCAAACCAGGATGACAACACCTGAGATAGTGCAGAAGGAAATGAAGTTCTATGAGCATGGGGCAGTCATTAAGTGGGCTTGAGAGACACTAACCCACATGGCTGAGAGCCACACAAGGCTGGGGGGACACCTGGCTGGGTGGGGTGAGGCTGGTATAGAAGTAGTTCTACATTTCTCTTGATATTTGGTTCTCTTAGGGGAAAAAGTGACATAGAGACCCAGTGTCACTTTGTATTGTGCTGTCACCATACTCTAGTCACCAATCAAATAGAAGCTAATATGCATTGTTAACACATGTAGAGAAAGACAAAACTTGTGCTATAGGAGAAAAATTAGGGCACTGTTTCCGGAAGCCAGTGAATGGACAGGAGTTCAAGGAAATATATCAGTAGTTGAGTAGCCAGGATCAAATATTAGAGAGCCAAGAAAGGGCAGCCAGAGCCAAATCATACAGACTTAGGACATTGGATTTTTGTTAAGTGTGATAAGAAGCAATTGAATGGTTATAAGCGAGGGAATAAAGTAATCCGTCTTCTATTTTAGAAAGAACATTCTGGCAGTTGTGTGGAAAATAGGATCTAGGGATCAAAAAAGGAGAACTAAAAATAAATAAGCAGCTATCCAGATAGCAGATTGTGGCAGATTAAACATCACTGAACCATGGTCATTGTAATAAATGGTCAGAGTGAATATGTTTTTAAAGAGGAGACAACAGGATTTTCTGGTGGATTAGATGTGATTTTTGAGAAATAGAAATCAAAGTTGATTACAAATCTTTCTTTTTCTTTTTTCCTGATCCAACTGAATGTAG
This sequence comes from Rhynchonycteris naso, assembly GCA_037038555.1. Taxonomy (NCBI): domain Eukaryota; kingdom Metazoa; phylum Chordata; class Mammalia; order Chiroptera; family Emballonuridae; genus Rhynchonycteris; species Rhynchonycteris naso. The sequence goes on along the minus strand of CM072999.1, from coordinate 163,582,125 downwards.
ATGACATTTACTAAGATGAGCACAGGGGAAGGAGAACTTTTAATACGGATTCAGAAAGGAAACAACAGTCCCACTATGAACATACTAAGGTTAAAATGCCAAATAAAAATTCAACAGAGGGTGGGTGTGCAGGGAAGGAGAAAGCTTGGGTTAGAACTATAAGTCACTGCATCAGGAGCATGTGGGTGACACTTGAAAATATGGGACTGGACTAGAGGGTAAGGTAAATACAGAGGATATCTGAGTCTGATTCCTAGGGCAAATAGGCATCAATAAAATAAACAGAAAAACTCAACAAAGTTGCAGAAAAAGAGCTGGGGAATGAGTGAAAAGGGACACAAAGGACACTCAGGAGACTGTGGGTGTCACTAAATTTAAATAAAGAAATGTTTTAAGAAGAGAGAAGTAACCAATTGTGACAAATGTTCTCAATATACCATAGGAAGTAAGAACTGAGAAACAGCCAGTAAATGGAGCACATGTAAGTCATTGCAATCTTGACCTGTGTGGTTTCAGTGAAGCAGTAGAGTACACTGAGGACAGAATATGATAAGAAAAAATGGAGTTGACCAGTATAGACAATCATGGTGAGGTGTGTGATGTAAAGCATAATAAAAGTGTGGTGGTGGCGCAGTGGAGAGAGCATCGAACCTGGACATGGAATACCCACGTTCAAAACTCTGAGGTTGCCGACTTGAGTGTCTACTTATCCGGCTTAAGCGCAGGCTCACCAGTGTGAGCATGGGGTCACTGGCTTGAGCATGAGATCATAGACATGACCCCATGATCGCTGGCTTGAGCCCAAAGGTGGCTGGCCTGAGCAAGGGGTCACTCACTCTGCTGTAGCCCCCCACCCCGTCAAGACACACATGAGAAAGCAATGAACAACTAAGTTGCCACAATGAAAAACTGATGCTTCTCATCTCTCCCTTCCTGTCTGTCTGTCCCTATCTGTCCCTTTCTCTCTCTCTCTACTTTGTCACACAAACAAAAACATGTGTGGACTGCATGTAGCTTGAGGGAGCTGTGAGGTAAAGGGTTTTTTTTATTTTAGTATGATGGGAAATATTACAGCATGTTTATGTGGTAATGGAAATAGTCTAGGAAAGAGGGCACCTAGTGATGCAAAAGAGGGAGGAGATGAATGTGGGTAGAAAACTAGTAAGTAAAAGTAAAGAATGAGGGTGACATGCATAATGTATTGACGTTGAGATTATTAGGCTAAACCCACAGAATATAAAAAGAAAAAAGTTTAAAAACATAGCATGCTTCACAAATAAGCTAAATAGTCCTAGTAAATAAAGGAACAAAAATAGAAAATGGTTTTAAGAACAGAGGTTAAGTTTCCTAGGCTCCAGAAACACCTGGAAATTGAATATATATAATAATAATAAGAGCTAAAGTGCTTTTTAAGAGTCAGTGACCAGAGCCAAGCTCACTCACTTCTAAAACTCATTCCCTACCTCCTGTCCAACATGTGAGAAGGTGCTAGGAAATAAAGGTGGTGACCACTGTTCAGGTCCATGCCTTATATGAAACTCTGTTCATAGGCAGAGGAAAAGGACATGAGTAAGTACCATGAAGCATGACTGGTAATAGAAGACTCAAGTTAGGTAGGTGGATCTCTCCTATGCTGCTAGGAGAAAAAAAGAGGAGGAGTGTGCATTTCATTTAAAATATCTGCAAATTAAAATTACAAAACAAAAAGGAAAATATAATAATAAAAAAGAACCAACAAAATAAACAATTAGAATAGTTTGGGTAAAATACTTCAACTAAGTATATTTATCCTAAATCTTAAATGAGATGCTACAAATATCTATGAGATGCCTATTCAATGTCAAACATACTTCTAGATGCTGGAAATAGAGCAAATAAAACACACTATAATCATTCCCTTCATGGAGCTTACATTTCAGTGGCTGAGATAACTGAAGCAATTAATCCATAAAAGTGTGCAAGAAACTCTGAAATAGCACATAAAAGAGTTGGTATGAGATTAATCCATTGAAATATGGAAAATAAGAAGATAGTCATTGATTTTTTAATGCAAAAAAAATTAATAACTTTAGATTGAAAACTTTAAAAGAATAGATTGGGCCTGACCTGTAGTAGCTCAGTGACTAAAGCATCAACTTGGAAGGCTGAGGTTGCCCATTCAAAACTCTGAGCCTGCCCAGTCAAGGCACATAAGAAAAGCAACTACTACAACTTGATGCTTCCCATTCCTCATCCCACCCCCTCTCTCTCTATATATATATATTCTCTCTCTAAAAATAATGAATAAAATCTTTTTTAAAAAATTAATTGAAAAAAAGAATAGATTGGAAAACCTGTACAGAAATGCAACATCATTTAAAAATATGAAGACTTAGTTAAGATTTTTACAGTAAATATTGCTTCAATACACACCGAATAAGAGTCCCAGAACAGAGGTCAGCACACTTTATCTGTAAAGAACCAGATGGTAAACATTTTAGGTCTTGCAGACCAATCACCATTCTGTCACTGCAGTGCAAAAGCAGCCATAGACAGTTGGTAAACAAATAGGTGGCTGGTATAAAAACAGAAAATTGACTGTTTTGGCTCTTGGGCTAGATGTGCCAATCTCTCTTTTAGAAGAAAAAGGGAAGAATGGGTAAGGAAGCAATGTTTTGAGAGGTAAAGTAAAGAATTACACAGGAATAAAGAAATTCATTAGTACTCCATTTAAAACAACTCGCTGAGAGCTAAGCAGAGTAATAAAAATAAATCAACACATTTAAACATTATAGTATAATGGAAAAATATTAGAGGTAAAGAGAAGAATCTTAAAAGCCAACTGAGGAAAAGAACTGATGACCTAACTTACAAAGGAACAATAATTATACCTACAGCAGTTTTCTTATCAGCTCAATCATGCCAGGAGAAAATGGAATAATATATGCAAATTGACAACCTAAACCTAAAATTTGTTACCCTACCCATGTTATTCTAGAAGGAGGGCAAATTAAATCACTTTATCATGAAGTAGAGGAAGAGCTTGCCTGTATCAGACACACTAAAATCAAAACATGAACTTTTACAAGAAAATCCAGTACAGAGTGAGAGAATGGATTAAAAAAACATGCAATTAATTCTTATTCCAGTAGTTCTGTTCTGTAATGTCAGTATAAACAGTCAAATCTGGAATACTGAACCACTCTTCCTAGGGTAGATACATACATTTATCTTATATAGATTATAATTTTAAATTCTAAAAATAGCTCATTCTGATAGACTTATTTTTCTACAAAAATGAAAACTAGGTTCAGAAGTGTTAAATGACTTGCCTGAGGCCAATCCACTGACAGATGCCAAAGTAGGCACTCCAACCCTATCTGACTCAGCCAGAGCTTCCTGTCCTGCACTGCACTGCCCCCTATCGCCTCCATCCTCTGGTCATCTTTTCATGAGCACTGACACAGCTACAAATAGGTGTGTTGGTCGATTAAATTTCCCACCACTAAACACAGGTCAACTAATGACCATGAAAGTTGAGAGTATAGAATGGGTTTACAAATAAATTTTAGCAAATAGGTGAATTCACAGTATGAATCTGGAAATAATAAGGATGGAATATATATTTATCTATGTATATACAATAATATCAGTATATTTTATTATTATTTGTAAAACAAATATGTGATTTATGTTTTTCCTTAAAAACAAACTTGAAATTTTAGGTAGGAAAACAAAGGGGCATTGTTCATGAAATAAGTAGTTTACATTTTATATCTCATTGGAGTATATATAAGAGATATTAAATTATGCAGAAAAGAGCTAACATACTAAGCCTCAGACTGTCTTTCTTAGATACTAGCAAGGTTAACCATCAGCTAATGTCTAGGAACTAACATTTTAGGAGGATCCCTACCATTCCCTAAATGACCTGGTAGCTCAGTGAGCCCAAGATAGTGCTGAACACCATTTTCTTTCTGGGAGTCTGGAGATTTGATACATGCTAGGCAGAGGGTACTGAGTCTAAAAAGTCCTGGGCCTGAGTTTCTAACAATCCTTCCTGGTAGATAGCACTTCACTCATATGGTCACAACAGTTGCTGGAGGAATTGAGTGATCCTACATGACTCCACTGGGAGAGCAGTATTGGAAGCCTGTGCCTGATATCCTACAGTCTTTCCCCATGTGCCTTTTCCCTGTGCTCATTCTGCTTAGCACCCTTTTGCTGTAATGTCAATAAGTGACAGCTATGAAATGACTATATGATAAGTCTTCCTAGTAAATCTCCAAATCTGCAAGTGATCTTGGGGACTACCACACACAAATAAATTTGTATACTTAAGAAACATTTATTTTTTAAAATTTTGTAGCCTTAGGGGGTGCTGGTTTCAGTTATGATGGCATATCTACTAAAGGAATTTCCTTCCCACCATAAACAGATGTAACCTGGACAACAGATATAAGGTATCTCACTCTTTGAGCATTAGAAAACAGACGAAGCAAGGTCATATACTATAAAAGAAAGAAAACAGAGGAGCAGAGCTGCACATTTGCCCAATTCTCCACCTATGAGATCTTCTCCTCCTGTGGCACAGGAAGCTAGAGCCCAAGTGTGATGGCAGTCTCACTGAGCTAAGAAGCAAGGACTTGTTCAAGGCTACTGAAGAAATTACATTTGTGGATCAAGGTAGTAGAAAGAAGAGAGTTGCATGAAGTGGGCAGAAATCTGCACTTCCACCAGGAATTGATAAGTGTTGGAGATAGTGGGAAAATCCAGAAAGAGAAAGAGAGGCCATTGTTATGTAACAGATCATGAAGACTCATTGCCAAACACAAAAGTCATTAATCAAAGTTCATAGAGTAGAGATACTCATGGTCCCTAAGCATTAAGGCTTATCAGAAAAGAACTAAAAAAATAGAGGGTAGAAGTATAGGGAGAGTACAGAATGAACCTGGATATATCCTGATGAAAGTTTTCAGATATTGAAAATGCCTATTTTTAATGACAAGTAATAATTGGCATGGAAGAAAGGCCTGTAGTTGATAAATGGGGGAGCTACTATATTAGAGTCCTATCCTTTGATTACATTTTCTCTATGACTTTATAATCTGACACTAATGTTTCTGCTTAATATTTTATGGTATTTTCTATATTTTCTGTTTCCTAAATTATCAACACCCATCCATACAACATATTACATTAATATTTGTTGACAACATACCAGTTTATGCAGTTTAGTAAAGCAACTCTCTTCCTACATTATCCCCAGTCTCTCTCTTGAACTCACATCAAAAGTTTCAAATATTCTATATTCTGCACAAACTGTTAAGTTGAATATACTCAAAACACCTAAGTATCTTCCCTAAACCTGATATCCTCTGCTTCTATTCTGTGATTAATACAAATTAATATTCATAGCACCTACAACTCAAGATGGAGTCACATTTAAAGACTCCAAAAAAAAAAAAAAAAAAAAAACCAGTCAAAATCTAAAAGCTTGGAGCCACACTTGAAGACTTCTGGTTCACCACCTCCCACTTGACCCTGCTCATAATCCAATCAGTTGCCCTGTAATGTAGATGGCATTCTGTACTCCATAATTCTGACAGATTAATGTCCCTAAAGCACAGCTCTAACCACATCATTTTCCTGCTTCCAAACCTCTCTTCACCTAGTGCACATTACTTTAATTGAAGAGGAGCTATGAAAAAATAAATAGTCTTATATACTAAATTTATTATCCTAAATATAGCAAGGGCAGTAATGTTGCAAGAACCTTGAATCATCACTGCACTTAAGGTTCAGAAAAGCATTGTGTACGATTAAGCCACTAATGAAGTACAGTAGACAAATTCAGTTACAAAATGAAATGGCAACACTATAAAGAATGGCAGCCTATTTAAAATGTAAATAGTAAATTTGGCCCCAGCAGACTATGGTTTTTAATTGTTGATTCTCGAAATCATCAAAGATATATTCATATTGTGTGTGAATGGATGTGTGTACAGAGAAAATAGAGAATTTAATTTATTTTTAGTAATCTGTTCAGTTCACAGCAATGCCCACTGGCAGAAATACTTTGATTTAAGTAGACAAAGCATATATTACCAGGAAAACCTATTTTGGATAAAGCAGTTGCTCTGTGTATAATAAAAACTTGAACCCAGCAGAAATATATGTTCTTAATATTTTTGTAAAGTCATCTTACATTAGTGTTCCATGATAAAGAAAATGAGAGGAAAAGGAAAATGTGATAGGAAACAAAGCTACATTTCTATTTAGTTTTTGAAGAATAATGTAAAGAAATACAAGTCTCTTTAAGAGCAAATCATATTTGAATTGGTGCTAATTTACATCATTGTGTTTCTGTCAGCTGAGCCCTCCGCACCACCCAACAATTTTACTTATCCCTGTACAGGGATGTCACCATGCATGTCACCACTTCTAACCTAAAGCTACCTACATAATTATAATTTCTTAACTTAGTGGTGAATTTCAGCTGGATTGCACCGGTTCGGCAGAACCAGTACCTAGTTTTTTGCTGAGTTCGGTGAACTGGTTGTTAAAATGGCACTTGTAATCAGGGTTCTCTCTTAGATGGGTTTCTGGCCAGCCACCCAATGTGAAAATCACAAATTTGAATTCTTTAATCTTTTTTAACATTCATCTGTGCAATAGCGTATTCTAAGTGCCCGTAGTAATGCTCATTCTGTCCATTGATGAAAAATATTTGACAGAACTATGCTTGTAATATTTAACTGTTTCTAATATATCAAACACAATGACTATTAGTCTGATCAGCCTACCTCTAAATGAATGGGATCCTACTCCTATAGTGAAAAGATGGTAAGGATAAATCACACAGCTGATGATCTCAGATAAAAGCGAAGAAAATTTTAAGGATGCCAATCAAGAAGCAATATGGAGCCGGACCAGGTGGTGGCGCAGTGGATGGAGGTATTCTTCCTGAGATCAACCCTTCCTCTTGAGTTTCTCTTTTACTTTTATAAATAATTTCATTCTTATGGGAAAGGTAATATGTAAATATGTTAAAAGAATATTTTAAACTACACTGTAAAAATAACATCGTTGTAAAACAATTATCTTACACTAATTCTTTAGTGTCCCTTCCCTAACAATTTCTTTGAAGACTTCAAGGAATTTAAGAATTTTTACAGAAATGAGAGCATAACTTTGTGTCCCTTTTGATGCAATATGCTCAATTTTTCTTGCTATATCTTCAGCCTCTCCATCCTTTTCTTTTTTTCTTTTATGGCCTCCTCTAATTGACCCTTACATTTTTATTTTAGTCTTCTGTTCAGCAATTACCATTCTTTCTAAAGTATAGACTCTCATGAAAAGATATACTTTATCTTGATTTTAACAACCATCTATTGTTTGAACTTACAAACTTCTATCTTTAAGCAAGTTTGAGCTTATATAAAAGTAGTAAATCCAGCCCTCACTGGATATGTACCCTTATTATGTATTTATGTTCTTCAAACTCATCCTGTCCAAACCTGAGGTCGTTTTTAGGAAATGCTTTAATTTTTAAAACTCAGAGGCTATTACAGCCTGGCCTGGTGATTTTGGGCAATACAGTCTCCTCAAAAAAAATAGGCTTCCTCTTTATTCGTGCCTTGTCATTCAAGTACCTACAAATGAAAACGTGGTCTAAACAGTCAATAAGCCTTAAAAATCTCATCTTTGACCTGTAGACCAATATATTTATCATCTGCTTCTTTTGCTTAATGGCTATTAACTAGATGCACTTTCAGAGTCTTGGGTGTAGTGGAAAAGTAATAATGTAATTTCATTTTTTGCTACATAGAACCCCAATCTAATATCCTGGTAAGGCTGAGACTTTGCTGCATCTGCTAGTATCAATTTCAGCCTGGAGTAGAAAAGTTGGTTGTTGGTTTCTTTGTGTTTTTCAACATTTATGGTTTCAATTTACGTATTTGGAAACTGTATTTTCTTACCTTCCTGCATCAGACAGGCTCCTTTTAGTCTCAGTTTATCCGCTTCTTGTAGTTTATTGCTAAAATCATTAAGAGATAACCATCACCTTGGAATCTTGTGGATTTTTTCATTATTAAAGTAATGATGTATAATAAGCTTCACCTACGACCAACTTCACTTGACTTTGAAAAAAGAAAAGGATAGGAAATGATAGAGCATTCATAGCAAGAGTACAGCAAAAGTCTCGTGGCATCCAGACATAACTTCCTATTTCCCGGTCATTCCTCCCCTTTTAATATGCGTGATCATGAGAGATGAGGCTTAGTATGGGTGGAAAAATCCAAGCTAACAGAAACAGTTAGCTCTAGGGTACTTTCATCCTAGCCAGTCATGTAGTTCCTCAAGCTTATGACTAGCTGGTCACACTCTTCCCCCAAGGGTTCTGTATCATATGGTAACATAACCTCCTCAGTTGTACTGCACTAGTTCCAATTCTCTAGGCAGCTTTGTCTCATCAATACTCAATCTCAATAAGGAAGTAAGAAAGCTTGTCCTAATATACAAAATTTGACCCAGTTCTCTTTTATCTTGGATCAAATATAGGTAATATAATAACAATTCCTTGAATTAATGTTGCAAGAGAATTTGCTGAGTCATCCCATGAAACTGGAGGAAAAGCTATAAAACCAGCTATTAATTCACCCTTCCATTATTTCTCTTAAATCTCTCAGCCAGATTAGCTCACAGTCCATGTCCAGTATGCAATAGTAAGGTCACTATTCATTCGATCAACACACTTTGAAAGAGTCACATGATTTTGAGCTTTGAAAACCTGTCTTTCTACCCACTTTCTTATTACCTCCAATCAGTAAAAGTCATATTTATTCTGTGTGCTTTTTCTGTACTTTACAATTTTCTACCATGAAAAAATATTGCCATTGAAATATATCTGTTAATAGAACCATGTAGAATTTTGTAGATAAATTTGTGAAAATGTCATTAGGAATAGAGATAACAAAATTATTAGATGTAGAGAGAGAAAGATGTTTAATGAGAATGTGTTTCTCCTGTATATATGCCTACTGAGTATAGAGGTATATGTATGTATATAGAGTCTATATGCATACACACACACACACACACACATGCACACATCTACAGGGTGGGACAAAAGTAGGTTTATAGTTGTGCAAATGGAAAGTAACATAATAATTAATAAATAATAATACAAAATTAAACTGTTTCCCATACTTACAACTATAAAACTACTTTTGTCCCACCCTGTGGAAAGAAAAATAGTTTCTCATTAAATATAGACTTAGTATTTTTAATATATATTGTACTTCAATTTTCTCAACATAATTTAAACTATTGAAATAATTTCTTTAATAAAACTTTCTAATTTATTAAAACTAAAATTAATTTTCACTCTCCATATTTATTTTCATAGTTACCAAAATTATGACCTAATAATTATTTTTATACTCACATAAAGTATCTATTATTTTTTCCATTCTGATTTAACATTCTACTATTTCTTTTTGTTTTTCTTACTCCACTGAACTTATCACTTGAGCTCCTCTTATTAATTAGCTGATGACATTTGGGACTGGTTCATAAGTATGTAATTTTCTTTCACTATAGAGGAAAGATACTGACACTTTCTTATGTGGGCTATAATTTGATGTAGGAAAAAAAGAAATATACCAAAAAAATAGAATACAGAGAAATGCATATGATAAATGAGAGAGCTATGTGCACCTAACTAGAACTGGATAGAAAAGAATTCTAGAAAAAGAAGGCAGGGTTAGTAGGAAGGATGCTAGCTGATGTGAATCTTAGAATTTTAAGCAAAATGTATGCTCGGTCATTATAATAAAGAGAACTGTCAATGTTGTTTTATATTGAAAGCCTATAATGTGTAATATTTTTAAATTCCAACTTAGAAATGCCACTTAAATAGCGCTTCTAGTTTCTGTCAACATAAGTACTAAGTGATTTGCTCAGCAAGTTATGAAGATTGTAAGCCTATGGAAGTTTTTGAACTTTATTATTTTCATTTTGAATATGTCAAAACATGTAAATATTTTAGTCTTAGATACCTACTCAATGGAATGATGACCAAATTTGCAACAGGCAGTGATTAAATTGTGCTCTTTAATTTCACTTTGAATGTTGATACTATAAGTTGGTTTCAATTAAGATCCCAGTTTATTCAGATAGTAATTAATTAAAAGAATGAGAAAGAACTAGAGGCTACATTCTCTGCATCAAGAGAAAAAAAAAAAGTGTTGTTTTTACAGCCAAATCACAGAGACAATGTAGACTGAAAAAAAAATCCTGTTTAGAGTAGAAAATAGGTTATTCATTTAAGTTTCTCCACATATGTTGAACAAGAAATATATAGACCTAAAATATGATCTGAGGTGGAACATATATAGTATAGTTTAATTGGTGAATGATTTCACTGGGGAAAATTAATGATTGGGATACAAGAAAGCATTTTTATTCTACGTTGTTGCTCTTTTGCCTGCATTCTACAGATTATATTGCAAACATATCTCAAATAAGCTTAGATTTTTATCAAAGGACTTTAATGAGAGGAAGAAAATACACTTCACTGGCTTAAACTGTCTCAGAACCCTGGCATGTAAATCCTAGATGATGGCTTAATTAAGGAACCACAGTGAAAGCTTATCAGAAATATAAATTGTGTCAAGATAAATCTTTGAATGTGGTTGGCACCTTTGCCCACCTACCTTAACGGAAAATTTTTGTGTTAAGGTAAGCATGACCTTGATGAATTAAATCTTGAAAAGAATGGTGTGCTGTTTTTCTCTTAAACAGCAATTTTCATATTAACATGCGTGACCTATTAAAACAGGAATAAATTACTAAGGAAAATAAGACTATACTTCCATTAAGTTACCTACAGTCTTTAGTTAAAAACAAACTTTAGAAAATATCCTTAAGTAACTCTTGAAGATGAAGCAGTTTCTTTATCTTTGTCAACCTGGGTCCCATATTTAGGAGGGAAAACACGATGCTGAATGAAATTTAATCAGAGAAACAAGGAATACATTTTTAATATAAGTAGGTCCAGTACAATAATTGGGAGATACTGAAACTAAAATATTACTAGTTGATTATCTAAAATTCTAATTTAATTAGTGTCCTTTATTTTACCTAGCAACTCTATTTTTTAGGGAATAGAAAAACCATAACCTCCTTTATTTTTATAGTATATATACTTAAAACTATAAATGATCTAATCTGATATACATTGTCCTCGTTTACAGTTTTATTTATCAATTTTGTTTTTCTTTATTATCAAGACCACTGAAATTTATATGACTGCAAAGTAAGAGATTAAATGTTTAAAAATCCCCTTTCAACAGAGTTAATGTATTCTACAGTTATTTTAATGTGATCATGTTGTTCACATTCATAACTACAATGAAGTCACTAGAAGTTTCATTAATTATAATGCAATCTTGTGTGCTCTTTAATAAAACAGTACTTGTTTTCTAAGTTATAAGCAATTTAACATGGAGGCTTTTGGAGGATAACAGTGTTGAAAGGCTTGCCAGATAAAGTGTGGCTTAAATTAAATTCTGCAATACTGATTTAAAATCCTCATTTGGAATAAAGTCTATTCAAGGGTGGTCTCCAAGGCGCAGTACTCTGCCAGGATGTCTTCTGTTTGAAGAAGTTGGTAAGTGCAGGTTCAATCTGCAGTTCTATGTGGTCCACTGTAATAATTGGGTTGAGTCTTGTATTTGTTTAGTAACCTCTTGGTGAATAGGAATCAATATTCTAGAGTAAGCCTAGATCAGAACCCCTGTGCTAGACCAGATAATTTTATAACACTTCTAAATCTGTGTCCAGCCTTGTGCTATCAAGACACCCCAGTCTTCTAGCTCCTGAAGCTTTTCTTTTGGGCAGCAACAGAAAATGTATGTTTTCTCAGCAAAACTCACATTAAGAACAAATTATTAACAATTCTTTTTTTTTTTTTTTTTTACAGGGACAGAGAGAGAGTCAGAGAGAGGGATAGATAGGGATAGACAGACAGGAATGGAGAGAGATGAGAAGTATCAATTATTAGTTTTTTGTTGCCATTGCAACACCATAGTTGTTCATTGATTGCTTTCTCATATGTGCCTTGACCATGGGCCTTCAGCAAATTGAGCCACCCCTTGCTGGAGCCAGCGACTTTGGGTTCAAGCTGGCGAGCTTTTGCTCAAGCCAGATGGGCCCGTGCTCAAGCTGGCGAGCTCGGGGTCTTGAACCTGGGTCTTCCGCATCCCAGTCCGATGCTCTATCCATAGCGCCACCACCTGGTCAGGCCAAATTATTAACAATTCTAATATGCTTTGTAGGATAATAGTAGAGCAATATTAATAAAATATTTAACTAACTAGTCCTTTATTGCCATACACATAAATGTACAAATAACTTAGATTCTCTAACCCACCTAGTACATATTTTTTTAAAATTCAAAAAGAATAAATATTATTAATAAATTAAAAAGGAATAAGTGTTATTAATAAATAATAATAGCCTGTAGCTCATATAACATAATTTACCTCACACATACCATAACTTCTTAACTAATTGGGCAGATTCTTTACCAAGGGAAAGAACACCCATCAGGAAAACTTTTCCAAAACATACATGCCAGGGGCTTACCCTTTAATTTTTTTGATTTAGCAGATATAGATTAAATAGCAGTATCACACAACCAAAAGAAATCCACATAAACTTTTGAAAACTAAGTCAAATAAAAATCTATTGAACATATCTAGATAAAAACGACATTACCTACAGAACAACCATTCAAATGACAGTAGATTTCTGATTGGAAACTACCAGGGCCAGAAAGAAGGGGAACAACTGTTACCTCTGAATTCCACATGCGGCAAAATTACCCTGCAGGAAAGAGGAAATACAGACTTTCTGAGACACAGAAAAACTAAAGAATTTGTCACTAGTAGGCCTGGCCTTAAAAAATGGCTAAAGAAGTCTGGCCTGTGGTGGCGTAGAGTGTTGACCTGGAATACTGAGGTCATCAGTTTGAAACCATAGCCTTATCCTGTTAAGGCATATATGACAAGCAACCAATGAACAACTAAAATAAAGCAACTATGAATTGATACTTCTCACTACCCCCCTTCTTTCCTCTCTCTGTAAAATCAATAAATAAAATATTTACCCAAAAAAATGGCTAAAGAAAAATCTTCAGAAAGAAAGGAAATTATAAAAGAAGGATTCTTCCAGCAATGGGAAGAACAAGGAGGAAGAAAGAAGAGTGAAATGAGCAGTAAGATAGATACAGATTATCTTTCTCCTTGTAAGTTTTATAAATCACTCTGATGATTAAAACAAAAAGTACACCACCAATGGTTATCAAAGACAATGATGTTTAAAAATAGAGAAGATAAAGGGACCTCAATGGAAGTCAGGTTTCCTTATTTCACTTGAAGAGGTAGTAGGTGATGTGGTGATAAGGAGACAATGAGTGATGAAAAGGCAAGAGGAATGATCCCAGTGGCATTGTCACTATTCTGTATTTTGACCATGCCAGTGGATACAGGAACCTACATGTGATAAAATTGTACCCATAAACATACAAATGAGTATAAGTAAGACACAGATATCTGAAAAGAATGAGTGAATTTTGGCAACATCACTATCCTGGTTATGATTTTATACTATAGTTTTACAAGGTTTTACCATTGAGGGAAAGAGGCTACATGGGATATCTGTATTATTTTTTATAACCATATGTTAATCTACAATTATCTCAAAATAAAAAGTTGAATTTAAAAAATACCTAGGCATGTCTCTAAAAATCTTATGAATATTCTTCCGTAGTGTTGGGCAGATAAGATATATTATGCTCACTTTGTTAAAGAAGGCGCTGCCCACATGGAAGTCTGTTGATATTAATGTGTGTTGGGGGACAGGCTGTGTGCAGGCCAGGTCATTATAGCCTAAGGCTTAGTTTTAAGAGTAAGCTTTTCTCCACACCCTTGACTGATTGGATGATGTAGGGTGGTGCACTCTCATGAGGAGTTCTCCCATTATGCCTCAGCTAAGTGACTTTGTATCAGAGACTTTCTTGTTTGTATAATTGGATTAAAGGTTTTGATTCTACACTATAAAGTGGGGCAAGCCAGGAGCCTGCTCTTCCTCGGTTCCTGAGGTTGGTATTAGAAAAGCGAGCAGAGAAAGGCCATCTAGAGGAGGCCAGGAGAAGCAGCCAAGATGGCGGAGCGTTGAAGGAGAAGCCAGTTTGTGCAGAGTTTGTCCAGAGAAAAGGAGATGGGGAACAGAGGTGAATAAGTCTGGTGAGCTAGAAACCTTTGATTCTAGGAAACTTGGATAAGTCAGTAGCTTTGTGAGCACTGAATGAGTGAGTTTTGGAGCTCAGTGTGTGTTTTTATTTGCCCGCCAGGTGCAAGCTAGGATTAAAGGCAATGGCTCAACAGTTCTTGGCTCCGTTGTTTCATTACCGACTGTCCAAATCAAATGTGAACCTGCACTGGCCAGGTGGCTGTGATGGTGGCCTTGGCTCCTGGCCTTATACATCATTTTCTCCTTTTTAAACACCACTAAAACTGTTGACAGTATTCTCCTCATAGCATTAATTTTAATAAACTGTTTTTGCCTAATTAAAAAGAAAAAAGAAAATCACTGACGCATTTCAGAATTTTCTCCAAATCTTATTATTTCCATATTTTCTATTAGTCTCCAGCCACAGAAAGACTGCATGTTCAACTAAGTGAATATTTTGATAGAACAGTTGTGTCTAAGTATCTCTGAGTGTTGGTCAAATAAGTTTGTAAATATGATATATATGTTTGCTCGCTTATAGTTTGTATTGGGTGTGGGGGACAGGTTGTAAGCAGGTCGGGTCGTTATCGCCCAAGGCTTAGCCTTTCCCATCCTTTTTGATGTTGGGTGCTGCACTCTCATGAGGAATTCCATTATGCCTCAGATGAGTGACTTTGTATCAGAGACTTTCTTGTTTGTATATTGGATTAAGGGTTTGGATTTCTACACTATAAAGTGGGGAAGACTGCGAGCTTGCTTTATTGGTTCATGCTATCACCATTGCAGGGTCTTCCTTGATCCCTTGCCCTCCATGGGATCTCTTGTGGCTTGCCTGTCTTAGTGAGACACCAATAAACAGAATGGACCACTGTAAAGCCAGTAGTCAGGGCCACCATCACAACCGCCTGGCCCATGCAGGTTCACATTAGATTCAGACAGTCAGTAATGAAACAACGGAGCCAAGAACTGGTGAACCATCAACTTTAATTCTAGCTTGCACCCGGCGGGCAAGCAAAAACACACACTGAGCTCCAAAACCCACTCATTCAGTGCTCACAAAGCTACTGACTTATCCAAGTTTCCTAGAATCAAAGGTTTCTAGCTCACCAGACTTATTCACCTCTGTTCCCAATCTCCTCCAGTGCAAACTCTGCACAAACTGGCTTCTCCCTCAGCACTCTGCCATCTTGGCTGCTTCCTCTCCTCCATGTGGCCTTAATCTGCTCTTCTCTCTAATACTACCCTCAGGAACCAAGAGCGAGCAAGCTCCTGGCCTGCCCACTTTATACTGTAGAAATTCAAACCCTTAATTTAATCTACGAACAAGAAAGTCTCTGATACAAAGTCACTCATCTGAGGCACAATGGGATTCTTCATGAGAGTGCACCACCCTACATTATCCAATCAGTCAAGGGTGTGGAGAAAAGCTTACTCTTAAAACTAAGACATAGGCTATAATGACCTGGCCTGCTCACAGCCTGTCGCCCAAAACACATTTATATCAACGGACTTGCTTGTGGGCAGCGCCATCTTTAACAAAGTGAGCATAATATATTTTATCTGCCCAACACCCATTATCCTCCGACTCCACCATTTCTTCATCGTCTGCCCGAATCCAGTGGGAACCTGCATGTGAATGGCCATGATGGCGGCTCCCGGCCATACAACTGGCATAGTTTGTGGCAGGATTCGGAGATCGGTATGGGGCCACCACCCTTGAGGGGTGCGGTAGAGGACTGGTTGCTATTCTGGCTCCCGATGGCTGTCCTGTTAGGGGCCATGGGCTGTGTGTTTTTTACTCAAGAGGAAACCAAGAGTTCTGTGCGAGAAACTGCCTGGGGTTGAAAGCTTCAGTATGAATTGCAAATCGAACAGCAGAAAAGGCTGGAATTGGAGCAAGCACTGGAGAAGGAATTACGGGTTCGCAAGTTGCAGTTTGCCCTGGAAGCTGAACATTTGCACCGGCAGATGTTGGAGAAAAAACTGCAGATTCAAGAGCTCGGGTCTCAGCTTCCAGCCAAAAACCAGCAGCCACAGGAGCCTAAACGGTCACCAAATGAGCAGCAGCACCCATGCCAGTGGAGTGGCTTTGAGTCAGCGGGAGTAGGAGCTTGCACCTCCTCTTCTGAGGATGAGAAGGCTCAGGCTGAAGCTGCCATACGCACACTGAAAGCCTGACTAGTGGTTGCCAAGAAGGTAAAAACCCAGCAGCATAGAGTCCCTCAGGGGAAGCCACAGCCTACTTCCCAGGTAATGAAACAATCTGTGGTCCGGCCCTATACCCAGGCAGAGCTGATGGAGTTGGGGGCACAATTTAGGCAGAAACCTACTGAATCCTTGGTAGCCTGGTTACTACAATTATGGGACATAGGGGTGGATGGCATCATGCTCTCCGGAACAGAGATGGAGAAATTGGCTGCCATTACCACACACTCCTCCTTGAGGCAGCATTTTCAGAACTGCCATGGCAACCCAGGAGACCATACCCTATTAGAATGGGTGATGGCTGCCATTCGTGTGGTCTGGCAGAATACTGGAGAATTGCCAGGGGCAACGAGTTGGTGGCAGTGCTACAGTGAGTTAGTAAAGGTCCTTCGTGAACTAGGTATGAAGAATGCTGTTGTCAACCCTGGGACCTGTGGACCAGACAAGGAACGGTTTACGGCAAAAATGAGGGAATTTATCCTTGCTAGTGCCCTATCAGCCCTTTTTTGATCACTTGTGGCTATCTTGGGCCCCTATGTGGGGCAGCCCATCAATGCAGTTACACAGATGGTAGCAGATTTAGGAGAGCTGGAGGCCACTCGGGATCATAAAGCAGTGAGGGCTGCTGCCCATGTTGCCCCCCCCCCCCCCCAACTAACAAGGGAAACGGGCCTATAAAGGTTACCTGAACACAAATGTAGGTAAATTTTTTTTAACTTTTTTTTTTATTCATTTTATAAGAAGACACAGAGAGAGAGAGAGAGAGAGAGAGAGAGAGAGAGAAAGGGGGGAGGAGCTAGAAGCATCAACTCCCATATGTGCCTTGACCAGACCAGTGCAGGGTTTTGAACTGGCAACCTCAGTGTTCCCAGGTCGACGCTTTATCTACTGCGCCACCACAGGTCAGGCAAATGTAGGTAAATTTGATGCGGCTGGAGCAGATAAGGGGAAATTGGATGGCCAGTCTAATAAAATTCTTTTGGAGCTTTGGCGGCAACTTAAACCAGAACTGAAGTTCCAGCCACTGAGACGAAAGGCCCCAGCAGCTACCAATAAAACATTGGGTGCGCGGGCAGCTCGGTTACAAGATTATATGATAGAGACGGCTGAGGGAGAGGAGAACTCCCAAGACCCATTGTACCAGTTTGAATAGGAAAAGGGCCGAGGCTCCCTCTAATGGGGATGGGCTGGGACCAGAGGCCAAATCTGGAACTGGCTATCCACAGGTCCCCTTCCAATGTACAACAGGTGTTGGCCTTGGTGGATACAGGTGTAGAATGTTCCCTCCTCTATGGGAACCCAGAGCGGTTTGCTGGGACCCCAGTGGCCATTGACGGCTATGGGGGCCAAACTGTTCAAGTGAAGCCAATAACTATTCCATTGGGGATAGGAAGACTGCATCCTAAGCCATATAAGGTATATGTATCTCCTATTCCTGAATATATTTGGGGGGTAGATGTCTTGCAAGGACTATGGTTGGAAACTACAGCTGGGGAGTTCCGGCTGCGGATCAGGGTTGTAAAGGCAGTGTTGCAGGGACACGCATCACATTCCCCTTTGCAATTGCCCATCCCTCAACGTGTGACTAACACCAAGCAGTACTGCCTGCCAGGTGGTTATGAAGAAGTCACAGGGACAATCCTCGAACTAGAAAAGGTGGGGATCATCCGGCCAGCACACAGTCCTTACAACTCCCCGGTATGGCCTGTGTGCAAACCAGATGGAACCTGGAGAATGACAGTAGATTACAGAGAACTTAACAAAGTTGTTCCCCCTTTGCAAGCTGCTATTCACTCGATAGCTAACATGATGGATCAGCTAAGCCATGAGTTGGGGACATACCACTTTGTGGCAGACTTGGCCAATGCTTTTTTCTCTATTGATATAGCTGCAGAGAGTCAAGACCAATTTGCCTTCAGTTGGGAAGGGAGACAATGGACCTTTACAGTATTACCCCAGGGCTATTTGCACAGCCCCACCTTGTGCCATGGGCTGGTGGCTGCTGACTTGGCTAAATGAAAACAGCCAGAGGCAGTTCGCATGTATCATTATATTGATGATATTATGCTAACTAGTGATTCTCTTCTAGAATTGGAGCAGGCAATCTCTACCCTGCTATTCCATTTGAAACCATGTGGCTGGGCAGTCAACAAGAACAAATAAAAGGACCTGGACTATCTGTTAAATTTCTGGTAATTGTCTGGTCAGGTAAGACAAAGGTTATCCCTGACGCAGTTATAGATACGATCCAAGCATACCCCGTGCCCACTATGGTAAAACAGTTACAGGAATTCTTAGGTTTCTTGGGGTATTGGCAAGCATTTATACCTCATTTGGCTCAGTAACTATGCCCCTTGTACAACCTTATTCGGAAGGCGGTTCATTGGGATTGGACTGAGCAGGCACGAGGTTCATTTGCAGCAGCTAAGAGAGCTGTTAAAGCCTTGAATGTGTTTGATCCTGCCAGGCCCTGTGAGCTGAATGTTCATGTAACCTCGGAGGGGTTTGGATGGGGCTTGTGGCAATGGACAGAATGCCGATGGTAACCTATTGGGTTTTGGTCCCAATTGTGGAAAGGTGCTGAAGTTCGTTACTCATTAGTGGAGAAGCAGCTGGCAGCTGTGTATGCTGCCCTCCTGGCCACTGAGAGTGTTACAACCACAACACCAGTTACAGTCAAGACAACATACCCTATTGCAGGATGGGTGAGAGATTGGGCAACCAAACCACGTAGTGGTATGGCACAAATGTCCACCCTGGCCAAGTGGGGTGCCTGCCTGCAACAACGCTGTGCTCTCAGCACCAGCCCGTTGAGGGCAGAACTGCAGGAAGTCTTGGGCCCAGTCACCTATGCGACCTTAGAGTCAGGTGCAGCTGGGGCTCAGGAGGCAGAACCTGAAGTCAGTTCCTACCAGGAGGGGCGGGTGCCCATCCCTGAGGATGCCTGGTATACTAATGGTTTCAGCAGCGGCCAACCTGCCAAGTGGAGGCCATAGCCTTCCATCCGGCCACTGAGACTATTTGGATGGACATGGGTACAGGCCAAGCAGCCAATGGGCAGAATTAAGAGCTGTTAGGCTAGTTGCCCATAAGGAACCTTCACCTCTGGTGATCTGTACTGACAGTTGGGCTGTATATCGTGGACTGACCCTTTGGATTGCTACTTGGCACATTAACCAGTGGATGGTAATGCACCATCCACTATGGGGTCAGCCCATGTGGCAGGACTTATGGGAAATAGGACACCAGAAGCAGGTGACAGTATATCATGTCACGGGGCATGCCCCTCTATTCCATCCTGAGAATGATGAGGCAGATACGTTGGCAAAGGTGCGATGGTTAGAGACTGCACCTGCAGGTGATGTGGCGCAATGGCTTCACCAGCACCTGCTCCATGTGGGACAGAAAACTATGTGGGCTATGGTTAAGGCATGGGACTTGATTATGTCCTACGGAGAGGTACTTGAGCTTGTGAGCAATGTGCAGTGTGTTCCAAAGAGAACCCTCAGAGACCACTGGTGTCACCTGGACAGATCCAGAGGGGTTATGTTCCACTGACACGATGGCAGGTAGACATCATTGGACCCTTAGCAAAGTCAGAAGGGTACCAGTATGCGGTCACTTGTGTAGATACTGCCACCGGTCTGCTTGCTGCTTATCCCGCCCGTAATCCTGACCAGAGGGCAGCAATACAGGCTTTGGACCGCCTGAGTGCTGCATATGGGCGACCGCTGGTCCTTGAAAGTGACAATGGTACCCACTTCACTGGTTCAATGGTGAGGCAATGGGCTCAAGAGCTGGGGGTGGACTGGAAATACCATGTTCCCTACCACCCCCAGGCTGCTGGTATCATTGAGCGGTATAATGAACTCTTAAAGCAGGGACTGCGACAGGATGGGGGCACCAGCTCCCTTACTGGGTGGACATGCTGCTTATGGACAGTACTCCGGATTTTGAATGAGATACCTTGACGGGGGAGCCCAGCTCCAGTAGAGGCCCTCCTGCATCGGGCAGCTGCCCCCATTCAGTTGCAGATATGCACCAAGGACATTTTACTCAAGCCAGGTTTTGGACAGCAAGGCAATGTGCTCTTGCCTGCCCCAACAGCCCTTCTTAAAGGCCAATGGCTTCGATGGACTTGGCCCTGGAATGTACAGCCCCCGCCCCCCATCTAAGATGAGTGGCCTTGTTGGCACCATGGAGAAAGGGGCTAGAGGTGAACCTCCAGTTAACTCCTTGGTCAACCAGCACCTGGCCACTTAAGGTAGAAGTGTATTATCCCTTGAGTGCTTAGGAGGACAGCATAATGAAGGGCACCTTTGTAATTTCTTTAGGCCAATAATGAGTTCTATTTTACTTCACATAGAACCAGCAGAAGCTGGTGTATTGGCCAATAAGGTTTAGTGTGCCCGCTCAGGGTGGCCTCTGGTACCAGCTACAGTGCTGTCTGCAGATAAAACTCTGGCCTGTATTCTGCCAGAGGGAAAAGATTTGCCTCTCGGTGCCTTTGATAGCTCTCTTGTTTTGACCAAAGCTTTTGATTTGTTAATCCTATTGCTGTAGTTCAGTGGTTCTTAACCTGGGTTCTATTGAACCCTAGGGGTTTGATGAGTTGGTCTCAGGGGTTCAGAGAAGCCTCTGCCACAGAGGCCAGAATAAAGTAATACTGTAATTTGTTGTGAGTTCATGCACTTTGTTGGTTTTGTTCTTTGATCAAGGTGATGTTCATGCATGGCTCATTTTGTGCACCAGTAAAAAAAAACATATACCTATGTCTTGAATTTGGAAAAAAAATCATATTTTATTTATCTCTAAAGAAGGGTTCGGTGAATGCGCATATGAAACTGGTGGGTTTGGTATCTCAAAAAAGGTTAAGAACCACTGCTGTAGTTGATACTGTTTCTGTTTATATAATTGTATCCCACTGCTTGCACAGTGACCATCATGGAAGATAACTGTGGTTTAGATTGTGAAGTGAGCAAAAAGGGTGGAATGTTGGTCAAATAACTTTGTAAATATGACATATATGTTTGCTCACTTATAGTTTGTATTAAGTGTGGGGGACAGGCTGTAAGCAGGTCGGGTCGTTATCGCCCAAGCCTTAGCCTTTCCCATCCTTTTTGATGTAGGGTGCTGCACTCTCATGAGTTATCCCATTATGCCTCAGATGAGTGACTTTGTGTTAGAGACTTTCTTGTTTGTAGATTGAATTAAGGGTTTGGATTTCTACACTAAATGGGGCAGACTGGGAACTTGCTCTCTTGGTTCCTGCTATCACCATTGCAGGGTCCTCCCTGATCTCTTGCCCTCCATGGGGAAAAGCAGAAAGCTTTTCCCTTGTCTTCTCTTGTGGCTTGCCTGTCTTGGTGAGACACCAATAAACAGAATGGCCTACCATCCTCCAACTCCGCTGTTTCTTCACTGTCTGCCCAAATCCAATGGAAACCTGCATGTGAATGGCCACAATGGTGGCTCCTGGCCATACACTGAGCCTCAGCTCAATTATGGGGCTTTTTGGTTAAGTATGAATCAGTTTTGACTGCTCTTCCTTAAAATGAGAGCTTTCTTGATTACCAAAGCTATTCTTCATTAAACCTCCTTACCTAATAAAGTATTTTGTCCTGCATCTACACATATGATCACAAGAATCACTCTTAATAATGTTAAGGATAGAGTGGATAAAAATATATATATCCCTAACAGATAGTACAGAATATTTACAAAACATTTTATTTTTTGTTTTGCTTTATTTTCCAAACTCAGTGTAACCTATGGGTTGGAGGAAGAAGGTAAAGGGTCTGAAATTTCTCATGTGGTCTTTTCAACTTAGAGTCTTAACATATAAAGGTTCTTCAGGGTAGGCTCATTGTCTGTCCTGAGATCACATCTGTTATTACAGGCACTGGAAAGCTGTCACTTCCATTTGTTGATGAAGCAAAAACATTGTAGGACAAGGTGTTAGATGGTGGGGTCCGACCAGACCTTCGTTCAGCAGACTTGGCGCTTGATTCTGGCTAGGAAAGAATGCAGAGCCAAGACTCAAACTACGAGAGAATGTTTATTTAGAAAGTCACAGAGGTATAAGTGAGATATAGAAGAAATGGGCTCAGGAAGAAGTGAAAGAGTCAGAATAAGGGCCCTTGAAGCCTAGGAGAGAGGAAGGTAAAGGTAATGAGCCTGGGGAGAAGAAAAGAGAAATGAAAAGGTACAGGGATTATCCCAGGAGGAAGAATGTCCTGGATCCTTGTAAAGCCAGTAGCCACAGCCACCATCATAGCCGCCTGGCCCGTGCAGGTTCATGTTTGATTCGGACAGACGGTAATGAAACAACGGAGCCAAGAACTGATGGGTCATTACATTTAATCCTAGCTTGCACCTGGTGGGCAAGAAATATACACGGTGGGAAAACACTTCCCTTCCCATTCAGGGCTCCCAAAGCCACTGACTTATCCAAGTTTTCTAGAATTAAAGGTTTCTACCTCACCAGCTTTATTCACCTCTGTTCCCCATCTCCTTCTCTCTGCTCAAACTCTGCACAAACTGGCTTCTCCTTCAGCACTCCACCATCTTTTCTGCTTCTCCTCTCCTCCATGTGGCCTTTCTCTGCTCTTCTCCAGCATGGGCTCTTCTGCCCCATTTTATAATGTAGAAATCAAAACCAGTATACAAACAAGGGAGTCTCTGATACAAAGTCACTTATCTGAGGCGTAAATGGGATTCCTCATAAGAGTGCACCACCCCACATCATGCAACAGTCAAGGGTGTGAGGAAAAGCTTAGTTTTGAAAAGATATTAAGTCTTAAAAGGGTGTGAAAGGCTTAGTCTTAGAACTAAGCCTTAGGCTATAAAGACCCTGCCTGCTTGCACCAGTCCCCCATACCCAATGCAAACTATAAGCAAGCAAACATATATATCATATTTACAAACTTATTTGACCAACAGTCCTCCATCCTAAGGATTTTGAAGGGCAGAGATTTTAGGGGAGGATCTCAATAGAAAATTCATCAGCTTTCAAGGTGTACCCTTTCAGGATTGTGGTTTCCATTAATTGTTCAGTGCCAGGGAAGGGATCAATAGTCAATGCATTTAGTCCTATGACAGTCAGTGGTGTCCCTTGCCTGGTTTTGCTGCTTTTCTGGGTCTGGAACTGAAACAAAACTGAGGCCTAAATGTATTTGATGCAGGTCAGAACTTCATTGTTCTGAGGGCTTAATGCTCAAAGGGGTTTACCCAAGTGGGGAAACAGCTGCGTTAGGCTTGCTAGCTGCTTTACCTGCTGTAAGCACTTCACCTGAGGAGTGCTTTCCCTCTGGGGCGATTCTCCCAGATCACTCTCCCACCACTGTGAGATGTGGTTTTTCTGATAATTTGCCCTTTCACTGTGAAAATCAGGTTTTCCTTTGTTGATTTGCTGGCCTGTCTTTGTGAACCTCCAATAAATGGGTAATGGCCTGATGCTCTCAAGCTCAACAGTTCCTCTACCGTTTGCCTGAATTCAGTGCAAACCTGCATGGCCTCAACCACCAGCATTACAACCCACATGACTATTGACAGGCCAGGGGAGGAAAGTTCAGTGGAGGGTCTGAACCTCATGACCAGTGATATGCTAGGGGAGGTAAGGTTACCCTAGAGGCAAGGTTCTTGTTTTTCCAGTTACTAAGCACCCAAGGCTTTGCATCCTGATGACCTTTTACACCTGGCCTATGGTCCTTGCTCTGCTCTTGTCCATCTAATGGCCTAACACTCCGTTTGGAATCACACCTTTTTCTTCTCTTCATCCTGTAGTCTCTGAGTCCCTTTACCCTCTATGTTTCTATCTATTTGGAAATTAATTTTTATAGTACACCACAAGCACAGGAGATACTTTGATGTGTATGAATAATGCTTCAATTACATAGTTAGAGATCTTACTTATGAAGAGGGGCTCCTCCTTGTCTATTTCTTTTTATTATCATGCTGAATACATTTAACTCCTTCTTTGTTTTGACAATGATATAATGTTATCATTGTCTTGGAATTTGCCTTCCCTAAGAAGCAAGGAAGAGACAAAATAAAAGTGTCACTCTTTGAGCACACACATTGGCTTATTATCCATTAAATAGTCTACTTTTGTCTGAAGGATGTTTCATGATTAGACAAAACATCAAATACACTTACTAGAAATTTTAATCATCACAATCATGACTTTTTAAACAAATGAATAAACATTGGATTTTACAACAACAAAAAGAAAAAAATAGTAAGTAATGATGAATTCTTCTATTTTTAACCGTGAGTTTTGGCACCAGATATGAATATAGTCTGTTGTGCAGATAAAATATATTATGCTCACTTTGTTAAAGATGGCACTGCCCATGTGGAAGCCCGTAACCCAGGTCATTGCTTGGGATGGGCGTAATTATGTTAATATGTGTTGGGGGAGGGCTTTCGCCCCAAAAGGTTTTAAAGAGAAGAGAGATCACGTTGTTCCATTCCAAGAGAAGAGGGATTATGTTCTAGGAGGAGAGAGCAGAGAAAGGAGAGCAGAGAAGGGCCACATGGAGGAGAAGAGAGGCAGCCATGATGGTGGAGTGCTAAGGGAGAAGCCAGTTTGTGCAGAGAAAAGAAGATGGGAAATAGAGGTGAATAAGGATGATGAGCTAGAAACCTTTGATTCTAGGAAACTCGGATAAGTCAGTAGCTTTGTGAGCACTGAGTGAGTGGGTTTTGGAGCCCAGTGTGTGTTTTTACTTGCCCACTAGGTGCAAGCTAGGATTAAAGGTAATGGTCCACCAGTTCCTGGCTCCGTTGTTTCATTACCGACTGTCTGAATCAAATGTGAACCTGCATGAGCCAGGAGGCTGTGATGGTGGTGTGGCTACTGGATTTACATAGTCTCATGAATTTTATATTACAAATCTAATAGAAAAGAAGAAATCTTATATATGGGTAGCAATTTATATAGATCAAGTTATAAA
This sequence comes from Rhynchonycteris naso, assembly GCA_037038555.1. NCBI lineage: Eukaryota > Metazoa > Chordata > Mammalia > Chiroptera > Emballonuridae > Rhynchonycteris > Rhynchonycteris naso. The sequence goes on along the minus strand of CM072999.1, from coordinate 163,556,683 downwards.
TGAATCCTTGTGATACAGGAACTACCACTGAGTGTTGCTTCAATATGTTACATTATATAAACAATGAAGCAATTATTCTGTCCCATTGATCTGTGTCCATTTTGAGCTCAGAAATAAACCCATGACTTTATAGGCAATTAATATTTGACAAAGGAAGCAAGATCATACGATGGGGTAGAGATACCGTATTTCCCCATGTATAAGATGCACATTGTTTTTGAAAAATGTGAGGTTTAAATATTGGGTGCATCTTAGGCAGTGGTTGTAGAATTTTTTCCTGGCATTTCTCACTTTTTCGTGCTTATTTTTGCGCTCATTGTTGAAGACGGTGTTTCATCATCAGACACAGATGAGGATAAACTAATGGATGGGAGCTTTGACACTGATAAGGAGTTATATGAATTTTATGATGAATAGAACTTGAGTTCAAAACTTTATGTAATACATTTCTTTTCAAATTTTGAGCCCTAAAATTAAAGTGGGTCTTATACATGGGAACTTATAGTTTATTCAATAACTGATGTGAAAAATTGGAAATATACATTCAGAAAAATGAAATTGGACTACCTTCTTATACCATACACAAGTTTATATCCAAAATTGGTTAGATACTTAATTGTTAGACTTGAAATTATAAAAATTATAGAAGAAAACAGGCAGTAAAATCTTCATCATTTCTTGTAGCAATATTTTTTCCTGATTCATTACCTCAGGCAAGGTAAACAGAAGAAAAAATAAGCAGATGGGACTACATCAAACTAAAATGTTTCTGCACAGCAAAGGAAACTATCAACAAAATAAAAAGACAACCCACTGAATGGGAGAACATATATGTTGATATATCTGATAAGGGCTAAATATCTAAAATCTATAAGAAACTTATAAAACTTAACACATACACAAAGAATCCCCAAAACAAACAATTTAATTACTAATTGGGCAAAGGACCTGAATAAACACTTCTCAGAAGAGAATATACAGAAGACTAATAGACATGTCAAGATGCTCAATGTCACTAATCATCAGAGAAATGAATATTTAAACCACAATGAGATTTTACCTTATCCTGTCAGAATGGATATCATCAATAAATCAACAAACAACAAATCCCGGCGAGAATATGGAGAAAAGGGAACCCTTGTGCACCATTGGTGGGAATGCATATCGGTGCAGCTACTTTGGAAAGTAGTATGGAGTTACCTCAAAAAATTAAAAATGAGGGCTGGCCAGCTAGCATAGTGGTAGAGTGTTGGCCCAGTGTGTGGAGGTCCTGAGTTCAATTCCTGACCCGGGCACACAGGAGAAGCACCCATCTGCTTCTCCACCCTTTACCCTCTCCTTTCTCTTTCTCTCTCTCTTTCTCTCCCGCAGCCAAAGCTCCATTGGAGCAAAGTTGGCCTGGGCACTGAGAATGGCTCCCTGGCCTCCAACTCAGGTGCTAGAATGGTTCCAGTTTCAAGAAAACAATGCCCCAGATAGCACAGCATCACCCCATATTGGGCATGCTGGGTGGATCCCAGGCGGGCACATGCAGGAGTCTGTCTGTCTGCCTCCCCACTTCTCACTTCAGAAAAATACAAAAGAAAAAAATTAAAAATGGAATTGCCTTATGGCCTGGCAGTTCCACTTTTTGGAATATATCTAAGGAAACCCAAAACACTAATTTGAAAGTATATATGCACCCCTATGTTCATTGCAGCATTATTTACAATACTCAAGATTTGGAAACAGCCCAAGTGCCCATCAGTAGATGAGTAAATTAATAAAAAGGTGTGGTACATTATGCAACAAAATACTATTCAGTTTTGCAATAACATGGATGGGCCTATAGAGTATTAGGTTAAATAAAATAATCCCAATCAGAGAAAGACAAGTACCATATAATTTCACTTATATGTGGAATCTAATGAGCAAAATAAACTAAGAAACAAATAGAAACAGATTCATAGATGCAGAGAACAGATTGACAGCTGTCAAAGGAGACGGGTTTGAGCACTAGATGAAAAAGGTAAAGGGGTTAAGGAAAAAAATTCATATACACAGACAACAGTAGGGGGATTACAAGAGCAAAAGGGGGTGGGGACATGGAAGAGAATAAATAAAGGGGGATAAATAGAAGAGGGAAAGGGTGGTGAACACACATTACAATATACAGATAAAGTATTACAGAATTGTACACATGAAGCCTTTATAATTTTAATTAAGCAATGTCACTCTGATAAATTTAATCTAAAACGACAACAACAACAGTGAAGCCATTAGATTAAAGTGGCTACAGTGCCTTAGTAGCCTGTGTAAGCAAATCAAAACCTAAGTCTGTAATTCCTCAAGATTGAGAAAACAAAACCCATTACAAGCATATAAATAGGTTTTCCCAAATAAGGTAACAGTCAAAGCTACACCACACAAATAATTTCCTTGCTTTATTTTCATGTCTTCCCCATAAAAGTCTTTCTCCTGGCTCTCAATGAAGTGCTCCTAAACATTCCTGTTTTGATGCTGCCTGATTCCAATAGGTTTTACAAAAATAAACCCTTACAAATTTTAATATGCCTCAATTTATCTTTTAATTGAGTGAATTGTTTGTTATCCTTTAAGTCTTATGCAGCAAACAAATTATAAAGATAAAATGAGCTCTAACAATACTCAAATTCAAAGCAAGTTCTGGTCAACAGGAAGCAGCAGAAGAGCTCAATTTTGCAGTCCGGAGTTTGAATCTAGCTTGGCCAGAGGCTAACTGACCTTGGGCAAATTGTCCAACCTTTCAGAATCTCGGATTCCTTACCTTTAAAATGGAGATAATTAAAGAGTCTCCCTCATAGGTTTGTGAGCAATAAGTGATTTAATATATGCAGAGTAACTTAGAATATTTTTAGTAGATAGTGTTTCATAAGCATTAGCTCTTATATTTAGGTATGGCTTTTATTTTTACTTCCCTCACCCTATTTCTCCCATTCTCTATGGATAGAGTTACTAACATGTTGGGTATGGCTCTCCTCCTCCTTTCTATTGTCTCCATAAACCCTGATCAACCACCTCCATTACTGACACTAGTGCAGACCTAAGTGGGATACAATCCCATTTGGGGCATGTCACTAGATAGCTAAAGACTGTCATCATCAGACTAGTCAACACATTCCCAGTAGACCAACAACAACAACCAGCTTGCACAGCTGATAACTCAGAGATGTTCCTTTCCCAATATGAGGTAGAGATTGTACAGGTTATTTTGCCTTTATAATCCTAATGCCGTTTCCCCTACCTCACCCACCTACCCACCATGTGCTTAAATTTTATGCCCACAATCTACCTAGACTCTGTGCTAGATCAAATCCTTTGCTTGGCAAGAACATTTTTCACTCAGTGGTCAGTATTTCTTCTTTAATAGTTTTTATATTTTCTTTCACAGTATGAGTAATAATACCAGATTCTTGATTTATTAGATGTATTCTTCTCCCGAAAAACTGTATTAGATTGGGATTGCTCTTGTAACAAATTTCCGCAAACACAGTGGTTTATAAAATAACACAAACTTATTTGCTTACAGTTCTGGAGGTTAGAAATCTGAACTCAGTTTCACTGATCAAAGTGTCCTCGAAGTGTTTCCTCAAGGAGGATCTAAAGGGAGAATGGGTTCCTTGCCTGTTTCAGATTTTAGTTACTGTATTTCTTACCTTGTGGACCCTTCTTCCATTGCAAAGCACAGCACTCTGCTTTTCATTACATCATCTCCTTCAACTCTGACTACTGACTGCCTCTTCTAGAGATGTTTATGATTATTGTGGGTCCGGCTTGATAATCCAGGATTCTCTCTCCATCTCAAGAATCTTAATTGTACCTATACCCCTTTTGTCATATAAGGGGACATGCCAAGGTTTCAGGGAATTGGAGGTGGACATATTTAAGTAGTTGTTATTCAGCCTACTATAAAGTTGCTTCATCAAAGAGAAAAAATAAAATAAAGGAGGAAGGAGGGAGAGAAGAAGGGAGGGAGGAAAAGGGAGGGGAAAATGAGAGAGAAAGGAAACAGTAAGGAAGATTTTTTATCATATGGATCAAAGCAAATCATGCACAGCTCTTCTTTGATAAAGCACAAAGAAGCAGCTCATCATCATAACCAGATGGATTCCATGCTTTAAAAATAAATGGGATTTGCTGACATAAAAAAAGAAAGGGCAAAACGTAGGAAAGATAATACAAAGTCTATCCAGTGTGAGGAGTAACACAACCAAGAAGAGCATGGATTACTTAGGGAAGAATTTTAGAAGGACCCCACTACAGAGATTCCGGATCAAGAGGAAAATACCAGATTCCTCTGTTAGTGTAATTCAAGTGAAATCAGGAATGGTAACAGCCCTTTGTGTAATGCTTTCCTGTCCAGTCCCACTCCTCACAAACTTCCATCTGGTAAAAGCTTGATTTTATTGGGGAGTTTAGTGGAGGAGAGTGCCACCATCTGTTTGAATTCAGCAGTAACAAATCCAACATGATGCTACAAGGGAGAACTCTGTTTAATATGTTCCAGCATTGTCAATGCTGGGTTGTTTGACAACGGCCAATTTTAAGAGATATATAGCGATATAATCAGTATGCAGATTCACATTCTGGGGATAATTTCCATATAAAAGATTCATGCCTTCCTCTATGGTCAGGCAGAGAAAAACTTAAAATTCAATGGAAGTAATTACAGCATATTAATTCACTCACTTTAAATCTTGGCTAGAAATTATTTTTGTTAAGCTTGTGTTTTTAATAGAGCAAGAGTGTTAATTATTTATAACACATAGGTATCTGATTTGAGCTATCTTGTCATGTCATTAAAGTAATCATGAATATGTATTTGTGAAACATATTTTTGTTATATCTCATGATTTACAGATGCTTCTGCAAATGCCTGGAATGCAGTCTTTCATTAACATTGCTGAGCTAAATGCATTTGAAAATAAGAAGTCTTAAAAATAACATCAGATGTAAGTAAATAACTAAACTAAATATTAACATGGAAGTTTGTTTAATAAGGATTATGAGAAAAATATTCATGAAGCACAAAATGAGAAGACTATTATTCAAATAAAACATAAAGAGCTTCTATTTTTGTTTACAGAAATATGTCATAAAAGGAAAACTAAAACATTAGAAAGGGAGATAAAAATGCTTGAAATTTTTCTTCTCAATATAAACAATAGAATGTCTTAGAAAATTAGGAGAGTAATTCCCATTCAATGTGAACATCACAATTAGTTAATAGACTGAAAGTAGGAAGTGAGTAGTTAGAATTAACACACACAAATACACACGCAGTGCTACAAATTTCAGTTAATACTATTTAATAAATGGACAAGAATGATTAATTAGAATGTGTACTAGACTGACTCACTCTAATTTAGAGTATTTAGTTTAAATAATATGTTATTCATGTTAATTTATTTCCAGGAGCCAAAAAGAAAGGAGTGCACAAAATAGAGATGACATTTTTCAAAACATTTTACTAATGCAAATTCAAAAGTATATGAGTTATACGCCTTTGTTTTCATCAATCCTCAGTCAAGTATTATGGAAAACCCATTTTTTGAATAATTACTAGGTGAAATATTGTGTTAGGTTCTGCTCAGTGCAGCTGTACAGTACACCGTGGAATAAAGTCTCCTCTGGATCACCTTGAGGGAAAACTATAAAATACTTTACACTAAAATGTTACAAGTACTATGTCTAACTACCCAGATACCCAAATCCTGTGATCTCTTCTACCCTTCTCCGACTGAGGTGAGGCCACCAGCCCCTTAGCAAATCCAGCATGTTTAAATTTGTTCCATTTTCTCAGGGTCTTCCTATGTCACTGGCTAGTTAACTGGGAAGATTAATCCCAGCTGTGAGGAGGTAAAGACAGATAATACTATGCTTATTAAATTGCAGCCTGGGCTAGAAGGGCAGCCAAAGCCACAGGACAAATATGGAGTGTTAGTATTGATTTTAAGTGCTCTTAAAATACTTTTATATACATAATCCCAATTTGTGCCCTAGAAAAATCTTGTTAAAGATTATAATATATCTCCTTCTGGAAAACCTGTATTCCAAATAGATTTACTTTAAAGTAATGCACTGACACTTGTCTTTAAATTATGTGTGTATTATAAACTGAGAACCATAATTATTTTAAAAAGTTATAGAATTACTTAGTATTAAATTTGTATTACTTAAAAAAATAAGAAGTTATGAGATGAGGTAGCTATGAATTATTTGAAAAGGTTTTTTTATTCTAAGACTATCAAGAATGATTGCTGAATTTCATCCTATGTTAAACCATCAATTGAGTGGTTAATCAAAACCCTAGGCAGAACAAAAATTCTAAAAAAATAATGTTCAATAAAGATTGATAAATAATTGAAAAGTAGAATAATTTCTACTTTATAAATATGTTTGGCAGACTTGTACTCTGATAGTACAGATATTTTAAAGTTTTGCAGGGAAAAGAATAGACAACTTCTTCCCACATTCCAATGAGAAAATATCTAAGATCCAAGTGTGGACAATTTGAGGCTGTCTTAATGGTCCATTCAATCACGATGCTTCATTAAGGAGATTGTGCCATGTTAAAATGGATTTAGAAGCTAAATAAACTGAAAAACAACTGATTTGTTGGTACGGCCAGGCACAGCCTTAGAAAATATAGTCATTTCCCAGATTTTTATAAGGCTATTTTATTTCATTGAACTTTGCTAGTCCAAATATACAAAACTTTTACTGAAACTCAAACTTTGCATTACCTATGAGGGAAGGGCAAGCCAAGCAAATTCACAGGTGAAGACCCGAGGAACAAGTAATCTATTTGCAACTATACTAACCATTTGTACTAAAGCAATTAATGTGCTAATTCCCATGGATGTGCCCTTATTCTCTTCCTTAGACCGGAGTCAGCAAGGCCTGTCCTGCAGGGCTTCCCACTTAGTTTGAAGAACTGAATGTACTTAGAAAAAATATTGTGGGTTTTTTTAGCATACAAGAAAAACTACAATTTCATATGGCTGATTATTCCCCAGATTTGGGTATCTCACTCATCAAACTCACCCTGTGAAACATAACAGCTGCTAGCATAAAACCCTGTTGCACTATAATTAATTCATAAAACAGGTGTAATGCCTAATTCTTTTATTCCTCAGTCTCAGTTTTTAAAAGAGGCTCGTATGATTTGTAATTCAAATGTTATGTCAATTCCTTAATTAGCCAAAATTTACCAAGCTTTACTATATGAGGGCAAAATTGTTCTACAGAATGTTTGAAAGTGATAAATTATTGACTTTTAATATTAAACATACTCTGCAGCACAAAAGAAAAAGGAATCCAGAAGGGACAGTTTTTTGTGTGTTTTTAATATTGGGTGCCATTTCTGTTTACTGTTTTGGACAGTCTTCGTTGCTTTCTTTCAGTCTGGTGGCATTTTATTCTAAAAGTCAGATTTGCAATGCCAGCCACTGTGCTTAGTAACAATGGATTTAGATGAGCAACTAACATCACATGATAGTGTCATCAGTGAAGTATTTCTCCTCTGCCATCATAGTTTTCTATTTCAGCATTTTTTCTCCTTTGTATTTGCTCAAATTTATTAAAGGTAATAAAAGAACTTATGAAAGTAAAGAAAAAAAGGAAGGGACAGAAGAGGAAAGAAAAGAGAAAAGTAGGGTGAGTGAGAGGGAGGGGATAAAAGGGAGAGATGTAAAAAATAGAGAAAATGAGAGAAGGGAAGCTGATGAATTTTCAGAAAGAAAGACAAGGTAGTTAGACCCTTGAGTCTGAATCAGGTGAAGGTGTAGCAGGTTATGTGATCACCTGAGTTCTGGTCACAGTTCTTAGTTCTCAGCAAACAGTAAAATCACCATGGATCTGTCTATACTATCAATGGTAGCTGTAACAGTTTCTCAACTTTGGCCCTGTAGATAAGTTGGGCTAGATAATTCTTTGTTGTTAGGAGCTGTCCTGTGCACTATAACAATTTATCAGCATTCATACTCTCTGCCCACTGTATGCCATTAGCATCTTCCCTCCAAATTGTCTCAACCAAAAATGTCTTCTGACATTTCCAAATGTCCCCTGGAGGGCCAAATTCTCCTAACCTCCACTGAGAACTACTGACCTACAGCAAAGTGCTAGATACTAAATTTGGTATGAAAAGAATGAAGGGAATGAATGCCTTTGACTGACTCTCTAAAATTAAATAACAATCACAGAAAATGATGCACATACAAACTGTGTAAAATCTAACTTCTCTAGATTGTGTAAGTTTAAAGATCCTATCAATCCCAACAGCTGTCGGATGGAGGACTATTGAGAATGTTTCATCATAAATCCTGGAAGATGGAGATTAAGCTAGATTTGACTTGATTTAGAAAACTAAAGAAATGTAACAATTATTTTATGTGTGTCTCATAGTGCCAATTTGTACCTGTCCCACGTTAAAAAAAAAAAAAAAAAAAGCTTAGCAGTGCTCCCAGCAGCCAACAAAATCAAATGTGTTATTATCATCCCTACTTTATAGATGATAAAAATAAGTCACAAGAAAAGGTAAGCAACCTTTCCGAGAACTAAAGCTAATTAATAAACAAAATGGATACTAAAATGCATTACACCTTGTACCCTCACTGTTCATAACATTGTTGCCTATAATTTTGCTGAAGTGCCTAGAAAATACTAGTGTATCTTCTCTCGGTTTAATTTAGAAAATATGGGCATCCATTATGTTCCTATCACCCATTTTAGTCATTTCATGATACAAGAAAATTATCTAACCCAATTTTATATTTTGTGGACAGTCAAGACCCCTGAAGCGAACTAAAAGCCCTGCTCAGATGAAGGTGCTGAAGTATGGGAATGGTGGCTACAGGCTGTAGGCACTGTAAACATTCTGACAAAGAAAACTCAGGGTTTTCCTAAGGTTTGAAAAAGGCATGATGAGATGTGAGCTAGAAATTTAAGAACAGTGTAAGTAGTAAATCTAGAAAAAGGCTTAGAGATCAGGAAAACAACACTTATTTCTGCTGCAGAAAGGCCCCACAATCTGGCACCAATTTTTCATCTCCAGCCTCTGTCCTCTTTAGAGCCCTGATAGCCTTTCCCTCTGCATCCAGTCACATGCAAGACTCCACACTACCCTTCAGATGGGTCAGCTACTGTCAGGACTTGAGTCCTTGGTACGTGCCCACCTCTTCCTGCAGTCATTCTGTTCCCTTGGCCTGCTTCACTTAAAATTTCTTGTTTTCTCTTCAAATTTGAAACTCAAATTCAACTCCTTGTATTTTCTAAAAGAAAACCAGCAACTTCTTCTCTATTCCCAAATTCTCTCATATCACTTACTACATTACTTGGAGATTTAAGCCTATAGGTGTGCCTGCTATGTATCAAATGTAACTTGCTTATTAAATATAGCTGTATGAATTTAGCATTAGCCAAAATGTTGTTCCACTCTTTAATTAAACACCATCAAAATCTGTCTATATAAATACATACAATGCTCACTTGGCTACTTTAATTCATTTTTAATTGAACAACTAATGCATAATTCCAATTTTCTTTTACAACTTTCAAAAAAGCTGGACCCAGAACTTTAAAACTCTGAACATCATCCCCAATGCTAGTATCCTCTCCCATTTCCCTTAGTTAATGATATTATGCCTTTGGTCTAAATTTCCAATTTTTAAATCTTTGTCAGTGTGTATATGTGTTGTTGTAAGTTGTTTTGTGTATTTGTTTTTATTTAGGTGGTATCATTCAATATGTACCTTTTAGAGTAATCTGTGTTGATACCTATCGATTATGTATTTTAATTCATAGTAGTCTATGAAATGTTCATTCCATGTTTGATTTAAACTTCATTAAGTTTGTTTTCAATAGTTTAATAATTCAAATTATGCTGCAGTAAACCTTCTTTTGCCCTCAAGCACAGATATCTAGAAATAGAATTGCAAGCCCACAGAAAATTTATTTTTAATTATACTTCCAAATTTCTAACAAAACTGAGCAAATCATTGTATACATACCCTAAAAAATGGCTTGGGAAGAGACCTATTTCCACATTTTTCTGATACTTTTGATTCTCAGCCTTTTTTTTTATTTTTGTAGATAATTTTATTTTTATTGTTATAAACATTTTTCTGATTAGACTAATTTGAGGAGGGCTGATACTTTCCTAATATTAAATATTATCATCCTCAGTTCTCTGTTTAGGTTTATTTAAATCATTGAGTAAAGTTTATTATTTTCTTCATAAACATCTTGCATTTTATAAAGTTTATAATTCAGGCATTTTAAATGTGTAAGCTATTGTAGCAGGGTATTTTCACTATATTAATTTTTAATTTCTTCCTGATGAAAGATAATTTTTTTAAATTTTTGCTTGGGGAATATTATCCAACCAAATTGCTAAGTTCTTTTATTAGTTTCATTATTTATTAGTTGATTTTCTTAGATGCGCTTGGAAATCACCACCTTTCCAATCTTTGAACCATTATTTTCTTTTACTATTTTAGCTTTAGTCTCTAGCATATTGACCAAGAACAATAATGATAATAGATATTCTTTTCTTATATTTGACATTACTGATCATGTTTCTAGTTTTTCATATTACAAACCTCCAAAAGATTGAAAGGAGTATAATTTTTAAACTGGTCATATTAGTAACTGGATTAAGATGAGATTGTTGTTTTTTTATAGGCTGAGTATTTAGTAGCATAATAACTGTCCATGCCACGGTTGGAAACATTGTTCTTTTAATGCACTGCTTGATTTGAATGGCTGATATTTTATTTCTAATTCTGAATTGTCATCATTAATACAACCCATCGCATTTATTCAGATTTCACCAGTTATATATGTACTCTTTTGTGCTTGAGGGATAAGGAGATATGGCTCTCTGCAATTCTATCATATGCATAGCTCTAAGTAGTAGCCACTACCACAATCAAGCACTTGATTGCCTAGAAAGTACTAGTGTATCTTCTCTCGGTTTAATTTAGAAAATATGGGCATCCATTATGTTCCTATCACCCATTTTAGTCATTTCATGATACAAGAAAATTATCTAACTCAATTTTATATTTTGTGCCTTCTCCACAAGATACCACCATGCTACTTCTTATAACCACACTAACCTCTACCTCCCCATCCTAATCCTCAGCAATTCCTAATCTGTTTTCCATCTTTGTAATTATACTATTTCACAAATGTTATATGAATGGAATCATACAACACTATATAATACTTTTGATATGGGCTTTTATTTTTCTCTAATCATAGTTTCCTTTTTAAGTTCATGCAAGTTTTTGCATATTTCAATGGCTTGTTCCTTTTTTTATTCCTGAGTGGTATTTTACAACATGGGTGTGTCTTATATTAACTTTTTACACAATGAAGGACATTTGGATAGTTTCTAGTTCAGGGCTATCATAATAATATGGCTAAGAATATTCATGTTAAGTTTCTGCATGAAAATAAGTTTTCAATACTTTGGCATACACACAAGAGTGCAATTCTGGTTAGTATGGTAAGTCCATTTTTAAGTTTAAAGGGAACTACCAGACAATTTTCCAGAGTGTCTGTAACATTTTGTATTCCCAGTGGCAGTAGAGAGATTGTTATTCCACATTTTCATCAACATTTGGTATTATCACTATTTCTTATTTGGCTATTCTGATAGTTGTATAGTGAAATTTGACTATAGTTTCAATTTGCATTTATCTAGTGGCTAATGATTTTGAACATATTTTATATGTTTATTTTTCCATCTGTATATAAACTGTCAGTTCAAGTCTTTTACTCACTTTCTAATTTGATTTTTAACATTAAAATTGGAAAGGTTTTTATATATTCTAGATACAAGTCTTTTGTCAGATATATAATTTGCAAGTATTTCTCTCATATCCTAAATGGATTTGAATGTTAAATATTTTTTAAAAACTATACCACCTATTTGTATGTAAATAATTCTGTAAGTAAATACTAATTAGGTCAAATCATTTATAATATCTAAAACTTTTAGAGTTTTGCTTCATGTCTATTAATCTGGTAAAGATATTTTAAAGTCTCTCAATATAACTGAATCTGTCATTTTTTTCATTGGGTTTTATCATTTTAGTTATTTTGTAAGGCTCATGACATTATTTTGAGGAAGAAGATATATTTTATCAAAAAGAAATAACTCTTTTCAACCCTTTTAATGCTTTGTGTCTTGAATTTTTAATGTTGATAGAGTTCAACTATTTTCTTTTTGTTAGGAGTTGCTAGAATATATTTTCTATTTCTTTATTTTCCAGAACTCTATATCACTTTGTTTTAAACATCTGTCTAGTAAATAAAATATAGCTGTATTTTTAATACAAAAAACTAACATACTTTAACTGAACTCTATTCGTTGTTATTGTTAATTTATCTGAAGTTACTCCTGTCATCTTATTTTGTGTTTCAAATTTATGATACTTAAAAATACACATTTCTATTATTAGCTTGATTACATTTTTATTGTCCCATTTACTTCTATATGCATATGAAAGTTTTACAATCTACTTCTTAGAATAGTGATTTGCTTGACATTTTTTATATATATTCAGGGTCAGATTTTTAACTAACATCGAGTTTTAATCTGTTCTTAGTTTCTTCATAAACTTAGCCTGCCATCTTGAAGCCAGATGTCTTTCCCAGATATGTGAGGTTCGCTGAACTTTTTGAGTACATATATTTTATTCATGTGTCAGCAATCGTTTATGCCCTTAAAATTTCTCTTCTCCAAATCTGCATTTCAGTTTCTAATGCTTTGCTGGCTTCATGCTTTGGTTCCTGATCCAGTCAAAATGGCAATGAGAGAAGTGGGAGATTTCTCACCAACCTAGTAAGATAGGTACTCAGAGCCAAAACATGGAAATTAATAAAAAGGAAAAGAAAATGAATAAATAGTTCAGCATACAAGTTTTAGGGTTAAAATAATTACTTGCTACATAGTTACAATTTAGCAGGAAAATATATCCTACATGTATGTATATATAAGCTTGTCAAGGTAGCACCCCTAAGTACCCCCAAAACCCAGATATTCAAGATATGTTTACTGAGTACCTCTTAGGCTCCAAGGACGATGCTGTGGTTAGATGTACAAAAATCTACAAAACAGGCATGGTCTTCAGACTGTAAACAAACAAGTACACAAATGTGTTTGTGTCAGGACACCTCAGCAGAGGTGAAATATTTAGCATTTCTTATTCTTTTCCGTAGAGACCATCTTGCAAGTTTCCCTTCTCTCTCTAAAGAATAACTTTAGTGACTTCAGAAGCAAGGAACTATTGAATCCAGTTTTCTGGAGAAGGTTAATGTAATTAGACCCTTTGGTTCTACAGTTGAAGAAAAAAATAGATGTCTTATCTCTAAGGAGTGGATTCTCCTGGAAAAATGTGAAAATATATATCATTCCACATTCTCCACCCCCAAACCCCCATAATAAATATGTGTTCATCTGAATGACTGAAGTTGCTTGTGCTTACCTGGGCAAAGACTGCTAGATGTAAGTTCTTTGGAAATGATTAGAATAAAAACTTCCAAATAAATGGCTGAAAGCAGAAATGAATATAGTACTATTTAGAGAGCATCAAATTAACAAATAGTGCAGTATGAAATGTGGACAGGTAGGCCATGCCTTGCATTGTTAAAAGATCTGCTTTCTGGATGGGATTATGAAAAAGCTTTGGAAAGCAGAAATCATAATTCATCAACATGAGCAATTAATTAAACTAGTGTCATTAGCAAATAATTAAACCAGGAAAATGAAAGTAAAGTTTATTAATCATTTTCAATTATTATGACAATGATGTTAATAACAATTTAGTATTAACATTTGTATGAACATGTTAGAAAATAACATGTTAGATACTGAGCTTTAATTATCTATAGATAGTAATATAAGTAAATCTATAAACTCTTAACATTATTACAAAAGATAAACTAATGTAATTAACTTAAGAGGAGTTCCAGATCTATTTTCTACTAAGATGCTAAAATTGCATGATAGTTGGCTCTCTTCCCCAAGGGTAACCATGGAGAAAGTAGATAGGGAAATACCAAAATAATAATAATAACAATAATAATAATAAACAAACCAACAAGGAAAGTATTAAAACCCTGGGGGTAATAGAGGGATTGTTTCACAGTTGTGTGTTTGGTTCTAGACTTTGGCTAGGATAAGGTTGGAAACCTGGGGTTACTGTGGCAGGGAAAGTAGGAACCGTGATACAGAATTCTGGTGCAGGTGTTTATAGGAGGAAGTTCCTGATAGGGGAATTGGAGACTAGTGGAGCTTTAGTACATGACACATATACTGAATTTTGAAGTTTATAGGTGGGAAGCAAATAAGCTATAATGGAAACCAGAGATCAATTATATGCAGGCTCAGGAAGCAAAGACCTTTCAGAAAAAAGTGACTTCAACAAACATACCAGTACCAGTGAGCTGATGATCTGAATCCAATATTACCGTGGGGTCATTTTACTGATCCAGGGGAGTTGGTGCTATGGATTAAGACTCCTGGCTTGGCAGGGCAGAGGGCCTCTGCTTGGAAAGCTGAGCTTTCATCCAGCACAGGGGATTGGAGAGACAAAGATAGAAAATTGTGGTTCTCAAACATAGAAGTTGTTTCATCTTGAACATTTATATAATTCTGAAGTGTTTCAATGCACAAGACTAAAAAGTTAAATCAAAACTGTCTCAAAGTATCACAGAATGTATTTTCTTTTGTTTTTGCAATACTGAGAGGAAAAAGACTAAATAGTAGGAAGGGCTCCAGTGAACACAACACTCCCATTGAAAAACCCCACTAAGCCAGATTTTAGTGAAAGGATGAACCAGAAGTAGACTGAGCATTATGAAAATATCAAATCTAAGTACCCAACTTTTTCTGTCTATCATTGAAAAGAGGAAATACCCTTGGGGCATGATAACGTCATCAGAAAGATTCAATAAAAAATGATTCGGTATGCCAAGAGACAAAGCAATATGACCAAGGTAAGGAGAAATAAACAGACAGTAATAAAGGAATAAAATGCAGTCCAGATATTGAAATCAGCAGAAAAGCACTTTAAAATAATTATAATTAAATTATTCAGGAGACTAGAGAAAAAGTTGTAGAAAATATATAAATATACTGAAATTTTCACCAGATACTTAGACTACACAAGAAAAAGGTATATAACTGAGATTCTAGAACTTATAATATCTGAAACTAGAAACTGATCTAATATGTTTAACATCAAATTAGAAATAGCAGAAGACAATAAGTAAGGAAGGGAAGATCATTGGAAACCAAAACTAAAGCACAAAAACGTGTCATTAAAATATCAGAAGAAAAGAGGAGAATGGACCATAAATAATACTTGAAAAGATGTAGCTGAGCATCTTTAAAAATTCTAGGAATCTCTAGAGATAAATAAAATAATACCTTTCAGAGACATGCCACTGTAAAACTGCTGGACAACAATGACAAAGAAAAAAAAAGCAGAAAGAAGAGCAAAAAATAATATTACCTTCAAAGAAGGAATTATAAGACTGATGGTGGAAGCTGCAACACAATGCAACAATTAAAGAACTGAAAAGGAAAATTGCCAACCTAGGATTCTTTATCCAATAAAAATATTCTTCAGAATACTCTTTATGAAAGTAAAATAAAGAGGTTTATAGAAAAAGAAACTGCAAGACTATGTTGCCTATAAACCAGCATTAAAACTATAAGGCAATTCAAATTCAAGAGCTCCTTTTATGTAAAAAGATTAGAAGTCACCATTCTGTCCTTAGAACAAGACACAAGCTGGACATACAGAAAATTATGACTTTTCTATGACTCATAAGAATAATGGGGTCACCAGGGCACACCACCACAGTGGAATCTGGAAAGAGTTTAACTCTTAGACTCGCAGCTGAAGTCTGCTTACCTTGAACAGAAGCTATTGGAGCCATAATCAGGTGGAAATACTTAGATGGCAATCTTGATGAAGTGTTGGAGTTGGAGTATGAGAGTGGACTAGCTTCATAGTGAGAAACTATTAAGGACCCCATACTTTCATAAGTTTTTCCCTCTAGGAATTTTGCCAAGTTTCAATGTTAAAGATCTCAGAAAAATCCCCTCCTGGTTCCAGCAGAATAAGACAGAAATTATCCATTTTTGAAATATACCCAGAGACTTCTACATAAAAGCTCTCCAAGGGAAAACACTTTACCAGAGTATTTTCTGACCTGGGAAAATGGCAATTAGCCAACTCCAACCCTCTAACCTTCCTGTCTCACTAGGGGGTGAGGGGGAAGCTAAGAAACATTTTAAAGGTTATAGCTCAAGGACTCAGGCCCAAGGACTAAAAGACTGATTTTAATCAAAATGTTATAGAAGGCTTCCCCTCCTCCTCCCCTTACCACTACATCAATAGGACTATAATGTAATAACAGTGAATTGCAGCTGAAATAGCTTTAAGACACAGAATCTGTTTATGAAAAAGTTCTTAAGAAAGTAGAAAAGAAAAAAAGTGCAGTAAAAATAAAAAGCTTGTGTACCTATGTAAAGCCAGTAGTCAAGGCCACCATCACAGCAGCCTGACCCATGCAGGTTCCCCTTGGATTCAAACAGATGGCAATGAAACAACGGAGCCAAGAACTGGTGAGCCATCAGCTTTAATTCTAGCTTGCACCCGGCAGGCAAGCAAAAACACACACTGGGCTCCAAAACCCACACATTCAGTGCTCACAAAGCTACTGACTTATCCGAGTTTCCTAGAATCAAAGGTTTCTCGCTCACCAGACTTATTCACCTCTGTTTCCCATCTCCTCCTGCACAAACTCTTAACAAACTGGCTTCTTCCTCAGCACTCCGCCATCTTGGCTGCCTCCTCTCCTCCACGTGGCCTTACTCTGCTGTTCTTTCTAATACTAACCTTAGGAACCCAGGAACCAAGAGAGAGATCTAGCTACCGGTCCGCCCACTTTATAGCATAGATAATCCAAACCTTTAATCCAATTATACATACAAGAAAGTCTCTGATACAAAGCCACCCATCTGAGGCATAATGGGATTCCTCCCTACATCACCACCCTACATCATCTAATCAGTCAAGGGTGTGGAGAAGAGCTTAGTTTTAAACTAAGCCTTAGGCTATAACGACCCAGCCTGCCCACAGCCTGTTCCAGAACACACATTCCAAGCATAAGGCCAAATAATATCACCTGGGTGACGGGCTTCCATGTGGGCAGCTCCATCTTTAACAAAGTGAGCATAATATATTTTATCTGCCCAACAACCTACAGCTGAAAAAAATATAAAACACAGCCCAACTCTTAGACAGATTAACAAAACTCTTCACACTAAAGCCCTAATTATTTTAAATCTTATTACCCAATATATCACATCCAACTTTCAAGGTATGCCAAAAAGAAAAAAAAAAAGTGAATATATAAAGCAAGCATCAGAACCAGGTTCAGGTATAGTACTAATTATGGAAACTTTAGACAAGAAATTTAAAATATCTATGATTCATATGTTGAGGCCTGTGTGGAAAAAGTAGACAACATGCAAGAATAAATGG
Source organism: Rhynchonycteris naso (assembly GCA_037038555.1). NCBI lineage: Eukaryota > Metazoa > Chordata > Mammalia > Chiroptera > Emballonuridae > Rhynchonycteris > Rhynchonycteris naso. The sequence continues at coordinate 163,539,095 of CM072999.1, read as the reverse complement.
ATGATTTACTCATAAAGATAAAAACTCTTAAGAGTCAAAAGGTATGCTAGAAATAAAAAAAAATGCTGTAAAAGCATGAAGAATGCATTAGTTGACTGAACAAGAGGCTCAGCAGTGAGTTTGAAAATACTACAATAGAAACTAGCCAGAGTAAAATACAAAAAAAAAAATCATAATAACAAAAAGTATAATCAGATTTTGATGCATTAATAACAAGTGTAACATACATTAATTGGGATACCAGAAGAAGAAAAAAACAAAACAAAAGAAATATTTGAAATAATAATGGTTGTGAATTTTCCAAAATTAATGATAGATATCAAATTACAGTTCCAGGAATCTCAGAGAACACCAATTAGTATACTTAACAAAAAATATAAAATCTAGTCATATCATATTCAAACTTCAGAAAGACAAAGACAGAAAAGAGTTTGAACAAAACTGGAGAGGAAGGGAGACATACCTTACCTATAAAGGGAAAACATAGTATTAAATCAGATTTATTATCAGACACAATGAGAGGAGGACGAGAAGTGGCATAATTATAGTGTTGGAAGAAAATACCAACCTAAAATTCTATATCCAGCAACAGTATCCTTTAAAAAAATGGAGAAATGATGATTTTCTCAGATAAACAAAAGTAAGCAAATTCATTGACAGCAGAATTTTCCTGCAAGGAGTGTTAAATAACATTCCTCCAAGTTAAAGGAGATGATGTAGGCCAGAAACCCAGATTTACATGAAGATAAATAGTGTCACAGAAGAAATAAGTGAAAAAAAAATAAAACTTTTTTTTCCTTATTCTTAACTTACCTATTAGATAACTGTTCAGTGATTACAGTGTAGGACAAATGAAATGAATGGCAAAGATATTATATAGAACACAAGGGAGAAATTGAACTATTCTAAACATATATATACTCTCATTATATAGAATATATATATATATATACACACACTCATTATATAGATGATAGATAAATACACAGATGTACTATTACAGTATTCAGGTGTTCAAAGATCTATTGTAAATTGCCTGCACTGATCATGAAATGGTATAGTGTTATTTGAAAGTTGCAAACTCTAGGGAAGCAACCAAAAATCTTTTAGAAAGTATAGTATATTAAAAGATAATAAAGAAATGATGACATTGGATCATTTACAACAAAATGGATGGACCTTAATAACATTATACGGAGTGAAATAAATAAAACAAAAAAACTGAGAACTGCATGATTTCATATGTAGGTGGGACATAAAAACGAGACTATGAGACATGGACAAGAGTATGGTGGTTACGGGGTGGGGGGAGGGAGGAGAGGGAGGGAGAGGGCGGAGGGGAGGGGCTCAAAGAAAACCAGATAGAAGGTGACAGAGGGCAATTTGACTTTGGGTGATGGGTATGCAACATAATTGAATGACAAGATAACCTGGAGATGTTTTCTTTGAACATATGTACCCTGATTTATTAATGTCACCCCATTAAAATTAATAAAAAATATGAAAAAAAGATAATAGAAAAAGGAAAAATATAAAATAATTAAGAGAATATAAATGAACAAACAAAACAGAAATAGATTCATAGATACGGAGGACAAAATGATGGTAGCCAGAAGGAAGGAGTTTTGGGTCTTGGTGAAATGGTGAAGGGATTGAGAAGTATAGATTGATAGTTACAAAATATTCATGAAGATATAAAGTACAGCATACAGAATATAGTCAATAATACTGTAATAACTATGGTGCCAGGTGGGTACTGAAAATATCAGAGGGAACACTTTGTAAAATATCTGCTTGTCTAATAAATATGCTGTACATCTGAAACTAATACAAAATATAATTTTAAAATATTTAAATATTAAAAAGAAATATTTAATGCAAGCTAGAAAAGGAAATTAAGGGGACTATTTTAAAAAGTAATAATAATTAATAAATGCTTAGAAACACAGTACATGTTAATTCAGCTATATCAATGATAACTTTAAATGTGAATGATCTAAATTTGTTAATTGGAAGACAGAGATTCTCAAATGGTGGAGGAAAAAGAAATATAACCAAATTATATGTTGTCTGCAGATACCTACTTTAATATAAAAACAGATGGCTTAAAAGTAAATGAATGGGGAAGATATTCCATGTTAACAAGGATAAAAAAATGTGGGATATTCACATAAAGCAAACTTCAGAACAAGGAAAATTATCAGAGGTAATGAGAAGCATTGTGTAATGATAACGGGGTCAATTCTCCAAAAAAAGAAAAAAACAAAACAAAACAGTCTTTAACATATATGTACCTAACAGTTAAGTGTCAAAATACATAATATAGAAAAACAATAGAACTGCAAGAAGAAATAGACAAATCCACTATTACTGTTAGAGAGTTTAGCACTGGTTTAATAGTAATTCCAACAGTGTAAAAAAAAATCATAAAATTATAGTTGAATTGAACAGCACCATCAATTAACTTGACCTAATTGACATTTATAGAAAACTCCATCCAACAATAGCAAAATTTACATTCTTCTCAAGCACCTGAAATATTCACCAAGATAGACCACACTCTGGGCCATGAAATACAACTTAACAAATGTTATAGAATTTTTGATCATTGAATGTGCAGTATATTCTTAGACTACAATAGAATAAAAGTAGAAATGATGAACAGAACATAACTAAAGAATAAAACCATGTAGTGCATATTAAATAATATTCTTTTAAACACTAGGATCAAAGATCTTTCTGGAGAAATGCTTTGAGTTAAATGAAAATACAACTTATCAAAATTTGTATAATGGAGAATGCAACGCTTACCAGAAAATTTATAACATTGAATGCTCTATTAGAGAAGAAAAATACCCCATATCAAAATATCAAAAATCGAAGTTTCCACCTTATGATAATAGAGAAAAACCAAGCAATTTAAGTGAAAAGCAGGCAAAATAAAAACTCTGAACAGAAATTATGAAATTGAAAACAGGAAATAAATATACGGAATCAATGAAACCAAAAGTTGGTTCTTTGAAAACATCAATAAAATATATTAATATCTAGCCAGAAAAATCAAGAAAAAGTTCTTCACCCAATGAAAAATGATCCCAAACAGCTACTTGGAAATGAAGAAAGCAGTGAAGAGCAATAAAATAGTAAATAAAAATATACTTATAAATGTACACTGATTGTAAAAACCATAATAGTAATGCATGGAATTTAAAATACAAGCATGATTAACATAACAATAATAGAACAAAAGATGAGAGTTGGGTATAGAATTCAAGTGTTCTAGGATCTAACATTATAAGAGAAATGATAAAATTAATAATTTTATTAGATGCATTAAACTTAATTATTTATTATTTAAAGTAGGGATTTCTACAATAGCCATTAAAACAATAGTAAGAGCATGTATAAACACTTAAAAATGGGAAAAATAATTTAAAATATTTTATTAATTCAATGATAGATAAGAGAGGATAGAAAAATGAACATAAATAGATTTAGTCGCACAACAAACTAAAAAGCTGTTGTACAACAAAAGAAACCATAAAAAAATGAAAAAGGTACTGAATGGAGACTGTAATTGCCAATGATACATCTGATATGGGGTTAATTTTTAAAATATATAAAGAACTTATACAACTCAACACCAGGTAGACAAACCAATTTTAAAAAATTAGAAAAGAACCTGAATAGACCTGTCTCTAAGGAGGACATACAGATGGCCAACCAACACACATATGAAAAAGTGTTCAACATCACTAATCATCAGAGAGATACAAATTAAAACCACAATGAGATATCAAAAAGGCTATTGTAAATAAATCAACAAACAAGTTCTAATGAGAATGTGGAGAAAAGGAAACTCTTGTGCACTACTGGTGGGAATACAGACTGGCATTACCATGGTAGAAAATGTCTGGTAGCACCCCCGGGGCAGGGGCTGGAGAGTCCCTCATGTCTTTAGCATTTCTGCAATTACTGACCTTTAGTACATACATCCTGTCCGAAGTCATAATAGAAATTCCTCAACCATTAACGTCCCTGGTTGCGCAAACCACCTGCAGGCAGAAACTGCAGTAGAAAATTCCCTTCCCCAGCCAGCCTGAAGGAGTATAAGAATCTCAAGCCCCACCAGTTGGGCGCGGCTTCTCTGGCTCACTACTCTCCGAGTCACTGAACCCACCCGAAGGTTCCAATAAAGTTGAACTTTTTAACTATTTGGTACTTTGTCTCATTTCATGCGGGTCGGACCTTACAGAAAATAGTGTGGAGCTTCCTCAAAAAATTAAAAATACAACTCCCTTTTGACCCAGTAATCTCACTTTGGGGAATATATTCTAAGAAACCCGAACACTAATTCAAAAGCATATATGCACCCTCATGTTCATAGCAGTGTTATTTACAATAGTCAAGATCTGGAGACAGCCTAAGTGTCTGTCAGTAGATGAGTGGATAAAAAAGCTGTGGTGCATTTACACAATAGCTGTAAAAATAAGTAAATAAAATCTTACTTTTTGTGACAGCATGGATGGACCTGGAAAGCATTATGCTAAGTGAAATAAACCACTCAGAGAAAGACAAATACTATATGATCTCACTTATAAATGGACTCTAATGAACAAAATAAACTGACGAACAAATTAGAAGAAAAGGTATGGATGGACACTTGGAACAGACTGACACCTGTCAGAGGACAGGGCTGCATGGGGGACTAGATTAAGGTGACCAGACGTCCTGCTTTTGGTGGGACAATCCCAATTTTTAACAATTTGTCCCGCAGCATTTTTAAAAAGTCCCGATTTAAATATATATATTACAATACTATTTTTGCATTATATGAAAATTTTTTTGCTCCATATAGACCAAAATTTTAATCAAGAACCCCCCCATCAATGGTGTCCCGCTTTACCAATTTTAGATGAAAGAAGATGAAAGGATTAAGTAAAAAAATATATATATGTGACATATAGACACAGGAAACACTGTGGTAATAGCCAGACAGAAAGGGGGTAGCAGTAGGTGGAGGTGGGCAAATGAGGAGAGAAATGGGGACAGAAAGAAACATTGCTTTGGGTGATGGATGTATGATTCAGTGTGCAGATTATGTTTCATTGAGTTGTACATGTGACATCTGTACCCGAATATATTTTTAAAGAGCAGGAAAATCACCATAAAGAGAGACATGTGAAGCAAAATGCAAAATAATAGATATTGATCCAAGTACTATTGAAATGAAGCAAATATTTCAAAAAAAAGTCAGAATGTCAGACTCAATTTGAAAAAAATAACATGATAATTAGAAGAGTTACATCACTAATTCTGTGATACAGAATACTTCAAAATAAAAGAATGAGAAGCATTACCAGAGCTACTTGGGGGACATTTGATAATGATAAAGAGATAATCCATCAGATAAACATAGAAATTCTAAGTCCCTGTGTGCATAATTACATATTTGAAAATATGTCAAACAAAACCTGGAAGACTAATTTGTGACCTGAACAAATCAAAAATTTAATCATGATATTTTAATGCATTTCCTTCAATAGCTAATAGAATAGCATAAAGAGTAATATCTCTTAATTTGGCTTTTACCCAAAACTCAAAACTTGAAACTCTAATGAGATATGTTTTTCCAAATGAAGGGGGATTGTGGTTTTCTGGTGTCTGGACCTGTGTAATCACAGACCATATCCATTCTCCTCCCTTGCAATTTGCAGTGCTTTATAACCTGAGATCTGACCTCCCATACTTATTATCTGACAGGATATCTGAAACCTCCTGGAGGAAATATCCTCACAGAATGAAATAACAAGATATTTGAAGAGAATAACTATTGGGAGGAGGGAGACTGCTTAAAATCATTCAAACATAGAAGCATAAAAGCAAACAAATAAAAAATTTGGAATAAATCTAAGAATCCCTGGCCAGATAGATTGGTTGGTCAGAGTATTGTCCTGATGTGCAGACATTGCCGGTTCCATCCCCAGTCAGACCACATACAAGAATGATGGATGTTTCTCTCTCTCTCTCTCTCCTTTCTTCTCTCTCACTCTCTCTCTCAAAAAAAATCAAATACATCTTTAAAAAAAGCTTAAAAATAACAAAAAACTAAATAAATCTAGTAAATAAACTATATATTAAAAGATAAGCAAGATATTTTTAATATGAACTAGAATTAGAACACACATTAAAAGAAGAAAGAAGAGAGTAATTTGAAAACTCAGATAAATTGATATACAGGCCAGAATGGTAATATGGATATGAATTGATATAACTAAGGGATAAATTATTATTTGGAAGAACCACTTGAATATTGTTGGTCAAATAAGTTTGTAAATATGATTTTTATGTTTGCTCGCTTATAGTTTGTACTGGGGGCTGGGCAGTGCCAGATATAAGGTTCTGTGGGGTAGCAGGTTGCCTTCCGACATGGGAGGGGCCATTGTCTTGCTAATGTTTACTGGAAGGGAGATTCTGCCCCACCTCCTAGAGGTACAGGAGAATTTCTTTTCTCTCCTCCTTGATCCATTGCCCTCTATGGGAAAGCAGGTTTTCTGTTTTTCCCTTGGCTTCTCTTGTGGCTTGCCTGTCTTGGTAAGACACCAATAAACAGAATGGCCCACTACCCTCCGACTCTGCTGTTTCTTTACCATCTGCCCGAATTCTATGAGAACGTGCATGTGAATGGTCATGATGGCGGTGGCCTCTGACCTTAAATATATCCAGAAGGAAGAAATAAAAAATAAAGAAAAAGAAAATATTGAATGTTAACAATATGGAAAGTAGAATTTGTTAAAAATACAGACAACACTGGGAACAATTTTTTTTTTTCATTTTCTGTTGCATGAGGTTTTAGAACATTTTCTATATACATATTTCTGCATACATATTTCTATATACATACTTCTGCATATTTGTTTTTTGGTGCATGCTCTAGTTTTTATGCAATTTTAATTTCCTTTTGTTACAGTTAATGGCATGCATTGGTTTTTAAATTGGAGTTAAAGGGCAACGACTCTGGGATTGAACATAACCACAAGGCAATTAATGTTTTACAAACACATCACTTTTACATAATTGTAGTTGTTTTTAAATGTAAAATATAATTATCTGATAAAAACACCCTCTTATTTTGTTTTAAGATTGAATCATGGCTTCTTTGAGTAGGTGTAAATATAAGAATAGTCCTGACACCTTCTGTTATATATGTGGCTGTAAAGCCAGTAGTTGGGGCCACTATCACAGCAGCCCGACCCACACAGGTTCACATTAGATTCGAACAGTCGGTAATGAAACACAGGAGCCACGAACTGGTGAGCCATCAGCTTTAATTCTAGCTTGCACCCAGCGGGCAAGCAAAAACACACACTGGGCTCCAAAACCCACACATTCAGTGCTCACAAAGCTACTGACTTATCCGAGTTTCCTAGAATCAAAAGGTTTCTAGCTCACCAGACTTATTCACCTCTGTTTCCCATCTCCTCCTGCACAAACTCTTAACAAACTGGCTTCTTTCTCAGCACTCTGCCATCTTGGCTACTTCTCCTCCACATGGTCTTAATCTACTCTCCTCTCTAATACCAACCTCAGGAACTCAGGAACCAAGAGAGCGAGATCTAGCTACCAGTCCGCCCACTTTATAGCAGAGATAATCCAAACCTTTAATCCAATTATACATTCAAGAAAGTCTGATACAAAGCCACCCATCTGAGGCATAATGGGATTCCTCAAGAGAGTGCACCACCCTACATCATCCAATAAGTCAAGGGTGTGGGGAAGTGCTTACTCTTAAACTAAGCCTTAGGCTATAACGACCCGGCCTGCCCACAGCCTGTTCCAGAACACACATTAATATCAACGAACTTCCATGTGGGCATTGCCATCTTTAACAAAGTGAGCATAATATATTTTATCTGCCCAACAGTGGATGTTACACACTTCAATGTCAAAGGTGCAATATTTCATCATTTGTGACACGTGAATATATTGCCTATTTTCAAGTTCCCCTTGGCAATTGAAAAAAGAATTGGGCTCCTCATACTGTGTGTCATAATTATGAGAAAATGTTTCATGACTGGACAAAGGGAAAATGCAAAGGAATGCCTTTTGGTATTCCCATGGTTTGCTGTGAACCTAAGACCACAGCAGTGACTGTTATTTCTGTCTGATCCATACAAAGGGCATCGGCAAGAACAAACAGCATATGATCGCATATCTTAGTTTTCCTTCAGCAATATGACCTACTGCACAATCTGAGACACTCCTGGTTCCAATTTTCAATGGTTTTATTTCTTCTAAGGATGAAAAATGTGAACATGATGATCAAGTGTATTTGATAAGATGCATGAGGAAATGGCTGTAGAATCTGAAGGGTCTTCTTCTGATGCCAAGCAGTCATTAACCACTCAGCACTTCAGCCAGACCGAATTGAATGACTTAGTAAGAGACTTGGGCCTATCAAAGAAAGCAGCTGAGTTATTAGCCTCCAGGCTTCAAGAAAAGAATGTACTTCACTGGTCAGCTAAAGTATCCCATTTCAGGAAGCTTGAACAAATTTTTGTGAACTTTTTTTCCCAAAGACAAACACTTTGTTTACTGTCATGATATCAATAGTCTTCTTAGCCAGCTAGGTGTTACCACTTACAGTCCAACAGAATGGTGGTTATTTCTTGACAGCTCTAAACGGAGTCTGAAATGTGTTCTTCTACACAACGGTAATGTTTATGCAGTGGTTCCAATTGGTTATTCAACTCATCTGCGAGAAGATTATAATGACATAAAAATTGTCCTTGACTTACTGAAGTATGAGGAGCATAACTGGATCATTTGTGTGGATCTTAAAATGGTAAATTTTCTGCTAGGATAACAGAGAGGTTTCATGATGTATCTTTGCTTTCTGCGTTTGTGGAACAGCCGAGCTTGGGGGAAACACTAGACACAGAAGGAGTGGCCAAAACATGAAAGTCTGGAAGTAGGGATGAAAAATATCGTGAATGAACCTGTAGTTAATCGAGACAGGGTCATTTTTCCCCCACTTCACATCCAACTTGGCTTAATGAAGCAGTTTGTTCAGGCTTTTAATAGAGAAAGTGAATGCTTTCAACATATTATTTCTGCTTTTCCTGCCTTGTCCTTCGAGAAGATAAAAGCAGGTATATTTGATGGACCTCAAATTCGAACCCTCAAACATGATGAAGAATTTTCCAGGAAGATTAATAAGGAGGAAAAAGCAGCATGGCAGTCTGTAAAGCCAGTAGCCGGGGTCAGGATCACAGCCGCCATCACAGCAGCCTGACCCATGCAGGTTCACATTGGATTCGAACAGTCAGTAAAGAAACACAGGAGCCAAAAACTGGTGAGCCATCAGCTTTAATTCTAGCTTGCACCCAGCGGGCAAGCAAAAACACACACTGGGCTCCAAAACCCACACATTCAGTGCTCACAAAGCTACTGACTTATCCGAGTTTCCTAGCATCAAAGCTTTCCAGCTCACCAGACTTATTCACCTCTGTTTCCCATCTCCTCCTGCACAAACTCTTCCTCAGCACTCTGCCATCTCGGCTGCTTCTCCTGGCCTTCACGTGGCCTTAATCTGCTCTCCTCTCTAATACTAATCTCAGGAACCCAGGAACCGAGAGAGAGATCAAGCTACTGCTCTCTCCCATTTTATAGCATAGACTCAAAACCTTTAATCCAATTATACAAACAAGAAAGTCTCTGTATAATGGGATTCCTTAGGAGAGTGCACCACCCTACATTATCCAATCAGTCAAGGGTGTAGAGAAGAGCTTACTCTTAAAACTAAGCCTTAGGCTATAACGACCCGGCCTGCCGACAGCCTGTCCCAGAACACACATTAATATCAACGAACTTCCATGTGGGCAGCGCCATCTTTAACAAAGTGAGCATAATATATTTTATCTGCCCAACACAGTCTTTTGTGGCAGTTACAAAGAACGTCCTTGGCAAGAAAAAGCAGAAAACTATGAAATTCTGGTTCAAAAGGTGCTGTTGGTTTTCCACGACATTGGGTGTTACATGAGTTTTAAGATTCACTTTCTGAAAAGTCACCTTGATAAGTTTCCCAAAAATCATAGAGCTGTTAGTGATGAGCAGACTACTGCTGGAGCATCAAATGATATTTTCCTCAACAGGTACACAAACGCAGAGCTACAAACGCAAATTTTTACCTGAATAGAATTTAAATAAGTTTTGCACAAATTTTATGACTAAAATAAATGTTTTAATATGTTCTATTTCAAAATTATAGACAAATTCTGATGCAATTTTATCTTTTAGTGTATTTATTGCATTATATAAGTTATTATATTTTCACAAAGATGATGCCCAAGGAGACATTTTATTTATGATGTTAAACTAAATGTTGAAAATTTTACAATAAGATGAAAACCTAAAATCTTGAATTACAAAAAACTGTAGCTTACAGAGGAAAACTAATGTCAGTTTTGAGATCAGCACACTTGAATTAGGTAAGAGCAAGTGTTTTTGTGGATACAACAAAAATTTTGTTCCCCATTGTAATGGAACCCCAAGAAGGAAAGCATAATAAAAACCTAAAGGAATGAACTTATTTTAAAAATTAGAGACTCATTTTCTGGAATTAAAAAATAAGTAAAACAACTCATACTGCAGGAATTTATAAATTGCTCAAGAAGAGAAATTAGTGGGGAACAGGAAATACCTGGGAATTAATGAATTTATTAAAGACAACAAGAAACTACTAAAAGCTTTAGAAAGAAAGACCAGTTCAAGGAAAATTATTAGATCAACACCACATTTTTTAATAACACTGGAGGCACTATAAGGATGAAAGGTATTTTTAAGAAATGGGAAGAAAGAAATTTGAACATACATGCTGTAAATCCAGTAGCAACGACCACCATCACAGTCGCCTGGTCCATGCAGGCTCTCATTTGATTCGGACAGATATTAATGAAACAACAAAGCCATGAACTGGTGGGCCATTACATTCAATCCTAGCTTGTACCCAGAGGGTGAGAACTACACACAGTGGGAAAACACTTCCCTTTCCATTCAGGGCCCCCAAAGCCACTGACTTATCTGAGTCTCCTAGATTCAAAGGTTTCTACCTCACCAGCCTTATTCACCTCTGTTCCCCATCTCCTACTCTCTTCACAAACTCTGCACAAACTGGCTTCTCCTTCAGTACTCCACCATCTTGGCTGCTTCTCCTTGTGATGCTAATTTCAGGAACAGAGAGAGAGAAAGAGAGAGAGAGAGACACCCCGGTCTGCTCCATTTTATAGTGTAGAAATCAAAACCTTTAATCCAATATACAAACAAGGAAGTCTCTGGATCAAAGTCACTTATCTGAGGTATAAATGGGATTCATTATAAGAGTGCACCACCCCACATCGTGCAACAGTTAACGGTGTGGCGAAAAGCTTAGTTCTGAAAGGATCTTAGTATTATAAGGGCGGGAGAGGCTCAGTCTTAAAACTAAGCCTTAGACTATAATGACTGTGCCTGCTTACAGCTTGTCTCCCATGTCCAATGCAAACTATAAGCAAGCAAGCATATATATTATATTTACAAACTTATTTGACTGACAGATGCTTAGACCCAATCAAACTAACTTGAATATTGTACATGATGACAAAAAATAATCACATTAGTTCAAAAACCTTAGCACCTTAGCTCTTCTTCAAAAAGACTCTGAAAATAGGTTTGGATGTTTTTAAAATAGCATTTCAAATAACATTTTCATCATTTTATAAATCTCTGGCATCTACAGAAATAGTAACAAGACATTAAATATGTCAATACAGTTTTTCTTTAAAAATATTCATATTACCCCAGAATTAAAATTTATAACATCAAACTAAAAAGAAGGAGGAAGGGTGATAGAGTAATAAAAAAGTATATCATCTTGTCAGAGATGAAAATAGAGATAACAATTCAAGACAATAAGTAAAACAAGTTTTAAAGTGAACATAGACAATATGAAATGATATTAACCAAAATATTAGAATTACATACAAATATATTAAAATAATCTGAATGTAAATTTTCTAAACTTACTATTCATGACACTTTTATATAAGATTTAAAAAGAACAGAACCAGAGTACAGTATATACTGTTTACAAGAGAAAGATCTAAAGAATAAAAACATGCAAAGATTGAGCCTTTTTGAGAAGTGAAAGCATTTTATCAGACAAATAATAAGTGAAAGAAATCTGGTTTAGGTAAATTACTATTAGAAAACCTGCTAATATATACTAAGAAGGTATACTCTACCTTGCTTTGTCCTGCTATCTCCCCAACATTTTGCCTGGAGACATTTCTGATTGGCAGCACAGGGCAGGAGGACCCGAGCCTTGAGCATTGTCAGGCAGTCTTACAGGGAGGAGAGAGGTCAGAGTTGGGGAGTCAGAGTTAGCTGAAAATCTGCAAGGCATTATAACAAAGAGGAGGGAACCATGCATATGAAAGGCTCCAGAAATCTTCAAGTCCTTTCAGAGAATAACCAAGAAAGTGTAAACTGAGTGCTCCATGGAACTCACATGGAGCTGCACAGTGTGTATTCCAATCAGCCAGAAGGCAGAATCTGTGGGAAACACCTGAGGCATTTAGCAGAGACAGCTGAAGGGGCATGCATTAGTAGGTTAAATTAAAAAAAAGAAAAGCGTAAGGGAGCAAGATGGCGACGGAGTAGGCGGACGTACCAACTTCCAACTCCCAGAACCAAAGTGGATTACAACTCAATTTTAAGAACCATCACCTGGATAAACCAACTTTGAACAAAACTAAGTGGACTCTTCAACCAAGGAACACAGAAGAAGCCACATTGAGACTGGTAGGAATAGCAAAAACGCGAAGAGGGCTGCCCAGCTCCCTGGAGCAAACGGCAGCCCGGAGAGACCCGCGTGGCGGGAGGAGAGTTTGGCGGAGAGGGAGGGACCTGGGTCCCAGGAACCAAGCCCCTGCCTCCAGTCCTAGAGCCTAGAAGAGGTGTTTGGACAGTATTGAGCTGTGAAACAAGTGAGGGAGCTCCCAGGCCTACAGTGTGGAGTATTAGGTCCCTTCCTACTCTGCTGAGGGCTGCTTGGGGTTTTGGGGCGGCAGGACGCTGAAAGGTGGTTCTGTCGGCATGGGCAGAGGCCAAGCCGGTGGGAGATCGGTCTAGCCCAGAGGGTCAGAGGGGACCGCGAAAGCGGTCCGGAAGCTGCGGGCCTGCCTTTAATCCCACTTACGGGGACAAAGCGGGAGGCCAGGAATGGGCAGGCCCTGCGCAAGCCGGCCCTGACTGTGGGGACCGGGCTAGGACTAGGGACGGGCAGGGGCTCATGGCTGAGCTGACGCTACCAGTCCCACACCCCATCCCGGGCCGGAGAAACCGCGGTTGGCCAGTATACGTGCGAGAGTGGGCTCCGAGCGCGGGAACGGGGTGGACCCGGAGACAAGTGGAGGCTCGCAGCTGAGCCCACGCTACTATCCCCATCCGGCCGGAGAAACCATGGATAGCATTCACACGTGCACGAGCGGGCTCCAAACGCGGGGGCGGGGTAGAGTCCGGGACGAGCGGAAGTACGCAGCTAAGCGGAAGCCAGCAAACACGCCCGCCTCAATAAACCTTGGTTTCCGACACTGCGCAGAAGGGCCCTGGCCTCGAGGGCGGGGCTAAAGCTCCGGACGGGCAAAAGCTTACAGCTGAGAGCACGTCAAAAGCCCCGCCTAACCCGCGGAAGTGTAGCGAGCAGGCTCCGACTGCTGGTTCTGGGCGGAAGTCCGGAAATAGGCTGGGTCCGCAGCTGAGGAAAGGTGCTCACTTCTACCCTTGGTGCTAATCTTGTGGCTTCAGTCACAGCCCCTCCCACGGAGGAGAGGCAGAAATCATAGCAAAAGCCACAGTGGGCCGGTGCTGGCAACGCTCATACCCAACCACCCTAGGCACCGGCAGAGGAGGTGGGGGGCCTGCAGATAGACCACACCTAGAGAACACAAAGGCAACACCTACTGGACTCCAGTGGCCACAACTTGCTTATACACAGAAAAAATGGGCAGGCAGAGGAATGCAAACCAAATGAATCAAGAGAAATCCCCAGAGAAGGACCTGAATGAACCAGATATAACCAAATTACCAGAAGCAGAATTTAGAATAATGATAGTTAGGATGTTCAAAGAAATTAGAGCAACAATGGATAGTCATTATGAACACCTAAATAAAGAGATAACAAGTATAAAAAATGAAATTGAAATAATAAAAAAGAATCAGACAGAAATGACAAATACAGTATCAGAACTGAAGACCACAATGGAAGGAATTAAAAGCAGGATGGATGACGCTGAGAATCGAATAAGCGAGTTAGAGGACACAATAAACAAAGGCACAGAAGCAGAGAAGAAAAAGGAAAAGAGACTTAAAAAATGTGAGGAAACTCTAAGGGAGCTTTGTGACAACATGAAGAGAAACAACATTCGCATCATAGAGGTGCCTGAAGAAGAGGAGAGAGGACAGGAAATGGAAACTTTGTTCAATCAAATCATAGCAGAAAACTTTCCTAAATTAAGGCTGGGAAACACTCCACACATTCAAGAAGCACACAGAACTCCATTAAGGAGAAACCCAAAAAAATCTACACCAAGACACATCATAGTTAAAATACCAAAGCTAATGGATGAAGAAAAAATTTTAAAAGCTGCTAGAGAAAAAAAGACTATCACCTACAAAGGAGCCCCCATAAGGATGACATCGGACTTCTCAACAGAAACACTTGAGGCCAGAAGGGAATGGCAAGATATAATCAAAGTAATGCAGAACAAGAAACTACAAACAAGACTACTTTATCCAGCAAGGCTAAAGTTTAAAATTGAAGGAGAAATAAAGAGCTTCCCAGAAAAAGAAAGCCTGAAGGAATTCATAAAAACCAAACCAATTCTGCAAGAGATAGTAAGGGGCCTCTTGTGAACAGTTTAAAGGGAGGAATGAATAGAGCAAAAGAAGAATACAGCTTTAAAGAATAAAATGGCAATAAACAACTACATATCAATAATAACCTTAAATGTAAATGGATTAAATGATCCAATCAAAAGACATAGGGTAGCTGCATGGATAAAGAAACAGGACCCATACATATGCTGTCTACAAGAGACACACCTTAAAACAAAAGATGCTCATAGACTGAAGGTAAAAGGATGGAAAAAAATATTTCATGCAAATGGCAATGAAAAAAAAGCAGGGGTAGCAATACTTATATCAGAAAAAATGGACTTTAAAACAAAGGCTGTAGTAAGAGATAAAGAAGGACACTACATAATGATAAAGGGAACAATTCAACAGGAAGATATAACTATTGTAAATATCTATGCACCAAATATAGGAGCCCCAACATACATAAAGCAGACTTTGATGGATATAAAGGGCGAGATTAACAGCAATACTATCATAGTAGGGGATTTCAATACCCCTCTAACAACACTGGATAGATCCTCAAGAAAGAAAATTAATAAAGAAACAGCAGACTTAAAGGATACACTAGATCAACTTGATTTAATAGATATCTTCAGAACTTTTCACCCTAAAGCAGTAGAATATACATTCTTCTCAAGCGCTCATGGTACGTTTTCTAGGATAGACCACATGTTAGGACACAAAAATGGTCTCAATAAATTTAAGAAGATTGAAATCATATCAAGCATTTTCTCTGATCACAATGCCATGAAACTAGAAATTAACCACAAAAGAAAAAGTGAAATATACTCAAACACTTGGAAACTAAATAGCATGTTATTAAATAATGAATGGATTAACAATGAGATCAAAGAAGAAATAAAAAAGTTTCTAGAAACAAATGATAATGAGCATACATCAACTCAAAATTTATGGGACATAGCAAAAGCAGTTCTGAGAGGGAAGTTTATTGCACTACAGGCATATCATAAGAAGCTAGAAAAAGCTCAAATAAGCAACCTGACCCTGCATCTAAAAGAACTAGAAAAACAACAACAAATAAAACCCAAGACAAGTAGAAGGAAGGAAATAATAAAGGTCAGAGCAGAAATAAATGACATAGAGGCTAAGGAAACAATACAGAGGATCAATGAAACAAGAAGCTCGTTCTTTGAAAAGGTAAACAAGATTGATGAACCTTTAACTAGACTCACCAAGAAAGAAAGAGAGAGGACTCAAATAAATAAAATTAGAAAGGACAGTGGAGAAATAACAACTGACACAACAGAAATACAAAGCATTGTAAGAAAATACTATGAAGAACTATATGCCAAAAAATTAGACAATCTTGGTGAAATGGACAAATTTCTTGAATCATATAACCTTCCAAAAATCAATCTGGAAGAATCAGAACACCTAAACAGACCAATTACAGCAAATGAGATCGAAACAGTTATCAAAAAACTCCCGAAAAAGAAAAGTCCTGGGCCTGATGGCTTCACAAGTGAATTCTATCAAAAATTCAAAGAAGAACTAACTCCTATTCTCCTCAAGCTATATCAAAAAATTCAAGAGGAAGGAAGACTTCCAAACTTCTTTTATGAGGCGAGCATAATTCTGATCCCAAAACTGGGCAAAGACAACACAAAGAAAGAAACTTATAGGCCTATATCCCTGATGAATTTAGATGCTAAAATTCTCAACAAAATATTAGCCAACCGGATCCAGCAATATATGAAAAAAATCATACACCATGATCAAGTGGGATTTATTCTGGAAAGGCAAGGCTGGTTCAATATTCGCAAATCAATCAATGTGATTCACCACATAAACAAAAGGAAGGACAAAAATCACATGATAATTTCAATAGATGCAGAAAAGGCATTTGATAAAATCCAGCACCCATTCATGCTCAAAACTCTCAGTAAAGTGGAAATACAGGGATCATTCCTTAACATGATGAAGGCCATCTACGATAAACCGACAGCAAACATCATACTAAATGGACAAAGATTAAAAGCAATCCCCTTAAGATCAGGAACCAGGCAGGGTTGCCCACTTTCACCACTCTTATTCAACATAGTTCTGGAAGTCCTAGCTACAGCAATCAGACAAGAAGAAGAAATAAAAGGCATACAAATTGGAAAAGAAGAAGTAAAACTGTCATTATTTGCAGATGATATGATATTGTATATTGAAAACCCTAAAGTCTCAGTCAAAAAACTACTGGACCTTATAAATGATTTCAGCAAGGTGGCAGGATATAAAATTAATACTCAGAAATCAGAGGCATTTCTATACACCAACAATGAAATATCAGCAAAAGAAATTAAGGAAACAATACCCTTCACTATTGCAGCCAAAAAAATAAAGTACCTAGGAGTAAATTTAACCAAGGAGGTTAAGGACTTGTACTCGGAAAATTATAGAACATTGATAAAAGAAATCAAGGAAGATACAAACAAGTGGAAGCACATACCGCGCTCATGGTTAGGAATAATAAACATCATTAAAATGTCTATATTACCCAAAGCAATTTATAAATTCAATGCAATACCAATTAAAATACCAATGACATACTTCAAAGATATAGAACACATATTCCAAAAATTTATATGGAACCAAAAAAGAACACGAATAACCTCAGAAATCTTAAAAAGAAAAAATAAAGCAGGAGGTATCACTCTTCCTGATATCAAGGTTTACTACAAGGCCATTATACTCAAGACAGCCTGGTACTGGCATAAGAACAGGCACATAGATCAATGGAACAGAACAGAGGACCCAGAAATAAACCCACAGCTTTATGGACAACTGATATTTGACAAAGGAGGAAAGAACATACAATGGAGTAAAGACAGCCTCTTTAACAAATGGTGTTGGGAAAATTGGACATCTACCTGCAAAAAAATGAAACTAGACCATCAACTTACACCATTCACAAAAACAAACTCAAAATGGATAAAAGACTTAAATGTAAGCCGTGAAACCATAAGCACCTTAGAAGAAAACATAGGCAGCAAGCTCTCCGACATCTGTAGCAGCGGTATATTTGCCGATTTATCTTCATGGGCAACTGAAATAAAAGGCAAGATAAACAAATGGGACTATATCAAACTAAAAAGTTTTTGCACAGCTAAAGACAATAGGAACAGAATAAAAAGACAAACCACACAATGGGAGAACATATTCGACAGCACATCTGATAAGGGGTTAATAACTAAAATTTATAAAGAACTTATAAAATGCAACACCAGGAAGACAAACAACCCAATCAAAAAATGGGCAAAAGAAATGAATAGAAATTTCTTCAAAGAGGACATACAGATGGCCAATAGGCATATGAAAAAATGCTCAACATCACTAATCATTAGAGAAATGCAAATTAAAACCACAATGAGATATCACCTCACACCAGTGAGAATGGCACTTCTCAGCAAAACAACACAGAATAAGTGCTGGGGAGGATGTGGAGAAAAGGGAACCCTTCTGCACTGCTGGTGGGAATGCAGACTGGTGCAGCCACTGTGGAAAACAGTTTGGAGATTCCTCAGAAAATTAAAAATCGAACTGCCTTTTGACCCAGCTATCCCACTTTTAGGAATATACCCTAAGTACACCATAGCACTGTTCGAAAAGAAGAAATGCGCCCCCATGTTCATGGCAGCATTGTTCACAATAGCGAAGATCTGGAACCAGCCCAAGTGTCCGTCAGAAGACGAGTGGATTAAAAAGCTTTGGAGGGACGCAGGGAAAACCAGATTGAAGGTGACAGAGGACAATTTGACTTTTGGTGATGGGTATGCAACACAATTGAATGATAAGATAACCTGGAGATGTTTTCATTGTACATATGTACCCTGATTTATTGGTGTCACCCCATTAGAATTAATAATAATAAAATATATATTAAAAAAAAAAAAAAAAAAAAAAAGCTTTGGTACATATTTACTATGGAATACTACTCAGCCATAAGAAACGATGACATCGGATCATTTATAACAAAATGGATGTACCTTGATAACATTATACGGAGTGAAATAAGTAAATCAGAAAAAAAGAAAAACTGAGAACAGCACGATTACATACATAGGTGGGACATGAAAGTGAGGGTATGAGACATGGACAAGAGAGTGGTGGTTATGGGATGGGGGGAGGGAGGGAAAAGTGGGATAGGGAGGAGGGGAGGGACGCAGGGAAAACCAGATTGAAGGTGACAGAGGACAATTTGACTTTTGGTGATGGGTATGCAACACAATTGAATGATAAGATAACCTGGAGATGTTTTCATTGTACATATGTACCCTGATTTATTGATGTCACCCCATTAGAATTAATAATAATAAAATATATATATATAAAAAAAAAGAAAAGCGTTATAAATGCACCATAAAAATCTTAAAAACAAGTGTCCAATGGAAAAATAGAAAACCTATATCTCTTTTAAAAATTGAATTTATAGGTAAAAAGTTTTCACAAGAAGACATTATCCCAGATGGCTTCAATGGTAAACCCTATGAAATATTTTATAAGAAATAATACCATCCCTATACAAAATGTTTCAGAAAATAAAGGAAGGGGAATACATGCCAACTTAATGAGAAAATTATATTACAAAACAAGAATGTTACAAGCTAATTGCTCTGGCTGATATTAAAAGGACACTTGCCCCAAACAATATTTTGTATTGTCCCTTGTTACATACCCAGATTTGATGACCCCAGAGTAGTGCACCACAGTGATATTCTGGATAGGTGAAAGGCAGGGGAAAAACAAAGCATCAACATAACTTTAGGAAATGGAAAAATGGAAATTTGTGATCAGAAAATTGATATCCTTAAATTTTTTGTTGCCTGTAATGTACTAATTTTGTAATCCTAAACTGGATTGCTAGTAATATTATACAAATATTTGTCCCATTGACTGAACAGGGCTTAAAGATTCTTCAGAAGGAAATCTAGTCTCCACGCATTCTGTTTTGCTCTGCTTTTTACTTACTTTGCAATAGTGTTTTATTTACCTTTCATTTTAACTAGATTGCTTATCACCACCATAATAAGCACAGAGATAATTTCATTTAAAAAAAAAAGTCTTCGTTATAATTTTGTCTTGAAAAATTTATTATAGTTGTTATTTTTAGTTCATTTAGGAGTGAGGATTCTGTTCCCCATCTGACTAGATGATTATCTGATCATAATGTTAGAATATTGTAGCATCTGCCTCCAATAAAAGTTTCATGCAAAGTACTTAACACAATTCCTTAAGGATACAGAAGTGGGACTTCGCCAAGTCCAAAAGGATGGTTGGAATTTTTATGCTTGCCTGCTAATAAATATTTAATTGTGCCAGAAATTGTCTGAAAACATAGCATTTATTATAACGTACAACCTAGTAGAAAGTTTGTGGGGGAGATCCCTAAAGCCCTTACCGCTACCTTGGATTGTTGAAAAAGGTCATAACTATAGATGGACGAACTGGCTTGCATCAGCTCAGGTGACAATACCTCTTAAAAGAAGAAGTAAGATTTTCTTCCTTATTGATTGTTTCCTTTATTTCCATAAAAACAAATATTCCAATGTAGGCATGTAGATATTCCAATGTATTTAATCTTCTTTAAATAGTTTCTTAATGATTTTTCTGGCTTTAACCAACCTCCTAAAAAATACAACACTTTGAACCAATATTTTTAAATAATTTAAAATTTAAAATATTTAAGCATTAATAAAAAATCATGTTAAAATGTTGATTAATTGTATTGATTTTCAGTACCTTATGTATAGTAATTCTGCTCCTTCAACTAGAAATCTTCAACATTTCTTTACATAAAAACACATACTATCTCTATTTCTTCTTTGAAACTGCAATTTTTAGCAGCCAGCAGAAGTTCCTTGGGGATTTTAAAAAACATCAATCAATTTCACAGCTGGAGAGAAAGTACTTTCTTAGAGAACAATTTTTGTTAAAAGAAGAATAGGCTTTGTCATTTGTGAAGGCATATAATGAGTTAAATTTAAAAAATTGCAAGACACAGCTTTTCAATCACAACTGACTTAATTTTAATAGAATGAAAGTAGAGCAGGCGAAATGACTAAACACTTATATTCCTTTTATGTTGCAAACAGTGTAGGGTGGTAATTGCCACTGGGCAGGCTGGCCCTGGGAACATTGCCACTCCAATCCTACAGAAAGGCCTGGAGGTAATAGAGCTAAGACAAAAGCACTTTATGACTTCTGCTTCTCTCTGAGTGGAAAGGTATTTTAGCCTCAGGTCCAAGTCTTGACAGGGAAGGGAATCTAAAATCTCAAGTGAAAATATTGCCCTTTACTTAGTTTACAATTTGTGTTTTATTTTCCTCCCACTTAAACTAGGTTGTTGTTACTCAAAAATATAATAAACACAGAGAGATAGTTTCATAAAGAGGTCTCCACTAATTTTATTTCCAAACATTTATTATAGTTATTATTAGTTCATTTAGGCAGAATATTATAGTGAATTAATTATATCTTCTTGGCATTTTAAAAGAATATATACTTTTTTAAAGAATAATTTTTGGCATATCTAATAAAACTTGGTTCAGAGTAACTTTGTTTTTACCAGTATTTTAAATAGCATAATTTCCTTTCCTATGGCATTGTCATAATATGTTGATGAATATGCTGAGAACCAAGAGGATACTTTTAGTCAATTAAGATAAATGTAAAAATATACTATTGACTCCCTGGGTGGTTGGCTCAGCAGCAGAGCGTCAGCCTGGCATGTGGAAGTTCTGGGTTTGATTTTCAGTCAGGACACACAAGAGAAGCAGCCATACACTTCTCCATCCCTTCCCCCATATTTCTCTTTCTCTCTCTCTTCCCATTCTACAACCATGGCTTGAATAGTGTGAACAAAGTTGGCCCTGAGTGCTGAAGATGGCTCCATGACCTCAGCCTCAGGTGCCAAAATGACTCGGTTGTTGAATAATGGAGCTGTGGCACAGCCGGGCAGAGCATTGCCTGGCAGGGGCTTGCCAGGTGGATCCTGGTCAGGGCAGATGCGGGAATCTGTCTCTGCCTCCCTGCTTCTCACTTAATAAAAAATAGTATACTATTGAATAGCACGTTCATATTTATTGGTTTATGCAAATGAAAGACAGCTACCATTACTACAATATTTAACAAGTGAGCTAATAATGCTGTTTTAAAAATTTATATCTGTATGCCAAAATGCATTCATCTACGTGGCTATTATATCAAATAATAATTTGGATACTTAATATTTAATTTTACCAAAAGAATTGTTTGAATAAACCATTGAAGTTTCCTTCCGAAAAAATCTATCAGACTTAGAGGCAAGGAATACCTAATTGCTTTCATAATTTTAACTCATTTATATGTCTGAAAATGAGGAAAAATATCACCAATTGTGAAGATGGATTATTGTTAATAAAATAATTTGAAACCTCATTTTGTTTCTTTCTTTATATATATCTCAAGTGAGAGAGGCAGGGAGCCAGAGAGACAGACTCCCGCATGTGCCCTGACCTAGACACACCCGGCAAGCCCACTGGGGGGTGATGCTCTGCCCACCTGGGGCCATTGCTCTGTTGCTTGGCAATGGAGCCATTTTAGCACCTGAGATGAGGCCACAGAACCATCCTCAGCACTTGGGGCCAATTTGCTCAAACCATTTGAGTCATGGCTGTGGGAGGTGAAGTGAGAGGGTTGGGGTGGGAGGGATGGAGGAAGGGGAAGGGTGGAGAAGAAGATGGTTGCTTCTCCTGTGTGCCCTGACCAGTAATCTAACCTGGGATTTCCACATGCCAGGCCGATGCTCTACCGCTGAGCCAACTGGCCAAGTCCTGAAACCTCATTTTCAAGTTTATTCTATAAATATAACTTTATGAGTAGTAAGAACTCAAGTATACTTTTGAAGAACAACTTGAAACTTTCAGTTCTTGATCTCAGATGTTTGTTCATATTATTTGTCTTGCCTGACCAGGTGGTGGTGCAGTTGATAGAACATCAGACTGGGATGCAGAAGACCCAGGTTTGAAACTCCGAGGTCACCAGCTTGAGTGTGGGCTCATTTGGTTTGAGCAAGGCTTACCAGCTCAAGCCCAAGGTCACTGGCTTGAGCCCGGGGTCACTTGGTCTGCTCTAGTCCCCCGGTCAAGGCACATATGAGAAAGCAATCAATGAACAACTAAGGTGCCACAATGAAAATTTGATGCTTCTCATCTCCCTTCCTGTTTGTCTCTATCTGTTCCTTTATCTGTCTTTCTCTCTCTGTCTCAAAAACAAACAAACAAATAAATATATAAATATTATTTGTCTTGTATTATTTGTTCTGACTGGTGCTCGTCTTTGATATTCTACATTTTATCCACAATTTTTTTTTTGCCAGAACTTCTTTTAAAATTCAGATGTGCTATTTTTTGCTATTGTTTATTTAAATGGTTTACTTTTCCATTAACAAAGAAAATATAAACTGAATTGAAAATAAAATAGCCTGATAATGATTGGGAAGCCAGTGAAAAGGGCAGGAGGAACAGTGAACATTGTATAGAGGAAAGCATCAGTTGAACATCTATATAAAATAATTTATTTTTCTAGGTAGTTAAATAAGTCACTTTTTTATTTATTTTCTTTTTATTAAATTTATTGGGATGACACTGGTTAACAATATTATACAGGTATCAGATGCACAACTCTACAATACATCATCTGTATATTGCATTGTGTGCACCAAAGTCAAGTCTCTGTCCATCACCATTTATTTCCCCGCTACCCTCTCCACTTCCCAGTAGCCCCTCCACACCCCCAGCAATCACCACAGTGTTGTCCTTGTCCATGAAGTTTTTGTATTCTTTCTCTCTCTCTTTTTACTTTTTTGCTCAATTCCTCCACACTAACAGATATGTTGTCAGTTTAATCATTATTTTCTATTTTTTTAAAATAAGGGAACTGGAAATCAAGAATTTTTGGTAACTTGTCCCCCAGATCAGTTAATAAATGCAAACTATAGCCTGTAAGGCCAGATTTAGTTACTCCATTTAAGGCCTATAAGATAACAAAATTCAATGTTGTGTTCCTTCTGCAGAGCCCTATAGAGGTGAGCTAGGACCTTCTCCTTTAAAAACTCTCAACCGGACAAAACTTTTAGAGTCTCAAGGCTTTTTTAATACTTCTTTGTCTATACCATCCCCCAAATGTGAGCATATCCACTGCCACGTTTATCCCCAGAGCCTTCAGTAATGCCTTCCCCATACCAACCATTTCTTCATTCCCTGTCCCTTGCTATGCTTCCATTGAATTGTTCATTCATTCAGGTATTCATTCATTCACTAAATTTGAGTGTTTACTATGCTAGTCACTGTTTTGGCACTGAGGCTACAAATGTAAACTAGAAGAACCCAATTCTTGCCTTTGTGAAATTACCATCTAATAGGCTCACGCTGTTAAAAGTAATCCCTTTCCAACACCCTCTATTTTCTGCACCAATCCAGTGTATCCTGGTTTCTGGCCTTTTCATTGGTCTCTCATATCTATCCTCATGCTCATGAGTTGCTCAGGAACAGAGCTTAATTCTCATCATTGGGCCTTCATACTCTCTAGCTCAGGGCTTCAGCTCATCCTTCAGTTCTCCCTGCTTTTGGTTACTTTGGATAACCATGAAGTTTAACCCAACCCCTATTCCTGGAACTGTATTTCAGCTAATGTGACCTGATACCTTGCTCAGGTCCCTGTAACTCCCCAGGAAGAGGAATTGAACTCTCACATGACTAGACCCTTTGAATTTCCTGCCTATATGGGTGCACAGCTTGAAGCTTGAATTTAGCTTGAATTCTACTGTTGGATTCTCTCACTATGGGTTAAGCTCATCTCTACCTTTGGACTCAAATGCTTACTTTTTTTATCTTGCTCCCTTTATCTCTTGAGGTTTGCTTAACTGTTAGGTCAGCTTGAAAACAGGTGTTTGGCTTTACTCAGTCAGAATTTTCCACCACCATGGAAACTTCTGCTTCTTAAACTCTATGTCTTACTATCTTAGTAAAATATCTGGAAAACCAGTTGATTCTCTAACTGATTAGCACATAGCTGGCAAGTACAGAATTTCCTATACCTAAGAATTTCAGACATCCCTTATCTATCTGGAATTATTCAAGAAAAATTGAAATCATCCCAAACAACATCATCTTTACAATATCTCCCAGATCCTAAGTATTTAACCTTACCCTCCCAGAAAATAATGTAAACAACAACAAAAAAAGTAGAGTAGGTTCAACCATTTTAGATGAATATGAAGCTTTAGCCCTAAAAAAGTATCTGGCTGCTAGAGGAAATACAAGAAATTGGTGCTGTCTCTTCTCTCAGAGGGAATCCTGTGATTCTCGAGTTAGAAAAGGACATAGTAGACATACCAGAAATTATTGTATTCATGACTCTTGGTATTAGTGAGTTGAATATTGTCCTAAATGTCTCCACACATCTTTGTTATCACTTCTCTCCCCTCCCCCGCAGGAAAAGGAAAATAATTGATTGAGGTGAGCTGTTATTTATTTTAGTGAGGCTGGTACAAATTTATCAAGGTGCAAGAGGTTTCTAGTTCAAGTAAGATCCACTTGCTTAAAAGAAAAATAAAAAAACAGATGCAATTAAGTTTATCCAAGGGACTCTTTTATTTTATATTCCAGAGAATTATTGTGACAATGTGCAAGTTACCATTTCTTTAATACATATTCAAATATATATTTATTGCCTAAGGGGAATGTTATGCTTTATTCCCGATTGAATAAATGCATATTTAGTTGTGTTTATAAAAGAATAGAAGGACATTTGGACAGAAATAAAGGAGGGTATTCAACGGTATGTGTGACTTTCTGACCTGAGATTTATGGTCTCTCCTTGATGTGGAGACAGTTATGCTCATAAATCTTTGTGCACTAAGAAAGGAATCTATTCCCTGTGTTCTGTGTTAGGTGGGGAAAAGGAGGGGGAGCTCAGCAAGAACAGATGTGACCATTCGCCCAGTTACCCAATGAAAACAAGTAATTTCCATGGCAACCAGAGAATATCATGTGGGACACGAACTGACCTCTAAGACTCAGAGTGTTTTATGTTACAGGAGTTGCATATACATACTTGCTTGTCATGTAGATTCAACTTCCTATGGGAGAGTACTACAGTACAGTGTTAAAATAATTTTTTTTTCTCTCTCTAGTACCCTCTAGTTTTATTTTGATCAAAAATTGAACAAAATGGGAAGAATGCATAGCCTTTGATGCCAGGACTACAAAATTATTATTAATAGAAGTAAATAAAAGATGAACTACCATGAAGACATGAAAGGACTCCGACTGACAGACAGCTCAGGGAATACAAAGCTCAGACTATGTTTTAGAACATTTCAGCTGCCCTTCAAAATAGCTGTACACTGACTCAAAGCTGTATTCTTAGCTGTATTTGTTTAATCCCTGCTCTTAACCATAGGTTCTTTCAGGTGGAAAAGTAACAACAAAACTGAATGGATAAATTGATTCCTATAACAAATGGATATGTTTGTATAATGTAGATACACTGAGTAAAAGAGTGAGTCATTAAGCATTTACAATGGTTAGTGCTTTTCCACTCACAGGAATTTGTTGTAAGCATGTGACTCAGACAGGATAATTATAGTGTAATTACTCTGTGGTTAACATCCTCCATGTCATGAACAACATTCACAATTTAACTTTGGCACTTAGAAACCTGAGATGATTAGTTCAGCCTTTACTAGAGAATTTCTCTGAATGTGAGACCAGTTTTTTAGGAGATGAAATTGGTAAACCTTCTGAATGTTAGATTCACTTCTGTTGCCTACCACCTGCTGGGTGGAATCTACAAGAAGAGTCATGTGAGCAGTGACTGTATATACGTAGCTTTCTCTTTAAACAGCCGAATTTAATCATGTTCTGATTTTCCCCCCATTAGAAAGAAAGATGGTATTATCTAAAACCTGAGTAATGTCTGTCTAATGTCACTCATTTTTACAAGTAAAGGAAGTGTGCTAGTTAAGAATAACATTAACTTTAATTCTGAAAAGTAAGATATGTCTATTTGTTTTTGGAGATGCTTTGAATGTGGTTCAATGGAAAGTGTCCCAAACTAGGAATAAATAGACATTGATTCTGGCTGTATATTTCCCATGAATACTGGGTCTTTGGCCACAACATTCTATAGATTTTAACTCTATTGTGCATAAAGTGAGAAAAAGATTATCTCTAAGGGTACTTTCAGTGCTAAAACACAGAAATTTTGTGAAACTAGTCTTTAATCAGTAACATAGAGTTCCATATCTTCTAAGAATCTAAAGCTAATTGATGTCATTCATCAGAGAAGCATGATAATTATTATGTATTCCTTATAAGTTCACTGTTTCAAATACATTTTTTTCTAAAATAAAGTATTTACTTCTCAACCTGAATGTTAAGTTGTAATTATAAATCAAGAAAAATTGGACAAAAATTATTGATATTACAGTTTCATAGTCAATTGAAAGTGACATTATGGCCCTCACTGGTTGGCTCAGTGGTAACACATTGGCCGGGTGTATGGATGTCCCATGTTCAATTCCTGGCCAGGGCACACAGGAGAAGCGTCTATTTGTTCCTTTATCTTTCCCCCTTCTCTCTCTCTCTTTCCCTCCTGAAGCCATGGCTCAATTGCTTGAAGCACATCAGCTCTGGGCACACTGAGGATGGCTCTGGAACCTCTGCCTCGGGTGCTCAAAATAGCTCAGTTGCGGACATCAGCCCCAGACAGGGGTTGCGAGGTAAATACCAGTCAGGGCACATGTGGAAGTCTATCTCTTCTCCTCTCACTTGAAAAATAAAAAGGAGAATAAAAAGTGACATTATAATATACATTTTAAATAATTAAAAATATTTTATAATTATAAAACATGATTAAAGTTTAAAATAAGCAACACATTAACAGATATCTGCAACATAGTAAACAAAAATATTGCTTAAATCTAGAATATATAAAGAATTTCTGCAGATAAATAAGAAAAAGACAAAAGATGCAATAAGACATAGACAAAGGATATGAATAAGGAATTCACAAAAGAGAAAGTATGAGTATTAGAAAATGTACAACTAATAATAAAATGAAATTTCTCACCTATGTCAACAAATATTAAATGTCTGATATCATTACATATTGTATAAGTAAATAAATTGAAAATTCATTCACAGCTGGTGGAAGTGTATAGTGGTATAACTCTTGTTGGATACTAAAAAATTCTAGCAACAATGAAAATATCCCTTCTGTTAAACCCAACAATTTTCAGATATCTACGCTAACAGAGGAATAGTTTCCACTCATAAAAGACAAATGCAAAATTGTTTACTGAAAACTTTTATAACAGCAAAACATCACTGTATAGAAATGGATAAAAAATATAGAGAGAAGATTATCAGAATGCAATAGTGTACAGTAGTAAATTAAATAATTGCTATACATTGGCATGGACAAATTTTTTAAAAGCCAAGAGTATAATGATTGAATAATATGCCATTTATATAAAAAATTTAAAACACCTAGAGTTGTATTTTCCGCAGTGATACACATATAGTTATGTAAAAATAAAAAATATGAACATGTAGAACTTAGATCAAATTCATAAAAATGAAGAGTGGAAAAGAAAGGAATGGTGGGCAATAGAAATTTTTTGACAATAGAAAATTTAACTGTATTTATAATATTTGTTTTATTAAAACTTATGGACCAAATAACACAGTATGCTAGTGTTTATTAACTTTAGTATGTACACGTAATTGTTTATAGTATTTCTAGTATTTCGGTGTACTTTTTTCTTTTTATAATTTTTTCAAAAATAATGCCAGAAATACATGATTTACACATACACTTT
Organism: Rhynchonycteris naso; assembly: GCA_037038555.1. Lineage (NCBI taxonomy): Eukaryota > Metazoa > Chordata > Mammalia > Chiroptera > Emballonuridae > Rhynchonycteris > Rhynchonycteris naso. The sequence continues at coordinate 163,510,267 of CM072999.1, read as the reverse complement.
AGTACTTCTAACTTTCAAAGTAAATATAAATATTTATTAAGCTAAATTATATTTAATTAAATACTCTTATTTTCTGATCATACAAGTGACACTGAAAACTAAAATGAATACACTGCCTCTGTACTTAATTTAATGTAGAATAAAATGACTTTATTCAACAACAATGATGAGAATTAAGCATAATCTAGGGTTACAAAATCTAAAAAATGCCGCCTGACTAGGCGGTGGCACAATGGCTAGAGCGTCGTACTGGGATGCGGAAGACCCAGGTTCGTGACCTCGAGGTTGCCAGCTTGAGCGCAGGCCCATCTGGCTTGAGCAAAAGCTCATCAGCTTGGACCCAAGGTCGCTGGCTCCAGCAAGGGGTTGCTCGGTCTGCTGAAGGCCCGCGGTGAAGGCACATGTGAGAAAGCAATCAATGAACAACTAAGGTGTTGCAAGGGCAACAAAAAACTAATGATTAATGCTTCTCACCTCTCTCTGCTCCTGTCTGTCTGTCCCTATCTATCCCTCTCTCTGATTCTCTCTCTGTCCCTGTAAAAAAAAAAAAATCTAAAAAATGTCAAGTAAGTGTCTTAGAATTCTCAACTCTACTGACAGAAAGATGAGTTATGGGATAATTCTCCCCATACATACTTGCACATTAGAAGAAACAAAAAACTGAAGGAATGAGTGGTTTGATAAATGAATAATTTGTGTTTGTATTATTTCAAATTTAAATAACTGATATATTAAGACACTGGCTTGCTTAAAGTAACTGAAAGGCTCTCAGTTAAGAACATTTAAAAGCATTATATATCACAAGTGAGTGAGATAGCAGATTTTACCAAGTGTGAAGTATATATCACCCCAGTCCTTCATTGTAATTACTCAGCTAAAGGAAGAGTAAAGCCAAATTCTGCAAACTTAAAGGACAGCATGAGGGAATCTCTAGGTAGTGATATGTACATTGTTTAAGAAAATGTCGAGGCAAATAGTGTAATTCTGTGTAGGACATTTAAATATTAGAACAGCAAATTTAGAATGTTTTAATTCTGTATTAAAACACTTCAAATTAAAGCAATTTCTTTGGATGTTATGCCCTTTAAAATAATCCAAATAATGTGTCTTAAAGAAGCATGGAAAAAATTATCTTTACTTTGTAAAGAATGATAAAAAAAAATGCTGGGAGGTGGGTGTAAGCCCATTAAAGGATAGTTTAAAAGCTTTCCTGTTTGGAGAATGTAACCTCATAAAGTTATAAACCATTAAGCAAGCACAGGGCGGGGGTGAGGGGAGGCCAGCAGGTCTAGTTCTCAGTAGGACAAAGTTTTTACTTTCCTCATTATCTGAAACCAGAACCAACAATCTCGTTATTTTAATGTAAGTGTTTCTCTGAATAGGATTAGTCCATTTACAAAAGTGTACTTATTTGTGAAGGGAGCTATTTTCCAATATGGAACTTAAAAGAGTAAATATAAGGTTTCCATAATTGGAACCAGCCAGCGCATGACAAAGGAACCAAGATAAAACTAGAAGAGCAAAAAGTAGTCAGTCAGAACAAGAGAGAACAGGAAAAGAGAAAATAAATTGGGATAAAATGAAAAGAGGATGTTTGGGAAAGAATCCAAGCAGGAATAAAGAAGAAAATTACCTAGGAAAAAAGAAAGGAGAAAAGACCTAGTAAATATCGATATTGGTGACTTTATAAGTACTTTTGAGAACGGGCTTCTTTTAAATGGATGCAGCTAATAATGCCTAGGACGGACTGATTTTCAGGTAATCACATGAGCAGCAAAACATTCTTCTTCCAAACTAATTTTCAAGAACCTGGGAGCTATCAAGTTATGCCACATTCTGAAGAATTGTAAAGAAAGGATTGCACTGTTCATTTGAGGACTTAATTTTATGTAAGAAACCCCTCACATAAAAATGTTAGGCCAGAGACTTAAGCAGACATTTCTTGAAGGATTCCCCACCACTTTCTTAACTACAAAATAAACACCTCTTTAAGGACCCTGAAATTTAAATCTACTAGTGTTGTGTTTAATGTAGGTTTAAATGTAGTTGAAGTGATTTGGAAGTCTTAAAGGATTTAGGTAACTTTCTGTCACTAGGATGAGTTTATCCTAGAAGTACTCGATTATAGAAGTGTCGATGTAAAATTATCCAGACCTGCAAAGAATTTTCTTAAGATTTTATTTGAGCCCCAATTGAGGACAGTTGCTGGGAAACAATATCTTAAGTGTACCAAAGAATGGCAGTTTAGCACTTTCTTTTTTATACCTTTGTAATTAAGGAGAGAAAAGGAAGATTCTGGGAAGACAGAAGAAAAGTTACAGGATAGTTAAGAAGAGAGGATTTCTTCTGCCATTGTGTGTTGACCTACATGTACAAGAACAATGGAGAGAGCTTGCTTAAGGCAAAAATAGACCCTTTACTAAAGAAGTTATGCCTGGGTTATGACTACCCACCATGATCTGCCTGCCCAGTTAGGAATTTAGGATCAGGTCACCCTGTGAGGTTAGTTTCCATAAACCTATTTTTTTGTCTACAGAAGTTAGCAGCTATAAAGTAGATAATATTTGAAGATTTTTTATTTATTTAACAGGAAAAAGAATCCTTCCAATTAAGGTAAGAAGATCAAAAAATTTTTTCTATCTTTATCTAAAATTTGATTCAATAAACTAATGGGGAGCAGGGGGGAAAAGCCCATAGGAAAATAAAGTTTATCCACATTAAAGATCATTTTTGTAAGGCAGTGATTTTCAAATTTGAGTCTGCATCAAGGTGACCTGGACACCCTATTAAAACCTAGATTCCTGAGTCCCATTTCTAGAATTCCTAGGTCAGTAGAACAGTAGATACTGGATGGGACTGAGAATTTCTCCCCAGCTGCTGCTGCTTTAGCTGCAGGGGCTTCACTTTGAAAACTGTTCATGTATGAGCTTTACATAATTAAACATAGCTAATTTTTTAATGAAAATTCAAAGAATTTTACCTAGATAGTTAAAAATTTTTTTGATTTTTTCTGTTTTCAGTCTTCCATTTTTTGGTGGTGGTGGTACAGGGCACTGGAGGGTCACCCACTCAGAAAGGACTGTGATATCAGAAAAGAACAATAATTTCTCCTCACTGAAGGATAATTTCCAATATTTCATCACAAAACAGCCCTCTGAGTTCAATGGCATATTCTCTTAAAGCAGATTTATTAACCTTACCTTCCAGGAAGATGTTCACCAGAAAACCAGTATCCATTTCTATGGTTTATCATCACATATGACCAACTAGGCATGGCAGAATCAGTTTTGAAGGAGACTTTGTGAGTTTAAGAAAGATGGTTCCAGTTCACAAAGACTTATACTGTAGAAACAATGTTTAAGACTCCTCTGACATTAGTTTAAGTAAAACACTTTGCACATAGCAACTCAAGAAAAATATCTAAATTAATCACTATTCCAACCAGCACAAATTATTTACTGACTGTGTAAAGAAAAAGGACAATAACATGAGACCTCAAAGTGGATGTCAAGTGGGTAAGCAGTTAGACATTTATTATACCAAAGCTATACTTCAAATGCCTGTTCTTAAGACATACTTACTTTTACTTGTGTTTGAATTTTTCTTCCTGCTAGCTTGTAGACCCCTAGAGAACAGAGAACATGTCCAATATTTTTCCATGAGCATAACTAAGTTCTGGTTTTTGAGAGGGAAACTATGTAGTGGAATATAAGGAAGATCTCTTTTACTCATTCAAACTAAGAAAGTGCAGAGGACCTTGGAGTTCTATCATATTTTGTATAGCACACCGTTGACTATATTTTCAACTGACTGATTACTTCAGAGCTCCACTTCTGAAAGTTTTCTGGTAAAATGGGGCACAGAAAGTATTTATTGCCGTACTTTTACATTCCCCCTGTCTTAAATAGGTTATGGAGTAGGTGAAAATATCAAATGACCCAGGCAAGATATAAAAGCTAATGTAAATCCAAACCTATCTTCTCTGCTACTCCTTCAAATGCTTTTTCAGATGCTTGGAGACTTCCTACCAGTAATCTGCAGAGGCTGAATCACATTGGCCCATGAGAGTTGATTATTTACATCACTCCCCAACTCTGCATTAAAAGTGTGAAATCCTCTGTGGTGGGACTATTTACAGAACAGAGTTGGCAAACCCTTGAAATCAGTACTTTTGATTTTCTGGAGAGCCAATTGTTAAACACTTGCCAGCACTGAACTGCTTCCAACCCAACACAAAAATATACCATGTGTTTGTGGCAAGTCAAGAAGTTTCTGGTCTGGTTATCCAGTTTATCACTGTTTCTCATCTGTGTTCAAGAGAGTTCATAATATTTGATGAAAGTACTTACGCACTACAACTAATGCATTGCTGAGGTCTCTCCAGGCAGAGAACTTTAAGAAATATTGAAATCCTCCCGTAAAGCATTTGTTGAATCCATAAAGGGATGGTGGACTATCTAAATTAAAGAGGCTAGTATCAGATATTTATTGCATGCAACAACAGTTTATCCCCAAACCATGTAATGAACAGGCTTTATTTTATAGGGAAGCACTTCATTTATTGGGAAAGCTCAGTGATACCAGCAATATGAATTTATGCCCTTTGGCCTTCTTATATTTAAAACAGAGAGAAACCCTCCCCCCCTTTATCTCAAGTTTGCTATCAGAATCAATCAAAGGAGATAACATATGAAAAAGTGCCATGTAGACTTTAAATCAACATGCAAATAGTGTGTCCATAAAGTCATGCTGCACATTTGGCCGGTCAAAAGTCAAAAGTGCACCATGACTTTACGGACACACTGTATTTAGTGTGAAAAGCATTTCTTAGGCATAGGAAAGATAGCCATGCAATTTCTCTTATTTCTAATTCACATTTTGAAAAGGTACATTTCTTTTCATAAGTAACGTAAGTTTAAAAAGCAGCTTTTTCTATTTTAGGATACCATTTGGATACATTCATTATTAAGATTACATAGAAACTTTATATAGTATTCATCTATGGTTTGAAGAAATTAGTGAAATCATCATGGATGAAAATAGCAATTGATAAATGTATCAATCTAATATTCAGGAAGGTAAGACATAGAAGGAAGTGATTAATGACAGCATTTTACATTTTCACTTGAAGGATAACAAAATACTTTGTAAACAATAAAATTACACCTTACAGTAGTTATTGTGTTTATTCTCTCCCAACCTACCTCATTTAATGAAATAAACCACTTAACTTCATAGTGCACTTCATTAAATTACTTTAAAATGTCTTGTTAGAAGTAATTTAGCCAAGAAAAAACTCAATATTGTATTCATTAACATCCATTTAGTCAAAGAGACTGAGGTGGATTTATCTGAAGACTAGTCTAGAATGTGTAGTAGAACTTCAAAGACAGAGCAGGAAATTGACTAGAAGTTGAGGCAAAGAAATCTGTTTTAAAACCTGAATACCTGGCCAATTAGCATAAAATCAAGATACAGATATGACATTTGCAACCAAATGATTCTCAGTTCAATTTGCCACAAAACAATTTTGCCCAAGGCTCAGGATTATGAATTTACAACTACATTCAAATGTAATCCAAATAATGGGAGTGTATATTTTCTTTAAAACTCCCATATAGATGATTCTATATGAAAGACATAACAAGGAGATTTCAAAAATAAAATGAATACTTTCTCTAATACTTCTAGTTGAAGACAGTCACTATAAAGCCATCCATAGTTTATTTATGTATTAGCCCCTTCAGCTGTACCATAAAGTACATATTTTTCTCCAGTTTGACATTTGATTTTAGATTTGCTTTTATTATGTGTTGCCATGCAAATGTTTTGATTTTTACAGATAGTAGAATTTACCAAGTTTTCAGTGCTATATCTGTATTTTTAGTCATTTTTAAAAAGACTTATACACCCATGTTGTTAAAGAGCATTATTTTTTATACTATTTCAGTTCCTGATCCATTTAGAAATTATTTTTCTTACATATGGTGTGTGACATTATCATCGTCTTTTTCAAAATGGCTAATCAGTTATTTTGACAGTATAAAAAAGCTTTTCTTTGCCCAGAGATTTGTGATACCATCTTTATTTATATACTTCATTTATATTGGTACCTTGGTCAGTTTCTGAAATTTCTATTATCCATTGTTTTAACTACTTATGGCAATGATGGGCAATCTTTTGAGCTTGGTGTGTCAAAATTCGCCAAAAAACTGAGTATAATTCGGGTGGTGTGTCACTTCGAGAAAAACGGGCTAACCAGAAGTCCCAGAACTAGATGCTCTGTGCCAGAGTTCTGTTGTTTTGGCCTACAGAGCTCCAGCACAGAGTGTCTACACTACAGCAAATGTTTTATCCTCAGCTACTGCACCTGGCCGTGCAGGAGCCGAGGATGAAACATTCTTCTCAGCATTCAGCCCCATACTTCTCCGATATACGGCCATGTGCGGCTGCGTGTCATCAAAAGTGGCTACGCGTGTCATAGGTTCACCATCACGGACGTATGTCTGTTTGTGTGTATGTGTATATGTATGTATGTATGTATTTTTGGCAGAGACAGAGAGACAGAGGGAGGGACAGATAGGGACAGACAGACAGACAGACAAATGAGATGAGAACTATCAAGTCCTCATTGCAGCTCCTTAGTTGTTCAGTGATTGCTTTCTCATATGTGTCTTGACCGGAGGGCTACAGCAGAGCAAGTGACCCCTTGCTCAAGCCAGCGACCTTGGGCTAAGCCAGCGACCATGGAATCATATCTATGATCCCATGTTCAAGTCAGCAACCCTGCATTCAAGCTAGTGAGCCCACGCTCAAGCTGGCAACCTTGGGGTTTTGAACCTGGCTCCTCCGCGTCCCAGTTCAATGCTCAATCCACTGCGCCACAGCCTGGTCAGTCTATCTCACATATTTTAATATCTTGTGAAGCTAGTTCCTTTTAGTTTCTCTTTGTCATTGTTATACTAATTCTTATGTGATTATTTTTCTATATGAAATTTAATATCAAGATTTTTAGCTGCATACAAATAATTTATTGGTATTTTATTGAATTGTATCAAATTTACAATTTATTTTTGGGGACACTGACATCTTTATGATGTTGATTTGTTCAGTTGAAAAGTAGGGATTGTTTTCTTTGTACAAACCTACATTTGTGTTTCAGAAATATTTCAAGATTTTCTTCATATTGGTCATTTTCTGTTAAATTTATTTCTAAGTATTTAATTTTCTTTAGTGATTAAAAATGAGGTTTCACTGAATTTACTTTCTAACTGGTTATTTTTGTAAATGAAAATTATTGATTTGTGTATATCATTTGTGTATCTTGCTACCTTACTCATTTTTTTATTGTTTGAAAATATAATAATTGATTCTATCAGGTTTTCTAGGCATACTATTAAATCCTCTGCTAATAGAAAATTTTTTACTTATTATCTACTTCATAGTTCTCTAATTGATTTATTTTATCTAATGCATTGTGCAATACCTCCAGTGCAGTGTTAAATAATAAAAGAAAAAATAAGAATATTTCCCTTTTCTTTATCATGTACAGTGTGCATGTGTGTTTGTGTGAGAGAGAAAAAGATAACCAATCATGCATTTCTGAAATAAATACCACTTAATTGTCATTACATAATAAATACCACTTAATTGTCATTACATAGTGGGCTTCTCTTCATGAATACTTTATTTTTTAGTTTATAAATTCTTTTTGTGTGTCACCTTTGGTTTAATTATTGGTTATAAACTAGCATTGTAAAAGTTGGGCATTTTTTCTTTATTTACTCCGCTCAAAACATTTTATGTAGCATTGCAATTTTCTATTCTTTAGAGCTTTGTTGGGTTTCTACTGGAAATATTACTGAGCCTGGTCCTTTGTTATAGAGTGATATCTTAGTAACTTTTTAAACTTCTTCTACAAAAATTAATGTGTTCAAATGAAGCTTTTTGGCCTAGGCCATTTGGCTCTGCGGTAGAGCGGTGGACCGGCGTGTGGAAGTCTGTGGTTCCCCATTAGGGCACCCAGGAGAAGCACCCATCTGCTTCTCCACCCTTCCCCCTCTCCTTTCTATTTCTCTCTTCCCCTCCCGCAGCCAAGGCTCCATTGGAGCAAAGTTGGCGCTGGCACTGAGGATGCCTCCATGGCCTCAACCTCAGGCACTAGAATGACTCTGGTTGCAATGGAGCAACACTGCAGATTGGCAAAGCATCGCCTCCTAATGGGCATTCTTGGTGGATCTTGGTCAGGCACATGTGGGATTCTGTCTCTTTGCCTCCCCACTTCTCACTTCAGAAAAAAACAAAAACAGAAAAAAATGAAGTTTTTAAAATCTCTAATGGGATCAATTTCAGTAAAAGTGATTTTACTTTATTAATTTGAATATTTAAAATTTATTTGCTATTGGTTTTCAAAGTGCTTCTCCCAATATTTTTTTTAAATAGGTCTCTGGCCTTGGTCAGATAGCTTGTTTGAGCATCATCCAGAAGTGCAGAGGTTGCCAGCTCAATCCCTAGTCAGGGCACATGTAAGAACAGATCAATGTTTCTATCTGTCTCTCTCCCTTCCTTTCTCTCTAAAATTAATAAAATAAGCATAAAAATATTTAAAATAAATAAATAGGTCTTCTGTTTCCATTTTATTACCTTCATGTCATTACTTACTTTGTATGTCTGTGTTTTCTCCATTTTCTTTATTTAATTAGCTAGAAGTTTGAATATTTTGTTGTTTTTCAAAAAACCAGTAAGTTTATTCATGTCAGAGCTATCAGTTATCACTTTTCTGCTTTACCTTATTAATTCCTTTTCCTTAAACCACTTCTATTGAGAGATGATTGACATACCAAAGGCAATACATATTTAATGTATACAACTTAATGATTTTGGAGACATATACACCATGAAGCCATCACAATCTATGCCATAAATATACCCATCGCCAATAGAAGTTTCCTCTTACCCTCTATTTATTTTTATTGTTATCTTTTTTGTGTGTGTGTGAAAATAGCACTTAATATAAGATCTACACACTTAGCAAAATTTTAAGTATACAATACAGTATTATTAACTATAAAGCTGTATGTGGTACAGTAGATCTCTAGGAGTTATTCTGTATGACTGAAACTTTGTACCATTTGATTATTACCTTACCACTACCCCTTCCCCTAGTGTCTGGCAAACAGTATAGTTGTATTGCATGGTGATCTAAGGTTGCTGTTTATAACACTTCTTTATAAAAATTGATAGTTTTATGTAACCCTGTATGTTTAATTTTTGCAAAATATTTATGTTTAAGCAGTTTGTTCTTTATTATCATAGTATAAAGTCTGATATATATCCATACCATTTATTAACTCATAATGTTGTCTAGGTTTCCTGTATCTTATCATATTTTGTTCTTCCAATAAGAGTGGTATGTTAAAAATTTTTTATTAGTATTTATATCTATTTCCCCATCTTCTTTTTAAAGGTAAATGTGTTATTTGGAAAAAAATGTTTATAACAAATATATGTATATGGTAAAATGGTAAAATATAACTTTTAGAATTAAAATATGTCCTTTATTGTCATGGCTTAATGCCTTTTCAGTTAAGTTCTACTTTGTCTTTTATCAGATTGTAAGCAATGCTTTTTATCTTGTCTTATTCCACTCTTGTCCCCACCTTTATTTTGATCTTAAAGTTACAACTATCTACTGTATATTAAATGCTAACCCCTAGAGTTTTCTCAAGTTTCCCAGCCAGCTTTATGCCAGTCTTCTGAAAAGTTTGAGGTTTAAGTTGAGCTTTGCTTTTTCATTTGTTTGTTTTTTGTTTTTGCCTATGGAAATTGCTCCAGCACCATTTGTTGAAAGGAATATTCTTCCTCTATTGAATTACTATGGAAACTTAATCAAAAATGAGTTATCTGTACTTGTTTAGGTTGTTTTCTTGTTCTCCATTCTGCTCCACTGATTTGTATAACTATCCTCTGCCATTAACACCCACTCTTGAGAGTATAGTTATATCATTTATGAAATAGAGTAGTCTGATTCCTCATACTTTATTCTTTTAAAAAATTTACTATGTTAGTGGTACTAGTTCCTTTGCTTTTCCATATTAAATTTTAGAATAATTTTGTGTAAGTCTACATTAAAAAATACTATCTTTTTCATGTTTTCCTGGGTATATTTGAATATTTATTTATAGTTCCATTTTGATTTATCTATAGTTTTAGTGTCACTCTATAGTGTTTTTAGTGGCTCCTCTAAGTATTAAATTATCTTTACATAACTTGTCATAGTATACTACTGTTGAAATTTTACCAGGGAAGTTAGAAACCTTATCCCATTTATATAATTTATATACCTTCACTTTTCTGCATTTATATAATATACCTACATACATTATGAACCACTTTAGACAGTGTTTTAATTTTTGCTTAAACTATAAGCATAAATTTGAAGACTCAAGAGAAGGAAAGTCTATTGTATTTATTCATATTTTTGAGCTTACATGACTTTCCTTCCTTCCTGATTTTTAAAGCTTCTATATTGATCATTTTCTATTTTCTTTTTGTTTAGAGACCCTCCTTTGACTGTTCATTTAGGATAGAACTATAGCAACAAATTCTCTTTATGTTTCTTTATCTAAAAATGTCTTCTTATAGAAATTCATTAGATATACGATTATAGATTAACAATCCTTCTCCTTCAGCACTTTAAATATGTGTGTCACCTCCCTCTGGCCTTAATGGTTCTTGATGAAAAATTTGCTGTTCACTCAAACTGATGTTCCCTTATAAGTAATGCATGAATTCTCTGGCTGCTTTCAAGAGTTCTTTTGTTTTGTTTTGCTTTTAGTTTACAGAAGTTTGACTATGATTTATTTTAACAAGGATTTCTTTGGGTTTGGGGCTCACATGGCTTCTTGAATCTGTAGGGGTTTTTTCTTTTGCCAAGTCTGGAGATTTTCAGACATTATTTTGTTGAGTACATTTTCAACTCCACTATATTTCTTCTTTTGGAAGTATAATACTAAATGTTAGCTAGTTTGTTAAAATCTCACAAACCCTGAGTCTCTGTTTATCTTATTTTGTCTATTTTCTCTCTGTTGTTTAGATTGTACAGTTTATCTTGTACTATCCTCAAGTTCACTGTTTGTTTCCTCTGTCCTCTCCAATCTGCTGTTGAGTGCAATCACTGCATTTTTTTTTCATTTCAGTTATATATTTTAGATCTATCATTTCTACTTAGTTCTTATTTATATTTTCTTTTTTTGTGAGATTTTCTACTTTTTCATTTGTTCCAAGTGTGATTATAATTGCTTGTGAAAGTATTTTTATGATGACAGCATTAAAATGTTTGCCAGATAATTTCTCATATATGTGTTATTTTAGTGTTGACATCTATTGATTACATCTCTTTATTCGAATTGAGATATCTTGAGTCTTTATTTTCTAGCACAAGAAGTGTATTTATTTAGCCTTTTAGAAGAAAAGTCACAGAAGCAGAAAAACTGAGCCAGCCGGGCTGCATGAACTCAGGAAACAAGTTACAGAAGCAAAAGAAGGGGTTGTGGAGCTTAGGAGAAAGAAAGCAAAAGATACACATCTATGGAAAAAAGGGGGGGGGGAAGGTGTTGGCATGATCTACAAAGAGAGGACATGCCTGAGTCTTTGTATGCATTACTTTTTTGTGTGGATACCTGAACATTTTGGCTAAAATGTCAGGAGACTCTGGATCTTATTTAAGTTTTGTTTTAACAGATCTCCTCATTAACACGTATCTCATGAGGGAAAAAGGACTCAGCCCTCTCATTGGCAAATGGTAGTGGAAGATCTAGGATCTCAATGCAGCCTCCTTTAACACCTGGGTGGAGGGAAGGGGCTTCTACTTATTGCTGGACATGATGACAGTTTAGGCCCTCCATGGAGCCTTCACCATGAAGGTATGGCTATTCTCCTGAGCCCGGGGAACAGTCTTGATTCTCCCATTGGCCTCTTCTGACACTGCCCTGGCAGGGAAAGGAACGGGTACTTTGGAGATGAAGATCCAGGACTCTACTTGGTCTCCATTAATACCGCAGAAGTAGAGAACCTCTTTCCACACCTGACATGGATGAAAATCTCAGATCCTGACTCAGCTTTTTCTGACACAAACATGGCTTGTGCCCAGGAATGTAGGGGATGAGGGTTCTTGAGGCACCTCCTTACATCTCTTTACAATCAGGTGAAAGTGAAAGTGTAGACTCCCCACATAGCCTTTGCTGGCATGGGTGGGGGTGCAGTCACAGTCTTTTTTTGTGTGTGTGGAGCGGGTGGTATTTGGCTGGAATAGCAGAATAACTGTCCAAAAACTTCAGTCTTACCAGATTGCCCTTTTCCTAATCCTTTGGCAAAAGACAGAGGTCATTGCTTGGTTGATTTTTCCTGTATGCCTTGTTATTTCTGAGTAGCCTACATCTCCAGTACCCTGTTTCATACACAAGGCAGAAGAAAAGCTAGGAAATACATTACTTTTGGAACTTGAGTCTCAAAGTTTCTAGCTAATGTTTCTCCTTCTCTCCACTTTTCAGAGACTTTTTAGATTTGTTTATATATACAGGGTAGGGTCAAGGTAGGTTTAGAGTGGTGAGTATACAAAACACATATTTTATTCTTGCATTATTAATTATTGTATTAGTTTCCATACAAACAACTGTAAACCTACTTTTGTCTAACCCTATAAAATACCCAGGGTATTTTAGCTGTACATAGTGGGGGTATAGGAAAAAGTATGTATAATATACTTTGTCTTCCCCAAATTTGCCATCCTCAGAACTACTCTTTCTATTTTATATGTTCAGTTTTTCTTGTTCAGTTGTTTGTATTTATAACCTTCTCTGAAAAAAGGAAAGAAAATTAAAAAATTCATACTTTCTTAGTTTTAATACATAGAGTGCCTGGTACATATGTCATGAAGAGAATATTAGGTATCTTGAAGGAAGAGAAGAAAAGTGGTAGTATAACATGAAGGGCTTGGTAGTGGTTCTCTAAATCACTGATTCAGTTTCAGGTCATTCAGTATACTGTGAAGTAATGGACTGACTGATGGAATGTAAGCTCTTAAATAGTAAAACCTTTAGAGCACCTTGTAAAGAAATCAGGAGTGACCATGAAAACCTTTGTACCATGCAAGACTTCGAAGATTATTCAATTGTGAAATACTTTAAAGTCACTGAGCTTAAAAATGTTAAACATTTTTTTAACAAAAATATATTTGTTCTAATTTTCCAGGACTTTTATATTATAATACATGGTTGTCAATAGTATAGTAACTACAGACATTAAAATATAAAATATAGATATATTTGGTTATGGCTCTAAGGAAGAAATATCATTTAACAATAATTGAGAACTTTGAAAATAGATGTTTGGAATGTTATAATCATTAAGTGAATATTGTTGCTGAAATGATACTATTTCAACTCTAAAGAAAAAAGTTGTATGTTTGCACAAATTAAAAAAACAAAACTTGGAAACACAATTTTCTAACTTGTTAATCTTCCAATGAAGAATTTCAGGAATTTATGTTTAATCAAGTTTATACTCTAATTAAAATTCAACATCTTTCAATCAGTTTTTTAAAGCAAGCAATTAGCATCGGGGAAGATGAAAATATATTAATTAGCTGAACTTCAACAAAAGCTTTTCATTACTGGAGAATGTAGTTGAAAAAATACGTATCATCATTTAATCAGAACAGCCAAAGATAATTTTTCCACTAGTTTTTTTTTTACCTTTGTGAGTTCTGTATCTTTTTCAGTTATAGAGCCAGTAACAATAGTACTTAAAGAAACCTAATTTAGAACTAAAACAACTTTATTTCTGTATGACCAGTGGCTGCTGCCATTATGGCCATGCAGGTTCTCATTGGATTTGGGCAGACGGTAAAGAAACAGTGGAGACAAAAAATGGTGGGCCATTCCTTTATTAAAGTCTTGCACTGGCCAATGAGCAAACAAACAGGGAAAACACTTCTCTTTCATTTAGGGCTCCCAAATCTCTGACACATTCTTTGGTTCTACAACCAGGAGAATCTTCTCTGGTTCCTCCTAGAATCAAAGGCCCCACCAATCTCAGTGGAGCTCCCAAAGCCCCTCAGCTCTGGTTTACATCTGCACTCCTTCTTCTCCTGCAAACTGGCTGGGCCCACAAAGACCACTCTTCTAGCAAACATTAGCAAAACAATGGACCCTCCCAAGCAGGAATGTAATCTCTAATTTGCAATCAACTGCCCTGCTCTGAGGGCAAGCACACACATGGCAGCCCAGCACCATTTTTTAACAATAAAAGTGAGCAAACTCAAAAATGCAAATTTTAGGACCTGGCCAGTCGGCTCAGTGGTAGAGCATTGGCCTTGTGTGTGGAAGTCCTGGGTTTGATTCCTGGTCAGGGCACACAGGAGAAGCACCCTTCTGCTTCTCTACCCTTCCCCATCTCCTTCCTCTCTATCTTTCTCTTCCCCTCAAACAGCCAAGGCTCCATGGGAGCAAAGTTAGCCTGCTCACTGAGGATGGCTCCATGGCCTCCTCCTCAGGCACTAGAATGGCTCCAGTAGCAGCCGAGTAATGCCCCAGAGGGGCCAAGCATTGCCCCCTAGTAGTTATGCCAGGTGGATCTCATTCGGGTGCATGCAGGAGTCTGTCTGTTGCCCCCAGCTTCTCACTTTGGAAAAACACACACACAAAAAAAATACAAATTTTACAAACTCAACTACCCAACAATTTCTAACTTAATTAGCTAATAAGTTAATTGAGAATTAAACTAGGTTTTAAAAAATAAGTATTTTTCATTATAATGGTCTCACTGAAAACTAACATTGATTATTTGATATTTTGAGAATAAAAATACTTAGGATAATTAATAAATTAAATGAAAAAATGACAATATGCATTATTTAATATTTAGAACATTTTTATTTTGTATTTTTGATAATATATAAATTCATTACTGTTCTAATATAGTATACAGTAGTGTAGAAGCACATGTTGTGGATTTTGATAATCTTTTTTTTAAGAGAGAAAGGAAATGAGTGAGAGAGAAACATCAACTTGTTGTTCCACTTATCTGTGCCGTCATTGGTTTTTCTTGTATGTTCATTGACTATGGGCCAAACCTGTAACCTTGGTGTATTGAGAAGATGCTCTAAACAACTGAACTCTCCAGCCAGGGCTTGATAATATTTTCAACTCTTTGTGGTTTAAAAAAATATGTTGCAAGTCCACTACACTTGATGTGTAGGTACACTCTACCAGAGGTTCCTAAACTATGGCCCGCGGACCAAATTGCGGTCCCCTGAGGCCATTTATCCGGGCCCCGCCGCACTTCCGGAAGGGGCACCTCTTTCATTGGTGGTCAGTGTATGGAGTACTGTATGTGTCAGCCCTCCAACGGTCTGAGGGACAGTGAACTGGCCCCCTGTGTAAAAAGTTTGGGGACCCCTGCTCTAGACCTTCCCTAAGGCTAACTGTATACATAAACTTTATACTCACATGAACAGAAGACAAAAAGAAAGCTTCTCACCACAAACTTGCAAATTTAT
Source organism: Rhynchonycteris naso (assembly GCA_037038555.1). Classification (NCBI taxonomy): domain Eukaryota; kingdom Metazoa; phylum Chordata; class Mammalia; order Chiroptera; family Emballonuridae; genus Rhynchonycteris; species Rhynchonycteris naso. The sequence goes on along the minus strand of CM072999.1, from coordinate 163,494,708 downwards.
AGCTAAGTCTATTTACACATAAAGATACAAACACAAAGAGCAAGTGCAAAAGCAACAATAGTTTTTAAATCTAAATGGACAATATCAATATATGTGTGTTCATTCTTTCAGCTTTGATTAAACTTATTTTAAGGTAAAATGTTACAAAGGTAAAGTTCTTTATGTGTACATCTAGTTTGAAAAATTATTGTTTATTATTTCTTAAATATCATTTCTATGCTGAGGATGGTTTCATGGCCTCCGCCTCAGGCGCTGGAATGGCTCTGGTTGCAGCAGAGCAATGCCCCAGATGGGCAGAGCATTGCCCCCTAGTGGGCATGCCGGGTGAATCCCGGTCAGGCACACGCGGGAGTCTGTCTGCCGCCCCCCCTTCTCACTTCAGAAAAATACAAAAAAAACCCAAAACAAAAACCACACACACACACACACACACACACACACAAATAAAAGATATATTTCCCCCCTAGCAACCAGTTCTAAGATATGATGTATTTTTGGCAGAACACATTCTGCATCTGCTATTTATATTCATTCCATTATAATATTTTCTTTATCAATTTGTAAACAGGAGGCCAGATAAAAAAGATGAAAAACTGAAGAGGGTTGAGCCTGAAAAAAAGGTGCTGAATGCTGTTCACCATGAAAAGCATCCCAAACACAAAAAATGTATGTACACAGCTTTACAAAACAGCCTTCCAAACTTTCAACAGCATTAAAGTTGAATTTTACAGGTTTCCTCCATCTGCATAAGTGGAAACTGAGAATAGAAACCATTCTGTGTACAGAGGCTTCTATATACATATCAAAGCATTTTGATGGCATTAGAATAACCAATAGAGTGAAGCAGGGTCAGTTTGTGATATTTTTGGAAGCTCAAGACATTTACTTTCTGTTGTAAAATATTAACGAAACAGCTGACAAGCCAACAAAATCCTAAAGAAGCACATTCCGCAGAGAAGAAATTTGTTAACATTGATTTAGACTCTAAACTGGGTCTTACAAGCTCAAGTTACGGTGTGCCTACTAGCACATTTGTGTTAACTGTGTATTCAAGGAAGAAATGCAGTGCCTTCAGAGATAGACATCCTCCTAATTTCTCTCATAATCCAATATATTTCAAAGCCATAGGGCAAGACAGAATTTGAGCTGGTGTTATTTTAATTGCTTTCAAATAAAAGTGACTTATCTTCCAAAATGAATGTGGGTAGGTTTCTGTTGTTTACTTGCTATTAGGCATTTATGGTTTAAATTTTTTTATTGCTGAAATTATTCCAAGGCGCAGGGATTTTTATTAGGAAGGAAAAAAAGAATACCTGATGATGCTCAGAAACACTTTCATCCATTTGGGCAGGGTGGTGGGGGCTGGTGGTGGTGGTGTACATTAGTGTAAGTTGTCATAGCCACAAAATTTGGGCAAGAAGCTGATTTGCACCTGTTGGGATCTGAAAAGTGCTAGGACAACAATACCTCCCAGCAGCATATATATATATTTCCCTTCAGTTCTTTATGACACCCTTCCCTCTAACTTCAGGGGCTAGAAGGATGAGTGGCAGAATCAAAAGTAACCTGCAATTCTACTGCATGCTAGAAAACAGCAACTGACTTCCAAATTATTTAATATTTATTTGGATCCTAATCTAGCATGTTAAGCTATCTCTCGGGTACTTTTTGTTTTGTTTTATACCAATAGGGCAATAAAGACCCATCGCTTTTACAATCTATGTTTTTTGGTGCTGAGTTTTAACTGAGTGAGTGGTTGGAATTTTTTTCTGTCTTTATAAGCAAGTATGTACATCTGAAAATCAGTAGGTAGAGTTAGAGTATAAAACTGGAGAACTGCCAACACACAGAGGCATAAATGTCCAAAACGTCTTGCTTGTATGAATCCAAATTGCTTGTATATGATTTAACTTCAATATTGACCTCAATGGCACCATCTTTAAACAACTGAGTTAACTACATGTACATATAAAATAATAGTGCTTCTAACGATCTTTGACAAAATTTAAAATATTTCAAGTGCAGACAAAATAGTCATTTCAAGAAATAATGCTATAATAATTGTTCATTCATATACAAAATAATGAACTTAGATATAGACCTTCATATTTCACAAAAATTAACTCCGAATGGATCATAGATCAAAGTGTAAAATGCAATAGTTCATTAAAAAGGCCATAATGGAAAATATATGAGACCTTGGATTTAGTAGTGAATTTTTAGTTACAACACACCAAAAAAATCACCAGCCATGAAAGAAAAAAAATATTAGTGAATTTGACTTAATAAAATATCTAAAACTTCTGCTTTGAGAGGAATTCTGGAAAAGCAAAAGGACATAAAGTAAAAGTCGTGAAAATATAATAAAGGATGGACTTTGGTTAATAACGATATATCAGTATTAATCTATCAGTAGTGACAAGTGTATTATAATAATGTAAGATATTAATAATTTGGAAAACTGGGCATAAGTATAGAAAAAATAACTGTATATCTTTGTAACTTTTCTAAAAATCTTGAGAATATTATGCTAAGTGGAATAAATCAGTTAGAAAAAGCTAAGAACCGCGATTTCATTTTTAGGCGAGAGATTTAAAACTGAAACTCATAGACACAGACAACAGTATGCTTGCTACCAGAGGCAAGCAAGCTGTGGAGGGAAGGAGGTAAAAGGGGAAAGGTGACAGGAGATGATTTGACTTTGAGCAGAGGGCACACAGTGCAAAATACAGATCATGTATCATAGAAATCTGCACTTGAAACCTGTATGGTCTTATTAACCAATGTCACCCCAATACATTTAATAAAAATAAAATAAAAAGCTGGAATAAATAAAATAAAAATCTAAAACTGTTCTAAAAGACATTGTTTATTTAAAAAGTAATGGTCTCAGAAGTACTCAGAAAGTTAAGCACATGTTGGGTATGTTTTTCTAAAAGAAACATAGACACAAACATGAAAGAAACAGGGAGGCACTTGCTTCTTTTACAAATACTGTATATGTGGATGAATTATGTCCATAATTTAATGGACTCAATATCTTCCTCTAAAGCATATATATTTTAGCAGAATCCTAGATATAATAAAATTATAAATGTAGTTTATTTTCACTTTTAATAAAAAGGGAAATTGTTTTATATTAGAAAAAATGTACACTGTTGTGTTCAGGTGTGCTTAGTTGGAAGAGGTGAAAGTATGAAATTTGACTAGATTGTCTAAAGTTTTATTTCAGCTCTGTCACTTGCAAGTTGTACCAACTTTTACAATTTACTTAATTCCTCTGCAATCTAGCTCTCTTATCTACAAAACAGCTTAATAATCATATATAACTTATACTGCTTTTGCAAATAACTGGACAAATCCCTATAATAGCCCCTTTGGCACAGTAAGTACTCAATAAATGTTGGCTGCTGTTATAATTGGCATCATCCCAAGAACAACCCATTTCCACATGTATTATCCTTAACATGGACTAATATTAAACGTAAAAATAAGTCAATAAAACTTCTCTAAGTGCAGCCTTACAGGTGTGAAGATCAGAAAATTTCATACCGATCATTAAGGTGTTGAAGAGTCCTTTTCCCCCCTTTTTATTGAATTTATTAGGGTGACACCTGTCACCTTCCTTCCACTCTGTTCTCCCTCACCTTTTTGTTTTCTTTTTCCACTCCTTTTAAATTCAAGAGAAGCAGTGAGAAGAAAAAAAGTAAAAATGAAGAGGGCATATGAGAATATGGGGGCCTAAGATGGTTGGACTTAATTAAACAAGCCTGAGAATTCTATTAATCCAAACTGGTGGTAGATAATTGCTTAATTATTTCTAGTCAGTGTAGATACACTGTTTAACCAAAATAAATAAGTAGAACAAATACTATCATTATTGCTTGGAAGTTCATGCATTAATTCATTCAGATATCAGTTAACTAGTATGTACTAAGCCCTGGGATAATTGTGGTGTACAATGCTGGCAATAAAGGCATTATTCCTTTTTTAGAAATAGCTACTTAGTAGGGATGCTGGTGAAGGTGAAATACAGAAAAGCCATTTGAAGATATAATGCCTGAAATATTTCCAAATTTGTGAAAAGTATAAATTTGGGTGCAAGAAGCTCAACCGTCCCCCCCCCCCAAACAAGAAACAGGAAACACACTGCATCAAGAAACTTTATTATAAAAATCACTCAAAGCCACTAATAAATGTAAGAAAAATTTAAGTAGTCAGAGGGAAATAATACTCCTTTTTTTAATTTTGAAAATTAAATTTAACAGGCTGACACTGATCAATAAGAGAACATAGTTTTCAGGTAAACATCTCCACGTCATCTGAACAGTCGATTATGTTGTATATGCATCACCTAAAGTCAAATCATCCTCTGTCACCTTATATTCGTCTCTTTTTACATCCTTCCCCAACCTCCTCCCTCATCCAGTATCCTCCCCTACATGTCTTCCTTCTGCTAACCACTGCACTCTTATCTCTGTCCATGATTCTCAGCTATGTGTGAAATCATACAGTTCTTAGCTTTTTCTGATTTACTTATTTTACTCAGTATAATGTTCTCAAGGTCCATCCATGTTGTTGTAAATGTCACTATGTCATCATTTCTTATGGCTGATAGTATTATTCCATTGTATATTTGTACCACATCTTCTTTATTCAATACTCTATCTTTGGTTGTTTCCATGTCTTGGCCACTGTGAACAATGCTGCAATGAATGTGGGGGTGCATGTGTCTTTAAACAACAATGTTTTTTTAGTTTTGGGGGTATATACCCAGTAGAGGGATTGCTGGGTCATATGATAGTTCTATTCTTAAATTTTGTGAAACCCCATACTTTTTTCCATAATGGTTATTACCTGTCTTGTTGATAATAGCCAATCTAACAGGTGTGAGGTGGTGTCTCATTGTAGTTTTGATTTGCATTTCTTGAGTAGCTAGTGAGGATGAGCATTTTTTCTATCTCTGTTTTCCATTTGTATGTCCTCTTGGGAGAAGTGTCTGTTCATGTCTTCTCCCCATTTTTTAATTGGATTGCTTGTTTGTTGCTGAGCTTTGTAAATTCTTTATGTATTTTGGATATTAACCCCGTATTGGAGCTGTTGTTTGCAAATATCATCTCTCATTTAGTTGGCTATTTGTTTTATTGTCAGTTTCTTTTGCAGTGCAGAAGCTTTTGAGTTTGATATATATGGTTCCATTCATTTATTTTTGCCTTTACATCCCTTGCCTTTGGGGTCATATTCATAAATCATTCTCTACAGCCAAGGTTTATAAGTTTAATACCTATATTTTTTCTATTCAAATTATTGGTTCAGATCTTATATTTAGGTCTTTGATTTATTTTGAATTATTATTCTTTTGAACAGAGGAACAGACTTCTTCTCAAAAATAATACAAGTGTGGCCTGACCAGGAGGTGGCACAGTGGATAGAGTGTCAGACTGGGATGCAGAGGACCCAAGTTTGAAACCCTGAGGTAGTAGGCTTGAGTGCACACTCACCAGCTAGAGCATGGGGTTGCTGGCTTGAATGGGGATCATAGATATGACCCCATGATCGCTGCTCAAACCCAGAGGTTGCTGGTTTGAAGCCCAAGGTCTCTGGCTTGAGCCCAAGGTTAAACGCTTGAGCAAGGGCATCACTTGCTCTGCTGCAGGCCCCAAGTCAAGGCACATATGAGAAAGCAATCAATGAAAAACTAAGGAGACTAAGGAGACACAACAAAGAATTGCTGCTTCTCATCTCTTTCTTCCTGTCTGTCTCTATCTGTCCCTCTCTTTTTCTCTCTCTCTGTCTCTGTCACAAAAAAATAAATAAGTAAAATAAAAATAAAAATAATGCAAGTGTGAAGACTTGATAGGGATTATGTACCAGCAGCCTCCTCCTTTAGCAACAAAAATTGATAAGCTGATTCTGATATTTAGGTAAAATTTGATGAATACTGAGTAGCTGAAACAACTTCAAAAAAAGAGAGAACAAAGTTGGAGTCTTTACCTGATTTAAATATTTACCATAATGTTACAGTAATCAAAACAGTGTGAGATCAGTGTAAGCACATACATAAATAAATGCAACCTAGTAGACAATCCAGTAAAACACCTATGTGATTATGGTCAATTGATTTTCAACAAACATGCCAAGACATTTCAATGGAAAGAATAATTTTTTTCAACAAATGGTGCTGGAATATTAGATATTCATATGCCAAGAATAATAAACCAATAATTTTACTTCACACTGAATACAAAATCCATACCTTAGCTCAAAATAGTTTATATACAAATATTTATGAAGTAAAAATAAAAACCTGCTAGAAGAAAAGATAAGAAATATATTGGTGACATTTGGTTAGGCAAAGATTTCTTAAATATAACGTCATAAGGATACTTCATAAAAGAAAAATGTAATAAATTGGATTTCTAAAATATTGAAATATTTTGCTTTTTAAAAGATACTATTAAGTAAATAAGAAGATAACATAGGAAGAAAATACTTGTAACTGATGCATATGATAAATGCTTCATATAAAGAGTACCTTAAGAACTCTGAAAATTCAATAAGGAGATGATAAGTGATACAATAGAATAATGGTAAAATATTTGAATACACATTTTTGCCAAAAATATAGTGCCACTTTGGAAACCAGTTTGGCATTTTCTTAAAAATATAAACGTACACTTAAAATAAGATACTTAATTTGAAAATTTAAATACATTCTTATAATATACAGTAATTCCACTTATAGGTATTTATAAAAATGAAAACATATGCCCACACAAAGATTTGTATACAAATATTCATAGCAGTTTATTAATAATAGTGAAAAATTAGAAACATTCCAGATGTCCTTTAGCTGATGAATGGATAAACAAAATGTATATTCATAAGGTAGGAAACTACACAGAAATAAAAAGGAACAAACTACAGATACATGCATCAAAATGGGCAAATATAAAATAGATTTTTCTAAGCAAAAGAAGCCAGACATAGTGCCAGTGATGTAGTGGTTAGAATGTCTTCCAAATCACCATGGTTGCCAGTTGCATCACAGGGTCACTGGTTGGAGCCTCGTCATGGCACATATAAGAGGCAATCAGTGGGGTTCACAACGAAGTGGAACAGTTGATGCTTCTCATTCTTTCTCTATCTCTCTCCCCTACCTCCTCCCTTCTCTCTTTTTTTTTTTTAAAGCCAGACATAAAAGACTATATGCCCTGGATATGGTAGTGGGTTTTAACTTCAAATGGGTATGAAGACACTTTGGGGGCTGATCAAGGGTTTCTAAAGTTAGATTAAGGTGATGGGTACAAAACTATATATATAAATATATAAATAAAGCCATCAAACTGTCAGTTGCATTGGATAAATTTGTAGTATGTAAATTATACCACAATAAAACTGATATAACTTTGATAAAATACAATTCAGAGAAACAGTAGAGTAAATTAATAAGCAGCTTTAAATACATTACAGAAATGGAATGTGCTGTCAAAAACATTTACATATACACACATACACACAATTATAGTTCCAGTTCTAGGGCATTTCAACAATAAATTGTATTAAACACTTAAGAAGGAAGTAATATTAATCAAACAATGGTTATTTCATTATTTTGGCATACAAATGGTGAAGAAACTTTCCAGGTCATGTTATGACTTTATCAATACTAAAATATTAAAATATCTCAAAATATTAAAAGAAAAGAAAATTAAAGGTCAATATTCCTGATGTGTATAATGACAAAAATAATTAACAAAATACTAGAAAAATGAATACAGCAACATGTAAAAGTATAATTAAAAAGATCAAGTGAGGGCCCTGGCCAGTTGGCTCAACAGTAGAGTATCAGCAGGTGTGTGGAAGTCCTGGGTTTGATTCATGGCCAGGGCACACAGGAGAAGCACCCATCTGCTTCTCCACACTTCCCCCTCTCCTTTCTCTTTATCTCTCTCTCCTCTTCCCCCAGCCAAGGCTCCATTGGAGCAAAGTTGGCCTAGGCACTGAGGATGGCATCATGGCCTCCACCTTAGGTGCTAGAATGGCTCGGATTGCAGTGGAGCAGTGCCCCAGAGGGGCCAAGCATCACCCACTGGTGGGCATGCAGGGTGGATGGATCCCCAGTCCGGCGCATGCAGGAGTATGTCTGTCTGCGTCCCCCTTGTTTCTTGCTTTGGAAAAATACAAAACAAACAAACAAAATAATCAAGTTAGGCCCTGGCCAGATAGCTCTGTTGGTCAGAGGATTATCCCGAAGCACAGAGGTTACTGGTTCAATCCTTGGTCAGGGCAAATACAAGAATAAATCAATGTTCCTGTCTCTCTCTCTTCTTTCCTCTCTTGCTAAAATCAATAAATTTAAAATAATAATAATAATAAAAGAGATCAAGTGAGCCTGACCAGCAGTGGCATAGTGGACAGACCATTGATCTAGGATGCTGAGGTCCCATGTTCAAAACTCCAGAGGTGCTAGCTTGAGCACATGCTCACCAGCTTGAGGATGGGGTTCCTAGCTTGAGTGTAGAATCATTGATATAATTCCAATGTCACTGGCTTGATCCAAGATTGCGGGCTTGAGCAAGGGGTCATTGGCTCAGCCAGAGCTCCCTGGTCAAGGCACGTATAAGAAGCAGTTGATGAATAACTAAAAGTGCCACAACTATGACTTGATGCTTCCATTTCTTTCCCTCCTCACAGCAACCCCCACCTCAAAAAATAAAAAAAGTAAATTTTTTATAGAAATGCATGCTTAGTTTAGCATTAGGAAACAAACTAATGTGACATATAATATTCAGAAAATAATAGAAAAATATACAAATTATCTCAATAGATGCAGAAAAGTTTTTGATAAAATTTAAAACTCACTCATAGAGGGGGAAGGGAGGAATGGTCTGCCTTCTTAAAAAAAAGTTCCTCAGTCAGGTAAAAGGCATCTACAAAAATCATACAATTAACACAATGCCTAAGTAAAACAGGAATCTCTTTACTCCCAAGTTTGGGAACATGTTAAGTATGTTTACTCTTACCACTTATATTCAGAATTTTTCTAAAGGTTCTAGCCAGTGCAATAAAGCAAGAAAAACATACGTTACATCAGAAAAGAAGTATAACTTTTAATATTTGTAAATAACATAATTATAGACATGGAAACTCTAATTGAAACTATGATGTGAATAAGTGAACTTAGCAAGGTCATAATATGCAAGATCAACATATTAAAACCAAAATTATGTCTATTTATCATCAGCAAATAACCCAAAAATAAAATAAAAAGTGTTTTCAAAAGCATAAACATATCAAAACTTGGAAATAAAAGATAGGAGAATATCTTCTTGAATTTGGTAAAGGCAGTGATTTCTTGTACAATTCTCAAAATCCCTGTTCATAAATGAAAAAAGTCATAAATTGGACCTCATTAGATATACCCAACATTGTTACAAAAATAAATAGATAAGCTATGGGCAAGGAAAATATAAACAGTCCATTAACAGGCCAACCTGATCTACCTTGCTTAAAGTCTGAAACCAGCTATTTCTGTGAGGAGTGAGGAATAACTGGAAATAGAATAAAGAAACATTTGGGGGGTTATGGAAATGTTCTGTATTTTGTAAATGTTACTGAGATGAATAATAAAAAATTTAAAAAAAATTTAAATTTTACCAAAGCAAAATATTTTTTTCCTGGGTAGAGCACTCAGCAAAAAGCCCACAAATAGAGAGAAAGAAGGAATTAGTTTTATGAAATGGAAGTTAAATAAATGATTATGGGTTAGGCAGAAGAATTGTTATCTAGACATTTTGGATCTACCTCAGAGTTAATCACCTCTTGGTCTAAAAAGGGGAAAGTCTTCAGAGAAAAGAAACTTCTACTAAGAAATGTGCATTGATCAAAACCTTTACCAGCAACTCAATGCAGGTATTGTTAAAATGCATGATTCATTATTTTGACATCTAAGTGTCATAACTATCTTTGATTCTTTTCCTTGGGGATACCTTGTCTAAATGTGATGATAATAGAGTGGTAGAAAGTCACGGGGAGTAGGTGAGCAAGAATCTCTTTTCCTGGATCTCTTTATTCTTACACAAAAGGTAAATATACTTAACTCCACCCCCACTCCAGGCCTCACTGGGGCTATGAAAAACCTGAACAGAATTCAGACACCGCAGGGACATTGCTCTCCTTTATGAAATACAGTGCTGCTGCCTTTCCTCACTGCCTAGGTGGGTCTCTGAGTAGAGGTGGCAGTTCTTGCACATGCACACACTCCCGCTTCTTTTCTCTCATCACATAAACCAGTAGACAATTGGAAAGCATTTCCTTGGCTAGAATGGGCTTCTAAGAGATCTTCCAGTTATCCCTGCTATTTAGCTAGTCAATCATGTCACCCATGGTTACTGGAAGTTTGTTGGCTAAGATGATCAGCCGTGTCCCCTACAATAAACTCAATGGGAAAGCAATAGGAATTCTTCAGTTACAAAAGGAGCCCTATCTCCCCATCACATCAATCCATCCTTGTAAAAGTTACCGAATGACCTTATATCTCCCTTTGAGCTTTTGATGCTATGCATGGAATGGGAAGGACATTCCACAGCTAGATTAATACCTACAGTGTATACTCTATTAACCTTACTGCATAACTTAAAATAACAGGTAGGTGAAAAAATAACTGGAATAAATAATGTATTTGTAATTCCTCTAAAGTTCTTTTTTCTGGGGGGGGGGCTCTCAATCACAAAAGTTACCCATTCGGGAAACATGGGAACTGAGGCAAGCAGAATACCAGTAATATGGCCAAGATTCCTTTGAATTACTGAGCCTGAGACAGTAGTTGTAATCATAATTCTAGTCCGCTCTTTAGTGAACTAAGAACATTCTTTCCACACGAAGATAAATTTAGCAGCATGTAATTTTCCCTCTTATCCACTAAATGTGGGATTGAATTAGAGTTTACCTAGAGAAATCTAATTTGTAGTTTTGAAAATAAGCAAAAAGCTGTTGGACTGCAATGTTGATATTCTGATCACATTACATATGCATAAAAGATAGTATCAAGCAAAGCTTTATTTACATTTCCTAAGTGTTTTTTTTTTTCATTTTGTATAAACTTAACGAGTGGTGCTGTTAGGGAATATGTGTATCCCTCTTTGTGTAATGGATTAAGTGTGAGTCCTGTTAAACACAAGGCCATAAATCAGACTGTGTTCTCTATGCCTAATTAAGGGTTTAAAGAGGGAAAAGGTAAATTCTTGAATGAAGGACTCTACTCAGAAGCAGAGTTTGTTATTTCAGAAAGGAAGTACATAGATAAAGTAGGAAAAAAGAGCAATTGAAGAAAGTGAAACAGAGGAAAATATTTTTGCCACTTTATTCTATTTCTCCTTAGATTTAAGAATGCCTTGGATGCTAAAGGGTCTGGATACAACATGAAAAGAAAAAGTATTTTTTAATTAGTGCACTGAAATATAATAATACAAATTGATCAGAGAAAACAAGCAGTCTTAAAAATTGGTCATTTAGCTCTAATCAACTAGAACAACTACATGCTTTGACAATGCAAATAAAACCAGCTACAGAAAAAGTTTTGAAAAAAAATGTAGAAGACATTTTTTACATATCTCTATAATTATAGTATTAATACATTGAAATCTTATAATATTAAACTATTATAGAATTCAAGTTAAAAACAAAGTAATCACAGTTAATCCACTCATTTCCTAGTGGTATAATTGTCAAGAGTTTTGATACAATTAGTCTCAGATAATATTATTAAAGCACTTATGTATGTTCCTGGAGTGCAGCTGATGTTTATATTCATTGTATAAACTGACTGTAAGTGAGTATATTCAGTGGCTTGAAAAGTGAGTTACACAGACTATATTGGAATAGAATAAGAGAGACAAGGCCAAAATTTATTAGCAATAAGGAGCTTCACTCAGTGACATCTGACTATACATAATTAATGCTGATATTTGGTGCTATTTCACTTCACTTCATATTACTTTTAAACTCTTTAGTGAAATATAGGAGAGGGAAAACAAAATGACCAAAATATTTTGTTATTAGGAGAAAAATATCTTGATTGGACTTTTTTTGTACTTACAATTAGAGGCTCACATTACTATATTTCCAATCATTTATTCTTTATTCAATAAATATTTATTGTGGCTTAGATTATGACAAGTAATTTGCTTAGCACAGGAAATTTGATGAATTGGGTATTGGACAAAGGAGACAAGGTGGCTTTCTTCATGTGATTTCCTAATTGATCAGAAAAAATATGATTATTAAATACTCTTATTTGTAGACTTTTAGAGATCCTCCGTTTAGGCATAATAACAGTATTTCAGAAATAAATCTCATGTTGCATGGTCATGAAGACTACCAAAGACCTCTTCCATCTTCCCTGCAACCTTTGTCTTCATTCTCTCCCCTCAACTTTATTACTCTCTCCTCAAGCCACCTTCTGCTCTGTTGTGCCTGTTGGTAGGCATGTATGGGGGAGGGGTGGAAGAGATTTCCATTCATTCCAGACTTCCAGAAGCAGTGGGTGTGCGGGATGGCAATAAAAGCAATTCCAGGCCCTTATTTCTGCCTAAACTTTTCCATATTTGGTCAACATTTTGGTTATATTTTCTGACTAACGAGTCATGACACAACAACTTAAGTCCCTAATTTCTTGTCTCTTTTCTCTTAGTACTGTAGTTTCCTATGAATGCTAACCGTTTTTCCAAAACATCACCACCTTAATTTTGTCTTATATAAATTGACATTTATTACTATTTGGGTTTGCTCTGTATTGGGTGTTTACCAATTGTTAAACATCCTATAATCTTAAATAAAGTAACATTACAGGAAACAAAAAGATCTGCTGGAATTGATGAAAGGAGACATGCACAACAGTAGTTTGAATATTGAATTCCAAACCTAAAAGCAAGAGGGGAAGAAAGAAATCAGGGAAACTCAGAGAAGATGCTGTTATATGCCAATTGAGCTCTGGAGCTGTTCCTATTCTTGTATAATTAAGATGGCAAATCTCAAAAAAAGAACTGCAGGGCAGACAGTTTAAACTGAAACCTGAGCTCTTTGAATGAATGATTCCTCTCTCCTCATTGAAAGTAAGGGTCCTTGAAATACATGAGACCTTATATGAACTTTAAACAAATTTTAGCAGCACTTGGTAGGTGTCACCTATTTGAATATTTTCCTAGTCCTATATTACTCTTTCACTGCATTTAAAAAGGAAAAGCTCCTCTCCATTTCTACAAATTTGAATGATCAAATCCTACCATCTTTCAAATCCCATTTCAAAAGACATCTCCTTCTTAAAACCTTCTGTTAATCTCCCCCACAGAGAGCTATTTCTCTTATAAGTCTTCCAATGATTTGACTTGTGTATTTCTTGTGACATTCATCACATTCTAACTCTTTAAAAAAAGATATTCAGGCAATTTACCAAACTATAAAATATCTATAATTGAGTCATATATTGCCTCCTCCCATCACAAACAGTTATTGAGATTGAACGAGTCATAAGGGAAAGTAGGATTGAATGTACATACGTGCATATAGAAGGAAAGGATATAGCAACAGCAACAGCTTCTCTGGAATGGTGGCCCATCACTATTCTAGTGCTCTGTGGAATGAATATACGTTATTTTGGCATTCAATATTCACCAAGTCTTCACCAAACTTACCTGCTAGGGACTATTTATACTGAAATACCCCAAGATAGAGGTTAATTCTTTTCTTTTTTATAAATTTATTTTACTTTATTCATTTTAGAGAGGAGACACAGAGTGAGAGAGAGAGAAAGAGAGAGAGAAAGAGAGAAAGGGGGAGGAGCTGGAAGCATCAACTCCCATATGTGCCTTGACCGAACCAGTGCAGGGTTTTGAACTGGCGACCTCAGTGTTCCCAGGTCGACGGCTTTATCCACTGTGCCACCACAGGTCAGGCGATAGAGGTTAATTCTAAGACTCAGTTCATAATATTGATTACTTATATTTGACTCACTGTCAAAGAATGGAGGCATGACAATTACTTTTTGTTCCAGTTTTTTTTTTTAAAAAGAAATGAATTTACATTCATGTCAGTGAGATGTTATATTGTTAATTAGTTACTGCAAAGCAACTAAGTATGTATTTTTTAAGCTGGCTCCAAAACCTCTTATTAAGCACTATTTCACAGAAAATAACATATTATATGTTATGGTCTGATTGCTTAAGATAGCTATTTCTGAATAGAGGAACACATTAGAATGAGAATACTTTGAAAATGTATCCAGTACTTTAACCATAAAGAGGATTTTTGAAAATAAAAGCAGATGTGAATGTGATTCAAATTTAATATATTTGAAACGTAAAGTAAAAATACAATACACCTGGATAAAGTTATGCAAATTGCAAGGGTAAATTTTTCCCCTAGGCATAACTTCAGTGTCCTCTCCAAATCTATTTAAAAAAAGAAAGGAGGAAAGGTGGAGATGATCATTTGATATTTCCTTAAACAGATGCATAGCTTTTTCTTATTCTAGTGAATTAATGAAGCAAATATTTTTAAAGAATTAACATAATCAGCCCTTTGTGATTATGAACTGCCCTGCTTAAATTTTGGTAATCAAACATTTTTATTACTTCAGTCATTCCACAGTGTTCTCAAAGGAATCACCTTTCTATAATTGTTCTCATTCTTAGACATATGCCTTTTCATTAGCTGTAATGAATTAGATGTAAAGAATTCTTAACTTCTGATTAGGAGCATTTCTTTTTTAGCATTGCTGTTTAGAATAATAGAAAGAACATGGGATCAGGGTTGAAAGATTTGGATTTGCTTAACAGTGATTTTAGCAACACACCTTGGCTACAATGTAATGTTTTAAGCTTCATTTCCTCATTTGTGCAGTAGAGTGAAAAAATATGTTTAACTGCGATGATTTGAGGATCAAATTAGCTCATGTATATGAAAAAACACGAAGTACCATTTACATACCATTAATTTTTAATTCAGTAAATAACCTTTCAAACAATCCACTATGATTGCCCATTTTGTTTTTTAGATATTCAAGATAAATACACACATAATTACTGTGTGGGTCACAGAGCCATTTCTTTCTTTGCTTAACAATAACTTTATTGACCTACACAATTCACCAGCGATCTAAGAAGCTGGAAAGGTTACAATAAACTTTCAAGTCTTCACAGTTTTTCTTTTTTTTTGGTAGTTCGCTAACAAGGTTAATAAGCCAACTCTTCATGTATCCCAAACCTGGCAATGATAAATAATTAAAAAACACGCAAACCTTAGCTATGCGGTTGTTTACATATGCAGTATGTTTTACGCTACAGAAAGATGAGTATACGCAATTTAAAAATAACTAGTGCCAAGGCACGGCACGACACGGCATTGATCCAACACCACAGCTCCTTAGTGTTGCATTGTTTAAGATGATGTAGGCGGCTCAACGTTGTGTCAAGTTGCACGTCCAATATTAGCTTCGTAGTAGAAGAGGCTGGTTCTGTACCCTTTCAACAAGGCTCTGGGAATCCACCCAGCCAAGCAGAAAAGGGTTAAAGGAGTCCAGCAGAGGGGAGTAGTATGGAATGTGTGTGCGCGAGAGAGCGTGTGGGTGTGCGAGTGTGAGCGCACAGGACGGAGGCATCGAGTTGCGGAGCGGACTCGTTCCCAAGTTCCAAAGGTCACTGCGTCCGCGGGTTTCGGCCCGAGCCGGGCTGGGGTCACCCGGCTTACGCCCCTCCGGCAGCACCCCGTGGACTTGGGGAGCAGGGTTGGACCGAGAGGGGTCTCGCGAGGGTTTCAGGGCGTGGCTGGAGTGGGGGGCGCGCGGCGAGTGTGCGCGGGTGTGCGCGCGAGAGGGCGAGTGTGAGCGCGGCGAGTGTGAGCGCGGCGAGTGTGCGGCCGCGTCGCCATTCCCCGTGACGTCAGAGTGTATTGTTGTGAGCCGGGCCGAACGGAGCATCCCCGGAGCTGTCACCGCGAAGGCCGCGGCGGCGGCGGCGCAGCGCGAGCCCCGCACGAGCGAGCCTGGCCGGCACCGCCCCCGCCCCTGTCCACGGCCCCGCGCCGCCGCCGCCGCCGCCGTCCCGGACCCGGCCCGCCCGCCGCGCGCCGCCGCCGCCGCCCGCGCGCCCCCACCCAGCCCACCCCACCCCCTCACTCCATCCCTCCCACCCGCCGCCGCTGCCCGCGCGCCTCCCCCCGCGGAGCGAGTGCGGGTCACCGGGTCACTGGGTCATTGTTTCCGCGCCCGAACCCCGAGCACCCCGTGGAATCCCCCACGTCATCATCAGAACCATCAATGAGATGCAAACATGAAAGACAAGAGGAAGAAGAAGGACCGCACCTGGGCCGAGGCTGCCCGCCTGGTACGTACCGCCCCCCGCCCGCCGTCCGCGCGTCCCGCCGGCCCCGCCGCTCGCTCCGCGCCGGCCCGCGGCGGCGACGGCCACTTCCATCCCGACCGCCGCCCGCTCGCCGGGCTCCCGCTCTTTGTTATTCTGCGGGAGTGGGCTCGCCCAGGGGCCCCCGTGTGTATGCGTGCGCGCGGACGGGCGCCGCGATTATCTCGGGGAGAGCCCCGCGCCCGCCGCGCCCGGGACCGCCCGGGACACTTCTCCTGGTACTTTGCTGTCCGGGCTCGGCTGTGCCTTCTCCACGGGTGAATTTCGAGCACTCGGCCCCGCTCGACTTCCTTCTCTACCACTCCGGAGACCTTTGTGTGGCAATTACCACTCCCTCCCGGCCCCTCCACCCCCCGGAATTTTCATCAATAACTCTCTGTGCACGGTCTGTGTGTATGTTCGGTGTTTGTGAGTTCATACATTTTACACGTGCATGCATGGTGTGTGTCCGACACGGACTTGTGGGGCTTGTGCATGTGGGCTAGGTCGTTGCGTATCTGTGTGTCGTGTCGTGTGTATTATGTATGCACACAGATACGTGCATGTTTTGTGTTGATTAAGTTCGTTTGTGTTTGTAGGTATTGTACTCTGCTCGATGTTTGTGTGTACATTTTGTGCACGTGTGTGCAATTTGTGAGTGTGTGTTTCGGGGTGTGTGTGTTCGGTGAAGTTGGGTCGGTGTCATTTGTAGCGGGAGGTTATTAAGAATGTACAGCTAGGTGTATTTTACTGCTGGCTTCCTGGGCGGGTGTTACTTGGCTGCTTTTCCTTCTCTTGAACCTTTCGGAGCTTACGTTTTAATCATCGAAAGAATGTCTCTATAGAAATGCTGGTTGGCAGAGGGGCGGCGGCGTCTTTGGTTTGATGCATGTGGATGTGTGGGTTTTTCTTTTTTTCTTCTTTTAAAGGACAGCTGTAAATGGATTTTTTTAAAAGGATATTTCTATACAGTGTGTCTCACGGGAATGCAAGGCATTACATTTGAAGCTCAGGGTTTTGGCTTCATAAATTAAATATTTATTTACCAACTTACTATCTGTTATAAATTGGCCAAAAGAAAACAGAGTGCATGAAGTGGGGATTGGGGTAGGACCCCAGGACATGTTATTGGGTTGGTTTTGTAAAGGTTATTTTATTATAACTGTGGTGTGTGTGTGTGTGTGTGTGTGTGTGTGTGTGTGGTTTTAAGTAACTACATCATGCTCACGAAGAACATTTGTCAAAAGTAATTACCTGAGTTTGGTTGAAGGGCCTTTCTGGTGTGTCTCTGGATTCTAGCAAAGGGTTTTAGATAATTGGTCTTGTTGCCCTGCACAGAAGTGACAAAAGTCCTTTTTAATTGCAGTCTAGTTATTGGTATCGGAAGTGGCCAGGCCCCTTTACTTCATCTCTTAATTTGTGGTAGAGTATGTTATGATTTCTACCCTTATCTGGAATCGCATTAATCATTTAAATCATTTACTCTCTGTGGATGAATGGGCAGGAGATAGTCATAGTCATTCTCTAATGAACTGCATCTGAGAGAAGAAACTTATTTGTGAAGAATATGTGAAAAGTGAGCAGTAAGTGTTAAGTAGATGCTGGATTGATGTTATCACTGCATTTTTGCTAGAGCATAGTACATTAATTATTGTTTGTCCAGCCATTAATTCAGAATTGTGTGGGGGTGGGCAAAGCTTTGGAAAGTGTATTTATTCAGGTTCCTTGTACTGGTAATCAAATATTATTATAGAGCTTCACTGTATGTATTTTAAACAAGTGAACAATGTGTCAATTTATAAATATTTTTAAATCAGAGTTCATGAATTAGCCGTATCTGCCTGCAGAGGATTCTTTAACAACATTATTCTGATGGAATTTAAAGCTAACCATTTGTATTCAATCAGTGTATGTAATTATTCTTGAAAGCAGTTGGCTTTATTTGATCTAACCATAATATATCAGTATTGACAAATCTTGAAATAGATTTCTGAGTCACTTTTTTTTTTGTTAAAAGTTGTATTTTTCTTTTGCAAAGTTCATTGATGGGAAAAGACACACTAGGAGTCACCAACACAAAAGAATTAATGATAGACCAGATGTCTCTATTTTAACCAGACATATTGAACTAGTAGTTATGGTAATTTTTCAATTTGGTTCACATTATTTTTCCCCTGGTAGTTGTACAAATGTGTATGTATTCAAAATGTTACAGTTGAAGTAAAATACTGAATAAAATAGCAAGTAATTGTACTAGAAATACCTTTTCTAGAAATTTGTGATTTGTAAAAGTGACTTTTGATTATTCTTAACTTTGTGAATACAAGAGAAAATACCTATTTGGGTAATAGTGACATTTTTTCATTCTTTCTTTATGATTACATGAATGCATATGGACTTAAACTCTTTTCCAAGCTTGCATGAAAAACATTTTAACTCTTACAGTTGATAGTATTCATTTACACTCATTGAAAAAGAAATGCTTTTTATAAAAGCATTTCTGTGGTGCAAATACTACTATCATTACATATCTTACACTGCCCCTTGCTGTGTCTGTTGTTGTTAAAGACTTCTAGCCTTTCTTCATCAAATGTTAAACCATGTATCTGATTTTAAAAGTAAATACTAAGGATGGACTGAAAATATACAACTCAGTATGTGGTACATGCAGTATATGAACTGAAGAGAGATTATCCAAATTAACATTAAAAATAACCTTCCAATGCATGCAGTGTGTATTACATACAACTGGGGTGTGTGTGTGAGAGAGTGATTATCTTGAGGGAGACGATATAAAGGGAGAGGAAATGCAAAATAGATTTTTTGAACTGTGACCAAAAGCTATGTTTAAATGTAGCTTTGCATTCATTTTTAAGAAAAATATATATGGAAGAGCAATTCTTTCCGGAGTAACTAGGAACTTCAAGATGACAACAGATTCTGTTTTTCTTTGTGAGAAAAGTATACAGTCTCTGAATCTATAAACTCTGAGTGGCAACTCCAGGGATTTTGTTTGAGAGAGAGATGCAGCTATCAAGCTCTACCAGTTTTCTCAAGAAGTATGTAATGTTTGTGTGTGGTGGGCTTGCTTAGTTTAGGAGAAGGAATGGTATAATTTCGTTGTATTTTCTGGAATGCAGTGATTATTAACAGGCTGCCATTTTAAAACAGTAATACCACATCTTCCCCCCACCCCCCTTTCTGCCCTGCATCAGTCGCAGAAATTTCAGCCTTCAACCTCCTCCCCTCCCCCTCGGCTTTCTTTCTGCAATTGTGGTTGTTACTTTGCGCATTGCCATTTAATATGGAGTCTGCTCCCAAACCAGATGCATTTTCATCTGTTTTATCTGCTCTTCTAAGGTTGTAGAGTCTCAGAGGGTCCCATAATCGCATGGAAATATCTTCTGTCTTAATATTTGTAGACCACAATGAGAATAAAAATCAAAACCATAACTCATGTCGAGCTGAGGCTTTGACTTTAATCTTTCTGACTTTTATCTCAAGTCTTCACTCTGTTACTATAAATACAGTTTAAACCATTGTGAAAGGATCTTCATGCTTCTTTGTAAAAAATGGGGATTTGACAGGACTTTGTTTTATTGCACTAAGGGGTTTCTTTGTTACTGACTTAACACAGAACATACTGTTATTTATATATTTATTCTAGGTTAATTCTTTTTTTTTTTGACATGCAAAAATGTTGTTGCTTTGAGAAGTGCTTTTTGATAGTTTCATCACTTTGTTCTATAGGGAATGCTACTGTTAACATAATGGTTCAACATATTAATTTGTTCCCTGAGTTTCCTCCCATTTATTTCATTCCTTATAATCTTTGTTTGCTCTCACTGGCACCTGAACATAAATCTTAACAATCTTCAGTAGCTTTGTGCTTGTTAACTTAGCTGATTTTTTTTGCTCATAGTTTAGATACATTCACACAGATAATGAATATGAGTGTTTTTCTTTTTCTTTTTTGGTTGTTCAAGGTGACCTTTGGAAAAGATTTTAAATGGCAAATTTGCCTCATTGTTGGGAGAAAACAGGCACATACTATGCCATAACAGGGTTATTGGATGTTTTAAAGAAATTACTATCATGTAAATTGTCTTATATGAAAAATTAAGTAGGGGTTTTTAATTAAAGGAAATCTTTGTGACTCTTTTGCACATTAAAGGTTCATATTGCATTATATTCTAAATAAACTGTTAGGTTTTCTAGAAAATAAAGCTGAATGGTAGTGGTAGCTGTTAAAATGGAAAATAGTTCATAATTGCTAATTTACTGGTTGCTTGGCCTTTTGTCTTTGTGTTTTAGAAATAAGCATAATTTTTCAGGAATGATGAACACGGGGATGGATGAGAGAGCATTCATACTGCTTTTGGCATTTCTCATTGTTAGTGGTGCTTAGATTTTTGGTTATGACCAGGCTGTTAACAGTTGAGGACATTTTGGCTTGTGATTTGGGGTAAGCCCCAAAGGTGCACAAGAGCATAGTTGTGACACTGTTTATTGGCTTACAAGCCTGGCTAATGTATTTGGCAAATGGTATTTTATTTTCAATCGCTTACATTCAGTTGGTTTGATGCAGCTGTTTTCTGTGATTGACACATAATATCATGTCTTATGAGATGCCTATATGAGATCTTATGAGATGTATCTCTTATGAGATGTCTATATCTTATTATTCTTTCAGATATGGAACATAAAATTTCATTTTGTAATTTAAAAGATGGGAGAATTTAGCAATTTCCATTTTTTACAAAATGAGTTTCAAGTTGAAAAAAATGTGTTTGAAATAATGAGAAATGTGAACTTAGGCGCATAGTGTTTAAGTTTTTATTTACTGCTAACATGAAAGGAAATTTTGAGAATTGAGTCTTAAGTTTTTCTCTTCTTTGACAAACTCTTTGGTAGCAGATGATTCCTTGAATGTCAGAAATTGATTCTTTTCTTGGCATACTGTAGCTTTTAGACTTGTAGAGTTATACCTGTAAAGGAATTTCACTACAGAGAAGCTAACTTGTAAAGTAATTAAAGTTGATATTTAATAATGTATTCAGCACTTCACTGAAATGCATTGGAAATGTGAAATATGGTCCCTAAACATTTTGAGGGCTCCTAAATGTACAGTTCAAATGCTGGGAGGATATAAAGCTATATCCTCAAGGAGTATAGAGTTCAGTAGAGGAGACAGGAAAAACTGGAGGATGACTGAGCAGACACCATCCGTAGTTGTCACTTGAATGATCAAGCAGGTGCTAGTTTACAGATTTACAGAAGGGAGAAGCTATGTGGTGTAGAATGATTGTAAAAGGTTTAATGGATTAGATGAAACTTGGTTCATCCTTGTAATATGAGTAAGATTAAACAAGTGACAAGAGAACATTCTGAGAAAACTGTATGGGTAAAGGTGTAGAGTCAGGAAAGAGGATGGTTCAGAGACCAGTGAGCAGATAAGTCTAGAAGTATTAGAAGACTTGAGAGGGTAGGCACTGCAGTAAAGTTGAAAATTATTTTTGGAGAAGAATTTGAAAGACCTTTCTATGTCAGTTAATTGTAATTGGTGCATGGTGCTGGTGAGTTGGTGGTAGCAGAAAGAGAGTTAAAACAAAACAAATAGACTATTCCTTATAGAGAGAAGACATCAGTGGTCTTGGGGTATCCCTGAAACTTCCAGTACTTGGTAATAAAGAGTCTGAAAACAGAATTGATGTTAGAAATATTTTATTTAAAATAACAACTTTATTCTATCCTGTATCCTTCACCAAATGAGGCAAATGATGTTACTAAAGTAAACATCAGTAAGCAATACACATTTGTAGAAAACATACACAAAGTGCTTTGTTTCCTAAAATACTCTCTTGAGATCAGTAGGCAGCTAGGGTAATCTCGGCAGCTTGGTCCCCAAGTGTGTTTTAATGATGTGCCCAATATCGTCACCCTGTCCTTAAGGAGCAGGCTGACATAGGATCTTTTTAGATTCTATGCCTTCTGATTTTTAAAGCATAATACAGGCATTTTAACAGATGTGAATTTAACTGATTTGCTGTATGGTGGATCCAAGCCTACATCAGACTTCTTTCAGATTGCCTGCTTTTTTTTCACTCTTTCTCTCTCTCTCTCTTTTTTAATCATCAAAAGTCTGCATGAAGTTATTGTTGTTGTTAAATTTATCATTTTAAATTCTCCCCTAGAGATTGTCAGTAGCAGCTTCTGGGCCCTTCCCAATAGGGCTGGGAGGAGGAGCATCTGTATAGAACCACTTTCAGCTATTTGCCAGCCCTGAGTGCCTTGATTGTTCTGCTTTTGTCCTTGCACAGTTGGTAGCTGGGGAAATCTAGCCCCGACTGAAACTTTCCCTGAAGAGCCCTTGGGGAACAAATAGAAACATTATATGATTAGCCACATTGTTTTCATTATTATACAAATCTACATAAAAGGGTAGCAATTAACAGCTTTATCAGCCTGAACTTAGACACCTACCTTTCCTCTTCCCTCAATATTCCCACTTGAAGTGGTAACAATCAACTGTTGCTGGTTTTAATGTCAGCAACTGACAACACTAAATTGGGAATAGGCACTTCTCCAGGTTGATTGACTATAGCCCTCTGCCACATTCTTGTGTAGTTTTAAGGCAAATTCACGCCCTAGGGTTAGAGCCGAAGTCTTGTCAGAACATTGACTTTAATAGCTGAAATATATAACTTAAATCACATCTAAGACCTTAGCTTTGGTGGAAACTTTCAGAATCTGAGGAATTCTCCAAGGCAGCTCAATTTATGCTTAGTGGACAAACTTAGAAAATGTAACATTATTTCTAAGTGTGTGTGTACATATAAGTATAATTTACTATGTGATACAATTATTTACCTTGGTTTATTTTGCATATTTTAGCATAAATTGGTCCATGGAAAACTAGATAATGGTTTCTAAAATAATTCCACAATTGGCATTTTTTGGCAAGTGTTTCATTTTTCATTAGTTATGCACTAGTTGACTTATGAATATATTACATGTGACTTAAGATAAAGAAGGGAATAAAATTGACCCTCTTCTTATTCATAGAAGACAGATGGCATATCCAAGATTTTGTTAACTATAATGAATTAGAACTTGTTATAATAATTTCAAAGAATTAGAAATTGTGATAGGATTTTGGGGGCATTTTTTCCCCAGCTCAGTCATAGAGAAGTCGTGCTATAATGGGGCTGTTGTTTATTGTTCTTAATTTTTTCTTTTATTTCAATAATACATGACTGCATACATAATTTGTACACATATCAAAACCTTGCTGACATGGTTACCGTACTAAGCTGCTATTGGACCATCAGAATTCCATATTACCCTCCAGTCCCCCCCCCACGCCCGCCTTCCCCCTGCCATGCACACATAACAAATAATCTTATTTAAAAGAGTATTTATGAGAAAATCTCCTTTCTTTAAAATATGTGTTATAGTTCTTCAGAATGTTGCATTCAGAAATGGTCTTTCTTAAATCATTTCTGTTTAGTTTAATTTCTTATCTCTTAAATTAATCCTAAAAATTCAATTAAAATATTTTGAATTAAACTTCTTTGAGCCTGACCAGGCGGTGGTGCAGTGGATAGAGCCTTGGACTGGGATGCAGAGGGCCCAGGTTCGAGACCCTGAGCTTGCCAGCTTGAGTGCGGGCCCATCTGGCTTGAGCAAAAAGCTCATCAGCTTGGATCCAAGGTCACTGGCTCCAGCAAGGGGTTGCTCTGTCTGCTGAAGGCCTGCGATTAAGGCACATGTGAGAAAGCAATCAATGAACAACTAAGGTGTTGCAACGGCAAAGAAAAACTAATGATTGATGCTTCTCATCTCTCTCTGTTCCTGTCTGTCCCTATCTACCCCTCTCTCTGACTCTCTCTCTGTCCCTTCACTCTTCTTACCCATTCCTGCTTGCTTGACGATCCCCTCTACTCTCAGCTTCCCTTTTGGTGCTGATCTATCTGTCTCAGAATTTTGCCTACCCATTTTTTATTTTATTGTCCCCCTCCCCTTTGGCAGTTTCACCCAACCAATGGCAGTTCTCCCATGATGAGGACTCCAGCCTCGATCTTTTCACTGAATATATGAATAATTCCTATTCTTTATTTTTATGTACTATGGATATTTCAAATGAAACTTACCCAGTTCAGTTAACAACAGCTATTGCATATTTTCCACAAATGTATTATACAGTGGGCATGGAAAGAAGAATGTGACAGCATTCTTGTTTGGGAGAAACTTATCTATGTTACCTAAACATATGGTATCTGTGAAGAGTGGTAAGTTCTGTCTTCCATATATAGCTCACATTTAGCTCTTCTCTTTCATTCACTATATTTTACATAGTTTTGACCTTCCAATGAATTTTATCCCTAATCTCCTTTCCAATTCTTGCTTACTAAAACTGGATTTATCTTCTCAGAACAAATCTGATCAGACTGAATCATTCCTCTGCTTAAAAAATTTTGTGATTAATTACCTGTAAGTTAAAGTCCAAAAGGCCATAGGAAGCTCTTCTCAATATTGGCAACACCTTTTAAAAGTGGTATATAATTGTTTTCCCTAACGGTATGCAGAATTTAGCATATTCTATCCTTATACATTACACTAACCTCCCCATATTGAACAATTTTTACAGCCTTAGATTTATTTCATATTCCTTTAAAACACAACAAAGTAATTATTTTTAATAGTATTTAATCAAATTTACTAACGTTTTATCAACTTCTGTGTTCAACTTTGTTTTTGTATCATACTCTTTTTTATAAATTGCGTCCTTTAACATATTTTTCTTTTAAGTGAAGGTCTCTGGGTTCATAAAGTTTTTGTATATCTAAAATGTTTTTGTTTTACTTACCCTTTAAACATTTTTTTGTTGAAATTTTGTATTTTGAATTAATTATAAAGTAAAATGAATTGATAAGAATTAAAAAAGAGTGAGCAAATGGCCACATTCTTTCCCTGTTATCCATACATTCATGCCCTAAATTCTTCCTATCCTCAATAATTTAATAGTCCATGTTAGGTGTACCAAAGGGGTCAAGAGCAGCCTTTAGGAAGCATTATCCCTCAAGTATGTGGGTTGGGTTTCAGAGGATCCCTTCACAAAGCTTCACACATCTATTATTTATTAAAAAAAAAAAAAAAAGAGGAAGAAAGCGGTAGAGAAACTTGGTAGGGAAAACTAAGAGATCCTACATTGCCCTCACCTTTAGTGATAATTTAGCTAGTTATAAAAGTCTCTTAGTTGACAGTTTATTACCCTTAGTACTTTGGAAATGTATCTTCATTATGTTCTTGCATCAATGGTTCTGATACTTTGTGGTGAGCTTTTTTAATTTTAAGAAGTAATACGCTTTTTGTATCTGAGAGTTATTACATGTTATTGAAGTTCTACAATTTTAATACTCTTTCTTAAATATTTATGGATGAATTTATGTGTACTCTAGGTACCTAGAGTATAAGTACTTTTTAGAGTTGACCTGTTACCTTTTTTTTTTGCTTTAAAAATTTAGTCATGCTGTGGTATAGAACTTAGTGCTTTGTATTCCTTCCAGGTCATGAATTCTTTTAAGTCTTCTAAAATGTCTTCATCATCTATCAGATTTAACGTATCTAGCTTATGTGTTTGCAATGATTTAAGAACAATATAGAAAGAATTTTCCTAATACTTAACCCAATGCAGCAATGACTGTGTTGGTTTTATCAGCCAGAATTATGGCTTACAAGCAATAGAAGTCAATTCTTGCTAACTTAAATAGAAAAGGAGTTTTTGGAGGCCACAAAGTAATTCAAATAATCATCAGGGTATCTGAAAAACCAGGCTGGAAAAATAGGCATGGATCACTAGAGGCTGAGGAGCAAAACCCCAAGAAGTCAGGCTACTAAAATAGTATAGTTGGGATATTTCTATGGGTACCACTACCACTGCTAATGGTCACCATTTTGATTTGGTGCTGACATAGGATACTGCCCTTGCCAACAATGTATCATATGAATGCGTTATGATCTGTATGTCTTTGCATTTCATACTCAAGATTCAAATTCACAAGCAGCCTGACCAGGCAGTGTTGCAGTGGATAGAATTTTGGCCTGTGATGCTGAGGACCCAGGTTTGAAACCCCAAGATTTCCAGCTTAAATGTGGGCTTGACCAGCTTGACCACATGGTCGCTGGCTTGAGCATGGGATCATAGACATGACCCCATGGTTGCTGGCTTGAGCCCAAGGTCACTAGTTTGAACAGGGGGTCACTGGCTTGGCTGGAGCCCCCTGGTCAAGGCACATATGAGAAAGCAATCAATGAACAACCAAGGTACCACAACTATGAGTTGATGCTTCCCATTTCTCTCTCTTCCTGTCTGTCCCTCTTTTTCTTTCTCTTTCTCTCTCACTCTCTCACTAAAAAAAAAAAAAAAAAAAGAAAGAAAGGAAAATTCACAAGTACATGCATCTAATCATCTAATTGTTAGACTCCAGTTCCCTTATCCATACCTCAGTGACTAAGGACTGATTAGAAGGTATATATGGTCTCTTCAGTTCTGTATGGAAATACTTCATTTACATTTCATAGCAACAATAAAGTCAACAAGATTAAAACTGAATACTTCATATCTTTCCCATCTCCTTCTCTCAGTAATTCTCTTTTTTCCCTTTAATTCTTCAGTGAAAGCCACTACTATCTCTGTTAATACCTTTTTATATTTTTCTTTTATTCCATAATCACCAAACTCTACCAATTTTATTTCCTTTCTTTCAAATCTTCAAATTCTTATATTTAGATACTACAGTTACTCATTTGCACAATAATTTACATTGACACTGGAAGTACATGGGAAAGAATATAGATGAATGATGAGCCTAAAAGTCAGGAAGGTTTATGTTTGAGTCTCAATTTGGTCACTTACTATGTGTTTGACCTTGGGCAAATTATTTAACATCTCTCAATTTTAGTTTCATTGTCTATTAAAAGGGAATAATAACATTTAAGAGTGGTTAGAATATCTAAGTAAGATAATGTATGTAATGTACTTAGTACAGTGCCTGACTTTAGACGATGCCAGTTAATGATAGTGACTGGTAATATCCTTCTTGTTAAATCACTACAGCAATTTTGTAACTGGTTTCACTGCCTCTAGACTTGCTTCCACTTGTAACAATTCTCCTTATTGTATCCTTAACTTCTTTTTCAAGGTAAAACTGATTTATGGTACCCCTTGAGGTCTAACTAAAGGTGAAACTGGTCTGTGGTATCTCCCTTGAGTCTTAGTTCCTGTAGGAAACAGATGGCACTATCTCAAAGAGGTGATTAAAGAAAGTTAGGGCACAGTAAAAGAAAAGAACAAAAGATAGGGAGGATAATCAGGATATCATCCGCCAGGAAGCTGTTGCTACCTTTAGGCTAGAGGAGCCAGGAGTGGCTTACTGCAATGTTGTGGGCTGTGAGTTTAGGAAAACAGTGTGTGACAGAAACTGTGACCATAAGTAGTAGAACATAGCAGTGCTTCAGGGGAGATGTGGGCATCCATATTCTGACCCTGCTCTCCCCCATTTCTATTCACTCTTCTCCAGTTGGTGCCTCCTATTGGCTGAGTCTATCCAGTAGTCAGAGGACAGGGGATCTTCAATGAGAAAATTCATAGATGTCAGACTTCTGGGTTACAGAGTTGGGTAGAGAGTGAATTTGGAGTCGCTAATGGGGAATATACATAATATCGCCTTTTCAAAAACTTCTTAATAGCTTCTCATTCTAAGAGTATAGTCCTACTGGTTTCAGAATCCTTTAGGTTTGTCTTTTGTACACTTCTCCAACTTCATTGCTTGACTGCCTTGCCATTGGCATTCTAAATACCAGTCATATAAGAGTACTGTTAGATAAACTTTGAGTTTATCACACTGTCCCATATTTTGCCTTGACTTTATACATGTTGTTTCTTCATTTTGTAAAGACCTCCCTCCCCACCATTTCCCTGTTTTATCTGGTAAATTCTGACATTTCCTTCGGTTTTCCTCTTTCTTTGAGAAACTTTTATATGTTCCCAAAGCACTTTTTATTTGTAACAATGTAATTAGTTGTTTGGTTGCTTATAATTATTTCCTGAGAGCCTAATGTACTACTTCATGTTAAGTTAGTGCTGAATGCTGTTGAATAAACTGAATGAGTCAAAGGAGTCTTTTTCAGGGGAGCTGTTAGAACAACGTTTTTAAAAGTTTTTTTTAGCAGATCAGTAGAACTATAAAAATTATGTCTTAATTTACTTCTGTGTCATTGCTCAATGGGCACTGTACAATCTAGAGAAGGGATTAAATTTCCCAAGAATCAATTGGACAACTGATGGATTTTCTAAGTGTTTCTACTTTCAGCTACCAGTATCTTTTATTTATTTAGAATAATAATTCAGTAATCATCATGCTTAATGGCACTGAAAGGATTTAATTTCTGTCATTATGTTAGCTGACATATGAATGAAATAAGATATGGACCTTGACCTTTAGGAAATTAATGTAAAAAAAATAAACTACTTCAAGCCCAAGAGATTCTTCTCTGTATGTTTAAAGTTGTGCAGTACAGTTAAAACCTAAAAGTAAACTTTGATGTTGGATTTTAATAAGGTGCAATGATGATCTATCATGGCTTGCTATTACTTCCAAACCAAGAGACGAATCATCTAGTACACAGATTACAACACAGATTGGAAACGTTTGCAAAGTAAATAATCTCCTTTATAAATGTAATTAAAACATTTATATGCTTGGTGTCATAGCCTCCTTTTGAGAATGTAGGATTCTTATTTAATGATGATGTAGTCTTAGTATATCAATTATCATAAAAATTACTATTACTAAAGTAACACTTAACATTAATAGCTAAGAGCTAATATTTATTGAGTACTTATATGCCTGACATTGCACTAACTTGTTATGTGCATTAAATTGTTTAATCCTAAGAGCAAACCTAGGATACATGTTGTAACATTACACACATTTTTTCAATTATAAAATTGAGATTTAGAATGTTCATTATGTACTTCAATTTTTCTCAGTTGCAACTGAAATAAATTTAACTAAAACCAGTTTAAGCAGGAAGCTCATATAACTGAAAAATCAAAGAGTGGACTTCAGATGTGAGTAGATATAGAAGTGTAGGTAATACCAACCAAGGTGTTTGCTTTCTCTGTATTTTTTGTACTTATTTTTTTATTTTCAAGTCTTGGGTAAGTTAAGATGGTCACTAGCACCTCACTAGCACCCCAGATATGTGTCCTCCAAGCTTAGCAATCCAACATAAAAAGAATCATACTGTCTGTCTGTCTGTCTATCTACCTCCCTCCCTCCGTCCCTCCCTCCTATCTACTGATTTACCTATTCTCCCCTCCCTGTCCTTCTTTGCCTCTTTATCATCAACATTATAATTATTATTACTTAAAGCCAATCTCAGGAATGTTTTCACTTTGTCCTGCTTTCCTCATCAGTAGCAATGGCCAAGATCAGGTAACATGATTGATCACCACACAAGGATTATAGGAACAAAGGAAAATCATACAAAAACAGCAATAAAAAGCAGATGGAAAATATTTTGGGAAAACAAATGGTGAATGCCAGTACCTTTACTCCAGAGAGGGTAAATGAACTTGCTCAGCTAGTAAGTAGAGTAGCAGTTGAAATCATGTCTGCCCTTTAGAGCTCTAGGTGTATTAATGAAGATACTTTCTCATGCATTCTTTCTGGTTATTATTATTTTGACAGAGACAGAGAAAGAGAGTCAGAGAGAGGGACAGATAGGGACAGACAGACAAGAAGGAAGAGAGATGAGAAGCATCAATTCTTTGTTTTGGCTCCTTAGTTGTTCATTGATTGCTTTCTCATATTTTCCTTTTTTTGGGGGGGGGTGGGGCTTACAGCAGAATGAGTGACCTCTTGCTCAATCCAGTGACCTTGAGCTTCAAGCCAGCAACCTTTGGGCTCAAGTCATCAACTCGACGCTCAAGCTGGTAAGACCATGCTCAAGTCAGTGACCTCAGGGTTTTGAACCTGGGTCCTCCTCCATGTCCTAGTCTGGCATTCTATCCACTGTGCCGCCGCCTGGTTAGGCTTTCTGGTTATTTTTATAATATTCATTGTACATTTAAAAAATGTTAAAGCTATGGCAGCAATCACAAAAATTCTAAAGATTTCTTTGGTCTGTTTCCTTTGAAACTTATTTTCCTTATTTAGAGGCTAAAAGTTACAATGAATGGCTTCTGTTCTATTTTCCCTCACTGACCAGTTTCTTTAGAGTTATATATAACTAATTCATATATAATATTTATAACAAATTGTAGTTAAACACAATTTAGGATCTGAATTCATAATACATATATAATTCTGAATGAAGCTCCCAGTTACTTTCTGGATGCAAGTAAATATATTTATTCACTTTGTAAATGCCAAGTTTTCTTCACCATGTTGATCATGATCCTTAGAAGATGTTAGTTTATAAGAGAGCAAACTTCTCTTAGTCATAGTAGACATTACACTCATTTCTCTGAATATTGAGATTAGATCAGAATAAGACAGTGACTCCTTATTTCAAGTAGAATTCTGTGGACATTACAGTCTCATTTTTATCACTTGTTATTCTTTCATTAATAGAATTTCTTTGCTAAAAGAAACAATGATAGTGCTTGTGAAAATGTCTTCTTTATCCCTCTTTTTATGTTCTCCCCCAGGTTTGTAAAAATTTAACCATATCTTTCATTTTGGAAGAAAGTGAATGGTACTTAGGACTGACGTTATTCATGGTCTGCTCTAGGCAGTGATGCTATTGTGTATGAATTAAAAAACATATTTAATCCACCAAAGTTTTTAATAAGGAAATGAGAATAAGAAATAAAGACACTATTAAATGTAAATTAAAAATCATCTCTTTTCATCCTTTCTCCAATTTTTATATATCTGTCTTTTCATTTGTTAGCTAATGTTATCTTTACAAACCAAGTTCTGATAGCTAAACAGGATTAGATAGACTATCAGTAGGGGAAAAAATCAATGAGCAAATACAGATATTGTGTTTTCTTTTAATCTTCTAACAACTCTGCTTTTTTAATTTATTTTTTTCAGAATTTACTACTGAGTTTGGCTTCATGGCAGAAAATGCAAGATTCATCAAGGTTAAACAGTTTTGCATTTGTTAAAAGCTGCAGTAGAGAATGAGGCCCTTTTTCTTAATTAGTCCAGTCTTCCCACTCCATCTTTTCATGAAATTTTATCTCTTATTCTTGGTAGGTGATAGTAGTAGGTAGCTTTAGGAAAGAGGCAACTTTAAGCACATTAATGGTATGTAGGAAGATAAGTGATGAAGAAACAGAGTAGGACTTTAATAAAACTTACTGTATTGTTAAATATTTTTCTTTGTGTTTGTACATCTATTTTTAACTGTATTGGATAGAGTTATAGAGGAAAAAAAGATTGTCTTCTACTAAATTGCTAAATTTTTTTTCTATGATGCATGGCTGACTGGATATTTTGTTACTGTCAGTGGGTTGATGCACAGTTCACTCATTTTTATCTCCTTAGAGTTATGTGGTAGCATTAGACTTCTTTGACACTTGAAGTTAGGCATTACAATGTGTGTTGTCTTATTCCCTCTAGCCAGTGTGTGATTCACCTTACTTCTTTCCTGGTTGTGTTGATCACAGAAGCGGTGACAAGATAGAATTTTAGTCAGCCTGGTTCTTGGCTGGTCATATAGATGTGAGTGAGAAATGAGTGTTTGTTTTAACCCACTGAGATTTCACAGGTCAAGTCCTATAGCAAAACATGTTTTTATTCTAGGCTATCTGTTACCTTTGTTTATGAGACACTAAATGCATAGGTACATGTTTCAGAGGTAAGTAAAGCAAACAAAGCTAAGTCCCTTTTATTCTTCTTCATTACATTAAATTGCCTTGTAGAATTATCTTCTCCAGTATTTCTAAACTAGTAAACAATAGAAAACTTTCATTACAAGGACAATTCTTTTATATTTTATCTCAAGATAATTCTGTTTTTATATCTGCCTTCTAAAATAATTGCCTTTTCTCCCATCTGTCTCTTAGGGAGGAACATTTTCTAACTAGAAAGAGTAGAACGATTATTGTTAACAGGGAATTGAATTCTGAGATAGTTAGATAGGAAAAGGGCACCTGGACAATTTAAATGAGTTCAGGTTTCCAAATCCAGACAAATTGTGTTTCATTGAAAAGGTATGGCCAGTTATCCCACACTATTGAGAAGAGGAAAGCAGACACTGTAATAATACCTCCTTCCCTATCTCTTACTGTCCCTCTCTTTCTCCCTCCTTCCTTCTCTCCCTCTCTCCATCCCTCACTCCTTCTATCCCTCCCTCTCACCTAGAGGAGAGCTGGTAGAAAGGAGCACCCCCAATAAGGGATTATATTTCCCAGTCTGTCCCTGAGATTAAGGTCTACATTTCCCTTCTATTGAGAGCAAAGTCACCCTCAGGGTATCTCTCCCACCAGTTTTCACTCTTCTCTCCATAAAGCATACAAAACTCCTGACAGCTGACAGACTCCCCATTGAGCCCTACTTTTTCATGTAGGAAAAGGGGGAAAAAATGAAGAAAACTTGTCTTGAAAGCCTGCAGACTTTCATACCACAAGGAATGTGTTGACCATATGCATCTTAAACCAGATGGGCAGTGTTTGCCAGCCCTTCAACTTACCAGTGTGCAGCCATATCTGTTCCATGCTCTAAAGCAAAAACTCAAAACTAGATTGCCTAGAATTTTGTGCCAATCTTGGTCTCAGATGGGATCGAGTTGTTAATGCACATCCTTGTACATGTTAGGCTTTGTTTTTCATTATGATATAATTTATCTGCGGGAGACATTGATTTTCGGTGAATTCCTTATCTTCAAGATTTTTTGCCCTTTATATAGGTGTATAGTATGTATTATTATTATTATTATAGATAAGGTCACCACTGAATTGCAAGAATCACAACATAGATCTCCTTTTAATTCCCAATAATATGGAGGTGATATGTTTTACATTTATATTCCCTTTGTATGATCATACCTACAGAATATGTCACACTTTGTTCTCCTATAGGTTCTCTGTTTCTGATGGCTGGTGCAGTTACTTACCTCTTTGAACCTGAATGCCACGGTAGTTAACAGCACTCTCAAGGCATTTTCTACACATAGCTTTCCCGGGGAGGGTTTGATTCCTCGTGGGCCTCGTGCCTACTGCCTGTAGTTGAGTGAATCTAAGAGAACAACATCTGGCCTAATTTATCTTCAGGCATAATTTGATAATGCTGAATGGCAACCACTGGGAAAAATCTAAGTAAGACTTTATGCAAGTGCTAATTTAGAGTTGGTTAATAGGTAAGTCTTATTTGTATTTCTTTCAAAGGGATACATTTTTTGATCACATCAGAGCTAATCATTTTTCTTCATTCTGACATCTAATCATAGCATTAGAGTATAATCAGTTCCCAGCCTGGTTCCATCTGAAATTGTACTGGTAAAATCAGGACTGGGGGAGGCTAGAGAGCGATAGGGACTATCTGATTTCATAAAGACTCTTTTGTTGGTAAAGGTATGTTTTAATGTTCCATTACCTCCTTGAAGAGACTCAGCCCATATTTCATATCAACAAATATTGGTTGATTGAAACCAGTTCTGTTTGCTTTGTGCCCTGATAAATATGCCCTTCATTCCTCTAGCATATACTTTAACAAATAGGACCAAAAAGGGGGTTGGGAGTAAGAGGGAAAGGGTTGGAAAACTTGGCTAACACTAAGGTGGGTAGTATGTCAAGTCGCATATTAAAGTAATTGCCCCAAGAATATATTTAGCATAAATCTTGGTGTAGATACTTTAATGGTATCTTAATTATTTGAGTGTAGTAAACTCATAGGAGATCTTTGTGTTGGTTTTTAGTATAAACAGTTATGGTAGATTTTTATGCACAACTGTAATGAGAAACAGGGAAGCACATACCTTTTAAAACCTTTTGGCTTATAAAAGGCCTTCTAGTCATATTGTGAGAATATTAAGATACCTGATTCATGTATATTTTTAAAATGGTCCTCTTTCTGAAGCCTGATATTCAGAAATTCTTTACTCATGAAACTTGAGTTTTAGGTAAAAAACTCTTTTAAATTACTTACACTTTTGCCTGGTGAGTTCCTAGTTTTATACAATTTAATTTTTTTTAACTATTGTCTCTGGATGGGTCAAAGTGTATATTTGACAAACTTGCATTCCTGAGTTTTATTTGATTAAGATTTTTAGTTTGGCAATGATAAAAAGTTTTACCAATAACTACTCTTCTATCCATTTTTTAAAGGAATCAAAATTTAACATCAGATTTAAAAATATTAGATATTTTATAATTCTTAAAAATCCTGTGAGAAGAATCAATTAAGGGCTTAATACTTAGCATAAGAAATACTGGCCTGACCTGTGGTGGCACAGTGGATCAAGTGTCGACCTGGAATGCTGAGGTCACTGGTTTGAAATCCTGGTCTTGCCTGGTCAAGGCACATATGGGAGATGATGCTTCCTGCTCCTCCCCCCTTCTCTTTCTCCCTCTCTCCCTCCCTCTTCCTCTCTCTGTCTCTGTCTCTGTCTCTTTCTCTCTCTCTCTCTCTTCCCTTTCTGTCTAAAAATGAATTTTAAAAATATCTAAAAATAGTGAAAAGAAATACCTAAGTCAGCCCTGGCCAATTGGCTCAGTTGTACAGCGTTGGCCCAGCATATGGATGTTCTGGATTCTCTTCCCAGTCAGGGCACACAGGAGAGGCAACCAACTGCTACTCCAACCCTCTCCCTTCTCTCTCTCTTCTCCTCCTGCAGCCATGGCTCTATTGGTTAGACTGTGTTGGCCCTGGGAACTGAGGGCGTCTCTATGGAGTCTCGGTCTCAGGCACTAAAAGAAGCTCGGTTGTGAGCATGGCCCCAGATGGGGGTTGCTGGGTGGATCCTGATCAGGGCACATGAGGGAGTCTATTTTCATCCTCTCACTTGGAAAAAGAAAAGAAAGAAACACATTAGTCATGAACATTTAGCTCTAAACAGATACTAAAATCCAACTCTAACCAATTTATTGAGAAGAATTTTTTGGAAAACTTGTATAAACACCAACCAATATAGGTGACTAAAAGTCCTCAGTAACACCTGAAAAGAAGGAATGAATGTGTCTAGGATGCTCTTATCTCTACTTCTCTCTACATAAGCCCTATTTTCTGAACCTGGCTTCTTTCAAATGGCTGGGAACAGGGCATCCAGCAACTCTCAGGGGCCCAGCACATGGGATTATTATGAGGAAGCAATGGAGATTTGTTTTCTTTAGCTTTAGGCTAATGTATCATGTGGAAGATCAGTGAATATCCCCCCTTGCGTACCTGTTTCTGCCCTCTGCCATCCCACCACCCCATTATTAGTAAGTCACTCTTTAGGATCTACAGAAAGATGACAGTTCCCATTCAATTCAAAGTAGGAAAGGGTATTTTTAAGAAATGGAGAATAAGGAGTTCACAAAACCCATTAAATTTAGGACATCAATTTTTCCTTGTCACTTGCTCATCTTGTTTTCTTTCCATTAGGCACTTTTTTATTAAGTGACTATAGAGTGGCAGGTACAGAAATGAAAGAGTGAGCAAAACAAAACAAAACCAAAATATCATGATGGTTGTCTCTACTGCTTAGAATCTGAAATATAGTATCACTCCTGGGAACAGGGTAGGCAAAGGTGATTTTATGTAAACTAAATTGACATTTTGAATGAATATTAAGGAGTATCGGTTAGTCTCTTTCCTTTTATTTTAAATCTATTTCTAAGTAAATTATATGTTTGCCACCCTCCCCTCCACAACTGTAGTAAACCAGAGGATACGTGTCTCCAGAGATGGTGATGACATGTTTTATTGTATTCCATTGTGGTGTATGTGTGTGCTTGGTAAATATTTGCTAAATCAATGAATTATTGAGGAGATAATGCTGTTGTTTAACTACAGTCAGGAGGAAAGGGCTGCTATTAACTGTGACAAAGCAAGTATCATTGTCTTTGTCATTCTTCAACATTTAAGTGGTCAGAATCAAATAATTCTATATAAAAACTCATTTTCTACAATTATTGCAAGATATATTTTGCAGCTAATTCCTTTTGGCAGCTACATCTGCATGCTGTGTCATGTCAGACTAGTCTGTGAGAATAACGCTGAAGAATTTTCCTGACTCAGATTGAAGGATGAGTAATGTTCACTTTGGAAAAAAATTCACTATGCCTATATTTTATTTTCTTCACTGTGTGTTAGAGTTTAAGGTATATAGATGTTTCTTTTGTTGTTTGAGTACTTATTTTGTACTCAACTGATTTTTAAATTAGTTATTAAATATTATATATTATAAACATGTCACATGAATTATATAATACAGATATTAACATACAGTTTAAAGATTATGAAAGTACTTTGCATCTAAAAACAAAACTTATAAAATTCCTTTGTTTTACTTTTGCTTTTCTGACACTCTCCAGATTGACAATTGTTTACTGTTTGAATATTTTTATATGATGTGAATGTGCATGGGTGGTGGTGGTGGGTGTTGTGGGTGTGGTTTTGTATATATGTATACCACATGCACTTGAATAGGTGCTTCCTCTATGCGTACTGTTCTTCAACTTGCTCATTTTTCTTAATCAGTTTCTCATAGACACTGTTCTGTGTCACCACCTATTTTCTTTGTTATGGTTGTGTATTATTTTATCGTGTATATCTGCTGTCATTCATTTAACTGTCTTCCTCTTTCTTGGGCTATGTCGTTGTTGTTTTTATTATTCCTTCTAATAATCTTTCAATAAACCTGCAGGATGGTCTTTGAATTTCTATAAGAAAAATACCTAAAGATGGGTTAAGTTAAACAAACTGGACTGCCTACCTTTTATATTTTAATAGTACTACTAAATTACCCTCCAAGTAAGGTTGTGCTATTTGCTACAAGGTAGTATATTGTAATGGTGAAACACTTGGAATTCAAGGGCATAGGTTTTAATACCAGCTCTTCTTATCACATAGAAATAGGCTGGTATAAGTGAATTAACATATCTGTGTCTCAGTTCTCTAATTTACAAAGAAATAATACCTACCTTGATAGGTGATTATAAGAATTATATACATTAACAAAAGTCAAAGTCTTATAAAAGTGACTCTCCTGTTTCTATTACAAAATGCTTTCTAAAATTCTGTAAGTATTGCCTGCTATTACTAATAGGAGCACCTTGTAAGGATTCCTGTAATATGTGAAGTTGGGTCTCAACTGCTTGCTACTTCCGAGTGCTATCCTGAGGAGATTGTTGCCTTTGACCATAGATTTTTCATACGACATGTGTTTGTTTAGTCTCCCATATGTGGACAGAAATGTGCATTAAGCTCCTTAATTTTCATAATACTGTACTAATTCTACTATCTGCAAGTCTTGTTTTTTTCAGATTATTCTATCTATAATAGTAAAATATAAACTCCAATTTGTCAGAGTATATAATCTTAATCTAATTATATTTAACTGTGGGAAGACTATCGTTTTGGATTATTTTACCTATTCTCAGTTATATTTTGTTATGTTTAGATTTTTAAGAGAGGCTCTACAACAGTATTTATATCTGTCCCCTGCTTGCTTTCCTGAAACTCTCATTAAAGATTTTATCTATCACCCAGTACCTCTGAATGAATATCCATACAAGACAATTGTCTTAGTTTAGAAATAGGAAAACCTTTACCTGCTCTGACAAACTAATGTTTTTTATTTAGCTAATGGGTGTTAAGAGACTTATGTTGGTCTCTGTTTTAACTGCCATAAAATTAGTAGCCAGAGTCACAGCAGCTGTCTTATCAGACATGATTTCTCATTTTTGAAATATTTCATTGTACTTTTAAACTAGTGCAGGCTTTTTTTTTTTTTTAAAGAAAGTGTGATGAGGGAGTTTTATAGAAGTTATATCCAATGTGTTTTAGATGAGGTAAGAAATGAGGAACTATGAAATCAGTGACAAGATGCTGAAAGAACGTACAGGCATGATCGGGGCACTGCTAATAGTCATAAGGAAAAATCATTGATTGCAGAAGGATATTTGTCCAAGAACTGAGCCCCGTGGGTTCAAATCTGGTTGCTACTACTTTGTAGATGTGACTTTGGGAGAGTTAAATTAATTTCCCTGTGCCTTAGTTATCTCATCTGTCACCTATAAAATGAGGGTGATAATAGTCCCCAAAAGATAAGATGATTGTTTTGAGGATTAAGCGAGATCATATGCACTTTAGAATAATGTTTGATGTATAGTACCTGCTGTGTGTTTGCTGTTGTTATTATCAAAGAGGTAAAAGAACATTTTTGAAATCACAGACTATTGAGCTTTACTTCAGCTCTCAGTAAAATTCTAGAATGTATTATTAAACTGATGACTGTGAGCAGTTAGAAATGGAGGTAGTGATCCCTGGAAGGCATATGGATTCACTAAGTTAATTTATGTCAAACTAAATTAATTTATTTTGATAGGATTATTAGACTTGCACACCAGGAGGTTGCTCCCATTGGAACTAAATCTCAGCCAGTCATTTGACATAGTCTATTATGAAACTCTTTTAGAAGTGATGGACAAATATGAACTGGGTGATAGTATAATTAAATGAATTTGTAGCAGATTGTACATCTATAGACAAAGTATATTGATTTGCCAATCAGTATCAGTCTGAAAGGAGAACCCAGCGACAGCCACGATGGTGTTTTGCTTTGTTCAGCTCTGTTGTAACTTCAGAAATACATAAAAATCATGCTTGCCAAATATGAGGATATCAGAATATAAAAAAGGTAACTGAACAGCTGGACAGAAGAGTAATGATTCCAAAAGAACTTTATAAGCTTGAACAAATAACCTGAACATAAAAAAATGAAGCTTGAGATAAGTATTTTCAAATTTGTGAACTCCACAAAGTATAGCAATTGCCATGGATAGTCAGATAGTTTGGAATAATAAGATTTCAGAGGATGCAAAAATATATTAAAACAAACACTAGTACATGACATAAAGATAGATTTATGTCTGGCAAATTTTGAAAATATGCCACAGAATTACGTGTGTGATTTCAGAAGCAAATGTTAAAGATATGGAAGTTTCAGTTGATTGCAGTGTGATGAGGACTTCCAAAAACGAAAAAGTGTTATCATAGGTTGCATTAATGTAGTTATGGGAATTAGCAAAAGGGAAGTGATACTGTATTATGTTTTGATCAGACTACATGTAGAATACTTATTAATGCTATTTAACTAATTAAATTAGTATAATTTTAAAAAATGTGTGTTTTACAAGTGACATTGGCAAACTCAAGAATATTCAAAGAAGGGTGATTCAGAAGTAGTGTCTACAAGCTATTTTATGTGAGAATCGATGGAAGAAACTGAAGTGTCTTTAACCTGGAAATAAAGGGATACCAGGCCCCTATTCGTGTTTTAAAACAGATGATAATATATCATGTAAATAAATTATTGGACCCCGTTTTGTAAATTCATATAGCACAGTTACCTTACTTTAAGCTGTATATTAGGAAAATGGTTGGAATTTAACATTAAATAATTATCACATTCAGTGACAAAATGTAGGACTATACAGTGAATATGATAGGAAATCATAATTTTTTACTTGATATGCAGAAAAATGTTTTTGACAATTAGTTGGTTCTGAATAGAGTAAGTAGACTGCCTGCAAATTTCTGTGATAGAAGGATCTCTTTTTCATTAAAGATGTTTTACATTTTTTTAAAAAGGATTCACATGTATTATTTAAATATTTATTAATTTTTTAAAACTTTTTTTAGCATTATGGTAATTCTGGGTGTCTGTCACATTTTTTTTTCTGTTTAAATGTCAACTGTTTCCAAAGATTAGGTATTTACAAAGGTAAAGAAAAGTTGACAAAATCCCACAGGAAATTAAAATTCAGTTCTCAATATTATTTGCAGATTCAGGTAAATGATCACTCTGAACTGTTCCAGGCCTTTTAAAGACATCTGTGTACTCTCAACTTGCTCAGGTTTTATGAAGCTGGGTGACTAAACAATTTTCCTGTGAGACAGAATTTTCTCCTGATGGATATTCTGTGATACTTGATATCACAGTTGCTTGAAATTTTGTTTTTGAGTATACATTGTATGAAATAAGTTGTTATAGTTGATATTCTGGATGTTTTTACTTGATTTGTAATACAAGTGTGGGAGGATAATTTGTTCCTGTAATGTGCTGTTTCTCCTAAGTGACAGAGCAGTGTCTCAAAGAGAGCCATATTGTGTAATCCCTCTTGTTAAACAGAGAAAGACTGTTGGATGGTGAAACTTGGCACAGAGTGGTGCAGGGTTACATATGAATCTGCAGTAAAATGGATCTGGCAGTGATCAGAAGATGAGGGATGGCAATATGGGGCTAACCTGGTCTGTAGAACTCTGGGTTCAGTGTATGCTGGAGATCTCAAAGAGAGACCACGTCTACTAGTAGTCCACCCATCTTTTTTATTTTTATAGCTCTCCTTGGTATTGAAATGATTCATTTTTCTGGGCTATGTTCAAAGTGGGCCGTTTTTTCCACCCAGCTAATAGTACTAGCTAATGACTATTAACACATATTGCTGTATAGTCATTTGTTATATTAGAAATGATACATACTTTACATTCATTATGTCATTGATCCTCACAACATTTTATAAATGAGGAAACTAAGAAGCTAAGATTCAGGAAGGGTAAGTATCTAAGATCAGACAGCTAGTGAGTAAGGGTTTCCTAATCTACCTGACTACAAAGCTCATAACTGTCTTTATACACTATTAAAATTCCTAATATATAGCAACTCAAAACATCTCCCAAAATTAACTTGATCTTACTTAAGCCTATTTACCAGTGTCATAATCTGGGGTTGTAGACATTTATTAGGACTGAGGTCCTTGATCTCATGAGGCTGGCAGAGTAGCAGGAAGAACATCAGTAAATAGGTTATGAAAATTAATGACAGTTTTGACAGCTTCTACCAAAAAAAAGTATGGTTTAAATTTTATGTGCAAGTTCAAGAAAATATCTGATTGTTTTTAAGTGTGAGATTATCAAGGTGGAGATTATGAGATAGATACTATATATAATATTTTGACTTTAGACCTATGCAGTTGCAAGGTTCTCTGTGCTCATGATAGAAAACAGTTTAACCTAGTAGAAAGTGCAAATTTTGGAGTTAGATGGGCTAGACCCGTCACTCACTAGCTGCCAGACCTCGTAGGCACTTTTTATTCCTGGAGGCTGCTTTCTTCTGGCTTAAATTGGTCTGATTTTTCAAGGCCATTATATCAAAATTTATTTATCTTTTAAGTCACATATATTCAAATATTACTATGTCATATTATTTTCTCATAAAACTTGTGCAAGTAGAATAGAAGAATTACAAGTATCATCTTTAAACTCTTGCCTAGTAATCACACATGTTAGGAGAAAAGAATAACCTAATTGAGCTTTAGGTGATATACTGTCACTTTTTATGTGAATACTACTGGTGAACCTAATTTATTTTTCATCAAAATGACATAGGTCTTTGAGGGTCCTCAGGACTAGTGGAGCTAGGAACATAAGTCTATGAATCCCAGAATCAATTGTGCTATACGCACATCCCCTAGAGACTTAGCACAGAGGAGCTGTCTAATAAGTATTAGCTGCTGTTATTTTATTTAAACATTATCATCATCAACATAATCATGTGTACAAGTCTTGTCCTTTGACTTACTGGTTTCATGACCTTGGGCCAATTATTTTTGTGCATCTCAAAGAAAGTTGACTCTGCCTTTTCTGTGTATCTCACAGAGTTCTAATAAAGGTAAAATAAAATAACATCATTATATGAAAGCAAATGAAATAATTTATGTTGTGTGAAAACACTCTGTAATTGTAGAGCACATATAATATATATATGGGGCTTATTTTGTAACCCGAGTCATTTACCTGAGACATGAGGTCTTAAACAGATGCTAACATAAATATTTTAATGAACTGCCCATATGGATTAAGGGAAGGCACAATACAATTAGAAAAAGGGAGAGAGCCTGGTGTTTGATACACATTTGGGATTACACACATCTAAACATACATCATTGATATGATTTTAAATTGTGGAAATCTTTTTATTTTGCAATCAGATAAGTAAGCTCAGAATATTTTATTTAGGGCCCAAAAATAACTTTTAACCATTAGATGGACACTGGTCTAATGTATTTATCTTAGGGATACTTGAAATGACTTTTCTGTTGAGAGACGCCAGTGCAATCTTGAGTAAGCCTTAAAATATTTGAAACATTGTATTTATTAGGTTAAAATGTTTAAATCTAAAATGAAAAAATAGATACTGAGCTTGGCCTGTGCCCTCGATTATTTGGCAAACTGCCGCTCTCCTCTCTTAACTATAATACTATCCTTTTATGTAGGTCTTTTTTTTTCCTCCTTCTATTGGAGCAAGCAGAAGTCGGGGGGAGGAGGTTTCTGGGCTGTGTCTGTCTTGCCTTAGGTTGCATGAATTGAGGTGTGTTTGAGATAGGCTCTTTTATAGTTAACCACATACGTAAAGAAGGTGAAATAAACCCACTGGTGTGTTTACCAATTCTGCACATCTGTTCACATCGTCTGAAAATATGCTAGGAAGCCAATTGTATATATTTGTATCCCTAGCCATAGAAATCCCCTTTTATAGAGAGCAGAGCTTCATGTGAAACCTACAGAAGGAAGAGGTGGTTGAGAATTGAAAGGCCTTCAGTGCATGAGGCAGAAGCAGGAGAGGTGCAAGTCACAATTCTTAGAGTGAAGTGGAATCACAAATAAAGCTCTAACACAGCAGAACAGTTTATTTTTACAAAGAAAGACAGGGCATTTTATGGAGAGATTGAACACTGTTTCAGACATTGATTTGTGTAGAGGAGACAGTGCGATCTGGCCAGTGGTTTCCAATTACAGTCTTCTCTTGGCATGATCACTAGTTTCACTAATTCTAGCTATGGATATTCTTAAGGAAACTTGGTGGTTTTAGGGGCCTGTTTGAGGAAATAAATTACAAAGCAGCTCAATTTTCAGCAAAAGTGTTTTTGACAGGGACTAGAAAAGATCAGTTTTTATCCAAAGTAAATAAGTAGGAAAGAGAAAACAGCTATTGGAAAAGAGACAGAATTCACATTATTTTTAGAAAATATGATTTTGTACTTCGGTACTATAGGAGCTATTAAGAATTCAATTTGCTGTTCATATAGATAATAATGATCACAATTCAATTGCTTTTGTATGTATTAGCAATAAAATGTGAGAATATTATATGAAAAGTATTTATATTTGCAACTGAAAATATAAAAAAGCTTATTACTGTTTATAAAATAAAACTTAAATACATGGAACAA
Source organism: Rhynchonycteris naso (assembly GCA_037038555.1). Classification (NCBI taxonomy): domain Eukaryota; kingdom Metazoa; phylum Chordata; class Mammalia; order Chiroptera; family Emballonuridae; genus Rhynchonycteris; species Rhynchonycteris naso. Next base: position 163,450,854 of record CM072999.1, on the reverse strand, counting down.
CGTGTATAAATTCCTTAAAAATTTAATTAGCTTTCTCATTTAATTCCAATCTAAATTTCATCTGGAAATATAAAGAAGTGAACAATTAAAAATTTAAGAAGGAAGAATGAGAACAGTGTCTTATCCAGATAATAAAATGTATTATAACATGACAGCAATTTAAAACAGTGTGGTGCTGGTATGAAAATTGATCAGATCAGGGGAACATAGCAGGTCTCCTGGATGGGCCCCAAGCACAGTGGTTTGTAGTTTATTTCAGAGACCCTAAAAATGCCCAGAAGTTCCTTCAGCCTTTAGAGGATATGTGGGCCTCTGTGCTCTCTCATCTCCACCTCAACAAGAACAGTTCTGCTTTTGTGCATTTCACATATGAGTACCCACATTGATATATGTTGGTTTCACATCCAAAAGGGCTTCCATTGCCTTAATATTAATAGGTGGCAGAGGGTGCCTCACTAATCATGACAGGTTTATGAAACAAATTATGTTGGGGAATCTTGGCTTATTAATAGGAGGTGAGCTGCTTATGTTATAGTGTGTCACTTTGGTATAAAGAATTGTTCAACTGAAACCTGTATACCATAGTTCCCCATTTATAAGATGCACCCTTTTTGAAAAATTTGGGGTCTATAAACTGGGTGCATCTAATACAGTAGCTATGGCATTTCAAATGCCATAGATGGAACTGAGGACAAGGCAATATATGAAGACAATGATTCATCATCAGGCACAGATGGGAGTTTTGACAGTGATGAGGAGTTGTATGAATTTTTTGATGAATAAAACGAGTTCAGTAACTTTATGTAATATATATATTTTTCAAATTTCGGGCCCCTAAATTAAGATGTGTCTTATACATGGGAGTGTCTTATACATGGGGAAATACGGTAGTTGTGTTAACCAGTGTCACCCCAATAAAGAAAAGAAAATAAATTCCAGATGAATTTAAAAATAAAAATAGAAAAAGAGTTGAAAGAAGTATTTGTAGATGTTTGCATGTTCTATGGATAAAATGTATTTCTAAACATAAAAGCAGTAGATGTCACAATGGAAAAATCGGATAGAATTGTTAATATGAAAAGAGAAAACTTTGCATATAATTCTAAAATATTCTACAAACAAGCAAAAAAGAGAATAAGTATTACCAATATACAAACAATGAGTATTATTTTTACCTTATAAAGAGCTTTTTCCGCAGTAATAAGAAAAACAAAAATGTCCCAAGCATCATATTCCCTTATTCCACCTGATATTTATTTGAAACAAATTTTATCCTCATAAGTATATAAGATAATGCTTACTACTGATAAAGTTGTGGTGCAGGAGGTAGATTCAGTTCTGCTTGGTGAGAGTATAAATTGTTAAATATTTCTGCAAATAATTGGCAATATGCCAAGAGACATTACAGAACTTACATTCTTTGACTCAGTAATACTCTAAAAATGTTACATTCATTATATTCTCTGGATATTTATATTTATTAATTGAAATTTTTAAATGATGCAAATAAAATAATGCCTACTTTTAGTGAAGTATTCTATAATGCCCATTGTGAAGAATTCAAATTACATAGAGAAAAGTAGGACAGCTACTAGTATATACATGTATTTTATATAATTATAATTATGTTAAAATATATATCAATGGAAAAACTAGAAAGAAAACAAATATTAGCTGTGGCTAATATTCTTGGTTGTAGGCTTTTGGATGCTTATTTTTTTCAGTAAAATAGCTATGAGTTTACATTTTTCTACATTTATTATTGTAAAGCAAAATTATTTTATTTTCCTTTTTTTTTCACAGGGACAGAAAGAGAGAGAGAGAGAGAGAGCGAGAGAGAGAGAGAGAGAGAAATAGATAAGGACAGACAGACAGGTATGAAGAGATGAGAAGCATCAATCATAAGTTTTTTGTTGCAACACCTTGGTTGTTCATTGATTACTTTCTCATATATTCCCTGACCGTGGGTCTTCTGCAGACCAAGTAACACCTTGCTCAAGCCAGAAACCTTGGGTCCAAGCTGGTGAGCTTTTTGCTCAAGCCAGTTGAGCCTGCGCTCAAGCTGGCAACCTCGGGGTCTCGAACCTGGGTCCTCTACATTCCAGTCTGATGCTCCATCTACTGCTCCACTGCCTGGTCAGGCGAAAGCAAGATTAGTTTAAATAATTATTTATGAAACACTTTAAAACTAAATTGCCTATTTTGTCACAATTACATTATTATTGATCAAGCCAGTTTGAAGCTGTTTGGATGATCTATTTATTGGATCTATTCCTGGAAAAATCTTATTGTGATAGTCTTCAAAATCCTACTCCCTTCCCTGCTCTATTGCATCCTTGACATGATTTTCTAAAGAAGTAGGTACAAGGTGGAAAACAATTGGAGAAATGTGTTAAATTCAAAATAAGTATTAATTGAAGTGATGTCAGAGAAATGGCACCATGAGGGGTGCTCCCAATATCTCCCCTTGAAACTTCAACAAATTCAAAAACTAAAGACAGAAAAAATCTCAGGAGCATCTGAAATATACACACACCAGACAAAGTTATGATTGGGTAAAATGTTGGCTGAATATATAATCCACTCTGAAGGAAATAAGACAGAGAACAGAGTATTCTGCTTTCCTCACTGATCTGAGGAAGTGCTGCTTTGGTCTAGAAGTGAGAGAAAAGAAGGATCTGGAGCAGAGGGAAGAAGCTGGGATAGGGTGGATGATCAAGCAGAGGAGAGAGTGCGCCAGCTCGGCCTGACATTGTGGGTGCAGGGCTAACAGGGCGGCAGGCTCAGACGGAGGTTGCTGGTGCTGGTTGCCCATGGAGGCTGGTCGCAAAGCGGCATTGTGTGCTCCCGGGTCCACAGTCACAGGTGGTATGTGAGTGGCTCCACCTGGCACCTCTGGTGTCAGCACATGCATTCACGGGCTGTGGGGCTTAGCTAGAGATTATCAGCGGTGGACACCTGCTTGGGATGTAGCCAGTGTTTTTGTGTTGTCCGGGCTTCCTGACCAACAGCATGGGAAATGCCCAAGGACGGGGACTCCTAGGTCTGGACTAGTCTGGGTGGGGCACGTCCCCGAGCCCACACAGGTTTCAAAGCGCATTCCTGCATTCCCAGTACTAACTGAGGTCACAGTAGTTGTGCGCTTAACTGGGCGGGAACAGACCTCCTTGTGCATTGTGGAAATCGTGTGGGCTGGGCATGCATGTGGCTTGCTGAAGGCTACCAAACAGCACAAGGGAGAAGCTTGTGAAGATTATAACCACTGAGTGCTAAGGCATGCTAGACATGCTGGTGGGCCCTTAGATAGGCATCTGATCTGTAATCGGCTCCCAGCCTGGGGCAGGCTGAGATGTGCTAGACCTGTCCACAGACACTTAGAAAGGTACCAGATCTGCAATTAGCTTTGACCCTGCCTGCTTTCACTGGCTGCTCTGGTTGGCACAGCCTTACTCAGAACTGTGCTTTGAGTGGTCCTGGAGGAAGGACCTGGCTGCTCTTAGAGCCTCTTGCTTTGCAAGCAGTGGCTGAAGCAACCTCATAGCTAAGGCCCCAGGCTGCTAGCTCAGGAAGGAGAGACACGGGGAGAGGCACCTGGAAAATTGAGTTTCCTATTGTTGGAGCCTCCAAGCCCTAACAAGCCCCATCTACCAATGGGACTGAGGCCCAGCCTAATCATTGCCATAGCGACACAACAGCAAATCTCTGCTCAAGAGCCTCACAGGGGCAAAACCTGTAGTACAGCTCCAGCTGCCGAAAAACAAAGAAGCTACCTCTCAAAACTAGGAAAAAAATACATTTTTTATAACTTCTTTTTTTCCACTTTGGTCATTTTATCTTCTTTTCTTTTTATTCTTTCTTTTACTTTTGAACTTTATTATTCATAGTTGTTACATTTTTTATTCTTTTTTTTTTTTGAGGGTTATATTTCAAAATCCTTAACATTTTTTTCTTTTCCTTTTTCTTTTTCTCTCATTCAATTGTCATTTAACAACAAATTATTTTATTTTGGATTTATATTTTTCTTTTGGTATTTTGCATGTTTTTGAATTTATTTTTTATCTCTTTGTCATTTTCCCTCAATTCTGGCTCCCTGTTTTCTGTACTTTTTGTTCCACTAATCATAATAGAATTTTTGTTATTTTCACTGTATCATTTCAATTTTTATTTTATTATCTCTTATTAGTGTTAACAATACCATTCTCAAATGCCATTAAGGAAAAGGAAATCAAATATCATGGATACAAAAGACAGAGATGTAGCTCAAATAGATGATGAAAAATCTGTAGAAAAAATTTCAGTTGCTTGGAAATCTTAAGGTTTAATTACAGATAATTAAAAATTGAAGTTCTAAAAATACTCAGGGAAATACAAGAAAGCAAGGAAAGGAAATTTAGAGAGCTCAAAACACAATTCACTGAACAAAAAGAATACTTCACCAAGGAAATTGAAACTATAAAAAGGAACCAAACAGTGATGAAAAACTCAATACATGAGCTGGAAAATGATGTAAAGACTTTAACTAATAGAACAGGCCAGATATAGGACAGAATTACTGATATAGAAGACAGGCAACTAGAGATACTACAGAGAGAATAGGAGAGAGATGCACGAATTAAAAATAAAAAAATGAGAAAGCCCTAAAGGTATTGTCTGACTCCATCAGAAAGAGCAACATGAGAATAATGGGTATATCAGAAGGAGAAGAGAGAAAATGGAATGGAGAAAGTACTCAAACAAATAATAGATGAGAGCTTTCCAAGCCTGTGGAAAGAATTAGAGCCTTGAATCTAAGAAGCAAACAGAATACCTAGTTACCTTAACCCAAACAGACCTACTTCAAGCACATAGTAATGAAATTATCACAAACCAATGACAAAGAAAAAATCCTCAAGGCAGCCAGGGAAAAGAAGAATACAACATATAAAGGAAGGCCCATTAGTCTATCATCAGATTTCTCAGCAGAAACTTGACAAGCCAGAAGAGAGTGGACCCCAATATTTAAAGTACTGAAAGAGAGGAACTTTGAACCAAGAATACTATATTCATCAAAGCTATTCTTCAAATACGAAGAGGAAATAAAAACATTCACATATAAAAAAGATTAGGGAATTTATCACCAGAAAATCCCCACTTTAGGAAATATTAAAGGGGGTCATCTGACCAGATACAAAGGACAAAACAAAATTACAAGTAAAAGTTCCAAGAAGATCACAATAAGAACAAGATTAATCTGTGACAACAAAAACAAAAAAGGAGGACAAAGATTAACAGTAGCAAAGGAGAATGGAGTGCAGAAGCACTCATAAGATAATGTATTACAATGAATATGATATATATTCTTTTTATTACCTAATGGTAACCACCCCTGAAAAAAAATACTACAGAAAAGCATGGCTTAAAATAATAAGGGGAAAGAAGTATAAAATACAACCAAACAAAAACAAATGACAGAAAAACAAGAGAGAAGAACCAAACAAGATACAGAGCTATCAGAAAGCAATATATAAAATGGCAATAGGAAACCTTCAAGTATTAATAATTACATTAAATGTAAATGGATTGAACTCACCAATAAAATGACACAGAGTAGCAGAGTGGATCAAAGAAGAAAATCCAACTATATGCTGCCTTCAAAAAAACATCTAAGCTACAAGGATAAAAACAAATTCAAAGTGAAAGGTTGGAAAACGATTCTCCAAGCAAATAACATCCAGAGAAAAGCAGGTGTAGCCATACTCATATCTAATAATACTGACTGGAAGACAGCAAAGGTAATCAGAGACAAAGATGGTAATTTCATAATGATAAAGGGGACATTGAATCAAGAAGACATAACACTTCTTAATATATATGTAGCAAACCAAGGAGCACCAAAGTATATAAGACATCTACTAGCTGATCTAAAAATAAAAACCGACAAAAATACAATCATATTTGGAGACCTCAATACACCGCTGGCGGCTCTAGATCGTTCATCCAAACAGAAAATTAATAAAGAAATATGGGCTTTAAATGAAACACTAGAACATTTGGATATGATAGACATCTACAGGACATTTCATTCCAAAACGCCAAAGTATACATTTTTCTCCAGTGTAAATGAAACATTCTCAAGAATTGACCATATGTTGGGCCACAAAACTAACATCAACAAATTCAGAAAGACTGAAATTATACCAAGCATATTCTCTGACCATAAAGCTTTGAAACTAGAATTCAGCTGTAAAAAAAGAAGTGAATCTACAAAAACGTGGAAACTAAACAACATACTTCTAAAAAATAAGTCGGTCAAAGAAGAAATAAAAACAGATCAAAAGATACATACAGATAAACAAAAATGACAATACGACATATCAGAATCTTTGGGATGCAGCAAAAGCAGTAATAAGAGTTCATATCACTAAAAGCTTATACAAACAAACAAGAGAGAGCCCAAGTAAACAACTTAACATCACATCTTAAGGAACTAGAAAAAGAGGGACAAAGGCAACCCAAAACCAGCAGAAGATAGGAAATAATAAAAATCAAAGCAAAAATAAACAAAATAAAGAACAGAAAAACTATAGAAAAAAATTAATAAAAGAGCTGGTTCTTTGAAAAGATCAACAAAATTGACAAACCCATGGCAAGACTCACTGAGGAAAAAAGAGAAAGGGCTTAAATAAACAAAATCCAAAATGAAATAGGAGAAATCACCAGAGATATCATAGATATACAAAGAATTATTGTAGAACACTATAGAAAACTATATGCCACCAAATTTAACAATCTAGAAGAAATGGATAAATTCCTAGAACAATACAATTTTCTTAGACTGAGTCATGATGAAGCAGAAAGCCTAATCAGACCCATAAGCAGGGAGGAAATAGAAACAACTATCATAAACCTCCTAAAAAATAAAAGTCCAGGGCCAGACGGCTATACTAGTGAATTTTATCAAACATTCAAAGAAGACTTGGTTCCTATTCTACTCAAAGACTTGCAAAATATTGAAGAAGAAGTAATACTTCCAAACACAATTAATGAGGCCAAAATAACCCTCATACAAAAACCTGGCAATGACAACACCAAAAAAGAAAACTATGGAACAATATCTGTAATGAATACAGATGCTAAAATCCAAAACAAAATACTAGCAAATCAAATTCAACACCACATTAAAAAATAATTCATCATAATCAAGTGGGATTCATCCTGAAATCACAAGGATGGTTCAACACACTTAAACAACGTAATACACCATATGAACAAAACAAAGAACAAAACGATATGATCTTAACAATAGATGCAGAAAAGGCATTCAATAAAATACACCATTTTATGTTTAAAACCTTTAACAAAATTGGTATAGATGGAAAATATCTCAACATAATAAAGGCCATTTATGACAAACCATCAGCTAGCATTATATTAAATGGCAAAAAACTGAAGACTTTTCCTCTAAAATCAGGAACAGCACAAGGCTGCTCACTGTTTCCACTCATATTCAACATAGTGCTGGAAGTTCTAGCCAGAGCAATCAGACAAGAAAAATAAAAAGGCATTCATATAGGGAAAGAAGTTAAAGTTTCACTTTTTGCAGATGATATTGTGCATCGAAAACCCCGAAGACTCCTCAATAAACTATTAAAAACAATAAACCAATACAGTAAGGTCACAGGTACAAAATTAATATACAGAAGTCTATTGCCTTCCTATATGCCAACAATGAAACATCAGATAATGAACTAAAAAGAATAATTTCTTTTACAGTTGCAACAACACCACCAACAAAAAATACCTAGGAATAAACATAATAAAGAATGTAAAGGACCTATATAATGAAAACTACAAAGCATTGTTAAGGGAAATCGAAAAAGATACAATGAAATGGAAAAATATTCCTTGCTCTTGGATATGAAGAATCAATATAGTCAAAATGACTATATTACCCAAAGAGATATACAAATTTAATGCAATTACCATCAAAATTCCAATGCCATTTAAAAAAGAATGGAACAAAAATTATCAGGTTTATATGGAACTATAAAAAACCCCGAATAGCCAAAGTAATCCTAAGGATAAAGAACGAAGCTTGTGGCATTACAGTACCTGAATTGAGATTATATTATAGAGCCACGATAATCAAAACAGCATGGTATTGGCAGAAAAGACGCACTCAGACCAATGGAACAGAATACAGAGCCCAGAATTAAAACCACATATATATGGCCAAATAATATTTGGTAAAGGAGCCAAAAACACACAATGGAGAAAAGAAAACCTCTTCAATAAATGGTGCAGGGAAATCCGGAGAGTCACATGCAAAAGAATGAAATTCAACTACAGTTTGTCCCCTTGTACTAAAATTAATTCAAAATGGATCAAAGACCTAAATATAAGACCTGAAACAATAAATTACACAGAACATAGGTACTAAACTCATGGACCTTGGCCATAAAGAGCATTTTATGAATTTGACTCCAAAGGCAAGGGAAGTGAAGGCAAAGATAAATGAATGGGACCACATCAGACTAAGAAGCTTTTGCACAGCAAGAGAAACTGACAACAAAACAGACAGCCAACTAAATGGGAGATGATATTTTCAAACAACAGCTCAGATAAGGGCCCAATATCCAAAATATACAAAGAACTCACAAACTCAACATCAAACAAGCAAACAATCCAATAAAAAATAGGAAGAGGACATAAACAGACACATCTCCCAGGAAGAAATACAAATGGCCAACAGATATATGAAAAAATGCTCATTAGCTATTAGAGAAATGCCAATCAAAACTACAATGAGATACCACCTCACACCTGTTAGACTAGCTATTATCAACAAGACAGGTAATAACAAGTGTTGGAGAGGCTGTGGAGAAAAAGGAACCCTCATCCATTGTTGGGGGAATGTAAAGTAGTACAGCCATTATGGAAGAAAATATGGTGGTTCCTCAAAAAATTAAGAGTAGAACTACCATATGATCCAGCAATCCCTCTACAGCGTGTATACGCCCAAAACTCAATAACATTTGTTCGTAAAGACACATGCAGCCCCATGTTCATCACAGCATTGTTCACAGTGGCCAAGACATGGAAACAACCAAAAAGCCCTTCAATAGATAATTGGATAAAGAAGCTGTGGTACATATATACTATGGAATGCTGTCAGCCATAAGAAATAATGACATAGGGTCATTTACAACAATATGGATGGAACTTGATAACATATTGAGTGAAATAAGTAAATCAGAAAAATACTTAAGAACTGTATGATTCCATACATAGGTGGGACACAAAATTGAGACTCATGGACTTGGACAAGAGTGCGGTGGTTTCCAGGGGGAGGGGAAGGGAGGAAAGGGAAGGAGTAGAGGGAGGGGAGGAACATAAAGGAAACCAAATAAAAGGTGACGGAGGACAATTTGACTTTGGATGATGGGTATACAACATAATCAAATGTCAAAATGATTTGGAGATGTTTTCTCTGAATCTATGTACTCTAATTGATCAATGTCACCTCGTTAAAATTAATTGTCTAAATTAAGAAAAAAAATTTAAAAAAGTATTAATTGACCATGATGCCATATTCAAATACTAGTATTTGGAATTGTCATAAAAGATAATCCAGAAAGTATTCTGCAGGACATGTAACAGCTCAATGCCAAGAGATCGAGATCGTTGGGGAAATCTAATATCGGGGTCTGGTAGCTTAGGATGCCGTTTCACTCTGACTGTGGCTTCTTCCCACCAGAGTGTTTGAGTATGGCTGCCTGTGAGTCTGATTCATGTCTCTACCATGTGTCCTATTATTTTGCTGGTATCAGTGTTTTGTTCTGTGAAGGTAATTTCTCTCTATCTTGTTCTATGAATGTTCACACAGCTAGCTCAGTGGCATTTGCTCACACTCAGGAACCTCTCCTCCCCTGTCTCCTTTCTCTGTCTTGCAGGAACTGAGGGTGGCTTCTGGTGTTTTGTGTGGCTTCATCATTTTCTTCCTGCCTCTCATCCACTTCACGATGTAATTCTTGGCACTTTTACTTCCTTTATAGAGTAGGATGTGATGTCATAGAGAAGGGGACAGGGCTATCCAAATTCTCTCAATTGCTGGGAGGAGCTGCCCAGGTGTGCTGAGGGTCCTGTACTCAGGAAGAGAAACAGGGAGTCCTCCACAGTGAGTAACCCCGCTTTTGAGTGCACCCAAATTTCTGTTAAAACGTTGCCCGGGACACTGGAGTTTCCTCTTCGGCCCTTTCTAGATTTAACCAGTTTGCCTTTTGGACATTCCCAGTTCAGCTCAATTTTCCTGCTTTCCCTCCTTCCTCCACTAACCCCTTCTTCCATCATCCTATGCCTCTCCCCCCAGTACCCCTCTTCCTTGCTTGCTGACTTGTGTGTGTCTGTGTCTATTGACCTTCTGCCTATCTCTTTTATGAGAGAACATTAGTGTCCCCAGCATTGCATATCATTTCGGGTGATGCTCATCCTGTAATGAGTCCATGTGACCACTGCATCTCCCTTCAGTAATTCATAAGTACATACTTCTTTTATCTGTAGTTCTTATTTTAAAAATTCTGTCAGCTTTTTTGTTTTCATGTCTATTTCTTTCCTTCCCTTTGTTGTGATCTAATCTTTCCCCCCTCAGCTCTATTATACAGTTTCCTTCTTGCCTTTTTTTTTTTACCAATATTTTTACACTTGAGTCCTCTTCCCTAAACAGCAATGCCTGTGTTTCTTTCCCCCCTTTCCCAGTTTTCAGTTCAGCTCTCGATGACCTCCTTTGTGAGGACAGTTTTTCTTCTTTTCTAATGACATACTTGCCGTACCTTCTTTCTAGTATAGTTTATATTTCTATATTCTTTAAAGAACTTATCAGACATGACTCAGGGACTGATCTAGACTGGGAAAAATGGGGAAATGTCCTGAGAAGCAGAAAGGGGAGACCAGGAAAGTGGCCCTAATGTTGAGCTGGGGCTGCCTGGATGTGAATCATTGGAGGACCTGATGGACAGAACCTTTGCTAGTGACTTTGTAGAAATTTGGCCATAGCTAGTAGGAGAGATAACAAAGCTGTTATGAACAGATGTGGAATGGTTGCCATTTTTAATTTTTTAGAGTGCCCCTGTTAATTCTTAATAATTATGATACTTCTAGTAAATCATCACAAATTGGAGCTCTAGAATCTTTAAGTTGCATGGGGCCAAGACTTGTGCAGAAGTTTCTGTACAGGATCTTTAAGTAGGTATGGTCTACCCTTGGAGGAGGTCATCTTGAAGACATGTGCAGGCTTTTTTCTTGTACCTAGAGTTGGCCCCTGTAGCCCATGTTGGTAAGCAGTGCGATCACTGCTGTCTACTGCTTTCAATACATGTAGTTAAGTCCCTGGCTAAATAAAAGAACTTGATTTTCAGGGCGGATGTCTAATGCCTATGGAAATACCTGTGTCCAAGGTTTTCCCCACATGTTGTTGAAAGAACTCCCTTCTACTCAAAAATAAGTAGGATAGAGTGGGAGAGAAAAAAAATGTGACTCAGTTTCTAAAACTGAGATGGGCTGAATGGGAAGAGGCAGGGGTTTTCCTGAAATTAATTAGAAAAGGCAAAAGAAAGGAAACTGAGCTGAACTGGAAAACACACTGTAATGAGTGACTTGGGTTTTTGTATGCTTCTTTCTATTTTGATCATGAAGGAATTTAATTTTTTCCCTTCATTATTTTTTTAATTTAAAAGAACTTGATCAAAATGTGATCCTGTGAGGTTATTTCTGAGCAGCACTTTGCTCTTTGTTATTGATATTCAGGCTCCATGTTTCACAGGTCCTGGAAATTTAGGAACTATTTTGACAGCCTGAAAGTATGTCTTTAACCATAAAATGCTAGCAATTTTTAATAAAGTTATATATATTTATTTACTTGAGCTTTTTAAAGTTTCATATTATTATTATTTTCTTATTTGGTATGTATGCCTTGAGATATTTTAAAAAAAGAATGGCCCCTATGTGTTGCAGAAATTACCATAAATGTCCAGAAAATATTTATATTCTTTCTTTAGACACTTGAGTTATGTGATGGGACCTTATTTTGATAAAACAGCCCCTTCCTTCCCCTTTAATGGAAACACTGCATGATTCACACATGTTTTCATTTTGTATGCTTTCATGCAATAATCTATGAATCTTATGTTTATTTTTATTTTTTAGGCACTAGAAAAACACCCCAACTCACCAATGACAGCAAAGCAGATATTGGAAGTCATTCAGAAAGAAGGGTTAAAAGAAACAAGGTCCGTATTTATATTTATAACATATCCCATTTTAATTGATTAATAATGGTTACTAGTTGCAAAGCAATATTGTATCTACACTTTGATATTGTAGTTGATTGTGAATTAAGTAACTGCCTGCAAATATTTTTGTGACTGCCAAATATTTGGATGACCAAATACTTCCTTGGAACTTCCTATTGGCTTAATAAATAACATTAGACAGATTAATATTAAGCATATTTGTTGACAAAGCACAGCACTGTGTGAATTATCCACTTACTGGAATCACTCCTCTTTGTTATAAGAAAGATTGTGTTTCTGAAAATGAATAGTGAAAGAGATTTCTCTTTCACTATTCATTTTCTACAGGCTTCATAGAGAGGTCCCAGGATATAAGGATGAGCTCACTCATAACATTCAGAGTGCCAGTGAACGTGGTTGAAAATTTAGTCCTCTTACATTTAGAACTCCTATACTTGGAGCATCATTAATTAGTTATTGAACCTTTTTTTTTTAGTTATTGAGCCTTTTAAAAAATATTATTGAGATATGATTCATACAGCATAAAACTCACCATTGAAAATATACAATTCAGTGGTTTTTGGTATATTCACAAATTTGGACAATTATTACAACTTTCTAGAACACATTCTTCACCCTAAAATGAAACCCCTGTACCCATTAGCAGTCATTCACCATTCCTTTCACCCACAGTCCCTGAAACCCACTAATCTACATTTTGTCTGTGGGTTTTGTGTATTCTGTACATTTCATATATATGAAATGATATTACATGTAGCCTTTCATGATGGGTTTCTTTCATTTAGCATATTATATTCGAAGTCTGTACATGTTCTGGCACAAACCAGTAGTACTTCATTCCTTTTTCTTGCCAAATATTCCATTTTGTGGATATACACACATTTTGTTTATCTGTGATGATCACTTATTTTTATTTTTTCATTAATTTTATAGTTTTGGCTTTAGCCAGCAGTTGAGGATCAGATAGATGATATAACTCACAGAGAAATAAACAAGTTTGTTAGAGGATAAAATAACCATAGAATTTTCATATATGTGTATATAATTATCTGTGTTACATAGAGTGAGGTTCTTTTTTTGTATGAAGTTCATCATCTGCAAGCCACTGAACATATAATGATTATAACTTGGTGAAAATTAGGCCCTGGTCAATTGGCTCAGTGGTAGAGCATCAGCCCAGCGTGTGGATGTCCCAATTTTGATCCCCAGTCTGGGCACACAGGAGACGTGCCCATCTGCTTCTCCACCCCTTCCCCTCTTGCTTCTCTCTCTCTCTCTCTTTTCCCCTGCTGTCGCCATGGCTCAATTGGAGCCTGTTGGCTCTGGGTGCTGAGGATGGCTCCATGACCTTCACCTCGGGTGCTAAGAAGAGCTTGGTTGCTGAGCAGCAGAGCAGTGCCTCAGATAGACAGAGTATCACCCGCTAGTGGGCTTGCTGAGTGGATCCTGGTCAAGGCACATGAAGGAGTTTGTCTCTCTGCCTCCTCTCCCCTCACTGTATAAAAAAAAGAAAAAGAAAATAAAATTAAACCTGCTGAGTTACCCGTTGAATGTTTTGACTGATACTGAGAGAGAACTGTTGAGAGAAATGAATATCCTCATAGGGCCAACTTTTCCTAAAAATTAGTTATTAATATTACCCACAACTCTTGTACCTGTAAAGTATGGGTAGTATCAGCTTCCACCTGTTTAAAATGCATCTTTTGGAAGTGTAGTCTGTGAACATTACAATTTAGTGTTGCATACTAGGACACCTAGGATCAAATTTTCATCCCTTAGAGGCTTTTTCTGCCTGTTCTGAAGAAAAAGCCTGAGATAATGTAACTATATTGTGTGTGCAGTAATTGTTCTCCCACAAAGCGGAGGCAGCATTGGGCAGGGAAGCTGCTGACAGAACCTCACAGCTCTGTTAGAGCTACTCCTGGTCTTCTCAGCCAGATGACAGTATGAGGCGTTCGAGAACGAAATGAGGGCACCTGGAAATGAATTTTCTCCTTGCTGCCTGTCAAAGCCTTGAAAATATTTATGCCATTTACGAAGCACTGAAAATGTTTGTGCTATGACCAAAAGAAAAGAGGGGGTAAAATTGCAGGATTTCAACTCCTGTCTCACGTGGGCTCTGTGCCAGGGGCAGCTGCCAACAAAGACATAAAACGCATATCCTATACACAGACATTTGAAATTTGTTCATCACATCCTTCTCCACAGGAGTCACTATGCTGCTATCAGTTGTTATGTATCTTGAGGTATAAAATTCTTGTACCATGGCTCTGAAGAACATTTTAATTGCATTTTTATTATAACAGCATTATTTCATATTTTTCAAAATGTTGGTCTTTTCAGAATGGTACAGTAAAGGGGTTGAAACACACATATTTATAGTTAAAACAAAAAACAAGACAGCTTGTTTAAAGAGTAAAGGACAGTGAAATGAAAAACATTGCCTCCCATTTCTCTAAAGACAATTATACCTATGCCCCTACCCTAATGTTGTGTCCTTCTCTAGAGAAAAGATATGTCATTGTTACAAATAACTGATAAACCATTGTGGTAATATTGAAAGTATGTAACCGTAAAGAATTCACAAGTTGAGTAGGCAAAGAAAGAGACGGTAGTTCTGTTTAAGATCTATCCTGGAAAGCCGAACCAGGCGGTGGCACAGGGGATAGAGTGCCAGACTGGGACTTTTTTCTTTTCAAGTGATACTTTAAACAGCATTCTTTTCATGTAGATAAACAGAGGGTATCTTTTCTATATCATATTCTGTGTATCTTGTTCATGTTATTGATGAGATGAGTAATGTATGATTAAATTCTATTTGAAAAAGCCATACTAAAATAAGTACTTTCCATGTAGTTTTAAACAGGTATACAAATATAATAAATTATTAGAAGGATAAATGGTTTTATTGAAAAAATATTAATAATATCATGGTCTGATTTCCTGGAATTGGTTTTTTGATGAAAATATATTTTGGTAAATTTTAATTTCCTTTGCTATAATAGCATGGAAGATTTTATCAATACAGTTTTACTTTGGTCCATCTATAGTATATATTTGCTCTTACTGATTCTGAAAAATTATTTTCAGGCTTTTGTTACTTTGTGTTTATGAGTTGTCAACAATTGATAAAACATAGCAGTATGAATGCTTTTCAGATGATCCGAATCTTATAATCAGTCAAATAGTAGTGTTGCTTGTATAGAGGGGATAAAAAATGTGCATATTCCAGTCTGATGCTTTGTGGATGGTTAATATGCCTGCTTGGACCCTTGGCTAAATATCCTGTTTCCTCAGAGAGTCAGTGTGCTGATGTAGAATACAGTCTTGTCTGCAGTGATTAAAAATATTTGTAGAATAAGAGGAGTAACTCCAGTTACCATGGTTTGGCTGACTTTTGGAGTTGTCTTAATTCTGCTTTTCTGTGTTTTGTTTGCTTATTCAGAAGTGACCATTTCTTTACAAATAAGACTGAAGGATTTTTGATGCCTGAAAATATGGTTTTCTCTGCTCATACAATTGTTAAATTTATACTTCAAAAGAAATGTGAGCTTGGTATAGTGATACAGCTGGGTCAGAAGGTCAAGGAGTGAGACTTGTAGCTCTTACTAGCAAGAGCAGAACAGCTGTTCATCAATGAGGCATAATTTCTTATGTGTTGAGCATTCTCATTACAAGATACCCACCATTAATGTAGCATGAACTGTGATATGGCTTTTATATTATTTGATAATAAGTAAATAGTTTTTTAATGGAGGTGAGGCAGTCATAAAACAAAGGCAGAAAGAGCTCACACAAAGCAATAGAAAACCACATTTGGATCTGGGGCAGGGCAATCAATATTTATGAGGTACATTTTTACAATATTATGGTTGCCTTACTTTAAAAACTCTATGTTAGACTTTATCAACCATTTACAGAGCAGCAGCCTATAATTACATATCACAGTAGGGACATTTGGAAAGGTTTATAACAATCTCTGTTGTGTTTAGTGTTTACTCAGAATATGAACATATTTTTGATTTTGCCATGTAGAACAAGTATTTGGCAATCTAAGATTTTGTAATTATTCTGGTGTCAAGGAAAACTTTTTGTTCCCACTAATAATTCTGACAATAAATTTATTTTTAGCTACTTGTCTTAAGGCTCTGCGTGTTTTCTGTTTTGTAATCTCTGTTATGATATGCTGAAATTAGGATCTCCACTGGACGTGGTCTATTAAAGATGTTGCATTTTTCTAGGGGAATAGAAAATTCTATTGCCATGTACAGTGACAAACAATAAAATTTCTTGGCATTTCTTTCAGCGAGATTTACGTTTCTAATTAGTGCTACAGGAGATGATTCTTTCTTGTGGCTGAAATGTTTTGTCTAGAGATAAGAAAGAAACACAAATAATTTCTGCTGCAGAATCAATTCTTATCTCCAGACTCCATGTTGACATCCATCCCTTCATACTGAAATGGTGGTCCAGTTTATGGTGGGGCATTTTAAAATTACAGTGTTAACTCATAGTGTCATTCCTGCCATTTGCTAACATTTAATCTCCTCATTGTGTAAATGGTGTGCACAGTCAGCTACTTACAGAGGAATAATGAGACAATGGTGTTATTAAACAGAAACATGGGCCATCTGGATATATTTATTTGTGGTATAGGTGTGTACATGAATGTGTGTAAACAAGCCTTTAGAATAACTATCTATCTCTTAGTTGACAAAAATTTTACTTATCATTACTCAGATTAGAAATCTAAATCAGTCCTTGGCCGGTTGGCTCAGTGGTAGAGTGTCGGCCCAGCGTGTGGAAGTCTTGGGTTCAATTGCCAGCCAGGGCACACAGGAGAAGCACCCATATTCTTCTTCCCCCTCCCCCCTCTCCTTTCTCTCTATCTCTCTCTTCCCCTCCTGCAGCCAAGTCTCCATTGGAGCAAAGTAGGCCCAGATGCTGGGGATGGCTCCATGGCCTCTGCCTCAGTCACTAGCATGGCTCTGGTTGCAATAGAGCAACAGCCCAGATGGGCAGAGCATCGCCCCCTAGTGGGCTTGCCCTGTGGATTTCAGTCGGGCATCTGTGGGAGTCTGTCTCTCTGCCTCTCTGCTTCTCACTTCAGAAAAATACATAAATAAATAAATAAGAAAACAAGAAAAGAAAAAAGAAATCTCAATCAGAGCCATTCCTCTTTTCTCCCCTTCCCCCATGGCCATGCGGTTCTTGGCCTGTGTTAGTTCTGTTTCCTAAATATATGTTCTTTTCTTTTTTGGTTTCCTTACTCTTTGCAATTTATTTTTCCCACTTATAACTTATCTTTTAAAGGGGTGATATTGGTTAATTAGATTATATAGGTTTCAAGTGTACAACTTTATAATAAATCGTCTGCACATTGCACTCTATGCTCACAATCCAGAGTCAAGTCACATTCTGTCACCATATATTTAATTCCCTTTATCTTTCACTACCTCCCTTCACCCTCCCTTCTCTCTGGTAACCATCGTATTATTAATGTCTGTGTCTGTGAGTTTGTATTTGTTTGTCTTGTTTGTTTATTTGTTGTTTTTGATTTTATATCTCACATATGAAATTATGTTTCTTGTTTTTTTTAATCTGATTTATTTTTCTTAGCATGATAGTTTCAAGATCCACTCATGTTGTTGCAAGTGGCAGTATTTTACCTTTTCTTATGTCTGAGTAGTATTCCATTGTATATATGTACCACATTTTCTTAATCCAATCCTTTATCAAGGACATTCATTGTTCCCATATCTTAGCCACCATGAATGATGCTGCAGTGAACATAGGGGTACATATACCTTTATAAATAAATATTTTCAAATTTTGGAGGTAGATACTGGACTGCTTGCTGTTTGTCACCAGGCATGGAAGTGGTCAAACACTTAAAATTTCTGAACTGTATAGATTAACATGCTATCTTCTTAGCTGATCTCTTTAAAAACATTCTCCCCCTTTTTAAATTCTTTTTTCTCATAAACTACTACTTATATCAATAGTAGGATTTCTTAACTGATAAGTCCCAAAATTGCAACTAGTAAATTATGAGTTGAAAGATACTGTCAGTTGTACGTCTGGTGATAATTAGATAAAATTGGTATGATACTTTTTTCCTAGTCAGATGATGAATGTGGGATAGTCTGATAGTGCAGGACTTATGATATGAATAATAAAAGCATAAATTATACCTCACAAATTAGATGAAGTTTTTGAATTTCAAATATGGTAATTTTATATACATTTGGTTCCTTCCAAAATATGTCACTTATTATGTTGTTGATTTATGTTATATGCTTTTTCTTTGTATAGAATTAATTAGTTTTAAGTTAATGGGTATAAAACTTCTATGTAAGAATTCACAATTTGTACATGGATATCACTACTTGGTTAAAATAATAATGTAATGTGTCATAAATCAAAATTTTTACTTAAACTTATTTTTTTATATTGACAACATGATTGGAATAATTCTTCAGGGGGATGAGAAGATTATATGTGACTGTGGAGGCATGTCCTGAGTTAAAAAAATAATTGTACGAAACATTACCCTGTGAGGTCAGTTTTGAACTCCTTAGCATATCTTAATCAGTCTGGACTTGGGTTACTTAAAAGCCTTTATGTTCTAGCACCTGAAATTGCAGCCACAGTTGACTACTTGCTTTCATGGTGGGATTTCCTCCATCATCTTCTCATGATTTGGAAAGTAGAAGTAGAGCCCCATGAGGCATTCATGAACCATCCTATGTGTGTATGTGTTGGGGGTATGTGTAGTCACACACACTCACATGCACTCTGTTATCACATTGGTCCATAGAGGCTATATATAAGATTGGATTACTGTTTGGAGAGGAAGCACTTTTCAGATAGAATGCCTCAAACTAATAATGTCTATCAATTTGGAAAAGGATGACATTTTCCTGGTTCCCAGATTGAAATCTTATGTGATTGGCTTAGCCTGTTCAGGCTGCCATAAGAAAACACCATAGATGGGATAGCTTAAACAATGGAAATTTATTTTCTCACAGTTCCAGAGGTTAGAAATCCTATATCAAAGTCCAGCAGGGTAGGTTTTGGGTGAGGCTTCTCTTCCTGGCTTGCAGATGGCCACCTTCTTGCTATGTCCTCATGTGGCCTTTTTTGAGTGTGTGCGTTTGGAGAGAGTAAACTCTTTGATAGCTCTTCTTATTAGCAGGCTACTCCTATCATGTCATAGTCCCGTGCATTTGACCTCATACAACTGTAATTACTTCCTTACAGACCCTATCCCCAATATATCTGCACGAGTAGCTAGGGCTTCAACAAATGAGTTGGAGGGAGGGGGTTGCAAAAATTCAGCTTACAACAGTGACTCAGAACTTGGAACTTTACATTTCCAGAATTCATGGCCTTCCATAAGAATGTTTTTAGAATTGTTAGTATGGAATTCATCTTGGAAGGTATTCTCATAACAAGATGCTTAATATTGTACTGTGTTTCCATTTTTACATACTCCTAGTATGTGTTTTCATATGTTATTTCTAACATAAAACAATAGAATACTCAGGTTGTTTTGTGTTAAAAAATAATATGTATATTCACATAACAGAAATTGATTTGGATTTTATTTGAAGCCTTCGGTAACAATAGCTGTGGTGACTGCATATAACCCTCGAGGCATCAATATTCACTAAGGCATGCAATTATAGCTATGAAATGGCCATTTCTTAATACGCCTTTTTATTTTGTCAAGCTTTCTTTCTCCATTCTTCCATAAATTGAACAAAAGGTAATTTAGGCGATTTTAGCTTTATCAAGATCTAGGTATAATTTACTACAGAAATACTGCGCTCTCTATAAATATTTCAGTGCAGAAATAGAAGCAGAAATGGATATAAAATTACATTGTATGTGAGCCTTTTTAAGGAGCCTGTGCAGGTGAAAATCTTTGGGGAGGAATAGGCATTTCATTGGGGTGATAATATTTCATTTTTTCCCTAAGTGGTGCTTTTCTCTTTATCTCTTCATTTCATTGCTTGCACTCTTAATTGCCACATGCCTAAATAATTTTAGTTTTGCTTCGTTGTTTTGAACTTGACAACATAATTCAAATGCAAAACAGTTGATATGCTGACATGGGGACTTCTTTTTATAGTTGATTTGTTTTTAGCAGAATAAAAATTATGACATTTTGTTAAACCAGATTTTCTAAAAGCTACAGTGCATAATTCCTAAGAATAAGTTTTAGTTTTTTCAGGACAATTAAGGACTACTTAACCTACATCCCCTGAGATGCCTATACAAAATCAAATTGGTATTATTGACTGGAAGTCTTTGTGAAATTTAGGTAATGACTATTAATATTTTTTTTAAGGTTCAGGCTTGTTCTGGGTACTGTGTGAGGCTTTAATCTGCTCTCTCTTTAGTCCGTTGGTAATCATCTTCTGGCCAGGTTCACAGTACTCAGGTGTGCAGGTACAGAGCTTTGCCAGGTACTTAGTAGTCAAATTAAAGGACATCAGAGAAATGAAAATAAAGTTGTGGAGATACAGATATTATAAAATGAAGTGAATCAATTAAATGCTGTACCTATTATGCTCACTGTGTAAGATACTGAGGGTTTTGGTGGGAGCTTTAAGGGCATGTATTCATTCCATTAACATTTATTAAGCACATGCTTCGTTCTTGAGCCTGGAAGCATTGCTGGACTAATAAAATGTGATCCCTGCTTTTGACGATTTCACAGCATGGTCACAGACCATTCTTCCCTGTATCATTTCATTGGGTCTTTTAACTGCTCTTTGTGAAGCCTGTTTTCAGCCCAGTGAATAGTGATTTTTTTATTCTTATTTTTATTTAAAAATTTTAAAATTTACAAATTTCTAAATCCTCTCTTAAATTTTTAATAAAATATCTTATTTTCCAACATGCCAAGAAGTGGTGTCTTTCTATCACAAATATAAGACATCTTTGTCTCCATTAATTTATCTGGCATAATGCTGAGATGCCATGCTTTATACAGTATGCCAAGCAACTTAATGAGCACAGGCTGATGATTAAAAGAATACCTAACACTTTTGATCATTAACTTAAATTAGGCCCAGAGTTAAGTCCTTTACATGAATTACCTTCTAAGAATCTTTGAAGTGGGTGGATACTATTATATTTCCCATTTTACTGATATGGAAACCAAGGTCATTTATCCAGCTGGCAAGTTACAAGTCTAGGGTTTGATGTTTGTTTCAGAACCAATTACACTTTACCTTTCTAAATACTTATATTATGATCCTAATAAAATTTTAATTAAGAAAAGTATTGGTTATATAATTTTATTAAGTAAATTCTTCCATCCTCTTCAGCAGCTTTTCTGGCCTAATTGTTGAGTACCGTATGTATTACAGATATTAGAGACTAGCTTGCAGATTTAGGTATGTTGAGACTCTTTCAGTTTATGGCCTGACTGTAAATAGAATTGAAGGAGAAATTTTTTTTTATAACCCATTTAGACTAGGAGGACTCAAAGCCTCAGGTGAACTTTGTATGCTTGTCACTATGAGGAATATAATTGTGAGCTAAGATCTGGGCTTATGGACTGCAGTAAGACATACTTGTACATGTCTCTTCTCACTGTTGTTTTAGAAGGTAATGCTGGGCGAGTGGAAAACATTCCTCGGATAATGGAAGTACCAAGAACTTCATAGGGGTTCTTAATTTAAGGTTTGGCTGTTGATATTGGACTTACAGTGAAACTTGTTTCAGGGGAACTCACTAACTATGACAAGTCAGTGCAAAGTTGTTACCAAAATATAGCTAGTCCAAAAGGTAATTTTAGAGGGTGGCAGTTAACACACTTGTGAAAAATAAATGGCACTCACTAAATCATGCTGAAGTGGAGGTAGGGGAGGCTAAGTTAGTAACATTGTTCTCCTTTTAGGAGATGCATCTAGGGAGAGGAGAGGAGGCCCAAATGCATAAGTGAGTCTAATTACAGAAGTAGCGTTTCTGCACCTTTAAGGAGATTTTCTTAAGGAGAGCATAATCAGATATACTTCACTGGTATCTTAACCACTTCTCCATCCTTCCTCATCACATCTATTCATTGTATTTCCACCAAGAGATATAAAAACACTCTATTTTATTCTTCTTTTTAATTTTTACAGAAAACAGGTGTAAAATTGCCAGGTGGAGCACGTTCTCCTTTAAGCCAGTGTGACTAGCCTGAATTCATGACTTAGTTCTTCTGTAGCACGTCTGTATGAAACACAACAATGTGGACAAGGATTATTATTTATTTTGTTGCTTAATTTATGTTTATTGAAGGTAACCTGCCGGTTGCTACAGATATTAAAAAAATGGCATTCATGAAGATTTATTGGAACAAGTTGTTGCTGGTGGGATAGTTTCAACAATGGCTCAAATGTTACATTTTTCAGTTTTCAGATTAGCAAAGATCACTTTGGAATCCTGCTATATTTCCACCCTAATGAAAAAAGTTGCTAATCAGGAACACAAATAGTGCTATTTGGAATTACTTAGAATATATTTTGTGATCACTTCTTTTATTCATCCTTAATATTGGAAGTGTTAAATTTATTTTTAAATTTTAGAATTTACCTATTTTAAACCCCATTCTTTTGAGTCAGCTGCTTACAACTTTCAGTTTTCAAAGTTGTATAACTTAGTATGCATGCTAGATAAAATGATATATTCTTATCTTTTCTCACTGAGAGTGATGGGGAATTGTGAAATAGTGTCTGTAGAATTTTGAGTAGTAGCAGATCATTTTCAAATTTTAAATGCAGTCTTTCCCTGACCCAGTTTTCAACCATCTGGTTTCCGAAGCAATTCCTAACCTTTATTAGAACTGTTTCTTGTGATAAGAGAGTAGTGCGGGAGGAATAATTCCTCATAACTGGGGAATCACACCTTTCAGGAATAGTTTATACAAGGGGCCATTTGCTGGAGTCATTACTATCCCTATTTTAAGCCATGCTTTTGAAAATTTATTTGAAAGTAAGCTTCTTTAAGAAGGCATTCAGAACAGCTCTACTACACTATGATACAGTATAAGATGTGAATGATGTTCAAATCAACTATAGCATATTGTTTCTGGAAAGGACCTCACAGATCATATAGTCTTAAACTTTTATTTTACATATTAATAAACTATGACTTAGAGAAGATGAGTTGTCCACCATAATAGAGTTAGTAAATGTTTGACTTGTTTTTAAACTTAGAAGAGACAGATCATTTCAGAATTTGAGATGAATGTGCAAAAACCCAGTAGTAAGGAAAGGCCACACTGTACATAGAAAAGGTAAACCTTCTATCCTAAGGTATTATTAGAATGGACATGTCTTTCAATTGATTTTCCTCACATGATGAGTTTTTATTGATCTAGTCACCCTCTATTACCTTATTTTATTTGCCTTAGTACATCCTTGTACCACTGTAGGCAGGAGTTAGAGGGAGAAGAGGGATTGTACTCTAATGTATATTTCAAATGGTGATCTAATATTCTTGATTCTGATGGCATTGACTTCTGTTGTCATCAAGACCTTGCCTGAAGGAGGACAATGAGAATAGGGGAAGCAATTGAGGCTGCCTTACATTCTTGCCTCTGTGGGCTGTAGAGAGCCAGTGAGCTCAGTAAGACACATAGATCATTTTATTAAATATGATTATTCCATTTATTCTTTGGAGTGTTTATAAAATGAGATCATACATGAAGGAAGGGTGAAGAGATTTGCATAAAGACAGTTGCGTGCAAATAGGTCATTAGGTACCCATTGTTCCCTTCTCAGAATCTTCCCTTTGGACTCTTCCAGCCCATACAGTTTCTTCACTCACACTGTGATAACATAGTTATGTTTACTTATTAAATTTTCCTCTATTATTTATAAAACATAAAATGGATAACAATTAAATATTTAATGTAATCACAGTAAAATTGAGTGGTCTGAGATGTTCAATGGGTAAATAAAAATTGTCAACTAATGTGAACATAGACCAAAAATCTAATTTTCATTTATTGATTTTTTCTTTTCTTGTATTAATAACTCATTTGACTTTTCTTTATAAATGGATCTTTAATATATTAGTACAGGATGGACCATATGTAATGATAATTTTATGACTTCAATTGAGGTTAAAACCAATACAATATGGAGCTATCTAATACTTTCTTTTTGTAGTGAATTCATGGTGTATTGTTTTACTCTTCACTTACAATGTCGTAATATTGATGTCTGATCTTTCCACTACATAGAGTGGTTACATAGATTAAAATTTTAAAATAAATTTGAAAGTCTATTACAATTGTATATTGCTGATTATATTAAATGCTTTACAATTAATGTAAATATTTTCAGATTATTTTTTCAGGTTTTAAGAATTGAGAACCAAGAACTTACTTTTAATTTGCATTTGCTTTATAGCACAGCCTATTTACATAAGCTAATGTACATGGTTGCATGGGTATCATGGAGTCTGAAAATAAGTGGTTTAATCAAATAAAAGTTCATTGCTCATTGCATAGTCTCAAGGTAAAGAGTCCAAGGAATGATGAGATTACTTTGCAGTAACAAGACATCTAGGTAGCCAGGGTCCTTCTGTCTTGTTGCTCTGTTATTTTTAGGGTTTTGTCCTTATTCCCATCTTCTAATATGGCTAGCCACCAAATCCATGAAGAAGGGGCATATATACTCCCTTTGTAGATATGTTCTGAAAGTTCAGTGCATCAGTCTTTCTATGTTCCATTGGCCAGATAGTTACACTTAACTGAATGGAAAGGTGAGGAATATAGTTTGTTTTAGGAGTCATGTCCCAGCTAACAGGTGGGAATCTTAACTTAGAGAAAGGTAGTTATTGGAGAACAACTGCCAGTCTCTCTGCTGTATATATATTTAAATTAAATCTCATGTTTGGGCTTGATTTAGGTTAAATATGTATGTCACTTTTGTGAAAAGAAAATATCTGTGAACATATACTTGATTTTATGCAAATATTTCATATATTTCTGAAGTCTTTCTCATTCTGCTCAGCCTATAATGAACTTCACCATTTCTTGTCTTTTACTTCCTACTTCCAAACACTTTAATGTCACATAGTTCCTTCTCAGTGAAGAATTCTTTAACTCTAGTTTTCATGAATCATTTGTCCTTGCTAGTCCATTATATAATACAATATATGTGTTCCTTTATTGTAGTCTCTAAGAAACTTTCTCAATATTTCTCTGGTTATAATAGGACTAGAGTTTCTCTAAGGACTCATTGATCCTTCTCTTCTGCATAGTGCCCTTTATATAATAGGTTTATGATATTTTCTGATTGAATGAATGGGAATTTGAATTCTAACTCTACTCTGTAATGTAATGTGTCATCTTAGATAAGTCACTTGTCTTTTATTTTTGGTATTTTCAGTAAAATTGAGGACAATTTTAACTCTTTATTATGAAGATAAAATAATTTGAAAAATGTGATGTAAATATTAAGATTTGAGATTTTACCCTGGGTGCATTACTTAGAATTCAGGGAAATTAAGATTGAATAGGTTGTCGATTCAAATTTATATTCTAAGATATTTCACAGTAGTATTTTGGCACAATGATGCCAAAAGGTCACATCTCAATAAAAAGTATATATTATTGTTAAATACTTAATTTTTATCTAAAATTTCCTCAGAAGTCAGAAAAGAGATTCTAGTTAGTTTGTGTTTTTGCCTCTGATTCAATGATAAGATTTAAAACATTATTACTTGATGAATCAGAACCCAAGTTTTTTTTAATATATCTGCCAATGACTTATGTAGGGACTCTGGTATCAGGTATCTTCCTGATTTAGAATATACCAGTGAATAAATTATTTTTCATTAAATGAGATGCTTTGGGGAGATTGTAATTTAACTGAGAAGGTATAGTCCTCTAGCTAGCTCTCATACTTGGGCCACTTTAACCTTTTGAATATATAATATTGGTGGTAGCATTTCTCTTTTCTCATCCTCCAGACTAATAATGTGTTAACTTGTAGTATTCTGGCAATACAAGCCACTGATTTTCTAACCAAAATGTTTTTTGGGGTAAAAGATGTGTTGTACAGTCCTGTATATTTGTACTGTCACCCAAATGTTGTTTGAAATTTGATTGTAAGGCTTCACATACACAGCATGAAATTTTGGAGAATAGACTGTATTGAACAAAACCAGTTTGCTATCTCTGAAAAGGGCTACACTGAAATATGTAGGTAACAATTAATTACTTGGAAAATTTACATCATTATTTATGTGCTTCTATCATTAATGTTCTCATATATTTGAGCTGTATAATATTTGTTGAGTGTTCACAGAATTTCCATTAAATTGAAATATTTTTTCTATTAAGCTAAATATAGGATAGAATACATTTTACTTTTGAGTAGTAACCTGATTTCTAAGATTCTTATAAATTACATATATACTAATGTCTTAGTGTCTGTTAGTTATTACCTTACTGCCACCCTTAATACCTCTTTATGCTTAAGATTCAGATTGTCATCTCCCTGGGGAAATGTGCCCCACAATTCCCAGGTGTAAATCTGGTTCCAAAGGGGTTTCATATTCCAAGGGGGGATTTTAATGTATTTTTATCATACTTCTTTTTGTTTATCTGTCTTCCTGTTAACTAAACTCTGAATTCCAAAATAGTTAGTGATATATCATATTCATGTTTGTATATGCTGTGTAGTTTCTAGATTATAGATGACATCTAAGTAAATGTTAATTTGATTGAAATTCTGCTATTAGACATCTTTAGCTGACATCTGTATAAGGGGTGGTTTAAGGAGACTCGAATATTACTCTACTTCGTCAGTCCCTCCAGTTATGCAATAAAGGGCCAATATGCTAACATAAGGACTTAAAACTTAAGAAGAAAATGCACTGTATATTGCAAAGCACAAAGTGGACTGTAAGTTTGAGATAAGAAAACAAGTGATCTATTCCTTCAAGTATAATATTTTCTGAGTCCTTAGCCTAGGAGATTCATTAATTCTTTGCATTTTCCTTGAGAGATGCATCAATTTTTATAAAATGTAGTTAAGTTAGTGGAGAATGTCCAGAAAAACATAGTGAGTATTATACTTAGTATAAATCTCAGGTCCAAACCTGCCTAATAAGGCTTTTGGGTATTTGACATCAGTGGAACAATTGACTTGGGAACCGAAGTAAATACTGAAAGGGTAGAGGAGACTGTGCACTAGATGGACATCACCAATCTTTTTATTTTAGTACAGACTGACCATAACCGACAAAAATCAGATGAGTCTGGTCGCTAGAGCAAGTGAAATGGAGAATAGAAGACAGAGTTATGTTAATTTTAAGTGGAATTATATATGACAGGCAGTCTTATAGATATCCATTTCCTTAATGCAAATAAAAATTGGGATAAGTGCATAGAAAATAATGCTGTAGTGATGTAACCATTTAATTTTGTTTTAGATGCTTTCTAGAAATATAGAAATTTAGTGAAAATTGGTGCTGGGATTGAAAGTTTTTGTTTTAAGTATTATATTAGTTTAGGAGAAAGGTGCAAGTAAGAAGGAAATGTATAATCTTTATTATTGTAATAAAGTTCTCAAGAAAATAACAGTGAATTTTCTGATTAAACTGTGAAAACTCTATATAATGTCTATCACTTTGTTTCTTAAAAGCTTATTCATTAAGAAGTGAGAGGAAATTTGATATACGTTAAGTACATTTGTTCTTGCACTTTAACATATTATAGTTTATGGGGCTTCATTGGTCATTTTTTTTATTATTCCTACCATTTGAAGTTGTTATTCATTCAAAGGATCCTGGTCCTGTTGTCATGATTAGCAAGTGCTGTCAGTCTAGAGCCCTGTAATCAGTAGAGAATCTGATATTGCAGTTAAGGCGACGGTTGTTAGGAATATGAAACTAGTGTCACACAGTCAGATTTTGGAAGGAAAAGGCACATTTGGTAATCCAGTAGGGCTTCGAGCATTAATCTGGCATTGCCTTCCCCCAAAGCCAAGGTTTTTCTTTTTCTTTTAAAAATAATATTGGAATAGTTGATCCTGTATACTGAGTGTAGAAGATTAGCCTTGGAAACCAATTTGTGTTTTCTCTCTTCCCTTCAGGACAAAGTATGTTCCAATTGGGACCGCCTCAACTACCTCCCAGGCAGCACCAGGTCTTCATATGCTTTCAGTTTACCTCCTACTATGGGAAGGATCTTTTCTTTAATGTTCATATTTTCACCTTGCAAAGGATTATATATATATATATATATATATATATATATATATATATATATATATATATATAATGAATTAAGCAGCTGTAATAAATATGACATAGAAGAAATAGAAGAAGAGTGGTTTGTGGGAGTTTTACTATATATACACATATATAATATTTTCCAGTCTGGTTTCAGACCCCGGCATGGCTTGGAGACAGCGTTGGTGTGTATGAAGGATCTTCCTCGAATGAAGGATTTGGGACAACTTTCCATGATGATTATATTAGAACCTCAGCTGCTTTCGTGTTGGTCATGAGGTGATGCTGAACCGAATGCTTGAACTAGCAGGAGTGGCTGGGATTGCATTGGAGTGGTTCCATTCATTCCTTCCGGGTAGGTACCAGCTAGTGATGTTGGGTGAAAATGGACATTGAGGGTCTCCCTGTGTGGAACCCCATAGTTGTCACTCATTCCCCTGTTCATGTTTAGTGGGTTTGAGAAGACAACTAGGCACCTGGAGGCCAGGCAGTGTGATTTGAATGACTGTGCAGAAGGTTATAAGGGTGATTCCACAATCGATGTTGCGCACATCCGCTATTTCTGTTTCGTCAGTGTGTCAGGGCAGACTAGAA
This sequence comes from Rhynchonycteris naso, assembly GCA_037038555.1. Taxonomy (NCBI): domain Eukaryota; kingdom Metazoa; phylum Chordata; class Mammalia; order Chiroptera; family Emballonuridae; genus Rhynchonycteris; species Rhynchonycteris naso. The sequence continues at coordinate 163,421,719 of CM072999.1, read as the reverse complement.
TCAAAACTGAGAAAGTGTGATGTGTTGAAAAAGGAAAATTTGGGAGGCCTTGGTGTGCTTGCTAATTTCTCTGCTGAATTATAGTTTGTGTAAACTGTGGCCATATTTTTTTACTACAACTGTAAATACACTTGAAAATCCTATCATGTTAGATAGAAATATTTTATTTTCCTTCTTCCCTGTAAACATTGACTGCATCTTCATAATCTTTCTTGCTAAAGGTGTAGTCTGCTTGTTCACCCTTTTGCTTGGGGCTCTTCTAAGCAAAGTAGCCTGGCTACATTAATAAATATTCTTGTTGGTGACGAGTGATTTTTCCCAGAGAATGTTTTGCTTTATCTTCACAGAAGGTACTTTGTTATTCTAACCCTGTTTTACTAAGAATCAAATTGGGTTGCACTATTAAGGAATTTCACTGCCTCTCCTTCTCCTTAAACTGTTCAAGCATTTTTAAGTTTTTACAGAAAATGTGCTAGAATTTCTTTAATTTTAAACATGTTTTTTAGAAATTTGATGACTCTTTGGGCTGTTATTTATGTAATATTATTTTAGTTATTTTCCTTTAGGGTAATAAGAAGCTTGATGAGTATTGAACATGAAGGCAGTTTATTAAATCTAGGAGTAGAATACAGGTAAATAACTGAAATGAAGAAACATAGATGTATGTGTCTGTAAATATTATTAGAATTGTCTGTTGAATGTCATTTCGGCAAAAGGGCAGGAAACTAACATTTATGCAGTAACTCATCAGTGTCAGGCATTGAGCCAAGCAGTTTCTATTTTTTAACTAACTTAATCCACACAGTAACATTGAGAAGTAGGTGCTATTTCTTCATTCTGCAGATGAGGAAATCGATGTCGAGCGAAGATAGGTATCTTGTTAATCTCACAGTTATAAGTTGAAGATCTGTTATTTGAGCCGGGGTCTGGCAGATTCCAGAGCTCAGTCTTTCCATCATAGTCAAATGTTAGGCCACAGGAAAATGTTAGACTTGAAGTGGGTGTCCCCAAAGGGGAAAAAAGTAGAAAAAAGGAATGCTTATTAGAAGGCATGAGCAAATCAAAGAGGAAATGAGAAGTATAGGAATATACTATACTGGCATATGTTCGTTTTGAAGATTTCCAGTTTTCTTAAAACTCAGTTTAATAAATCAAGTGATGAAAGGAACAATTTGAGATCATCAGAGATTTATCATTTAAGGGATTGAATAGGTTTAGAAGTTCAGATTTTATCTCTTTGTTCATTCTCTGTTTTGAAAATGAAGTAATGAGACCAGATACCACATTTGAATCCCAGGAAACTATAAGGAGTAGTGTATGGAAGTCAATCAGGTAGTTAGTAATTATTAGAGGAGAGCCAGCATTTGAAGACCAGTACCAAGGGTTTACTGTTTATGAAAGCTTTTTTAAAAAATTTGTCTTTGTGCAACCTTCACTTACCGGTGTCTTTCATATATAACACGGTGCTTGTGACTGAAAATGGGGCAACTTTTATGTGTTCTGCTAAAATATTAACATATCTGGATTAAATTCTTGTTTTCTTTTATCTTTGGATGATGTTTGAATCAATATTATCAGGTTTCCTTTTTTATATTGCTGGGCAGCTGTCTCCCATAATCACAATAGTATTATTTCAGGCATAGCCAGAGAGAATGTTGTTTCATTGGTTATAAACTGACATGCTGCAATAGAAAGGTACTATGTCACATATTAAAGTTGTTACTGCTATCCTCACATGATGTAATGTAATTAATTATGGTAACAGTACTTTAGAAAACACCCTTCCCAAAGAAGTTAAGCTATTTAATGGTAATGATTTTCAACTTCACTGCTATTTTTTATATACTAGCAGCTCATGAAGCAACAGTCATAATTGAATTCATCACCTAAGATTTCCTGACTTAGCTTAAGTGAAATATCGATTTTGTGGAATTAGGTGGCAGGTGCATCGAGGAACTATTTCCTGAAAGACTTAAGTGGCTATATAAAACCTCAAGATTTTAATTCAGGTCAAATGAGTAGATTGGAATTGTGCTTACTTAAATAAAATGGTTGCCAAATGTCCAGAAGCCATGATATTGCAAGTTTTGGTTTTTTATACATTATAAAATGAAGGCAGAAAAACATATCTCTTATTGTTATATAAACATAGATAGTTTTCTATAATTTTAGCAGCTGCTTAATCATTTACCATATAGTTATCAGATTAAATAGGGCTCTAGTTTTTTTTTTTAAAAAAATTCTTGCATTATTACCTTGGCTCACAAATTCTTTTCCTTTTCACCCCGATTACATTTACATACTGTTCATCCATTTTGTAATTGGAGTTGTCTGGAGGGCCTCTGTGGGCCTGGTTAGAACATTGGTATTACTGTAAAATAATGTGTAGGAAATCTTGTTTTGTCTAAAGATACATTTCTCCCCATGGGTCATCAAAATGCGCATTTTTTCCTAAGGAAGATGTTATTTTTGTAAAACAGAGGTATACATATATAACATATTAGTGGCATTACTTTTGGAATTTATTAATATGTATATGTGTATAATTTTATGGTTTTCCAAAACCATTAGCTTAAAACCATATGATTTATTATTTTCTTTTTACATTTGCATTGATCCTAGCCATTCTTACCTTTATTTTAGTGTTTTATTCTGTATGGACGGGTGTTAATATGGCTTGTAGCAAACATAAGCATTTCTACAGTTTCTGCTCCCAACTTATGCCTCTCCTAAATTCTATTTCCCGGAGGGTGGTATGAAAACAAGAACTGGGTGTATTAAATTTTCTTTAAGTCTACTGCCAGATTGTTAGGTATATATTTAAGTGTCCCTAATAAGTTTGATGAAGTTAAGGATGCTTAAATTCTCTGGTCTTAGTATTTTTTTCCTTTCTCAAAGCACATTGTTTCCATAAGAGATCTTACCTAGAAATTAGGCCTTTTGTAAAGTTTGTTTTTACTTTTACATTTCTATCTGAATTTTATAGATGTATTGCATATCTCGTACCAGGTAACTGTGGTCTTTGAATTTCACAAAACTTCTGTTTTATGGTGAAAAGGTATGTTCATTAATATCTGTTAGCCTTCTAATCAAAGCAGACGACTACCACTGAACACGCTGCCTTGTGAGAGTGTAAGTGGACAGAGAAAGAGGACAAAGAGGGAGGCGAGGAGAAAGCTAAATTCAGTTGACACTTGTCCTGTGGTATGAATGCCAATCTTAACAGTTTTAGTTGGTGAAGTTAATTTTAGACATTTCCTTTATCAAACATTTAAAGGTAAAATTTCTCCCTTACCCAGCAGAACTCTGAGCTGAATTCTTTTGACATTCTGCTGACCAAGGAATTTCCAATGAGCAGTATCAGAGTCTTTTGCAGAGAAGGGGTAGGAGGATGAATGGGAAATGAAGTAATGGACAAGGGAGCTCTTCCCTTCTTGGTGAACCAAAAAGGTTCATAAAAATGCTAAATGTTTATCAAACAGGTGATGTGTTAGTTATGTTTAAATTAAGGAAAATACAAATATGATTGAAAATTTAAATATGAAAAGTCATACCATTGGAGAAAATAATTAGAATTCAAATCTATCACTTCAATCCTCCTTTGACAGGGTAATGACTTTTCAGAGTTAGATGCTATAAAATAAACTATGAGAGAAATACAGACATAATTGACTACATGGTGTTTTATGTGTCTGCATATTAAACACAAAACATTAAGTGACATTGGAAAAAATATTTTTAGTTGATATTCTAGAGGTATTACACAAAGAGATTACTGAAACAATTTTAAAAAATGATCTTAGAGAATTATAGTCAAAGGATGTGAACAGAGGAGCTCCAACCCATAAAACTAATGAATAAAATAATCATAGAAATGCAAGGTAAAGTAAAGCATTGAAAATTGTTTAGTTTTCTTAATAAATTAGTCCATGCACTTCACCCCAACTCCAAATAATGCTTCTTGCTTGTATACTACTGGTGAGAATGCAAACCAACACAGTTAATTGTAAAGCCAGTTGGCATTATTTGCATAAGGTCATTACATAACTTAAATTTTCTGAATTGATCATGCTACTTCTGTAAGCCTATCTTAGCGTATTCTTAAATGTAAGAAAAAATTATTATATGCATATTATATTCAGTTTGATATTCATATCAATGCTATTTCAGTTATAAAGAACATAATTTAAGTGTTCATTGGTCATACCAGGAGTTCTCAAACTTGGCTGCATAATAGTCATTTGTAAAGATATGAGAAAATGCTGCTGCCAATGCCCCACCCAGACATTTTTATTTAATAAGTTTGGAGTTGCCTCAAAACTTCCATTAAAAAAATTCCCCTAAACGTTCTAATATACAGCCAAATTGAAAACCATTCACTTGAAAAAAAATTGATGACTATTTTTATTTATTTATTTAGTATTTTTTCTGAAGTGAGAAGCAAGGAGGCAGAGAGACAGACTCCCGCATGTGCCCGACCGGGATCCACCTGGCATGCCCACTAGGGGGCAATGCTTTGCCCATCTGGGCCTTACTCTGTTGCAACCGGAGCTATTCTAGCACCTGAGGGGGAGGCCTGGAGCCATCCTCAGCGCCTGGGCCAGCTTTGCTCCAATTGAGCCTTGGCTGCAGGTGGGGAAGAGAGAGATAGAAAGCAGAGGGGGAAGGGTGGAGAAGCAGATGGGTGCTGCTCCTGTGTGCTCTGGCAGGGAATCAAACCCAGGACTTCCACACACCAGGCCGATGCTCTACCAGTGAGCCAACCGGCCAGGGCCAATAGAATATTTTTAACCATTTGACCTATTTATGATGGCTTTAGTATAGAAAGGGTATAATATAAAATGAAATATTATGATTCAACACTTAGATAAATGATCATTTAAAAATGGAAACATAGCAGAAAATATTTATAAAATTCTCAGTGATGCTATAAGGAGTTAGGATTTTGAGTGATTTTTCATTTTTTCTTCAATTGACAGATATTTTGTAATGTTCTTATATTGCTTTTTTAAAAGAAAAATTATATTTAAAAGAAGGGTACCTGCTGGCAAAATTTAAGTTATTTTCTACTTATGGGTTATTACTACCTGTGAGTATAGAGATTTATTCTGACTTCTAAAAATAATCATATCCTGAAGTTAGAGTCACACCTCATTATTATAATGAAATCCTTCACAGGACTCGTCCCCCCCCCCTTTTTTTTTTTTATCTCAGAAACATTTCCCTTGTAGTTTTATGACATTTAAAGTATAATAAGCTCAAGTCAGTCATTTTTCTCTTCTTTTATTATTTTAAGCTACATCAGTGCCTATCAGTTTTCACCTTTCTGAATACTGCGGGTATGCTGATGGTTCCTCAATGTTTACCTGTAACCCCAACATTAACTCTGTGCTTCAAGTGTGTATCTGAATTTTGGCTGTATAGCTTTAAGTTAATGAGTCCAGAACTAAATTCACCATATTTTTTCCAAATCTGCCTCTTCTAAAATTGCACATCTTAGTTAATTATTATCACCCCCAGTCCCTGAAGCAATCCTAAATTTCTTTTTCTCCCTTGTCTCATACATCTAGTCAGTTTCTGTTTCTTTCTATTTCCCCTTACCCATATTTCTTCTCAGGTATTTTTTGATACTTTCTTTACATCTCTGCTATGCCATTATTGCTCTGTTGAGGTTCTTGTCATCTTCCCTGCAGGGCAACACTGGCAAACACTAATTGAATTGTCTTTGTCTAGGCATGTCTCATTTAGATCTGTCCTCATGCTATCCAGGGATAAGGGCACATCCCTCCTTAAAATCTTCTAGACCTCTCCACTGTCTCCTGCAGGAAGACTGAACTCCCTGCCAGAGGATTTGAACTGTACTGTAAAATTCATGCTCTGGGCCTGGTGCATAACTTCCCCAGGGAATACGAGCCAACTTGACTCCCCATCCCACTCATTGCTCTGGAAATACCAAATAACCCTGTTTGGTATTTCCAAACAGTGACTTATAAACAACAGAACTTTGTTTCACACAGTACCCAGAGGCTAAGAAATCAAAGATAAGGCACCTACAGATTTGGAGTCTGGTGAGGGCCCATTATCTGGTTCATACATGTCCAGGCTCACATTGAGTACTTACATAAGAAGTGGGCAGAGCACTCTGAGCTCTCTTTTAAAATTTTATTATTATTATTATTATTATTTTTATTTATTCATTTTAGAGAGGAGACACAGAGTGAGAGAGAGAGATAGAGAAAGAGAGAAAGGGGGGAGGAGCTGGAAGCATCAACTCCCATATGTGCCTTGACCAGACCAGTGCAGGGTTTTGAACTGGCGACCTCAGTGTTCCCAGGTCAACGCTTTATCCACTGCGCCACCACAGGTCAGGCTGAGCTCTCTTTTATAAGGCCATCAGTCCCATACAGGAGAGCCTCCATCCTCATGATCTAGTCACCTCTCAAAGGGCCCCGACCTTTCAGTGCCATCACATTGGGGATTAGTTTTCAACATAAGAATTTTGGGAGGGACAAATATTCAATCTAAAGAAAAAAAAATTATATATATTCTAGACCTCTACTCTGTCTCCTGCATGAAGACTGAGCTCCCTGCCAGGGGATTTGAACTGTAGTGTAAAAGTCCATGTATAGAATATATATATGTATGAAACTGTGATTTTTTATTGCAACACTTTTAATGGATAAACTTAGATACAAACTAAATGTTAAATAATAAGATAATACTTAAAAATTATGGTGTCACATATTTACCCTGTAGGATATTAAGAGCATAGTCTATAGAAAATTAAGAAGAAAGAATATTCTATGGGCACTACTTCCAGTCATGTTATTAAGTAAAAAAGCCTGCCTCTACCAGTATGCACTAAATGCTCTCATTTGTGTTGAAAATAAATTTAAAATACCAAGCCATAGAGCTGAATATATGCATATATATGAATGCAAATAGAAAAAGCTCTGGAAGAAAGCATGATAAATCTTTAATATTCGTTACTTTTGAAGCAGTGTGTACAGTTGAGGGGAGATGAGAGGAACTTTTAACTCTGTACAATATTGTACTTTTACATTTTCTATGTAATTTCCATATGATTACTTATTTGCTTGCATAAAAATGTTTAAACATTAATATAACTTGAAACAAGGGAGGACTCTGATAGATTAGAGAGAAACCAAATTGTTGATAAAAAAAGAAAGTCATCAACAATTTTACTTTAGGTTTGGAAAATTTTCAAAATGTAGTAAAATAGCAGAGACCAACAACACCAGCTGGAATTAATAGCTGTGGACATGTTGTCATAGTTGCTTTGAATTTCTTTTAAATAGAGTTTAAAAGAAAAAGCTGAAGCGCTCTGATTTCCTTCTTTTCTCAGAGACAATTGGTGTCATAGATTTTCAGTATGTTATTATACTTCAGAATTTTATAGTTTTACTATGAATACATCGGTAAATGTATATTTTTATAGCTGTAACTACTGGTGAACATTAAGTTTACTGACATTTTTTTCCTAAACAAACATTGTCTCTGTGAATGTTAGTTCTTCTAGACTCTATACCAAAGTAGGATTGCTGAACTGTAGAGCATGCACACTTTTTTCCTCTAGATATTATGAGATGTCTTTCCAAAATGGTTGTGTCAATTTATATTCTCATTGGGCTGTTTCATAGTTCTATTTCTGGATATCCTCAACCATTATTTGGTATTGGCAGGCTTCAAATTTTGTCCTACTCTGTAAATTGTGAACTGTTAGCTTATCAACAGCCTCTGAATGTTTTCTGTGGGCCCATGTCTTGCATGGCTCTCAGAGGGGAACGCAAAGAATCCTAATAAAGTTAGAGTCCTAAGGCTCTCATTGCCGTCAAGCAATTTAGTTTTAGATGCTCAAATCAAAGGACACATTGTAATGCTGCAGAGGTTCAGAGATGATCCTTATGTACTGGAGAGGTTACTGGAAGGCAAGGGAAACTTGACCAATGAGTAGGAAGAGAAGAGATCATGGGTGCTGAACATGATAGAATATGAAGGCAGGCAGTGTGGCTGCAGTGAACAGTAAGCTAATAGTCAAACCATTATTAGTTGCCCTCATACATGAACCAGAATGGGGGTTAAGTAGAGCTTTCAAGCATACCTGTTTAAACTCATTTTACAGATGATAAAAATGAGGCCAAGATAAATGAGGTCAGCTTGTATAAATCACTTAGTCAAGTGTCAAAAATAAAATCAGCAGGGGACTTACTGTTAATTAACTTGGACGTTTAATAGCTTGATCTTCAATGTGACTAGATTATTCAGAATTCAAGGAATATCTTTTTCCCTCTCTGTTCTCTCCATGAGTTGCTATGCTTTCCTTTGACCAGCTTTATTCTTAGCATTCCATGTCCTTGTGGAGGCAGGGGTGGGCAGCAGCTCATTTTTATTTATTTGTTTGTTTGTTTGTTTGTTTATTTATATTTTTGGCTACCTTTCCAGGTTATGTTTCTACTGCCCTTTCCCTTGATAAATTCCCCCAACGATACTCAAACTCCCACTGTTTGACCAGATAGCTTAATCTTGCCAGCCTTCCTGCTGGGAAAATCAGGACCATTTCATTGATGGCTAAACTGGGGGCACGTTACTGAGGAGGGGAAAGTCCCTGAAAGAAAGGAATTCAGGGTGTATAAATAGATGGTCACGTGCCCTGTGTGGTATGTAGGATGATTGACACACATGATTGTAGTCTCTAGTTTAAATAGAGTATAGGTGGTATTCATTTCAGGTGCTTCGTGTGCACAAATCCATGATTGTACCAGTTTGTATAATAGTATCTAAAAGCACTTCAAAAAACACCTTTTGAGTACATTGAGATTTCTTGTTGGATAATACAAACATAAATCTATACATGTCTATCCCTTGAGAAGTTACCAAACTTGTTGGAAGTAGCAAGGGAAGGGAAGTTGGAGGTGTAAGCAATTTTGATGAAAAGAATCTGTATCGAGTTGAGATGAGAATACAGGAATATTACAAAAGGTGTTACCATACAGGGGGTAGTTAATTTTTTTTATTCTGAGTGGTAAATGGAGCCAGACGTGGGATGCAGTTGCTTGCAGAAGGTCTCATTTGGGCCAAAGCAGAGAGATGGGAAACCCCGGAGGCACTAGATTTGCTTAGTTGAATCAGATTGATGAGTGTGGTCTGAGATTGGGAGAGTAATCGGAAAGTTGGAGAAGATGAAGATGAGCTTGGTGGCAAGTGGTGTACTGTACGGGATCTGAATGTCCACCGATGGGTTGGGGCTTCCTTTGGCAGGCAGCAAAGCCACTGATTAAATAAACAAACTAATTAATATCCAACGTATGGCATAGCCTGAAAAGTATGAGCAGTATTTTATTTTCTTTCTTTTTGTTTTTGCTTTGCTTCTGTTTGTTGCCCTGGCACCAGTGGATAGATTGATTTAGAGCAGGGGATACTGAAGGAAGGGTTAGGATTGGGGGCTATAGAACTGCCCTCTTGTGATGTAAAGTATTTTACATTAGGATTTGAGGCAGTTAAAATGTAAATTGAAAGATGAAGTTTGTTGAGGCAGAATAATTTGAATAGTGTGAGAAATACTTTGGTCTTAGGTGAGGAGGAGGAGAGGATAGTACCCGTCGCTGAAGAGAGAACTGGAGGATCAGGAGGCGAGATTTCATTGGGAGAAATGACTAACATGATTTTTCTGTTGGTAATCTAATATTCAAGTATATAGTGTTTTCAATTATGTGGAGACACTGTTTATAAGTTTTTTTAGTGCTATTTAAAGTTCCTGGTTATGTTTTTCAGTTTTATATATTTACACAGGGGAAAATAATGACTACACTGCATTATTTTTTCACAGAGAGGCATATTTTGTATATTTACACTTTTTAAGCATTTGGCTGATAAAATTAAACATTCCTGAGAGTATAAGTGCTAGGCACTTTTTCTAATGATCTTAATCATAAATATAGTATAGCATTTCCCCAAGTCTATTTTTTGGCATACTATAATAGGGAATGTTGTCAATTATTATGGTGGGGAGGGTTTTTTATTAAATGTGCTTAGGAAACACTGAGTTAAGCATGTTTCTTGAGTTAAGTAGGAATTTTCAGAGACTTTAGTATGTGTTGTTAATATATTGTTGAGTACGCAAGGGAAGAATGCAGCACGCTGCTTTTCCGAAACTTGCTTGATCATTTTTTTGGAGCATTGCTTGGGATTACTATCCCACAGAACACAGTTGGAAATGCTGCAGTATTAACCGTTGCTAACAAGATGGGAGAGTACAAGTAAGCTACAAGTAGAACCTAAAAATTTACATGTTTATATGAAACTAATTTATCATACCAAATATAGCAAAATCTCTTCCTTAATATGTGAAGTTCAGCATTTTATTTTGAAATATATGTATTTTTTTTCTCATTGAAAATGTTTTCTATGAGATCACAGTGGTGAGAAAATACTCTAAAGTTCTGAAGAGCCCATGATAGCCATGGATTGGTGACATTGGAAATGTGTGCATGATGTCCTTTCAGCCCTCTCCTTGAAATGAGCTAAGGATAACATTTAAATTCCAAATGATCTCCTCTTGTGTGCCACATGCCTCAAGGCTCCTTCTCCTCAACCCCTTGTCATTTCATGTGTATTCAGCGAATTCAGTTCAGCTCAGCCTGCGTTTCTATTATGTGAAAAGCACTGTCAGAGTGCAAATTTATTTTAACACTAGCTTGACATGTATAATGTGGTTCATAAATGATTATTCCTTTAATAGATTGTGTTATTTTTTAATGATTCTGTTCTACAAAGAGGCATCTCAATTATAGATGTGAATTCTGTACGTTATTCTCTCAGAGTTCTCTCTTCCTTAGTGTACGCAAGTAGCATTACCTGAAGACGATAACCTGCAGTGACATCTTTTGCACCCTAGCTCTTTCTTTATAATACTTGACATTTGTCCTGGGGGTAGACATGGAGTGAAGTTGGAACCAACCACCTTACCTTTTGCCAGCACCTGGCTTTTCTTTATATGTTTTCTTCAAGTGCTAAATATATGTATATATTTTAGTAGCCAAGGTTCCTTAGGTAGAAAAGGCAATTCTGTGGAGAGAAAACATTGAATAGTGGGAAGACCATTGACTTTGGAATCAGAATATCACTTGGGTGTTTTTAAACTGCAGTAGGACATTATTATTATTAGTAGTAGTAGTAGTATTAAGTGAGAGATGGGGAAGCAGAAAGACCAACTCCCACATGCGCCCCAACTGAGTTCACTTGGCAAATTCCTAAGGAGCGATGTTCTGCCTATCTGGGGCCATTGCTCCATTGCTTGGCAACTGAGCTATTTTAGTGCCTAAGGCGAGGTCAGGGAGCCATCCTTAGCACCTGGGGTCAACTTTGCTCAAACCAATCAAGCCACAGCTGCAGGAGGGAAGAGAGAGAGAGAGAGAGAGAGAGAGAGAGAGACTGAGAAAGAGAGAGAGAGAGAGAGAGAGAGAGAGAGAGAGAGAAGAGGAAGGGGAGGGGTGGAGAAGCAGATGGTCGCTTCTCCTGTATGCCCTGACCGGGAATCGAACATGGGATTTCCACATGTCAGACCAATGCTCTACCACTGAACCAACCAGCCAGGGCCTGCAGTAAGATTCTTAACCTCTCAGCCTCTGTTACATCTACAAAACTGGGAATTCCACTAACATTTTATGGTGGCTGTAAGGAATATTGACAATAGTTGTAAAAGCTCAATCATGTTAGAGATACTGGATAAATGGTAACTATAATAATAGATATTTAGCCCTGGATGATTAGCTCAGTTGGTTAGAGTGTCATCCTGATATGCCAAGGTTGTGGGTTCACATACAAGAGTCAACCATTGAGTGATGCATAGATGCGTGGAGCAATGAATCAATGTTTCTCTCTCTACACCCTCCCCCTCTCTCTCTCTTTCTTCCCTCCTTCTCTCTCACTCCCTCTCCCTCTCTCTCTTTCTCCCTTTCTCTCTGTAAAATAAAAAATTTTTAAAGTACATTTATTTTTATTCTTTTCCCTCTACTGAATAAGTTATTTTCAATTTTATTCATATGTGAAATGCTGTATTTTTAAAGACCTATTCTAACTGAATACCAGCCAAACTTTTGTCCTTCTATTAATATTTAGGAATTCTTTTCTCCTAAAACAAAAGGTCAGTTTAGTAATATGGCTGTATGAATAACTACAGTATGTCCGTAAAGTCATGGTGCACTTTTGACCAGTCACACGGCCAACAGTGCACCATGACTTTACAGACATACTGTATAATAAATTTAGTGATAGCTTGGCAGTATCTATAAAATAGATAAAAGATCTATGTTCAAATGTCTTTATATTTAGGAAGAATATCTTTTTATATTGTTCAGAGACGCGTTATTTAGGATTGGAGTCTGAAATTGTTTTGCTAAATGTAAGACTTAAATTGTACAACATATGTCACTTGGTAATTATTTTTTGCTTTAATATATCTAGTTCATAAAGAGTACTGCTGCTACATTTATAACTTTACCTTAGAGACATATAGAATATTGAGAGTCATGTCAATATTCTTAACATAAAAGTGGGCAAAATATTTTTCTTTTACATACAGCCCATCTCTTGAGTTGATTGGGGTTGTTTATATTTTTATATTTTTTAAACTCTAATCTTTGTTATTTCTTATGTCAGTGCTTATTAAAAGCTTTACTGGTGATCTTTTTAGAGGGAACCTGAAGTTGGGAACACTGTTCTTGTGTTCTAAATTAAAGGTAGCTGGAGGTCATTTTTGGGCTAACATCTTAGGTGCTAGGATTAGTCATATAATGTATATAAATGAATGTAGCCTTTATGTTTCTATCTTCAGTCATTTTAGGGAGTTACAGACTAGCAGTAGTATATGTCAAGGGAAAGAAGGTAGTGTGGCCTTCTACTGTAGTTTTATTCATCCAGGATGACTAGGTTATTGATTTATCAACTCTTGTATACTGTGCCTATTTTATTTAGGAGACGTCCACATTCATTGGTAGAAATAGTTTATCAGGTTTGTTTTTAATTTTTTAATTTTTATTTAATTTTTATTTTTTACAGGGACAGAGAATCAGAGAGAGGGATAGATAGGGACAGACAGACAGGAACGGAGAGAGGTGAGAAGCATCAACCATTAGTTTTTCCGTTGCCGTTGCGACACCATAGTTGTTCATTGATTGCTTTCTCACATGTGCCCTGACCACGGGCCTTCAGCAAACCGAGCCTCCCCTTACTGGAGCCAGCGACCTTGGGTCCAAGCTGGTGAGCTTTTGCTGAAGCCAGATGGGCCCCGCGCTCAAGCTGGCGATCTTGGGGTCTCGAACCTGGGTCTTCTGCATCCCAGTCCGACGCTCTATCCACTGTGCCACCCCCCGGTCAGGCGGTAGAAATAGTTTAATTTTTCCATTAGTAATGACATGCCCATTAAATATGTAAATGGATAGATAAATCCAAGAGTGCATCATTTCTTTTATAACAGTAAAATTATTTTTTGTGATGTGTAGCATAGAGTTAAGTGCACATCATAAGTAATTTAATTTTACATAGTGAATGCATCTGTATGAAGAACTAAATAAAACATTACCTGTGCCCTGGGGCCCACATAATTTTCTCTTAAAATATAATTAAGATATTCTCTCTAAGCTATCAACACTGAAAATACTTGGAAGGAACTGTTACTAATTTTTTCTGAAAGGAGAGTGAACATATAATTGTATCTTTTAAGTTATATTAGTAGCACTTAGCATAACTGTCTAATAATGTTTGTTATAAGTTTCTTCAACTTTTTGAATTTTTAAACTTCTATTCAGGATTAATTTTTTAATGTTTCCATATTTGAAAAGTGACATTTAAAAATGTTTTCAGGAAATAGCTTTCATCTAAAAACTTTTATTGAGATACCTAATAACATAAAGTAGTTTAAGATTTGTATTATTTAAATACTGTTTTGAAAAGCATGATATTTTATATATAAAGAGAGGGAAGGCCACAATTATGATAATTTTCTTTGTCGTGTCTATAAATATTCTTCCAGTTGCATTCCCCAGGTATTCTTTCTGGTTTTAAAAATTATTAAAATAGATAGGTCATTCGTTCTCTTTCCTAAGTGTGCACTTAGTAAAATTTTATGTACTCGTCATCAATTTGGTGTGATAAAAAAGCAGTGGTTGTTCTTTATTTCACACAGCATTGGTCTCTGCAAAGCATCTCTGAGGGTTCTTTGATGTCTAGACAGTTTAAATTATGCCTGCTCCCCTGCCTCCAAATTCCACCCCTGTTCTGCTTCAGGGGTTGTGGGAAATAAAAACAAACCAGAAGGGTCCCGTAAGACAACAGTCTATGGGGAAAAACAAACAAATAGAATAAGCTGTACATCTACCCTGGCAGGTGTATGGGAAAGGACCCAATAATAGGAAATAGCAGAAAGAAAAGAATTAGGGACAAATGTTGTCCTCCTTATTTATTTCCAATTAGATTCTTAAAATGGAAATACATGTGCATTGTGGACAAAATGAAAATATAGTAGAAGTATTAGGGACGAAGGTGGAAGCCACCTTTCACCCCCGTCCTTTACTGCTTCCCTTCCTAGGGGCAGCCAGATCTGAGTTTGCTGTATTTCTTGTAAATTATTCTATTATTAAAAGGGTAAGATGCAGAATTGCATGTTAAGGTGGAAAACTAATGTTCTTTTTATTTCTTTTGTTTTCTTTTCATAAATCGGGATGATTCTACCAATTCATCTGTTTAGAAAGTAAGTAACTTTTGAAATTTCAGAGATTTTTAAATTATATTTTATTTCATATATACATATATACATATACACATACATAGTCTATTATAGAATTTTTCACTTTTAAATTCTAAGGTGATTAACCCTTACATTCAGTGTAAATTAAAAAATTAATTAAAAATAAGAAATGTGACAGAAAGTGTTCATACTATCAAATATTACAGATTTTTAACATATATTTCCCTTATCATCTTTTGTACCCACAGTAAATCATTATGATATGTATGAATATGGATATGTTTGATAAAGAAATATTTTTTTCTTCAAGTAGGCCAAAGCATACTTGCTAGTTCTATTTTTTATGAATATAAAAATAATAAAAAATATAAATAATACTTTTCTTTATTCCTGCTATTTAAGAAATTCATTTCTTCAGGAAAAGCAGGCCAGATCTTCTAAATTTTATGAAATTGTTCAGTATAAGTAAATGATCTAAAATATTTTTAAAAATATAATCTTTTCTGTATATTCAGCCTTCGAAACAGTTATCCTGTCATAAGCACTTAACTCTTTTGATGCTAATGTTTTATTTTTTTAAAATAAAACAGTTTATATTATTAGTGTTTTAGTTACAAGTGATTAATCAGCCAGCGATTTAAGTTGTAAAATTTGCATTTAATTGCAAAGTATTTTCTAATTCTCCTAAAAGGCAAATGTTTTATAGCTTTGAAATAAAATAAATTTCATATGTCTGTTTTGAGAAAGATTTGGGAAAAATTACAGCAGTCATTGAGACTTTAGGGGATGTATTGCATGCGATTATGAATTATGTGTTTTTAAATATTTCTATGGTGAATCTTGAGTTAATTGAGTTAATAAACTTGAGTTTATGTATATAAATGATATATACATGGTCCACAGAGTTTATTTATTATCTGAAACTGGGTGTTTATCACTTATGTTAGAAATAAGCATAGCCTTAAACTGCTATTTAAAAGTCAATTTATCTTCACTTATCTTTTATTTACTGTACCTTAGAAAAAAATTAAATTTTAGTAGTGTTAAGTTATATCTATTTAGCATTTTTTAGCTCTCTTTAATGCTATATTATTCTTTACTTCTTGGAATTGTGTGTGCTAGGACCTCAGGGATAAAGATTAGAAAGAATGTATGTGAGGGTTGCTGTTAGGTGGACAATTTTATTACGTTATATTTTTTAAAGTCTACATTCTATCATTTTTATGTATTGGTTTCTATTTTACTTGTAGTGTTAACATCGTCTTGCCAAGTCCCTACAGAAAATCTGTGTTTCTGACAGTTCCACTAAATTAAAACTCCACAAATCTGGCATAATGATTTCCAGCTTCAAATTGTCTGTGCTTTTGCCTGAAGAGAATAATGCTGAAAAATATATTTTTTGAAGTATTCAGTATAACATGTATAGCATCATTTATCTGGAATTTATTCATGGGCAGATATTTCTGGGGAAATGAATATGTTATACTTTATAAAGTATGCCTGGCCTACTTTAAATATAAGCAAAAAATCTTGTGTAAGGAAAAATAATGAAATGAGGCTGTAAGCTTGTAGAAGTTTCATGAGAAAAGATGTTACATAAACACACAGCATTATAACCATGTGTACTGTAGTGTTATAACTGCATTGTTCTATGACCAAATTTACAGTAAGGCTCTTGTTTCCTGTCAAACCCAATGGAATCATATTGACCTGTTGGTGCAGAGACTGGCTTTCTAAAACAATAAAGAGTGCTCTCATTGTTATAATGCTATAAACCTTTATGACCATGATGTGTATATATGCTGACTTTCTATTAAGTATGTGTGGCTGCTCAGCAAATTTGGCTTATTTTCCCAGTGAGTTTTCATACTAAGTAAGAGATTTGATATGTTGGTTTTCAGAAAACTTTTAGTAACACAAAATTATGTTTCTATCACAGAAATTCAAAATTCAAAACCTTATTATTTTAAAGGTCCTCATGTCCCACAATATTTTGGATTAAATACCCAGAACTGCTAATGAATGAATAGAGTACAATAGGGCTTTTACTCAATATTCGTTCAACCAAATAGTAATCTGTTAGCATATTAGGAAGTAAAACGTATATGGAAACATAAATTAATGAAAGTAATAATTCTGGTTCTAAATTCTAGTTTGCAAAGATATCAGTTTGCAAACAAAACACAAAAGAAAGCCTATAAAGTCTAACCCAGGAAATACATATGTGTCATATATTACATAAACATCTTTCTATGTGTATAATTTCAATAATGTTTGTACATATGGGCTTTGATATTTTTAATCACTAGTTTAGTGCTGTTAGATTTCTTTTTAAAACACTGTTGATTTCATAATTCAGTCACTCGCATCTTTCCTACAGAACATAATTATTAGCTGGGCAGAATTCCCAAACACACATTTCTTTATTTGACAAGTCTAACTGAGAAAGGGATGTTATTGTTGAAGCTGTATCAGAGATATAAACACAGATATAAATTTTTATTTGGCCTTGTGAGAAATGCAATCCCATGAGTAACTTAAATGCTTGTAATTTCAAATCAGTTCTTTCCTGGTTTCTTATTATTCTTTTGTTGTTTTTCAACCTATAGGATGGAGCTATCCTTGAACTTGGTTTATTTGATCATTCAAGTGCAACCATCAAGTTGTCTGTAATATTTAAATAACTGTGGTTTCCTGGTATTATTTGCAAAATAACTCCACATAAACATTTGGGCTTTGGTTCCTTTGAAATATAGTGTTGGTTGCTTTATGAATAAAAGCATAATTTCAATTCAGGAGACTTTTTGCCTGAAGCCTATAAGACAGATGCATCTGATTAACTTTGGTGAAACTGGACTGGCCTGTTATTGTAATGTAGATGTTTTCAGGGTTGAGAGGATATTTTTAAAAGGCATGCAAGAGGGTGTATTTTTTTTTTAAGAGACAGAACAGTTTTGCCACAGAAATTGCATCTCAGACTGCTTCATTTTTTGTACACTTTTATTTTCTAGTGGAACTTCTCCATTAGCTTGTTTGAATGCAATGCTTCACACTAACACTCGAATAGGGGATGGGACATTCTTCAAAATCCCTGGAAAGTCAGGCCTCTATGCTCTCAAAGTAAGTTGGATTGTTCTGCATATTATGTCTGTTATTACCATGTATCATGCATTTTTCCCCGACATATGCAGGTAAACAAAATTCAATTTGTGGAAAGGGTAGAATGACCCCTGTGCCTCTTAAATGTTTTCAGATGTCTTAAAAATGATTTCATATTAAGAATAAACAATGACATTTTTCTTTAAGGAAAGAAAACATATCTGTGGTTTCACTCTAACATATGGTAATGGAAAATAGTTGTGGCTTCCTTAAAATTCTTGATTCTTAAAAAATTTACATGGACAAATGCCATGGGTCATCAGCCAAGAGCTTAAGATGATCACAGTTGCCGCAAAATTTCGGACTTCAGACCCTTGGTTGATACATAGCTTCACACCTGATGCTTTTCTGTATTTCATAAAAATAAGAACTTTAACCATTTTTCTTGAAAACATGTTGATATAAATCAGTTGTTTGATTTTTAAAACAAACATTTATCTCTCAGGGAAGTTTTACTAACAATGCATTATATGTTATATGAGAAGAATAGAGAAATAAAACTAAAAGCTTCATATAACTGAACCTTACCTATTTTAGTGCAATTCCCATTTTCATCTAGAATGGGAAATGTCATCTAGGATGCAAAATTCCAGAGGATAGAAGTGGATAGTCTACAAACATTTATGTGCCTTGAAAGAAGTAAAATCAATATATTTATATCTTATAAATTAAAAAGAAACCACTGCTTTAATAGATGATGACATATATTTAAAGTTGATTAAATTTCTTTGAGAAGATTTTGCTTTTCGTGCTAAAAGTTATACCTGGCAAAGAAGCAAAGTTTTTTTTTCTCAGCTAGTAAGCATCAAGCTCTTGTCACTGTGTGTGTTTCAGAAAATAACAGATTAACTGAAAGGATTTGTATTATTTTCGTGGCTTTTTGTAGCTACTCGGGTGTTTAATTTACTGATTAAAATTCTCAGTTGTTAAGCCATTTCCTAACATAGGAGGAATGTAGAATTGAAAAAAAAAAAAGAAAAAGAAAACATGTAACATATGGCAAAAGGAAACTTAGTTTTTGTATAGATTTTAAAAGGTTATCCAAAAAACGAGCTGTGGCAATGTGCTTTTCCTAGTTTTTTTCTTTTTTTTAATGAGTGATTTTTCATTAAAAAGTAAATAAGTATTAAGATTTCAAATTACCAGTAAATGTGATAAGACTTTAGGATTCTGAAAGTGTTTTGTTGCTGATACATCTCCATAAATCATTTAAAAAAATAACATAGAAAGAGGAGTCGTCATGCCCAGCTGATGGAACACTGGATTTAGGCTGTGAGTCTGAATTGGATGGCACAGAAATGGCGGAGGCCAATGCCCGTGGGGAAGGAAATGGAGGTAAGTGTGGTGGATTTATAGCTATAAATCCTATTCTCTACAAGTTATCTAGAATTTCAACAATTTACTAATTGAATTCCCTGCTGTTGTAAATAAAAATTTCTTCTAATTTTTTTTTTTTTATCACCTGCTTAGATTTATCATCACACAATTTTGATTCAAAAGGTTAGTCCTTAAGAAAAGTATACAGTTTTAGCATTTTGTTTTATTTTGTTTTTAACTGTATGGCTTCCCTGGATAGTCTTGAGTGTTATCAGTAAATTTTCCTTGCAAGGTGAGAGAGTTCCCAGGGATTATCTAGTGGTTTTGTTCTTAAGTGAAGTTTGAGAATGCTACTGTTTCATGTCTGATTCTGCTGATGTTTCCTGTGATCACAATGGTGTTATAATAGCATCGTTTCTAGGTTCGTCCATAGTAAATTAAGCTTAGTGTTAACATTCTTCACGGTGAAGCGAGGGCCAAATAAATTATATTCTAAGAAACACTTCTGAAAAGTAAGCAACCATTCCAGAATTCCAAGGGGGCATTTTCCACCGTTGAATTCTACCCACATTAATTCATTTTTATCTTTCTCTAGACATTTGCATTATGATTCTATTGTATATAATTTCTGTATTTCAGTTTGGGCAAAGTTTTGTTTCACAAAAGCTGCTGTGCTTTTTATACCCCACTCTACCCACAGGTCCCACGAGTGGACCCAGACTATGATTTGGGAGGAAGATTGTGTCATTTAAGTCTCTCTCAGTGGCCTCAGAGAAATAAGTAAATTACCTTTAAACAAACAAAACTGAAAGAATCCTTGCAGAAACATCATATTTTACTAATAGCCTAAACCCATTCATTTTATTAATAATGGCCATAGGAGGTTTTTTATATTTGGACTGAACATTCTTGCCCTTTAAGCTGCCGTGCTTTCTGATAGTCCCCCTGAGACTGATTCTGCTTCAGCACCTATCTGATTGGCAGCGGAGACTGTGAATTAATGTAGGAAACACAGATAGGTGTGTTTGTAAAATGGCTGAAGTAGGCCTTGTAGACGTTTTTTTAATCAACTTTCATTGAATTTGATATCCCTAATCCTGTACCTTTTAAAAACTTAACTCTTCACCATTGTTGTGATTCTGCTGTGAGCTTTGGCAGGTCCTTGTGGTTAAAGAGAGAACAAAGCAGAGATGCATGGCAATTTCTGGCTTTCTGGAAGGACTGATGAATGGGGCAAGGGCTGTTTCTGCAGCAGAATAAAAATTAGTCTCCTTAGGCCATTCCTTTAGTTGTCCCGCCTGCTTGCCTGAGCACTTATGTGCTATCTCTGTCAACATATGTATTGATCTTTTCACTGTGTACCAAGTACTGTTCTCAACATTGCAGTTACAGTGGTGAAAATCAAGAAAAAAAGAGATTGATCTGGATCTTCTGTTGGTAAAGAGACAGACAATAATAAAAAAGAAAACATGTAAAATGGCCTTGGCCAGTTGGCTCAGTATTAGAGCACTGGCCTGGCATGTTGATGTCCCAGGTTCGATTTCCAGTCAGGGCACACAGGAGAAGTACCCATATGCTTTTCCACCCCTCCCCGTCTTGCATCTATCTATCTGTCTATCTATCTATCTATCTATCTATCTATCATCATCATCTCTTCTCTCCTCCTGCAACCATGGCTTGATGGAGCAAGTTGACCCTGGGCACTGAGGATGGTACCATGGCTTTCACCTCAGGTGCTAAAAAAAAAATGTCTCTGGTTTTAAGGAAGCCAGGGTCCCAGGTGAGCAGAGCATTGCCGCCTGGTGGACTTGCCAGGTAGGCCTTGTTTGGAATGTGTGCAGGATTCTGTCTCTGCCTCACCTCCTCTCACTAAAAAATAAATAAATAAATAATGTATAGCTTATTTAGTGCTGACAAGTGATACGGGGCAAAATAAGCTTAATAACGAAATAAGATTAGGAGAGAGGGATACATTTGAGAAAAGATCCAAGGGGAGTGAGCTTAATGGGGAAGAGTTGTAGGTAGAAGCAGCAGCAGTTACAAAGGTTTTGAGGCAGAAGAAAACCTGGAGTGTTCTAGAAACATAAAGAAGCTAGTGAGGTTGGGGGCCAGAGAGAACAAGGAGAGACTATGGAAAGAAACAAAGGGAAGTTATATGGCCAGATTATATAGTGCTTTGGTGTTGGATTCTAGTTTAAGTGAGATGTTAAAATACTGTAGGGTTTTGAACAAAAGAGACAACGATCTCACTTAGGATCATGAAATACAATATATATAAAATAATGTAGATATTGATCTATCTTTATCTGTATATATCTCTATATATCTATAGGTATATACAGGTGGATATGTGCACATACATACATGTAAGGAAGAAACAGGGAGGCTGATTAGAAAAGCTATTGCCATATCTAAAGAGGAGGTGACAGTGGTTTAAATAAGATAGGATGTGATAAAGGATTGGATTCTGGATATATATGAAGGTAGATCCAAAAGGAGCTGCTGTGGTTATGAAATAAATTGTGGTTATGAAATAAAGAACAGTTAGAGATGACTTCCAAGTAGGAGTGTGAGAAAATAGAAGATTAGCATCATCTTTAATGTAATGTATATGGCAAGTCTTCAAGAGAACCAGTTTGGGGCAGGGGGCTGTTACGTTGAACAGGAGCTTAGTTTGGAAATACTAAGTATAATGCTAAATATGGGATTTATTTTCAACAATCTGGTTGGTATATTTTATAGTTGAACCTATCTATTTTAAATTAACAGGGAAACCTGATAAGGCAATGGCACAGTGGATAGACAATTGGACTATGGTGCAGAGGGCCCAGGTTCAAAACCCCAAGGTTGCCAGTTTGAGTGTTAGCTCAATCCTGCTTGAGTACAGTCTTACCAGCTTGAGTCAGAGGTCACTGGTTTCAGCATGGGGTCACTGGTTTGAGCATGGGATCACAGATGTGACCCCATGATCACTGGCTTAAGCCCAGGGTTGCTGCCTTGAGCAAGGGGTCACTTGGTCTACTGTAGCCCCCCAGTTGAGGCACATATGAGAAAGCAATCAATGAACAACTAAGGAGCTGCAATGAAGAATAAATGCTTCTCATCTCTCTCCCTTCCTGTCTGTCCCTGTCTATTCCTCTCTCTCTGTCTCTGCCACACACACACACACTCACACACACACACACACACACAACACACACACACACAAAGAAATTCAACTCACAGAAAAAACCTTACTGGAGATATACATTTGACAGTAGTCAGTTTATAGATGCTATTTGAAGGCAAGACTCTGGATGAGAACACCAAGAACCTGAAGGTAAATAGGAAAGAGGAGAAGTCCAAAGACCAAACTCAGGGTTCTTGAATTTTAAGAAGTTGGGGTATTCTAGGAACCAGTGAATGAGACTTGGGGTAAATGGGCAGGAGAATATGCTGTCTTTTCTGGAAACCAAGTGAATTGTTTCTGGAGAGAAACTGACTTGAATGTTTTTGCATTATCAACTTATAATAACTTAGAAAATAACTATTGCATTTAGCTTTGTGAATATATTGATGAACTTGAAAAGGACAATTTTTGTTGACTAGTGAGACCACAAGCATGAAGAGAATGGATTCAAGAGAATGGAAGAACAGAAATTAGTGACCCCAAGTGTAGATAATTCTGACAAGGATTTTGAGATAAAGTGAAGATCTGAAATGGGAAGAATGGCTAGCAGGGAAAGTGGTACCAACAGAAAGTTTTGTTTAAAATATGAGAGATGAATATAAAAATAATTGTATACCAATGGAAAAATCCAGTTGAGGAGAAAGATTTGATAATGAACAGGGTCCTATTGCCAGATTCTTGATTAAATGAGAGGGAATTGGATCTTTTAAACAGATGAAAGATTAACCTTATTTACTAGTATGGCGGGACGCTCTAAGAAAGCAGTAGGAAAAGTCAGCGTGTTTTGCTAGAAATGAAGGGAGAAGAGTACATGTGGGAGAGGGCCAATAGATGTTGACTTCTTATTGATTCATTTTTCTCACTGAAATAGGAACCATGTTCATAAGCTCAGATTGAGGATAGGAAAGATGATTTTTAGATTTAAGAAGATATAAAATGTTTGTCTAGAGTCTGACATCATTAAGGAAACTCATAAGGTTGCTAACCCTAAATTTAATATGAGACCAGCAGCATGGTTGCCCATTTTCCTCCAGTCATGTTCATGACCACTATACAAGCTCAGAGTAGGTACAGAGTTGAATTTGACTAGAGTTGCGATTTTGCCAGATGTCAATGATGAAAAAGAGGGAGGGGAAGGAGAGTTGAAGGGGCAGGAACTAGACTTGTTAAGGTCAGTCTCCATGGAATTTAAGCTGGTTATAGAGGTGGGTAAAGACACAATGTGTGAGAGTGGTGTGAAGGAGAAGGGCTCCTTGGGGTGGAAGGACTGTTTGGTTTGGTGTTCTAGAGAAAATAAGTTAGAAGGATAGGTGATGTAAGAGTGGAATGCATTCAGTTGAGTTTAGGGTAATATTTTGGAATATGTGTCTAAAATGAGAAGAAAGGAAGAGGCTAGGTTTAAGATTGTCTGAGTTGTTAGCAGTGTGTCCTGCTGGTTTCAGAGTGGTCTGGCTAATGGGCCCACCAGTGACTGAAAGCCAGCAGCCCTCCATTTACCCACCTTAGTGTCATGGGATGGAACAGGGTCTCCTGGGAGGAAACGTTACCTTTTCTTATTGGCATGAAGATGTTGTAAAGGGTGGTTCTGCCATAAAATATTACAGATCATCTGTGTGGATATTGAAAGAGACGGTGATGATAGAACCATCATTGAAAGGGTATCACATTGAGGAGCTAAAATCTTTATGAAGTGAAGAAGAGTAATTCAGGAGTTAGTTGGTATATAAGTACAGTGAGAAGGAATAATTGGTACTATAGTGTGAAAACATGAGATACAATGCTAGAGGCATCTGAGGAGCAGGGAGGGGAACTAGATATCACCCATCCCATTCCCAGCCCACTGGCACAAGATGTTTGGAAAAGAGAAGGGCTAGTACCAGTGAGAGGGTAGAAGGGGAAGAGGGTCCACAGGAGAGCCAGGTTTTGTAGATCATGCAATGAGAGTGTTCAGAGAAAAGATGAAGATGATAGGAGATTTTGCTAGTGGCTAATCCTGAATTTCAGAGGAAAGAGGGGGAGGGTTTTTGTATCTGGGAAGGGATGGGGGAGAGGGAGAGAACACTCAGACAATAATTAAACCAAAGCAGAGATAAGCAAACTCCCTTAATTGGAAATGTGACTAGGTACTTCACAAAATAACATATCCCACACATCTCCAGCTAATGTCACCGAAAGTGGATTTTTCTGGCCCCTCTTTTGAAATTGTGTGCATTAGAATTGTGTGCAAAGTGGGAAGTTGCTCTGGGGAATCACTGAAAGAATAGTAAATAGCTTATTTCCTTGCATGTTCCTTGATTTGCCTGCTTTTGCATCTTATTGCAAACCACAGTTGCTTCTTGTAGGACAAGTGTATTTTCTATCTTTGTGAATATGATATACTTATATATATCCAGTTTATTAACCTAGCCTTAGGATTCATTTTCAAACCTAGATATTGAAAATATATTGAGTGCTTATATTGCCCAGCCTTTGTAAGGGCATTACATAAGTATTATTTAATCCTCACAACATTCCTGTGAGACATTCACTCCTAGGCTCTGTTTGATTTTACTTTATTTTAATCAGTGAGGAGACAAACTTAGAGAGGTTAAATGTCCCATCCAAGTGGCAAGCCCACGTAGATGTGACACTGGAAGTCTGCTGAAACCAGAGGGCATGCTACTAGCTGTGTCATTAATGCAGTTTGCTTTTGCGACATTTGTACAAATCTGTTCAGATTATAAATACAAGAATTGAACAAAGAGGAGCCCCCGGCTTATCCAAATGAAAAAGAGGGCTACCTTGTGATTTCTTGCAAACTGGTAATAAACTCTATGACTCTGAACTGGTGCAGGTGATTTCCCTGCTTACTCCATTTCTAATACAGATTTGAACCATAAGTTAAAATGGATATATTATCCACACTTCTTACAGCTGTGTAAATATACTTTGAAAATGTTACCAGAAAGAGAAGATGGGGCATGTGAGGGAATGTGTGGACATGGGAGAAAGGGCAGGAAGAGAGGAGGAGGGGAAGAGGAGCATGCCAACATCCATTTTTGTTTGTTTGTTTGTTTGTTTATCTTATTCCCCTCCTCCTGATTCATTCCTCCGTTGGAATGAACTATTGGAAGGTATTGAAGTAAATACTAATAACTATTAATTTCTAAGATACCCTTGTGGCAATTCGAAGAATAAACCACTGCTATCATAGAGTTATTTCAAATGATCAAAGATTAATTGACATTTGCTGCACCATTAAAGGAGGTAAGCAGAGAAGTATTTGGAAAGAAAGCACTTTATGAAAACTGACAACAAGAAATAAATCTTAGCAGCTGAATTCCAGTCAGTAACATGAGAGTCCTTAGGTACAGTTAAGATAAAAATAGTAATACATTCATACTTTTTTTTTTTTTTTTTTGCAGTCAACTGGCTAGAGAAACAGATTTTTTTAAATGGAAGTTGCTTTGCCAAGATATTTTGTTTTATGGTTTTGTTTAAAATTTTTACAATGTGGGAAAAGTGGTATATTATTGATTATAGAATTTACAAGACACAAAACTATAGTTATGTGTTATGTTTCTTTGACTCCTAAACGATTTTTCAAGTTAATAAGGATTAGACTTATAGACTTGGGTAAGTAAACTCTTCAAATTTTACAAGTTTAGCTCTAGAGATCTAAGAGTGATTTAGGTGAATCACTTGATATATCTTTGTTGACAACCCATGACCATTTATGCCAATGTAAGTATAGATCTGTGTCACCCAAAGAAAATACTTTGAATTTTATGGGCTATTTTTGTCAGAGATTTATGGGTATGTTTATGTCTGAGTTGTTTTCTGAACATAATACATTGGTATATCATAAGTTTGCTCACACATATGAAGTTGACTTACAGCATGTTGCTGCCTGCAGAACCCATACATATTTTATATAAAATGATACCATCAGTAGATAGTATTTCACCTTTTTCACCTTCTAATTATAAATTATTATTAACAAGAAAATGAGCTTCTCTTTCTGTGGTCCTAAAATAGTTCATGTTTAAAATCAAAAGCAAGCATTCCATTTAATTTCTTAGAATGAGGAAATTGGAGAATGCACAATTTTCATCCACATAGATCAAAAAGGTTCTGGATGTTATTAACCCTAATGGCTTTCAGGGAGGAAGCAGTAATCTAGCAGGGGAATTAGTATTGTAAGTCTCTATTTAGGGAGAAAAATTATAGAGAACTTATATCCTATGTTTTAGTCCTCAGATCCCAGGGTAAATAATGATTCCAGCAGTTGAAGAATTTTTACACAGTCCTTTTTCATTATTCTTCATGGCCAGTTTTATAAGCAGGTTTCTGATGGTATGATTCTTGGCAGAGTTGTGTTAGCTTAATGAAACATTATTCAGTTCACTCTTTGTTTTTCTTGCCTTCGAGGCCACACTTTGAGGGGTCTTTTTCCAAAAGTGAAAAGTGCTTTAAGATGACCTGAAGTGCGTGGCTAGGATCTCTGTTGAGACATCAATTACATACAGATGAGGAGCTTCCTGGAGGAAGTGAGATGTGTGCTAATGAAGGCTGAGGTGCCCCCAGGGAGGAGCTCCATCAGTTTCCCAGTGCCAATACTCTCCAAGGGCCAGGGAGAGCAAACTGAGGGGCTGTAGGGTTTTGAAAGGGCTGTTTTGAGTAACTTTAAAAGATCTTGCCAACCTGTTTGGCACCTCATTCCTCGTGGTGCTATGGGTTTTGTTTTGCTGGAGGTGTTTCAGAAGCTTGTCAGTGACTGCTCCAGTGTGATTTTACTTAGGATGCTGTTGTGGCGCCTTGTATTCATGACCAATTTCTAACCAACTGCCATTCCAACCAGTGCTGTAGATGAGGGAGGGGAAGTCCTCCGGGTATCCCTGTCTTTCTTAGGTTAGGCTGATCTGTCTTGTGTCCAACATCTGCATTTTCATTAACAGCTTTGTTAGCTATTATGGAGACACCTGTTCTACATTGGTGGCCGAGAGAAACTAAAGTCTGTGAAAATTATGTTGT
Organism: Rhynchonycteris naso; assembly: GCA_037038555.1. Classification (NCBI taxonomy): domain Eukaryota; kingdom Metazoa; phylum Chordata; class Mammalia; order Chiroptera; family Emballonuridae; genus Rhynchonycteris; species Rhynchonycteris naso. The sequence goes on along the minus strand of CM072999.1, from coordinate 163,394,297 downwards.
TTTAGTGACACATGAAAGAAAACCCCGAGGAAAGAGAATACTATTCACAGTCAGAAATGACCATTGGTGAGATGCAAAACTTCCTTCGCCCACTCTTTCCATTCCCCCTTCTTTCATCTCCACCCACAGCTTGTACAGTTCACAAGAAGGGTGAGGGACTGCAGAAGTTCACGTGGGCCTGTGTCCTCTCTCAGGGCAGCATTTTACTTCAACCAGTTGATTCAATGAGACATTGTTCTCATAGTAAATATCCAGAGGGATCAGAATCACACAGTTCCTTTATGTTTGTCTTTCTGATCACTTTTATTGTTTATTTTTCCTAAGGGATATATTTTATTTTTTTAATTAAATTTATTGGGGTGACTTTTATAGTAAATATTTCCCCCCCTTATGCTGAAATCTTTTGGGCTTTTAATTAAACGATTTTTTTCTTTTGTCTCCCTGATGATGGAGAACAGCTGGGCATCATCTGGATCCTACCCCCTTTATTTTAACTTCTCCAAATGGTTTAGTCCAGCTTTTCAAGCATTACTTGTGGATACTCCTTTTTACTTCTTGTAGCCCTCAGGGACCTCTTTTTCTGACATATTTCCCCTGGAACTGTGAACTTTGTTCTTGTAGAAATGGGTTTAGACAAGTCATGGAAGAAATGAAAGTTTTATTTTTAAGCGCAGATAGATCAGGCCATTTACGTGTGCTTTCCCCCTCATTTCCTATACTCTGAGAGAACTATTTCATAATACAGAGATAAGAATTGGAAAGAGACTATGACCTCATAATAAAAACAAATCCCCCTCTCAAGTAAAATCAGAATTAAAAGTAGTCCTGTAATGACTCATTTTAACTAGCCAGATTTCTGTTTGCTTTAGGTAGTTTATGATTGGTATATAGGGACCAAGCACCCATGCATTTAAAAAAATAAAATACAGTACTTTTAAAACTAATACCAGATAATCCATTCTCTCTATTTTTTCTAAAGTGACAATATATAATCATTTCCCCAAAAGTTAGCTACTTGAGTACCCTTATCTAACTTTTCTCTGTTGTACAACTAGAGTTACCTTTTCCATGTTGAAGCATAAAGTAATTAGTACCCATGCCCATAAGTGAAGCATTTACCCTTGGCCTGTACCAACATTTACTGATATTCTTCCTTCCCACTTTTTTTTTATTTCTCATTTTCCAGCAGGATTGCTGTATTTCTGTGTAGAAGTTTTAGGAACCTGATACACTATAGAACATCACGGTGCAGTATACAAGAAATAGCTTCTAATGTTTCTACTCACATAGGCAACTTATTGTCCATCATTTTGGGAGAGGAATCCGGACTGCTTCTGTGGTAGAATGGGTTAGGTGGCTAACAGCTGGAACCTGTAGGATATGCTTTTCACATTAAATATTTTTCTTTTAGGTTTTAGTTTCTCTTTTCTTGTCTGAGTTTATAGGGATATTTTTATGGATATCCAGAGATATTAGTAGAACTAAATTGCTCTGGTGACAAATTGAGTGTTTGTATTCATGAGCTTGGGTGAACAGATGTAGCTATAGAATAAAGTAAAATTTTAGTTATATTAGGTATATTTTATTCATGGATCATATTGTACTAAATATTATCAAGTATCAATACTTATGATGTTCAGATGCTTTCTCCCTCGAAAGTTTCTTAAAGGGAAATTATTGTTTCCATTATTCTATTGCTATCATTGCTCTATTTAATTTCTGGCCTGTCTTGGTATCTAATACCCTTTGAATGTTTTGGTTTATTTTAATGTGACAAGGAAATTGTTTAAATTCAGACACATATCTACCTTGAAGTATGACTGCTTTAAGAGATGGTACTTTTTCTTAGTCTGGAGCAGAAAAAGATTAAGGAATTAAATTTCCTTTGAAAGAAGTGGAGGTCAGGGAAGATTTAGTGGAGGTTAGCTGGGTTTTTCCTGGTCTTTGTCCTCATTTTTAACAGTTTTTTGGCATGTATTTTGTTGCTGTATATTTCCAGAATATCTGATGTACACAATTTCAAATGTAAGTATGACATACCAAAAAAAATGTGTGTGTGTGTGTGTGTGTGTGTGTGTGTGTGTGTGTGTGTGTGTATGGCACAATTCAAATATAAGTCTTTTTTATTATATGTTATCCAGGGATCCCTTTGAATTATCTACTTCTTGATCTTTCAAAACAAATTATAGTTATCATGACTAAGTTTTTATAGATTTGGTTTTTCTTATGTAAAATTAGTAGTTCTATATTGTTATTTTTTGAAAAATATATTTTTTATAAATTATGGTCTCCAAACTAGGTCTTGGGTCTTATTCACTGTTTTTCTCCCTGCGTTTTATACAGGGCTTGGCATGAAGGTGCTCAATAAAAGTTTTACAATGGAATGAATCATTATTAAAAAATAAATAAGCTCCCCTAAGACCCAATCCTCTGTTAAAATGTGACTGAATTCTAACATTGTGGCGCACACTGCCTAATCGACTGTGTGGTCTTTGGTGTAAATATTTTCTTTATAAAAACTGTATTAAGCTTATCATGTGTGTCAGGATTATTTCTACAGATAACCGTTTTGATTTGAGAGCATCTAGTTTGGGTTTTCAGAAAATTGAAAGGGACTTGTTGGTGGGGGAACAGCTAAAAATTAAACTGATCAAAGGATGCCCCTCTTCCTGCCTTGGTCAGACCTTTGAACACCTCTCACCTCAGGCAGCCTGTTATTTGTCGTGTCATTTAATGGGACATACTGCAATGAGTACCTTTGTTGCAATGACTATATTATGTGAGATCCTGCTCTGTTTTGTGGTTCTGTCCCTACACAACTTCTGCCAGTTCAAGTAAGCATTGTGATATCTAATTTTGACTTTATATTTATTTTTAGTTTACTATGCAAAACCTCTAAATTATGACTGTCCTCAGAATAAAGTAATGAGTAAGGACAGCAGAGGGAAGTACATATACATTGAGTGACAGGTCATAAGACTTCCCACTGACTTGCTTAGGACGTTTTGTGGTTCAGTTTTTATATTTTCCCTAACTGACTTTAGGATAATTCAAACATTTAAAAAAATAAAGCTTCAGTTTTCAAAGTTAAATGAAGTCACCTTTTATGTATTATTTTCCATAATGAAAAGCTGTACTTTGCTGGTCTCCTTTTTCTATGAATTCTTATTAAAAACAGTAAGTAAAAGTTAACTTTAAAAAAGACACTTTAAATAAAATTATTGAAAATCAAATTTGACATTTTAGCTTCATAAACATTTATAGATCAATTGCTCTGTGCCTATCTTTGTATATACGTAAGTCCCAGAGTTGCTGAGCCTGTCGTAGTGAGGCAGACACCTCAGCATGCTAGAACTGTTGGAATTCCTACACTAATTTCCAAGGGAACATGGTTGGTGGGAATAAGCCTACCTCATAGACGAAGATAGTGAGCAAAGGTTTCGGAGAGGCTGTTTTAAGTTTGCTCTGTCAAGATAAGTTTTCCAGTCATCTTTCAAAGGACGCCTGGATTATTCCCATGTTTTGGCTATTGTACATAATGCTGCAGTGGCAAATATGTACAGTAGAATACTACTCAGCCATAAAAAAATGAAACATTGTCATTTGCAACAACATGGATGGCTCTTGAGAGTATTATGCTAAGTGAAATAAGTCAGATAGAAAAGGGCAAGAACCATATGATTTCATTCATATGTGAGATACAAAACAAGAAGTAACAAATGAACAACAACAAAAACCTTATTGATGCAGACTACAGAATGATGGTCACTAGAGGAGAGGGTATGGGGAGAGAACGAAGAGGGCAAAGGGGGTCAAACACAAGGGGACAAAAGGAAACTAGCCTTCAGGCAGTGAGTACAAGTAAAGTATATAGATGTTGTATTGTAAAGTTGTACACCTTAAATGTATATAATGTTATTAGCTAGTGTTATATCAATAAGTTTAATTTAAAAAGATGAGTTTGCTAGGCAGAAAGACAGAGAAAGGTTATTTGGATAGAAGGACAGTCAGAGCAATTGCAACAAATACAAGTATGTGTATTCAAGAAATAACACTGTAACTCTGTTGGCTGGATCAGAGAGAGCAGAAGTTGGGGAGGTGACCAAGATGTGAGACTAGAAATAGAAGCAAAGTCAGGATTACATTCTGGTTCCTCCTTTCTTTGTGTCTCTGGTGAAAGGTCAGAGCCCTCTTATTCACCTGTCAGTGGATTAGTAATCAGATTGAGGGTCTTATCACCCATACCTTCTCTCTAGCACTCACCTTTAAAAAGATGAGCTCTCGCCCATGTTTTCCAGTTCAATCACATTTTCAAGTTGAGTGCTGAACAAAAAGAGGAGGGAGAGGGACAACTTGGAGACTCAAAGAAAAGACACTGAAATCCAGTCTTTGCTAAACACAGTTACCAGTTTTTCTAGCCTTCAAACCTGTCTCATGATTACCTGTAATCCTCCATCTCTATTTATAAATGAAATATTTTGCAAGTGGGCTTTTGGAATCTGTGTGTGAGTGAGAGTAGAGGTAGATGAGCAGAAAATATGGAGAATCCCATGAGCTGTTTGAATTTAAAAGTAGCAAATAGTTTCTATATGTTTTTGACTTGCCTAATTTGGGCAGGCAAGCGATATGTAGGCAGAAGTATTATGTCTCTACCTTTAACATTGTTTTCCTCATCTTCAGTTTGTCCACTTTTGAAAGAACAGGCATGCTTTTGGGGTTTCAGGGTATAAAATCTTGATACTCATTTTGTGATGGTGCCCATGCACAGTTAGAAAAAGAAAAGATTCCCATTCTATGCTTAATGCCAAGAAGATATCACTTTCTAAGCTGCATGTCAGTGTTTGATATTTATTGGGTAAAACATCTGTCCTAATTCTTCAGTTTCCTGGCTCTTGCTGTAAGTTCACATACAGGGGATTTCCCCTGGTCCTTTCTTTAACATTAATTTTCTTTGGCTTGTATTTCAGAGGCCAGATTCAGTCCCTTAGATAAATATTCAGGCAACTGTTTAAAATAAACCCTCTATTATTTATTTATTAAATGTGTTATTAAGAAAGCTGTAAGAATATGTCAAAGTGGAAACCTGCACAGTCCAACTATTTCATATTTTTAGATTTAGCCATGCTCATCATATACATGGCAAAAGAATAATTTATGAGATGCATATGTCTGTGTTAAGAGCCCATAGTGTCAAGACACATGCATGCACATGCATGCATATGTAGACACACCATTTGAAGTCTAGGAATTCATTTCATTGTGCCTCACCCATCTTTAATTCTTTATTATTTTCCTTAAAAGTGTTTTAACCCAGTGGAACATTCATTTATAGATTTTATTTTCTATTTCATTCATGCTTTTTTAAGATTCTATAATCATATTATCAGAAGTAACTAATTAGGGAAAATGGTTTGACCCAGAAAAATATGACTAAATTCCAAAAAGAAGGATTGGGGAGAAAAATGACTCATAATGCTTCACCAGGGTCTTAAAATGGACAGTAAAATAAAGCAAAAAAGAGTTGATTTAAAGGAAACTAAATCATCTTGAGAAAAAACTTTATAGTATTTCTTGATATTGTTTCAGTTTTAGTGTCCTGTCCTCTAGCTGAAGTTCTGGATTTTAAATTGAACAAAATCTTTTATTTTTTTGGAAACACTGTGTGTAAATATATGTGAATCACTGTTAATACTGTGAATTTAATAGTGAATTAAAACCAAACTATACAGCATATACAGTGATACTGAAATAGGTATCATGATATCAAGGGTTTCTTAAGTCTAAGAGAAATAGCACAAGTACCAAGTCATGTATCCATTGTCTTCAGGAAAGACCTCTGATTATATACTAATTGTAGCAGTCAGAAAATATTAAAGGACATGAGGCTTTAATTATCTACACACTAATTAAGCATTTGTTGGTTTTTGATCCTGCTGCACTAAAGTTGACCTTTTAAACACTAATGAATAATACCATTCCCTAAGAAAACCAGTAAATTTGTTTAGACATTCTGTTGGTAGAAGGATTCTCATATTTTCCACAAAGCCCCTAAAATCTCCACATACTAAATTTGGTTATCTCTTTAAATTAACTAGTAAGTTACCATTTTTCTAGATATACTACTCTGAGAATGTGTAAGTAGTAAAATGTTTCCTAAAGCACTCTATTTCTGGTTAGGCTTATATCACATTTGTTTTGATCTGATCAATTGGGATCATATATTTCATTTGCCAACTTTTCCTCACCTTCACCCTCCAGTTTGTCATACTTCATAGATTTCAGAACATTGAAAAGCCATCTATGTAATCAGCATAAAATAAATTAATCTTTATAAACTGATGACTATTTTTAATATTTCTTGATAAGGAAATTTAGTGAAAGGATTACAAATCACTCTAGTGAGCGTTTCAAGGAGGGAAGCCTAGGTAGGAGCCATGGCTTATGTAAACAGTATTATAAAACATTTATTTTTGAAGAACATTTCCATTGATTTGAGAGAAAAAGAAGAGAGAGGAAAGCACGAACTTGTTCTACTTAGTTGTTCCATTTAGTTGTGCACCCACTGATTGCTTCTCATATGTGCCCTGACTGGGGATCGAACCTACGACCTTGGTGTACCAGGACTATGCTTTATCGACTGGGCCAGGGCCTACAATGTTTCTTAACTAGAATATATTAGACTGTTTTATAAAACAATATCATATAGCACCAAGCAGAAGAAGTCAGGTGGTTTTTAGTACAAGGATTTCTCTCACTAGAGCCATAGGCAATTCCTCTTGCTCCCTCAACCACACCATTTACTGGACCCATCACTCTCACAAACACTTAATAATTTTTTCATATCAGAGGCTAAATGAGTTGTTCCCCGTGCCCTTATTAACTTCCTGTTACAGTACTGCCAACATGATGCAAATTGGACTTCTTTAGACATGGAATGTTCTGCATCAGTTTTTGGCTTTGAGGCCAAATATTTTAGGTGGCAAATATGGGCCTGGCCTTGGGTCCCAGCTCCACAGTTTCATTGGCTATGTGACCGCAGGCATGTTACTGAGCCTTTCCGAACTCTGGTTTTGTCTTTCTGATATGGAGATAATACCTTTCCATCTTGCAAGGAAGCTGGATGAAATAAAGATCACATATGTTAAATGTCTGGCATTAATAACTAACAATTATTTTATCCTCCAGAACTTGTTCATTTTGGCTTCCTAATTATTTTCTGTATTAAAAGAAAACTTGATTAATTCTTTTTTTCCAAACATTATATTTTATTAACCACATTTTCATTTCTGGACAATAGGTGCTTGAGTCTATCAAAAGCAGCTTGAGTATTCTCAACACTGAGTGCTTCCATATGTTTCTGTGTTTGACTAGAATAATTTTTACACCTTTATCTTTTCTTTCTTTCTTTCTTTCTTTCTTTCTTTTTAACACTCAGGTCAGAATCTTCCTGAGTTACTGTTCTTTGGAAAATTTTCTTGGATTAATGTTAACCCTGTTGCCCTTCAGAAGTCACATTTTGAGCTTATGCAGTGTGTCCTCAAGTTATTTTCTTACAACTGATTTCCTCTTGCCTCCTTGCCTTTGACATTTGCCTCCATTCTGCCGCTAACCATACTACTTCTTCACTTTGATTTTCCAAATACCTCCTTCTCCCCTCGTGTGCACAGTAAGAGTCTGCATCTGTGCTCTTGCCAAAGTCACTTCGGTGTTAAACCTGGCCTCTCAGGTGGAGTGTTGGAGCAGGGCTGAAAGAAGTGTCTAGTTCTACCACTGGTTTCACAGAGCAGGAGGTGAATGTGGGCCCTTTGGTTACCTATATCAACACAACATTGGTTCTTCTTTAAAAAGTCTTTTCTAAACAAATGTCTTCTGTAGAGTGGGCAACAGGGAAACCTGCCTCTGGTACAAATGGCCAATCATATTGTAATCTGTAAAAGCGTTCAATTTTCTCAAAAATAATTGTCTTAATTGACACCCAGCAGCTTGTGTTTTAGTTTTGCTTCTTCATAGTATGTGACTTGGCCCCTAGGAGAGGATAAAGATGCCCCAGTAGGCCACAGATTCTGTAGAAGGAGGAATAGAAGAATGAAAATACCTCAAAGGGTGATAGATGTATAACAATTTTATTAATTTATATGGTTTCTTCATAGTACTATGCGTTGCCCAATCTTCATATTCATATTTGTAGAATCTCTACTGACTCCAACTCTTGAGGCTGATATTGTGCTCTTTTTTTATGTCTGCACAATACCCCTATGACATAGAAGTTATCATTAATTAGTGAGTAAGGAAATGGAGACAGGCTAAATGTCACTGTGGCCACACAGTTATTAAATGATCCCTTTGAAATTTTGATACTCTTCTTTTTACTGTGCTGTATTGTTTTATTTTAAGTATCTGTTTTCAATTGAAGAAAAGCTCTAAGTTAATTACAGTAGATATAAAAAAGGGATTGAAATTGGTAATATCATAATCTCTCTCTGTTCTTAGTTTGCGCAAAGCAGGTAACTGATGAAGCATCTTCCACTCGAGATTCAAGCATTACTAACACAGCAGTGCAAAGCAAGTTAGTGTCTTCCTTTCAGCAACACACCAAAAAGGCTCTCAAACAGGTAAGGCAGCTGGTGTTTTTCCTCTGTCCTTTGGTTCTTCCTGCCTAAGGTAATGGGTTTTATGCAGAGAAAATAAAACAAATCAGAGTATAGCAACCAGAAGGTAATATAAATGCCCTGAATTTAACCACTTTGATAATATTCAGTACACTAATTTTAATCTATGCTAAGAACTAGGAGAGGTTTGTTTGGGATATTTGACATAAAATAGAAGGAAAATTTATTTGGAAACATAAAAACGTGTACTAAGATTTTTGTGTGTGTATGTTTTATATTAAATATATTGGGTTCATAAATGCATTACATGTTTTGAAAATAGTGTCTCTATTTATGGTCTAATGTTTATCTGATATTTGATGTAAAGAAATGAACATAAGTTCTTTCTCATTACTGGGGTACATTCAGTTACAAATAAAGAAAATAGTAATTATGGCTTACTTACATCTAGACTATCCATCTTTGATGAGTGTTGTTTGGTGCTGAATGGAGGGTACCTTTGTAGTATCATCCTCATATCACATAAGCAGTCTTGACCTCTGTATCCTTGTCCAGAGATAGTGGTAAGAGTTGATGGTTTTAAGGTTAAACTCTGAGCTCTGATTTACCTTGGTTTCAATTTTCACCATTCACTGTATCACTCTGACCAAGCCACATTTATTCTCTGAATTTTAAATTCTAGCTCTAGAAAATGTGGGAATGATCTGAGAATTGAGGGAGCTGATACATTGACAGCAGGTGTTAGAGTGAGCCCATAGTAATCACTCAGTAAATGTTCACCACAGCTGTCACACTGGCACACGCTCAGTTGAGCACAGAAGAAAAGTAAGAGATACTATGATTAGATAGGAATAGTGTGTGATGATCAAACTAATAATGTCAATAAATGGAAGGCTGACATATTTAACCATGAATTCATGTTTTCCCAGTGTAACTGCTTTACTCTTAGATTTTTATTTTCATTCTTGTGGGACAATCTCATCTACCTCATCTCTTGCTGGCCCTTACCAAGTCTAGTGTCATTCAAGTGATAAAGAATAATTATAACAAGAAGAGATACCATGTATTTAAATAAAGTTCATTTCTTTCAAAGTCCCATCAATCTGTATAGCTTTTTAATATTCACATCCAACCTCCTGAATTTATACTGTCTCCACTACTTTTCCTGTATTTCAAAGAAACTTAGGAAAGAAACTTAACATTTGTTCAGAATTATGTTACTTTTTATTGTGTTAATTTTTGAAATTTCCATTCATTGGTATTATATTTATAGTAGTAACAGTGTTTCATCCTACATTAGTCAAAATACATACCTTTGCTATCTATATCATTGCCCTTGTGAAAGTTTTAGATGCCAAAGAACAAATTTAAATTCAGTGTTGAGGTCCTTTTGTAATTGCTGAAATGAAGGGTGGGTGATGGTAGGAAAACCTCGGAAAGGCTTATTCAAGCAGCAGTTGGGATGCAGGTAATAAAATACCAGGACAGAATAAAAAATACAAAACTGGATACTGATAGCCAGTAGCATCTAACACACATAGATGCAATCATAAAAGAAATTCATATTTCTGAAAGGTAGAGATTTAGAAAATGTACATAGCATGAAATCTTTTTTGTATGAACATAAAGACAAAAAATTTGCATCTCTGCATTGTCATGTCTCATTATTTTTTACTTCATTTTGGTTTCATATCATTTAAACATTTTTTTACACTTACTAAAACATTACACAACTGCAAGTTAGTGTTTTGTTGTTTTGTTTTATTGAAGAACGTGTTTTTGGGAAGTGGCACCTACTTGTTTAGGATCTAAGGGTTGTTTGAAGAAATCTGTTCTGAAAACTTCTTAATGTACAGAAAGAGCTATTTATTAATTTCTTAAAGTGTCTTGTATAATAAAGTAACAAATGAGTCACCAGGACAATATGGCACACTGTATAGCAGCTGTGCTAATGTGTGATCAATAATCAAATTCATATTGGAACTGCATTTAGAAGAAAAGCTGTTCTTGCAGAATTTTGCTCAGATTCCCTGTAATTGCTGAATTTCTTAAGACAGCATTTCAAAAATTGATGGAAGGTGAGGCATTTTAAATTGTAGCAGCTCAGCAAATCTGCAGCTTTCTCTTCTTATGGATAGGTGAATGGCCTTGTAGAAGTCTTTGTAATTATATATATTTTATATACATATATATGCATATATATGTGTTCTGTACTTGTGAATATATGTCTTATGTGCATATTTACATGCACAAGTCATAATTTAATGAATGTAGGGCCAGCTGAATAACCCTAATAATATTTACGTTAGCTGACATTCACTTTTCTAAATCTGAGACTTTATGTTCTATTTTACATGTACTGTGCCATTTAATCCTCATATAAATCCTTTAAAGTATTTACTAATACCCTCATTTTTCAAATGAGGAAACTAAAGTCCAGAGAAGTTAGATAACTTACCTAAGCTCATCCATTGAGTAAATCTTAGAGATGACATTTCAGCCCGGAATCATGGTTTCAGATACTGCCCTCGTAAGTCATACTGCCTTTTGGCATATGGTACATAGTAGGATAGACGAAGTTTTTTTTTTTACATTATTCAAGTAAATTTATATTCATGAATATTTGTGTAGTATAAGGGAAGCAAAACAGCATAGTCATTAAGAATATTATTTCCAAACACAGACTGCTTATGTTTGGTATCAGCACATTTTAATGGTAGGCACTCAAATATATTAATTCATCATTTTACTAGAAGTATTTTCTGAGTCAGGAGAGATTTGATAGTTTAACCATACATTGGCCAATGTAGAATCTTAGAAGTAGGGGGGAAAACACCCAAATCCAATAACTTTATACTCATAAATACAGTTAGAAATAATCATTTAAAGCAAACGTCCATACAAAATAAGCCAGATGTATTTCCCAGTCCTGAGCCCAGCTTCGCATCCCAACCCTCACTTGAAGCGCGTCGCTGAAGAGAGTGGATTATTTTCTTCTGCAGGACTGTGGACTGTGTTTATAGGCTGGTAGTTATGGAGGCTGTAATTAATACCCATTGGCTATTCACAGATTATTTTTTTGTTCCTAAATACTTGGGACCCATCTACTTTATAATCGTCAAAACGTTAGTGAGTATCATATGTTGGTTGTAATTTCATGAATAATATATTGTTATTTCAGTGGAGTTTTTTTTCTGAATAAGCATATTCAGAAGCTTCTGAAGAGCAGCAGATTGCTGACTTTTACCTTGTTCCTAGCCTTCTTTCTGTCTTGTTATTTTAGTTGTAATGATCCTAAAATGTATAAGAGGAATTAGATTTTGAATTTTAAAGAAGGATAATTAAGAAAGATTAAATTTTGGAGTTTTTAAACAGGCTCAAATGAAAGATTAAAGAAGGATTAGGTCCGTTAAAGGAGGTAACATGATGGAGAACAGAACCTTTCTGTGTTGTCCCCATTGATTTGTCTTTCTGCATTATTTATTTAGGATGGTAGAATTTATTCATAAAGTTGCACATCATTTTCCCTCTTCATATCACAAAGCAGATACTTTTTTGGTATTTTGCTTTAGCTTTATATATTTGACCAATAATGTGAAATTCCAAAGGTTATATTGCATGATAACGATTTCTGAACGTGGGTGTTGACATTTAGCGCACTAGTAACAATGCAAGTTGTTGGTGCTTGATACAGCCAGCTGTTTCATATATGTGTATTTGTAATTATTTTAGCATTCACAGCATGTGGTATTTTAAGATTCTTTTTCAGTGAAAGGCTTATTACAATTCATTGCATTCTTAAGTTACATTGTTGGAGTTGTTTTTCAACTAAAATAAAGCAAGCGTTACTTACTTGTTCATGCAAATTCCAAGTTAATACAAGAGCCTCTGATTTTAGGTTTTATTTTTCATTAGAGTAAAAATGAGAACCGTGTCATGTTTGTAGAATTATCTGACAAGCTGTTTATAATTTAAATGTTTATCTAAAGGATTTTTAGTTTCTTTTTATAAGAGACTATTGCAGTACATCTCTAGAGAAAAAGCATGCCGAGTCATCATCTTTTCATTTCTTTCTTTTTGCTTTGACCTAAAATTGTAATTGATGTATGATGTCATATTTACTTTTCCTAGAAGGGTTAGCTCTGCTATGTTTGTTTCCTTTAAAAAGTAAGTTTATTTCCAATTTTTGCTTGTAAATGTCTTTTATAGTGAATGGTATCTGAAAGTATTAAAGTTGGCATGTCCAAGATCCTCTGTAGTTTAGACATGAGGACATTATTCTTGTGGGCAGCTTGAAGGTACATTTTGTCGTAGTAGACTGCGTTTACACTCAGCATCTGCTTGTTTATTTAGGTTTTGATACTACTTTTATCTGGATTTGAAATGACAGGATTTAAAGTTGTTAAATAAGCTATGCCATTAGCATTTCAATATATATCCAAGGCTTGAATAGTTAGAGGTGCCTCTAACTATAGATATCATCCCCTTAAAATGAATAATTAAAGTAATAGTAATGTCAAAATAAAACCATATTCTGGTTGATCAATAGGCCCATTAGGGCTAATTAATACCTTTGGTGTGGAATAGCAAAAGCGCCCATTGCCCAAGTTATCACCATGACAACAACAAAAACTTCCCTTTTCATGGTACCCTTGTGCAGAGTGAACTTTACAGGACCAACTAAAGTGTCCTTCGTAATTCTATTTTCTTAATCTAGGATGTGGATTTACATTTTCCAGGTTGTGGGATACCTTAACTTACATAATGACAAGTTCAGTAGTATTTGTAACCCTTCTTCTCTTATATTTGTAACATAATAAAAAATAGAAACTTTTATTCTCTTGGTATTTTAGCTAAAGCTCAAAGTTGAGGACAATGGGATACAAGTGTGCCCTGTTATGAAGAAAGGTGCTAGACACAGCTTCAAAGGTCTTAGTGAGAGAAGGCCAGATGACCACTGACTGTCCCCCAACAGCCTATATATAAACAGCTCTGTGGATTTTCTATTTAAAATATCTTAGCAACACTGTCTGTCTCTGTCTCATAGGAACATTTACCCAAGTAATTTACTCTGCATTACTCTGTGAGTGAGGTCTTTCTCTGACTCTAAAACCTCGCCCTTAGCCATCGCACCCCATGGTCATTACCACAACTCTGCAGCAAGCGTTCCTCTCTGTAGGTCAACATGTTAGAAGAGGGGATTTTACTGCCCTTCTTGGGCAGGGTCAGACTCATTTATTTGGTGAGGTGAGGAGCATTGGGAATGGTATTTAGTGGGTGTCAAAGATTAGTGCCCTCAGTCCGACTTTGGCTCAGAATCGTCTTTGTTTTGTTTGGCATATTGTTTAAAAACAGGAAAGCTCACCTAAAAATCCTAAAAGCCCTGTTGTATTGGTTCTCTTGAGCTGGCACTGCCCCCTCCAATGGGGTGTGTGTGTTCCTACACACTTCAGCCTCCCCCTCTCTACCCTAGTTGATGCGGACCAAAAAGCATTACACATTTTTTAAGGGATTGTGAGAAGTTCAAAAGTAGCACATGTGTGAGAGGTCTATGTGCATGTTGTTGCAGAAATATACTTACACAACCAAAAATGTTAAACCTAAACCATGAATAGCTAGCTTCTTTACTTGCAGGATCTGAGCCCTACAATGAGAGACCAGGAAAGTAAGAAATATATTAACATATATAATAATATAGGGCAAGATTCACTGTATGACGGGCCTTGTGGACAAGACAAATGCCAATTCTTTTGTTTGGAGCCAGTCCAAACTATCCTAACCATCTCATTTGAGTGAACATCGTTTTTTCTCCGTCCTTGCACATACTGATCTGCACAGAGGGTGTCCAGTGTCCAGAGTCAAATAAATCCTGCTTTCTAGAAAGTGAATTGGAATGTTCAAGGAGTCTACAATAACTTAGCCTAAAATGACTGTGTATCTAGTAAATGTGACCAAGGTGCACCTTTAGCTGAATTCAGATGCTCCTCAGAGTTTACCTAGTAGCCTGCTGTTTTGCTGCTGTGACATACTTTTCAATGTTGTTCATTTTCCCCTAGAAAAGATATTTGGGGTCAAATATTATGCTTTTATTTTAGAGGTAAAACCAAAGAGTTTGTATATTTTCCATACACTTAATCATTTTTCTAATGTGGTGGGCAATTTTTGGTCAACAACAGGCACAAAGTGTTACATTTCAGTATTTTAAAAAATGTTATACTTAGAAATATTGCTTATTTCTACTCATTTATGAGTAGAAAGCATGTATTTAGAAAAAAAAAACATTGAAATGGGTTCAGTATTGATAAGCTAAGCATTCTTTTATCCCTACCCTTGCCCCACCATGACTCTTCAAATTCAAAATAGCTATGGATTATTATTACACTATTACTTCTGTCATAGTTTGTTTTTATTCAAATACTAATTTTTCTATAATACAGTCTTCTCAGCTCTAAGAATTGAGGATGAAGTTTTTATTACTTTAATTGTTACCACAAAATGCTCTAAAAAGGCAGGCCTTCTTTGACTTTATGATTCAAGCTTCTATGCCTTTTGTTATTTCATCTCTTCTTTTTTTAACCAGACTTTTCCAAAACATACCTCTATACCCTGACATAAAATGCATATTTTTAAAATGCCTATTTGAGTTACCAAAGAAAATAGTTTAGATCTATACTATAGACCCTCCTAAAAACTTATCACTATTTGTGTAGACTTTATTGTCTGTGAGCTCTTACATAGTGGGCAAAGATGGACTTAATTGTAATTTAAGGCACTGTGTTGCCTACATTCTGTTTTATTATTTGATTGATAGGTTAATGTCTATAAAATGCTTTGTGTTCTCTCACAAGACTAGAAAGATTTGTGCAGTCATGTATACACCTTTATGAAAAGAGAACAAATGTCGTAAACATTTTATAGTGCAATATTCTGATTAAATATATTATTGAGAGCAAGCGAAAGGTGAGGAGGATATAATCTTACTCATTTTGGTATCTCTTGTTCCTCCTCAGTGCCTGGTACTATATGAAAGCTCCATAAAGGAAGATATCTTGTGTTATCATTATCAACATAATCATTTGTAATAGGTTTCCCAAGCCATTCATTTTCCCATCAGGTTTTATATATAATCTGAATATGCCTTCTTTCATTTAAATGGTATTTAATGTTTCACTTTTGTAATTATTTGAGTGCTAAATCTTATGATCAACACATTGGACATTCAGCTAATACCCTTTGCAAATAAAATGACATCATTTCTGACAGCAAGGGGACATACAGTCAATGTAATATTTCAGCAGATTGTGACAACTGTTGTCAAAGACCATTAATCAAGTAACTGAGATGCTATAAAATTGGTAGAAATTACACAGAAACCAAGAATAAAAATGTTTAAGACTGTCTGTGGTCAGCCTTTTAACCTTTTGAGGAGTTTCGGCATTCCTATAAGTGTGAGTTTAATGTCTCTTCAGTTTTGTGTGCTTAAGACCCTTTTTATTATAGGCAATTTTTGGCCTAAAGTGATCATCTCGATAAGGTGTATTTCAAAACCTGTAAATGTCTTTTATTACATGATCATCACCGTGGTTGATTCATTTGTGAAACACAAAATGCTCCCATTTAGAACGATTTATTCTCGTATCAGTTTATTTCTTTTTTTTCCCCTGGATTTGCCAGAATGCCATCATGTTCGTGTTCTGAAGGTTAATGCCCAAAGTCAAGCAGACAGAAGCCAAATGCTGCAAGGTTTCCAAGATTAGGACTGATTCCCTTCACAGAAATAAACGATTCCTGCCATGTTCGGTGATTTTGTGCAGCACTCCCCATGGCTGAGTGAGTGCATCAATATTGTAGTCCTTACCTGCTGTACATACTGATGACACTCAGTGTTAACTTGATTGACTGAGCAGTGCACTGGAGAGGACGCACCTGCGAGAGAAGTGCAGACACATATATTTTTATCCTGGTCTTGAAACATTTCTTTTACATTTCTTTTACTTGTGAGTCATGGTTTCAAATTCCATGGGCTTTCAAGCCACACACTGCTAAAGTAGAACAAACCCTTTGATTGCTGCTTTGTTTGCAGAATTAAACCAAAAAGGGTCTCAGGTTTAGACCCTTTGCCAAAGCCTGATTTTATGCTTTTGAGGGAAAAAATGACATGTAGGTGACGATGAAGAAGCCTGACAAATTAGTAACTCTATGAATTTAAGTCTCTTAAAAGGTTCTATCTAATGGGCAAATGGATCGTTTAATTCAATCATGAGGAATCATATTGGCTATATTTTTATGTTATATTTTATTATCATGTTTTATAGGCTTTGAGGCAGCAGCAGAAAAGAAGAAATGGAGTCTCAATGATGGTAAACAAGACTGTTCCGCGTGTTGTTCTGACACCATTAAAGGTGTCTGATGAGCAGTCGGACTCGCCTTCAGGTAAGAGCGACAATGTGGTATGCTTGGCCAGCTCCTTCCTGGAGAGGGCGTTCTCTCTGAAAAAGAAGTCTCAGGGGTTTTCTCTTCACCTGAATAATATTTCCAGTTGAGGTTTTGTTTAGTTTTTCTATACCTTTGACTCTTTCAGCTATTAAAATAAAAAAATAGGGTATTTCCCTCTTTAAAAATAGAAGGGTACCAGTTCCCTCATCAAAGGACTTCACTAACTAATATCAATAAGTATAAGAAAATGTGTGGCATTTCCGGGTAGATTTTTTTGTTGTTGTCTTGGCATTTGTTTGAATGTTGAATGTTAATGGTGGACCTCATGCTGATGTGTAATGCCATCAAAAGCAGTTCTTCTGAGGGCGTGAATCTGGTTTTTAGTCGTCTGCTGCAAAACTGGGAATCCTTTATTTGTTTCTGAGCTCAGGCAGCATTCTTCTCACCTCAGTGCAGCCCTGTCCTTTTCTAATTTACCTTCTGTCACTTTATCAGCTGTGTACCATTCTATTTATTATAGACTGATGCTTACATTTTATGTTCCTGCTTCAACATTAAGTTATTTATAAAGGTATGATCTCTCCCTCTCTTCAGCCTCTCTTCTCGTGTCCTCTTTCTGTCTTTCATCATCTCTAAATGATATAAATGATATAGTATTGTTGAAGTTTATTTGTGTATTTTTACAGAAGATCTAAATATTTCTTTTAAAAGCTATCAGATCAGTGAATGTGTTTTTTGACTCCACTATTAGGCCATCTGTTCTTGCTTTCTGTTCTGTTTGATTGATTTTTTGGGCTTTTTCTTTGTATCTAGTGAAGGAATCAGATTGTGGCCAATGGTAGTGAAGTAACTCTTAGAAAAAGAGATCTTATCTACAGTTTTTAAAAACAATTTCAGATTTTTCTTCTTCAAGGACAGCATGAGGAAGATAATGACATAATAACTATTTCCTTTTTTAGGATCCGAATCTAAAAATGGTGAAGCAGACAGTTCAGATAAAGAAATGAAACATGGGCAAAAATCTCCCACTGGAAAACAAACAAGTCAGCACTTAAAACGATTAAAAAAGTCTGGTTTAGGTAAGTGTTCAATAGACAATGACATTTCACATTTTATAGATTTATATCTTTTTGAGTGAAGTTATGGGAAATCTCAAAGCATTTTCTTAATGATTAAAAAAAAATATCTTTCCCATTTATCAAAACCAAAAGGGTGCTAAATAAAGGAAATGTAGTTACAACTCAAGGACCTTAAGTATTAAGATTATTAAATATTGCTTAAATATTTCTAAATTTGTGAATGGCATTATTGGATGAAATGAGGGCTAAATTAATATATTTAAAATGATATATGGATTCAAGTAGTTATCTGCCAAATTACGATTCTATCTAATGTGCAATATTTTGTTCCTGTAACTGGATTTCACTTTATAAGAATACACTGTTATTGAGGGAATATATGAAACTTTTATATAGAGTTAATTGAGCTGAAGAAGTACATTGTCATTGGGATCTGCTGCAGTAAACTGCTCTGCCTTGCTTTTCATCCGTGCTGTTTGAAATTTTCAGTAGTGCTTGTCTAAAAAATAGTGTAAAATTGCTAAGAAGTGTGGGAGACACAGTCCATGGGTCTTACAAATGAGCACCAGAGTTTCTTCTGAAGATTTACTTTCTGATAACGTTTCATTAAGGAACTCAGCAGTAGCATTCAAGGAAAAAGGAAAATAAGAATTAAAAAGCCGTAAATAAATGTAACCTGGGCTGAACATTGTAATTCGCTACTGAATCTGCTTTATTAGAAGTCTGGACCTAATGGCTTTATTTCTCTCTCTTAGTTATTTTACCTCTGAGTAAGGGTGATGATAATAATGACTTGGATCATTGTAACATTTTGTGAAATGATAGAAACTACAAATTCATTGACCTGAACTTTATTACTGGTTCTGCCACTTATTTTTTTTTGGCAACTTAAGGTTGTTCTTATTTGCAGAATTTGTCTGTAAAATTCAAGCAAGATTTTAACCTATTTATTTTTATTTCTTGTAAAAGTTTGTTGATTGTCTATCATATAACAGGAATTTTGTTAAATCCTAGAAATATACTTTTAATAAAAAGTCTTTAAATAAGATATATATTTATATTTTAATGTGATATATTATATCCTATATATAATTATCCTTAATATTTCCTTAATATATCTATTTTAAATAGGACATATATATTTATATCTATTGATATTATGCAAATATATATACGTATATATATATATATTTAGCTAAACTGTCTTTGGGAAACGGGATTTATTTATGTTTTAATTATTTTTTATTAAGTTTTCTTATATGAGAAATGGGAAGGCAGAGAGAGAGACTCCTATAAGTGCCCTGAAGGGGATCTACTGGGCAAGCTCCCTATGGGGCAATGCTCTGCCCATATGGAGCTGTTGCCCCATTGCTTGGCAGCTGAGCTATTTTAGTGCCTGAGGTGAGGCCAAGAAGCCATTCTCAGTACCCAGGGCCAACTTTCTCCAATCAAGCCATGTCTGCTGGAGGGGAAAAGAGAGATAGAGAGAGAAAAGGAAGAGGGGGAGGGATGGAGAAGCAGATGGTCTTTTCTCCTGTGTGACCTGACCAGGAATTGAACCTGGGACAGCCACATGCTGGGCTGATGCTCTACCATTGAGCGAATGGCCAGGGCCATTTTAATTCTTTAAAGGTAGCATAATTACCTCTTTTGCATTATTTCCAAGGCTAAATAATTTTATAGTTCTTGTATCGCCCAAAATGTATGGGTGTGTTTGTGTATAACCACATTTACACATATTTTGGTGTTTGTGTGTGTGTTTTACTAGCATTTTGGGTGTAATAAAAGAAGTTCTTTACTGTGAGTAACTTCTGAAATAGAAAACTGTAATTGGAAAATGATATGTAAAGAATGTTCTAAAGAATGTCATGTTGTGATACCCTAAGTAATTTAAAAGTCAGTGACCTTCAGTTTAAAATAGTCTGCCTGACCAGGTGGTGGCGCTGTGTATAGAGCATCAGACTGGGATGTGGAGGACCCAGGTTTGAGACCTGAAGGTCACCAGCTTGAGCACGGGTTCATCTGGCTTGAGCAAAAAAAAAAAAAAAAAAAAAAAGCTCATCAGCTTGGATCCAAGGTTGATGGCTCCAGCAAGGGTTTACTCAGTCTGCCAAAGGCCCACAGTCAAGGCACATATGAGAAAGCAATCGATGAACAACTAAGATGTCGCAACGAAAAACTGATGATTGATGCTTCTCATCTCTCTCTGTTTCTGTCTGTCTGTCCCTATCTATCCCTCTCTCTGACTCTCTCCATCTGTCCCTGTAAAAATAAATAAATAAATAAATAAATAAAGTCTGCTAACAACCTCAGTAAAACTGGTGTCATATCATGAGTTTAAGAAAATTCAAGGCACAGGGTGTCTGTATTTAATTCCTTAGCTAATGTTAGACCCAGAAGTCAGCAGCAGCGTGTTATAGGGTCCTCGGGAGCCTCTTAGGTTCTCAGGCCAGGATCCCTTATCATTTCCTTGTTGCCGGGAGTTCCTACCCACCAGTAGCATCTCCCATATTCAAAACTGCATCGTCAGAGTATTTAAGCTGATTTGTTAGCAAATTACAAAGGTAATAAAGGTGATCATTGGGTTCTTTTTAATCTCCTTTCTTTAGACTTGTAGACATTGTGCAGCTACCTTAGTGAAGGAATGGAGAAAGAATGGAGAAGTGAAATTGTATTCACTGCCCATATGCCATGGCCTAGGTATTTTGACCAAATATACCCATTTAGTTTTTTTTGTTTGTTTGTTTGTTTTTACAGGGACAGATGGAGAGAGAGTCAGAGAGAGGGATAGATAGGGACAGACAGACAGGAACAGAGAGAGATGAGAAACATCAATCCTTAGTTTTCCGTTGCCGTTGCAACACCATAGTTGTTCATTGATTGCTTTCGCACATGTGCCTTGACTGTGGGCCTTCAGCAGACTGAGTAAACCCTTGCTGGAGCCATCAACCTTGGATCCAAGCTGATGAGCTTTTTTTTTTTTTTTTTTTTTTTTTTTTGCTCAAGCTGGTGACCTTCGGGTCTCAAACCTGGGTCCTCCACATCCCAGTCCGACACTCTATCCAATGCGCTGCCACCTGGTCAGGCACCTCATTTGGTCTTTACTTCAACTATGTACAGTGGAATTATTTCCATTTTTTTTTCAGCTGAAGAAACTGAGGCCCAGAGGTTTAAGGAGGTTTGCTTATGCATGACACAGCTAAGATACAAGCCAAAGCACAGCTTGCTCCAGAATCTAAACCATTAATGTCGGATATGGTCTGACTCAAATCATCTAGCCCACACTGTAGACCTGTAGTCACCACTGGGGATCACCATGGCACTCTGTGACACCATAGGTGTTAAGATGCAGGTACACTAGTTACACATAGGTGGAGAGTGAGCAACCCTGAAGATTTCCTAGCTCATCCTATAAAGTCAGACAGCTGGAGGATAGAAGGAGGGACTAAAATTAAGTCAATTAAGATACAAATGTGTCATTAGTAGACTGAAGATAATTACTGGGAAGGAACTGTGACTGACTAACCTAGAGAGCAGCTTGGTAGAATGGCTTATTTTGTGCAAATGAAGTCAGTAGAACTTAATAAGCCTCCAACATATGCCCAATGCTATAGAATTAAAAGTGAAAAAATATGTAACCATCTCCAGACAGTAACTCATATCTCTTTTAGAAAGTAGTGATTTTGGTGTTCTATGAACTTAGAGTAAAATATTCCATATGCTGTGACACACTTTAGAGTCAGGATGATATTTAGTACTCCATAAGGCATATTTATATACATTTTGCTCTCCCCTTTTTGCCATTAAGTTGTTCATTCCTTGGGAATAGTGACATTCCTGTTTATCTTTGAAGTTCTCACCAGACCCAATATGTCCCTCTTATTTAGTAGGTGCTGAATAAGTTTTGAATGGATTATTTACAAGTAACTGAATGGGCTAGTAGGTTTGTCTGGATGTGTGAGGCATCCTATAGGTTTCAGCATAATAAACAATAATTTAGATACCCTTGAATAAAAATGATCTTGTGCTCTGTGAGCAAGGCCATTCTCTGTGAACCAATGTATAGCTCCAGAGCCAGTACAAAGAAGATGAACACCCAGCACCCCTGAGCCAGCCAGAAAGGGAGAGCTGGTTGGTTCTCTCTTACTTGTTTTTATGACCAAAGTTAGATGTCTAATTCATACAGTTTCGGAAATGTGGCTTTAACCTTCTTCGCCATCTTTAGGTAGAGGTAACTGTATATAGTCATAACCTGTCAAAACATTATTAATTAAAACGAATGCTCTAATTCTTTTCTAACTTAAACGGATAATTTTGAAACTAAATTTAGTCAAAACCAAACTTTAGGGTGTATAAAGTTTCATCTTCATTGTGAAATACTTTTAATTATCTCTTATGTGCTTCCTTTTGGTCTCTGGCAATTACTTAATTTGAGAATAACATGTATGTAGCCCAGCACACAGGGGACCCCAGTGTTTCCCTGAGGACCATGCAGTAAAGAATGTACCACAGACTTCCTCAGATACCTTCCTATGACAGCTTCTCTGGAGAGGGTGAGGATCACACAAATATATATATGTCGAGCTTCAACATCCCTCAGTCATTCTAGTTCTGATGGTGATCTTGAAATCCTTATGAGAAGTGTATATACTATATCAGTCATCATAGAGACCTACTACTTTTGACATAGGTGTTTTGTTTTATTTTTGTGTTTTTAACCAGGATTATTTATGAAAATTCTGAGACTATTTCTCTGAATAGCTCTGATTGAGTAGACATGGTAGGTACATGGGGCAACTGAATGTGAATGCAGTTGAAAAAAATAACGGAGCTATAGTATATTATTTCTTTGATGATGCTATAGTAAAAAAGAAAGAAAACTTTGTTAGCACTCTCCTATTTCTTGATCACGTATAGTAGAAAACATTCTGTTATGCATAAAAACAAATGCTAACAGTATCTACAAGAGCTCTTTTGTATATGTCTTGACAATTATTATAACAGTAAATATTAGACTACCAAATAATCAGGCAGTCGAAACTACATCCAGCAACATGAAAAAAGTAGGTGACAGCAGAAAATGAGGTTTGAGGTACATGTTTACCTTGCCTAATCAGTTGTTTTAATATCCTGTCTCCTTGTTCTAGCCAAGGATGAAACTCATTTCAAACCTTCCCTGTGGAGTTTTCTCCGATAACCCTGGTACATTATCTTCTCATGGTCTTCAGGGCACTTAGAGGAAGGAGTGTAAACATTTTTAAAAAATTGTTCAATGATATTTTCTCTTACCACTTGTTTTATATTAATTCCTCACATTTTCCCCTAACTAAATTATACATTTCTTAAATTTTGGGTAATTTACCTAAACCAGTTTTTAATTATAATTTTTTTAACCTAATCACACAGAGGTTTCCAAAGTGCCTGCTAAACAAATCTGAGATTCTATTGGCTGCCCCTGAAGAGTTTGTAATAAATGTCCTTGCTGAGCCCAATTTCTGGGATTCATTCCAATATATTATATTGTATTTGGTTTAATCTTTTTGCAGTGGAGAATTATAACATTATTGGTTTCATAAAATGTTATATACTTTTAAAATAATTCAGTGCAGATAAGTATAAATGAAAGATGAAAAATAAGCCTTAATCTATCACCCAAAATAATTTCTCCCAGTATTTATAAACATTATTTGACATTTCTTAATGTGTAAGTAAAAGTACAGATCATCATAAAAAACTATATTATACCATTTTAATTAGTAATATTAAATTTAATTAAGCCTAGGCTGAGTAATAAAAAGGGACAGAAGTAAAATCAAAAAAGAAAATTGCTAAACATTGCCACAAGATATATTTATAACTAAATGTTTTCTCCAAATATATTTAAAAAGTGAAAAGCTGAAATAGGAGTGATTATTTTGTTAAGTACTCATTTAACTTTGGACAGTATATTGTAAAGAAGGGATTTTTTACCTTAGCCCCTCCTACTTCTATATTTTTTTAAATTTTTATTATTTTTTAAACACCAGGGTTGTTAACATTTATATTCTATTTTATAATCAGAATCCCCATAGTTCATTAACCCTGGTACTATATTTTAATAGACTCAGAGCTCCCTAATAGACATTTTTACACAGTTTATTTTTTCATTTGGGAAGACTATGTGGATTCCTGTTGTAGATGATCAGATTTTGACCTCAGATAAAATTTTTCCCCTTACACTTCACTCTTTGAAAGCCAGTTTTTCTTCTCTGAGCTCTTTCAGAACCATTCCTTCCTAATTCCTTTGACACAATAAAGAACTCTTCGTTTTGAACTCTTTCTGTATTTTCCTCTTGTCACAAAAGGCTCTGGTCTGCCCTGATATGTGTTCCTTCCCTCTGTGTGACTGGTATGTCTCTGTCTCTGTGTTTGTGCGTTTTATGCATAAATCCTGTGTGAGTTCCCTTCTGGGTAGGGAGTGTTTCAGCCAGCAGACTACCCAACTGATCCACAGGAGCTCCAAAGTCTGCAATCTTTTCTCACATTGGTCCTCTTCCAACTCCCTTTGATCAAAATAATAGGGAATTCCCCTGTACCTGATTGGACACATTTTTACAATTCTGTATCATGGAATCAGGCATTGATTCTCACTGTGGCAAAGGGCACTGTTGCTTCCCTTTCCTTTTTCCATCAACCTCAACTACTTGATATTCTCTAGTGTCCAGGAATTAGACACTAAAATGACTACATCATTTTCTTTCTCTCAAAACTGTAAGGAGATGAGGTACCAGCTTTAACAAGATAAGACAATCAGATATAATTGGATTGTTCTTAAGCCTATTATGAGTAAGTGCATGAGGATAATTAAAAAGGAATTAAACATTCTTGTGGCAGCAAATTTAGCAATAATTTCATCTGCTCTGTTTTTGTTCTAAAATTATGGAACATATTTTTGCTTAAACGGACATCTTTGAAATAGATCTTTTGGCATTGTCATAAAAGACTATGTACCTCTAATTTTTTTCTGTGATAGTCTTAATGGTTTTGAACCATACTAAATATGTAGTAACCAGCAACATAAGCACTACTTCTCACATTGCTCATAACATATTTTAAAAGGTTTTTAATTTTCTCATTTCCCCAATACCACCTCCCAATCAGAATTACTGCTGATAAATGACCTCTATTCCTTCATATTGAGAATATTTTAGGCCATAAGAAAAGAATTAAGCAAATTTTCTTCCTATATTTTTCAACATTTTTGTCTCTAGGTTTGACCCTTGCCTTTGATGAGAAGAGAAGCTTCTTCCCAATTCATCTTTCCCTGTGCTTTTTCTTTTTTTCATTGTGAAATAATCCAAACAGAAAAATACAAATGCCAATAAAATAGACATCTACATATGAATCACCTTGACTCAACAAATATTAGGAGTTTGCCAGATCTGCTTTAGATTTTTAAAAGATAGATATAATTTTTATATTTTTTGTGTTTATTAGTGAGATTGACCAAGAAATTTTCTTATTGTATTGTACTATTTTGGAATAGAAGTTATATTAACTTCATAAAATGAATTAAAGATCTTTCTTTCATTATCTCTAATTGGAATATGTATTAAATGAAGTATTGGGAAAATGTCAGTGTATTAGTAAAATTTATATTATAATAAGTTCTTTGTGTGTATGTGGGGAGGTTGCCATTCCCTATTTATCTATTTTTAAAATAATTTTCAAAATTTATTCAGGTTTTATATTTGTAGTTAAATTTGAAAAGTTATAAACTTATAATAGTTTATCTGTCTTTGAAGATATTGGCTAAAGTCATAGAATTACTTAAACATATTTTAAAATTATTATGCCTGCCTTGTAAATCTATATTATATCTCAAATTATTTTCTACTTTTTGTTTTTATTAATGTTCATTTATGCCATCTCTCACAAGAGGTATGCCTATTTTATTAATATAATAAAAGAAAAACTATTTTGTTCTTTTTTTCTATTTCATAAATGCCTTCCCTTAATTTTACAATCTTTAATTTCTTCATCTCAAGTTTTTATTCTCTTGTTCATTTATTAACTTCTTGATTTGTACATTTAACCTGTGAATTTTAAATATTTTTCCATTCTCTAAAATATAAAGTTTACCTTTAAAACTAATTTAGCTGCATTTTACAAATTTTGGCATTATCATTCAGAATCCAAATATTTTGTAATTTTTATTGCAAATTATTTCCTTTAACTTATGATACACTTAGAAATGTGCTTTTTGAATGCACAAATATATATATATAATGGTATGAGAGGACTGGACCATTGCTATGTGGAAAGAAAGACAAGGTTTTATATTATTATTCAGTATTTGTTGAGACTCACCAGTCATTTATTTTTGTTTTGTTTTTGTTTTCTTATTGTCCTTTGAGTGCTGAAAAAACTTTGCTTTCTCTTAAGGTCTCAGTGCAGTGCCCTATGTTAAATTCATTGGTTCAGGATAGATTATTGAATTGCTGAAGTCCTCTATATTCTTAAGACAAGTTTTTTGTCTGATACTGCAATTTCTGATTAAATATGTTAATGCTTCCTACTGGCATTGTACAATACCAATTTCTCTTTTTAATTCTCTTAATGTTAGATTTTGAGTACTATACTGTTTAAATGGAAGAAGGCTAATAAGGTCATTGTATTTTCCAAGTGAATTATTTTTTTTTTACACTTAAGCAATGACCTTTTTCATGCCCAATAAGATTTTTTTTTACATTTATTTTGTCTGATGTTAATGTTATAGTATTGTTTTGTTGTTGTTGTTATTTTGAATATCTGTCTAGTATTTCTTAGTTTATCTCTTCATTTTTATCCATTCCATACAATTTTATTTTAAATATATGTATTGTAAGCATCATATAATTAGATTATATTACTTTTAAAATCAAATACAGTAATTCATTTATATTTATATAATTGTATTGGAGTTAATTTTTTTTTAAATTTCCTCTTTTTATATGCCTTCCACTTGATTGATTGAATTTTCTTTCCATGAATTTATTTGGAAAATATGAATCTTTTTTTTTCAGATGGCTATCTGATAGAGTTTTAAAGTAATAGTCTGTGTCTCTCTTTTCCTCAAACAATGCCAATCACACCTTTCCATGTTGCATGCAATTATTGTCTACTCTTTTATTTCCACTTTGTTTTAACTAGCATTAGATATTAGCATTATTTTTCACCGGTAAGTTTATTTGGAGTTACTCAAGTCTATTAGTCTTTTAGTTTACCATTGCTTTAGCTACCCACTCATTCCTTCTTAAATTTAATTTCTTTATTTGTTGAGAACATTTACTGTTATTTCAACAAGATTCTCTAAGGGATAGAGTTTCCATTTTGGATACTAAAAATGTTCTTGTATCATTGCCATTTTGGGAAACTTTGTTTTTAATGAAATTCTAGAGGGACACTTATTTTTTTCTTGGCTCACTGAAGATATTTCACTATCATTTGTTATCTGTTGATGGTAAGGTTTCTGTATCTTATTGTCATCCCTTTAGAGGCAATCTATTTTTGTTCAGAATTGTTCTAAAATATTCTCTTTATCTTTGATGTCTTGTGGTTTCAATGTTACAGTAAGGCATTTGTCCTTCAGATTTAGAGTATTGCTTTATCTGAGGATTTGTCATTTTTCCAATTCTAAAAATTTCAGCCATCAGCTCTTCAAATATTGCCTCTGTGCTATCTGTTGTGTTTTCTCAGTTTGAAACTCCTATAGCTGTGCATTCAGACTGCTTATTCCATTCCCTGTCTTTCATCCTGTGTTCTGTTTTTTCACTCATTTTATATGCTGTATTCTAAATATTTTTATCAACTCTATATTTAATAATTATTTCTTCTGCTTTGTTCATGGAATATTTAAAGAAATTTTTTAAAAACTAATTTTGTCAGAAGTTCTATATGGTTATATTTCAATCTTGCCTATTTTTTACCCTAGTGTCCTATTTTTCATAATGGTTTTTATTCCTTCTTTTGTCTCTAATTATTTAAAACAAGAGCCAACAGTTTTTCTGTAAGAGGACAACGAGGCAAAACTGTAGACTTTGCAGGTCATGTGATTCCTGTCATAACTATTCAGTTCTGAAATGTAGTCCAAAGGCAGACCTAGACAATATCTAAACAATTTAACTGTATCTAGCTCAGAAACCATAGTTTACTGACCCCTGATTTAAAATATATTCTATTGAAATCACATTCAAATGGTTCTCTTAATTCAACTAACTAAGACTAGTAATTCTTCTATTTGATGCATCAGCTGACTGTCCCTCATGATAGATTATTTTCTTGTGTCATAATTTTTTTTTTTGCAAGTGAGCAAGAGGGAGAGACAGGCAGATAGAAAAGACAGAGAGTGTGAGAGGTATACAGGGACAGAAAGGAAGTGAAAGAAATTAGAAGCATCAATTTGTGGTTGCATCACTTTAGTTGTTCATTGATTGCTTTCTCATATGTGCCTTGACTGAGGGGCTCCTGCTGAGCCAGTGACCCCTTGTGATTTTGGGCTCAAGCCAGCAACCATGGGTCAGGTCAATGGCCTCATGCTCAAGCTGGCAACCCCATACTCACCAAATGAATCCATGTTCAAGCTAGTGACCTCAGCATTTTGAACCTGGGTCTTCAATGTCCCTGGTCAGTGCTCTATCCACTGTGCCACCACCTGGTCAGGCATTGTGTCATAATTTTGAGTTATGAACTCTGCATACAGCCTTCTTTTGGAGGTCAGTGTGCCTTGAGTTGTAGAATATCCTTCAAACCACACTGGCATTTCAGACTTTGCAGCTAATATTTTGACAAAGGATTGCTTTTTACATTATTACCCTCAAAATATCCTGCATAAGAATCTTCTGAGATAATCCAGTGCTTGGTGCTCTCCCTGATGCGTGGGGAGCACTCAGCTACCAGTACTACCATTATCCCTGTTAAAATTAACAGCACTGTTGTTATTCATTCTATATATCATAGAATCCATAAGTATTGTAATTGTTATCATTTATGCTCCCAGAGTTTTTGAAAATTCTGGTTAAGTGCAAGGACATAGTTAAAATACTTCTTTCTCTAGCACTGGTATCTTAGAATAAAAAGTAAAAAATATAGCTTATATTGAGTGAAGTATGCATTATGAAAATTAAAGACCACTAAGGCAAGACAAAAACACAAGCTTTGAGAGTTCCTTCTGAAATACATTTTTAAAGGGATAGAATTTTATATATTCATGATTATATGTGTGTGTGTGTTCAAAATATACATATATTGTATTTGTGTGTACATGTGCATGATTTTTCATCTAGAGTAAACTCACGCCTCTTGCTTTTTATGACAGGACACTTGAAATGGACCAAAGCTGAGGACATTGATATAGAAACCCCAGGATCTATTCTTGTCAACACTAACTTGAGGGCATTAATAAATAAACATACATTTGCTTCCTTACCTCAGCATTTTCAACAATACCTCCTGCTTTTGCTCCCAGAAGTGGATAGACAGGTAAGTAGAAGTTTAGACATTTTATATTAGTCACTAGTTATATTATTATTATTATGAAGTGGCAAGTCTATTATCGAAGATGATAGATGAGTGGATAAACCATTTTATAATAATATATTTATGTAATTTATATACTTATTGTTAGCATTGGTGTATTTGTTTAAACTGCCAAAACAAAATCATCTTTATTCTCTCAGTAGTGAGCCAATTCAAAATATAAAATGTAGCACATTGCCATAGTATGAAAACAATAGACCTCCCCACATTGGGAATGAAAAACAAAGAAATTCAACATTCAATTATCAAATAAATCTTTGAGGTAGCTGTTCCCTTGCCCGGAGGGAATATTGAAGTGCAGCAATAAAAAGCCAGGGTTTCTAAGAAATTATGTAAATGTTTTTACTCTCAACTCTTTCCAAAAAGCATTTAAAATTTGTTTGCAGTTGCCTTCTGAGAGTCTATTATGAATATGATAGGCTATAAATAATCACCTTTTATCTTTTTTTTAGTGTAACTGAAAATGATTTACATATATTTTTGTACTTAAAAACACTTCTAAAATAGAGAAATAGAAATATAGACCCGTGATAGCAGGCATCAACTGTCTTCTAAAGCTGTTTCCTTAGAAAAGAGAAAAGACATCATTACATAAATTTTTATTAAATTTCACAAAAATTAGTAAATGGTAAATAGGAAACAGTCCCTTGTGATTCTCATTTCAGTAAATTTTGACACTGTTTATAGTTTCCAGTTGATGGACATAGGGTGTATATGTTTATGAATTTGTATCTCAACATGATAGGTACATCCATAAATTGAAATGATCAAGATTGATTCAGTATTTCCACATAACATTGAATAATTTTTTTAGCTTTTTATTTGTTTCTGTTTCTACTCACTTACCCCCTTCCATACATACTTAAAATGTGTTGAGCTATATAGTTTTATATCATTTTATATATCTCTTTGGTAGAGATTACTGTTAATATTTTTGGAAAAATATTGTTTTCATTTTGTGTACATTTTTGTTTAGGATTTAGCCTTCATTCTACAAAAATCATTTAATATTTACTATGAATTTGATGTTTTAAATGCTTTGGAATAATGGAAAGATAACAAGTGACTTTTAAACTTTTATGAATACATAGGCTATATTTGTAATAATTGGATACATAGGCTATATTTGTAATAATCAAAATGTGATCTAGAAGCAGATAAGTTTAAGGGGAAAAGCACAGTGTATTGAGTTTTCATATGCAGAAGGAAAGAAATCAGAGACAAATTTAAGACTGGGTCTTGAAATATAGGCAGATTTTGAAAAAATGATGGAAATATACCAAGTGAAAGTTTCAAAGATACAAAATTAAGAGCTAACTTAGGGGACGTCTGGAATTTAGGTAAAATGGTACAAGTGAACCTGGGGAGACAAATTTGAAGCTGAATTTGAAAGATGCTTATGTATGAGGCTAAAGAGTTCTGAACAGTGTTCTCCCTGTGTTTGCAGTACAAATCCATTGAGTGCTTTTGAGTAGAGCTGTAATATATAATATCGTTGCCTTTTAAGAAAATTATTCTGGCAGTGCTAAAAAGGAATGTTAGAGATGGGAAGCATGAAAGTGAAAGGGGTGGTTAGACAGCAATTTTAGTTGTTCCAAAAAGGCAAAATGAGGGCTTGAATTTGGAAAATAGCATTGAAATAAAAGAGGAGGAGGATAATATCGTTATTATCCACATCATCATCATCCAGAGGTAGCAGTTTTACATTTTGTAAAATGACAGTTGGAGTAAGATACAGAAAGAAGCCACTGATGACTCTTGATTTCAAGCTTGTGTGACTGAGAATTGTGTTCAGGAAATAAGAAAAACTTGTGTGTGTGTGTTGACTGATTTTTTAATTATATACTGTTTCCTCCACTTCAACATCCATGTGGTATACTGTCTTTGCAGTTCTATCTCCAGCTCCTGGAATAGGGTTTCACATATACAAGATGCCCAATAAATCTCTTTAGAATGAGAAATGACACATTGTCAGGTTTAGTCAGATACTTCAGTAACCCAGAAGGCTAGTCTAAACCCAGTATTTTATTCAACCTGTTACAGTTTCTGTTACTCAGTTTTTTCTAGTCACTGTGAGAAAATAAATGAGTAAGCACAATAGCTGTCACAAATAAAAGTTCATCAGGAAATTATTTATTCAAGAAATATTTATTGACTGTGTATTCTGTGCTGAATACACTTTGCTAAATATAGAGGATACAAGAATGAACCTTCTAGAGGAGTAACAGATAGAGGGAAAAACAACCTCATGCTAATATTCTGTACAACATACTCTTTCCTCATCACTAGGGAAGGAGTCTAATAACTGGATAGAATGACACCAAATTTAGTATATGACTGGGCAAAGCAATATAGATGTCAACATGGAAGACCAGAGAATGTCCTCGGATGGTACAGAGGATAATGAACTTTAGTCTGAAAGCAGTATTGGAGATGATTTCATGGTAGAAAGAATACTTGAATGTTCAAGGACTAATAGGTGTTTTATAAGCAGAAGCAAAGGACATTGAATTTTACAGAGAGAGAGCATGTCATTTACAAAGACTAGCTGCTTGTGTGTACCAGATGATTCAGCAGTTCAGTAAGACTAGACCAGGGCAAAGAGGTGCGATACTATGTTGAAGGGTAGTGTGGTTGTCAACCTTGGTGACCTGGTTGCAGTCTAAGCTCTTTGACCTTTTTCTGAAAGGAATGGGTACCATCAGAGACTTTTCAAATGACAAATGGCATGCATAGAATGATTTATACAAATAGTTTAGTGCCTGGATAGAGGGGAGGAAAGAACATACAAAGGACAAGTAAATAAACTGTTTTCTCTTAATAGCCAGTAGCCCTGTGAATGATGGGTTGGACAGGCAGAAAGGGAAGGCACAGGGGAACTTGTTAAGAGACAGTTGTAGTAGTTGAGATCTGTGATAAGGGTCTGACCTTGAGCTTTGGCCTTGGAAATGAAAAGAAATGACTGAATTCCAGGCATACTTTCAACCCAGATGAATAGGAATAAATGACAGATTCCCTGTGAGATGGAGCTGTAAAAAGTCTAGAAGGCAACTAGATATTTTATCTAGGGCGACTTAGGAGGACAAAAAGACTCTATGATTCCATCAATATTTGATACCAACAAATTTAGAGCAGTCTCTCTGTCTTGAGGTGAGCTCAGCCCTCTCTCCTGCTACCAAAATTGTGATGTTTCAGTTTAGCTTATAGATATCCAAATGGGAACAAATACCACTATTTTGGGGACAGAATCATTAGAAAGGCATGGAAATGTGCATCTAATTGCATATATTTATTTGAGTCTGTGGAAGGTACTATAATTATGTGAAATACCTGAGAATTTTACTTGTGTGGAAACTTGTCTTCACATATTTATATAGACTTTGAAATTCTCAGTTGCCTTGTTTCCTTCCTTTGACTGGCCCAGGTTTCTGCCTGATTTCTCCCCAGAAGCAGTCCTGCAGGACCTCCTACTCTGGCCCATATGAAGCCAGGGTTCATTGTATTGTTACATCTTTAAAATATGATAAGCTCGGTTTTCCATTTATCCTGCTAGTGCCAACTATTATTAAACTAGCCTGGCCGGTATTTTGTTTTCCTGTACTTGTACTTTTCTTTCTTTTTAAGAGGTTATTTTTATTTTAGGTTACTTTTTTTATTTGCTCCTGGTTGTTTTATAATTATTATCACATCTAGTTTTATAATTAATTTTACTCTCCACACATTATGTTGCAAACAACATAAAATGGAACTCAAACTGACAACTATAAAGGAGATTTATTAGCTCAGGTAATTGGAAGAGTAATGTTAGAGTGGGCTTCCAATTGTTGGTCCTGGTTTCAGTTATTGTTAAGGACCCATTTAATTATTATTTAATGAATTCACTTTAAATCTCCTCCCTTGTTGTTGTTACTGTTCTAAACCTGAATCCTTTGTGAGATGATGACAATCTGAATCAAAAAAATAAAAAATGGGTACTTGCCTCTTAGTTCATATTTATGAAGAAAATATTTCTATTTCAATATTTCAAAGGAAAGACCTAAGAGTCACACTAAAGGTACTACTTAGATCACATGACCACCTCTGAAGTCACGATGCTAGCCAAGAAAATGAAATATGCAAATTGGTTTAAAGCAACCAGACCTCCTCTTGAACTTTAAAAGTAAAATGGTGCACTGCAGTGAAGGTCAGAAATAATTCAGAAACCTAATTATAGGAGGTTCCATTAGAAGGATATGTAATGAGGATGGGATGGGGAGAAACTTGGTAGTCAAGTAACAATGCTCACTATAGGAATGAACTAGGTATCAAGTTTAGTTTTAACATGTGGGGCTGAGATGCTTCCACTGCTATATGAAATGTTCAGAAATGATGATACATTCAGGTTTTGGGACTGGATAAAATGGAGTCAGTGATAAAATCTACATAGATTCTAGTGTCAGCTGGGGGTTTGAGGCAACTGAGAGATACATATTCATTCCACAGGAATACAGGTATTTGTGAGAGAGTGTGGATAACAAAGAGTATGGGACAAAGCTAGGGAAGAGACAGAAAATGCTAATCCATGAGAAATCGTAATATGGACATTACATACTGGCACAGTAGCATATGGACATTAGGAGGTCATTGAGGAGTAAGATGAATGTCTTCCCTTTGTCCCTCTAGATCCATCCTTCAACCTTCTTCACTCTGCTTAGCTCTAGGAGGCTAACTCATATATGGACTACTTCATCAGAGGGCCTGTGTCTTCTGTTATTTTTTTATTTTTTTTTATTTTTCTTAAGTCAAAAGCAAGGAGGCAGAGAGACAGACTCTTGCATGTGCCCTGACCAGGATCTACCCAGCTAGCCCCCTTCCAGACAATGCTCTGCCCATCTGGGGCTGTTGCTCCATTGCCAGCAACAACTATTTTAGCACCTGAGGTGAGGCCATGGAACCATTCTTAGTGCCTAGGGGCAACTTGCTCAAACCAAGCCATGCTGCGGGAGGGCAAGAGATAGAAAGAAGGGAGAGGGTGAGGGGTGGAGAAACAGATGGCAACTTCTGTGTGCCCTGACCAGGAATCAAACTGGGATGTCCATGTGCTGGGCCGACACTCTACCACTGAGCCAACCAGCCAAGGCCTGTGTTGATTTTTAATTTTGAAATAATCATAAACTTTGGAAAACTTAACGATACATAGGGAATAGGTTTCCAACTTGATGATCCATTCTGTCCTTCCTCCTAATATATTATGACTCTATGATTTTATTTTCTACAAACAAGGACATTTTCTTGCATATGCACAATCCAAGCAATTAAGACCAGAAAATTAACAGTAATCAGTATTACTATGGGATTCTTAGACTCTATATAAGTTGAGCCTGTTGTCTCAATAATGTCACCTTTTAGCAACAAGATTCAGTGCAGAATTTGTCATTGCATTTAGTTGTCATGTCTCTTTATCTCCTTCATTCTGAACAGTTCTTCAGTTGTCACTAAACTTTCATGATTTTGACACTTTTGGAGTATGTGTGATGTTTCTTTGTGATTAGATTCAGATTAAGTATTTTTTGGAGGAATATGATAAATGGCACACAATTTTGATTTGTCTCAATACTTATGATGTTCACTTGATCATTTTATTAAAATGTATCTGCTGAGCTTCCTCAGTATAAAGTTACTTCTTCCCTGTTTGTAATTATATTTTATGAAGAGGTTTTTTCAAACTGTTTAAATATACTGTTCTTCCTTAGACTCTCAGTGTATTCATTTATTTATATCTATGTGGTTTCACAGTTCCCTATTTTCTCAGTAGGTTATTATGCTTGATAGTCCCTCATTTGGTCACTGGGAACCTATTCAAATAGTTCCTATGTCTTCTGACATTATTTTTGAGCACTTCATTACTTTGAAGTGCATCAGGTTGTCCTAGTCTTATCTTACATTTTCTTTGCCCTGGCCCTGGGTTGTCTTCTTTGTCCAGGGAGCCATGGTTCCCTTTAGTGGAGGATGGTATTTAGAAATCAAGATCTCACGAAATGTGCAGTCTTTGCTGTTAGTGTGTTGCTGCTCCCAGATTTAGAACAGAGTGATAAAATATACTAATATATTTCTAAGACAGAGCTAGGAGGTATAAATAGAATATGAATACATAGAACACATGCGTGTACATGCATGCATGTGTGAGCACCTTCTACTTCTGTGACTTGAGGAATGCCTAATAGAAAAAAAGAGTATAAGCCTAGTCACAATATATAAACATAAAATCATTTATATCTATATTTATTCATATATGTATTTCTATTTCTATAATTATTAGCTAAGCCATGAATTCACAGTAAAACCTGTAATATTAATCTAATACCCATCTTTCACTCCAGTTTTCTCCCTTTCGGTGGCTGTCCTATACTGACAGTGAGAAACCCTTAATATATCTAAATATTTGATTAATCCCCTTGCAGATACCACCCTGGTCACCATGCCCTGTGGATGGTCTCTACTGCGCCCAGACACTTACTCCATTAAAGGCTGCCTGCATGCCCATCTTGACTGGGCAGCCTCCCCTTCCTCCTTGACTTCTAACATTCATCTCAGGACACTCCTCATGCACATGCCATTCTCACCATGCTCTGCTTCTACAGCCATTCCTAGGCTTTCCCCACATGGGTACCTACCTTATCCTGCTAGGTCCTGTGACTATACCCTGGGCTATCATGAGCCCCCTCCATCTCTCCAGTATCACAGAGACCTACCCTGCTATAAGTTTAAGGCCTGAGTTGTTCAGGAGGAAAAAGAGAAGGCTCTCTTGGTTCTAACTGGGTTCAGCTTTTGGGGAGCCCCACAGAAGGCTGGGTAGAGAACGTGGAAAAATGCGATTGAGCCCCTCACTTGCCCTGCACACAAGCTGTATCCACTGACCAGCTCATATCAGACTGTCCTGTCTATACAGCACTCTGTATGTTTGGGTAAGCCCTTTCTCCCTTAGCTTTGAGATACTACCCCCCCTTTATTAGTTTTGGTTTACTGCACTATCCTCTGTGGTTTTTTGCACACTGACCACAGCTTTATAGTCACATTAATTTACACTCCTCAAATAATCCTAACTTGAATGAGCCCTCTGTGCCTCCTAGGTCTCCCATGTAACAACCTTTTGGGGAAGTCACAGTTCAAATCCTCAAGGAAGTAATAGTTCTAGAGGAGAGAGATGTAAAAACCTATAGTTACAGAATATGCCATGTGGTGGAATATGCACCATATGCACACCCAGGAAATCATTAAATTGTCTGTGGGAGTTAGAGAAGGCTTCATAGAGAAAGGGTTATATGAATTGGGTGTGGGGAGGTGGAGGAAGTTCACCAAGTTAAGAAGAATAGCAGGATATTCTAGCATAGGAAACAATGGGCGTCAATAATAAGAGTGGTTATGCACAATACTAGGCCTTCTACATAGATTCTCACTAATCCTTACACTAACTCTCCAAAGGGTTTGTTTGATCAGTCCTACTTTATACCCAACTTCTCCCAAGTTAAAATATGAGATCCAGGATTTGAACACAGATTTGGCTCACTCCCAAGTCATGCTCTTTTCCCCAACATGATGTGCCTCGCCCCCCAGACACACACAGAGGAGTGTATGATGTCTATTAACACGTGGTTGAGATGGCTGGGATATAGGGTCAGTTGAGGCTAGAAAGGCAAGTTGGAGCAAGCCTTTATAAAATACTTCATAGGTCATCAAGCAATAATATATTGAATATATTTTAAATATATTAAAATTTACATTAGAAGCGTGACATGCTCAGATTTATTATTTTAGAAACGGGGCTCCATGGAGGGATGAAGCCTAAAGCAGAGGAGGAAGATCCCCCCGCTTCCCACCTTGCTGTGGCTTAGCCACACTATCTTCCTTCCTGTCTCTCAAACCTCATTCTCTCTTAGCCTCTGTGCTTGCTGTCAGCTCTGTGCAAAATACTTTTCCGCTATCTTTTGACAAGGCCCTCATTCTCATCCACCAAATTATTCTCAGTGGCCTCTCCTCCCAAAGGCTTTTCTTGCCTCCCCTTCCATCTAATATAGTTTCATTAGTTGTTTTCTATCTGATTTTCCTGTTTACTTCCTTCCCTGTACCTACCATGAATCCATTCATCTTTCCCCATGAGAATAAAAGCCCCAGGATGGTGGCTTTGTTTCTTCTGTTCACTGTACCTGGCATGTACTAACTGCTCAGTAAATGGTTTCTGAATGAATAAATATAGGCTGGGAAATCATTTATATGGTTAGTTTAGTGTGTTGGTTAAACATAAGAACTTTAACCAACATTTCATTATAGAATGAAAAAGAAAGACCTAGTTAATGAGGCATTGTATCAGTTCATTAGAGGTGTCATAACAAAATACGGACTGGGTGGCCCCAAAACAGACATTTATTTTCTTACCATTCTAGATGCTGCAAGTCCACAGTGCTGGCATGTTTGGATTATCCTGAAGTTCTTTCCTTTTTCTTATTGGGTTCTTACTGGGTTTCTCTTTGCATCCACATCCCTGGTATCCCTTCCTCTTTTCATAAAGCCACCAGTCATATTGCATTAGCACCTCACCTGTGTGACCTCACTTACCTTTAATTTCCTCTTCAAATGCATTATCTCCAAACACGTTCGGGGGGTGAAGGTTTGAACATATGTTTTTGAAGTGACACAGTTCAGTCCAACACAAACATTTCAGAAATAAAATCATTAAGACTTGGGAATTGGGTTTGGGGGAGAAGGAGAAACTGAATACATATTTTTAGGCAGTAAGTGTTTATTGGACATTTGAGAATAGCAAAAGAATGGTACTGTATAAAGCTAGGTGGCTCTTGCTGGGTTGCTCCGTTATTTGGAGTGTCATCCTGATATGCCAAGGTGGTGAGTTTGATCCACAGTCAGGGCACATACGAAGAATCAAACAATGGCCTGACCAGGCGGTGGCACAGTGGATAGTGTTGGACTGGGATGCGGAAGACCCAGGTTCGAGACCCCGAGCTCGCCAGCTTGACCGCAGGCCCATCTGGCTTGAGCAAAAGCTTGCCAGCTTGGACCCAAGGTCACTGGCTCCAGCAAGGGGTGGCTTGGTCTGCTGAAGGTCCGCGGTCAAGGCACATGTGAGAAAGCAATTCATGAACAACTAAGGTGTCGAAACGGCAACGTAAAACTAGTGATTGATGCTTCTCACCTCTCTTTGTTCCTGTCTGTCTGTTCCTATCTATCCCTCTCTCTGACTCTCTCCCTGTCCCTGTAAAAAATAAAAAATAAAATAATCAACCAATGAATGCATGAATAAATGGAACAACATTTCAATGTTTCTCTCTCTCCCCCTCTCCCTCATCCCTTTCCTCTTTTCTCCCCACCTCCATCCTCCTCTCCTTCTCCATCACTTCTTTTCCCCCTCTCCCTTCATTCCTCTCTCTCTCTCTGTAAAATCAATAAATAAAAATAGTGTTTAAAGCTAGGTTATACTTAAACATGTTTTTGCTTTAAAAATTGAGGCAGTTCCTGGGAGAAATTAAACATGAAAGAAATGATTTGATTTATTGAGCAGTTTTAGAATATATGGGAAGGAAAGGGGATTGGAGGAGAAGCTGGTTTAAGTTTTAGAAAGTGCTGATTTATCAGATCAGAGAGAAGAGAATGAGTGAAGAAATAACTAAGTGGGAACTCAGGATTTTTCAGCTGTGCGGTGGTGTATTTGATCAGAGACTAGAGGTCTAGAGGTTTCAGGAGGGTAAAATGGCTTTGGAATACAGCTTGATTGATTGTTCTGTGGTTTCATCCTGAGAAAGAAGTTGTTGCTGAACAGCTTTGAGGCCCCATTTGAGGCTTGGTGAGGGTGGACACAGTTCGTCTACTGTGTTTTACACCCCAGTAATGCTAAATGTTTGTGCATTTAGCTTGGTAATAGATGTGCCAGAAGTTGGGCTTTATGAAGGTTGGAGTTTACAGAGGTTCAAATTGGAGTAGCTGAGAGATATTAGTATACTTGTGAAATGCTTGCAGAAGTGTTGTTGATTATGGGGTTCAGGTTGGATAAGGAAAAAAGTAAGGTCAGAGGAACTGGAATAAGTAGAGGTCTCAGGAAGAGGAAAATGGGAGTTAAATGAAGAAATACATGTGTTGACTGGTGTTATAGAGTCTCAAAATATCAGGTTTAGGTAAACACGTGGGTTAAAAGTCCTCTTGTTGGCTATAGTATTTAAGTTCAGAGATCAAAAATAAAGAAACCAAGGAGTCAGAGCAGCACTGGTCAATGCCAGTGAACAGGTAGACTTGCAGCTAGTTCCTCATTCAGCCCCCAAGTATGATATTGGTTAAATAAATTCAGTGCTTGGGTTTCTGGCCATGCATGTCTTTGTGCACGGCTCTCTAAGATAAGCTGGGAGAATTTTTAGAACCTCCTTGATTATGCATAAAAGATCCTTCTTTCTCTAAGGATTTGTACTTTATAAACTATATCTACATAGAACCATTTATGACCTTTTTAAAATATATGGCAGCTAGTGGAATATATTTCAATTAAAAAAAAGTGAAGTCATATTTAGGTTTTTATTACATTTTTAAATTGAACATCACTAATGAATAGGTTGCTGTCATTTCTGTCATCTGTGTCATTTCTAAGTAATGTTCAGTTTTGCCCTCATTTGGTGGTATCGGGGCAATCGGGCTGTCTCTCCAAATACTTGTAAGACCATTCCCCAACTGCTTCTAAATAAATTATGCCTATTATTTTTTCCCAAATGTTAATTGCAGCATTTCAATCCATCCTTACTGACCTCCCAGTTTCGTCCTGTATTCATAGCTGTGTGGCTGTGGTCTGTTCAATGATTAGCCACTGAAGGATATGTACTGTGTAGGCTCTTTAAAATCCTATCTAGCTCTGTGCTCCTCAGGTTTTTGCACTCACTGGCAATAATACACATAATTTTAACTGTGAAGAATGTCATTAAACTAAAATGGAACATTTACACAGTCCCTTTTGCAGAGAATTTTGGACTAGGAAAATGAATGTGTATGTCAGACATTTTACAGCACATGAGAATGTGATTTATTGATATCTGATGGCTCTGTTGGCATCAGTGTATATATTTAAAGAAGTCACACAGCCTTTATAAATGCAAATGGGAAATGGCTTTCCATCTTTTTCCTCGATGGAAATAGCTCATACATTTGCAATAACTCAGGCTCTTCTTAGAGATTGCTCTATGTACTGTATATATTGATTTAAAAATTATACAGTTATTTTATTCTACAAATAGCATATATAATGAAATGTCAGTTTACCTAACAGATTACAAAAATTCAAAATGCATTAAAGATATGTAAAAATACTAGTATCTTAAGCCTTTAGATAAAAGTAAGTGTGTACTTGAGCTGTAATTATTTTAATGGAACTGACACTTTGGTTTTTTTCCTGCTTCTAAAAGCATATCTTAAAGTACTTAGGATATTCAATATTCCTTCTAGCCTAAGTCACTTACTAGTGATAGTAAATCATACAGGGCCAAAGATTCCATGGTCTAAACCATGCCTGAAGTTTTTTATTCTTGCCATTTGAGCTTTATGCTTATGAAAGGAAGTGATTTCATTTGAATAGTATTGATTTCTTAGCTATCTGGATAGTTAACATCAAATCCTGTTTGTCTGTATCTACCTCAATATATGTAGAATGTATCAGCTGGATTGAATTGTGGATGATCAAGTAATTGCATGTAACAGGTAATCCAACAAATTACAGTTCTAGGAAGCAGGCAGTTAACTGAGGCGCACTTGCTTCCTTAAGCTGGAAAACATCCCATCCATGTATGGAACCACTTCTTCCTCTTTTATATTGGACACCTGACAGGGTGTGTCTGAGAAGACACGTTAGCTTAATCCCACCACTCCCATATCAAGTCATTCAATATTTAACCTTGTTACTTAATATTTACATAATTACCTTTGTTGTTAAGTAAATAATTTAATAATATATGTCAGGGTAACAGCTGTCAGTTTATGTCGGAATGGAAAATAAGGAACTTCAACCTTGTTTTATTATAGAAATAACTAAAAGTTGAGAAAGGGAGTCATGCATGTTGAAGATTACACATTAGTTTCTGTCATCTTAATAAAGGACATTTCTAATTCAAAGATCACCATGAACCTTTATAAACAGGTGTTATACAGTGATTCACCTCTAAAGTAGACTCAAAAGTGAAAAGGAAGAAAACTGACTTTCTTATCAAGTCACCTTTAGAACCCTTAGTAGTTATTAAATACTGTTCAAAAATAGGTGCCTAAAAATTACTTTGATTCCATTTGTACCATTTCTTAAAGATCATTGTCAAGGGATAAAGAATCAATTATAAGCATCAAGTGAACACTATAGTAATGTTTGAAACTCTGGATTAAGGTGGCAGAATAAGTATGTATATTTAATTCCCTTTCTGGCTTCTAACTTCTCATTAGAATGAATTGGCTTTTTTTTTTTTTTCATTATTGTCTTTCTTTATTAGCCCTGGAACCTAGGGGAAGAATGTTATTCAGATGCCAAATATGGTGAGGAGTTTCTGCAGGAGATAATGAAGGCAAGACTAGATTGAGCTAAGAGATTACTAAAATGAAAGTGAGTGCCTGGAAAGGTACGGATGCTCTTTGTGGGATCTGACCTAAAGGGTCTGTGGATTGGCCCTACACAGACCCAGCTCTGAGCCATCAAGACCAGAGGACAAGGTGAAGCCTTCACTGCGAGCAAGTCTTCGTACTGGTCCTGCTCTCTGGAAATCTGCTTTAGGAGTTAGTCTCTAAGCCGAAGGATCCCACCGCAGAACACATTCTAATCTTTGTTTGCTAGTGGGTTGCCTTGTGTTCTGTGTTC
This sequence comes from Rhynchonycteris naso, assembly GCA_037038555.1. Lineage (NCBI taxonomy): Eukaryota > Metazoa > Chordata > Mammalia > Chiroptera > Emballonuridae > Rhynchonycteris > Rhynchonycteris naso. Next base: position 163,351,755 of record CM072999.1, on the reverse strand, counting down.
AAAGGCTAGCTGTTTGCTAGCTAAAGGGAGGTCTGACCTCACTGATGTATCCTTAAATATACTGCTCACAAAAATTAGGGGATATTTTATTGCTTCATATTCATTTTGAAAAATCTTCTAATTTTTGTGAGCAGTGTGTATGGTTAAGACATTTTTTTTACTAAAGAAACCATTCCTATTCCTCAAAAGTGCTAAACCTATACTTGGGCAGAAGCATCAATGAGGCAAACATACACTTTTTTCTGATCTTTGAAAGATTTACACAAGGTCCAAGAGGTTCTGACAGAAGCCATCTTGGTATCTAACACAGATCCAACACCTATTGACCTGTCTCAGAATAAAAAGACAAATCAGTAAGACATAGGAAAGACTTGGCAGTTCAAATAAAAGACCCCTTGTGACAACACAGAGAACAAGACCCTCACTGTATTTCTGAAACAGGGTAAAAATGATTTTGAAAATATCTACTAATAAACTGAAGGCGATTCAAAGAATTCAGTTGTTCTTTAAAATATATTTTCAGGGCACACAGGAGAAGTTTCCATATGCTTCTCCACACCTCCCCCTCTTGCTTCTCTTTCCCTCTCTCTCTTTCTTCTCCTTTCTTCCTGAAGCCATGGCTTGATTGGAGCGAGTTGACCCCGGGTCATGAGGATGGCTTCATGGCCTCTGCCTCAGGTGCTAAAATATGGCTCCGGTTGCAATGGAGCAAGGGCCCAATTGGGCAGAGCATCACTCTCTATTGGGCATGCTGGGTGGATCCTGGTTGGAGAGCATGCAGGAGTTTGTCTCTGCCTTCCCTCCTCTCACTATACACCCCCCCCCCACACACACACACATATGTATATATATATATAATTTTTTTCAATTTTATTAATTGAAGTTTTATGCTGGTCTATATAATGTTCTAGACACTGGGGCAATGTTCCACGAGACTGTCATGCATCTGCCTTCATCGAAGGTATAGTCCCGCAGGAGAAACAATATTGGAAATTGTACCTAGGAATAGATGTTGAAGGAGAAAGAGAAGGCTTATGATTGGGCATATGAGTGAGCTTGATGTTTGTAGTTCATTTATTTGGAAACAGTTTGATACTTTGCAATCTTAAAATCTCTTTGGCAGAGCTAGAACAATACTCAGTCTGTGTGATATTTCTCTGCATCACTGAGATGTGTTTTTACAGACTGACGGCTGGGAACAGATCCTGTGGGAAGAGATCCTGTGTACACTGGGCTTTATGATCTGTATTCACTTCAGGTAGTTCATCCCAACCTCTGTTTCCTCACTTGTATGCACTGATCAATGCTTCACTGCAGAACTCCAGAATTCTCTCTGTGATGCTCTGGTTCTCATTTTTGGTTCTCTGCTTTTCTTCCTCAGACTCCCAGCTTTAGTATCTTATTTGCCCAATAGATAGATGGTGCTATCACTTACTGAAGGAGGGAAAACTGTAAGAAGAACACCTTTTCATCTTGGGACATGTTGTATCTGAGGTGCATTTGTGAAATCAATATGAAAATTTTGAATAAGTTGGCTAGATAGATCTGAAGATTAAACAAGAATTTTAAGTTGGAGTTAATAAAAAGTTGGGAACCATCAACAAATAGGTGTTAATTAGAACCATTGATATAAATGATATGCATTATTGAATAGAGGAAAAAGAGGGCCAAGACTAAGACTTAAGATTTCCAAATCTTAATGGCCAAATAAAAGAGATTAAGTTTGCAAAAGAGACTGCAAAGTCATAGCCACTGAAATGAAGTAGAAGGAAACCAGAAGTGTGTATCACAAAGTCAAAGGGGTGAATATTTAAGGAGTAGGCTGAAATTTATATAATATTGAAGTAATGAATCAGATGAGCATGGAGAGTTAACCATCCAATATCACATATGCAGTTCACTACTAATCTTAACAAGAACTATTTTTGAGGCATAATAGAAGAAAACACCAGCTTGGAGTGGCTTCAGAAGTAAATGGAAGTAGAGAATTTGGATAGAACATTTTCTCTTCCCCTGCATGTACAGAGAAACAGAAATGAAGCAGTACATCTTAGAATTTCTTCAGTACATGAGGCCATTGTTCTTTTTAAAATTGCTAGTGTAATTGGGGTCTTTTTCTCATTAATAGAGTGTTTTGTTTTGTGTACATGTATATGAAAGATTTTCCTTAGCAATGTTATTTAACTTTTGATCATGTTTAATTGTTTTTTTATTTTATTTTATGTTTCACAGATAATCATTTCACTTACCAAGAATGATCTTTTTATTTCCTCCTTTTTAGTTAGTATAATATTTAGAACCATTTGTTTAGTAGGAAAGAAAGATTAGATTGGCATGTGGATTGAGTTAAAGATAAAAGGAAGTAGAGAATATAAATTTGTCTTTAAGAAATCTGGCTATGAAGTGGAAAGGACATCAGGGTAATTGAAACAGCATAATTTAAAGAGAAGGTGAAGGTTTTGCTTGTTTAATGCATATTTTTTTCACCTGGGAGAGGATTTAATAGATTTAGGGATCAAAGGGATAGGAGTCCTTTTGAGAGGGAGCAATTAAATAATCCAGATAAGAATGGAAGTTATGATGATCCCTGAAAACACAGGGATTGAGAAGGTAGTGATCCAAGTACCAGTGAGAGGTTTTCCTTAGAAAGGAAAGTGGGGAGGAAGTGGATGAAGAATATGGGCATGAAGTTACTAGTAGGAAGTCTAGGGGTTTCCCATCTGATCATTATGGTTCTTTTTCCCCTAGAGAATGAGAAATCAAAATAATGGATAGGTAGTGATGGGTAGGGTGAGCATAGGGAGGAATGTAAAAAACTTGAGAATGGAGTTTGAAATAGTCACTGAAGAGTGAGAAAGTTGAGTTCACTAAAAGAAGCACAGTAGGCTATCTGGAGAGTGACAAGTTGCTCACAGCTGACGGCATAATTGTCAAAGCTGTTTGCTTCAAAGAGTGAATTTTCCAAAGCACTGACTGTAGAATGGTAAGTTCCACCATGGATTGAGTTTTTGTCATATGAGTATCTTGAAATGAACAGGAGGGCAAAAATCTTAAGAACATCATGGAGCAGAAAATCTAAACTTGAAAAGAAAGACAATGATGCAAGGTGAGGTGAAAGTAAAGGGATAGTTGGCCAGCAGGAGTTCATAATGAGATCAAGAGTGTCCACAGTAGGAGTATGAGAGCAAATCAGCTGGAAAGAGGGTGCCAGGTCAGCATAATAGATGATAAAGGGTTATAGTGATCTAGCAGTTTGTGGTTTTTTCCCAGTCTCCTCCCCAAACATCTATAGTCTTTTGTCTTTTTTTTTTTTTTTTTTTTTTTTTTAGTTATTAGTAGCTCTATAGACAATTTGAGTTTCCCCTTATGATTTGGGGCTTTGTGTCAAGTTTGACAATATATTCCTGTATCAGTTTATACAAATACATTTCCAAGTAGTTTAATAATTTAAAATATATATATTTAAATATTTTTTCTGTAGATTTTTTTAAGTGTGAGTCCTGCAGTTAATTTTGTTTTTCTTTTCCAAGATCCTTTGTCTATTCTGGGGCCCTGGTTCCTTATGTATTTTAGGACCAGCCTGTCATTTTCAGTAAAGAAGCCAACTGGAATTTTGATGGGAATTATTTTAAATCTGTAGATTACTTTGGAGAGTATTGTTATCTTAACAACATTAAGGCCTTGGATCTATCAACCTTGATGTCTTTCCATTTATTTAAATCTTTAATTTCTCTCAACTATGTTTTTTAGTTTTTAGAGTGTATGCTTTTATTTATTTTGTTAAATTTATTCTTCACTATTTCATTATTTTTAATGTAATTATAAATGTATTTTTCTTTATTTCATTTTTGAATTGATGAGCTATCAAGTGTTGCTGTCATGTGGTTTCTTTATAAATGACAAGTCATTTTTCTCCTTTTAAAATTTTCTCTTTGGCTTTCAGCATTTTTACTATGATGTATCTAGTGGTTTATCTCTTTATGTTTATCCTTCTTAAAGCATGTTGAGATTCTTTGATTTGTAGATTAACTTTTTTGTTAAATTTGAGAAATTTTGTCTGTTACTCTTGTTATCCATTTGTTGGTGCACTTTATTGTGTCCCACATTTCTCTGAGGCTCTGTTTTATTTATTTTTTATTCTTTTTTCTCTCTATTCTTTAGAATGTATAATCTCTGTTGCTCTGTCTTCACATTTGCTGATACTTCCTCCTGCTAGGTCCCATTTATTATTGACCCCCTCTCATGACATTTTTATTTTAATATTTTACTTTTTAATTCAAAATTTTCAGTTGGTTTTTTCTTTATTATTATATTTCTATTGATATTCTCTATTTAATGAAATACTGTCATCATGTATTCTTCAATATATATAAGCATGATTTACTTCAGTTATTTCAAGATAGTTGTAATGGCCACTTTGAAGCTTTTTTTGTGTAAATTCAATATCAGTCATCTTATAAGCAGTTTTCTTGCCTGGTAGCTTTCAAGTCTGTGGGTCACTTTTCTTCTTTTGTGTGTGTGTGTGTGTGTCCATGTGTGTGTGTATCCATGTGTCCATCCTTATCCTTCTCCTTCCCTCTCCCTTTCCCTTGCTTTTCCTTTCCTTCCCCTTCAAGATTTTATTTTCTCTCTTTCCCCTATCCTCTCCTCCCCTCTTCCTTCTCTTTCTCTAGGCATTTTAAGTTATATCTTGTATCATCTGTATACCGATTCTACAGCCCCCTTCTCCAGGGAATTTTTGTTGTTGATTTATTATTAATTTGATTAGAGACTTTCCTGGATTATTTAAGCGGAATTTATTTTCTCGGCTATGTAAAACCTCTGATGTTGCTTCTCAAAGGGCAAAGTCTTGGCCATGATCATAGTCTTGATGGAATTCTCTTTTTTCTTTCCCTGATGTGTCTGTTAAAAGCTTATAAATACCTGTGTTAAATGTAATCTTTAAATTATTTTTACTTAAAAAAGGAGAGTACTTATAATGGTAACTTTATTATTATTTATCATAATTTTGAGGGGTTTGTATTTCCTTTGGGGAATGGGGTAATTAATTTGCAATAGATTTTCAAATTATATCTGTCATTCATAAACATTGTAAGCCTACTTCTAAGTGTTCTGTTTCCATGGTAATCAATGGAATTAAATTGATGCATAGGGAGTTCAGAGGTTATGATGGTACTTAGAATATGTTTAATCTTTTTTCCTGCCTAGAGTAATATTTTTATCAAGCCTTTAGAGATTTGATTTTATTAATTGATTTTTTAATGCTAAAATATTGGTAATTTGCATCTGTTGTTTTTTACATAGAAATATCATTAAATGTTAAGAGAAATAAAGAATTTATTAATGTATGGTTGATGAAATGATTCAGTTTTCCTGTTTTCTTTAATCTTCTCTTGGGATTGTTTCCAGAATATTACTTTTTGTACTCTGTGTTTTCTTTTAAATTATTCATCAAATGTTTTATCTATTCAGAGATTGCATTAAATGGAAAAGAAGAGCTAGAAAAAAAAATCTGTTAAACAGGATTGGATAAACTCATTGATACTCAGATATTATTTGATATGTTTAACAGCTTAGGTATATTAATATAATTCAATAATTAGTATACATTTGATTCTTAAGGAAGAATGACTATTTTGCTTTTTGGAGTATATTAAAATACATATACATATATTTCATATTACAAAAGACAAAGTAACTTTATATCAATAATGAAGCTACATTTATTGTGTTTTTAATGCAAACTAAATGTGTTTCATTTGGGAAGTAAAAATACTGTGGTACCATCCCACTAACATTATATGGCTCCACTTCAAATCTTAAAGATATACCACATTTTTAAAACTTTGACTGAAAATATTTTTTTATAACAAATGTGTTTGACAACTTTATCTAAATTTTAAACTGTGGTCAGTTAATTCCTATAAGCTTTTACTTTGTATAAAATGAAGCATAATTAGCAGCAAAATTAAGTTTTTACTCTAGATTTTTAAAAACAGAGGACAATATAACTTTGGGTGATGGGTATGCAACATAATTGAATGATAATATAACCTGGAGATGTTTTCTTTGAATATATGTACCCTGATTTATTAATATCACCCCACTAAAATTAATAAAAGAAAAGTAAATAAAAAAAGTAAAAAAACATATGCTAAATAACAGATATGGTAATTGCTAAAAATGTTAAGCCTCCATTGTTTTGAGCAAGCCCCCAAGTTTACCTTGGCCATTTCTGATTTTGTCAATCCTGGGTCTTCCTTAGTTGTTACATTTATTTTTCTTATTGTTCTATAGGTCAGCTATTTCTTAATGTGAGGGAGTCATAGAAAGAAAACATAATTATTCCTTTATTTTTATGTAAATTTTTAAAAGTATAACATGCATACAGATAAAAGCCCATCTGATACCTCTATAGTTTCAATCCATAGTATATCATCTGTATATTGTATTGTGACTTTACCACCCAAAGTCAAGTCCCCATCTGTGACCACTTATCTCCCTTTTACCCTCTTTTACCTCCCCCACTCTTCTCGCCCTTGGTGATCACCATATGTTGTCTGTGGAATCTGATGAACAAAAGAAACAAACACACAAAATTAAAACAGACTCACAGACAGAAAAAACAGACTGACAGCTGTAAGAGAGGAGGGTTCTTGGGGACTGGGTGAAAAGGTGAAGGGATATAGCGCACACACACACACACACATACACACACACACACACACACAAAACCTTGGAAGTCTTCCTTTTTCACTTCAGTAAATACTTCAGTAAATACTCAGAGGAACCCACATCCTTACTTTTGTTACTATCAACTAGTGTGATCTGTTTTTTAACTTTATACAAATCAAGATATTCAGTGTGTACCCTATTTAATTAAGTTTAATATTTTTAGTGAGATATGTGCATTTTGTTGTATGTGGCGATTACATTGTTTAAGTCAGACAATTCTTGTAGAGCTCTCTCAGTTTTTAATTCCTGAGTCTCTCTTCTCTTCTCTCTGTAGGATCTCTAGTTGCCTATCTTCGATGTCACTGATTCTTTCCTCTATTTGGCTTGTTCTATTAGCTAAACTTTCTACCTCAGTCTTCAATTCATGTACTGTGTTCTTCATTTCTGTTTTAAAAGTTTCAACCTTCTTTCTGAGCTCATTATGTTGTTACTGTTGGTGTTTTCTCCCATCTCATTGAGTATTTTTAGAACTTCAATTTTGAATTCTCTATTATTTAGCTCCAAGGTTTCCATGTGATTTGAGATTTTTTTTCTGGAGATTTTCCTTTTTCTTTCTGAACTATGTCTCTGGCTTGTGTAGCCATGGTATTTAAATTCTTCTTCTTTGGTGACATTTGGAAGTGGTATTGTTAAGAACCCTAACAAAAACAAACAACTAAAAAAATTAATATAGCACAATAAAAATATAAAAATTAAAAAATTATAACAAGTAGAAAAGAAAAACCACAGTAAACAAAGATTTGAAAACAAAAAACCCTCAAAAACAAACAAAACACTCACAAAAAAATAGAGAATAAAAATATTAAAGAAAATGGAATTCAAAAGAGAAAGAGGAAAAAAGAATAAGTAGGAAAAAAGAAAATAAAAAAAGGATAAATAAATTTTAGTTTTGAGCAGTTTCTTCCAGTAGATATCACTGTATCACTCTGTGAAGTTCCTGGGTTGTCCTTGGTTGAGATGTTACTGTCACATGATGTCAACAGGGTCATAGTGCATTGGTGGGTGGGGTATGTTGTGAAGACTTTATGGCTTCTTCTTTAAGGCTTCAGCTTTCCAGCTTTCTGGCTGTAGCAATGGTGATCTCAGGTCTCCATGTGCTCCTCCTACATCTCAACAGACCTGGGAAACAGATGCAAAGCACTGCTGTTCTTCAGGGGAGAGAGTGGCTCTGGAGAGCTAGCTGTGGGGTTTGTCTCTGCCACTCTCCTTACCAGAAGATGAGGGATACGGGATCTGGGAGGCTGGGGGTCAAACTTGAGCTTTCTCCGTCTCTGCTGAGTGTGGGTTGTGGGCAGACCACAGTAATACTGGCTGTGACCCCATACTATGGCTGCTTTGGTTTATCTGCCCCTCTATCTCACTGCTCCTCCCAGCAGAAGGAGACCCAGTCATTCTGGGTTTTCCTCTCCATACCCCTCAGACAAAATACAGATAGCTTGGGCTTCCCTCTTCCCTTTAGTTTGGCAGAGAAAAAAAAAAAAAAAAGCAGTTCCCCCAGCTTTGTCTCCTCCCCAGATCCACCTCGAATGCATTAATCTTCTGCCCCCTTTTCAACCTGTCCCACCTTTAGTCTATTTGGTGCATGGATCTTTCAGGTGCGCCTCTGACTGGGATTCCTTCGCTGCATTATAGTTGTTTAGTTTGATGAATTTCAAGGGGAGATATCAGGAGTATCTCTCACGTCACCATTACTTTGACTTCCCTCCTGAATCTTCTAATCCATGAATATAGCTTGTTTTCTTTTTATGTCTTTAATTTCTCTCCGTAATGTTTGATAGTTTCCTTAAAAAGGTCTTACACATTTTAAAAGATAGAAAGGTCTTTTATATTTTATTAGATGTGTTCCTGCATATTGGCTGTTTTTTGTTACTATTCTAAATTGTTTTTATTTTTTGTTGATGATATAGAAATACATTTTTGTATACAGTGTGTCCTTAAAGTCATGGTGCGCTTTTGACCGGTCACAGGTCAAAAGTGCACTATGACTTTATGGACACACAGTATTTATTTTTCTCAATAAAGATGCTAGCTTACCTATTAATTCTAAAGTGTATAGTTTCTTTTGGATTCTCTGCATATATAATATAATTGTCTGTAACAATTACAGTTTTGTTTATTTTTTTAAAAACTGATATCCTTGCTTCATTTATTGCATTGGATAATACCTTCAATACAGTGTTGAATAGAAGTGGTAATAGCTTCCATTGGTATCTTGTTTTAATCCCAGGAAAAAAGAGATTTTCTTGTTTCACTTTATAGAGGAAGCTTAATATAGATTTTTAAATATGAGCTTTTTATAATATTAATGAAGTTTGTACTTTTTCTAGTTTTCTGAGTTTTAATCACAAATGGTATTTTCTCTGTCTGTTAAGATGATTGTTTTCTCCTGTATTATATTAGTGTGGTAAATGACCAATTGCTTTTTCATACTTTAAACAAGGTTTATATTCCTAGAACAAACAGAACACAAACACATACATCTAAATATAATTTGTTAATATTTTGCTTAGGATTTTACATTTATGAATAAGGGGGAGAAATTGGCCTGTCATATTCCTTTTTGGTAATGTCTTTGTCAGGTTAGTAAAAGTAATGCTGGCCTTTTTTTTTTTAATTTCTTTTTATTGTATTCATTTTAGAGAGGAGACACAGAGTGAGAGAGAGAGAGAGAGAGAGAGAGAGAAAGAAAGAGAGAAAGGGGGGAGGATCTGGAAGCATCAACTTCCATACGTGCCTTGACCAGACCATCGCAGGGTTTTGAACTGGCGACCTCAGTGTTCCCAGGTCAATGCTTTATCCACTGCGCCACCACAGGTCAGGCAAATGCTGGCCTTTTAAAATCAGTAAATATTCTATTTGATGGGAAAAATTTTATAAGATTACTGCTTTTCAAACTGGAAAAATTTACTTGTAATGTTATCTAGACCTGGAGATCTCCATGTGGAAAACTTTTAATTACAGATTCAATTTACTTAATAGATGTAGAACTCCTTTTAAATTCAGTCAGTCTTTATTAAATTTTTTGAGAATTAAAAAAAATAACAGTTCCATTGAAGTGTAGTGGACATAAAATATACTGCACTCATTGAAAATGTGCAAGCTGATGTATTTTTACATACATATACACCCAGGAAACCAGTCCTACAATTAAGATGCTGAATAGATTAATCACCCCAAAGAATTTCCCCATACCCTCTGACTCTATATGACAGTAAGCCTTACAATCTATAATCATTTTATGCCCCCATTCCCCCTTTTTACTTAAGTCTTTTAAAATTTTTTTTAGTGTTTTGTAATTTTCTGTGTACAGCAGGGATTTTCAACCTCCGCACTCATGAATCATCCTCTGTTGGGGTGCAGAATGGGCTTAGGGAGGCTGTCCTGTACATTGTAGGATGTTTCCAACACACCTGTCGTCTACACACTAGATATCTGTAAGATTCCATTCCTTTCATCCTAACAATTGCAAATATTCTATAGGTACACAGTAGAATCCTACTGAGCCATAAAAATGAAGGAAATATTACCCTTTGTGACAGCTCGGGTGGACCTGAAGAGCATTATGCTAAGTAAAATAAGCCAGTCAGAGAAGGACAGGTACCATACAATTTCATGCAAATGTAGAACCTAATAAACCAAATGAATTAACAAGTAAAATAGAGATAAATTCATAGACAAAGAGCAGGCTGTCAGAGAGTGGGTTGAGGAACTGGTTGAAGGGGTGGAGGGACTGAGCAAAAAAGAATAAAAAGAAACTCGTGGACATAGACAACAGTGTGGTGATTGCTGAGGGGAGGTGGGAAATAAATGGTGATGGACAGAGACTTAGGGTGGTGAACACACAATACAGTGTACAGATGATGTGTTATGGAATTGTGCACCTAAAACCTATGTAATGTTGTTAACCAGTGTCACCCCAATACATACAGTAAAAAAGGATAACTGTTTTAAAAATAAATTTAAAAAATTATATAAAAACAAAGAACATATTGTCTAGATATTAATGGCCCCTGAGGGACAGGTCTCCTGAGGCTGCAAGCTGGAGAACACTGGTATAGAGGATCTTACACATTTTTTTTTAATTTTTTTAAATTTTATTCATTTTTTTAGAGAGGAGACAGAGAGAGAGAGAGAGAGAGAGAGAGAGAGAGAGAGAGAGAAAGGGGGGAGGACCTGGAAGCATTAACTCCCATATGTGCCTTGACCAGACCAGTGCAGGGTTTTGAACTGACGACCTCAGTGTTCCCAGGTCGACACTTTATCCACTGCGCCACCACAGGTCAGGCACACATTTTTTTATCTGAATTTTTTCCAAAGTAGTATTCACACTAATGTTACAGTATCTTTCAAAAATTTCATTTTCTATTTAGTGATGGCATGGATTTGTATGGATTGCAATCCAACAATTATGCTAAATTTTTTATTAATGCAAATAATTATTGTCAACTTAGAAAAAGGAATTTGAGTGGGCTCTTTAAAATATATGTTATGAAAATGGCCAGTAAGCATGTGAAAAGTTGCTCATAAAATAAACACAAATGAGTCTGACCTGTGGTGACACAGTGGATAAAGCGTCGACCTGGGAACACTGAGGTCACCAGTTCAAAACCCTGCACTGGTCTGGTCAAGGCACTTATGGGAGTTGATGCTTCTAGCTCCTCCCCCCTTTTTCACTCTCTCTCTCACTCTCTGTCTCCTCTCTAAAATGAATAAATAAAAAGAAATTTAAAAAAACAAAGAAAGAAAAGAATTGTATTTAAGAAAAATAAACAGAAATGAAACACAAATACATATCCAGGAAGATGGCTAGTATTACAAGCAGACATAACAAATGTCAGTAAGGAAATGAAGCACATAGAACTCTTGCTTTCGTGGGAGTGTACAACCACTTTGGAAAATAGTTTGGCAATATTAAAGTCTACATTTATACCCAACAACAACAACAACAACAAATATATATATATATATATGTTTACCAAAAGAGATGAGCAGCCTGACCTGTGGTGGCACAGTGGATAAAGCGTCGACCTGGGAACATTGAGGTCGCCAGTTCAAAACCCTGCACTGGTCTGGTCAAGGCACATGTGGGAGTTGATGCTTCCAGCTCCTCCCCCTTTTCTCTCTTTCTCTCTTTCTCTCTCTCATTCTCTCTCACTCTGTGTCTCCTCTCTAAAATGAATAAAATAAAAATAAAATAAATTAAAAAAAAAAAGAGATGAGCAAAAATGTTTACAGCTATACTGTCCATATAGCCATAAGACTCAAAATTTGGAAACTACTAAAATGCCTATTAACAGCAGAATGGATAAATAAACTTCTGTGTAGTATTCCAGTGTTCAAATGTACTACAACGAGAGTGAACAAAGTACTTGTGTATGCAACAGAGTGGGTGAAATTTACAAACAAGTTGAGCATAAGTGCCCAATATAAAAGTATACATACTATGTAACTTTATCTCTATAAAGGTTAAATACCAGTAAAACTTATCTGTGGTGTTATATTATCCTTGGAGAGTAGTACCAGGATTTGGCACCTCTGAGTGCTATTACTGTTGTTCTGTTTCTTCATCTGGATGCTGACAACATGAGAGGGTTCAGTTTGGGAGAATGAATCAAGCTAGATATTTGAAATCTGCTCACTTTCACTTTCTCTATGTTATACTTCAATGAAAACTTGTAAATATTATTAAAAAACAAAACAAAAAAAACCACTACTCTTCTTCCCATACTTTGGCTCTGCAATGGCCAGTGGCCAGTCTATTCTGTCACACCTGCAATTAGAGTTATCTTTCTCTTCCTCACCACTACTTCCCATTCACCTCTATTCCTATCACTACCCTGGCTCACATGTCCTGAGGTTGGTGTGTCTGACTTAAAGCTGATTGTGTACAAAGTATTATTTTTACCTCTATTTGTACCTTGTTTCATTGGGAACTCATTTAGAGTCAGATAGGAAACCGTATTTAATATTAGGTCCAGTTTTCAAAAATTACACCCACATTTGAAATATATTGTCTAGGCCCTGGCTGGGAGCTCAGTGGATAGAGCACTGTCCTGGCATATAGCCATCCTGGGTACAATTCACAGTTCTCAATTTTCGACTCTTGATTCTTGGTCAGGGTATGTAGGAGTAGCACCCATCTGCTTCTCCCCCCTCCCTCTTCCCCTTCTTTCCCTCTCCCTCTTCCCCTTCCTACAGCCAGTGGCTCAATTGTTTCAAGCATCAAGTGTGGCTTTGGGCACTGAGTGTAGCTCCATCAGAGCGACAGCCTCAGGTGCTAAAAATAGCTCAGTACTGGGGTATCCACCTCCAGGTGTGTTTGCCAGACACTGGTTGGGGCACAGGCAGGAGTCTGCCTCATTGTTTCTCCTCCTCTGCCCTAAAAAACGAAAAGAAGGAAGGAAGGGAGGGACGGAGGGAGGAAGGAAGGGAGGAGAGAGGGAAAGAAGGAGGGAAGAGGAAGGGAGGGAAAAAAAAGAGATGTATTGTCTACACAGAATTGTTTATAACTTAATTTTTTTCAATTTTCTTTTTCACTTGATCATAGAGAAAAGAATGTCTCTGAGCTTTTAAATATATGTTCAGACACAAAAAATAGACTGTTCTCTTTTAATCTGACTAAGACATATACAGTTGTTCCTCACCATATAACAGTTCACTTTTGTGGTCTCACTGTATCATGGATTTTTAAATTGTATATATCCAATTTTGTATCACAAATTTTTTGCTATATCATGGGATTTTGTGGTATAGAGGTATTTTTATATATTTTAATTATTTTGTGGTAAAATAAGCATTTTCTAGCTTAAAAAATTAAAGACAATATAAACAAATATAAAATATTAATTAAAACATTAAAAGAATAGTAAATTGAAATAAAGCCTTAAAAAATATATAAATAATAAAATCAATATAAGGTTGCTACTTCATGGATTTTTGCCTATCATGGGGGGTTCTGGAACCTAACCCCCAGAACAGACAAGGGACCTCTGTATTATTGATTCCAACAAATATAAATTTTCCTTGAATTTTTGTCTTTGATTTGATTATCTAATTTTGAATTTCCTAATTATTTAGATACAAATATGCTGGTGAATATTTTTTTAAATTTTACTTTCTTATTGTTTCTTTCAAACATGCAAGCTTTGTGCATTAAATTACTGCCTTTAACCATATGAAGATACATGGATCTTTCCGTTTATTTGAATATTTTAACTTTTAATCCATATCTTTATTGAATATTTGGGAAATATTGTTTGTTTAATTGTTTTTGGAAAACAAAAATTTTACCAAGCTTCATTTTATAAAATATTTTTAATTGGTGATAAAATAAATTTATATATAAAGCACTATTGTTTATGTATATTATTGCATTATTTTCACTAGCATTTTAAAATAGCCTTACTTTATTTTTTCAGCTTATTATTTCATTTAGATTTTCTGTTTAGTTTTCTGTGTTTTAGTCCAAGAGTAGTTTTGTCATTTCAGAATGAATATCATGGTTTTTCTTGGATTGATTTCTAAATTAACTGAATTACATCTTATTTTGTAAACAGATGTTCAAATTTATTTTATTGCCATGATTTCTCTATTCTTTTTGGTGAAATATTTCATTTTTTTAAATTTGTAATGTCCCTAGCTTTCACAGTTGTTCTTTATTTTGCCTTTATATGCAAATTTGATGAATATTCTACCCATTTAATTTTTGATTTGATTTTGTGCCATATGCTTCTAACAAGCTTCCAAAATATACATGATATTCTTCCAAACTTTAGTTTGGCTCCCCTTCCCTAATTGTATACAATATTTATATAATTGCAGTTTATCCCTGTTTATGAGATAAGAATCAGATTATGGACTATCTGTACTTCCAAATAAACTAATTGTTAACTTGTCAGGATATGGTTATTATTTAATTAGATGGAAACATTTTTCAGTTATTATGATAATGAATTGTATCATTGGTAACTGATTTTTAAACAGCTTGGAATTTTAAAAGCCACTCATTGCCTTTATCACTGGAATAAAATGCTGTCATTGACTTGATTGTTTGCACTTAGGTCAGATGTGTTCTGTGGATGAGAGCATATGGTGTGATTAGATCACTCTGTGTTTTTGTGGGTGTCACTGGGTATTCCTGCAGAGGCAGTGCGGCATTTTTACAGTATTGCTTTCCTAAGAATTCCTCTCGGGGGTCCCACATTCGCAGATTTTGGTCCAGTCACTTGAATATCATTCAGCAATACAAAACGTCTGTCAAAAAGATTAAAATTCTATTCATTATTACAGTTGCTGGAGAAAACCGTAGTGTAGTTAAGAAATCCGCAATCCTTATTTTGTTATATTCTCATAGTATATGAAATTGATTAACTAGTTTCACATACTCCTGTAATTTCTAGTTTATGGACAATCGGTTTTTCTTTAGGTATTATTATTTGCTTGCTGAGATAAGAATAGAATTAAAGGGAAATTAAATAATGGTTTGGCAAAAATTTGAGAACTGTCATTGATCTACAGTTGCTACTAGTTTGCTAGAATTCTCATATTCTTTTTAAAGTATGTTCATAGTAGTTTGCTCTTTGTTTTCCAGCTTATATATTTATTGCAAGATATGTGCATTAGATATTCACCCTTTATTAATGATAGAGAATGTGAATGATAGGTGTGTTAGTGATTTCCCTATTTAATGAAAGAGTACATTATAATTTTGAAGGCTGGATGTTTGTCACTGCTGGTATTTACATTGCCTCACCAAAATAAGCTTGATGTTTCTTAAAATTACTTGTTTACCTGAACATAGAAATAAGAAATATGGAAGAATGTGGGTTATTGGAAAACAGGCTAATCATTCAATGACATTTTTCTATTTTGGAATGCTCTTCTGTTTCACCTGTAGATAGTTGAGAAAATGAGCTTCCTTTCTACCATCCAAAAACAAAAGCTCCTCTAATGTCTTTAAGCTACATACTTTGCCTAATAGACTTCTTAGCTATCCTGAATACCACAGTATTTTTAGCTCAGAGCCTCAAGAAAGGCTGCTTGCTGGGAGTCTGAAATTCTTGAAATTTTATGCAGTTTTTTTTTTGCATGTACGTGTGTGCATGCACATGTATGCATGCATGTGATCTTACATTTGTCTGTTTATTTTCAGGGTGTATTCTTCAAAGTAGAGGCTATGTTGTAATAGAGTTTCAGAAAAGGTAGCTTCAATGTAATAGCAGTGTTTTTTTTTTTTCATGTAATAGTGCACAAGTAGATAGTCAGTCCTTGGGGATTGGGCAGTTCTAGCCTTTTAAGTTAATTATTTTCAAAGGTTGAAGCTGGGACATCCGTGTTCTGGCTCAAGGATTATGTAAAGCAAGATTACAACATAACATTTACATCGTACGAAGTACACATGTCACATTGGCTCTCATTCCTTTGTTGAGATCTTACTCTCATGGTCACATCTAACTGCAAGGGAGTCTGGGAAATATCATTTCTCATTCTATTCAAATCTATGTGCTTGTTAATATGCAAGAATGAAGGACAGATGAATCCTGGGAGACAGTTTAGTCTGCCATACAGAGTTTCCATCCACAGTTTTTATCAAATATGGAAAAGGCAGTGTGAATCCAAAATGTTTAAAACTACTGATATAGATAGAATAAAAGTTCTCTAAAGCAAGGATCCTATATTTATTTATTTAATTTTTTTTGAATTTATTGGGATGACATTGGTTTGCAAAACCATACAAGTTTCAAGTGCACAACTCAATAAACCACTATCTGCCCACTGCATCATGTGCCCTCCACCCAAACAATGTCCCTTTTTGTCCCCATTTCCCTCCCCATGTCCACCTTCACCTAGAACCCCCTTGCATTTCTCTCTGGCTATCACCACACTGTTGACTGTGTCTATTGGTTATGTATAGAGGTTTTTTGACTAATCCCTTTACCTTCTTTCATTCAGTACCACCACCTCCCTTCCCCTTGACAGCAGTCAGTATGTTTCATGTGTTCATGTCTTTATTTCTATTTTGTTCATCAGTTTATTTTGTTTATTAGATTCCACATGTAAGTGATATCTTGTGGTATTTGTCTTTCTCTGACTGGTTTATTTCACTTAGCACAATAATCTCCAGGGCCATCCATGCTGTCACAAAAGGGTAAGATTTTCTTCTTTTTTATGGTTGTGTAGTACCTATTCTGTAAATGTGCCATAGCTTTTTTATCCACTCATCTTCTGATGGACGCTTGGGCTGTTTTTAGATCTTGGTTATTGTAAATAACATTGCAATGAACATAGGGGTGCATATATGCTTTCAAATTATGGTTTCGGGAGGTTTTTTTTTGTTTTTTTTTTTTAGCTAGACACTGGGAAAGGAATAGACATGGACAGACAGGAAGGAAGAGAGATGAGAACCATCAACTGTAGTTGTAGCACTTTTGTTGTTCATTGATTGCTTTCTCATATGTGCCTTGACTGGGGAGCGCCAGCTGAGCCAGTGACCCCTTGCTCAAGCCAGCGATCTTGGGCTCAAGCTGGCGACCTTGGACGTAAAGCCAGAGACCTTTGGGCTCAAGCCAGCAACCTTTGGGCTCAGGACAGCTACCATGGTGTCATATCTATGGTTCCATGCTCAAGCCGGTGACCTCAGGGCTTCAAACCTGGGTCCTCCACATCCCAGGTCAATGTTCTATCTACTGTGACACTGTGTGTTCAGGATCTGTTTCAGGAATCTTAAGATATAATCTGAGAAGATCACTGGGTCAAAAGGCAGTTTCATTTATAATTTTTTGAGGAAACTCCCATGCTGTTTCACATAGTGGCAGCACCCATCCACATTCACACCTGCAGTGCATGAGGGTTCCCTTTTATTTTTAAATTTCTTTTTATTCATTTTAGAGAGGAGACAGAGAGTGAGAGAGAGAAAGAAAGAGGGAGAGAGAAAGGGGGAGGAACTGGAAGCATCAACTCCCATATGTGCCTTGACCAGACCAGTGCAGGGTTTTGAACTGGCGACCTCAGTGTTCCCAGGTTGTCGCTTTATCCACTGCGCCACCACAGGTCAGGTGAGGGTTCCCTTTTATCCACACCCTCACCAGCACTTGTTGTTTCTTGACTTATTGATGACAGTCATTCTGTCACTGATACATCAGACAAGGGATTAATATCCAAAATTTATGAAGAATTTATACAACTCAACACCAGAAAGACAAAGAAATGACCGCATTTTGAAATACGTATTTTAAAAGACTTATTATTAACTTTAAAGTCATAGAAAAGAAAACATTTCTATACACATATTTTCCAAATATGTAAATAACATATTGTAATGATGATGTACAAGAGAAACATAAGTCATTAGTAGAATCTTAAGTGTCCCAGTATGTAAGTGGTCAAACCTGAGCATCTGTGAAGGCATGATAGAGAATAGAATAGTGCACACATATATAGAAAGACTGTGGTTGCCATAGTAGCAGTTGGAGACCGGCACTGTCAATAGAAATTGGAAATTAACTTCAGTAATGCAGTTTTTCACAAACAACTTTTATGAAAGTTCTAAACACATCAAATTGTATTACTTTCTCAAAATACACATTGGGTACCTTCCTAGAAAGAAAATTCAGAATATATTAAAACCCACATGAAATGATGGTGTTATCTTTTTGTCTTGGATCATCTTAGCAGGTACTTTGCTTGCTTGTGTGTCCATTGAGTCATTTGTAAGGCATTTGGGAAGCAGGACAGTTCTCCATTGTGTGTGACGGTGTGCACATTGAGAGTCTCTGCATCTTTTTTGTCTACTAAAGACCAGGAATGCCCCATCATGTGAAAAATACCTTGCCCCCCACACATACTTCAAATGTCATCTCTTATTTTTAAAATGTTTTCCCCCAGAAGTCCTCCCCACTTTTGGCTCTTCCGTTTCATCATTGGTAACTGTATACTCAGACACACACTCTAGTCCTTTGCATCTCTGCAGGGTCAGCTCACGTGGTTTAGTACAGCCACCTTCAAGGATGCAGATTGCCTTCGGTGCAGGTGGCCAGAGCTCATAAAATCTCACTGCGCATTGATTTTGTCAGCGCCTGCTTTCATCCTAACTCTTTTTCACCCTATTTTTATTAAGTGGTGCCCTTTAGGGCTTGATCTTCAGGATCAGTGTCATTTTTCCTCCTTTGTTCCTACCTATGTCATAGACTATTGGATCTGGAAGAAACATTAGAGATCTTTTATTTTAATCACTTCATTTTACAAACCTTTTAAATGAGTTACATATGGTTACAGTAACTTGCCCAGGGACATATGGTTTGTTCTAACTCTAAAGCAGGCCAAGGATATTTCTTATTGCTCCCATATTTCCCTTGAGAAGCAAGCATCCTTTTTATTCTGTCCAAGTTTCCTCCAACTCAACTTTACACCACAGCTCATTTCCTGACTTGGTGGTGTTTTCTAGACCCCTGGTGTGTTGTCTCTGTACTGCCCACCCCACCACACCCAAGTTCCCCCATCCTTTATCCTGGCCCTTCTTTCTATGTAGCTCATAATGAATTCATACTAGAAGGACCTATGTCAGCTTTACTCTATTTTTGTTTGCTTAAATTTGCTTATTAGTGTTGAATCCATTTCTTGATAGGGACCATTTTGAGCCCCTTGTCCATTTTTTGATGATGGGTTTTATAAAAATTTATACTTGGTATAATTACTGAACTGGAAATAAGTTGAATGCAATGCTTTGAAATATAGTAAACATGAGAAAATGTGGCGGGAAGTTGGTCCCTATCTTCCCTCCGCACTTGGCCCAACAGTAAGTGACTCAGGACAAGGACATGAAGGTCAACTGCTACCTTGGTGTTTTACTTTTTAGTTCAGTGACTTCCAACCAGTGTGCTGAGAGAATTTTTAAAACTTGCAGTACCTGACTATTTAGTTAGGGACACTGACTGCTTTTCCCATCGATCATCAAATATTGTGAAAAATAAAATAATAACAGTCAACACAAGAATAGCCATCTGATGTGAATGAATCAGAATTATACCTGTTTTTTTGTCAGATCAGCAGAGAATATATATTTTGGTGTGCTGTAGAACTTTACTAGTTTATGCATGCCATGAGATGAAAAAGGTTGAAAATCACTGCTTTATTTTATTTCTGCTTCCCCATGAAGCACTTCATGGTGTCTGTACTCTGGGGCTGAGTACCATGTTGGACACCACAGATTTGACTCCTTACATGAGTTCTCTGAACTAACTACCTTAGGCAATAAGTTTTTTAAATTGAAGTTCTGGATCTGCATGACCTGAATGAGACTTCTTCTGCTCCATTTCCTCTGGGTTTTGGTCCTTATGGCTGCTTCTGAACCAGCAGGTGCCCTTTAACACACAGCAACTCCATTTCTAACGGTCTAAGACCAGTTTGGAACAGACAGGTCTACCGTGGACATTAGCATATGAAACAGCAGTAAGTCTTCACATTCTGCCCCAGTATCTCCTTGCTTGTTACATTCGTTTCTTTAAAGTGTCGTGTAGACATGTCGTCCACATTCAGTAGAGCCTCCTGTTGTTTCTCAAGCCGCAGTAACCTGAGGAGGTGATTGTGTTGTAGGGGGTGGGCCCAGTTTGGACTCGTAATTATTAAAAGCACAATGATTAATGCCTCAAACATCATCTTCCCATGGGTAATGTTTTTGTCATTACCAAGGTCTCTATTTTTAGCTTTAGCAAAGATAATATTTCTTTTTCATATTTATCAAATATTTGCAGAAAAGCCAATGCTATTAAAACTGATTTTATTTATGTTCTCTTTACATTTAAAAAGTATTGGGATCCACGTGATTGAAAAATTAAAATTTTGATATCTAGGTAAAGAGACATGTGGCAACTAATAGAAAAGAGAGAGAATGTGGCCATAATATCAGAACCCCTCCCCTGACTCCCAGTGAAGGCCCTGCATTTGAGCACACAACTCATTTAAAAGATTCTGGACTATGTACTCTAATTGATCAATGTCACCCTGTTAAAATTAATTGTCTAAACAAAAAAAAAGATTCCGGAGATCAAAGGCAAAAGTCAAACACAAGAAGTTGCATAGACCTCTTTTTTCTTTAATAAAGAAATTCTTAGTTTATGTGTGGGAAGTAACAAATAGTATTTAAATAATGTTTCAATGGCAGTTTTGTTAAAATGTCAGGGGCATGATTCCCAAAGGCCACTTTGTGTTCTAACTTCTGACAACAGGTTGAAAGTTCATTAAATTGCAATTTATAAAGACATGCCAATTTAGGGACAGAATAATAAAGTGGACTCCAGCTCAGCATTTCTGTAGTGCTCTGACTTGGTATAGGTACTGTAAGGCAGCTTTTCTTATAGGGAACATCAGCTGCAGAACATCATTTCCACAGAATATTCAGTGGAGAGCAGTGCTTTCAGGAGTTGCAGGCATGATGCGCCTCTGCATGTTGCAGGCTCCTGAGCTCTGTAGTGGAGAGTTGTTGGACTTTGTGTAAACAGAGTTTTTCAAGTTTATGCGATCATAAAACCTTTTCCTTCCCTGAGAGCATCTCCTGGATGTTCAGAGAATGTATTTGGGAAAGTGAAGAAGTAAAGCACCGGAGGTTTGGCATGTCACTTATCTGTGACATAAGTATTTCAAATATCTGGTGATGGATAGGCATTCTCTATTACTAATGAATGGAGAGTTGTATATCTTGGGATTTTCTTCTAGCTGCTCAGTGTCAGTGTGATTTAGGTGGCATGTTTGGCATTTTGTTATGAACATTTAAAGGGTGATTTAGAGTCTTATCTTTCTGAAACTCTACCCTTCTAGTGTGTTGCTGTAATGTGAACTGCTAGCTTATTCTTTGTATTGCAGTTCAATTTTTTTTCATGGTCTTTGGCTTTTTTATTCTTTATTTTTTGCAAGTGGAATTTCTTTCTCCAATAAACAGTACTCTAGCTTCAAAGTGGAAAATGTTTAAAGATTACTCAGTGTAATACTTTTTAGTTGTATCCGTTTGGCCTTGCTCAGGTTGCAAGAAATAGAGATCAGCTGACGGGGGGGCCCTGGGACTTTAAGTAATTACAGGGGAGGAGGAGGGAGCTTAACACACACTGACCTTTCTCTTCTTCTGCTGCTTGGTTCTGGGGTATCTTTGTTCCTTTCAAGATATCTCTTATGGTATTTCAGACCTTATCTCTTTCCCTGAAACAGTGAGGAGGTGATTAATTGCTTATTTGAAATCATAGAATGTTGCTCCGAGACAGCTTTGTCTCAGGCACTGATCTCTGGGCCAGTCAGCTAAGTAGTAAGGCTGATTCCGCTCAGGGAGCGAAGGGGCTGATTTCTCAGAAGGATGAGATCAGGTGACCAGCCCACACTAACACAGGAAAGCCCACCACATACTGTAGAGTCTCCAGCTCTGATACCTCGTTTCAAATCAGATAGTTCCTTCCAAATGTTGCTCCATAGATAGCACGACATCTATGTTCAGGTGACGTCAAGTTAAGAGGACATAACTTGAGAATTCTGAGATTCTCAAAAGAAGATCATAAACAAAGCAATAAACAATGGTTAGCGTTGTTATGTGTTACTCTTTAAAATTTCCCTTCTCGCTGGACAGTATGTGAAATTCTTTACATTTATTATTTCTAACTTGTGTAATAGCTTTGCCAAGTGCATTTGTCCTTCGCATTTAAGTAATGGGACAGACAGAGACCTAAAGCTGTTAGGAAGGGGGAGCACCTTCAGGCAGCTATGAAATGCTGAGAGAGGGCCAGCAGTCTAGCTTTTTAACTTTGAATCTAGCCCTCTCTCCATTGTAACATGCTGGTTTACTTACCAAAGGAGAATACCGGCAAATGTCATGCAAATAGAAAATTTTTTAAAAATTTCTTAATAGATATTAGATGAATCAGGATATGCATAAAATTTAAATCTTTCCAGAGTAGCCCTTCTATTTTATGGTTTGCACAAAGTGGATTGGTTTAATTTGAAAATAAACAATGTTCACACTTTGGAATGGCGTGTGATAGTACCATAACTCTGGTGTTGCTAACCACTAGAGCAGTGGTTCTTAACCTTTTCTGAGGTACTGAACCCACCAGTTTCATATGCGCATTCACCGAACCCTTCTTTAGTGATAAATAAAATGATTTTTCCCCCAAATTCAAGACATAGGTATATGTTTTTTCACTGGTGCACAAAATGAGCCATGCACGAACATCACCTTGCTCAAAGAACAAAACCAACTAAGTGCATGAACTCACAACAA
Source organism: Rhynchonycteris naso (assembly GCA_037038555.1). Taxonomy (NCBI): domain Eukaryota; kingdom Metazoa; phylum Chordata; class Mammalia; order Chiroptera; family Emballonuridae; genus Rhynchonycteris; species Rhynchonycteris naso. The sequence continues at coordinate 163,328,765 of CM072999.1, read as the reverse complement.
ATTACGGTATTACTTTATTCTGACCTTCATGGCAGAATGTCATGCAAATAGAAAATTTTTTGCATGACATTCTGCATGAAGTCCTATATTCTCTCCTCCTAGTCCTTAGGCAGACACGCTCATGCATGCGTGCATGCGCGCACACACACACACACACACACACACACAAAACACATACACTTAACTGATGATTTTCTCCCTCAACTGATAATGAACCCCTGAGACCAACTCATCAAACCCTTAGGGTTCGATAGAACCCAGGTTAAGAACCACTGGACTAGATGAAAGCTAAATCCTTTAGCAGTCTGGACACAATCTTTTTTCTCTTTGTTACCTTACATCAAAGACAGCAACGAAAAATAGCTGCTGCTGTCTGTTTCTTACAAAATTAGTTGTTTATGCACACTAACAAAAGTATATTTGGGGCACCATCATTAAAACACTAGACAGGGTTTTGCAGATACATCAAATATTGATACAGCTAAACTGCAACAAAACTAGTTCATTCAACAATATTTATTAAGCACCTACTTTGTCATGGTGTACAAATCCCAGGCCTCATGGTAATTACAGTCTGTTCACTCTTCATAATTCATCTTCTTTGATAATACTGCTTGAAGTCCTATATTCTCTCCTCCTAGTCCTTAGTCAGACACGCTCACGCATACATGTGTGTGCGCACGCACACACACACACACACACACAACACATACACTTAACTGATGATTTTCTCCCTCAACTGATAATAAAGAAGCAATCAAATGAGCTTTTTCATATCTTTTGTATTAGTTCTCTGTGCTGTGTAACACTCAGCTTAAAGTAGCACGTATTTATTTAATCTCGCCAGTTCCAGGGTTAGGAGGCTGGGCACAGATAGGCTCATTTCTCTGTTCAGATCATATCAGGTTGAAATCAGGCTGCAGTCTCATAGCCATTGGGATGCTCTCCCAAGCTCATTCAGATTGCTGGCAGATTTCCTTCCTTACAGCTGTAGGGTGGGTGCCCTCAGCTCTTAGAGGCTCCTTATCTCCATAGACAAATTCTCATATGGTTGTTCTTCTGCAAGGCCAGCAGGAGAGTGTTGCCACCTCCTTTGGTTAAGATGGAGTCTTTCATAAAATAGTTGAGAGACAGCCCCTCACCTTTCCCATTTTACATCGGCTAGAAGCCAGTGACAGGTTCTGACCTCATTTAAGGGAAGAAGGATTATATGAAGGTGTGACTCCATGGGGGTGCCCTTGGGTGTGTCTGTCACATCAGCTACCAAATATAATTATCATCATTATAGCTGAACTTCTTGAGATCTTTCCCTAAATCAGCATTATTCAAAGCATTTTATATTTATTGATTTAATTCTCACAAAAACTCAATGGAGTAAGTAGTTTGTTGTTCTCGGTTTAAAAATGATGACACTAAAGCATGGAGAGGTGGAGCCTTCTCAGGGAAGAATATCCATTAAAAAAATAAAGTAGCCTGACCAGGCAGTGGCGCAGTGGATAGAGCGTCGGACTGGGATGTGGAGGACCCAGGTTCGAGACCCTGAGATCGCCAGCTTGAGCGCTGGTCCATCTGGCTTGAGCAAAAGCTCGCCAACTTGGACCCAAGGTCACTGGCTCCAGCAAGGGGTTGCTCGGTCTGCTGAAGGCCCGCGGTCAAAGCACATGTGAGAAAGCAATCAATGAACAACTAAGGTGTCGCAACGGCAACAAAAAACTAATGATTGATGCTTCTCACCTCTCTCCGTTCCTGTCTGTCTGTCCCTATCTATCCCTCTCTCTGACTCTCTGTCCCTGTTAAAAAAAAAAAAAAAAGTAAAATGGTACAAACAACAGTAAACCTCAGTGCCACATACTCCGTCAGCTCCCACACTCTCCGCGGTTCCCTTCCTAGCAGGCTTCTTTGCATCCCTTTTCAGCCTTGGTAGGGTTCCTTCTTCACTCCGCCAGGACTCACTCATCCCCATTGCACATTTACTTCTCTGCCCAGAAGAGAATACCTCAGAGAATCCTTCCTGCACTCACATACACCTAGAACATTCTCACATTGTTTATGTTACTTTTCCTTTGGGGTCCTTAACACAATTTGTCATTACAACTTGAGAGGATAGTGACCCTATGTCTTTTGTTTTTGTTTTGCTGCTGCTGTTGTTTTAGTCCTAGCACATAAAGGCTTTGAGTGGCAGAATGAATGCCTGCATGCTAATCAGGAAATCCTGTATAATGGGAAAGGTTTATTCTGGATGGGGGTGGGGGGATGAATCAAATCCTGCTTCAAATAATTATAGTTGTTATTGCTAGTATTGAGCAATTAAAAAGATTGGAAGCCATTGTGAAATTGGGCAGAGGAGAAAAGACAAAGATATTAACAGGCTGCAAAGGGGGAATTTAAGGCATACTAGGTACCTTGGCCTGGAGGTTCTTTACAGCTTCTTTTCCTTCTCTGGACACTTACCATACTATTATAATGGACATTATCCTTTTGTGTGCTAACAACTAAGCTCTTGTGGCAGCAGAAGCTGTCTGTCCACTTCACAGTTCTTGGCATGTAGTAGAGGCTTATGAAATGTCTGTTAAAGAAATGAGTGACTAATAGTCACTTAAACACAGCTGTTCAGTATATTTCAAGTGGAAACAGTTATCCACTGATTCCCACATTATAACATAACCTTATTATATCTATACAAGAACATCAGCTTGATTTTCACTAAATAAAGCATAAATATTCTGTTTTATGGTTGAGTACATTGGAAGTTTGCTTTTTATTTTCCTCTCACAGAGGCAATATTGATGAAAATGCAGATTATAAGAGCAGTTATGTTTTAAGTCATACACATATTGCCAACATGTTCAAATTTTATTTATATACATTTAAATTTTAAAAATATATTTTCTCATCAAGGCTGAACAGATTGTCCCAATATGTGGCTAGCAGTTCTCCACAAAATTTAATGAAGAAGATGAACCATAATTATCAAAACATACTACTTTAATTTTGAGAAGTTGATTAAAAATTAATCTGTCAATGATTTGATTTTTTTCCTTTAGATATCATTACTTTGTAATTCTTATCTGTTTCATCACTGGCTACATCTGTTCTGAGCAAGGCTGCTAAAGTATTAGAGATGTTTTAACACTTTAAGTAGATATTTCTTTTCGTGAAATTTGAAAACAGGATGATTCTTAGGAAAGGTTGTACAATGTAAATGTGTAGAATGTCATTAAGGAATTATTTTTGTGTTTAATATTGTATAGAAATTAAGGAATATCCCATATAAGTATAGTAATTGAAACTCAATAATTGAAACCTTTTAAGAATCAGTATCAAGATTATCTTTTTGAAAATGTTCCCGTTATTTTGTACATTCTTCATATATGGTTTTCCCTATTGAAATTCTTTTAAGTATTAATAAAAAAATCTTTGCCTCATATTACTATCAAATTCCTTTCTCCAGTTAGTTGGGGTCAGAGAAATTGCTTGCCAACAGATCTTGCTATAGGGCAATGGTTCTCAAACTTTTTGAAGTCGGGGCGCATTTAAAATTTTACAAATAATTGTAGGCACGCTATATACAAATTTCTGAGAAATACGTTATAATAATTAAGTCAACTATTAAAGAAAAAATATAAAGTTCAAGTGTGCTTTTATGGTAATTAATGAAATAAATATGACAAAATTAAAGTTATTCTGAAATTAAAAAATATTTTTGTTACATTTTTTGAGTTATGCTTTTTAGAATTTGTAAAAAAGAGGTTAAAATTTTAAAAAGTTATCTTTTTATATATACAGATACATTCTTAGTAAGATTTTGTAAATTTGGCAGGTCCTGGCACGAATGTGTTAAGTTATTTTCATTCTTCTGTTTATGAGAAACGTGATCCTGATGTGTCCTAGTGAATACTTCAATGTCTGGGCATATATGTAAGGCAAACTCTCATTTCTTTGTCAATACATTGAAGATTTCCTCTCTTTTTACTCTTGTGTTGAGGGTAGAAAATCCTAATTCACATAAATAGGATGTTGAAAATTGTAGTAAAATGTTCAAAGCTTTTTTAGATATTGCCACATATTCTTCTTTTATAGAAATCCAAAAGGCTTCAAGAGATAATTTCTTATGTTTAATCATCAATCCACGATCAGTGGATATAGCTGCCAGTTCTTCTTCTTCTGTTAATGTTAAACCAAAATCACTTGAAGTTTCTATGAATGGGTTTCTAATCCAATCGTATTGTTCCGTGTTAAGTGATGGAAAATGCTATAAATTAAATTCTGCCTTAAGTCCTATTTTATTTACACTTTTGCTCACTTCCAGAATTGGATTCTTCAGTATCACACTTCTTTTTGAGAAATCTATCCATTTTATTTGGGTGTATTTTTCTAAAAATAATATAACGATGTGTTAATAATAAATATAATAATGATGTGTTAACAAAAAGAGTGGTATTTCCATAGTGAAATGGTATAATAGAGTAACTATATTTATTTTTATGTCTGGGCACATGCCACGAACCAGCACAGGTAGTAATTTCCAGGTCCCAAGTGGGAATGGTGAGGAATTAAGAAAATACAGGTTCGGGAGGGCCCTGTAATTTCTACTGGCAAGAACAAAGCATGCCCAAAACCTGCATCATGCTTTATTTATTGGGCAACGTGGCCCATTAGCAAATCAGTGAGATCTTTGATCATGTTTCCAAGGCAACCCAAGAATTTTACCAAGTTCAGAAAACCCCCACCATACAGATCATATTAACTTTACACCAAACAAAGGATAGAAGAAATTTGCCTCCAGTATTTCTGGGGAACATGGAGGGTAGTGTAAACAATCCAGCACCACAGCTTAACAGCCTCTTGCAACCTAATCAGGTAAGTGAGGTGGGGGTTGGGCAGACTGTCAGTTTACAGCCAATTCTCCACACCTCTGTCCCCCAAAAATCTATACTCCAAAAACCCTGTTGGTTTTTTGGTCTCCAACAGGCACATCTTTCTCTGGAATATCATAGGGCACACCAGTACGCCCTGGTGCACACTTTGAACCACTGCTCTAAAGGATAGCCTTTCAATCTCAACTGAATATCTCTTCTGCAGACTGGTAGGCTTGCACAGGTCATCTGGTGGAAGGAAGAGCCTTTCTCCTAGGAGGTGCAAAAGATCTCATTCCAAAGGAAACCATTATCTTAGCCACCTGGTTTGATGTCTTGCAAATTGTTTTTCTAAAAGAAGACAATTACACATACACATGTGTATATATATATGCATGTATGCACACACACATATATATGTATAAATAATCTATATATAGATAAGGATATTTGGTTATACACATACACATATATATGTTTATATGTATTTTTTAATGAGGAGACTATAGTCGGTTCCCACAATAAATAGGTTTAAAATAAATTCTAGCATATCAGGGAATATTTATAGTAAAGAAAACTATGTAACCATATTTAGTAAATATAGGCTATATTTATTGAATGCAATTTTTATTAGTTATTATTATTATTAAGTTATCTTGTAATCTTTGGTTTTCAAAGCCCTTTGCAATTCACATGCAAATTTCATTTAATTCTCAAATGCTGCTATGTGCTTCTCCTCACTCCTCTGCCCCTGGAACTTCATTCCAGTGAAGAATTATGCCTGACATCATCCTACATATGGTAGAGCATCACCTCCCACATCCTTCCATACTAAATTTCATTCCTGGTGATTTTGCAATAGTATTATTCCCCAAAGCAACAAGTAGTAAAGAAAAAAAAGGAGTCAGCTCAGCTTAGAAGAGAAGCTTTTGTTATAAATGCAGCTTTAAAGCCCTTTAATAGCAATGATGATACAAAACGCCTTCCACTTTTATATATTGAAATGTTGACTTGTTTTGGTAATATTTTCTCTCTGAGATTTGCCTTTTGTTCACATTAGCTTAATTTCATGCATATTTTTTTAATTAAATGGAGGGAGAATAGAAATAGTGTAGCTTCCCCCCCCCTTTAACATTCATATAATTCCAGATAGTAGTTTTGATTACAACTTTATAATGACAATCTCTAATTTTTAAGAAGAATTGTTATGTGCACCTTTATTTTGATTCAGTTAACAAAGGAATGTCAAGTAATTATTTCAAGGAGTGGGCTTTGAAACCAAGGTTGTTTAAATTTGTAGGCAAAAGCTTATGACATCATCCTTTACATGTTTTCACTATTTTATTTATTTTGAATATTTGGTTCTTGCAATGTACTGAAAATTATTCCATGTCCAGATCTTAGAAATTTTCATTTATTTATTCAACAGGAATAGAGTATCTAGCATGTGAAAATGATTGTACTAGATTTTTCTCCTTTGACTGTCCTGACAGTGATACTTTCATGACACTTAATGCATCATTTCAGACTATTTTCTGGAGAACACTTGTTCCATTAGATAATTATACTTTTTCCGTGAGAGGATTGCAAGTTTAAAATGTTTGGGGAATACTGAATGATAAGTATATTCTTAGGTGCTTAAAATAATTTCTAGCATACCAGAAAATATTTATAGTAAAGAAAACTAATCATGTTTAGTAAGTATAGGCTATATTTATTGAATTCTACAATCATATTAGATAGGTTGCCCATTAAAATTAAAATTACCTATTAAATTTCCCGTTTAGCAAAGCACAGTTTGAAGAACAGTCTTATTGAAATTTTAGAACAACATTAAGAAGGTATTGGCCAAACTCTCTTTAGTATAGTGTTGGTTCCATCTCCCTTACTAATGCTGTCTCTCTCAGCCATTTCATTTTGATGCCTAACTTTATGCTTTCAAAATTACTTTTTTCATTATAGCAAAAGCTTGAGTCACACTCTCAGTTTAGAGTATACAAGGGTCAGTGATACCAGTTTATATAGTTCATCTGCTCATCACTCTTGCTATTGCATATGACTCCTAGTTTGACTTTGCTCTAAATATCCCTCTTGGTTGTTTTCATTGGACACAATGGCTAACGTAATGTACTGCACAAAGTGTTGACCTAAATAATTCCACACTGAAGGGTAGATGTTAGCACATACACAATACAGATTATCTTCTGGAAACACTTTCTTTCCTTGCATCTATGATGCTGTTTGCTTCGATTTTGTTCCTAGCTCTGATTGCTTTTGCTTAGTCTTCCTATAGTATTAATTTTTTCTTCCTGTCTCTTCAATGTTGGGGTCCCTTGGGATTCTGCTTTAAGGCATTCTCTCTTTTGGCAATTCTTCCTGTGTGCTATCATCCATATCCATGTTTCCAAGGATACCTTCTATGCTAATGATTCCTAATTTTCTGTGTTCATTTCCATTGTCACAGTGAAGCTTCTTGCCCAGTCTGGGTTACTGATTAGATCATCTTCACTTGGATGCCTTCAAGATACCCTTATATTAGCATATCCAAAGAAAAAACCATCATTTCTTTGTCCAAAGCACTGTTGTTTCTTGTGTCTTTTCCTGCCCTGATGTCTGCTGCCAGCATCTACCTGATTACACCAGCCTTATTCCTGGGAATCATCTTTCATGCCTTTATTGTTTTTACCATGCACACACAGGTTCACTCAGCCCCATCAATTCTGGTTCCTATACCTCTCTTGAATAATATGTATCTTTACTATCACTGCCTGAACAAAGTTTTTTTATCATTTGTTCCTTGGTTTTTTTCTTGATACTTCTTGACAGAAATCCATGTCTGTAATCTTGCCTATATCCAGGGCATCCTCAGTACATGCAGAAAGATATCTAAGACATCTACTTGAAATTATAATCAACAATTCAACCTTAATTGGTTCAAAATCAAACCTCCTCCTCCCTTAGTCCTCTCCATTTTAATAACTAGCAATTTCATAATTTTTGGGTGACATTGTTTCACACTACACAAGATTCAGTGTACAATTCAACAAAACCTCATCTGCACACTGTATTGTGTATTCCTTGCCCAAAACAAAGTCTCTTTCCATCCCTATTTGTCTCCCTTTGCCTTAATTGCAAAGGCCAAAGTCTTTGATAGCATCTTGTTTGCTCTCTTGCTCCCATAGTGCACATCCAATCCACCATCAAATCCTGTTGGCTGAACTTTCAGAGTATAATCAGAACCCAAATGTTTCTTAGCACCTGTACTGCTGTCGCCCTAGTCCAAGCTATTATCATCGTTTTCCTGGAGTTGTGCAGTAACCACACACTCATGTCTCTGGTAAATCTTTATCTTCTAAAATGCTGTAGTAGCTAGTAGGCACCCTGGAAAACTGCATGACTGTTGAGCTGATCTGAATTGAGATGTGATATAAAAATACACAGGGGATATTGAATAATTAATACACAAAAAGAATGAAAAAAATACCTCATTAACAATATTTTATATTGATTATATGTTGAAACAACATTTTAGATAGGTTGGGTTATAAATAAATTAGAATTTATTTCCCATTTCATTTTACTGTTTCAATGTGATTACTAGAAAAATTAAAATCACATGTTTGGCTCACATTGATACCGCTATCAAGACAGCACTACTCTATAGAGTCTTCTTTAAATACAGATGGCAGAGCAATCCCATGAAATGTCACATCTTTTCTGTTTTCAGGCCCAAGTTCTCCGGAGGCTTCCCAGCTAACTCAGAAGGGTGGGGGGAGCCGGTCTTTCCATTGGGCTACAAGGCCTGGAATGGTCCTGTCCCCTCTGCTCCTGTTCCTTCCACTCTCTAAGGTTTTTACAGCTCTTAGGATCTCCTTGCATGCCCTGGCTGAGGGCCTCTGCATTCCTCTGCCTTCCTTCATTCAGCCCGCTCTTCCCCAGATGGCTGCACACCTCACTACTTCCCTCTGTGTATGTGTCTGCTCCAATGTCCCTTATCAACAGTGAGCATTAGCAACCCATCCTGACCATTATGTCTAAAGCCGCAGTCTGCTTACCCTCACACACTCAGCATGAACCTTTCAGCATGTTTTGGCTTCACTTTCAATGACTAGGCCCTCATCATCTGTAGAATGAAGTCCAGATTGCTGAGCCATCTAGGTGTCCAGTTGTTACTGAGTCACATTCTATCTTTCCAGCACACTTCTCACTGTTCCTCTAGGCAACCCACATGCTATGCATTCTGAATCTCTTGCAAGAGACCCAAGATAGAAAAAAGTGGTTAAGAATATGGGAAGGGGCGTGACTTGTGGCGGCGCAGCGGATAAAATGTCGACCTGGAACACTGAAGTCACCGGTTTGAAACCCTGCACTTGTCTGGTCAAGACACATATGGGAGTGATGCTTCCTGCTCCTCCCCCACCCCCACACACACTCTCACACTGTCTGTCTCTCACTCTCTCCTCTCTAAAAAATGAATAAATAAAATAAAGTGAATTTAAAAAAGAATATAGTAGAGGGTTATAGGATTTTATTCAATGTAGTTATATTCTTGTAAAAATAACATTTATTAAACTTAAAACATTGGTGGTATGCAAGTAACAACAACATTTTAACCCTTTGAATTCCACTGATATTCAGTCCATGAAATATATATTAATATACTTGTGGAAACAGTGATTACTCAGAGACCAGATGGAGTACATTGAGGGGTGGAGGGGAGAACATCTCACAATTCCCTACACAAGTTTTCATTAGAAAGCCCTGACCCTCAGTCCTTATGGGTATTTATTGATACACACAAAACAGAAGCAGGAACAAGAATGAGGAAGTCAGAAAGCAGAGAAGAAAATGAGCAAAAGAGAATGAGGAAGTCAGGAAGGGGGACTTCTTTAGAGCAGATTAAAGGGCAAGGGAGTAGCTCAAATGTCTCCACCTATTGATTAATCAGAATTGGTAATTCTCTCCCTTTTGTGCTTCGGTCAGCACAGTACTAAGTTCAGTACTTTTGTCAGTAAAGCCACTGTGGCCATTGCCTCAGGGCACTGATCTCTGTCCCTGTTTTAAATTCCTATTCAGGACCTTTACATATACTCAATACTAAAGGCAAATGATACACTGACCAATAGTTTAAATTTTTGTAAAGGGATCTCTAAATAAGTTTCCCTTTACTAATATTTATTTTTCTCTTTAGTCATCAGTATGATCAGAGGTTTTCTGATCTAAGAGAAAACATAACTTAATAATAGCTTAGTTAGACATTTTACTATAAGAGAGAGGGGAGTTTTTAGAATGAACATTTCTATTGTGGGTAATCAGAAAAACAAGAATTTATAGCTCAGTGATAAATAAATAAGTAAATAAATAAAAAAACCTTTCAGAAATGTTTATTGTTCCAGCTCATTACATTAAAATCTTATGTCTTTTGGATAGTATTTCTTAAAACCATAAAATTAATAGTGTATTTTAAAAGTTTTATTGGCATGTATTTCCTAAGTCTAATTTAGCCCTAGTGTTTAATTGTGCTCTCTCATACAGGCTGCAAATCTGGCTGTTAACATTATTTTGTTTTGTTTTGTTTTAAAAGACAAACATTTTTCTCCAGGGCTAGCTTGCTTATTCTTGAATGTGTATATTTCACACTTCCTTGCATTTTCATGTGTTAAAATCTTGAGACTCTGTCAGAGTTAATCCAGAACTGGTATTTCTTTGTGTCTTAAAATTACGCTGAAATTTCCATTAATCATCATGCCATTGGTCTGACAGAATGCACGATACTGAAATCCTGCTTATCAATTGCTGTAGTTAAATTTCAAACCTTTCACTACACAAAGCAAGGAAAATAAACATCTATTGAGTACGTGCAATATGGCATTGCATGAATGACAGAGGATTAGAAGGCACCATACTATATCTTTAAATGCAGAGAAGTCTAACCTTTTCCACCATGCGTTATATAAATGCACTGCATAGCAAACAAGTTGCCTTTACCTCTTCAGGGAATTTGCCTTTTATACTCGTCTACTTAAACTCTGTGCAAGAATACCTCTTTTCTTTTAGTCTTCCTAAGTGGATTCGCTTTTATTCAAGGCTCCCAAACCACAAGTACAAGTATTCAGAGTCAATATTCACAGAAAATTTTAGACTTCCTAGAGGCATATCATTCAATTGGCCTCTCTTCTCATCCTATTGTTTGCTAAACATTCTTGATAATAGCCCTTGTTACATCTAGGAGAGGGGTTTCTGTAGGTATTGAGTGTGTAAGGGATAGTGGTGCTGTTAAATATCCTGGAATGCACAGGACATGTTCTCTAGGGCCAAAGCTAGAAACCCTGCCCTAGCAGAAATGATGCCCCCGGGAACACGAACTTCTACTCCAACATAGTCTAGAGCTGTGGAGACAGGATATACACAGTCTGCCAGTGGTTCCCCAGATGTGATGGTACAAACGTTCATTCATTCCATGCCTGATTCCGAGACCCAAATGGCATCCATTGGTTTAGTGCCTATATCCCTCATTCCAGAGAACTGTATCCTAGAATCAGGAGGTGGGAAGGCTGGGACATTTTTGTACTCATATCTTGGGGTGGTGGTAAGGCCATTAGGTGGGACACTGGCAGTGTAATATAATTGTACATTACAGCTGTGTTGGACTCTAGTAGGTGAAGAGATATACATAGATCAGAAGCATGTGCTGTATGTAGAACATATTCAAAATACAAGGGCGGAAGCTTTTTCATTATGCCCATACAGGTATCAGGCACCCATACAGGTATCAGGCACATAGGTTCATATGAGTGACTTATTAAGTATCTGTTGAAAACAGGTGGAATAATTGAGTGAGTAAATAATGAATCAAAGAATGAATGAAATTGTGCTGAAATATTTTAAGTGCATTGAATATTTTAGTGTTTCTTAAATGAAGAAAGTTAGAATGAAACTAAGATGAATATTTTTTAGATGAAGAAATACAGGATCTCAAATCTGTGGCTTTCTGTAGATGTCATAATGGCAGCATTTGGCACATCTCACATATGTTCCCACGGTCTCCCTTTTCTGCATTTGGCTGACCATTATACAGTTTAGAGTAGTTAGTATAACTTTTACTTTTAGATTTGGTGTTCTCCTCTGCTCCTGAGTAGTAGTTTAGCTGACCCATTCATGAAGGCATTATTTGAGTTAAATTTTAAAGTAGGGACAGTGTGCTGATGTGTATAAAAAGCACAAACAGAAACACGGAGATAAGAAAACTACAAGTACATTTTCAGATAATGGTGACTAATTTAAGCTTAGAATATGTGAAGCATGCATATAGGATTAAGGGGACATTTTAAAAATATAATTGGAGTTATAGTTTGCTGGGCCGTTGCCTAGTAGGCTAAAATAAAACATCCTCACACCTTTATAAGCAGTCCAGTGACTGATTTTCCACGATGCCCGGCCTCTACCAAACAGCTCACACTCTCTGGCAGTATACTCTGTGCGTTATCCCTGACCATTCTGTCTAAGCTGTCCTTCTCCCAAGACCTTGCACCAGTGTCAGCCCCGGACTCAGTTCTCCCTGACCATTTGTGTCAGGTATATATCTTTCCCTTTCTTTATTATTTACTTTTTAATTTCCACCGATTTAATGCTGGCATTATCTAACTTTTTATGTGTTTTATCTTCCCTCCTCAACTACATAAGAAGCCAGCCAAGGACGAGACTAGTTATTTCTATCCACTATCTTAGCAAGCACAATACATGCACATAGAAAATGCAGTATAAGGAGTGGAGAGTTGAAAGCATCCAGTTTGATGATGATTACTTGAGTCTCTTGTATAAATGAGTTTTTAAAAAAGTCAGTATCTTTGAGGGAAAAGGTTAGGAGCATATAGTTGCACATGTTTTAGTCTTTGTTGTATATCTGATTCTGTGTGTATCCAAAGGAGGCGGGGTAGAGGGACATGTACGATAGTGTGGATGTACTTGTTTTAATATATTTCAGAACATTTTGTTGTTCAAACCTCTTGATAGTAAAAGGATCCAAGTGTTCAGACCGGATTTCTTTAGTTTTCACACATTTTAGAAGATTTCACTTAAAAAGCCTCATCAAAAGATATGTTGATGTTCTATTTAGGTACAGTTTAAGGCATATTAGAAAAAAAACATATAAAACTTATTCTGACTAAACCACACACATTCGTTATACTCACCACCAATAATGAAAATGCCTAATAAGGATTTCCTTTAAATTGGCATATTTTATTGTTGGACAGTCACTGTGAACAGTGCTCTTTTCATACTAGGAGAGCCGTCTTTGGCTGGTTTTCTTTCCTCTCTTCCTTCTACCTGCACATTCTCTCTCTCACTCTCTCTCATACACACACACACACACTCCGTCATTTTTTGCTTCTTTCCTGCATACTTTTGCTTTGAATTATTCTTAACATAATCTTGTTTTTGTCGGTTTATTTTCTAGATGGGAAGCGATGGAATTTTACGCCTCAGTACTTCAGCCCTAAATAACGAATTCTTTGCATATGCAGCCCAAGGATGGAAACAGCGACTGGCGGAAGGTAACTTCTACTTTCTATTACTACTTGATATATTTGAGCACACATGCTGTACTGAGCTTTGCACCTTTCTCTGCTTTCCAGTTATTTTTACCCCCCCCCCATTAAGTGTACTTTAATTGAGTAAAAATTCACATTTTATTCCAAATGACTTCTCCAATTCTTTTGTTAGACTTGACATTTTTGGTATCTGATATTTTTGAAGAAAGCATGATGTTCTCTGGAGTGGAATAAAAATTTTAATATCGCAAGATTTGGGGGGCAGTGTTAATTTTCAGTACTTGTTTGACACATTATATATTCTATCAATGACCTGAGGTGTAAAGAATCTTCTTTTAATCCTTTTTTCCCTTGAAACTACCACTTCACCTTATCTTTCCTTTAGTCACCAAACTTCTTAAAAGACGAAAACATACCCAGTGCTACTACATTATACCCTCTCTCCCTCTCAGATTGGGTGTAACCCCACTATACACAACTGAAGTCACCCCTCTGAGGAAACACTGATGGCACTCTAACAACGGCAGAGTCCAAGTCCCTCCGTAGCCCCCCCTTTTCATGTTCCTGCTCCAATTTTTCACTTGCTTGTTATCCTGTTCGATTGGAAACCATCTACTGTAGACATTCATAATATATTTACAGTTTCTTTCTAAAGCTACATTTCTGACAGCCATTTCTCAGCTTCCTTCAGGATATCCTACCCTTTCATTGGAAGGTAAAGGTTAATGTTTCTACCATTCTCTTCCTTGGTGTTTTCTTTTCTAACTTATTCATATTCTCTAAGCAGCCTCAATACCTTGGTATTGGCTATGACCCATATGCTGAAAGCATCCAACTCTTCCTCTCACTCCTCTTTCCTATTCTCTGTGTCTTATTCCAGATGCACACATGATCTCCCTAGCTGATACTAGTCACTTAAAACCAAAATGCCCTTGTTAAACTCACTCTCTTTCCTTTACTGTATATTCTTCCTCCTGCCTTCTTGAGGTGAAGACCACCCTTCTGTTCTCACTGCTCCTCACTTTGAAACTTGATTGTGTTTTGATGGTGTCTCCTTCTCCTCAGCTCTTTCTGGCCGTGAAGTATGAATTGTGCTAAACCTGCATCCTCTTCGCAGCCCCACCACTACTGGTCTGGCTGTAATTTCTGTCTCTTACTTAGGACAGTAGGCTTCCAGGTGGAGTCCTTCAGTTTCTGCACCCTATCTCGGACTGCTTATTGGCCATATTTATTCCTTACTGACCACCATCAGGACCTCCCTCTGTGTCTTAAAAGAAAAAGTCAGAACTCTCTTTAGAGCATGCATTGGGTAATTAGCCTCAGCCTATCTTTTTGTATTTTACTTCATCCTATGTTATATTCAAAGTTGGCCACTAAAAAGAACATAAATACACATATTCATATCTCTGTGCCTTCTGAATTACTTTATTAAAGCTTAATCATCCCTCAGAAGCTAACTCAAGAATCGTTTTCTATATGTGGCCTTCCGTAACTGATTTAGGCAGAATTAAGTGCTTTCCCTCCTATACTTTTACTACATTTATCCCATATAGGGCTTTTGACATTATATTGTCATCAGTTGTGTGCCTGTCCTCTCACCAGACTGCCTTCATTCAGGACACTGAATACAGTAGTACATACTCTTTCACACACAACCCTGAGCAGGCGATGCGTTTGCTAAATGTCGGAGCGTTCACCCATGACTAAATGACTATTTAAGTGATGTCATAAAAAGAGAAGCTGTAGAAATATTATCAGTACTCAGCATTTAGTTTTCAACATCCATAAAAGTTTACTCAAATTAATTCCATGTTTTCTTGATTAATTGGCTAAGGATATGACCATTTCACTCAATATATGAGCATTTTCTTTCTAGGAGAGTTTACTCCAGAAATGCAATTGCGGATAAGGCAAGAAATTGAGAAGGAAAAGAAAACAGAACCTTGGAAAGAAAAATTCTTTGAAAGGTTTTATGGAGAAAAGTAAGTGCTAGAGTGTTTTTTTCTCATTTCTCTCAGAAGGAAATGAAAATGTAATTCTCTGCTTCACATAGCACACTCATATGCTGTAAAACTTAATAAACCTGTGATAAAAGGCAATAGTCCCTCAGTGTAAGAAATTGCAGGTAAAATTATAGTGGCGTATCAGCACTTAAATTTTTAAAAATGCATTTTCAAGGGTGTATAACTTGTCCATGAAAATTCATTTTGGACTGAAAACAGCATGAAATCCTATAGAAGTCAATTTTGGTTTTCTTAACTGGATTTCAGTGAAAGAAATCTCCTGATTTTTATCCAAGTATTTTTTATTAATGAATACCTTAGACGTAAGTAGTTTTAGACACATTTAATTCTCCCATATTTTTCTAAAATGTTGAGCATGCATATATATTTGTTTAGTCTTTTTGGGAGGGGAGAGCTTGAGGTGTTATTGCCCTTTGCCCATCTTCCTCTTTGGGTGTAAACAGTTTTGAACTTATATTTAATTGTGTGTTTCTTTTTAAATATTGCCGGCCACACAGAAGTGTGGCAGTGGCTGAACTAAATTAAAAGTATTTCTCTATTGCTTCATAGTTATCAGGGAAATATTCTCACGTGGTCAGAATTAGAGTGTCAAGGGCAATCAGATCCTTAAGAGAGGAAGAGGGAATAAGAAGCTGACAATTGATAGTAACATTAGATTCTCCTTAGTAAAGGAATTTGAGCTTTAACTTTATGTACACAATTAATGCTTGAAAGTTGTTTTGTGTAAAAGGTGGTACAGGTAACAAAACCTATACCATTCGGTCTAATTTCAAAGAATTCCACCTTGTTAATGGGGACAAACATCAGAATGAATCTCACATGAGTGCTCTTCAATAAAAGGAATCATATGACTAATAGCCTCCTTACCCAGAGTCGGATAGCCTTTGGTAAATTGTCCTAAGTGGTACTCTTGTGTAGAAAGGCCTTCCTTCCTTCCTTCCTTCCTTCCTTCCTTCCTTCCTTCCTTCCTTCTTCCTCTCTCTCTCTTTCTCCTTCCTTCCTTCCTTCCTTCCTTCCTTCCTTCCTTCCTTCCTTCCTTCCATCCATCAATCCTTCTTCTTTCTTTCTTCTTTTTTTAGTGAGAGAGAGAGTAAGGGACAGACAGACAGGAAGAGGGAGAAATGAGAAGCATCAACTCATAGTCTTTGTGCCTTAATTGCTTTCTCATATGTGCCTTGACTGGGGAACCCCAGCTAATCCAGTGACCCCCTTGCTTAACCCGTGACCTTAGGCTTAAGCCAACACAACCTGGGTCAAGCCAGCTACCTTTGGGCTCAAGCCAGTAACCCTGGGTCATGTCTATGATCTCACACTCAAGCCAGTGACCTCGGGGTTTCGAACCTGGGTCCTTAGCATTCCAAATCAAGGCTCTATCCACTGCATCACTGCCTGGTCAGGCAAGGAAGGCTTGTTTTCAATTGCTGCCCTAAGGCCTTGTATATGTAAACATGTCTAAGCAAAACTGAAAGAAGACAATCACCATCATTTTTTTTTTCAAAAATTAAAACTTGTTGGCTAGTTCTACACCTTCATATATATACGCTAGTAGTATTACTCAAGCCTGGCTGTGTCAGATCCTCACTGTAGCTTTTAAAATAGCTACAGATTTTCAGGCACCCCCACCCCCCACCCCCAGACAGATTGATTGGAACTCTCCAGGAGTGGAGCCTAGGAATCTGTATTTTAGATGCTCCCCAGGTGATGCCCAGCAGAACTAAAATCCCTGGAATATGACCTTGAACACCACTCAAGGAGGCCTCCCTCACCTTTTGTCTGACAAAGGGGATATTGGGGCCACTCTTTTCACTAACAGCAGAAACATAACTGAGATAATTACCTCCAATACACTGTTTCTGAATTATTATTGAGTGTTGGGCCCATTCTTTTATTAATCCAACAGTATTTATCCAGCATTTCCTCTGTGCCAGGCAGTATCCTAGATACCGCAGGGACAGTCTTCTGTAGGGCTACCTAAGCTCTGCTCTCAGAAAGCCTACATTCTAGAGACCATGCATGACAGGTAGCTTTTGTTCATTCAACAAATTACCACATGTACTCTGGCTCTGATATATTTCTAAGAGCTTTATGAATATTATTTCACTTCTTTCTCCCAATAGTTCTATAAGGTGGATATCATTATTATTACTATATTTAAAAAACAGTGCCCTAAATTGAGGGACAGTGAAACTGAATTTTCCCACGTTTTCACAGCAAGGCTAAGTAAGTTTACTCAGTGTTTTAATCCTGCAAATTCTTTTCAGAAAATATCACACACACACACTTTTTTACATGAAATTTCGGGGTTTCATAGACTTCCATAGATTCCAGGTTAAAGGTCCCTGCCCTAGAGGATGTCAGCTGCAGCACTGTGAGTGAATATGATTCCCACTTACTACCTCTCAGCTCTGAATATCAACAGCTATTTAACTTAACCCCTTTTTGCTGTAGTTTTTCCATAGAGTTTCTGTCCCCTTAAATCACTGGACTTCTCGTTTGTTTTTTT
Source organism: Rhynchonycteris naso (assembly GCA_037038555.1). Classification (NCBI taxonomy): domain Eukaryota; kingdom Metazoa; phylum Chordata; class Mammalia; order Chiroptera; family Emballonuridae; genus Rhynchonycteris; species Rhynchonycteris naso. Next base: position 163,310,830 of record CM072999.1, on the reverse strand, counting down.
CTGTCTTGATTTCATATTGAATGACAGATGTATTTTGGGCATTTCATTGACTGCCCTTCTAATTTTGTTACTTTTAGATTTCCCACATTTTCCCGATATGTCAGGGATTTTTTTCTAGCATCAGATCATTTTCAGTTGACTGACACCATGTGCCTTTTCACTGCTTTAAGTTTTCCCAAACTGTTGTCATTCTAATTCACCTCTAGTTAAGATCTGTCTGAGTTTGCTTCTGTTCTTTGTTTGAGGTCTTTATTATGGTTCTTACTGGCTTACTGTACCTGTGATATAGTACTGTTGTCTGTTCATTTCAGTTACTTAAAAGTCACCCACATTTATGCTAAGTCAGAATTATAAGAGTTGGTGTGGTGATATGCAGTTTAGATTTCAGGAGGGCAGGGTTTTTCTTTATGTGGTTATGTGTTGTGCTGTAAGCATGCTCTTTCTATACTTCATTCCATCTTAAACCTAATCTGCCATGAAAATAATAAAATGTTGACATAGGCATATTTCATATAGTGCTATTTTCTATATGGCATATTTATCATACACATATATTTAATAATATTCTTACTAATCAACTAGCAGAAATTTGACTGCCAATGGATAGACTCTATATCTTCTACACTTAATCTACTATTAGTGGCTTCTCTTCCTTGACCTAGCCCCAGAAGACCTTATTTCTATCTGATTATTCTGCTTTAAATTTATCTGTAATATAGTTATTATTCTCAGTTTATTATAGTTACAAATTACAGCTTAGTTGGAACGCATTTAGGGAAAGTTGAAGGAAAGAGACAAATTATGAAAGCAGTATCTTCTATCTTCGTCTCAGAACCTTCTGAATTTTAGTAAAGAAGGCAATGATCAAACACCCAAAAAGTGTGTTCAATTTTATTTTCATTTCATTTTGAGGATTTAAGTAAAACATGAAAGATTTCAGTGAGGTATTTTCTGCATTGATATTATCATAGCTCTATTTTAGCTATGTTTCTTCTGGAAATGTTCTCTCTTCTGCTTATTTTGTAATTGCCGTTAGCACTCTAATTAACTACATTTAGAACATCATATTCCTCTACCATCTGATGCTGATATTATAAAGTAGTTTGACAGGAAGTAGTGATTTAAAATATCTTTGATTGTAATTCTGATTAACTTTTCCTGGCAATCTTAACATTAGGCTGGATTCTTAATCTTCTTAACTTTTTATGAATATTTTTACAGTAAGAGATTTACATGAAAGAATTTAAATCTTGACTCCCAAAAATGTAATCAAGTAGAATCAACTCTGATGACCTAAAATATGTCTCTTATTCTTTAGTGAAACTTCCATATTACCTTGGGTTAGATCCTTAGATGCTAAAATAATATGATTGAATAACACCTCTTTAATTAGTTTAAGAGAACTTAATCTTCAGAAGTCATTTTGATTTCAAAATTTTACAACATATCCATCTTCTATTGATCCCAATAATTTGGTTGGATTGTATCCTTTGAAGGCTGTTATTTTGTAACAGTAGCTTTCTACCTTATGACTTAGATCTTACACATTTGTTTGCTTTTCTGCTCATATTTTCTAATCTTTTATAGCATGTAATTTTCTTCTTTTATTAACAGTTGCTAAGGTTCTCATCTCTTTGCTTACAGAATAAAAATCTATACCTTTCCTAACCAAATAGAATTTATTTTAGTTATGATTATAAAATAGAAAAACCAAGTCATTTTAAATTAATTTGTAAAAATTAAGCATGTCACTTAGTGATTATAAAGTTAATGTATATACTATTATTGATGCATTTACTTATATTGAACACCATACTGGTGAGAGATCAAAATTGTACCTTTTAAGTTTTGTGATTGAACAACAATTTAATGTTTCTTATTTCTCTTCAGATTGGGCATGTCAAGAGAGGAATCCACAAAGCTCACTTCTGGACCAAACAATGATGGAGGTGAAAGTAGTTCTTCATGTGGGACCACTAGTCTTCCAAGTCTTTCTTCACAGACTCCCTTGGAAGAACAACAGCCAAAGAGCATGAAAAGTCCAGCTTCTCCAGAGCCTGATTTCTGTGCAACGGTCTGCCCTATGGTAGAGGTGGGTAAAGATGTGATGGCAGAATCAGAATCAGAGGATATCTTGATCCCTGAAGAATCTGTGATTCAGGAAGAAATTGCAGAAGAGGTAGAGACTAGCATCTGTGAATGCCAGGATGAAAATCATAAGACAATACCTGAATTTTCTGAGGAGTCTGAAATTTCAGCCAGTGCTCATGAAGAGCCCCAAATAGCACTTCCTGAAGAGAACTTGGAATCTTGTGTTATGATGAATGATGTTTTAGAAACTTTGCCTCACATTGAAGTTAAAGTGGAAGAGAAATCAGAATCTCCCCAGGAAGAAATGTCAGTGGTTATTGATCAACTAGAAGTCTGTGACTCTCTCATTCCTTCCACTTCATCTGGGACTCATGTCAGTGACACAGAACTTAAGGAGCCAGAAACTGCGATAGAGACCAATACTCCAAAAGTGAATACAGGGTCATCTTCTTTAGAAGGCCAATTTCCAAATGAAGGAATTGCTGTAGATATGGAGTTACAGAGTGATCCTGATGAACAACTTTCTGAAAATGCTTGCATCTCCGAAACTTCCTTTTCTTCTGAGAGCCCAGAGGGAGCCTGTACCAGCATGCCATCCCCAGGAGGGGAAACCCAGTCCCCTTCAGAAGAATCATGTACTCCAGCCTCCCTTGAGACAACGTTTTGTTCTGAGGTGTCCAGCACAGAGAATGCAGACAAATATAATCAGAGAAATCCCACTGAAGAAAACCTTCATGCATCTTTGATGTCAGAAATATCTCCAGTATCTACTTCACCTGAAATATCAGAAGCATCATTAATGTCCAATTTACCTTTAACCTCTGAAGCATCCCCAGTGTCAAATTTACCTTTAACATCAGAAGCATCACCTATGTCTGATTTACCTTTGACATCAGAAACTTCTTCAGTGTCTTCCATGCTTCTCCCATCTGAGACCACTTTTATATCCAGTTTGCCACTTCCTTCCGAAGCATCTCCAATTTCTAATTCTTCCATGAATGAAAAAATGGCGCATCAGCAAAGAAAGTCACCTTCCATACCTGAAGACCCACTCTCCCCACAGAGAAATGAAGGTTCTGCCCCTGCCATTACCCTGGGGGAGAGCACTCTCTCTCAACAGAAGACACTATCAAATACTGCTGACCCCATCAAAATCGGTTCTTCTTCCATTGCTCCTGAAGTGTTTTTATCAGAAGAACTACATAGTAAGACCCTGGGTCAGCAACCTTGTAAATTACATGTGGAAACAGAGAAGTCCTATCCTTCAATTCCAGAACTTTCTTCTGCAGAAATCATTAAAGTTAAAAATCATGATGTCCTGCAAAGAACAGAAAAGAAGGGGGTACCTTCACCATTGGAAGTATCTGTCTTTTCTGAAGAGACAGAGACTAAAGGAAGCGAGCTTCCCTCAGCTAAATTACAGGACAAGCAGTATATCTTACCGGTGGATAAGGCTGTATTTCCAGAAGGCTCTAGAAATAAAACACATAAGCAAGGGAGCACACAAAATCGGTTGGAGACCCTGCACACTTCCAAGTTGTCAGAACCCTCGAAGTCCCCTGACGGGATAAGAAATGAGAGAGAATCCGAGATATCGAAGAGGAAGACCGCAGAGCAGCACAGCTTTGGAATCTCTAAGGAGAAGAGGGCAAGGATAGAAGATAACCCGTCTACCCGGAACGTGTCATCTAGCAGCCCGCCGGAGAAAGAGCAGCCTCCGAGAGAGGAGCCCAGGGTCCCGCCTCTCAAGGTATGGTGTGTACAAAACAGAAGAAGCAGCAGAAGAAGAAGAAGAAGAAAAGGCAATTCCATAGATTGGTTTTTTCTATTTAGATACTTAATTTTTCAAAAAATAAATAAGGGTTTTTTTTGTTCCAGGTTTTACTTGGCAGTTGATAATTTAATATTCACAGCACTAATCTAATGTTAAGACTATGCATTGAGCTTATATGATAATATTAGAGGCATGTATGTATTTAGACCTTAGCCTTAAAGCAGTGGTTCTTAACCTTTTTTGAGGTACCAGACCCACCAGTTTAATATGCACATTCACTGAACCCTTCTTTAGTGATAAATAAAATATGATTTGTTTTCCAAATTCAAGACATAGCTATATGTTTTTTTACTGGTGCACAAAATGAGCCGTGCATGAACATCACCTTGCTCAAAGAATAAAACCAACAAAGTGCGTGAACTCACAACAAATTACGGTATTACTTTATTCTGGCCTCCGGGGCAGAGGCTTCTCCGAACCCCTGAGACCGACTCATCAAACCCCTAGGGTTCAATAGAACCCAGGTTAAGAACCACTGCATTAAAGGAAAGTGAAGGGAGGAGGAAGATCAGGGCCTAGAATTGCCTACAGGCCACTGAGATACAGAATCTTCTGGAGTATTCCAAGGTGTAGGATAGAGACCTAAATAAACATGGGAAAATGTGAAAGATAATTCAGTGACCTATAAAAGTTCAGAAGGAGTAGAGAAAGTAGTCAGAAGTTAGAGGTATGCACTAAAGAGATGAAGGTACATAATTATACCTTCATTCAGTTTCCAACAAACATTGAATACCACCATTGCATTGCAGAGAGGAACTTGGCTTATTGGAAGAACCTTATTATTTTTTTAAATGAGTTAATAAAATTGCTTTTTGAACTCTGAAAGGAAATGCTGTGGGATACAGGCATACAAATTCTATTTTTTTACTTCCAAGATAGTCAAAGAGATCTTTAACTTCACACACAAAAAATAAAGCCTGTAGACAAACAGTTCTATTTAAATATTTACTTTTGATCCCAGTAGATTTTAACTCTCAGAAAACAAACCTTTTATATAAATTGGCTCTGCCTAATAAACTGAAAATTAAGTTTAATTCAAAAGAAACTGTTTAATAAAAAATTTCTACCCACTATAATTTAAACTTATTTGGTGCTTTTATCTGAGTCCATTTATATTGTTCTCTAATAAAATTGATTATTCCATCATTGGATGGGTCTAGAATTATAAACATATTCAAGTTTTGTTTTTATTAATCTTTCTTTTTATTTTGCTGTGCTCTGATACCTTTTTATACATGACTCAAGATCTCCATAAGGTTGGCTTTTAAGAGTGTGGTTGTAATTGCTCTGTTTAATAAAGCAGTCCCCAGTAAATGAGATTTTAGCAATGGAAAAGATGAACATAAAACACTGCTATACATTTTAATTTCTGAAAAAATGAAAGGAAAATATAAGCATGCTTTCCATAGGAAGTATTTTAATACCAGTCTAATTTTTGTCAAAAGCTTATTTTCAAACTGATAACATACTTTATGTAAAGATATATAAATAGGTAGATACTATAGGTATATTTTATGTTGATTTGGCTTTGAGGTTTTGCTTAAGTATATTCAGGCTTAATTTCTTTAATGGTTTAAAACTTTTAAACTAAGGGAAATATTTAAAAGGAAAATTGAATCCCCTCTCTGAATTCATCTTTTCTTTGAAGTGTTTGAATTAGAAGAGACATCACAAGCTTGAAAATGAGAAATGAGATAGCTCAGGAAGATAATTCTATCTACCAGAGTCCTACAGTGTATCTCCAAATTGATGTGATCCTCTTGTATATCCAAGTGTTTATAATGTAAATATATGTATGTTAAGAAGAGAGACATACACTTCTAGGAAAAGCTTTTTTTAGAGGGGTAAAAAGAGGAAGCACAGGTCTTGGCTGGTTGGCTCAGTGAATAGAGCACTGGCCCATCTTATGAATGTCCTAGGTTTGATTCCTGGTCAGGGCACACATGAGAAGCAACCACCTGCTTTTTTCTCCCTCCCTCTCCCCCTTCTCTACCTCTTCTTTTCCTACAGCCAGTGGCTCAGTTGGTTTGAGCATGGGCACCAGGTGCTGATAATGGATGGCTCAGTTGATCTCAGGCACTAAAAATAGCTTTTTGGTTTAAGTGTTGGCCCCAGGCAGGGGTTGCCAGGTGGATCCTGGTCAGGGAGCATGCTGGAGTCTGTCTCACTATCTCCCCACCTCAAAAAAAAAAAAGAGGAAACACAATATATGTCAACAACTCTGAATGGGGAGCCCAAAGGCTCCCTGTCACTTACTGTTCCATGGCCACAGGGCAGTCTACCTTACCTCCAGTTTTTTCAACTGTAAAATGAGACTTTAACAAGATCCCTTTCAGCTCTACAAATCCATGACTAAGAATGTTCTCTATGACTAGAGAATCACAGGCCTGGCTGTGGTATGTTGGTTGTTATGTCTTGTGTTTCATGAATTTGGTGATGACTGCAAGTCTCTTAAGCGTCATGAGTAGGTGAACCCTGTGTATGGGGACATTTATGAAATTCAGCAAATTGTGGATTACCAGGATCAAAAGAAACTGCCCAACTCATACTTCATTTCAGACCCAGAAAAACCAGATTCCATCTTTATAACAGTCCTGTGAAGGAAATAGACCAGAAATAACTAGTCTCATTTTACATCTGAGTTTATGAACTCTTTTTGTGTGCTTATTACATATGTATAAAGCAGCCTGCTAGATGGTGTAAGAATACCCAGAAACCGACTCTGGCTCAGGGAGGTTCTTGAAGACACCGAAGGACACAGTGATTTGCCTCACATCATAAAGTTTGAGTGAAGTGAGGGTTAGAATTCTGGTCTCCTGACCTCTTGACTAGGACCTTTTTGTGTGTGTCAAATGAAAACAGTTAAACTCAAGTAGAGTGAAGGTCTCAGGTGTTCATGCCAGCAAGGAAGATCATTTAAAAGCCAAGGGTTTTTTTTGTTTGTTTGTTTTTTTAGCTAACCTCATTTTGAGAGGCGTGGACTTGGTTTCTGTTTGTATGAGGCATGAAGATGATATTTCATTTCCAAGGCAAATGAAGTCACCCATTGATGTTTTCATAGAGTAAAAACAGAGATGAAAATGTTTACTTTTCGCATTCATGCTGCTTTTCATGTTCCTTTGTACCCTAACAGCCCATTCATCCATTCAGGGATTTAGGTGCAGGTCACCCATAGTCACAGCTACTCTTTGCATTGTTATGTGCCATGTGTCTGCTCTGTGATCATGGACCAAGTACTTTTATCTTTCCATTCTCCCTTCTTGTAGATCCAGCTTTCCAAAATTGGCCCACCTTTCATTATCAAGAGCCAGCCAGTCTCCAAACCAGAGTCTCGAACATCTCCTAGTACATCCGTCAGTGGTGGGAGGAACACGGGAGCCAGGACCCTTGCAGACATCAAGGCTCGAGCCCAGCAAGCAAGGGCCCAGCGAGAGGCGGCAGCGGCCGCGGCTGTGGCTGCGGCGGCCAGCATCGTCTCTGGAGCCATAGGGAGCCCAGGAGATGGGGGAAAGGCCAGAACCCTGGCACACATCAAAGAGCAGACGAAGGCGAAGCTCTTTGCAAAGCATCAAGCTCGAGCCCACCTCTTCCAGAACACTAAAGAGTCCCGGTTGCCTCCTCTTGGCTCAAAGGAAGGCCTTCCAAGCTCAGAAGTCCCTTCTACCCCTGAAATAAAAATTGAAGGTTCAACCGGTGTCATTATTGTCAATCCAAACTGCAGATCGCCTAGCAACAAGTCTGCACACCTCCGGGAGACCACCACTGTATTACAGCCGGCTCTTAACCCGACAAAACTTCCAGAAACTGCTACTGACTTATCTGTGCATAGCTCTGACAAAAATATACCTGTGTCCCATTTATCTGAGAAAATTATTTCATCTACCTCTTCTGAAAATAGCAGTGTGCCCGTGCTCCTTAATAAAAATTCTGTCCCTGTGTCTGTCTGCAGCACTGCTATGTCAGGAGCAATTAAAGAACATCCCTTTGTGAGTTCTGTTGATAAATCCTCTGTTCTAATGTCTGTTGATAGTACAAACACCACAATTTCTGCTTGTAATATAAGCATGTTAAAAACCATCCAGGGAACAGACACCCCATGCATAGCCATTATACCAAAATGTGTTGAAAGCACTCCCATTCCCGCCGCTGCCGAAGGCACCAGCATATCGAGTTCCATGGATGACAAGCAGTTGCTCCTGTCAAGCAGCAGTGCCGGTAGCTTAGTCTCCAGTCAGTACACCTCTGTGCCAACTCCCTCTGTAGGAAGTAACTTGCCAAACCATCTCTCCACTAGTTCTGTCTTGATTCCCCCAGCGGGAATGAACAGATTTCCTCCTGAGAAGATAGCCATGCCTGCGACTGAAGAACAGGCCACCGTATCCATGGGGACCACTGTGAGAGCAGCCCTTAGCAGCAGGGATTCAGTAGCCGTCACAGACACCCTGGTTGCCCACCCACCCGTTGCAATGTTTACTGGCAGCATGCTGACAATAAATTCTTACAACAGTCCTCCCAAGTTAAGTGCGGAAAGCTTGGACAAAAATTCAGGGCCTCGAAACAGGGCAGACAATTCTGGGAAACCTCAGCCACCTTCGGGGGGCTTTGCACCAGCAGCCATAAACAGATCGATTCCATGTAAAGTCATCGTGGACCACAGCACCACGCTGACATCCACATTGTCTCTGACTGTCTCCATTGGAAGTGCAGAAGCCAGCTTGGACGTCCAGAGCAGGTCAGTGAGGCAAGAAGCAGCCACACAGCCCATGGCGTGTCCTCAGGTGTCTGTTATTAGCAGGCCCGAGCCAGTTGCGAACGAAAGCATAGATCACGGCTCTAGTTTCATTGCTGCTTCTGCAGCGAAACAGGACTGTAAAGTGATGCAGGCCCCCTGCACAAGTCTCCGAGAAGTACCCCTGGTTGTTCCAGATAAATTAAATGAGGTCACTGTTTCAAGTAATAGCTTTGCTGAGCAGGCACGTGGCCCAACCACTTTCAAAAGTGAAGCAGACGCAACCTGTAGCAATCAGTATAACCCCGGCAACCGGATTTGCTGGAATGATGAGAGTGTGAGGAGCTCAGGACAGCCTCCGGTTAGTCACTCGGGTTCAAGTAAACAGAAAGAATATCAAGAGCAGAGCTGCCCAAAGGCTATCAAAACTGAACATGCCAGCTACTCGCACATGTCAGAACTTCACCCCAGGAGTCTTGTAACAAGTGTCACTCTCCCTGTGAAATCCGAACCTCACGAAGTGGACAAGGGCTTTAGAATGGACACTGAGGACTTCTCTGGCACTGAGCTGCCACCTCCGGCCACAGAGGCAGTCCCGAGTGTGCAACAGACACCGAATGTGAAGGGTCCCACCTCTGGTCCTATAGAAGAGGTGATTTCCTTGGCTACAGACACCCTGAAAAGAGTTCCCAATGCAGGGAGCTCAAGCTGTCGTCTGTCATCTGTGGAGGCGAACAATCCACTGGTGACACAGTTACTCCAGGGCAATCTGCCCTTGGAAAAAGTGTTGCCGCAGCCCCGCCTGGGAGCCAAGCTCGAAATTAACAGGCTTCCTCTGCCTCTTCAAACTACCTCAGTGGGTAAAACAGCCCCCGAAAGGAACGTCGTGGAAATGCCGTCAAGTTCTCCAAACCCAGATGGGAAGGGCTACTTGGCGGGGACTGTCGCACCACTCCAAATGCGAAAGCGAGAAAACCACCCCAAAAAGAGAGTGGCCAGGACTGTGGGGGAACACACTCAAGTTAAATGTGAACCAGGGAGATTGTTGGTGGAGCCAGATGCTAAAGGCGTGCCTTGTGTCATCAACTCCAGCCTGAATCAGCTGGGACACAGCCAGCCCTTTAAGCAAGAGTGGCTGAGCAAGCATGCCATGCAGAACAGAATTGTTCACAGCCCCGAGGTCAAACAGCAAAAGCGGCTGCTCCCCTCCTGTAGCTTCCAACAGAACTTGTTTCACGTGGATAAGAATGGAGGCTTCCATCTCGACGCGGGTACCTCACATAGACAGCAGTTTTACCAAATGCCTATGGCTGCCAGGGGCCCCATTCCGACTGCGGCTCTGTTACAGGCCTCTGCCAAAGCCCCGGTGGGCTGTAATGCATTTGCCTTCAACAGGCATCTTGAACAAAAGGGACTGGGAGAGGTGGGCCTTTCTTCAGCACCTCACCAGCTAAGGTTAGCCAACATGTTATCTCCCAGTATGCCCATTAAAGAAGGTGACGATGTGGGCGGGGCAGCACACGCAATGCCAAACAAAGCACTAGTGCACCCCCCACCCCCGCCACCGCCTCCGCCTCCACCTCCACCCTTGGCTTTGCCCCCGCCTCCCCCACCACCACCTCCACTACCTCCACCTCTTCCTAATGCAGAAGTCCCAGCCGATCAAAAGCAACCTCCGGTTACCATGGAAACCACTAAGAGACTTAGTTGGCCACAGTCCACGGGCATATGTAGCAATATAAAATCGGAACCTCTTTCTTTTGAGGAAGGTTTAGGCAGCAGCTGTGAACTGGGCATGAAACAAGTTTCCTATGACCAGAATGAAATGAAAGAACAGTTAAAAGCATTTGCTCTAAAAAATGCAGATTTCTCTTCCTATTTGCTTTCTGAGCCACAAAAGCCTTTCACCCAATTAGCTGCTCAGAAAGTGCAGGTGCAGCAACAGCAGCAACTCTGTGGAAATTATCCAACAATACACTTTGGGAGCACGAGCTTCAAAAGGGCGGCCTCTGCCATTGAAAAGTCCATTGGGATTTTGGGAAGTGGCTCCAGCCCTGCCACGGGCCTGCCGGGTCAGAATGCTCAGATGCCGGTTCAGAACTTTGCCGACAGCAGCAACGCGGATGAATTGGAACTGAAATGCTCTTGCCGGCTGAAAGCCATGATTGTGTGCAAAGGCTGCGGGGCCTTCTGCCATGACGACTGCATAGGTCCTTCCAAACTCTGTGTAGCTTGCCTGGTTGTGCGATAAGAGCTGAACGAAAGATGCAGTATCCCTTTTCAACAACGGAAAAGCCAAACGGCGTCAGCGGCAGCAGATTGAATAACTCAGTGCTTTATAGTGTGCTAATTTATTTTACTTTGGAACAGATTACCTTTCCTCTATGGGATTATTATTTTCTTACATTTCTTGGGAAGGAGAGATTGCCTCCCTTTTCCGTGGCTCAGTGGCATGTCTTTTACATATTTAGTTGCCATTCCCAGCTTTAGAAAATTTCTCTCCATATGTATACAGGTCACTACCCCCATCGGGTTTCTTTCCTTTCTTTCCTTTCCTTTCCTTTCCTTTTCCTTTTCCTTTCCTCTTTCCTCTTTCCTCTTTCCTCTCCTCTTTCTTTCTTTCCTTTCTTTCAACTCAAGTGTAGATAGGATAAGGATATTTTTAATTACTTCATACTAACCAGAAATGCAGATGTAGAAAGAGAATGGTAAAAGTGACTTAAGGTGGGTTAATGTGTGCTTTCTGTAGAGTAACCATTACAGCAAGGCTTTTCACAGTTGAAACTTCCAGAGCTACCTTTACCCCAGTGTTGAAATCATATTTGGAAAGGGGAATCTGATTTAAATGTTTGATTCCTTGTATTTACTCCTGTCACTAAAGATGCATTAAAGGAGGTGTGCCATTAATGATCTCCACGTCCTTATTCTCTTTTCTCCCCTTTTACTCTTTTCAGAGACTGGCAGAATATCTGCGTCGGCCTTGGCCGTTGTACACACATTGTAGTGAAATGTGTCCTAGGCCGGAAATGGCAGTGTGGGCCTCCTGCCCAGTAACCTGGTTCGAGCCCTTTGATACCTGATACTGGAGGATCAGTGGGCCAGCAGAGAGCCAGAGGCCCAGAGGATTGCAGAGCTTCATGTGTGGCCTTTAAAGGCAAGCATTAAAAAAGAATGCCCTGAAATTAAAAGAAGTAAAATACTATATGTGAACACATGTAAGTGAGTTGATAATGTAAATATTGGTCCATTCTCTTCACTCTGAAACAATTACTAAATATTAAAATGGGGGGGGGGGTACTTGTAGCCCTTCGTTGATGACACCAGTGCATTCTGGCCTCCAGTTTTGCAGAAGTTGGCCACCTCCTTTTTAAAGTGTCATTAGGGAGAAAAGGGACTACAGAAGACTTAAGTCTTGACATTTACCTGAACAAATTTTTCTTCATTTGACTCTGAAATAGCCCTTATTTTAAAAATTGTTCTAGGCGTTCCATGTTTTGTTTTCTTCCCCTCAGGTGAATTCAGTACATTCTTCATATTTAAGGGAGGAGAACTGCTTTTGCAAAAGGGATACTGCATCTTCCAAATATCGTCAGTGTTTATTCAGGAAAGTCTGAGTGTTGAGCATTTGAGCTACATTCCGTATACTTTGGCCAACCTCATGCCAGAGAACAGCTTTAGATCAGGAGGCTCTGTTCCCTATAACAAGTTCAAAAGCACATGCACACTGTGGGAAGATGAAAAACAAGAAAAACCACACCCATTTAACTTCAGATTACAGAGCACAAAGTGTGGAGTACCATTAACCCATTGATTGACTGAGGCTGTAGAATTAAAAAAAAAAAAAAAATGGGGGAAAATATCATCTGTCCCTGGTGAGAATGGCAGATATTTTCCCATGGGATCATCCTAGTCAATGTAAACTTTTGACATTCCCTTAAAATACATCTTAAGAATTAACTGGAATGAACAGAAATGACATTTCTGGGGGGAAAAAATTTGTGATTTTTTTATAGTAATCAACCATAGTATATGTTTCTTTTCTTCCATATTTATTATTGTGATGTTGCCAAATTTTTAGGTGACAGAGACGTCATTTTTATTAACAAGTTGCTGATAGTGAAAGATGCTTTATCTTAAAAAGCAAGAAAAGCAAAGAAGGACCTGCCTTTGTGGCTGCAGTTTGGTGCTTCAGTACTGTCACTTCTGTTTTTTACATTAAAATTAACTTACAACAGAGAAAAAAATAGCAATGCACTTAACCAGCCCTCCCGAGAAATGCAGCGTAAGTTCAGCAGATCCTTGCTTCACTCTGCTTCCGGTTGTGTTTAGGCAGCATTCTCGTCCGGGCTCTCTCAGTGGTCTGCTTGCCTCTGATATCATCTTCAGAAGATCATGCTCTAGTTTCACAGAGGGACATCCCTAAATATAAACACTTGCATGCCAACTCCTTCCAAATTCAGTTGCTGCTCTACCAGTGTCAGATACTGTCTACACCAGCAGATTCAGAACTATCATATCAGTAACTGACACGGTGTTGAAAGAAACTCCAGTCTACAAAACCTTTGCACTCTGGATTATGACGTACAATTGAGGCTGATATAATACTGTGCCCATGATCAGTTCCATCATGTGGAATACTGCGTGCAAGTTGCTAAGTGGGAATAAAGAAAAGTGTCCTTCTGTATCTTGATTTTTCATGTAATAGGTCAGGAGAGCAATTGTTGATCATGCATGGATTCTATCCTCCAGGTCCCAAGAACATAATTTTTCTATGCCCTTGCTCTTGTTTTGTCCTGTTCAAATTCCTAATATTTACATACAGTTTCTATTACTGAAAATTAGTATCTTTGGGCTAAAATATAATTAAAAGAAAATAATTCAAAAGTAAAAAGTGGGTCAGATATTTTACAAGTGTCCATTTACTATATATACAAAAGCCAGTATATTTGGATTAGGTAAGTGGGTTCTTAGTTTCCCGATTCCCTCAGGTGTCTGCCTATGTGCAAATGGAATATGTTATTTACTACATGGTTACTGTGGTATAATGTGCAAATTTTAGTGTGTGCATTATCCTGATGATTGGACACTATGCTATACTGATCAGGAATAGAACTTGCACATGTGACATGTAGCTTTCTTTTTTTTTTATCACTAAAGATGTATTTCTGTAAGTAGCACTTTTGAAGCAGGGGAAAGAAGAAAAAACAGCTATTCCCTAATCCCCCTCCTATATGACATGCATATGCCTGAGGTGTATAAAGACATTTAGATAGTTAATGGGCATGTTAATAACATTCTGATACAAATTCATTTTCAAAATGAAAATAATGTCCTTCCCCCAAGTGAGAATAGCAGGAATGTTGGTGAACTGAGTACCACAGTTATATATCTGCTAAGGTCTAGCTTGAAAAAGAAAACTTGAAAAACCTATGAGGTTGAGCCTGGTTGCTATAAAGACTTTGTGATGATATGTGTTTCTAGGGTGAGCTATAGAAGGTTTAGTTGACTTCTAGATGTTGGGTAGTCTTACTTGTTCAAAATAAACATACACAACCAAGCTGATGTGTGCAGTGTTCCATAAGGCAGTCAAGAGTGAGAATCCATAGTGCCGCAGCCCTTTATGTGAGTTCCTTTACAAACACTTGCATAATTTCAGAAGAGGAAGTTGCTGTGGCCTTGGTACCTCCTTGGTCTGGTACAGTCCCAGGGTACAGAAGCTGGAGCCAAGGTTAGGGTGGCATCGTCTCTCTGGTGTCAAGGCCAAGCGCCATGCCAGCTGCCTAGTGGGAATGTGCCCACTGAATATGCAGAGCCAGAGTCACTGTCCATTTGTGTTTCCAGAGAACAATGTGAAGAGTCCTAGCAGAGGGACTCATCAGACTGTCAGGGGCCTATGTAGCCAAAATGTCACTGAGTACAAAGATCTTGTTGTCTTCAGTCCTCATGCTTTGTCACTGTAAAGCGAACAACAACAAAAAAGCATTTTTAAGATAATTTAAAGGAGCTGCTTTTTTTATAGCACATACTATTTCGCTTTGTACTATATTTGATAGTTGCAGAATAATTTAGACGGTAGGAAAACTTTGTTGTATTTGTACTGTTCATGAATGTTTCAAAGAAAAGTGCTTTACTTGGTTGCCATAATTTTCTTGTACTGCTGTATTCTCCCCCCTGCTTCATGGAAACCTAATCTGATTCATATTTTCAGTACAATTTCTTTTTTTTTTAAATATGTATTTGTGTGTATTTTTTTTTTTTTTTGGTCAGTATTCTGAATGTTTACATCTGTTTGACATTAGCCATTGAATGCCTTTTTTTAAAGGCAGTATTACTCTTACAGTGAAACAGGAAAATGTGAAATCGACCCAAACATAACATGCATGACAAACACAGATTGGGGGGCAAAGGCCCTCGACAAACATAGACGCTTTATATCAGCATACGGAAAAGTAAAACCCTCCTTCGGTCCTCTACCAAAGAATATATTACTCCCACAGGAAAAACTCAGAAAAGGTGTGTAAAACCCTTAGAAGGGGGAGCAGTTGATTCAGTGTGACGGCTACAATTTAACTCTTGCTTTGATACCTGACTAAATTTGACTGAGTGCAACAAGCATTTAAACAATTTTTAGACAGTGTTTTGTTTAGAATTCAGGGATCATGCATTCTTTAATGGTGCTGTTTGTTTTTTTATTTCTTCTTTTCTACAAAGAAAAATGAAGTGTTGCCTACAAAAGTGACTGCTTACAATACCATGTTAAACAAAATGTTTGTCTTTTCATGTTTCTCTGTTTTTCCCTTTCTCAAAATAACAATTTTGGGTTTCAGTATTGAACTATTCTGGAGAAAAATAAAGAAATTAAACATTAAAATTTTGTCATTTTTAGTTCTTTTGTGAAATGTTGGAGTTTATATACATAAAATGCACTAATGAGTACATTGGAAATTTTACTGGAAAAATATATAGGGAAAGCAAACCATATATTGTTAAATTATCTACCCTACTCCTTGGTGTGGTGAACTGGTGACATATGATTATAACTATTGTTAAAACAGTAAAATCTAAACTGAAATCTCTTAGAAATTAACTATCTAATATGCTTATCATTTAAAATATATTTGGCTCTCCTTGTTTACATTAATAATCTTGTTAATTATTTATACTAAAAGACATTCAGTTCAAGCAAATTGTTATTAGCATATTTAACTTTCAAAAATCTTTTTAAACTGCTCTCATTAATATTTTTAACTTAGATTAAATATTATAGCTACAGTTATTTGAATAAGGTGCTGGGTACTGTTAGGACAAAACTGCCTCAGTTATATTTACATTGGTGAAAAATATGCCTATCTTTACAGTCAGATGAATCAGAAACATTAAACATAATTGGCTGTTAAATCGGAGTTCAACGGTTTTCATTCACACGAAAAATGTCTTTAGCCACCAGAGGGCGAAAGAGGATGTTTACTTATGGAAGAGAGAAGACTTAAAAGCACCGCTTCCTCCTCCTAAATCTGAACTAAATGGTTATAATAATGAAAAGTCCAACTCATTCATGAAAGTCAATGGAAAATAGATACTTCTAAGTTTTACCAAATTATTTTCACTACAAAGATGACATTCCTCTTTTGTCCTATAATTTCTATTAAAATATTTACAAAATACTTTATTGATTTTACTTAGCACTGTGTGATTTCTTTGTATTACTCTATAGGCATCATCTATTCCAAAATATATGAGAGAAATTATAACTGAAGCATTCTTTAAAATTTATTGAAACTGATATTAATGCCTTCTATGTTTTAATTTATTTATTTTCATAAAATGGGTACAATTATATGATTTTTATATAAATATTCCATTATTATTAATATATTGATGTTGCCTAATTTGAGTAACATCTGCTCTTAGAATCTAAAGTATTTACTGTGTCCATCATAGTGCTTATCTGACGACAAATGATTCCCCCAGTGATTCATCAATGTTCACATAGATACTTCATTGTCATCAAGGGTAAGGGTGCTATTTTGAAAGAACCTAGCTAGGAGAGTGGACGATACAATACAGTGTGTCTGTAAAGTCATGGTGCACTTTTGACCGGTTACAGGACTGACATGCACCATGATTTTACGGACACACTGTATTTTGGGTCTTCCTTCTCCAAAGACAATTGAGCAGAAATCCTAAAAAGCATTTCTCATTCCACATAATTATTTGAAGACTTTAGCTATAGATTGCCTAGATTTAATATTTCAAGTTCGGGTCACACAACTGTCCACAGGGAACGCAGACATAAGAAACTGGAATAATCCAATGTCACAGCTAATCTGGAGGTCTAAAGTAAGCAGTGAATCTGCTTCTCTTTCTTACAGAAACTTGTATTCAAGTTGTCAGTATAATTAATTACCATGCAATCTCACTAAATGGAGGAAAGTCACATGATTTGCAAAGTAAGGGCTGATTTTCTTTTTGTTGGCCATTTTATTTGAAACAGTTTTATTTTGCTTTTTCAGCTATATTGAATAATATCCCATTGTGATATCTAATTATAAGTAAATCTGGTATTGCAAATATTTAGCAATCCTGTAAAGCATAAGCCAATCCAAACAGATGCCAAACAGATCAAAAGAGATGGCGTTGCTACAACAAACCAATGAAGATTCGCTGCATATTAGTTCTGTGAACAAAGGAGCTTCTGAACCTGCTGCCATTAGTAGCTAAGATTTATACAGGGTGTCCGTAAAGTCATGGTGCACTTCAGGCCTGTGACCAGTCAAAAGCGCACCATGACTTTACGGACACACTGTACTTCGTGTATCCATTACCTTTACAGAAAAGTTTGTTTCTGAGGTACTTTTCTTCAGTTAAAATTTTCATCTACAATCTCATTTACATTTTGTTTTTTAAAGAAAAGCATGTAAAGGTAGTTCAAAGTTCAGCTTTAAGCCAAATATAAAAATATTCAAGAGTTTTCCCCTTTTTGCTTTTTCTAAGTACCTTGTTCAGTGGATACTTCCCATAAGTAGCAAAGGGTTGAAGCACCAGGTGCTCCCAAAAAGTTCCTGGACAGTTGAAGTTTCATAAGGCCTATCCTATTTTCTGTGAGCTCAACAGAAAATCTTTCATATTTTATCATAAGCTTGTAGAAGGAAAATAGGTTTTTACCTCTGGTTTTTAGATCTCTAGTTTGAACTTACTGTTTTATTTCAGGAAAACCCTGTATCCCAAATTCTTACTTGTTGATGATGAGGGCATGTAGAGGGATTTCAGGGCAGTGCAAACTGTTTTCCTTGGTTCGGTTAGCTGTCAGGATTCGGTTCTGAAGTGCTGGGACATCTTCCAGATAGAGGGATGTACAGTTGGCCTCGATGACTATATGACTGCATGAGCTTATCCTGAACGTTCTTTCTCTACATAGAAGCTGCAACATATATGCACGTCTATTTATATTGAAATTTTTTTAAAAAAAGTAATTTCTTACTGTAATATAAAATATGTTTGGCAATCAGTTTAAATCTCAAAACGAGGAATCAAAAGGCTTGGTGTATGAGTGGGGACCGTTTTGTATAATGACTTCTAAGCAGAAGATATTTTATGCCTTTTCTTCTTTTAACTTAGAGTTCCATATAGATTTGGGTATTTCATAGTACTACTTGTTTTTTGTTAAAATAATCTTTATACTTCCAAGGGTGGTAGGGGGGAAGCTATGGGAAATTGGCTTCTTAAAAAGAAACATTCAAAAACATTATTTTAAACTATACTTAGAGTAGGACTTTGTGGAGCTTGGAAAGGTTCTTCTGTAGATTCTTTTTTGCCAAACAAAAAGCTTTGTTTGGCAAAAACCAGGAATAATCAAAGACACCACACTCTACAACCTCAGCTTTCCAATTTTGATTCTTTCAGAAATAAATCATTTCTAAGTCTTTAGGCTTCACGGCCTGAATATAAAGTAGATTTTATAAATTTTCTTTATATAAATAAGTGTTTACAGATAAAATGATATACCACACCAAATATGGCAATTTTCCAGAGTTGTTTGTTCCCAACAGGCAGATTGTCTTTAATAAAAAAAATAGATAATATGTTTGAAATATGGACCAAGTGCTGCAAAGCATTCATAGGTAGTATTTCATTTGTCCTTAGAAAAATCCTATTATGTAGGAACTGCCATTATATCCATGTTATAAATGAGGAAACAGCCTTGGAGGGTTTAAACAAAAGAGAATACAGCAAGATCTGGAGTATGAAAGGTTTTTCAGAAACCAAAGCCCATCCTCTTATTTGCTGCAAGACAATAGCTGCTACACTGATTACTAGTTAGTGGGGATTCTCAAAAAAAATCAGAGGGCCCAAACAATGAAAAAAGTTATTGCCTAGTGAGCAAGATGATAAAATAATTTTAATGCAACAAGAATGTAACAAAGACATGTACAAGGTGCAGCAGAGCAGAAAGCTGTCAAGTGGGTGACATCCTCTAGGGTTGCCACTGGATAAGAATGAAACCTCCAGAGGAGCATCCATTGCCCACCTGGCATAGTTTCGGGGCAGTCCCATTGAAGAGAGGGCATGCTCTTCTCTGCCGGCATCCCAATCATTTCCCTTGGACAGTGCTTGTCAATAAAGACATAGTCCTGCCTGATAATAATCTCTGCAAGGTGTATGATGCTTTACATATTTTACAGATCTGTCCCCAAGATCTTCTTACATGACTCTAGGCATTTGGTTAGATGTTGGTAATGTTGATAATTTTATAAGTGAACAGATTGTAGTAATGTTTATGATGTCCCATGTCCTTAGTGTTCATTGACTTTTTAGTACTTCTCTAAATCAATGTAATACACATTTCTATATTAAAAATTCAAATCACACAACAGAGACTATAACAAAAAAAAAATGCAGTGTCCTGATATAAATTGTATAAATTGAAATGTGGGCTATTCTTTTTTTTCTCGCCAAAGGCGAAGGCACTACTACTGACTATTCATGTTATTCAATAGGGTTCAGATAAGAAAACAAAGAGTGAATTTTGCATTTGCAAGCTGCAGGTTTGAATGGAAGTCAGAACTCATAGTGTCTGCCCAGTTTGTCTGAGAAATAAAAATTTCCCACTTTGCTGATGATCACAAGAGGGAAACACTGTGGTCGTTGGGGATAATGAAAAAACATACAAGATGCAGCCAACAGATGGCACCAGGATAGATAGCACTAGAGATAAACTTAACCTGTGTCCAAGAAAACCTTTACTGGTAAGTGGATCCTAAACCTTCCTTCTTTCCTGCCAGGGAACTGCGAACACGAATGACTGCTGTCACCATACACAGCTGCATATTCTGTAGCACCACGTCCTTTGCCCTCCTGTTTCTTGCTATGCCACAGCTGTAAGAGAATGGCTTCAGGTTGTTCGCATTTCTATTCAAATGTCTGATTCACCATCTTCCCCATGGGACAAAGTCATCTTTTATCATGTCTTCTTGTTAATATTTTTCTTAAAGCCAAGTGGCGAGCTCATATTTTAAGTATTTTAATAAGAAATTATTTGAAGATATGTCAAAATAATCATAATTTTTTTTTACAGGGACAGAGAGAGAGTCAGAGAGAGGGGTAGATAGGGACAGACAGGAACAGAGAGAGATGAGAAGCATCAATCATTAGTTTTTCGTTGCCGTTGAGACACCATAGTTGTTCATTGATTGCTTTCTCACATGCGCCTTGACCGCGGACCTTCAGCAGACCAAGCCACCCCTTGCTGGAGCCAGTGACCTTGGGTCCAAGCTGGCGAGCTTTTGCTCAAGCCAGATGGGCCCACGCTCAAGCTGGCAACCTCGGGGTTTGAAACGGGGTCTTCCGCATCCCAGTCCAACGCTAAATCCACTGTGCCACCGCCTGGTCAGAAAATAATCATAAATTTATTTATAAAGATAGATTCTATGAGGAATTCCATTTTGCTGTTTCTAAAAAGAAACATTTTAACTTCCTTTTCTATTTAAGGAGAGCGTGTCATCTCACTGACTCTGTAGGGCTTACTCCTTGACCCTCAAAACTTGTAAGGGAATTCTAACAAGTGGGACATTTTTGGTGCCAAGATTCATCAAACATTCAATGAGCAAACAGTATTTTAATCACCACTTCTATATCAGGTACTATATTATAGGGGACACAAGGCTTTACTAATAACTTGATTTTTCAAGAAAAAAATGTTGCCAGTTACTGAGTGTACATCAGCATTGTACCATGAAACATTGTCATAAGATGGAGAGATTGTTCTCAAAATATGCAATGCAAAGTTGCCTTTCTAGAAAACATCTCATTTCCCAGAGTTACTTGTGTATGGATGGGGGAATAATTGAGGGGATGGAAGTTTTGAAAAGAAAAATCTCCTCTGAAGTCATAATTTAATTTCTTGCGTATTTTAGGTTCAGAATAAAAATATTTAGGCTATATAGTGCAAGAAGCAAAATACATTTCTACATCATCTCACCTAAAATAAAATTTAAAAAGAACCTACTTTAGATGGAGAATGGTTTGACACCAAATTTGGCTCACCTGGAGAAAACAGCACAGATGGTCTGGTCTGCTTCAGGGCTGTGGTTCTGTGTCCTGCATGACTCACCAGTGGAGGTAAGTCAGCATCTGCTCATTTCACTTTGTTTCCACTATTGTAGTCACAGATACCAATGTGCACTAACATTCTTCTGTCACTAGACCTTAGCAGGTAAATGGATGTTATCTTCTAGGTAAATTAGAGATTATTTTTCCTATAGTTTTACATTTAGATTAATAAAGGGATGCTAAAAAGGTATCTTTGCAAGCTTAACAAAAGTTGAAATGACTTGATTTAGGTCTTTTGTTGAGACTTAGTAAATCATTTTTTTAAAGAGTGAATATCAAACTAATTTATCAGAAAGAAAAAAACTGGGCTCTGCATTTGGCTATTCTCATACATGATTATTTATTAAAATATTGTCACAGGGAAAATTTCTCTGTATAAAATACCCATGATGATGGATATTTAAGATGTACTTCAGCACCTAGATTTGACCTGGTCTTACAGTTTGCAGTTGGCTCAAATAAATATTACCAAGAATAAAGAATAACTTTAATAATGGGAAATCTGTGAGGATTCCAAGATGGCAACAGATTGTTACTGGACTACAACCAGTCTGAGATTCGGGTAAGCCATTGCCACAATAGCCAATGAGCAGAGACTGGGCCTGAGAGGGTAACAGGCATCCTTAATCAAGATTGCCAGCAACTTGAGAAGAGAGGTGGCATATTCTAGCCCAAAGCCTGCCTTACAATCTCAATTGCAGACAATACACAGACAAAATGGTCAAAGAAATAGAATCCAAATGAATCAACAAGAGAAATCCCCAGAAAAGGAACTAAATAAAACAGAAGTTACCAAACTACCAGACTCAAGAGTTTAAAATAATGATTTTTAAGATGCTCAAGGATTTTAGAGAAACAAGGGATGATTACAGTGAGAACTTAAAGAGATAACAAGCATCATAAAGGACATTGAAATCATAAAAAAGAATCAGTCAGAAACAACAAATACAATATCAGAAATGAAGACTGCATTAGAAGGAATCAACAGCATGCTGGCTGAAGCAGAAAATCAAAACAGCAATTTCACCTGACCAGGCGGTGGCGCAGTGGATAGAGCGTCGGACTGGGATGCAGGGGACCCAGGTTCGAGTCCCTGAGCTTACCAGCTTGAGCACGGGCCCATCTGGCTTGAGCAAAAGTTTATCAGCTTGGACCCAAGGTCGCTGGCTCCAGCAAGGGGTTGCTTGGTCTGTTGAAGGCCCACAGTCAAGGCACATGTGAGAAAGCAATCAATGAACAACTAAGGTGTCGCAACGGCAACGAAAAACTGATGATTGATGCTTCTCACCTCTCTCCATTCCTGTCTATCTGGCCCTGTCTATCCCTCTCTCTGGCTCTCTCTCTGTCCCTGTAAAAAACAAACAAAAAAACAAACAAAAACAAAAAACAGCTATTTCAAGGACAAGATATACCATATGTTTTGCTCCATAAGACACACCTGACCATAAAACACATCTAGCATTTTAAGGAGGAAAATAAGAAAATATTCTGAACCAAATGGTGTGTTAAAATATTTAATAAAAGACATACTTTTTTGCTCCATATGATGCACGAGCATTTTTCCCTTCACTTTTGGGGGCAAAAAAGTGTGTCTTATGGAGCGAAAAATACAGTACATAAGCACAGAAGCAGAGCAGCGAAAAGAAAGGAGGCACAAAAAGACTGAGGAAACTCTAAGAGACCCCTGCAACAACATGAAGAGAAACAACATCTACAACGTAGGGGTTCCTGAAGGAGAAAAGAACAAACAAGGGAAAGAGAACCTGTTTGAAGAAATCACAAATGATTATTTCCCTAAACTGATGAGGGGGAAACATCACACAAGTTCAAGAAGCACAGAGTCCCATTAAAGATGAACCCAAGGAGGCTTGCACCAAGGCATATCATAATTAAAATGCCAAAGTTAAGAGACAAAGAAAGAATACTAAAAACTAAAAAGGAAAAGCAGTTAGTTACCTACAGAGGAACCCCATTAAGATGACATCCAACTTCTTAACCAAAACTCTTCAGGCCAGAAGAGATTGGCAAGAAATATTCAAAGTGATGCAAAACAAGAACCTATGACCAAGACTACTTTTTCCAGCAAGGATGACATTTAAAATTTAAGGACACAAAACAAGTATCAAAAAATTTAAGAAGATTGAAATCATATCAAGCATCTTCTCTGATCACAATGACATAAAACTAGAAATCAACTACATTAAAAAAACTGAAAACATTCAAACACTTGGAGGCTTATAGCATGTTTTTAAGTAACAAGTGGGCTAACAATGAGATCAAGGAGGAAATAAAAAATTTCCTTGAAACAAATGAAAATGAACATACAACAACCAAAAATCTATAGGACACAGCAAAAGCAGTCCTGAGAGGGAAGTTCATAGCTTTACAGGCATACCTTAAGAAACAAGAAAAAACTCAAATAAACAACCTAACCCTGCATCTAAAATAACTAGAAAAAGAACAACAAAAAAAATCCTAGAGGAAGTAGAAGGAAGGAAATGATAAAAATCAGAGTGGAAATAAATGACATAGAGGCTAAAAACAATACAAAAGATCAATGAAACCAAGAGCTGGTTCTTTGTAAAGGTAAATAAGATTGATGAACCTTTAATCAGACTCATCAAGAAAAAAAGAGAGAAGACCCAAATAAATAAAATTAGAAATGAAAGTGGAGAAGTAACAACTGACACCACAGAGATACAAAGGATTGTAAGAAAATACTATAAAGACATATATGCCAAAAAATTGGATGACCTCAGTGAAATGGGTAAATTCCTAGAAAAACACAATCTTCCAAAACTCAATCTGAAAGAATCAGAAAATCTAAACAGACCAATTACAACAAATGAAATTTAAAGGGTTATCAAAAAACTCTCAACAAACAAAAGTCCTTGGCTTTACAGGTAAATTTTGCCAAACATTCAAAGAAAAATTAACATCTATCCTTCTCGAGCTAGTTCAAAAACTTCAAGAGGAGGGCAGACTTTCAAGTATATTTTATGAGGCAAGCATTATCCTCATTCCAAAACCAGGTATGGACACTACAAAGAAAGAAAACTATAGACCAATATTCCTGATGAACATAGATGCTAAAATTCTCAACAAAATATTGGCAAATCGGAGTCAGCAATACATTAAAAAAATCATACATGATCAAGTGGGATTTATTCTAGGAAGGCAAGGATGGTACAACATTTGCAAATCTATCAATGCAATTCGTCACAACAAAAGGAAGAATAAAAATCCCATGATTATATCAATAAACATAGAAAAAGCATTTGATAAAATCCAGCACCCATTTTTAATCAAAACTCTCAGCAAAGTGGGAATACAGGGAACATACCTCAACATAATAAAGGCTATCTATGACAAACCGACACCCGACATCATACTCAATGGCACAAATTAAAAGCAATCCCCTTAAGATCAGGAACAAGGCAGGGGTGCCCGCTTTCACCACTCTTATTCAACATAATTCTGGAAGTCTTAGCCATGGCAATCAGACAAGAAGAAGAAATAAAAGGCATCCAAATTGGAAAAGAAGTAAAACTATCATTATTTGCTGATGGCATGATACTGTACATAGAAAACCCTAAAGTCTTAGTCAAAAAACTACTAGACCTAATAAATGAATTCGGCAAGGTGGCAAGATATAAAATTAGTATTTAGAAATCAGGGATATTTTTCTGTTTGTTTTGTTTTTTGCTTTTTTAGTGACATAGAAAGAATCAAAGAGAGGGACAGATAGGGACAGACAGACAGGAAGCGAGAGAGATGAGAAGTATCAATTTTTTGTTGCATCACCTTAGTTGTTCACTGACTGCTTTCTCATATGCGCCTTGACTGGGGCTATACTGGACTGAGTGACCCCTTGCTCGAGCCAGTGGCCTTGTGCTCAAGCTGGTGACCTCGGGGTCTTGAACCTGGGTCCTCTGCATCCCAGTTTAATGCTCCATTCACTGCACCACTGCCTGATCAGGCCAGAGGCATTTTTATACACCAACAATAAACTATCTGAAAGAGAAATTAAGGAACCAATCCCCTTCACTATTGCAACAAAATTAAGTAAAATACTTTATTTAGTAGTAAATTTAACCAAGGAGGTAAAATACTTGTACTCAGAAAATTATAAAAATCTTAGAAGAAAACATAGGCAGTAAACTGTGTGATATTTCTTGTAACAATATTTTTGCCGATATAGCTCCACAGGCAAGTGAAATAAAGGACAAAATAAACAAATGGGACTACATCAAACTAAAAAGCTTTTGAAAAGCAGAAAATGCCATTAACAAAATAAAAAGACAACCCACACAATGGGAGAACATACTTGCCGATATGTCTGATAAGGGATTAATAACTAAAATTTATAAAAAAACTTCTAAAACCCAACCCCATGAATGTAAACAATCCAGTTAAAAATCAGCAAAGGACCTGAATAGACACTTCTCCAAAGAGGACATACAGATGGCCAATAGGCATATGAAAAAATGTTCAATGTCACTAAGCATCAGAGAAATGCAAATTAAAATCACAATAAGATACCACCCCACACGTATCAGAAAGGCTCTCATTAACAAATCAACACACAAGTGCTGGTTAGGCTGTGGAGAAAAGGGAATCCTCCTGCACTGCTGGTGGGAATGCAGATGTGTTTAGCCACTTTGGAAAACAGTACAGCATTTCCTCAAAAATTAAAATTGTAACTGCCTTTTCATCCAGCTATTCCACTTTTAAGAATTTACCCTGAGAATCCCAAAACACTAATTCAAAATAAAAAAGTCACCCCAATGTTTATTGCAGCATTGTTTACAGTAGCCAAGATCTGGAAACAGCCCAAGTGTCCATCAATGGACAAGTAGATTAAAAAGTTGTGGTACATATACATAATGGAATATTATGCAGCCATGGAAAAGAAGGTAATTTTACCTTTTGTGATGGCATGGATGGACCTGGAAATTATTACGCTAAGTGAACTAAACCAGGCAGAGAAAGATAAATATCATATGATCTCACTTATATGTAGAATTTAATGAACAATATGAACTGAGGAATGAAGTAGAGACAGAGGCGGGGTCACAGTGAGCAGAGGCCAGCTATCAGAGGGAAGGTGAATGAGGGGACAGGATCAGAGAAGGTGACGGAATTAGTGAAATTATATATATATAACACAGAGATAGAGATAACAGACAAGAAGAAGAAATAAAAGACATCCAAATTGGAAAAGAGGAAGTAAAATTATCATTATTTGCAGATAATATGATACTGTATATAGAAAACCCTAAAGTTTCAGTCAAAAAACTACTCGACCTGATAAATGAATTCAGCAAAGTGGCAGAGTATAAAATTAATATACAGAAATCAGAGGCATTTTTATACACCAACAATGAACTGTCAGAAAGAGAAATTAAGAAAACAGTCCCCTTCACTACGCAGAAAAAAATAATAAAGTACATAGGAGTAAACTTAACCAAGGAGGTTAAAAACTTGTACTCTGAAATTTATAAAACATTGATAGAAGAAATCAAGGAAGATACAAACAAGTGGAAGCATATACCGTGTTCATGGTTAGAAAGAATAAACATCATTAAAATGTCTATATTACCCAAAGAAATTTATAAATTCAATGCAATACTATTTAAATAAAATGGAAGGTATCACACTTCCTGATATCAACAATGGCCTACAAGGCCATTGTACTCAAAACAGCTTGATACTAGCATAAGAACAGGCAAATAGATCGACAGAACAGAACAGAGAACCCAGAAATAAAACCACACCTTTATGGACAATTGATATTTGACAAAGGAGGTAAGACATACAATGGAGTAAAGATAGTCTCCTTAACAAATGGTGTTGGGAAAGTTGCACAGCTACCTGCAACAAAATGAAACTAGACCATCAACTTACACCATTCACAAAAATAAACTCAAAATGGATAAAATACTTAAATGTAAGTCATGAAACCATTAGCATCTTAGAAGAAAACATAGGCAGTTAGCTCACCGACATTTCTCGCAGCAATATATTTACTGATTTATCTCCATGGGCAAATGAAATAAAAGACAGGATAAACGAATAGGACTATATCAAACTAAAAAGCTTTTGTACAACTAAAAACAATATGAACAGAATAAAAAGACAAACCACACAATGGGAGAACATATTTGACAATATGTCTGATAAGGGGTAAATAATCAAAATTTATAAAGAACTTGTAAAACTCAACTCCAGGAAAACAAACAACCCAATCAAAAAATGGCCAAAAGAAATGAATATACACTTCTCCAGAGACAACACACAGATGGCCAATAGACAGATGAAAAAATGTTCAACATCACTAATCATTAGAGAAAGGCAAATTAAAACCACAATGAGATGCCTGACCAGGCGGTGGTGCAGTGGATAGAGCATCGGAGTGGGATGCGGAAGACCCAGGTTCGAGACCCCAAGGTCACCAGCTTGAGTGCGAGCCCATCTGGCTTGAGCAAAGAGCTCGCCAGCTTGGACCCAAGGTCGCTGGCTCCAGCAAGGGATTGCTCAGTCTGCTGAAGGCCCATGGTCAAGGCACATGTGAGAAAGCAATCCATGAACAACTTGGTGTCGCAACAGCAATGAAAAACAAATGATTGATGCTTCTCACCTCTCTCCGTTCCTGTCTGTCTGTCCCTATCTACCCCTCTCTCTGACTTTCTCTCTGTCCCTGTAAAAAAGAAAAAAAAACATTAAAAATACCCCACAATGAGATACCACCTCACACCAGTCAAAATGGCGCTCATTAACAAGACAACACAAGATAGATGCTGGCGAGGATGTGGAGAAAAGGGAACCCTTCTGCACTGCTGGTGGGAATGCAGACTGGTGCAGCCACTGTGGAAATCAGCATGGAGATTCCTCAAAAAGTTAGAAATGAAACTGCCCTTTGACCCAGCCATCCCACTTTTAGGAATATATTCTAAGGACACCATATCACTGACTGAAAAAAAGAAATGTACCCCCATGTTTATGGCAGCATTGTTCACAATAGCTAAGATCTGGAAACAACCCAAGTGTCCCTCAGTAGACGAGTGGATTAAAAAGCTTGGTACATATATATAATGGAATACTATGGGGCCATGAAAGAGAAGGAAATATTACCTTTTACAACAATATGGAGGGACCTGGAAACTATTATGTTGAGTGAAATAAGCCAGACAGAGAAAGAAAAATATTATATGACCTCACTCATTTGAGGAATCAAGGAACAATGAGAACTGAGAAACAGAATTGAGACAGAGGAGGGATCAAAGGGACCAGAGGAAAAGAGGACAGAGGGAATGGGGATGATAGGATGGGATAAACCTGAAGGGAAGTGGGAGGGCGCTGTACGGAGAGAGGCAAGGGAGATGTTGAGGGGAACATGGGGGAGGGGAGATGCATTCAGGGTGACCCTAGAATCTATGTAAACACAATTAATTAAATAAAATAAAAGTTTGGTTACATATACAAGTGGAATACTGTGCAGCCATGAAAAAGAGGGTAATACTACCTTTTGTGATGGCGTGGATGGACCTGTAAATTATTAATTTAAGTGAAGTAAGCGAGGCAGAAAAAGATAAATATCATATGATCTCACTTATATGTAGAATTTAATGAACATAGTGAACTGCATAATGGAGTAGAGACAGAGGTGGGGTCACAGGAAGCAGAGGGACAGCTATCTGAGGGAAGGTGGATGAAGGACAGGATCAGATAAGGTGAAGGAATTAAGGAAATTATATATACATAACACAGAGATACAGATAATAGGACAGCAAATCCCTGAGGAAAGGGGAAGAGGGCATCAGGGAAAGGGCACATTGTTGGGGGGTAAGGGTGTTATATTGAGTGGGACCCTTGAGTTCATGTTACCATAATAAATTTAAATTTTTAATTAAAAATAATTAAAAAATAATCATGGGAAATATGATTTCTTGTTCCATAATTCAACAAATAGATTTATTCAGATCTGAGTAGGTTAGGTCCTGCATGGGGAAAAAATAAATGTCTTCCTACATTGTGCAGAGTACAGATTTCTATGTTCCTTTTCAGTCATTTTCTGAATTATATAGTACTGTATATAGGAGGGGTCCCCAAACTTTTTACACAGGGGCCAGTTCACTGTCCCTCAGACCGTAGGAGGGCCGGACTATAAAAAGAAACTATGAACAAATCCTTATACACACTGCACATATCTTATTTTAAAGTAAAAAAAAAACAAAACGGGAAAATACAATATTTAAAATAAAGAACAAGTAAATTTAAATCAACAAACTGGCCAGTATTTCAATGGGAATTATGGGTGTGGATGCATCCTGTGCTCCTCTCACTGACCACCAATGAAAGAGGTGCCCCTTCAGGAAGTGCAACGGGGGGCCGGATAAATGGCCTCAGGGGGCCGCGTGCAACCTGCTGGCCGTAGTTTGGGGACCCCTGGAATATAGTTATAGAGAGCTATTATTCATTTGTAGGGAGCCTCATATATGTAACGGGACTGAAACTTACTGAAGAGCAGGTATAGTATCTCATCTATTTTAGTATCTTTAGCAGCTTCCATCCTGCATAAAAGGATTGCCCACTGTGTGCACAACAGTGTTTATATTGTTGGCTTCATCTATGCTAGGTTCTGTCATGGGTACTAGGGTACATGAATAGTCAAAAATCTCTGAGTTTTTATTCTCTGCCAGGAGACAGGTAGCAGATAGATAAATATATAACACATACAGACATTATGTTTGAAAATTGAAAGTTCTATAAAGGAAAAGAAGAAAAGCATATTAAGGGCATAGAGAATATCATGGAATGGAAGGTGTTAATACATATAGGATTCCCAGGGAAGGTTTCACTGATATAGTGTAATGGAATAAACTGTGGCCCTCAGAATTAATATGGTGAAGCTGTAACATTGAACATAATACCAGAGTTCTCTCTTTTCATGTAAGGGTACAATAAGAAGGTCACATCTGCAAGCCAGCAAAAGGGGTTTCACCAGAAATCAAATCAGCCAGCACCTTGATCTTGGACTTCCCAGCCCCATGAACTGTGAGGAAACAGTTTTCCTTTGTTTAAGTCACCCAATCTGTGGTCTTTTGTTGTGGTTACTCAAGCTGACTAACATAGAAGGTCACATTTGAATAGCAAATTGAGGTGCGACAGTGCAGGAGCATGCCAAGCAGACATCTGATGGGGAGGCTTTTCAAGTCTAGGCAAAAGCAAATATAAGGCCCTGGGTTTCAGTTACATAAAATTATCTCTAATTATCAGAATATCCAAGAGTGGGGGACTTTTACACAAGGCAAAATAATGAACTTTCTAGGCCTTTTGTTTCCAAAGACCGAAATCTGGAAAAAAAGTGTAACTTTCTCGGTAAATGATTAAAATCAATAATTTTTCCTTAGTCCATGTTAATAGACTTCTAATAAGAAGTTGAATTATTTATTCACTAAGCAAGATATTAAAAGTGTCTCATATATCAAATCATCTAGTGCCTTGCTAGGTCAAGGGACACCTCTGATAGCTAAGAAAGTGGTATGATTTCTATTTTCAGATACAGAAAGTAAGCATCAAACATATAAACTCGGAGTCAAACATAGTAAGTCAGCTGGAAAGGACCTTCTGTCCCCAAAGGCCATGTCTTTTATAAACCATGCAGTTCTAGGAACATGTCAGCATGAAAAAATTGCTCCAGAGTTATCTTCTCTGTTGTAGCCCCCTCCTAGTTGAGAGTAGCTTTAACATTTCTGTAAATTTTAAAGAAATTCAGCAGGGACATGTTTTTGTCTTGTGGAGCATTTTATTACTTTTTTAAAAAAACCTCTGAATAATGTATGTAACACTTTCTGACCTGCAGTTGATAATTGAACCATCTACAATGCAAACTCTGTGATATATAACAGCATCAGTTTTGAAGTAGACCCTTGACATTTGTAAATAGCACAAGGAAAAGACAAATCAGGAACAATACAATAACCGTCACACCAGAAAGAAATTCATTTGCCTACCTACACATGCACCTTTGTCCATATAGCCTGGAAGAATGCTATAGTTGAATGAACACAGGTCATGTCACCAGAAAGACTCATTGGCCTGACCAGGCGGTGGTACAGTAGATAGAGTGTTGAACTGGGATGCAGAGGACCCAGGTTCGAGACCCCAAGGTCGTCAGCTTGAGCGTGGGCTCATCTGGTTTGTGCAAAAGCTCACCAACTTGAGTCCAAGGTCGCTGGCTTGAGCAAGGGTTTACTTGATCTGCTGAAGGCCCGTGGTCAAGGCACATATGAGAAAGCAGTCAATGAACAACTAAGGTGTCAAAATGAGAGACTGATGATTGATGCTTCTCATCTCCCTCTGTTCCTGTCTGTCTGTCCCTGTCTATCCCTCTCTCTGTTCCTGTAAAAAAAATAATAATAAAAAAGAAGGACTTATTTAAATTCAGATTTTGATGTTGACAACTAGTTTAACCTGGGTTGATTTATTTAACCCCATTAAACTGAGTAATTAAGGTAATCTGGCAAGATTGTTGGGAGGGATAACAATACATCTGAACTACTTAACATAAGGCCTAGGCCGGTTGGCTTAGTGGTAGAGCATAGGCTTGACATGTGGAAGTTCAATTCCCAATTAGTGCCTGGGTTTGATTCCCAGTGAGGGCACACAGAAGAAGCACCCATCTGCTTCTCCACCCTTCTCCCTCTCCTTTCTCTCTATCTCTCTGTTCCTCTCCTGCAGCCAAGGCTCCATTGGAGCAAAGTTGGCCTGGGCGCTGAGGACGGCTCCATAGCCTCCACCTCAGGCACTAGAATGGCTCTGGTTGCAACAGAGCAATGCCCCAGATGGGCAGAGCATCGCTGCCTGGTGGGCATGCTGGGTGGATCCTGGTCAGGAGCATGCAGGAGTCTGTCTCTCTGCCTCCCCACTTCTCACTTCAGAAAAATATAAATGAATGAATAAATAAATAAACTACTTAGCACAATGCTGGTTGCATATTACACTCACAATAAATGATCTCTGGTAATCAAAAAAGGCATGTTCTTCCCCACGTGTTTCGAAACTACTCTCAAGTTGAAAATAGACTCTTGATGAACACCACATTCCCTTGACATCACCCTAATCTTAGAATATACCATCATCTCTGTTTAATAAAGGAAGAAATAGAAAGAAATAGAGTCAAATGAAATGTAAATGTTCTCCAAGTTTGTATATATCCTATTAATATTTTGAAGTCTTCTGACTATCCAGTTTTACTCAGTGCCAATGGTTCTTAAGCTGCAGTATGCAGTTAAAGAGCACAAGTAGCTTATTAAAATGCAAAAGTCTGGGCCATAGCCTTGAAGTTCTGATTTAGGCCAGCCCAAGTCATTCTGATCAGGAAATTCAGCTTAGCAAGCTAAAAAACACATTGCACTAGGTCTTTCACCATATAAAATATTAACTTACCTCTTCATATGGAAAGTTGAAAACCTTCAGCTACCTAGCCTTTTTAATTCAAAGACAAATGTCTTTTTTATTTTAATTTTTATTTTATTCATTTTAGACAGGAGACACAGAGAGAGAGAGAGAGAGAGAGAGAGAGAGAGAGAGAGAGAGAGAGAGGAGAGAGAGAGGAGGAGCTGGAAGCATCAACTCCCACATGTGCCTTGACCAGACCAGTACAGGGTTTTGAACTGGCGACCTCAGTGTTCCCAGGTCGATGCTTTATCCACTGCGCCACCACAAGTCAGGCACTACCTAGCCTTTAAAATTAGTACGTAATTGTGTTAAGAGTCTATCTGCTGTACTGCAACCTTAAAACTGAGTACAAACTGTAATTGAAAAATAAAACAACAATAAGTAAGTAAGTAAAATAGGGTGGGGATGACCAAATCACTTAAAAGTACTTCTGTGATTAAAAAGTCTATATTAAAAAAGTAAATATTAGAAAACAGTGGTAAATAATTGGTAAATCCTTAACAATAAAGAATTGGTGATAAATTGGTCTAACTATATGATAAAATACAGTGTGTCCGTAAAGTCATGGTGCACTTTTGACGGGTCAAAACTGCACCATGACTTTACAGACACACTGTATTATTCAATTACTGAGTTTAATATTATAAAAAGTATTTAATGTCATGAGAAAATAATTCACAGTATATGAAATGAAAAAAACCCAGCACTTGAAAGTGATATGTGCAAAAGACATTATTTTTGAAAAAACACTATGCTTGAAGAAAAAGACAATATAGACAATATATGTATAATAGCAAGTGACCATCAATGGTTAATTTAGGTTTGGGGATTTTGAGTGATTTTGATTTTATTCTTTGTATTTTCTGTTCTTCACAATTTCTTCTTTGTATATATAAGACATCTGTTAGCATATTTTTAAAGTTATTAAATGTAATGGCAACTTTTAATTATAAAGAAAAGAGCTTATGTCTATTTACAAAGTCATCCTGACTAATATTAAAAATTTATTACATTCATAGAATATTGGCTGATAAAGTTTAATGTTTTTATATATTTTTTATAGTTGAATATACTAGTTTATATTAAATACTTTAATTAAATTAGTGTTATCTATCAAAAGACATTTTGTTTAAAATGTTGTATTTTAGTGTGCTAAACAGTAAGAGGATAAAAACAATCAGAAAGCATATTCATGCAGTGTATTTCTCAAATTCCTACTGCCACCTAGTGGCTGCCCAATCTGTTTTACATATATTGTTCACCTAGCTAATTGACAAGTAAAGTTGCTCTTGAAGAACACATCATTTGTAGGTAGAATCAGCCTGCCTTGAAGAAGCCATGATCATCTAGTTCTAAGAATGACCACTTAAACCATGTCAGGAAATAGAAAATATTTTTACTGGAATAGCACTAAAATATTTTTGGGACCACATAAATAAGTTACCAATATACATTGTTTGTTCCACAAATTCTAGAATCCCTTTCTTTCTATAGTGCAATCCTTCTTAAGCTAATGTTCCAAGAGTCCTGTGCAAAGAACAGGTGCCACACAGTAGCAATCATTAATACCTACTTACTGAATTGGATCCAACAACCTTTAACTCTCAGATTAGAGAAAAGGTGAGGATGAGGCCAAATTACACTTAAACATCCCCAGAGGGTGGCAATTGCAGTTCAACAGGGACACAGACAAAAAATGGGCTGGTAAGTTTGCTATTAGCTGAAGCAAGGTCTCCTTCCAGAGAATGATTTAAATGAAAACCAGTAAAATCATGAAGGAAAAGTAGGAAAAATTAATATCTAAACAAGTTACGATTCCAGTGTAAAGAAATGTTAAAAAGAAAATAAGTCATATCTAGAAAACCAAATGAGAAGTGTGAAGGTCAAATATATAATTCAATGTTTGCATAGGTTTTCAAAAGCTTTGAGATAAGAATGAAGAGGTACACATCGAAATATTATTATTGGTTACATGGTGTAGTTGAAATAAAAGGGTAGAAGTACCTTCCCCCATCTCTTCTTTTTAATTGTTACAGTGAGTGTACATAACAATAAGTATATATATGTACATACATACACACACACACACACACACACACACACTTGTGAAATCAAAAAATATAAGTGGCTTCTTCTTGTATTTCTTTGGGTACAAGGAGAGAAACACAACCTAATATTGTCTTCAGGGCTGTCAGAAGGTCATTTTTGCTGAAGGAGACATGAATGTGAGAAAGGGTGAAGGTTGAGCTTCCTCTGCATGAAGCCAGGCAGTTCAGGGACTAAATGGCAACCAGGGCAGACAAGTGTAAAACGGAGACATCTTTTCATTGAAAGGCAATTCACGGAGTCAAAGCCAATACAAAATCAAGCTTTTGAAAGGGCAATGTCAAAAAGTGATTTCGCAACTAAAGGAAAATGAATTTAAAAAAACACTTGTTTGAAATAATGGCACATTTCAAAGTCTGATTGAGTCACAGTGACCAACGATGTTTGCTCTGTGCATGGCAGACTGGATGGAATACCCTTAAGTAATTATGAAAATCATACTCATGACAGGTGCCTATAGGTTATTAATTCTAAAGCCTGGAAGTGGAGTTTGAATAATTTGAAGGGCAGGGCAAGGAGTGGTCACTTGTAAGGACTTCAGTTTCAGTCTTTCATTCCTGCATAAATCTTTTTGTTTTGTTTTTGTCCCAGTGCTCTTGTCTTTATGGTGCCTTTTTGGTTTGGCTTGCTCCTGTCAGGTTTTGACGTTGGAGGTCTATGACCTCAGAGGCATATGGAGATCTTTTCATTATCTGTCTCTTTTTAGAGAATTAGCAAAATCTAAAAGAGGTAAAGTTTTTATTGTCTTCTATTGACTAATATAGAAACATAAGTGATTTATATTGTTAACTTGAGAACATATATAATATACAATTTAAACACATTTGTTTAAGTTGTTTCTGAAATGTTTGAAAATCAGTCAAAATTTATCTTACTAGTTTCAGAACAGTAACAGTTGACATATTACTGATGAAACTGCCAATGCTTAGGCACAATGTAGGAAATATATTAAGATCGGTTTGTTACCATGCCTTTATAAGATTAAACACTTGCTGACCACCAGTTTATAATAGCCCTTCCCACTTACCTTTCTCAATATCATTTTCCTCTGCATAATTATCATTATCAAACACAAATTCTGAAGAATAGCTTGGGATAAAAATGAACGTGTATAAATCAGTTATGTAACATATATATGGTGCTTTTATATTATTCTGATCTCAAAGTCAGCTCCAACATTGTTCAGCTTTATCTTAAAGAAATAAAAAAGAAAAGGAACAAGGCATAAAGGACAGTTTTCAAACACAAAATATCTTTAGACAGTGTTGAAATCTATTTGAGAGTTGATCAACATTACTTTCACTTAATTCATATATGGTAATATTTTTAAAGATATTCTTATTTAATTTTGTAAACAAACAGAATCAGACATTAGGTTATTAATGCTTTATTTAATATTTGTTCACATTTTTAGTTCCTTAGTAGTTATATTTTTATACTATAATTAATTATATTAGCTTATAGCAAAGGTTCTTAAGTATTAATATGCCAAGAATCAACCTGGATTGTTGTTGAAAAGGTATATTCCGGTTCTCTGCCATTGAAATTGGTATATCAGGAGTGAGATCCAAGAATCTATATATGCAACAGGCAACACAAAAGATTCTGATATATGTAGTCTAAAGATTTAGAGTATGTGCTTTTTTGCTATAACCTGATATGTAATGTAACTCCAATAATCTCTTTTTGACTCAATTCCTGAAGGAAAGTGGGCAGTGAAAGACATCATATGAAGATCTCTGAGAGGTAAGCTTATACTGAGGAGGCTGCTTTATCCATTTGTGGGAAAAGTATATGGGCTGGGACTTTGCAAACATATGAAATGAGTTCATTTTGCAGTTTTTCACATGGGAAAATATGTTTCCCGTTACTTGCTTTTCAAATTTAGTTTTAGCTCCAGCATTTTGATCTCATCTATTTTACCTTTTTAATTTATTTGACTGTTCAACCCGTAGGTAATTTGAGTAGGAGGATAAAAGTATGTTTTTGATGAATTAAAATCCACTCTATGAGTTTTCGTGCATTTAACAATAATTTTCTATTAGCCTTTTCTCTCAAGAGCATTATATTTGAAAAGAAAATGTATCTTCTGGTTTAAAGTGAAGTCTCTGCTTTGATTTATTTTCTAACTTCAAATCAGTCCTTATGCTAAATCAACTAGAGTTATGTAATTATTTTTGTCTTCTTGTAGAAAACAGATGTACTTCTGGACATTTCCATCATTGAACAAGTATGTTGTTCTAAATAAATATCTTATATCATCTTTGTTTACATATATGTGGAGTCCTATACTACAAATTTAACATGGCATTAACTTTATTACACTTCATTCATAGGGTTAATACAGTTGTATTAAAATATTCTTCATCTATTATTTAAATTTGCACAGCTAATTACTAAACAAGATTTTGGCTAATTGGGTAACACTTTCATAAATGCTGATACACAATTTAACATTTTTAAGTTTTATCTTATTTACTTTTTTAATTCACATTTTGGAAATAAGAACTGATGGTCAGAATTTAAAAAGAAGAGAACATTTTCTATATTGGGTAATTAACTACTGCAGTGTGAGAAACTGTTATAAAGTGAACTAATTACATTTTTCTTATCCTCTAAGGTTATAATAGTAACAAACTATAACAAATTAGATTACAGGTGAGGCCTTTAAGCTTTTGATCCACAGTGACCAGATGACCCTGAACAAAGCTCCTAAAAGACACAGCAATAAAGATTCTTTTGATGTGAATAATTGAGTTAACTTTGTTCTCATTTTATTCCTAAATATGGTTCTTTGAACTGTTACAGACATAAATTTGACACATTGGCTTCACTATATATCTTACTTGTTCTGTGTCCACATTATAGCTCTGTCTATATCATCATCCTGAAAATTGCTGCCTGGCTTTCTCAGACTATGGGAAATTTACTATTTCACATATTCATGTGAATTTGCTATAAGCATAAAGTAACTTGCTTGAAAGAAGAGAATGTGCTTTATTTTTGGTTAACTTCCCACAGTGATTTTTATAGGTAAAGTATAAAGAACTTAGACTCTAGAGTCTCAGATCTGGGGTTTGAGTCACAACTCTGTCATTAGTAGCTATGTTATTTTTAATTCTGTGATTATTAATTTTTTTTGCTAATTTATATACATTATGCTCAAGAGTACAAAGAAAATGTATCATCTTTATGTTCTAACTGAGAACAGTCTAAAGGGGATTCAAAAATTAAATTTAGTCAAATCTGATAACCTATGATCTAATTATTTAAAATTACTTTTTAAAGTAAGGCCCTCTTTTTTAATAATTAACTTTATTTTTAGAACAGTTTTAGCTTTACAGAAAGTTTGAAGATATATTAGAGAGTTCTCATATACTCTATACTTAGTTTTCCTTATCATTAACATCATATTTTTATCATATACTTATTATAATTAAAAAACAATATTGGCTGCATTAATGAAAGTCCCTAGTTTATTCATTTCATTTTTTTTTTTTTAAGTGAGAGGAGATGGAAATAGTGAGACAGATTCTGGCATGTGCCTGACCGGGATTCACCTGGCAACCCCCATCTAGGGCTGATGCTCAAATCAACTGAGCTATTTTTAGTGCTGGAGGCTGACATAGTTGGATCAGCCAAGCTCTCCTAAGTCAATGCTCAAACCAATTGAGTCACTGCTATGAGAGGGAAAGAAAAAAAGAAGGGAGAGAGGGAAGAGAAGAGAGTCAGATGGTTGCTTCTCTCGTTTTCCCTGACTGGAAATCGAACCCGGGATGTTTATATACCAGGCCAATGCTCTATCCATTGAGCAAACTGGCCAGGGCTATTTACATTTCTTTAGCTTTATCTAATATCTTTTCTGTTTCAGGATATAATCTATGATATAATGTTACATGTAGTTATCATGTCTTCTTAGGCTCCTCTTGGCTGCTAGTTTCCTAGACTTCCTAGTTTTTGATGACCGAGTTTTAGGAGTACTGGTAAGGCATGTAAAGTCTTTCAAAATCTCCTCTATCACTTCTGTTGGAATTTGTCTGATGTCTTCCTAATGATTAAATTGTGATGTGGGTTTTGGGGAGGAACAACAAAGGTAAATTGCCATTTTCATCACATCATATCAAACGTGAATACCATCAACATGATTTAGCACTGTTGATGTTGGCCTTGATCACATGACTGCAGTTGGGTTTGTTGGGTTTCTCTACTGAAAAATTACTCAAAATTTTCCCCTTTCTATACTTTGAAAGCGGTTACTGTGCACATTCCATACTGAGAAAATCTCCGTATTAGTTTCCTAGGGCAGCTTGACAAATGGCCACACAGTTGGTGAGTTAAAATAACAAATGTATTCTTTTGCAATTCTAGAAGCTAGAAGTCTGAAATCAAGGTATTGGCAGGGTCCTGCTTCCTCTGAAAGTTCTAGGGGAGAATTCTTTTTGCATCTTCAAGATCTAGACATTTCTGAACTTGTGGAAGCATGGTACCAATCTCTGCCACAGTCTTCACAGGGCCTTCTACTCTCTCTTCTCTTCCGGCAAGGACATTTGTCATTAGATTTAGGGCCAGCCTGCATAATCCAGGATACTCACATTTTAAGATTCTTAACATAATTATATCTCACAAAACAAGGTCACACCAACAGATTCCAGATGGACATATCTTTTGGCTAGCCATCATTCAGCTCACCATATCCTCCTTGAGGGTAGAATATCTGTATTCATGGGAGATCTGTCTTTTCTCTCCCATTTTTGTATTCAATTATTTCTTTTTTATTTAATTAATTGTGTTTACATAAATTATAGGGTCACCCTGATTGCATCCCTACTCTCCCATATTCCCCTCAACATCTCCCTTGCCTCTCTCCCTACAGCGCCCTCCTACTTCCCTTCAGGTTTATCCCATCCTACCTCCCCTTTCTCTCTGTCTTCTTTTCCTCTGGTCCCTTTGATCCCTTCTCTGTCTCAATTCTGTTCCTCAGTTCTCATTGTTCCTTGATTCCTCAAATGAGTGAGGTAATATGATATTTTTCTTTCTCTGCCTGGCTTATTTCACTCAACATAATAGTTTCCAGGTCCCTCCATATTGTTGCAAAAGGTAATATTTCCTTCTCTTTCATGGCCCCATAGTATTCCATAGTATATATGTACCAAAGCTTTTTAATCCACTCTTCCACTGAAGGACACTTGGGCTGTTTCCGTTTCTTCGCTATTGTGAACAATGCTGCCATAAACATGGGGGTACATTTCTTTTTTTCAGTCAGTGATATGGTGTCCTTGGGATATATTCCTAAAAGTAGGATGGCTGGGTCAAAGGGCAGTTCCATTTCTAATTTTTTTTTTTTTTTTTTTACAGGGACAGAGAGAGAGAGTCAGAGAGAGGGATAGATAGGGACAGACAGACTGGAGTGGAAAGAGGTGAGAAGCATCAATCATTAGTTTTTCATTGCCGTTGCAACACCTTAGTTGTTCATTGATTGCTTTCTCACATGTGCCTTGACCATGGGCCTTCAGCAGACTGAGCAACCCTTTGCTGGAGCCAGCGACCTTGGGTCCAAGCTGACGAGCTCAAGCCAGATGGGCCCGTGCTCAAGCTGGCAATCTCGGGGTCTCGAACCTGTGTCTTCTGCATCCCACTCCGACACTCTCTCCACTGCACCACTGCCTAGTCAGGCCATTTCTAATTTTTTGAGGAATATCCATACTGTTTTCCACAGTGGCTCCACCAATCTGCATTCCCACCAGCAGGGCAGGAGGGTTCCCCTTTTTCCACATCCTCACCAGCACATATAGAGTTTTGTCTTGTTAATGAGCACCATTCTGACTGGTGTGAGGTGGTATCTCATTGTGGTTTTAATTTGCCTTTCTCTAATGATTAGTGATGTTGAACATTTTTTCATCTGTCTATTGGCCATCTGTATGTCCTCTTTGGAGAAATTTCTATTCATTTCTTTTGCCCATTTTTTGATTGGATTGTTTGTCTTCCTGGTGTTGAGTTTTACAAGTTCTTTATAAATTTTGGTTATTAACCCCTTATCAGATGTATTGTCGAATATGTTCTCCCATTGTGTGGTTTGTCTTTTTATTCTGTTCCTATTGTCTTTAGCTGTGCAAAATCTTTTTAGTTTGATATAGTCCCATTTGTTTATCTTGTCTTTTGTTTCATTTGCCTGTGGAGATAAATCAGCAAATACATTGCTGCGATAGATGTCAGTGAGCTTACTGCCTATGTTTTCTTCTAGGATACTTATGATTTTATGACTTACATTTAAGTTCTTTATCCATTTTGAGGGGTTTTTTTGTGCATGGTGTAAGTTGGTGGTCTAGTTTTATTTTTTTGCAGGTCGCTGTCCAGTT
Organism: Rhynchonycteris naso; assembly: GCA_037038555.1. Lineage (NCBI taxonomy): Eukaryota > Metazoa > Chordata > Mammalia > Chiroptera > Emballonuridae > Rhynchonycteris > Rhynchonycteris naso. The sequence continues at coordinate 163,269,642 of CM072999.1, read as the reverse complement.
TTCTCAACACCATTTGTTAAAGAGGCTGTCTTTAATCCACTGTATAGTCTTACCTCCTTTGCCAAATATTAATTGTCCATAAAGATGTGGGTTTATTTCTGGGTTCTCTGTTCTGTTCCATTGATCTATGTGCCTGTTCTTATGCCAGTACCAAGCTGTTTGAGTACAATGGCCTTGTAGTATACCTTGATATCTGGAAGTGTGATACCTCCCACTTTATTCTTCTTTTTGAAGATTGCTGAGGCTATTTGAGTTCTTTTTTGGTTCCATATAAATTTTTGGAATATCACATACTTCTTTGAAGTATGTCATTGGTATTTTAATTGGTATTGCATTGAATTTATAAACTGCTTTGAGTACTATAGACATTTTAATGATGTTTATTCTTCCTAACCATAAACACCGGTATATGCTTCCATTTGTTTGTGTCTTTCTTGATTTCTTTTATCAATGCTCTATAATATTCTGAGTACAAGCCTTTAACCTCCTTGGTTAAATTTACTTTTAGGTACTTTATTTTTTTGTTGTTGTTGCAATAGTAAAGGGATTGTTTCCTTAATTTTTCTTTCTGACATTTCATTGTTTGTGTATAAAAATGCCTCTGATTTCTGTGTATTAATTTTATATTCTGCCATCTTGTTGAATTTGTTTATTAGGTCCAGTAGTTTTCTAACTGAGACTTTAAGGTTTTTTATATACAGTATCATATCATCTGCAAATAATGATAGTTTTACTTCTTCTTTTCCAATTTGGATGCCTTTTACTTCTTCTTCATGTCTGATTGCTGTAGCTAGGACTTCCAGTACTGTGTTGAATAAGAGTAGTGAAAGGCGGCACTTCTGCCTTGTTCCTGATTTTAGGGACATGCTTTTAATTTTTGTCCATTAATTATGATGTTAGCTCTGAGATTGTCATAAATGGCCTTTATCATGTTAAGCTATGTTCCCTGTATTCCCACTTTGCTAAGAGTTTTGATCATAAATGGGTGCTGGATTATATCAAATGCTTTTTCTGCATCTATTGAAATTATCATGTGGTTTTTCTCCCTCCTTTTGTTTATGTGGTGAATCACATTGATTGATTTACAAATGTTGAACCATCCTTTCCTCCCGAGAATAAATCCCACTTGATCATGATGTATGATTTTTTTCATGCATTGCTGGATCCAGTTTGCTAATATTTTGTTGAGGATTTTAGCATCTAAATTCATCAGGGATATTGGCCTATAATTTTCTTTCTTTGTGTTGTCTTTGCCTGGTTTTGGAATCAGAATTATGCTCGCCTCATAAAAGGAACTTGGAAGTGTTCCTTCCTCGTGAATTTTTTGAAATAGCTTGAGAAGGATAGGAATTATTTCTTCTTTGAATATTTGGTAGAATACACCAGTGAAGTCATCGGACCCAGGGGTTTTGTTTTTGCAGAGCTTTTTGATAACTGTTTTGATCTCTTCTGTTGTAATTGGTCTGCTTAGGTTTTCTGATTCTTCCAGATTGATTTTTTGAAGATTATATGTTTCAAGGAATTTGTCCATTTCACTTAGGTTGTTTATTATTTTGGCATATAGTTCTTCATAGTATTTTCTTACAATATTTTGTATTTCTGTTGTATTGATTGTTATTTCTCCACTCTCAATTCTAATTGTATTTATTTGAGTCCTCTCTCTTCTTTTCTTGGTGAGTCTCGTTAAAGGTTCATCAATATTGTTTACCCTTTCAAAGAACCAGCTATTGGTTTCATTGATCCTCTGTATTGCTTCTTTAGCTTCTATGTAATTTATTTTCACTCTGATCTTTATTATTTCCTTCCCTCTACTACCTCTGGGCCTTACTCGCTGTTCTTTTTCTAGTTCTTTTTGTAGAAAGGTTAGGTTGTTTATTTGAGCTTTTTCAAGCTTCTTAAGGAATGCCTGTAGTGCTGTGCACTTCCCTCTCCGGACTGCTTTTGCTGTGTCCCATAAATTTTGATTTGTTGTATGTTCATTATTATTTGTTTCTAGGAATTTTTTTATTTCTTCTTTCATTTTATTGTTAACCCATTCATTATTTAATAACATGCTATTTAGTTTCCATGTGTTTGAGTATTTTTCTGTTTTTCTGTTGTGGTTGATTTCTAGTTTCATGCCATTGTGAGCAGAGAAAATGCTTGATATGATTTCAATCTTCTTAAATTTGCTGAGACTGCTTTTGTGTCCTAACAGGTGGTCTATCCTAGAGAATGTACCATGAGCACTTGAAAAGAATGTATATTCTGCTGCTTTAGGGTGAAAGGTTCTAAAGATATCTATTATATCCAGTTGATCTAGTGTGTCCTTTAAGTCTGCTCTTTCTTTTGTTAAATTTCTTAAGGATCTATCACGTGATGTTAGTATGGTATTGAAATCTCCTATTATTATAGTATTGCTGTTGATCTCACCCTTTATATCCATCAAAGTCTACTTTATATATCTAGGTCCTCCTATATTAGGTGCGTAGATATTTATGATTGTTATATCTTTCTGTTGGATAGCTCCCTTTATCGTTATGTAGTGACCTTCTTTATCTCTTACTATAACCTTGATTTTAAAGTCCATTTTGTCTGATATAAGTATTGGTATCCCAGCTTTTTATTTTCATTTCCATTTCATTGGAATATTTTTTTCCACTCTTTTACCTTCAGTCTATGTGCATCTTTTGTTTTAAGATGTGTCTCTTGTAGACAGCATATGTATGGGTCCTGTTTCTTTATCCATGCAGCTACCCTATGTCTTTTTTTTTAATATATATATATATATATATATATTTTATTAATTCTAATGGGGTGACACCAATAAATCAGGGTACATATGTACAATGAAAACATCTCCAGGTTATCTTATCATTCAATTGTGTTGCATACCCGTCACCAAAAGTCAAATTGTCCTCCGTCACCTTCCACCTGGTTTTCCCTGTGTCCCTCCCCTCCTCCCTTTCCCCCCCTCTCCTCCCTCCCCCCACCCCGTAACCACCACACTCTTGTCCATGTCTCATATTCTCACTTTTATGTCCCACCTATGTATGAAATCATGCTGTTCTCAGTTTTTCTTTTTTTCTGATTTACTTATTTCACTCCGTATAATGTTATCAAGGTACATCCATTTTGTTATAAATGATCCGATGTCATCGTTTCTTATGGCTGAGTAGTATTCCATAGTATATATGTACCAAAGCTTTTTAATCCACTCGTCCTCTGACGGACACTTGGGCTGGTTCCAGATCTTCGCTATTGTGAACAATGCTGCCAGGAACATGGGGGCGCATTTCTTCTTTTCGAACAGTGCTAAGGTGTTCTTAGGGTATATTCCTATAAGTGGGATAGCTGGGTGAAAAGGCAGTTCGATTTTTAATTTTCTGAGGAATCTCCAAACTGTTTTCCACAGTGGCTGCACCAGTCTGCATTCCCACCAGCAGTGCAGAAGGGTTCTCTTTTCTCCACATCCTCACCAGCACTTATTCTGTGTTGTTTTGCTGATGAGTGCCATTCTGATTGGTGTGAGGTGATATCTCATTGTGGTTTTAATTTGCATTTCTCTCATGATTAGTGATGTTGAGCATTTTTTGATATGCCTATTGGCCATCTGTATGTCCTCTTTGGAGAAATTTCTATTCATTTCTTTTGCCCATTTTTTGATTGGGTTGTTTGTCTTCCTGGTGTTGAGTTTTATAAGTTCTTTATAAATTTTAGTTATTAACCCCTTATCAGATGTGCTGTCGAATATGTTCTCCCATTGTGTGGTTTGTCTTTTTATTCTGTTCTTATTGTCTTTAGCTGTGCAAAAACTTTTTAGTTTGATATAGTCCCATTTGTTTATCTTGTCTTTTATTTCATTTGCCCGTGGAGATAAATCGGCAAATATACCACTGCTACAGATGTCGGAGAGCTTGTTGCCTATGTTTTCTTCTAAGATGTTTATGGTTTCACAGCTTACATTTAAGTCTTTTATCCATTTTGAGTTTGTTTTTGTGAATGGTGTAAGTTGATGGTCTAGTTTCATTTTTTTGCAGGTAGATGTCCAATTTTCCCAACACCATTTGTTAAAGAGTCTGTCTTTACTCCATTGTATGTTCTTTCCTCCTTTGTCAAATATCAGTTGTCGATAAAGCTGTGGGTTTATTTCTGGGTCCTCTGTTCTGTTCCATTGATCTATGTGCCTGTTCTTATGTGAATACCAGGCTGTCTTGAGTATAATGGCCTTATAGTATACCTTGATATCTGGAAGAGTGATACCTCCTGCTTTATTTTTTCTTTTTAGGATTGCTGAGGCTATTCGTGTTCTTTTTAGGTTCCATATAAATTTTTGGAATATGTTTTCTATATCTTTGAAGTATGACATTGGTATTTTAATTGGTATTGCATTGAATTTATAAATTGCTTTGGGTAGTATAGACATTTTAATGATGTTTATTCTTCCTAGCCATGAGCACGGTATATGCTTCCACTTGTTTGTATCTTCCTTGATTTCCTTTATCAATGTTTTATAATTTTCTGAGTACAAGTCCTTAACCTCCTTTGTTAAATTTACTCCTAGGTATTTTATTTTTTTGGCTGCAATAGTGAAGGAGATTGTTTCCTTAAGTTCTTTTGCTGACAGTTCATTGTCTGTATATAGAAATGCCTCTAATTTCTGCGTATTAATTTTATGTCCTGCCACCTTGCTGAATTCATTTATAAGGTCCATTAGTTTTTTGACTGAGACTTTAGGGTTTTCTATATACAATATCATATCATCTGCAAATAGTGACAGTTTTACTTCTTCTTTTCCAATTTGGATGCCTTTTATTTCTTCTTCTTGTCTGATTGCTGTAGCTAGGACTTCCAGAACTATGTTGACTAAGAGTGGTGAAAGTGGGCAAGCCTGCCTGGTTCCTGATCTTAAGGGGATTGCTTTTAATTTTTGTCCATTTAGTATGATGTTTGCTGTGGGTTTTTTGTAGATGGCCTTTATCATGTTAAGGAATGTTCCTTGTATTCCCACTTTACTGAGAGTTTTGAGCATGAATGGGTGCTGGATTTTATCAAATGCCTTTTCTGCATTTATTGAAATTATCATGTGATTTTTGTCCTTCCTTTTGTTTATGTGATGAATCACATTGATTGATTTGCGAATATTAAACCAGTCTTGCCTCTCCAGAATAAATCCCACTTGATCATGGTGTATGATTTTTTTCATATATTGCTGGATCCGGTTGGCTAATATTTTGTTGAAAATTTTAGCGTCTAAATTCATCAGGGATATAGGCCTATAATTTTCTTTCTTTGTGTTGTCTTTGCCCGGTTTTGGGATCAGAATTATGCTCGCCTCATAAAAGGAGTTTGGAAGTCTTCCTTCCTCTTGAATTTTTTGAAATAGCTTGAGGAGGATAGGAGTTAGTTCTTTGAATTTTTGATAGAATTCACTTGTGAAGCCATCAGGCCCAGGACTTCTCTTTTTTGGGAGTTTTTTGATAACTGTTTCGATCTCATTTGTTGTAGTTGGTCTGTTTACGTGTTCTGATTCTTCCAGATTGATTTTTGGAAGTTTATATGACTCAAGAAATTTGTCCATTTCATCTAGATTGTCTAATTTTTTGGCATAGAGTTCTTCATAATATTTTCTTACAATGCTCTGTATTTCTGTTGTATCAGTTGTTATTTCTCCACTGTCCTTCTTAATTTTATTTATTTGAAACCTCTCTCTTTTTTTCTTGGTGAGTCTAGTTAAAGGTTCATCAATCTTGTTTACCTTTTCAAAGAACCAGCTTCTGGTTTTATTGATCCTCTGTATTGTTTCCTTAGCCTCTATGTCATTTATTTCTGCTCTGATCTTTATTATTTCCTTCCTTCTACTTGTCCTGGGTTTTATTTGTTGTTGTTTTTCTAGTTCTTTTAGCTGCAGGGTCAGGTTGCTTATTTGAGCTTTTTCTAGCTTCCTATGATATGCCTGTAGTGCAATGAACTTCCATCTCAGTACTGCTTTTGCTGTGTCCCATAAATTTTGAGTTGATATATGCTCATTATCATTTGTTTCTAGAAACTTTTTTATTTTGTCTTTGATCTCATTGTTAATCCATTCATTATTTAATATCATGCTATTTAGTTTCCAAGTGTTTGAGTATTTTTCAGTTTTTCTTTTGTGGTTAATTTCTAGTTTCATGGCATTGTGGTCAGAGAAAATGCTTGATATGATTTCCATCTTCTTAAATTTATTGAGATCATTTTTGTGTCCTAACATATGGTCTATCCTATGTCTTTTAATTGGATCATTTAACCATTTACATTTAATGTAATTATTGATATGTAGTTGTTTATTGCCATTTCATTCTTCAAAGCTGTATTTCTCTTTTACTATATTCTTTGCCCACTTTGATCTGTTTACAACAGGTCCCTCAACATTTCCTGCAGCATTGTTTTGTTTGTTATGAATTCCTTGAGTTTTTTGTTTTTTTTTTATCTGGGAAGTTTTTAATTTCTCTTTCAATTTTAAATGACAGCATTGCTAGATAAAATAGTCTTGGTTGTAGGCTCTTGTTCTGCATTACTTTGAATTATTTTAAAAATTATTTTTATTTATTTATTCATTTTATAGGAAAGAGAGAGAGAGAGAGAGAGAGAGAGAGAGAGAGAGAGAGAAGGGGGAGAGGAGCAGGAAGCTTCAACTTTCATATGTGCCTTGACCGGGCAAGCCCAGGGTTTTGATACGGCAACCTCAGCATTCCAGGTCCAGGTCGACGCTTTATCCACTGCGCCACCACAGGTCAGGCTTGAATATTTTTTGCCATTCCCTTCTGGCCTCAAGTGTTTCTGTTGAGAAGTCAGATGTCATCCTTATGGGGGCTACTTTGTAGGTGATAGCCTTTTTTTCTCTAGCAGCTTTTAATATTTTATCTTTATTGTTTAGCTCTGGTATTTTAATTATGATGTGTCTTGGTGTAGGTTTCTTTGGGTTTCTCTTTAATGGAGCTCTCTGTACTTCTTGAACTTGTGAGAACCTTCCCTGCTTAATTTAGGAAAGTTTTCAGCTATGATTTGATTGAATAAAGTTTCTATTCCTTGTTCTTTCTCTTTCTCTTCAAGAACCCCTATGATGTGGATGTTATTTCTTTTCATGTTGTCACAGAGCTCTTTTAGAGTTTTCTCAGACTTTTTGAGTCTTTCTTTTTTCTTCTGCTCTGCTTTCATGCCTTTGTTTATCTTGTCCTCCAACTCACTGATTCGATCCTCAGCTTCATCCATCCTGCTTTCAATTCCTTCCATTGTGGTCTTCATTTCTGATATTGTATTTGTCATCTCTGACTGATTCTTTTTTAATATTTTAATGTCTTTTTTTATACTTGCTATCTCTTTATTTAGGTGTTCATAATGACCATCCATTGTTATTCTAAGATCCCTAAGCATCCTAACAATCATTATTTTAAACTCTGCATCCAGTTGTTTGGTTATTTCCATATCACTCAGTTTATTTTCCTGAGGTTTCTGTTGTAGTTTCATTTGGATTGCACTTTTCTGTCTTCTCATTATGTCTGTGTGTTTGGGTGTGTTGTTTGTAGAGCTGGTTGAGTCTAGGCTTGGTGCTGTCTGCCTCCAATTTTCAGTTGTGTTATTTCTAGGTCTTTTTGTGTTGGCTTCAGCTGTTGTTTGTAAGCCACTGTGGAATTTGTCTTTTCTAATGGAGCCCCTTTTAAGTCTTGATTTGTTTGTTTTCTTCTCAGTTTTCTTAACTCGGTGGTAGTCTTATTTACTGATCTCAGCAGGGGGCTTATTTGAAACTGTATTCAGGAATGTGGTGGATATAACCTGAGACTCTGAAGACCTGATTTGCCAGTTACTCTCTCTGGGGGTGGGGGGTGCTTTCTCTGCTTCAGTAGGGGGAGGTGTATCTCAGATCTCCATGGAGACCTGAGTTACTGCCCCTCCTCCTCACTTCTTGTTTTCAGCTGTGTCTTTGATGTGCTGATTGGAGCTGGAGAGATATCTTGAGAAGGTTGACCTGGAACCACTTTAGTCTTGTGTTATGTGGAAGGATCAACCCCTTCCCCAGCTATGGTTGCCTCCAGCACTGGATGAGTCAGCTTTTCAGGTCATCACATACATTCCTCTGCCCATCACCATCTGTCTCTCTCTCCCCCCTTTCCTTTTGGAAGACAAGCCAACCCTTTCAACACACCTTGTTTCTGGTCCCCAGGCAAGTGTCTGTGAGTGATATTTTCTACTCTTTTCCTTGGAATAAAAGTTCTTCTGAGCTCTCAGCCTCACTCCCCCTTCGTTCCTGTAAGCAGGGAGACCCACCGCTCCTCAGTGCTCCCTACTAGGATCAGTGTGGCTTCTTCCTTGCTCCTTGGTTTTTGAGAGTTGTTCTTGTAGTCCATAGTTGGTTTTTCATGCTGATTGTTCCTAAATTAATTTGTAATCCAGTTTGTTGATGTGAGCTGGGAGTCTGTGCATCTGCCTACTCTGCTGCCGTCTTTGATAGTCCCTCAATTATTTCTTTATATCAGTATAGACTCATGGATTTACTTTTTAAGTTATAATCCAAAATTACTTTACTTGGTTGCTCTAATTATTCTAGCTTTGGCAAATAGGAGCTCCTTCAGTTGATCCCTATATTTCTTTGGATTACCTGCATTAATGTAGAATTTTGATCCTTTATTTTTTTTTATTATTTACTTTGAGAACTTTCTTATGTTCTGCCACTCCAAATTCTCATCTTATACATTTTCTGCCCCAGTGTTAGAATCAGCCATTTCACCAAGAAACCTCATTCTTTTTTATTAAAGAGTGGTATTGCAAACCAAGATCTGGGCTCTAGGTGCGCTCATTGCTACTGGGTTATTATTGCTTCTAGGTCTTCTCAGCTGATAGAGAAAGGGAGTTTATGTGGGTATTCTAACTCATGTATATGCAACTATACATAAATATTTCTATATGTAAGCATCTATCTATATTAAGCTTAACATTATTTCATTCTGATGTCAACTCTAATCCATTACTTTATGTATCTTTCTAGTCTCCTCCCCTTGCTTATTTCTAAATTCCCACTCCATAGTGAGAAAGCTGACTCCCACATCTGCCATCCGTTCATATAATTTTTCAATTGTAATACACATGTATAGCAGTATCAGAAGTGCCATTTCGTAGCACAATGGGAAATTTATCAACTAGAATATAGTGCTATGTGGAGTTTCTACTGTCTGTAGTCTAACAAACTCCACTCATTTCTAAATTTATTTAGGCCAGAACTTTCTCCTATTACAATCCCTATCAGTAAGGTTGTTTCATACATTTGTAATACCATTAGATTCTTTTGACACAGTCTACATTCCATTTTGCAATCCCCTGATCTCACAAATGATGGCTTTTTAGTTTGCTTACATTAATGTCACTCCTTATGGGTTTTGACAAATGCATAATGTCATGTATCTACCATTATTTTGTCATATAGAATAATTATACTGCCCTAAATATTTCTTGTATTTTACTCATTCATCTCTTTATCTTTCCCCCAAATGCCCAAGAACCACTGATGTTTTTATTGTATCTATAGTTATCCCTTTTCTATAATGGCATATAATTGAAAATATACATCATGTAGTCTTTTTAAAATATGTTTTTTCACTTAGACAAATGTATTTAAGGTCCATCAATGTCTTTTTTTTTTTTTTTTTGCCTGAAAGCATATTTATCATAAATAATATAATATTGTATGGATTTATCCCAGTGTATCCATTTAAATTAAATTTTATCTATTAAAGAATATTTTGGTTGCTTCTCATTTGGGTAATTATGAGAAAAGCTTCTAAAAATGTTTGCATGCAAGTTTTTCTTGTGAACCTAAACTTTAAAATCAACTGGGTAACCTAAGAGCATACCTGTTAAAATATATAGTTGACTTGTTGAACTTTGTAAGAAATGGTCACACACTCTTCCAAAATAACTATATCATTTTGTATTCCCTTTAGTAATGAATAAGAAAGTCCTGTTGTTTCACATCCTCATCAGCATTGGGTGTTGTCAAAAATTTGAAGTTTAGCCACTCTAATATACATGTACTGGTATCTTGTTTTAATTCACATTTGATGTTCAGCATATTTTAATGTGGTTATTTGGCATCTGTATGTGATACTTTGTTCATTTTTAAATTTTTTTAGTGTTGAGATTTAAGAATTGTTGTATATTTTGGTTACATGTAATTTATCATTTGTTTTGCTAATATTTCTCCAAAACCATGGCTTGGATTTCAATTCTCTAATAGTATTTACAGAAGAGTAGAAAAAATAATTTTAATAAATCCAATTTTTTTTCTTTAATGAATCATGTTTTGGTGTTTTAGATGAAAAAACAGCTGCAAAACAAAGATCAAATAGATATGTGTCTATGTTTCTTTTAGAAGTTTTATGGTTTTACATTTTACATTTAGGTACTTAATTGAATTTGAGTTCATTTCTGTGAAAGGTATAAGATCTGTGTCTAGCTTATTTTGCATATGAATGTCCATTTATACCATCATTTGTTGAAAAGACTGTTCTTTCTCTATAGACATTTCTTTACTCCTTTGTCAAAGTTCAATTGACTATATTAGTGTGGATATATTTATGGGCTCTTCATTATGTTCCATTAATCAATATGTCTATCTTTTCATGATTCCAATACTGCCTTGATTACTGTAATTTTATAAAAAGTCTTGAGTCAGATAGTGTTTTCAGTCCTCTGACTTTCTTTTTTTTCTTCAGTGTATGTTGGCTCCTCTGGAATTAGGTTTGCACTGAACTTATAAATTAAGTTCAGAGAAATTGCCAACAATATTTAATCTTTAAAGTCTATGAACATAGAGTATATCTCCATGCATTTGTATTGTTTTTGATATTTCAAAATCAGAATTTTGTCATTTAATGCACACAAATCCGGCTCATGTTTTGTTAGATTTATACATAAGTATTACATTTTCTTGTTCTGCTGTGAATGGTATTGTGTTTTTAATTTTAAATTTTAATTGTTCATTGATGGTATATGATAAATTAATTTTGCTATGCATAGTAAGTAACCTTCTATCCTAAGTAGGATGTTAGCTATAGTTTTTTTTGGTTTGTTTTATGGCAATTTGAGGAAGTTCCCTTCTTTTCCTAGCTGCTGAGAGTTTTTGTCATGAATGAATACTGAATGTTGAAAAATGCTTTTTCTGCATCTATTGATATGATCATATGCTTTTTCCCTTTAGCTTGCTGATGTGGTAGTTTATATTAATTGATGTTTGAATGTTGAACCAGCCTTGTATACTTAGAAAAATGTCACTTGATCATAATGAATAGTTTTGTTATTTTTTTACTTTATTGGATTAAACTTGTTAACAGTTTGATAAAGAGAATTTTGCATATATGAGAGATATTGGACTGCAATTTTTCTTACTTATCTGATTTTGGTATTAGGATAATGCTAGGCTCTTTTTAAAATATTTTAAAAAAATTAATGATTTTAGTGAGAGATGAATGGAGAGAGAAAGAGAGACAGAAACATAGATCTGTTTCTGCATGTGCCCTGACCAGGGATCAGACTGGCAACCTCTGGACTTCAGGATGACACTCTAACCAACCAGGCTATTCAGCCAGGGCAGTATTAGGATACCACTAGAAGAAGATACCTCAGAAGGAGTTAGTTCTGTTGACCAAGCCCTGAGGTGGCCTTGTTGACACTGCAGATCTACACAGTAATGGCAGTGCAACCCGTATTCCCTGTGCCTGATCACCCTTCCTAAGTGTAGCTCCTCACCAGGGCAGGGCCAATCTGAGAGGAATCATTCTCAGAGTCCCAAATAGCCAATAGGCTAAAATGCTCTCTGCTTTTCCCTTTCCTCTCCATATAGCTAACTATGTTTCCTATAGAAATTTAGCTCCAATGGAAACTTAGGTACAGTGATATCTATTTAAGGACTCTCTTAAAGATAGGGGTAATGTAGCTACAAATCATTTTGAAAAATTTAATAAGTATACAGTTGTGAATTATTGTTTGATATTCTAAAGATAATTGCTAATCACTGTCATATAAAATAATACTAATACTTTAATTCAGGCAGATATATTATGTATGTTGGAGGCATTGAATGGAAAACATTCAGCAGAGGAGTGGCTACCATCTGGGTTTCTAGAGATTCTTAAACTGGCTAGTTTAGTATTTTTTTTGTATGTGTGTGTGACAGCCTTGACCGGGGGACTACAGCAGAGCAAGTGACCCCTTGCTCAAGCCAGCGACCTTGGGATCAAGCTTGTGAGCCTTGCTCAAACCAGATAAGCCAGCACTCAATCTGGTGACTTTGGGGTTTCAAACCTGGGTCCTCCACGTCCCAGTCCAGTGCTTTATCCACTGCGCCATCTCTTGGTCAGGCCTGGATACTTTAATTATAAAGGAAAAGTATAGTAGCAAATATTAGAGAGTTGTTTCAGTAAAGTTTTACCCTATTACTCGCTATAAAGTTCTTTGTTTTTCTTCAAAGCATTAATAATGAATAAAGTTCTACGGGTGTTTGTTTTTCCTTAAAGAACTCTGCCTTAGAGATCTTTGAAGTTATCTCAAAATAATCCTAAGTGGGAAAGATAACAGAGGTCCCAAAGAGAAGACTTACAGCCAATACCTCATAATTTGTTTGATTACTCCAAAAGTAACCAAAGGAACATATGCTGTTTGAGGAATGTTGTGAATCTTCCATCTGGTTCAGCTATAGACTGTACAATTGGACTAGTTTTTAACAGCAAACACAGAAAATAACAACTTCCTCAGGAACAGGGCAGTAATAGACATTTCAGCAAAAACCTACTATAATAGGCAAGGCCTTAGGGTATGTTGGAAAGATAAATATTTAAATAAGGAGGTTCACCATACTGAAGGTCTTTTAGTTCAGATGGGAAGATGACATCTAGACATAAAATTTTAAATAATGACAGATATTGTGATATAAGTAGCTATAGAAGCACAGAGAATCATCACCTAGGTTCAGATTTGGGATTGATAAATGTCTTTTAGAAGAAGCAATGCTGAGTCTTGCATTTTTAGTAGGGTTTATCCAGGAAAAGGAAATAGAAATATTCCAAGTAGAAAGGGATATGTGAGCATGGCAGACAGGAAATTTTAAGCAACTTATTGTTGCTGGAGTGGAAAGTGTAACTAGGGAATAATAGTGCTGGGATGGAGGCTGCAGAGAGAAATACAGGAACCATATTGTGGAGGCACACCTTATAAGTGATGGTAAGTCCATGAACTTTTAGCAGATCTGAGACATGATTGGCTTTATATTTTGGATAAACTACTTTGATGTTGCTACAGAGAACAAGGAGAATAAGGAGGGAAGACAGGAGACAGATGCACCTCTGAGGTTACTTTTGCAGTATCTTAGAAAAGAGGTGATAGCAGAGATATTAGGGAATAGATTTGGGACATGTTTGAGAGCTAGAATAAATAGGATTTGGTAACCTTAATGTGTGTAATAGGGGAGGGAACTGATAAATTACAGGGAGGATGAGACTAGGGTAGTCCTTAGTTTTCTGCGTAGAGTACATAACAACACTGATATCTAGGTTCTCCTACAGAGAAAGAGAACCATTCAGAGGATGGTGTAAAACTCAGTTTGCTGCATATGGATATGGGCATGCCTGTGAGATATCAAAATTGTAATTATAGTCAGCAACTGAACACAAGATTCTGAAGCTTTGGAAAAAGATGTAACCAAAGATAAATATTAGCTTCTTTTTAAAATTAACTAATTTATTTTTATTTTTCTGAAGTAAAAAGTGGGGAGGCAGAGAGACAGACTCCCACATGTGCCTGACCAGGATCCACCCAGCTCTCTGTGGAGTGATGCTATGTCCATCTGGGGCTGTTGCTCCATTGCTCAGCAACTGAGGTATTTTAGCACCTGAGGTGGAGGCCATGGAGCTGTCCTCATCGCCCAGGGCCATCTTGCTCCAAGTGAGCCATAGCTATAGGAGGGTAAGAGTGAGAGAGAGAGACAGAGAGAGAGAGAAGGGGGAGGGGTAGTTAAGCAGATGATTGCTTTTCCTGTGTGCCCTGACCAGGAATGGAACCTAGGACATCCACATGCTGGGCCAATGCTTTACCACTGAGCCAACCGGCCAGGGCCAAATATTAGCTTCTAAATCAACTTATAAAAGATTGTTCATACTATTAGAATACATGAGAATGTTTAAACATAGTATGTAGAGAAAAGAAGCCAATGGCCTGAAGAAGGAATGCTAGGAGACCCAACAAGTGGGGCAGGCTATACCAACACCCCCAAATGTATATATTAAATGACTGAAAGAGTAAGCTAGTAAAATTCTACACTAAATCACCGTTTTCTTTTTCTGAAAGTCCAGAGGCCACAACTCAGGGGAAGGGAACTGAATTCAAAGTGAGAAATTGGGCCCTGGCCAGTTAATTCAGTCTTTTAAAACATTGTTCATAAAAACCAAGGTTGTGGTTTGATCCCTGGTCAAGGTGCTTATAGGAAGCAACCAATGAATGCACAACTAAGTTGAACAACAAATAAATGCTTCTCTCTCTCTCTCTCATTCCCCCTTCTCTCTCTGTTTCTTTAAAATCAATCTATAAAAATAAAAATCAAGAAATTTAAGATAAGAGATACAGAAAAAAAATTTCCACAAAATTGAGAAAAGTGGGAAGACAGACTCAGTAGGAAAAGGGTAATGCAATGTTAAGAAGGTTGTTTGATTTTGATTTCTTCTTTATTTTTAAAGGGAAGAAAACAGTGGTGGGATTCAGCCAGTTCACACCAGTTTGGCAGAATTGTTACCTGATTTTTATTTGAGTTCAGTAAATCAGGTTTTCTCTAAAATGGACACTGGGGCAGCCACCCAATGTGGAAATCACTAATTTACATTCCTTACTCTTTCTTAACATTCATCTGTGTAACAGTGTATTCTAAGCGCCCGTAGTAATATTTATTCCATCCATATCCGGAAAATAATTGCAAGTGAGAATGCCAATCAAGAAGCAATATGGAAATATCTTAAATAATAGTTTTATTGGTTTATGTCAGGTATTATTTACTACTTTTTTATTAATATTTTTAAACTCTTATAATCTAGTTGTGTATACTTCTTTTATTGTTCTTATTTAAGTATTAAATGCATGAAATAATAAACTACCTTTTGGCATATTGTTTTTTTTATATACTTGAAACCATCAGTAGGGCAGAAAGCCGGTTGTTGAATTATTTGAGTCCCACCACTGGAAGAGACTTGTAGCATGTGTATGGATTACATTTTCCTTAGCTACGTAAGAGAGATATTGGAAATACAGGGAAGTGAGGAAATATTGGAAAAATTAATAACTCAAGAAAGTGGTGTAACAGGTTGAAAATATTGGACTTTGAAGGACTAGATCCAAGGGAAAGAAGAGAGCATAGTTGCCTTTTAGACAGAGTGCTGGGCTGGCAAGAAATCAGTCTGTTCACTCTTAGAAAAGACATCATCTTCTGAGGGGGGAGTGTGACATTAGGTGTATATACATGTAAATTTTTCATGAATCTTACTAAGAATTGTCTGTTAAATCATTCAATTAGAAGTGCTTATTGAATCATTTCTTCAGAACTCCAAGGCTTTGTGTTCTCAGAGATACTCAGAATTAAAGTCTTTTATCTAGACTGTCAGGCAGAAACAGAAACAAGCAGTCACAATATTGACTTTCCTTCTAATTACCTGCCTGTACCATCTTAGAGGGAATAAGAAATATCACATTACATGGAGCTCTCTGGGTTGTGCTGTGGCCATCTGTTTGCCCTCCTGATGTTCACAGTAGAGGCAGTGTGGTAGAGTGGAGAGAGCCTGTGCTTTGGAGTCACAGAGATGCAGTTGCGGCTTATGCTTTCCATTCAGTGGCTCAATGACCTTGAGCAAATTACTTCACAACTCTGAGCCTCAGTGTCTTCATCTATAAAACCTAGCTCACAAGCTGACCAGGTTGGTGGTACAGTGGATAGAGCCTTGCCCTGAGACACTGAGGACCCAGGTTTCAAACCCCGAGGTTGCCGGCTTGAGCACAGGGACCCTGGCTTGAGTGTGGGATCATAGACATGACCCATGGTCACTGGCTTGAGCCCAAGGTTGCTGACTTAAGCAAGGGGTCACTGGCTCGGTTGGAGTTACCTTCCCATCACCCCCTCCTGGTCAAGGCACATATGAGAAAGCAATCAATGAATAACTAAAGAGGGACTCTTCCTGCCTGTCCCTCCCCCCCCCCACCCACCTAGTTCACCGACCTTCATAGATTTTGTGCAAGACACAAATATATGGCCCACTTTTGGGAATTCAATAGGGCTGTCAGTCTGAGGTTCTAAGCTATTTACCTCTACAGGGCAGTGAGTGTCTAAGTCCTTGATTCCTAGTTCTTAGCACAGTCCTGGATTCAATCAAATATACATATTTGATTGGTTGAATGAACAAATAAATGATTCTTCATTAATTTATAGAAATTAAGATTTTCTACCACTTAAAGTATTTTATAATTAAAAATGAAAATTTTAATAAGAGCAATATACACTGATTTGTTCCTAGCACATTTAAGCAGAGTCTTGACTGGATCCTGACCGCCCCTTGGTGCCTAGCCCAATAGTATATGGTAACTTTGTGCTAACGGGGCCTTTGACACCTAATGAAAAATAACCTTGTCTTTTTCATTCCCTGTGTAATTTGGCATATTCTCCGGTAGATGGATAGTTAATGAGAAGGAAAAAAGCAAGCAAAACAGATAGTGTGCAAGTGTATTCCCGAATAATGGGAGCTGACTGTGCCTGTGTCTGTCTCTTTTTCTGGGTAGTTTTTCTCATTACAGGCTTTCCTCCCAACCCTACCAGTTAGACCTAAAAACTTAACATATATAAAGATAATGTGTGTTCCACAGCTTTGTTTAAAAAGTTTCCCAAACCCTGTAAGACAAGACTCCCAAAGGAATCTGATTAAAATCTAGGTAGGTTTATAGCTCGTGTTCCTGAGTTATCAAAAAACTCAGTCGGGTTAGAGAGTTGCAATACCAAGAGGGAACACTGAGAACTGACCCTTGCAGAAAACAGGTCTTTATAAAAGTACTGGCCCATGTTCCAGGGTTAGCGCTGATTTACTTACTTATTCTTTAAGTACAGAGAAAATCAGTAGCAGCATGGTGAGTCACTGAGTGGTTATTACTGTGTTTGCTGTGCACAGGACAGGCTGAGTAGGAGGGATCATGACATTTGCTTGTAGCAGTCATGTCAGCACTGCTGGCTCATTGGTGGATCCTTGCAGCACTCCCCACTCTCTGCTTCCCTGTCCCTGGACGTGAAAGGGGAAAATCTAAAGTAGAAGGATTCTGACACCTGTTTTCTGCTTCCACCTGAGGTAGCTGGGCGGAATTGGCACCCATATATTTTTCCCCCACAACTCAGTTTGTCGCCTAAGTTTGCAAGTAATTAGCCTGTTCATGAAATACAAGTCATAGCTGACATCATATGTGAAACAGAGGACAACAGAGTGGGTTAGTCAGTCCTCACTCAGGACTTAATGGGCTTCCCTCCCCTGAAGCTTAGCAGGAGCATTGCTAGTAGGTTATTCCTCCCTCTCTTCATGTCCCATGCTATCCCGGGGGAGTGAGAATATCCTCATTTTAGGAATTTTTACTTCACTGGTCATTATAACTGTGCTCTGTACAGGGAAATATTTGCTGCATAATCACTGAGCAGTAGCAATTTTGGCTGAAAGTTTCTTTGAATGACTTTAAAGATGGATTAATACGATGTCATAAAAAGGGGAAAGAATACAATTTGTTTGATTTTGTTTACTGTAGCTTAATTGACCAGTATAACACTGAAATAATCTCCTTTTCCTCCTCCTCCTCTTCCTTCTTCTCTATTTCTTCTTCTTTTGGTATTTAAAGAACATAATTACCTCTGTGTATAAGGATATCATTTATTTTAAAGTTGCCTACTATTTTGCCAGTCATCAGCTTTTTCTATGATGAGACAAAAACTTTTCTCTCCTCCTTTGGACATGCTTTTTTAAAAAAACACTTTTTATCTAAGAGTTATTTTATTTTAAATTGTCTTCCTCATCATGAAATAAATTGGTTGGTTAGAGCATCATCCTGAAGCACAGAGGTTGCCAGTTTGATCCCCCGTCAGGGCACACACAGGAACAGATCAATGTCCCTGTCTCTCTCTCTGTCTCTCCCTTCCTTCTCTCTCACTAAATTCATAAATATTTTTTTTAAAGAAAGAAATTGATTACACATTATTTCTATTTTATTTCCTTGCTATCAGTTTTAACCGCTTCAGAAATGTAAAGCTGGCATTTCATTATCCTGCGATTTATCCTTTATACATATTATGGTGCTGATTGTTATCTGTCATCATATTTTATTTGTTAATTATTAATTTTTAATTAATTTATTTTCCTGGTCTTTGCCCTCTTTCCATTAGGATCAACATTTCCAGAACAACAGTGACAGTCACTATGAATTAGTGAGCATAGACCTATAGTGTCTAGGTGCTTTCCAAATAGTCTCATTCAATCCTCACAGCAACTGTGAAGCATAGAATTGTCACTGTGTCAATAAACCCTCCAAGTTTACCCATAGCTGGTGTGTGGCTGACCTGGGACTCAGGGCCTGTATGGCTAATAATACCCTGTCCTTTCCACTGCAGTTTACAGAAACATTTCAAGCATTTATGATTATATATTAACTATTTCAGAAGCCAAATATTTTGGCCAAAAAGGAAACTTAATTGCAGACATATAAACAATGATTAATGCATTTACATGAGTAACTACTAAGTAGAAAACATGAAAATTAATTCATTAAATCAAATGCAATAGTTTCTTCTTTTTTCTTGAATTTATAAAACTGCCTTTTTACCTATTAAAATCTGTATTTTGTGTTTTAGAAGTGTTTCTTTCGAATATGTTTAAAGATATAATTATAAGAATATTAAATGCAGTGAAAAATGGAAGCAACACAAATTGCTATTAATAGAGGACTCTTAATATAAATTGTGTTTGCCAGTGTATTAACGTTCTCTGGATTAATTTAAAAGAACAAAACCAATACATTTTGATTTGGAAGAATGACAGTGAGCAACAAGCCACAAAGCAATGTGTGCTATATTATTCTACCATTTGAATAAAAATACATGTCTGTATAAGAATAGAAAAAAAAAAAAGCAATGTGAAAATATTTTATATTATACTCACTAAAATGTTAATAATTGTTACCTTTGAACACTGAAATTAGTGATTAATTTATTAGTATAAATACTTTAAAAAAGTGATGATATAAGATGATCTATAGCTTTCAGTTTTTAAAAATTATATTAATTGTATTAATTTTAGTATCTGACCTTTACCTTACAAAAGTAATTCCTCTGTGCTTCAGCATGGATGCTCATGCCTGTAGGCCTATATAGAATATCCTTATATAGCATCCTCACTTTACTGAAACTATAAGAAATCACCAGATAATGACAAAAATGATCATATATTTATTTAAAACTAATGAAGATCTGTGGATACAAAGAAATAGAAGAACTAAACTCCAGAGAGATGAAGGCTTTTGACCTGAGAAAGAGATGATGATGTTTTTATATTTAGGCCAGTTGCTGACGAGGCTGTGGCATGGCTGGGAGAGGGCCAAGCCTGCACCATGCTTGCCTTTAACAAGCCCATCCACTGGAATGCTGGACTTGAAATTGTAGGTGCCTCAAAAGCATAGAGAATTCTTTCAAGTAATTTTCTTACTTAGGAGTGTTGGTAAGTAAAGAGAAGCTGAGGTTGGGCCTGGAAAGTAGAAAGAGATCTTCACAACCTCATAATCTGCATTTCTGCAGTCTTTATGTCTCCTGGTCTCACAATCTCCCGGCTCCACAGATGTGCCATCCTGAGGTTCTCCAGTCTTGTGACCTGGTCCCAGGAAACTAGTCTACAGAGAAGTCTAAATGTCAAACAAGTTGATGCCAGAGATAAACTGAGTCTAATCAAAGTCATAACCAAATTGTTACCCAATTTGACTTCTGACGAGATCATATAGATCAATGCTGTGACAGTATCAGAAGAGGGGCTGGAGAGCAGAGAGTCTATTAAACACCTGGTGTTCTCTTTCCAAAGCTCTGCTAGAGAATGAAAGCCACAGCCTCACTGCAGACCAGCTCAGCCTTTGACCGAGTCAAGCTGAGCAGCTCCTCACCCTGTTCCATCCTCGCTACCCGACATCAATGGACAAGAGCTTTTTCCTTTTTGTTTTTAAAGAAGCAAATAACACATACATTTTTAGACACACTGTTCATTACACAGTACACAAGAATTTAAAAAAACAGGCAAAAAAAACAGTGATTCACCATTAAGAAGAAAAATCAGTTGTAAAATACAAATAGAAAGATGATAAAGATGTAGAAATTAACCAAATAAAAATTTCGAAAGAAGGCCCTGGCCAGTTGGCTCAGTGGTAGAGTGTTGGCCCCAGCATGTGGAGGTCCCAGGTTTGATTCCTGACCAGGGCACAAAGAAGAGGCGCCCATCTGCTTCTCCACCCTTCCCCCTCTCCTTCCTCTTTGTCTCTCTCTTCCCCTCCCGTAGCCATGGCTCCCTTGGAGCAAAGTTGGCCCAGGTGCTAAGGATGGCTCCATGGCCTCTACCTCAGGTGCTAGAATGGCTCCAGTTGCAGAAGAGCAGTGCCCCAGATGGGCCAAGCAACGCCCCCTCGTGGCCATATGCTGGCTGGATCCCAGTTGGGTGCATGCAGGAGTCTGTCTGCTGCTCCCTGCTTCTCACTTTGGAAAATACCAAAAAAATAAAATAAAATAAAAATGAAAAAAAGTGAAAAGAACTAAAATAAGCGCATTAAAGAATCCATGAAAAGGTATAAATTTTATGAATAAAGGGATGGAGGATTTCAAGAAATCATTTGAATGCCTAAGAAGGATCAAATGGTAAAAAAAAAAAAAAGAACTAATGTTTGTAATTTTTTGAAATAACTATTTCCTGGGAAGTTGGTCAGGGGGCTTAACACCAGACCAGCAAAAAGAAAGAATCATTGAAATTGAAACAGGTCAATAGAAATCATCCAAATGAAAGCCAAGGTAGAAACATATTATGATTTAAAAATATCAGTTTAATATTCAAACAATTGAAATTTATGTAATTGGAATAGCAAAAAGGAGAGAGAGAATAAAAGATAAATGAATATTTGAAAACACATGAGATAAAAAATTTTCAGACTTGATTTAAAAAGAAAATAGCAACTTAGGCTATTGAGTATAAACACAAAGAAAACCACATCTAGGTATACCCTGGTTATAATACTGAAAAGCCAGTAATGATAAGAGAAAAATCTTAAAAGTAGATAGAGGAAAAACCAAAGAAAATATCCCCAGCCCCTGCTCTATGCTCCAGAATTGTTTCTACTTTTCCAGTTCCTTTGACTTTCTATATAAATTTTAGATCTATATTTAAAAAATTAAAAAAAAATGCCTGCTAGGATGGTTCTTATTATACTTCAATTTAGGTGTACACTATCCATAGGTATCATGGGTGTTGCCTTCCTAGGGTTCCTGTCTCTTCTTGAGTTGTAGTCTGGGCCCAGTCCTGTCCATCTGTGAGGAAAGGAAGTAATTGTTTCCTTCCTTGGCTACAAAGGTTTTTCCCTGATATCCTTCAGGTGTCAGCGTTGACTACCCCCCAGCCCAGGGCATGTCACTGAAAGCTCTGGTTCAGTGGGGGATCTGAGTGGAAGGTCAGACTTTTCTCACAGAAGCTCATTGTCCCCCTCCACACACACTTGCACTAGATTAGAAAACTGGTGACAACAATTTCCAGACATTTCAGCCAAATCATTAGGAACCACCTCAGAATCACGCAGATCTTTAATTCTGGCCCTGTTGCTCCAGAGTGAACAACCAGATGTACTGCTCAAGGTTCTGCCTTTTGAGAAGACTTCTTGCACTGCTGTCCTTCAGGTTACCCTGGGGACTGTGGTGCAATGTTTATCCACTTCCAATTAGTAGCATTATATTTTAAACACCCATTTGGAAGCCGGACTTGATTTTTTTCTTCTTCTTCAGACAACTAGTGATAAGAAATACCCCAGGAGGCCACACGTATGTTACTGAGAGGCCATGAAATAGTGCTTGATGTTGAAAGTGTCAGTGCCACCTGCTCATACAGCTTGCTCATACCCACCAGACCTGCCCAATCTTGGTCTGTTGTGCACCATTTTATGCTATTTTTATTTGATGACCGCTGCCTCTGCTGCCCAGCTGATGGTTACACAGAGCAGATGGCCCAGGTCCTGAAGGCGTACTCAGATCCTGGCACTCACTGTTAACCATCCAGGCTCTATTCCAGAGCTTTCTCCCACTTTGGGTCTCCACTAAGAAGAACTGGCAGCCTTATGTGTGACTCTTTAGATAGATCCAAGTGTACACTCAAATGTGGTATAAGTGGCCTACAAAATCGGAAAAGGCCTAACAAGTATCTTTTCTTGTGGCGGGAGATATGATGGAAGGTACAGCAAGTTACTTCTCACTTTGAAGGAGTCATGGTCCAAATTACCAATTCCTCAGAAATTTCAATGAGGCGGGCCTATATTTTGTTTGCCTGGCACCTTCTAGTTCACATGTGTCTTATGAAAGCACCTAAAATGCTTGTCACTTTCAGTTGATCGTATAGAATAAATACAGTATCACCAATACAATAGACAGTGCCATATTTTACTAATCAGAACAATAAAGATTTTTGCAGGCTATACTTCGGCAGAGAGAGCAGGAGACCTGAGGTTGGTCTCTGAAGATATACTGGATTCACTGCTTCTGGTATAATGGCATTAATATCTGAAATTCCCTATTATGCAGATGTTTCTGGAATGTCTTCATAGGAAGAGGGAAGTTTCCTTTCTATGATAATAGTCCAAATCTTATAAATCAGAGTCATATGAATGAGTTTCCAAGTCTCTCTAATATTAATTATATATTCAAGAGCTGAGCATATAACCACAAGATGGATCTAGGGACTAAATAACCTCACTATTAGTTGGACTTGAGCTATTCCACCTATCATCCAAACCACACTAGCATTTTGGGTTCCCAGGATTTAACTTCAATTCAGAGCCAATGTATAGGAATCTTCCAAAGGTTTGGGCATTTCACTTCACTAATGCACAGTAATTCTAGTAAATGGCCACAGATCCTTTATGGGGAGTCTCCAATATAGATTTATAGTATGTAGCTGTGAGAATATTTGTACAGTGTCCTTCTTCATGGGGACCAGAATTTCTCTTCAGTCAAGGGGTTCTAGATCTGTGAATTGTCGTCGGTCTAGAAATTATACTAAACAGTAGAGTAAACCAAGTCAGATTTGTAGCTACCTGACCTAGAGTTGTTGATTTTTTACCTCCTGATGCCAACTCTGTATGAGGAAGAGTTCAAGCAGAAGACAAAAATTACACAGTAATTCAAACAAGGAAAGTTTCATATACAAAACTATTACCTTTAATGGGAGATTGGAGTAATGAAGGATGGCCCAATGATAAATGAAAAGAACCCTTTTTGTTTACTTGACTATATCTAGGGCTAATACAGAGTGTTCTAGATAGACACACTCACCTCCAGAACCCAGCTCTAAATCTTGTTACACATGACCTGGCTGTCTCATGGAATGGAAGAGATGTTACTGAGGCAATGGATGGGTCAAACTTGCTGGAACTCTGTCCTCTGTTATAATGGGATGAGTTGTCCTGAGAGAAGGACTGACTAGTGAACTCTCTGCAGAGCCTTTTGCATAGGGCGGGGGGACACTGCTGGCCTCTGGGCACCAGAGAAGTCACATTGTACAGGAACTCAGAGAGGAGCACACTAGAACCTGGAAGAAGCCTCTTCTAGTATCTCTCTTCTAGTATCTCTCTAGGACCTTCTACTGACAATACTTAACTTTGGGCATTTTACAAAGGAAAGATGTTTTACAGGTAAGCTACATTATCCTGGAGTAGGTGATGAAGGTTGGAGAAGGAGGGATTTGGAGCCGAGTCAATAACTTGATAACTGGCAGAGTGGAAAATGAAAGTGTGCTCTTGTAAAATTCTCATTTTGCATATGAAGCAAGATATTTCATTGCAGTAGATTGTGATAGTTCCTTTCTCTGGTGCCTCAGAAAACTAGCCTTCCTTTACTTGAAAACTTTGATAACCTTAACTGCAATCGATGCCTTTAAAGTGAGAGTGGTTAATACACACACACACACATAAAAAACAAACAAACAAAAATAATAACCAACCAACCACATGTATAGCTAATAAGTCAGAGAGAGGGGGGTGGAGGAGAAAGATAATGGAATTATAATATTGCTCAATTGAAACAAAGATAGCAGGAAAATGGAAAATAGTAATAGTATGATTGTTATAAATAACTTTACATCAATAAAATTGACCCCTTAAAATTCAGTCTACATTTGTATTTAGATGTTTATAGCATTTTATTAATAGTAGTTGAAGATTAGGTACAATCCAAGTATCTGTTAACATGCAAATAAATAAACAATCTATGGCATATTATTACAATGGAAAACTAGTCATCAATCATAATGACTGAACTACTGATAGCCACAATCACACAATGAATCTCACATACTGACAGTTTTATTAATATGAACTTCTGTAAGAGGTGAAATTAAATATAGTTGCAGAATTTAGTTCAGTGGTTTCTTGTTGGAGGTGGGAAGGGAGGCAACTATTGTGGGCATGAGAGATCTTTCTTGGGTAATAGAAATATTTCATGTCTTGATTAAGGTGGCAGTTATATAAGTGTATACATTTGTTAAAAATCATAAAACTGCCTATTTAAAACTTTTGCATTTTATTGTTGCTAAATTACACCTCATTAAAACTGATACAAATTTCAATTGACTAATTCTTTGGGTTCTATTATGTGTAAGACAAGACTCTTGAGTATAAAGCCTCAGCATACCATTTCATATCACTTATAAAAGATTATCTGTCTTTTTTATGTTAGTGTCACCTCCCCAAAATGATGTTTATTGATTGCTTCTTCCAGCCCTCCACCTACCTTTCTCATCCGCATGCGATATCAGTTATGTGTGTTTTTTAATTTTTATTTTGACACTAGTTTAAAGAAGAATAACAATTTTTAGATGTCTTTATGTGTTTTGTTGTTGTTGTTACTTTAGAAAAGATGTAGCTGCATCTATATTTTCAGCAATTGGCATACAGGTCAAATGTTGAACAGATAAGCACCCAGCTTTCACAATCCTCCCTACCAGTTATTTCATACAGTAGCTGCATGAATGTCAGTGCGTCAGCACTTTTGTGCGTTGACAGTTCAGAAGTAATGTTCTCAGATTCACAAACCAAGACACAAAAATTCTGGGATTCAGGTGTCATAATGCCCCCTTTCATATCTGTGGACAATTAGTTTTCATTGTATAATTCTATTTATATTCCTCAAATACTTGTCTATACATTTCCAGAATAAATAATACTATTTCTGATCTACTCTAATCTAGACTGAAACTTTCCCCTTCTTTGTGTCTTAAGTATCTGTTTTCCTTTTGATGTTACTGCAGATGTTAAAAGAAAGGATAAAAAAAAGAGAAAAAAGTTAGTTTTTTTACTATTTTCTTCACACTCCATTTATATAACCTATAGGTCTTTGCTAAAATAATCTTTATTTTTTGGAACTTTAACAAATAAGATTCAACAAGTCTCTAGAGATTCCCCATAAATTTCTGAGTATATTTACATCTTGTTATATACTATCAGTCTTTTAGTAGTTAGTATGACCAAAGAGATAGTACAAAAAAGCAAAACTTTATGTTCTTCTCATTATGTTTCATTAGTTTTATATAAGGTGCATACCTTATATGTTATTTCATTAAAATATATAAATAGATGTATTTCTTTACCAAACTGAGCAGCTGTTTGAAGCATGTTATAAAAAATCTAGTTATTTGGTTTAGTAATGACTTCGGGGAACTTTTAAATAGTTTTTAGAAATGTTAAAGTGAAAAAAGAAATATTCTTTGATTTCTCAGAAATGTTCTTTCAAATCAATAGTAATAAATAATTGACTTACCTCATTGGAAATATTCTTCAGCCTGAGACTAGCTCACAATTGCATTATTCCTTTTGATAAAAAGGGTATGAACAAGCCATAAGCGAAACACTCTGTTAGCTTCAGAATCTGAGACTGGCTTTTGATCATCTGCCTTCAGGCCTATCCAGTCTCTGTTCCACTGGGTTGGGTTTTCTGTATGCTGAGATAAAAATAAAAGAACTTAAAACATTGCATCTTCTAGTAGATTTTCACTCGTGGTTCACAGCCCTTTACCGTTTTTCGAAAAACAGTCAAGTCACAAGGAGACTTCTGAGGATTAAACTGCATACAAATTCATTATGACCAAAGCCCAATACATTGTCATGTGCTGACTCTGAAAATATTGAGTGATTTTCTTTATAAATTAGCCTTTTGGGGTTAGCCTTTTGCCACCTAGAAGTGCTCGTGTGTTTCAATCAAATCCAATGCTTTCTCCATTAAGAGAGATGTTTATGGCTCACAGAAGTTGTGATTAAGGAAGAAAATTCTCATGAATACCTTGGTATTGCATTTCTCCATTGCCCCTTTGTGTTCTATTTTTCTGGTCTGTATTCCTTGAAGTCTGAACTGTGTTTCTTATTGAGCCTTGGAATAGCTCCTGCTACAAATCCCAGATGTGTGCATGCATGTGCATGCGCGCGTGTGTGTGTGGAGGAAGAGGGAGAATAGCTAGTGCGAGGCAGTGTAAATGGTACTTGGCTGTTGCTTCAGCAGGCGCAGGTTGACCTGCCAGCTTTCTCTCAGTAGGGAAGTGATAGCCATAGAAGCCCATGTAACATTGGAAAATAAGTTCTAATAAGTCCAGCTGGACTCTTTAGAGTGTCACAGCCCCATTTTTCTTGTTGTGGAGGCTGAGAGCTTGGATCTTTGGGTGGTTGAAGGGAGAATGGTCATTTGCCCTCCCTCTTGTCTTTCATTCTAGGTCTCTACATAGGTGTTGTTCATAACACAGAAAATAAAAAATTGAGCTAAGTTGTTAACTCATCATCTTCAGAGCAAGCAGAAGAGGGAAGGAAGTACTAAAGTGAACTGTTCATAAGGCAAATTTAATTATCCTGATTTTCACATAGAGAGTTTGAATTAAACGCCCGTAAGAGGCAAACAGGGGACAAATATTACATATCTGAGAAAAAGAATTAATACTGATGAACTTCCACTAATCTCTTAGGTCACTTGCATTAGGACAGGCTGCCTGTGTTACCTGATGTCACATGATTGGCTAATAGTAAGGTCAGGCTTTTGCCCCAGCAGGTGCAAAACCTGTTGTTTACTTAACAATGTTGAGGGCAGCACCTGCTGCTTGTGCCATTTCAAAGCAATTAAAGAGTGTGCTGTTAGGTGGCCAGGTGCTGGCTTCCCTATATGCTGTGACAGGTAAACAAAATTTCATGGAAACACCTGCCAGACTCCAAGACAGGCCTGAACTAACTGACTTTTATGCAATAACATTTAATCTTCTGTGCGTTTAGCTGACAGAGCAGGAAGCATAGCTACAACACCCTCCACCAAGGGCTGAAGAGAGATCATGTGTAAGCACTTTCTTGCTTGCCACTGTAGACAAGCATATTTTGGATGTCATGAAAATTTTATGACTATATTTATCAATTGTGTTTGAAGAGCATAGAAAACACCCCAAATAGAAATAAATGGTGCTCTCTAGAGACATAACACGTTAATTATTAATTGTCATTACCACAATGATTTATGAAACAATATAAACTAACATTTTTTCTCCCAATGCTGAAAATCTACCATTGTCTTTCCCTTTAGTTATAGTTTTCTTCTTAGAAGAGTTGACACAGGAAAAGACTTTAATAATCATACTAGAAATAAGTAAGTGAAAAGAATCACTACAGCTTTGGGATTTACTTGATTTTTTTTTTTTAGAATACATATATGACTTGAAACTTAAGTTTCCTTTTCACAAATAATGAAAGACTTCTTGTGGAAGCAATAGAAATCTAGAGATTTTTCCAATGGTTAGATCACAACTGGTTTCTCCTTGGTAAAATAATTCTAGATAAACTCAGGAGACACATGCAGACTTCTTTTTAAAACATGTTTGAAAAGTCCTAGCCATTTATCAGGAAAAAAAAGTCCTCTCAAGCTCAATAAATTCAATAATGATGCTATCTTAGAGTTGTGTGCTTTGCATTTCTAATTTTTCATTGAACAATACCTGATATTCTGCCCACGGACAAGGTAAATATAAAGAGCTCACAGTTCATGGTATTAGAAGTATATCTTGAAACTACTCCTGAAGCATCCTTCTCCCATTTACTTTTTCTTTACTAAAGGTTGCCTTGCAGAAATTTAAAAACTTATTCATAATAAAGCATCAATGATTGATACAGAATATTATGATACCTGTCTCTAGAAATTTGCATTTTAGGATAAAATAATAAATATGAAATCAAGGGTGAAAAAACCCCATCTAATTTTGAAATGTTAAGTGTCGGCTAAGAGACAAGGGGTACTCTGGAAGCAAAGGCATTTCTGGTTTGCACGCACATGCGAAATGACTGTTCCTTTCGTGTCAACCCTTATGAAGCTCTAATGTGCTTCCCTAGGAAAGACCGAATATTGATTGGATAGAGCAGTGATTTGAATCCTAGTTTGGCCACTTGCCAACTAAGGCAATCCCTGTCAGCCTCTGTTCCCTCATCTGTGAAAATTGTGGTTAATATTATCAACACGTTCAAAAGGTTATTGAGGAAATGCCACTTAAGTGACAGTATATGAAAACACCTAAATAGTGCTGGACACAAGTGAAACACTTTACTTGTTCAAATACAGTGGAAATTTCTTCAGTAGATCAAGTTCAAGAGGAGTACTCTCATTGGTTCATATTCACTGAAGTGGAAACCGGCCACATCTTGGCATTTATGGTGGTATGGGACCACTCAGCGGATGATTTCTTTCTTTCTGTGGAAAAGGTTTTTGCATGAAATGTGAGTCATTGATGGTCTCCTCCCCATTTTTCAAGGAAATAGTTCATTACTACTGATTTAATGCTTGTGAAACTCAGAGTTAGTTTTATTAAGTATATCAAGCTACATGTGACCTTCAACTTCCCATTTAGTCTGGTACAAACCTTCATTAATGTTCACCATAGTGATTAAGATAGCATTTAAAACTGTCACAGAATAATCAAGAGGTTATTATACCTGAGAAAAAATATGTCACCATTCCCAGGTTTCACCTAAGAATCTACAATTGCCTCCATCAAAAAAATTTGAAACCATGTTGAGAAGTTGATTTTTTAAATCAGGAAAAGCACCAGGTATCAAATATACATTTTATATAAAACAGACCTGACCTTTTGCCATTGCTGAACACAGAAAGAGAAGAATAAAAGGATGTAAAGTAGAAGTGGGTGGAATTCACACAGGAAAAGAAAATTTTCTCCTGTGACAGTTCAAAGATACACCCCATCATGGATGCTTTATGAAGTTAATGTTATCAGGTAGGGATATGGGACAATTGATCTTAAGGGGAAGAAAGCAGGATGGTGTTTTTGTGGGATACAATAGAAAAGAATGAAAGTTATTTTCAAGGCAGGAAGTCAGGAGAGAAAGAATAACAAATTACATGGTGAACAGAAAGATTATAAAGAAAATATAGAGTATGCATATCAGAGGGAAAAAATGTGAAAAATATACTTATAGAAGTCTTAGGTCCTGGGCGGTGGCCCAGCAAATGGACATCCTGGATTCGATTCCCAGTCAGAGCACACAAGAGAAGCAACCATCCACTTCTCCCCACCCCCTTCTCTCCCTCTTATCCTCCTGCAGCCAGTGGCTCAATTGATTGGAGCATTGCCCTTGGGCACTGAGAATGACTGTTGGAATGCATCAGTGTCAGGGGCTAAAAGTAGCTCAGTACTGGAGCATCAGCTCCAGATGTAGTTGCCTGGTGGATCCCAGTTGGGGTGCATCATGTGGGAGTCGGCCTCACTATCTCCCCTCCTCTCACCTAAAAAAAAAAAAAGTCTTAAAGTTATATCTACCAATGAAACACTATAATGAAAAGGGAAGTCATTCTTTGTTTAATTTCGGTTTTAGAAGCACTCAATACAATGGGAAACATGTATTGGTTTTTGAGGTTCATATTACAACTCTAGGTAGCCCTGTTTTTCCTGGCAGTGACTGCAGATAAATAAGGATATTGAGTGTGAACAGGATGCTAGCGTATACTTGCTGTGAGTATGATGTTGGAAACAGTAATAAGATTAAAATGACAAACTTGAGCCAAACTGTCTGGTTTTGATTTCTTGCAAATCCCGCGGTGCGATTTGGCAAGCTATTTTTCTCTGTTTATGTTTTGTCTTTAGTAAAATGGTATGAATTTCATACCCCATAAGATTAGTAAAAACAGTCAATAGATAATGCAATTAAAGCATTTAAAATAGAACCTGGTACTCAGTAAATAAACACTAATTGCTAACTAGTATTGTAAGGCATTAAATTAGATGTTAAGTCATGTATTTTCTTATAGCAGGTACTTTTCTGTGAAATAGTCATTCCTACAAAACATACAGCACATAGTCCTTTCCTTTCTTGTTTACTTTCTGACCTCCGGAAAGTAAGTTTTATTTTCTTCTTAGATAGAAATGTGAAAATGTCATATTGCAAATCTATAATCTCAAAATTGTTTTCTACTAGTGTAATAATCAATGACGATGAAATCTGAATTTGTATTAGGGTGTTAATGCCGTAATATTTATGGACTCTCCATATTAGATATCAATAAAAAAAGCAAATGGGTATTGAGGAGAGTAATTATCGTAGTTAAAAGAATGATATATTGCCTGACCTGTGGTGGCGCAGTGGATAAAGCGTCGACCTGGGA
Source organism: Rhynchonycteris naso (assembly GCA_037038555.1). Classification (NCBI taxonomy): domain Eukaryota; kingdom Metazoa; phylum Chordata; class Mammalia; order Chiroptera; family Emballonuridae; genus Rhynchonycteris; species Rhynchonycteris naso. The sequence continues at coordinate 163,238,672 of CM072999.1, read as the reverse complement.
ACACTGAGGTCGCCAGTTCAAAACCCTGCACTGGCCTGGTCAAGGCATATATGGGAGTTGATGCTTCCAGCTCCTCCCCCCTTTCTCTCTCTCTCTCTCTCTCTCTCTCTCTCACTCTGTGTCTCCTCTCTAAAATGAATAAAATAATAAAAAAAAGAAGTTAAAAAAAAATCTCAAAAGAATGATATTAATGGTACTGGCCTGTTGGCTTAGCAGTAGAGTGTTGATCCAGCCTGTGAAGTCCCAGATTTGATTTCTGATCAGGGTACACAGGAGAAGTGACCATTTGTTTCTTCCCCCCTCCTTCCCGTCCTGCAGCCTTGGCTCAAATGGTTCTAGAAAAATTGGTCCCAGGTGCTGAGGATGGCTCCATGGCCTCACCTTAGGTGCTAAAATAATAGCTTGGTTGCCAAGCAACAGAGAAGCAACCCCGAGACAGGCTGAACATAGCCTGTTAAGGGGTTTGCCAGGTGAATCTGCGTCAGGGTGCATGCAGGGAGTCTGTCTCTGCCTCGCCACCTCTCAATAATAATAATAAAAATAACAACAGTAATAAAATTATTAAAGACCTGTGGGCAAGGCTGAAAAAGAACAACCAATTAGATAACCTCATCATAAAGAAATCACCAGACTTACAGAATAAAGGGTGATAGGCACACAGCACAATCAACAGTTCAAATGCTATAGAAATATTTACCTGAAACCCATGTACTCTTTTTTTAAAATTTATTTTTATTTTTTACAGGGACAGAGAGAGAGTCAGAGAGAGGGACAGACAGACAGGAACGGAGAGATGTGAGAAGCATCAATCATTAGTTTTTCATTGCCGTTGCAACACCTTAGTTGTTCATTGATTGCTTTCTCACATGTGCCTTGACCGTGGGCCTTCAGCAGACCAAGCCAACCCCTTGCTGGAGCCAGCGACCTTGGGTCCAAGCTGGCGAGCTTTGCTCAAGCCAGATGGGCCCGTGCTCAAGCTGGTGAGCTCGGGGTCTCAAACCTGGGTCCTCCGCATCCCAGTCCGATGCTCTATCCACTGCGCCACCGCCTGATCAGACAACGCATGTACTCTTATTAATCAATGCCATCCCATTAAATTTAATTTTCTAAATCAAATTTTTAAAAAAGGAAAATAAATAATTAAAAGTATGCAGAACACACATAGGGAGATTTTGTATATGATTGCCAAGGAACTCTGTGTTGAAATCCAATGTGGTCTGCTAGAGGCACTGTTATATTTTATTTGTGATCTATAGGAGAAAACTAGACCCATAGGTCTGAGTGTTTTTCTGACTAGCAGAATAGCCCATGTCATTTATCTATTGATGCACAGGGCTGCTCAGTTCATTTTTCTTTCTTTCATTTTATTATTTTAGATTTTTATTTATTAATTTTTAGAGAGGGGAGGGCGGAGAGAAAAAGGGTGGAGGAGTGGGAAGCATCAACCCATGGTAGTTGCTTTTCATATGTGCCGTGACCGGACAAACCCAGGGTTTCAAACTGGTAACTTCAATGTTCCAGATGGACACTTGATCCACTGCGCCACCACAGGACAGGCTCATTTTCAACTTAAGTGAAAATACTGTGCTCTCTGTAACAAATATATTCTATGGGCTAAATTAAAAATACTATGTTTTGCACTCCTCATGATGGAACAAGCTATATTGAATGTCCCAGGAAAAACAAAAACCAAACTAACTTGCAATTTCTACTAAATAGCTACTGAAAATTATGGCTCCTTTTTTAGTATTATAACTAAGACCTCACAAGGTACAGTCTCCATAAATGTAAATAGAATCTTCATGCCCTCTATAACTTTCTCTACTGTGCACTTGGTTTACTTTGAGTCTAGGATCACTGAATATAAATTTTCTAACACTATCATCATAAGATTTTTAAATGTCAAATATTGGCAAATAATATTTTTTCCTCCAAATTTATAAAATATTTTTGTGACATCTGATTTATTTGAATTTTAAAACCACTATCAAAACTTTAAGGTTATGATTTCTAATTTCTTAATGTGCATATTAAACCCTTGTAGAATTTTACATATTACACAATTATTCAGAGCACATAGCCATTTACCCTATCTAAGGAAATCTCTGTCCTTTTCCTAGACAAAACCAAAGTATAGAATCAATGCCAAGAGCTGACAATTTTGAATCACAAGTGAACAATTAGGAAGCTTCTCTTTGAGATTTATTAACAAATTACAAAAGAAGCAAATCTTTTCAGATGGCAGATTTCTTCCTGTGAGAGTCTCTTTAACTAAAGTATTCATTAGGTGAGATTCATAATAATACTGTGTAAATATATAGAGAAAGAAAACCATTAGGCTTTTAATAAGGGTACTATAATGCTATTCCAGGAATTTCTTTTCTAAAGCATTCAGGTGTCTGAGTGCTGAATCATCATTTCATCTACCACTCTATTTACTACCAATGGATTCTTGAGTCGGCTCTACGTTGACAAGTCACTGTAATGAATTTTAAGAGAGGATATTCCTCACCTTAACTTCAGCATTTCAGTTTGGAAATGTGGGTTTGTTTCCCTGCTTAATCTTCTCACTTTCTCCTCTCATTCCTCCTCCATGTTAGTTTCTTCTTTTCATTTATTGCTATATATCAAGTTTAAACATTTTAGGAGAGAGAAAAATGTCATTTTCTTCTATAACTTTAGCAAATACACTCCTTTGTAAAAAAATCAGACAGTATATAAATAGGCAAAATTCAACACAAATATTTTTCCTTCATTTTTCATACTATAAATTCAAACTGTCCTCCTCAGAGGTAACCAATACTAAAAGTTTGATATGTGAAATTTTCTATGTATCAGATGGACCTATACTCATTCTCAAACATGCTCATTTTATTCATTTGATTGTATACTTGTTTTATTAAAAACAATGTGTTGGGGATTCTTTCTGAATTTGTATACATAATTCTACTTCACTCATTTTAGTAGCTATATGAAAATATGGATGTTTATTTCTTTGACAATGTTTAAGATAAAAAGCACTGCTTATGAAATCGCTGTCCAGTTCAGGAAATGACATTATCACTCACATTGTGGAAGCCTGCAGTGTAGCCCTCTCTGATTCTACCCCACCCCTCCCGCCCTCTCCCTTCCTCCAGTTACTCCACACCTGAGTTTGAATTTGACTATTCCTTTGCACTTCTTTCTACTTTCCTTCTATTCTTTATTACATATTTTAGAAGCTGAAATATTACCTAATATTTTCTGCATGTCCTAAACTTTATATAAATAGTGTCAAAAGAAATTTTACTTTTTCCCTCAGCAAAATGTGTATGCTATTCCTCAGGATTGAGACAGAAAGTTCTAGTTCATTATTTTTTTAACTTTTATTTGTGTAAAATAAATTATTATATTAATATAATAATATATTTATTAACTATTCTAGTAATGGACATTATATGTTTACTACTTTTTAAGATAATCTTTTATTTTTCAATTACCATTGATATTTGCTATTATATTTGTTTCAAGTGTACAGCATAGTTAGACATTTCTATAACTTACAGATTTATCCCCCAATAAGTCTCGTATCATCTGACACCATACATAGTTATTATAATGTTATTTATATTCTCTCTGCTATAATTTACATCCTCATGACTATTTCCTAGCTGCTAATCAATACTTCTTAAACCCTTCCCCTTTTTCAGTAAACTCCCCTTTCATCTGGCAATCATCAATTGTTTTCTCTGCATCTTTGAGTTTCTGTTTTGTTTGTTTATTTTGTTTTTTGGATTCCATATGTAAGTGCAATCATATTGTATTTGTCTTTCTATGTCTTATTTTACTTAGCATAATACCCTGTTGGTTCATCCATGCTGTTGAAAATTGTAACATTTTATTTATTTTTATGGTGAAGTAATATTCCATTATCTATATGCTGTTTTCAACATATATTCAACTTGATAAAGAATATCTACAAAAATCGCCAAGCACTAGCTGCTTCTGTATGATAGTTGTCCATGTTCAGAAAAGTAAAATTTGGGGTAATCTTACTGTCACAATTCTTTTGCCATAAAAATGTTCCAAGCTCAAAGATGATGATGTGTGTTATTCAGCCATTCCAGGTACAATGGTCTGACAGCAGAGTGTTAGGAAGGGAATGCAGCTCCACATACAAGGACACACAGTACTTTTCATGAGGAATACAACCACTGACGGAAGTGCTACAAGACAGGCACAAAGACGAGGGGAAATACATGGCCTCTCTCAGCATCTCCAACTCTCCCTGTGGTCCATGTTAGCCAGACTCACTTGGAAGCCAGGAAGTGGGACCCTAGTCTGCACACAGTAAGAAAAAGGGGAGATGGTTCAGAAAGAGTGGAAAACAGAGAATAACTAAAAAACAGTTCAATTCTCATATTCTTCTACTTTAAATAATAACATAATGCATTCCAACTCTCTGATTCAGTCTCTAGTGTTGCAATGAGATCAGAGAAGTTATTATATCAAAAAGGAGAAGGGCTGGGACTGCCTGGATAAAAATTGCCTGCCATCAAGCCACGGAGGGGAAACACGCTTTGATTAATTCTTCCAGTAAACTGTCAGCAAGCATGCGGCCAAGTTGAACTGGCAATAATAAACATAAATAGATCCTTCATGTAAAAAAAGCAGCTATCGTGGACCAAATATGGTTATTGACACTTGTTGCCTCTCTCAGAAGTGCTGGAAGGCAAGTGATTACTGTGAATGGAAATGTATTCTATGAGCAATTAAATGAAATGAGGTGGGCCCAAAGCCAGAGAATATTCTTGATTGGACTCTTATTTTATTACCCTAAATTTAACTAGCAGAATCGTAAGTATCTCCTATTCAGTGTTTGACATGGAGGCTTTGGCATTTATCATAAAATCTCACTTTCACTGGATAGCTATAAAACGCCTCTATAATTATCCACACAGAAAGCAGTCCTTTTTTCTTAAAATGCAATATACATACCATATAATGAATTCCCAAATTGTATTATTGTCAACAGGTTGCCCTGGAGCAGGGGTCCCCAAACTTTTTACACAGGAGGCAAGTTCACTGTCCCTCAGACCGTTGGAGGGCCGCCACATACAGTACACCATACATTGACCACCAATGAAAGAGGTGCCCCTTCCGGAAGTGTGGCGGAGGCCAGATAAATGGCCTCAGGTGGCCGCAATTTAGCCTGCAGGTCATAGTTTGGGGACCTCTGCCCTGAAGGAATCGAAACATAGAGACTTGGGGCCTTGATAAGAAGTGGAAAAAACTGTCATTTACAAGTTGCCAGAGGTTTTGACAGCCTTCAGCTCACATTTGGGGCAGATTTCTTTTGTGTTAAGGAAACTCTAGGAATTAGCCCTTTAGTTACACAAATACCAAACATCTGCATATTACAGGGCAGAATGTTACTTCCTGTGCAACATTAATCCAGTCATAATATTCTGATAATATAATATTTACAGATCTTTAAGCATAAGGTGGGGGATAAAATGTTTTTAGAGTTTATTAATCAAACCCATATTTTCTCTTAACTCTCATGTTTCTAAAGAGATTTTAGAAAGCTTTATATTTTGAAATAATTTTAGACAGAGAGAAAAGTTGCAAAAGAGTCCAGAGTTCCAACCAGTTGTCCCTAATGTTAATATCTTGCACAACCATGGAACAATTGACAAAACTAAAGCATGAATATTGGGTATAATACTGTTAACAAAAAAATAAATTTGCACTTACCAATCCCTACATCAGCAACTTTTTTCTTTTTCTGTATCCAATCCAGGATCCCACATTGCATTTAGTTGTTATGACTCCTTAGTGTTCTCTAATCTGTTATATGTTAGGTCAGTGATAAGTCAGTAATATAAAAATTTTTATTTTGCCTACACTTATTTCTTCCTTGCTTCTCTTCTTTTTTTATGTATATCTGAGTTTCTGACCTATATTATTTTCCTTCTCTCTAAAGAACTTATTTTAACATTTGTTACAAAGCAATCTACTAGCAATATCTTCCTTCAGTTTTTGTCTGAGAAAATCTTTATTTCTCCTTCACTTTCTAAGGATAATTTTGCAGGTATGGAATTCCGGTTGCTGAGGGTCTTCTCCCAACATTTTAAATATTTTACTCCAATTTCTTGTTTGCATAATTTCTGAGATGTTAGGTTTTGTTCTGAGATGTTAGGTGTTTTGTTTCCTTTGGCTTCTTTCAGGATTTTTTTTCTTATTTTTGATTTTCTGTACTTTGACAATGATGTATCTGGGTGTAGGGGTTTGTTTTATTTTGTTTGTTTGCATTTATTCTGTTTGGTGGTCTCTGAGCTCTGGGAGCTGTGGTTTGGTATTGTTTCAAATATTTTCGTTTTTATTTCTATTATGCGTATGTTACACACCTTTTGTAGTTTTCTCACAGTCTTTGGATATTCCGTTTTGGTGTTTTTCATCATTGTTTTCTTTGCTTTACTGTTTTGGAAAATTCTGTTGTGTATTCTCTAGCTCAGAGATTTTTTGATCAGCTGTGTCCTATCTACTAATAAGTCTATAAAAGACACTATTTCTGTTACATATTTTTTTATCTCTAGGACTCCTTTTTCCCCTGTAGGATTTCCATCTCTCTGCTTACATTGCCTATCCATTTTTGCATGTTGTCCACTTTATCCATTTCAGTCCTTAATATTATTAACACTGGGGAACATTTTTCTTTTCATTCTCTGATGCATTTGGTTTTAGAACTGTTTCTATATATTTCTGCATCACTGATTCCAAATCTAAATTTGTTTTTTAGTGCATGCTCCAGTTTTTATGCAATTTTAATTTCTTTTTGTTACAGTTAATGGCATGCATTGGTTTTTAAATTGGAGTTAAAGGGCAATGACTCTTGGATTGAACATAACCACAAGACAATTAATGTTTTATAAACATCATTTTTACATAATTGTAGTTGTTTTAAATGTAAAATATGATTATCTGATAAAAGCACCTCTTATTTTTTTTTAAGATTGAATCATGGCTTCTTCAAGTAGGCATAAATGTAAGAATAGTCCTGACACTTTCTGTTATATATGTGGCTGTTACACACTTCAGTGTCAAAGGCGCAATATTTCATCATTTGTGACATGTGCATATATTGCCTATTTTCAGGTTCCTCTTGGCAATCAAGACAAGAATTGGGCTCCTCATACTGTCTGTCATAATTATGAGAAAATGCTTTGTGACTGGACAAATGGAAAACACAAAGGAATGCCTTTTAGTATTCCCATAGTTTGGCATGAACCTAAGGACCACAGCAATGACTGCTATTTCTGTCTGATCCATACAAAGGGCATTGACAAGAAAAAATGGCATATGATCGCGTATCCTAATATTCCTTCAGCAATACGACCTATCCTATCCCACACTCTAACACACACCTGGTTCCAGTTTTCAATGGTTTTATTTCTTCTAAGGATGAAGAAAATGAACATGGTGATCAAGTGTATTTTGATAAGATGCATGAGGAAATGGCTGTAGAATCTGAAGGGTCTTCTTCTGATGCCAAGCAGTCATTAAGCACTCAGCAGTTTTGTCAACCCGAATTGAATGACTTAGTAAGAGATTTGGGCTATTAAAGAAAGCAGCTGAGTTATTAGCCTCCAGGCTTCAAGAAAAGAATGTATTTCACTGGTCAGCTAAAGTATCCCATTTCAGGAAATGTGTATAAATTTTTGTGGACTTTTTTCCCAAAGACAAACACTTTGTTTACTGTTATGATATCAGTGGTCTTCTCAGCCAGCTAGTTGTTACCACTTACAGTCCAACAGAATGGAGGCTATTTCCTGACAGCTCTAAAAGGAGTCTGAAATGTGTTCTCCTACACAACGGTAATGTTTATGCAGCGGTTCCAATTGGTTATTCAACTCATCTGCGAGAAGATTATAATGACATAAAAACTGTCCTCAACTTACTGAAGTATGAGGAGCATAACTGGGTCATTAGTTTGGATCTTAAAATGGTAAATTTTCTGCTAGGACTACAGAGAGGTTTCACGAAGTATTCTTGCTTTCTGTGTTTGTGGGACAGCCGAGCTCTGGAGAAACACTGGACACTAAAGGAGTGGCCGAAACATGAAGCTCTGGAAGTAGGAAGGCAAAATACTGTGAATGAACCTGTAGTTAATCGAGACAGGATCATTTCCCCCACTTCACATCAAACTTGGCTTAATGAAGCAGTTTGTTCAGGCTTTCGATTGAGAAAGTGAATGCTTTCGACATATTATTTCTGCTTTTCTTGCCTTGTCTTTCAAGAAGATAAAAGCAGGTGTGTTCGAGGGACCTCAAGTTCGAATCCTCATATGTGATGAAGAATTTGCCAGGAAGATGAATAAGGAGGAAAAAGCAGCATGTCAGTCTTTTTTGGCAGTTACAAAGAACTTCCTTGGCAACAAAAAAGCAGAAAACTATGAACTTCTGGTTCAAAGGATGCTGTTGGCTTTCCGTGACATTGGATGTAACCTGATCGTTAAGATTCACTTCCTGAACAGTCACCTTGATAAGTTTCCCAAAAATCTTGGAGCTGTTAGTGATGGCAGACTACTGCTGGAGCATCAGATGAGATTGTCCTCCACAAGTACACAAATGCAAGAGCTACAAACGCAAAAGCTACAAATGCAAATTTTTGCCTGAATAGAATTTAAATAAGTTTTGCACAAATTTTAATATGTTCTATTTCGATATTGTAGACAAATTCTGAATGCAGTCATATCTTTTAGTGTCTTAGTGTATTTACTGCATTATATAAATTATTATATTCTCACAAAGATGATGTCCAAGAAGACATTGTACTTCATTATGTTAAACTAAATGTTGAAAATTTTACAATAAAGTGAAAACCTAAAATCTTGAATTGCTAAAGAACCATAGCTTACAGAGAAAAATTAATGTCAAATTTGAGATCAGCCCACTTGAATTAGGTAAGAACAAGTGTTTTTGTGGATGCAACAAAAATTTTGTTCTCCAGTATAATCAGTTTATAAAACATTCCCAGTCTGGTAATTCCAAAATCCTGTCATGACTTATTCTGGTGTTGTTCTGTTTCTTCAAACTGTTTTTGACCTTTTGGTATGCCTTGTCAGTTTTTCTTGATAGCCAAGCATGATCTACTGGGTAAAAGGAGCTGCTCTAACTGGGCCTTTAGTATTGCGGCTTTGAAGTTTGGGGCTATGGGAGTGTTCTGCAAGCCTAGGGTTAGGTCTCAGTCCTTTAGTGCGCCTGCACCTCTGGACTGTGAACTTCACGAGTGTTTCTCAGACTTCTCCTTTTCTCTCGGTGAGACCTGGGACCGGGGTCAGGTGGCTTGAATGGGCTGAAGTTAGGCATTTCCCTCTGTCAGCTCAGTTAGGCTCTGATACAAACACCGGCAGGTGGTAAAACTCCAGCAGATTAGGCTCTGGTTAATTAGTTTCTCCTGAGGGCAGGCCTATTTAAGGAGAACAGGAGGCTTTAGCCTTTTTCAAAATGGCTTTCTTCCTTCTCCTCGTGTCTGATGCTTAGGAGGGTTTTTCTTCAGTCTGGTTTGGCTCCTGGGGGTAAATCTCACTAATTGCGCTAGGTGAGGAATGTGTGTTGGGGGCATTACCTTGGGTTTTCCTGGATTTTGTAATTCTTAGACTTGTCTATGCTGAGCCTCCCACAATTTTTGTTACAGGATTTCAGTGTGTGGTGCCCGTTCCTCCAGCAGATTCCACTTGGCAGACTCTGCTCCGGTGAGTTTTATTCTCTTTATTTCACTTCTGGTCTCTTCATTCTTGGGGGCGATTTTTGCCCTGTGTGCTCCCCTCTCTTAGGAATCTAGGAGGAGTTGTTTGTTTTTCAGTCGGTTCAGTTTTTTTATTTACTGTTAGAACAGAATGGTGACTTCCAATGAGGAACTGGACACAGTCTGATTTTCAGAAGAAAAATTCTATAGCGTTAAAGTGATTCTTTGTGGAGCATAGTTTAGTAGGTTTGATAAGTAGATGATGCGGAACAGTTTATCATTCTCTCCCACCCACTGCCCCATAATACTGTGTGCTGCTCCTTGGTAGTCAACAGAAACCCCCATTTCTTGGTTTCATCCTTAAAGTTCTGCCTTGTCATGTCAGGAATCCTGCAATTTGTAGCATTTTGCATCTGGTTTCTTTAACTTAGCAATAGGCATTTAGGAGTCACCTGTGTTGTTGTGTGGACCAATAATTTGCTCCTTTTTATTGAATAGTATTTGGTTGATATGATATACTTCAATTTGCTTGCTTATTCTTGGATTTAAGGGCACCTGAATTATTTTCAGATTTTGGCAATGATTGATGCAAATGGAATAAACATTCATATACAGATAGTGAGTGAACATAAATTTTTATTCTGTTCATTTAGTAAAATATCCAAGAATTTGTTTGCTGAGTCACATGCTAAATGTCTCTTTGATTTTGTCTGAAACCACCCAACAGCCTCCAGAGAGGCTAGACTATTCTGCTTCCCACCAGCTGTGTGTGAGCGTTCCAGTTTCTTCATACCGTTCCTGACACTTGGTATCTTAGCTTTTTTTCCCCTTATAATTGTAGCCACTTTGAAGTTAGATTGGATATGTAGGTAATAGTATCCCATTGTAGCTTCAATCTGAATTACTCTAGTGATTGATGATTATGAGTTCTTGTGTGTATTTTTCTTAAATTATATTTTGAACTGGTTGGTCAGTGGAGTGAGAAATTGAGAGTTTCCTGCAAGACTTGGGGCACAGAGGGGATAAACTGGCAGAATTTCTGTGTGTGAGCATGGGGAAGGGCATGAAATACCAGATGTAAGCAATATTGGTTTGCAGGCCTGGTAACCACATATAGATTATTTCCCCAACCCTCATGAAGACCTGACACACTCCGGTGTCATATAATAGACGGAAACACTGACAACATTGGAAAGTTGCACCCTAGACACAGAAAATAACAGTTTTGTGAGGGTTCATTGTCAGGGCCCCCAGTGGGTACTGGAGCCTGGGGGAGTAACCCAGGGGGACTGTCACTCTTTGATTTTCTTCTAATAGAGAAATTGCTAAAAAAAATTTGTTTTTAACTCCTGAAAGAGGCATTAAAATTTAAAGATATTTCTCTTCTGAAATTGAGTGCATTTGTAAATAGATTAATTAGTATGGGAAGGGTGGTCTTAATTGACACTATGTTACAGCCCCCTAACCCCTCCCAGGAAGCTTATGCACACGGCATCTGGTGACTCTCATGCTCAGGGACCTGGCCGCAGAAATGGGAAAGTTGGGAAACCAGAGACCTTGAGGATTTCTGTCTCCTAACCGAGCCCACAGGGACTAGGACTGAGCCCTGGAGAAGGAGAGGCTATAAAAATCAACAAGCCAATCAAAGAACGTTTTTACTTTTTCCCCAAGTACGTTTTGGCATAAGTTGTTATGGTAAACACAAAACCAAATTAATATAAAAGATGAATAGAAAACTAAGATTCACTTAGTTGTAACCAGTTTATGCCCTTTTCTGGTAACTGTATATTTGCAATGTGTGCCAAGGCTTAGAGTGTCAAAACTGATAATGAGTGTATTAATGCGATTAGTTGTACCCATGTGTGACTTCCAAAGATAACTATGTATGTAAGACTGTGATTAAGATTGAAATTCCCCTAAGCATGTAACCCTGAGGTAACGTGTAGAACTGTGATTCTGAGTGGAATTTCCCCAAGTGTGTTACCCAATGTTGAGACAAGTGGCCAAACCATATATAAGTAGCTGGGGTGAAGATCAAGTCAGTCCTGAGACTCCAGCACAGACTCTGTCACCCACTACGATCATTTGGCTACTGCCGCGAAGCACTCTGCCTCTCCAAGCAAGCATGGACCTAGACTTGGCTGGCAATTCATCTTAACGGTGAGTGAATTATAGTCTACATTATTTACCTTGCTATAAGTGTCTTTGCCTATTCAATCGACTCCTAATTACTTTTGTTTTATGTTGTGAACTGCCTAATAAACCCAGCTATAACTTAATTATAACTGATTAAATAGTTTATCATGACAGTTGTGCTGTTTAGATCCTTGTAGACAACAGTGTAGCATGAGTTTTGGGGGAGACCCAAGCTCTCTAGGACTGTGGAATGTAGTGTGGCTCTGAGACAATCAGTAAAAAGCAAAGCCATGCACATCCGGGTACTCTGTAGCCTTGGGCCAGCAGAACCTGCCTCTGAGCATGGACGTACTCTTGTCCCAGAGAGGAAACTCCTCTCTCCTGGAGCTTGGTACCGCCAGCATGTGACCTGAGATGCACAGTTTGGAACTGTCTGCTCCGTGAGCACATGGTAGGCCTCCTGGGGCTCCCAGAAATAAACCAGAAGCCTGGGGGTTGTCAGTGAGGTCCTGCGGTGAAGCAGCTATGCTCAATGTTGTCCTCATGTGACCTCTCAAATGCATGGGTTGATGAACTGTGGTGAAAGCCGGTTACACCTGATAAATAACTCTTCACGAGACATTACCATCTCATAAGGGAGCTTGATTAGAAGTAGGTGTGTTTAAGTGAATTAAAAAAGCCAGGCTCAGGAATTAATTAACAGAAGGACACTTGAAAAGTTTTCACTTTACATTAAAAAAAGAACATGAAATATGAAAAACTCCAACTTCCACAGGAATGCACTTCTTCTACATGATGCATATCTCCATGGCCTTCGATTGTCCATGGATGTGATTCTGTACCTCTGATCCTGATAAGCAAAGCTTTCTACTCTTTCTGTAACAGTATCCTCTTTCTCTCCAGGATATTATAGTGAAGTTATACAGGTCATGTGACCTCCTGCAATGCCCATGTGCCAGGACAGAATATGGTCAAATGTCACTGTTGTGGAATGAGTCAGAAGGTAGAGCTGGCATTAGTCCTCTTTTGTATAATTGCAGGGAACAGAGAGAGGACTGGCAGCATAAATATCAAAGGAATAAATGTTTTGTGTTCACTTTTCCAATCGGATCTCATCCCAGTGAGAGAGCTCTAGCAAAGCCCCAAATGCAAATATTCATGTGGCAGGATCAGATGCCCCTTTGCTGCTTCTTCCCTAATAAGACATGTGGGCATCCAGTGAGGCAGTTTAGCCGGAGCCCTTTCTCAGATGGCTGCTTTCACAAGCTGATGCTCTAGGTTGAGGTGCAGCAGCTGTTGATCTTTTCTTATCCCCATCTGGTCCCCTTCCCTTCCTTTTCCCAATACCCAGAGAAATGAAGGGCATGTTCCTCATCTGGCTGGAGAAGCTGCAGCCTCCTGGAACTGAATGGGGTTGGGGAAGGGGATTAGTTTTTCTACTTTACAGAGTTGTTTCATCTTGAGAGCATCTTGCATATTTGTTACACATGTGCTCAAGGGAGCCTGTGCTTGTGAGGTAGGATGAACCTGTTAGTAATCACTGTTTTCAGTCTGTGACTTCTTTTGTTATAAAGTAACAACAAAGGTTCAAGGTGTTCCACCTGGAACATCAGCAAAGCCCAAATCTCCACTCACTGGGAGGTGTAATGTTGAAAGTACTCATTGCAAATTTACAGAGGTCAAGGAAGAATGGGAAAAGAAATAAAAATCTTAATAGCAAAATAGCAATAGCAGTGTTTAAAGTTTTTTTATGTTAATCAGTACCATTGTATTCAGCCTGTCATTCACAGCCCTCAACATCAACTCAGCCTTCCCTTTCATCCTGATCTCTCTTATCACATCCTGCCTCCTCTGATGCAGGCTGTCCTGGGGTTCTGGCTACTCTGGACACTTGCCTCTCTCCTCTCTGGATTTCATACCTTGGTTATGTCTTCTCCTTGCCCTCTTTATATAGTCTGTTTGTCAAAATCTTTTTTTTATATGTTAAGAACTATTTTCCATGACGGTTAAATAATTACCAAGTCACCAAGAGTTACTTTCCCTCTCCTAGGTTCATTCATTACATTTTGTTCTTACTTCTAGTTTATTATTTATCTTTTTATTTTTTTGTATTGTGGTAGAGAATGCTCCGTAGTAACCATTCTCACCTTTTTCAGTATTAGAATTTCTCGTTTTTTAGAAGCATAGAAGCAGCTCTTTAGCTGTTAAAAGCATCTTTGTTGTTTTGTCACAGAGAAGCCATTAACATTCATGTGTAAAAGATCCAGAAAATGTCATAAAAGGAAAGCAGTGTGCCTCCTTTTCCTTTCTTGCTGCTGTTCAGAATATAGCTGCAATGTCTGGAACAGGAGTAGACATGTTGAGCTATGGGGAGAAAGGCACCTATGATCTTAATTATCATGGGATTCTCTCATAGTTATTTTGTGCAACTTATAGTTAATGATAAGGTAATGAATAATTTAAGTCTGTTCTTTTGGGGTTTCTATCATTTAAATGAAATCTAACCCTAACAATTTGACCTTTGTAGAGGTACACTTCCCTCATTAGATTGAGACCTGGGTAGTTGGTTTTGTCTAATTTTGCATCTACCTAAAGTCACTTCTCAGACTAGCACAGGTCATAACATTTCCCAATTGCCAAAATATACTTTAATATGTTTATAGAATCTAATCAAGGGAAAAATGTACCTTCTGATATTTTCTCAGTACAAGGCAAAAATTAGAAAAATTGACAATCAAAAGGTACATGAAAACAGCAACTATTCAGAAGAATTCACATGAAGAATGTACAAAAGAAAGGGAATCATATATTAGCTATATCCTCACATATTATAGAAGACATATATACTGAGGAAAGCTCTGTTGTAAGAACAGCTCTTGTCACTGCATAAAGAGTAATTAAAGCTATTTTTAAAGACTTAATGTGTTTACTGAGGTATACGTGTTTATCAGTATAAATTTCTGCAGTATTTACTGTTCTCAGGTGTTGCAACACTTGGTAGAGATAGGATGGTAAACAATCTATTGTGGTCTTGCCCTCAGGTATAGTTTAATGAGTGAGACTTTTATTGATTAAAATTCTTCACAGAATGAATATAAATTCTATAATTTAAAGCATATAATTTATAATCGATATACTGAATATTCATTAAATTAATAGAATTTATATATTTCTGTAATTCATAAGTGTAACTAGTTCAGTGAAGAAGTACATATGCATTTCATTTGAGCACTAGAGATAGAATTGGAAAACTTTGAAGAGTGAGATGGAGGTAGAGGAAATATGAGAAAGAATATATGATTGTGAAGCAACTGGATGACTTTAATTATGAGAAAGTTTGAAAACAGTCATGGTAGAGAGTAAGAGAGTAAGCTCATGATAGCAATGTCTCCCTTTTCAGTTTTGAGGCCCATTTGAGACCCACATGCATGAATTTGTTGTGGAGCTAGTCTTCCATTGCATGTGAGTTTCTCCATCAGCTCTTTATTGTTGCAGCCACAAATAAATCATATTGGTATATTCATGTAGGGTCAGGAATTTTCCCAATAGCTATAGGGAAATAAATGATTGACTAGAAAATTAAGTTATTAGATTACAGGCAAGAATTTATTCTCAACTCTATAAAATAATAGGGAGAGTATGGAGGTTTGGGAAAAGAGAGGCCAATGGACTAGAGTAGAAGTCCAAAATGAGTTCAAGTAATGGCTGCAATTTGAGTAGTTGAACAGGACAGGGATATCAAGTGGATGGAGGGGGTGTGACTAGTTGGAAAAATGGGAGGTAGGGTAAGGGAGCATCAACACATAGTAGCCAGGCTGTGCCCATGGTTGTTGAAGGCTTAGGTGGAGGAGAGACTCTGACCATGAAAAATTCAAGAACCATAGTGACCTGAGCATCCAAGACAGAGTGGGCAGTCCTTGTTGATGTGATTGTCACTAAAAGTGACAGATGATGAGGTATAAAAAAAGACATAAAACCAATTTTCTTAATCTATAGTAAACAAGGGAGACAGAATTGAAGATTGGTAGATAATCACAACAGGGAGGAGAGAGGGATAAAGAAATAGAGTAGAAATTTTAATGCTAAATTCTACATGAACAATTTAAAAGATGTCTAAGGTCTTCTTTTACTTTTAAATAAGTTTATGTGAAATAACTCCTATAACTCCTATTTAAATAATAAGTTACAGTTGTATCCCTTGAAAGTATTACATATAAATTGCACTTACAATTATAATTAGAACTATTAATTAAAATTTACTTCAGGGTCAGGGGTTAGAAATGAATTAAACAAGTGAATCTCTTTAAATTGAATTTTGCTTAAACATTTCTTTTTAAATCTAAGCCAGTTTGTAAAGACAAGCACTGTCTTATCATTAATTAAAACTTTTGTGGAGTTGTGGTACAGATAGGACTTTGGTAAATCAATGGGCTGGCTGAGGAGAGGAAGGTTTGGAAATATGATAAAATCAGGGGTTGGTATTTGTTGCATATATTTTCCATTTATCATTTGTCTTTTAAATTTTTAATTATTTTTTTGGTGAGAAAAGTTTTTTTTTCTTTTTTTTACTAAGTCCATCTTTTTATACATTCCTTCTTTCTTCATCTTCATGCTTAAGAAGTCCTTGTTCAAGTGGATATGATCTGACCCTTTCACAAAGACCCCGCCCCAGCCTAAAGCCTGGTTGGCATCAGCTTGCATTACCCTGTCCTGTGTGGCCACAGTTGGGGCAGTGGGCATGCCCACCAGAGAAGCAGAAGGCCCACTACACTGGCTCTTGACCTAGGTTCAGGTAAACATTAGCTCCTGTAGCCTGGAACAGTCCCAGTTGACCCCTAATCAGTATTTGAGCATACTTTCCTTCTCAAAAGTATCCTGCTTTATATGAGAAATAATGAGTCACCATCTGGAATAGTGTGACTAGGTTCTAAAAAATGAGTTCAGTTATATTAGCCCTCTCTAGAAATCTGAACCAGAAGCTTGCTGAGTTTTTTGCAGGTCATTTGCAGGAATTTGAGCTAGTATTTGTGCTGCACATAGAGGAAGCCCCTAAGTTTGGGATTAGAGCTAGTCTAGTAAGAGAAAAACAGACACACAGAAATTGCTAGGTTAAAAAAAGGTGTAACCCGGAGGGAGAGGTGAAACACAGAACCTGAATTTTTAGTTCCCAGTTACTTTACTTGTGAGGACTGACTATGTTTCTTTTCCATGGTATTCCAGATCATAGTAATACTTTTTAATATAAACTGATTGTGTTCTTCACCTGTATATGAGTCTTATGTTGATACGTGCCTACCCCATCTGAAAAGTGTTGGATATGTTAAATAATTGTGTGTGGCCTGACCTGTGGTGGCGCAGTGGATAAAGCGTCGACCTGGGAACACTGAGGTCGCCTGTTCAAAACCCTGCACTGGTCTAGTCAAGGCACATATGGGAGTTGATGCTTCCAGCTCCTCCCCCCTTTCTCTCTCTCTCTCTCTCTCTGTGTCTCCTCTCTAAAATGAATAAAATAAAAAGAAATTAAAAAAAAATTTGTGTGTGTATTTTTTATAACACATTTCTTAAACTCCTGAATTTGTTTTATTGCTTTGTATGATTATTCCATATATCATTTGTTGAATAATTATTTTCCCATTTGTTTGTGATGATTCCTTTATTTATAAAGTTATTAACAATTACTCAGGGCCTCATACACTTTCTCCTTAATTTACCTCTTTACTCTTTTCCAAGAACCCACCATACTTCATAAAAGGTTATGATTTGTATTCATATCTTATAGTGAAAAGTATTTTTCAAAAATTTTAGTTCCTCTTTTTTTATTTAAGTACAGCAATTATAAAATAACTATCAAGTTTCAAAAAAATTCCCAGTAAATTTTTACCATAGTTGTATTAAACACATAAATTAATTTGGAATGATTTATCATTTTATATCTTTCCATGCCATAATGTGAATTATTTTCCCTTTTGTTCAAATACTTAAAATCTCTTATCAAGATTGCACCACCTATTTAATAAGGGCTTTTTACATTTTTTCTTTGAGATTGTAAATTATTATATATATTTTTCTATTGATGTCAAATTCTTCTCTGTGATAGCCTGTAGTTCTTTATTGTTATATATAAAAAAGATTCATAGAAGAGCAGAGCCTTTTTTTATAGCTAATTATGCTTTCTTAATTCTAAGTTTTAAAATTTATCATTATGAATTTTCTAGTGTATGATAACATCATCTGCATGTTGAGAAAATGTCTTCTTCATTCCAATAACCATTTAGCTTTTCGATTTTTGTTTCATTGGTCTTATTTTGATTAAAATTTAAAACAATTTAAGAGTACTAAGCATTCTTCTTTTGCTGTTTTTCATAAGTCTAGTGAGATATTTGATTGTTTCAGATTGCTCCTCTCACAGGGTTTGCAGCAGAGGGCAGAAGTGTTGTAGTGCAATACTTTTTCATTTATTTTTAATTAAATTTATTGGGGTAATATTGGTAATAAAAGTATATAGGTATCAATTGTAAATTCTATAATACATCATCTGCACAGACCAATGATTCAAGACAGAAGAGTTGTCTTTCGTGTGTGCGTGTGCAAGCCCTGTTATTCTCCTTATGTAGCCCAGAGGGATTTCAGAGGGACCTGGGATGGGGTACAATGGGGCCAGAGCCTTTTGCAGCTGCCTCCTAATAAACCCAGGGGGGGGGCGGGGAATGGTAAGCTGACCTCATTTTTTATAGCTCTCTTTTAAAATGTAGGGTACATTTTTCTCTTTGTCTTCTACAAAGAGTTCTAATAGTCATTTCCCAGGAATAGAAAATGTTTATTGATCATGGTATTTATTAAAAGTTTTCAAGGAACACTAAAATATTTGCCGTAGATAGGAAAAGATTTCTTTGTACATTAAATATTTGGTATTCAGTCTGAGTTTACTGGAAGAAGAAAGTGTAAAGATCTTGTAAAAGCTCTAGGGGAACCTGAGGGGTTTTGTAATTTGGGGTTTGCAAATAATTATCAGCTGATAGCAAGGAGTAAAACAAATGCTCCTTTGAAAGAGATTCCAAATCTAGGATTATGTTTCTGTGAAATGAGAGTAAACCACAGCACAATAATAATTTTTCTTATTTTTCTGGCAATTAATGCTTTTCAAAGAGTGACAAGTACTATATTAAACTATGTGACATAAAACTGTATCAAAACATGACAAAGCCATAATGACATTGTTGTTTCCTAAATGTGGTTCAAAAGCACTAAAGCAACCAGAAAAGTCAACTTTATCAGTAATTAGAAGGATAAAATGTCATTTGATTCACTTTAAGAGATAATTATAGTTCATCATAATATTCCTGAAAGAACACTTAAAACAATACTGATTCATTTATTTGTTTTATTTTATCTTATTTTAAAATAGCTTACAAAGACCCACAGAGTATAGCATAGAAAAAATAGTGGAGAAAATAACAAAGAAAAAATGAGGCAAAAGATGTTTATGTAAAATGAATTCAGAATAGCATGATTCAGTGCCCAAAAGACATGCCCTTAAAATCCTTTCTGGAGAATTATGCAAAGAGAGAGAAACCAAAAAGTACATAATTTAAAAGCTCTATAATTTATGATTTTAATTTATTGTGTTTAATAGATTCAAGTGTCCACCGAATATATCTCCCCCCCACCCCCATGTTCCCCTTGGCCCCCCGTTTGCCCCCTCCCCCCAATGCCTTTCCCCCCTTCCCTCCAGGATTTGCTGTCCTGTGGGAAACAAAATTGTAAATGATGCTGAGAGTTGACAACTATAGGTGTTCATAGGGAAGGTACCTTTTATTGTGAAAAAGAAAAGAAAGTACTAGATAATGTCATTAGAGAAAAGAATTTTACAGTACTTGCCTGACCAGGCAGTGGCGCAGTGGATAGAGTGTCGGACTGGCATATGGAGGACACAGGTTTGAGACCCCAAGGTTACCTGCTTGAGCTCATGGTGTTTGAGCAAGGCTCACCAGCTTGAGCCCAAGGTCACTGGCTTGAGCAAGGGGTCACTTGGTGTGCTGTAGCCCCCCGGTCAAGGCACATGCAAGAAATCAATCAATGAACAACTAAGGAACCGCAACGAAGAATTGATGTTTCTCATCTCTCTCCCTTCCTGTCTGTCTGTCCCACTCTCTGACTCTGTCTCTCCCACAAAAAGAAAAAAATAAAGAATTTTACAGGACTATTACAAATTGTGTCATCTTTAAGTCCACATTCAGATAACTCATCACGTTTCATGTGTTGCAGATATAATTTACAACAGAGTATTAATTCCACCTTCCAAACTTTATGACATCGTTATTCATTTTACTTATCCATATATTATCACATTATTATTTTAAACTATTAACTTTTAAGCACAAAGAAAAAAATTATTTTACTTTTATATATTCTTTCTTCAGTGCTTGCTTGCTTTATTTAGATCCAAATTTCTAACCTATATAATTTTTTCTCCTTGGAGAGCTTCTTTTAACATTTTTTAAAGACTGGTCAGATGGCAATGACTTGTGTGATTTTTTGTTTTCTACTTTCTCTTTTGTTGTAGAAGAAAAATTTTGTAGGATATAAAATTATATGTTGGGTTTGTTTTCTTTCAAAACTTAAACTATTTCAACTCCATCTTCTTTTCATGGCTCCGGACTAGAAGCTGATTTTTCTTACCCTTGTTCTTTTTTCTTTTTTTTATGGCATACCTTATCTTTTTTATTTTAATTTTTTAATTTTTATTAATTTTAATGGGGTGACATTAATAAATCAGGGTACATATGTTCAAAGAAAACATCTCCAGGTTATCTTATCATTCAATTATGTTGCATACCCATCACCCAAAGTCAAATTGTCTTCTGTCACCTTCTATCTGGTTTTCTTTGAGCCCCTCCCCTCCCCCATTTTCCTCCCTTTCCTCCCTCCCCTCCCCGTAACCACCATACTCTTGTCCATGTCTCATAGTCTCACTTTTATGTCCCACCTGTGTATGAAATCATGCTGTTCTCAGTTTTTTTCTGTTTTACTTATTTCACTCCGTATAATGTTATCAAGGTCCATCCATTTTGTTGTAAATGATCTGATGTCATCCTTTCTTATGGCTGAGTAGTATTCCATAGTATATATGTACCAAAGCTTTTTAATCCACTCATCCTCTGACGGACACTTGAGCTGTTTCCAGATATTTGTTATTGTGAACAAAGCTGCCACGAACATGAGTACACATTTCTTCTTTTCAAACAGGGTATATTCCTAAAGGTGGGATAGCTGGGTCAAAAGGCAGTTCGATTTTTAATTTTTTGAGGAATCTCCATATTGTTTTCCACAGTGGTTCCACCATTCTGCATTCCCACCAGCAATGCAGGAGGGTTCCCTTTTCTCCACATCCTCGCCAACACTTATGTGTTGTTTTGCTGATGAGCGCCATTCTGACTGGTGTGAGATGATATCTCATTGTAGTTTTAATTTGCATTTCTCTAGTGATTAGTGATGTCAACCATTTTTTTCATATGCCTATTGGCCATCTGTATGTCCTCTTTGGAGAAATTTCTATTCATTTCTTTTGCCCATTTTTTGATTGGATTGTTTGTCTTCCTGGTGTTGAGTTTTATACGTTCTTTATAAATTTTGGTTATTAACCCCTTATCAGACGTGCTGTTGAATATGTTCTTCC
Organism: Rhynchonycteris naso; assembly: GCA_037038555.1. NCBI lineage: Eukaryota > Metazoa > Chordata > Mammalia > Chiroptera > Emballonuridae > Rhynchonycteris > Rhynchonycteris naso. The sequence goes on along the minus strand of CM072999.1, from coordinate 163,217,131 downwards.
ATTGTATGGTTTGTCTTTTTATTCTGTTCTTATTGTCTTTAACCGTGCAAAAACTTTTTAGTTTGATATAGTCCCATTTGTTTATCCTGCCTTTTATTTCATTTGCCCGTGGAGATGATTCAGCAAATATGCTACTGCTACAGATGTCGGAGAGCCTGCTGCCTATGTTTTATTCTAAGATGCTTATGGTTCCACGGCTTACATTTAAGTCTTTTATCCATTTTGAGTTTGTTTTTGTGAATGGTGTAAGTTGATGGTCTAGTTTCAATTTTTTGCAGGTAGATGTCCAATTTTCCCAACACCATTTGTTAAAGAGGCTGTCTTTACTCCATTGTATGTTCTTTCCTCCTTTGTCAAATATGTTGTCCATAAAGCTGTGGGTTTATTTCTAGGTCCTCTGTTCTGTTTCATTGATCTATGTGCCTGTTCTTATGCGAATACCAGGCTGTCTTGAGTAAAAGGGCCTTCTAGTAAACCTTGATATCCAGAAGAGTGATACCTCCTGCTTTATTTTTTCTTTTTAAGATTTCTGAGGTTATTCGTGTTCTTTTTTGGTTCCATATAAATTTTTGGAATATGTGTTCTATATTTTGAAGTACATCATACGTATTTTAATTGGTATTGCATTGAATTTATATATTGCTTTGGGTACTATAGACATTTTAATGATGTTTATTCTTCCTAGCCATGAGCACGGTATGTGCTTCCACTTGTTTGTATCTTCCTTGATTTCTTTTATCAATGTTTTATAATTTCCCGAGTACGAGTCCTTAACCTCCTTGGTTAAATTTACTCCTAGGTACTTTATTTTTTTTGGTTGCAATAGTGAAGGGGATTGTTTCCTTAATTTCTTTCGTTGACAGTTCACTGTTGGTATATAAAAATGCCTCTGATTTCTGTGTATTAATTTTATATCCTGCCACCTTGCTGAATTCATTTATCAGGTCCAGTAGTTTTTTGACTGAGACACAGGGTTTTCTATATACAACAGTGGTTCTTAACCTTTATTGAGGTACCGAACCTACCAGTTTCATATATGCATTCACCAAACCCTTCTTTAGTGATAAATAAAATATGATTTTTTTTTCCAAACTCAAGACAAAGGTATATGTTTTTTTACTGGTGCACAAAATGAGCCGTGCATGAACATCACCTTGCTCAAAGAACAAAACCAACAAAGTGCATGAACTCACAACAAATTATGGTATTACTTTATTCTGGCCTCCGCGGCAGAGACTTCTCCAAACCCCTGAGACCGACTCATCAAACCCTTAGGGTTCGATAGAACCCAGGTTAAGAACCCCTGTTATCATATCATCTGCAAATAATGAAAGTTTTACTTCTTCTTTTCCAATTTGGATGCCTTTTATTTCTTCTTCTTGTCTGATTGCTGTAGCTAGGACTTCCAGAACTATGTTGATTAAGAGTGGTGAAAGGGGGGAACCCCTGCCTGGTTCCTGATCTTAATGGGATTGCTTTTAATTTTTGCCCATTTAGTATGATGTTTGCTGTGGGTTTGTCATAGATGGGCTTTATCATATTAAGAAATGTTCCCTGTATTCCCACTTACTGAGAGTTTTGAGCATGAATGGGTACTGGATTTTATCAAATGCCTTTTCTGCATCTATTGAAATTATCATGTGATTTTTGTCCTTTTGTTTATGTGATGAATCACATTGATTGATTTGCGATTATTGAACCAGCCTTGCCTCTCCAGAATAAATCCCACTTGATCATTGTGTATGATTTTTTTCATATATTGCTGGATCCGGCTGGCTAATATTTTGTTGAGAATTTTAGCATCTAAATTCATCAGGGATATTGGCCTATAATTTCCTTTCTGTTTTCTTTGCTTGGTTTTGGGATCAGAATTATGCTTGCCTCATAAAAGGAGTTTGAAAGTCTTTCTTTCTCTTGAAATTTTTGAAATAGCTTGAGGAGGATAGGAGTTAGTTCTTCTTTGAATTTTGGTAGAATTCACTTGTAAAGCCATCATACCCAGGAATTTTCTTTTTTTAAGTTTTTGATAACTGTTTCTATCTCATTTGTTGTAATTGGTCTGTCTAGGTGTTCTGATTCTTCCAGATTGATTTTTGGAAGATTATATGATTCAAGAAATTGTCCATTTTACCTAGGTTGTCTAATATTTTGGCATAGAGTTCTTCATAGTATTTTTTTACAATACTTTGTATTTCTGTTGTGTCAATTGTTATTTCTCCACTGTCCTTTCTAATTTTATTTATTTGAGTCCTCTCTCTTTTTTTCTTGGTGAGTCTAGTTAAAGTTTCATCTATCTTGTTTACCTTTTCAAAGAACCAGCTCCTGGTTTCATTGATCCTCTGTATTGTTTCCTTATCCTCTATGTCATTTATTTCCACTCTGATCTTTATTATTATTTTCCTTCTACTAGTCCTGGGCTATATTTGCTGTTGTTTTTCTAGTTCTTTTAGCTGCAGGGTCAGGTTGCTTATTTGAGCTTTTTCTAGCTTATCATGGTATGCCTGTAGTGCAATGAACTTCCCTCTCAGTACAGCTTTTGTTGTGTCCCATAAATTTTGAGTTGATGTATGCTCATTATCATTTGTTTCTGGAAACCTTTTTATTTCTTCTTTGATCTCTTAGTTAATCCATTCATTATTTAATAACATGCTATTTACTTTCCAATTGTTTGAGTATTTTTCAGTTTTTTATTTGTGGTTAATTTCTAGTTTCATGGCATTGTGATCAGAGAAAATGCATGATATGATTTCAATCTTCATAAATTTATTGAGACCATTTTTGTGTCCTAACATGTGGTTTATTCTAGAGAATGTACCATGAGCGCTTGAAAAGAATGTATATTGTACTCCTTTAGGATGAAAAGTTCTGAATATATCTATTAAATCGAGTTGATCTAGTGTATCCTTTAAGTCTGCTGTTTCTTTATTAATTTTCTTTCTTGAGGATCTATCCAGTGATGTTAGTGGGGTATTGAAATCCCCTACTATTATGGTATTGCTGTTAATCTCGCCCTTTATATCCATCGAAGTCTTCTTTATGTATTTCGGGGCTCCTTTGTTTGGTGCGTAGATATTTATAATAGTTATATCTTCCTGTTGAATTGTTCCCTTTATCATTATGTAGTTTCCTTTTTTATCTCTTACTACAGCCTTTGTTTTAAAGTCCATTTTGTCAGATATAAGTATTGCTACCCCAGCTTTTTTTTCATTTCCATTTGCATGAAATATTTTTTTCCATCCTTTTACCTTCACTTCTATGTGCATCTTTTGTTTTAAGGTGTGTCTCTTGTAGACAGCATATGTATGGGTCCTGTTTCTTTATCCATGCAGCTACCCTATGTCTTTTGATTGGATCATTTAATCCATTTACATTTAAGGTTATTATTGATATGTAGTTGTTTATTGCCATTTTATTCTTTAAAGCTATATTTTTCTCTTGCTATATTCTTTTCCCCCTTTGAACTGTTCACAACAGGCCCCTTAGCATCTCCTGCAGAATTGGTTTGGTTTTAATGAATTCCATGAGGCATTTTTTGTCTGGGAAGCTCTTTATTTCTCCTTCAATTTTAAACGTTATCCGTGCTGGATAAAGTAGTTTGGTTGTAGGTTTTTGTTCTGCATTACTTTGAATATATTCTTGCCATTCCCTTCTGGCCTCAAGTGTTTCTGTTGAGAAGTCGGATGTCATTCTTATGCGATCATCTTTTTTGGTGATACCCATTTTTTCTCTAGCAGCTTTTAAAATTTTCTCTTTATCCCTTAGCTTTGGTATTTTAACTCTGATGTCTTAGTGTAGATTTCTTTGGGTTTCTCTTTAATGAAGTTCTCTGTGCTTCTTAAACATGTGAAACGTTTTTCCACCTTAATATAGGGAAGTTTTCAGCTATGATTTGATTGAACAAAGTTTCTGTCCCTTGATCTTTCTCCTCTTCTTTAGGAACCCCTATGATGTGAATGTTGTTTCTCTTCATGTTGTCACAGAGCTCCCTTAGTTTCCTCACATTTTTTCAGTCTCTTTTCCTTTTCTGCTCTGCTTCTGTGCCTTCGTTTATTTTGTCCTCTAACTCACTGATTCGATCCTCAGCTTCATCCATCCTGCTTTTAATTCCTTCCATTGTGGTCTTGAGTTCTGATACTATATTTGTCATTTTTTGTCTGATTCTTTTTTATCATTTCAATTTCCTTTTTTATACTTGTTCTCTCTTTATTTAGGTGTTCGTAATGACTATCCATTGTTGCTCTAATCTCTTTGAACATCCTAACTCATTATTTTAAACTCTGCATCTGGTAATTTGGTTATATCTGGTTCATTCTGGTCCTTCTCTGGGTATTTCTCTTGATTCATTTGTGTTGCATTTCTCTGTCTGCCCATTTTGTCTGTGTATAAGAAAGGTGTGGCTACTGGAGTCCAATGGGTGTTGCTTCTGTGTTCCCTAGGTGTGGTCTGTCTTCAGGCCCACCACCCCCTCTGTTGCTGCCTATGGCGGTTTGGTATGGGCGTTTCCAGTGCTGGTCCACTGTGGGTGTTGCTGTGATTTCCGCCACTCCTTTGCGGGAGGGGCTGTGTTCTCGTGCCTGGCTCTAAAAGCCTCAGCCTGTATTGGCCTTAGCCTCTCCCCCACAGGTGGGGTTGCGCACCGCACTCAAGGCACAAGCCTCAGCACCAAGGGTAGGGGTGAGCACCTTTGCTCAGCTGCAGACCCAGCCTGTTCCCAGGTTTCTGTCCAGCCCCCGCGGTCAGAGCCTGCTCGCCACAGTTTCTCGGGTCAGACGGGTCTGCTGGCATGCAATCAGCTGTGAGCCTCCACCTGTCCCGGGCTTTAACCCAACCCCTGCAGTCAGGGCCGGCTCTCACATGATCACAAACCTGGGAGGCCAGGAGATGCTGCAACCCACGTGGGCCCTGCTCAGCAGCAGATATCTGCATGTTTCTGGTCTCCCACTTTTCCCCTGCAGGTGGGGCTGCAGGCGGGCCTGTAGGTGCCAGACCACTTTTGCGTGTCCCCTCCACCCCTGCTGGTGTAGATCGAGCTCACCCTGGCTGGACCTCGCCCCCCCACCCCCGACAGAACCGCTTTTCAGCGTCCCGCCACCACTGTCCCTCCAGCAAGCCCTCTGCAGTATGTGTAGGGGCACTGCAGCTCAGACCCTAACACTCCATACTGTAGTTCTTAAAGCTCCCTCCATCTAAGCAGCTCTGCTCTAAGTGCCACGGGAGAGCTTGTTTGTCTAGTGTCCTGTCTCCCTTTGCTGGTATTGCTAGTTCCAAGAGAAATATTCCTTTCGATTAGGGAAGTGACTCAGCCCAGGGGTTAGGGTGGCTGTCCCTCAGAGTGTTTCTCCCTGTGCCTTCCAGTCCACACTCTCTTTCTGCTACTCCAGTCTTCTTCCCTCTCCCCGTTCCCTGGAGCCCCAGGTGAGTGGGGTTTTGAGAGAGGTTTTCTGTGCTGTCCCTTTAAGAAGAATCCTGGATCTGAGAAAACTGTCTTTCTCATAAACAGTATCCTCACTTATTTCACAGTTCAGTACTGTCCAAACGCCTCTTCTAGGGTCTGGGGCTGCAGGCTGGGGCTTTGTTCCTGGGACTGACGTCTCTCCCTCTCCACTAAACTCTCCTCCCGCCACTGTTTGCTCCGGGGAGCTGGGCAGCCCTCTCTGCGTTTTCGCTTTTCCTACCAGTCTCAATGTGTCTTCTTCAGTGTTCCTTGGTTGAAGAGTCCACTTAGTTTAGTTCAAAGTTGGTTTATCCAGATGATGGTTCTTAAAATTAAGTTATAATCCACTTTGGTTCTGGGAGTTGGAAGTTAGTACGTCTGCCTACTCCATCGCCATCTTGCCATCTCTGTTCTTTTATAAAGTGCTTCATTCAGCATCCCCCTGTTTTAATTCATGGATTTCTTTGTCTTTGGTATTTGTTCTTTTGAATATGTAGGACTACCTATAGTTTTTCTTGTTACTATTGTTTTAAGTGAGTCCACTTTTTAAAGCACTTTTTACAGCAGTTTGAGTAACAGCAATATTGAGTGGAATATAGATATTTCCCTCTACCCTGCTCACAGATATACATAGCCTCTCCCACATCAACATCACCCATGTGGTGGTGCTTGTGTTATGAATGAACTTATCTTAACACATCATTAACACCCAGAGTCCATAATTTACAATAGCATTTACACTTAGTGTTGCACATTCTATGCATTCATACAAATTTATAATGATAGTTATTCACCATCATAATATACAGAGTAGTTTCCCTATTAAAAAATCTCTAGCCTGACCTGTGGTGGCGCAGTGGATAAAGCGTCGATCTGGGAACACTGAGGTTGCCAGTTCAAAACCCTGCACTGGTCTGGTCAAGGCACATATGGGAGTTGATGCTTCCAGCTCCTCCCCCCTTTCTCTCTCTCTCTCTCTCTCTCTCTCTCTCTCTCTGTGTGTGTGTGTGTGTTTGTGTGTGTCTCCTCTCTCAAATGAATAGAATAAAAAGAAATTTTTAAAAAAATATCTAGAAAACTCTCTGTGCTCTATCTCTTTTCACCATAATCCCTGGCAACCACTGATCTATGACTCCATAGTTTTTCCTTTCTAAAATGTTATATAGTTGTAATCCTACAGTATGTAACCTCTATAGATTGGCTTCTTTCACGTAGTAATATGCTTTTATATTTTCTCCATATTTTTTTCATGGATTGAAGACTTAATTTCCTTTTAAGAGTTGAATATTAATGTTGCATAGCATTCTGTTGTATGGATGTACCACAACTGACTACTCCATTTACCTAATAAAGGACATTTTGGTTAGGTTACTTTCAAGTTTTGGTGATCATGAAAAAAGCTGCTATAAACATCTATGAGCGGGTTTTGGTTTGGATTTCAGTTTTCAGCTACTTTGTGTGAATACCAAGGAGTGTGCATAAAGGATCACATGTTAAGAGTGTGCTGAGTTTAAGAAACTATCAAACTATATTCCTAAGTGGCTTTGCCATTTTGTATTACCACCAGCAGTAGAGTTCCGATTGCTGCTCATCCTTTCAGCATTTGGTGTTAGTGTTCCAGATTTTGGTCATTCTAATAGGTGTGTAGTGATATTTCATTGTTTTAATTTGCATTTTTCTGATGATATGATCTTTTCATATCTGCATATTATTTTTGATAAGGTGTCTTTTAAGGTCTTTGAGTCATTTTTTAAATAGGTTTTTTCCTTATTGTTGAACTGTTAAAAATTTTTTTTCTATTAATTTTTTGGAATGGTGGTGAAAAGAGTGAGAGAGTGAGAGGGAAAGAGAAGCATCTAGTTGTTCCACTTAATTGTTTCATTTAGTTGTTCAGTCATTGGTTGCTTCTCATATGTGCCCTTACCAGGGATTTAACTTGTTATTGCTGTGCTCTAGGACAACAACATTATCCACTTAGTCACCCAGCCAGAACTTACCGTTGAATTTTAAGAGTTCTTTATATACAAGGTTGGGCAAAAGTAGGTTTATAGACATAATCCAAATAAATAGTACAATAATTAAGAAATAATACAAAAATAACGGTTTCACATACAACTGTAAACCTTCTTTAGGCCCACTTTGTATTTTGGGTAACAATCTGTTATAAGATATGTCATTTGCAAATTTTTTATTCCAGTTTGTGGCTTGCATTTTCAGTCTCTTGACAACATCTTTGAAATAGCAGAAACTCTTAATTTTTAATGAAGTCTAGCTTATCAATTGTTTCTTTCATTTATTGTCTTTGGTATTGTATATTAAAACCATCTCTGTGCTCAGGGTCACTTAGATTTTTTCCTATGTTTTGTATAGTTTCACATTTTGGTCTGTGATTCATTTAAAGTTAATTTTTTGAGGTTATTATATTTGTGTCTAGATTGTTTTTACATATGAATTTTCAGTTGACTACTGCTTGTTGAAAAGACAATTGTTTCAATATTGTATTTCTTTTTTTTTCTTTGTCAAAAATCATTTGACTAAATTTATGAGGAACTACTTCTGGGTTGTCAATTTTTTTCGTTTAGCAGTCTATTTTTTTGCTATTACTACATTCTCTTGAATACTATAGCTTTATTTATTATAAGTCATAAAGTCAAATACTGTCATTCTTCCAACATTGTTGTTCTCCAGTATTGTTTTAGCTATGCTGGATCTTTTGCCATTTCATAATAACTTCAGAATCAGTTAACTGATATCCACAAAATTTGTTGGAATTTTTACAGAGAGCGAGCAATCAGCCTATAGATGAACTTGGAAGAATTGACATATTGATGGTACTGAATCTTCTATTCCATGAACCTGGACATTTTCTCTATTTACTTAGTACTTTGATGTCTTCCATTAGTTTTGTATGTTTTCTCATATAGGACTTGAACATAACATTTTAGACTTATATATAACTATTTTATTGGGGGATACTAACATAATACCATCATATTTTAATTTTTAAATTCCACTTGTTCTTTGACTTTTGTACATTAAGCTTATATTCTGAAAACTTACTAATTTCAGTAGTATTTTTGTCACTCTTTTCTGTTTTTCTACATAGATGATCATGTCATTTTCAAACAAAGACACTTTTATGTCATCCTTCCCAATTTGCATATGTTTTATTTTCTCTTCTTACCTAAATACATTAGCAAACACTTCCAGTATAATGTTGAAAAAGAGTGGTGGTAAGGACATGCCTTATTTTAGGGAAAACTTCAAGTTTCTTACCATTAAGTATCAGATTAGTCATAGGTTGTTTCCATGGATAGCCTTTATCAACTTGAGAAAGTTCCCCTCTTCCCAGTTTACTGAGAGTTTTTATCAAAAATGGGTGTCATTCTTTTGTTATTCTTTTCTGAATTTATTAATATAATCATGTTATTTATCTTCTTTAGCCTATTATATGGATTACATTAGCTGACTTTTGAATGTTAACCAGCCTTGCTTACTTAGATAAAATCACACTTAATAGTGTTATGTAACTATTTTTATACATTGTTGATTTTGATTTGCTAATATTTTGTTGCAGGATTTTTTTTTATCAGTATTTATGACCTATATTGGTTTGTGCTTTCCTTGTAATGTCTTTCTCAGGTTTTTATATTAGATTAATGGTGTCCTCATAGAATGAATTGGGAAGTATTCCATAGGGAATACTTCTACCTTCTTAAACAGATTTTAGAGACTTACTTAAATTCTTTTTTAAATATTTGGTAGAATTCACCAATGAATCCATATGGGTCTTGTGTTTTCCATTATGGAAAGTTTTAAGTTATCAACTTAATTTCTTTAATAGATAATACAGTAGTTTTATTCAGATCATGTATTTGTGTTTGAGTTTGGGCAGAATTTGTCTTTGGGCAAGGAATTGGTTTATTTCCTCAGTTATAAAAACTAATGGGCATAGTATTTTTTTATACCCTTAATGGTCTTGGGATCTGTAGGGATGTTTCATATTTGATTTGTATATTAGTAGTTTGTATTTTTTTTTAATTACTATGGCTAGAGGCTAATCAATTTTACTGGTATTTTTTTTAAAAAACCCACTTTTGGTTTAGTCTTTCTCTTGATTTCTTGTTTTTAATGTAATTGATTTCTGCTCTAATTTTTATTATTTCTTAATATTTTGGATTTAATTTGGTCCTTTTATTTTAGTTTTATAAGATGGAATTCTAGATTATTGACTTGGGATTTTTCCTTTTTTCTTTTTATAATAACAATGCAATAATCTCACTCTAAATGCTACTTTTATTGCATCCCACAAATCTGGGGGAAAATGTTACTTTCATTTAAAATATTTTTTAATATTTTGAGGTTTCTTATTTGACTTGAGATTTTCCTACTTGGAATTAATTTAGAACTGTGTTGTTTAATCTCCAAGTATTTGAATATTTTTTTAGCTATCTTTTGTTACTGATTTCTAGTTTAATTCCACTGTGGTATGAGAGTATAAAATTGTTATTTCTATTTATAAAATTTATTAAGGGTATTTTATGGTCCATAATGGGTTCGCTTTTGTTGAATGTTTTATGTGAGGTTGAGAAGAATGTGTGTTCTGTGCTTTTGGAAGAAGTAGTCTATAGATGTCAAGTATATCAATCCAGTTGACTGATAGTGATAAAGAATCCAATGATGAAGTTAATATTGCTACTCCTTTCCTTTAATTAGTATATTTTCCCTGACACCATTACTTTTAATACGTGTCTTTATTTTTAAAATAGGTTTCTTTTAGGCAACATATAATTGGGTCATGTTTTCTAATCTCTGGAAATCAGGTTTGTAATTGGTGCTTTTAGACCATTGATATTCAGTTACTGTTGATATAATTGGATTATACCCACTACATTTGTTACTCTTTTCTCTTTGTTATCCTTGTTTTTTCTTGTTTTTGTCTTCTCCTTTTTGCCTTTTGTGGTTTTAACTGAGCATTGTATGATTCCATTTTTCAGTTATACTTCTAGGTTTTAAGAATTATTTTTAGTGTTTACTCTAGAGCTTGCAGTATACATTCACAAATAATATAAATTCACAAATAATCCAAGTCCACATTCACATAATGCTGTAGTACTTCACAGGTAATATGAGTATTTTGTATCATCCTCACTCTCCTCCTCCTCCTTCTCTTCATCCTCCTCCTTCTCTTCATCCTCCTCCTTCTCTTCATCCTCCTCCTTCTCTTCATCCTCCTCCTCCTTCTCTTCATCCTCCTCTTCTTCCTCCTCCTTCTCTTCATCCTCCTCCACCTCCTCTTCATCCTCCTCCACCTCCTCTTCATCCTCCTCCACCTCCTCTTCATCCTCCTCCACCTCCTCTTTATCCTCCTCCACCACCTCTTCATCCTCCTCTTCTTCCTCTTCATCCTCTTCCTCATCATTACCCTAACTTCTTCCTCTCATCTTTTGTTTTATTCATTTTACTTATACATAAGCATACACAATTGAATATATTGTTGCTATGATGTTTTGAACTGATGGACAGTTTGTGCTTCATGGCCTGATTCTATTAAACTCTGTTCTTAATTTACTACTAACTCCTCTTTTAGTTTCACAAAAACTTTTGTATAAGAATTTATATCCTTGAAATATAAAATATAGCCTTTTCTTTTACCCCATAAGCTACACCTTAACCTAATGTTTTTATGCTTAATATTTGTTTGTACTGTAGTTCATTTTTAGGAATTGCTGACAATGACAATATGTAGGCTGAATTAGCAACAGTTAGTGAGGTTTATAGGGGTTTATCAATTATAGAACAGGATTCTCTAGCGGGATATAAAGCCCAGCTAAGTTTTTGAGTACTAGTAGTGCTCTGATAAATAATTTTTTACAGAAATTATTTGGATTTAGGACTAAGTATAGCAGAGTAGATAATCCCAGTTTGGATGTTGGGTCTTAGCTGTAGTTCAATCAGGATTCCTAAAGTCTCCTTGTAGCTTATTTTTATTTTAGCTATAGCTTTTTATAGACTAGTTAATATTCAATAAAATAAAAATCTTTAACGCACTTTACACCAGGTTCTATTAATTTGAGTTAAGCCTGTGACAATAGTGGCTGGCACAAAATTTACCAACCCTTATTGGTTAATATAACTTAGACTTTCATTTATGGCTTAACTTTTACCACTGCCATCTCCCACGGGTTGTGGTTACACAAGGTATTATGAGCTACTATTAAGTGTGTTTGATGCTTTCTCCTTTTAATCATTTATGAGTTAAATGGCTTTCTCACTGGGAGGCAGATACTTTCATGTATAATTTTGTTATGAATTAATAAACTGGTTGTGGTCAAACCGATATGTTTATGGAATAAGTGAAATCACCTAGGCATTTTCAGTGTTTTGCTCAGATAGTAAGCTACATTAACAAATTGAGTTTGGGCTGCATATAGTCAATAGGTTTGTATATGGCCTGGAATGTTAATTGGGCCCCAATTTGGGAATATTAGTGATTTGGGTATATTTCTGAACATCAATAAATATAGTTGTTTTGGATGATTAAAAGAAAATGACAGATCTAGAGGGTTAGCTGTCTAAGGAAAATTAATTCACCAAAGTAGCCTGCTTGTATCAAGGGGAGGATTTTCCTATTACATGATTCTATACTTATTAGGCTGAGTATATTTTGTTGTTGAATTTGTTTGATTATATATAGTTGTTTGTATTACAATGGGCAGTTACTAGGTCTTGTATATTATTGTATACTTAGTCTTGTTTGTGGGGTTTGGCAATATATTAATTCTATACTATAATGGGGAGGTAGGAAGGGTTTGTTAATATAGTTCCTATTAGAGGTTAGTACATGTGTGTATATGTAAATATGTGCATGAATAAGTGTAAATATGTATGTGTATGCATAAACATATGTGTAAAACTTTATTTTGTCCTGTAACCACTGACTAAATTGCACCTTATGGTTGTTTGAGGCTGGTGAATAATATTTGAGTCATTGCATATTCAAACCTGCCATGTGGGGAAGCCATTAGTATGTCCTGTGACCGTTAACTGAATTATACTTAGTAGTTTGTTTGTTTTTGTGTGTGTGGGAGAGATGAGAAGCATCAGCTTGTAGTTGAGTCACTTTAGTTGTTCAACTGATTGCTTTTTATACATGCTTTGACCAGTTGGCTCAAGCTAAGCTAGTGACCCCTGGCTCAAGTCAGTGACCTTTGGGTTCAAGCCAGTGACCTTTGGGTTCAAGCCAGGTACCATGGAATTATGTCTCTGACCCCATGTTCAAGCTGGTGAGCCTGCGCTCAAGCCAATTACCTCAGGGTTTCAAACCAGGGACCTAAGCATCGCAGATCAACTCTGTCCACTGTGCCACTACCAATCAAGCTACCTTTCATAATTTTTGCTGTTAGTGTATGATATTCAATATAAACTCAGCTATAAGTTGCCTGACTGTGTTAAAACCTTTGACAGCCATAGCTGGATCCTAGCATACTCCAAATTTAAGAAATACTAATGGCATGACACCACAGTTATGTGTCTGAATGGGCTGATTAGTCATTAATCCACTGACATGTCTTATTTAAGAAAAAGTGTGCGATTTTAGGAGAGATGGTCTGAATGTAAGAACCAGATACTGGATACAGCTCACAGATAGAAACTCCCATGATTGATGGACCTAGAGCAAGAAGAGGAGTTTGTGCAAGAGTGACTATTTTCTCAAAGCTTAGTAATTAAGAATTTATTATTGATTATGATATACATGTTAACTGAAAATGATATGACAATGTGTTATGTACAATCAATAATAGTATACAATGTAATATCAAGCATATTGTGATATGGATATTCATGAGGTAAAAAGCAGCAGTTTGAGGGCCATTTATGTATTATGTAATGGATATAGTTGAATGTGCATGCTTATATGCATGGGGTAGGAAGGCATAATTATGCATAGTATATATTATGTACTATAAATCATCTATGTATTGTATATGTGGTATATAACTTAATGCATGAAAGTTTATAGTGGTGGATGAATTTATAAAAATATTTTAATACTGGCATAATACATAAAATTAATTTTGTGTGTGTGTGTGTGTGTGTTTTTCAGGGACAGAGAGAGAGTCAGAGAGAAGGATAGATAGGGACAGACAGGAACAGAGAGAGGTGAGAAGCATCAATCATTAGTTTTTTGTTGCCATTGCAACACCATAGTTGTTCATTGATTGCTTTTTCACATGTGCCCTGACCGCAGGCCTTCAGCAGACCGAGCAACCCCTTGCTGAAGGCAGTGACCTTGGGTCCAAGCTGGCGAGCTTTTACTCAAGCCAGATAGGCCTGCGTTCAAGCTGGCGAGCTCGGGGTCTTGAACCTGGGTCTTCCGCATCCAGTCCGATGCTTTATCCACTGCGCCACCGCCTGGTCAGGCTAAAATTAATTTCATTCTACTCAACATGGGTCTACCAAGAAGTAGTTTAAGTAGAAGTTTAGCTTCCAGTGCTGAGACTGTAGCTTGAATTGCTTCCTTGAGTCTCTGGGAGAATTGTCCTCTGCTTTACAAGACCAAGGACATGAATATAAGACAAAGACTCTTCATTTTAAGAGGTTATTTAATATAGTGCTTGTGAGAGATGTTAATATAAGAATAAGGAAAAAAAAATAGAATAGACAGTAGTCAACTACTGATAATAAATGAGTGTTCAAATGGTTGTCTTCTAATTCATGTTAATGTTAGTTAAGTCTGCTATTAGTATTAGTCAGCATAGGCATTGGCTGAGGGGTCAGAATGTTATGCTCCATTGTTTGATGTATGGAGCATTGGTATAATAGCTAGAATTAAGATTTAGAGGATTAGGGCTAGTACACCTCCTAGTTTGTTGGGAATGGATTGTAGGATTACATAAGCAAATAGGAAGTATTCTGGTTTCATGTGTGGAAGAGTAGGGGATTGGCTGGGTATAATTATCTGGGTCTCTAGGAGGTTGGATGAAAAATAAGACTAATAGTAATAATGCTAAAATTAGAAATGAATCCTAGGATATCTTGGAATGTATAGTACAGATGGACTGGAAGTTTTTCTGGGTTAGATGGGATTCCTGTTGGGTTATTAGATCCTGTTTTGTGGTGAAATAATTAAGGGACAATTACTAGGACTGAGATAATAAATGGAAGGATGAAGTAGAAGAAGAAGAGGGTGGCTTTATAGAATGAGAAAACCCCTCAGACTTACTCCATTATGTTGGTTCCAATGTAAGGGATTGCTGAAAAGAGATGTGTAATGACTTACCCCTCAGAAAGGTGTTTGAATTCATGGTAGTAAATAACTTATAAATGGTGTAGCTATTACGGTGAACAGTAAAATGACTTTGATATTTCAGGTCTCTGTGATTGTATAAGATCTATAACATAGGTCTCATTCTCCATAGAGAAATAAGCAGATAATTAATATGGATCTTCTGTTGGCATGTAGATATTGAATAATTCAGCTGTAATTTATGTCCTGGCAGATATGGGTTATGAAAGAGAAAGCAGTTATTGTATCTGATTTGTAGTGTATAGCTAGGAAATGTCCTGTTAGTATTTGTAGGGCTAGGCAGATATCTAGAAAGGGTCTGAAGTTTCATCCTGAAAAAAGTATCTGATGGGGGCTGGAAGGTCAATGAATGAGTTGTTGGTAATTTCAATTAGTTGTGGGGATTTTTGAATGTTAATCATTATTCTTATTTTTGAAATATATTGGTCTTTCATGTCACTGGGCCTGGTTAGCTTCCAGGTAGAATAGCAATGACACATATTGTATTTAAATATTATTTTTGTTGTCAGATCAATTATGAATGAGAAAAATAAAGGCCTTTTCCCCCACTAAATTCTTCTCCAGTGCTCTTCTTTTCTTTATGTAGGTCTGAGTCTTCACCTCTATCCTTTTCCTATTCTCCAAAGAATTTTTTAACAAGTCTTTGAAAGTATGCCTATTGGCAACAAATTCCCTCAAGTTTTGTCAGAAAAGTTTCTATTTCTGCTTGCTTTTAAAGAATACTTTTTTAGGATAAAGACTTACAGGATGGTGGCTTTTTTTTTTCTCTTCAATACTTTCAAGATTTAGTTCATTAATTTTTTGCATGGTGTCTGAGAACAAGTTGGATGTCATTCTTTTGTTTGTTGTACGATAGATTAGGCATTTTGTCTTCTGATTTCTTTCAGAATTATTTAAAAATCTTAACTTTTTTTTTTTTGGTATTTTAAAGAATATGCCTATGTGTAGTATTGGGGCATTAATCTTACTTGGTCTTTGAACTTCCTGGATCTATGGTTTAGTGTGTGATACTAATTTGGGGGAATTCTCAGTTAATATTATTTCAGATGTTTTGTTTCATTTTTTCCCCTTCTCTGGTATTTCTGTTTGGTGTATGTTACAACTCTGTAGTTTCACCACAATGCTTAGATGGTGTTCTATTTTTTAGTCTGTTTTCTTTGCTTTTTGATTTTCTAGGTTTTTATTAAGCTATCCTAAGCTCAAAGATTCTTTCTTTAGCCATGTCCAAGGCATTTTTAATCTGTTACAGTGTTTTTGTTATCTCTAGTATTTATTTTTTAGTGTTTTCTTAAGATTTCTTCTGCTTGGATTGCCCGTTCTTGCATGCTGTCTACTTTATCAATTGACCCCTTAGCATTTAAATCACAGCATTTCTAAATTCCCAGTCTGATAAGTTCCAATGTCCCTGCCATGTCTGGTTCTGATGCTTGCACTAACTATTTCAAACTGTGGAGTGTTTATTTTTTTAATATTTTAGAACAGGGGTCAGGAACCTATGGCTTGCGAGCCAGATGTGGCTCTTTTGATGCCTGCATCTGGCTCGCAGACAAATCTTTAATAAAAAAATAATAACGTTAAAAATATAAAACATTTTTATGTATTATAATTCATTTTCTACCATTCATGTTCATGGTTACGGGTGGCTGGAGCCAGTCACAGCTGTCCTCCGGGAGAACACCAAATTTTTATTGGATAATGCGTAATGTACACGGGTCGTTGTGAGGTCAGAAAGTAAACTTCCCTCCTTTTAATCAAGTAGTCAGCTAATTGCAGAGACCCTTTTGCCGAAGAATATGGCTAAAAGAAAAAAAATGAGGAGTATTGAGCTTTTCAGCAGGAATGAACAAGAGGAATTCGCCTTTGTAGAGAGAGCAGGTTCTGCAGTGTGTCTAATATGCAATGATAAAATTGCATCAATGACAGTCAAATATAAAGTGGCACTTTGACACACACCATACTACATTTGCATCGAAATATCCAGCAGGGGACAGCAGGAAGAAAGCATGTCAAGAGCTACTATGCAGAGTGCAAGCTAGTCAGCAGCAGCTCCATGTTTGGACCCAACAAGGTGACTGGAATTCGGTTAGCAGTGCTGATGCTTTAGCAATTGTGAGAAACGGAAAGCCATTCACAGATGGGGGGTATGCCAAAACATTCATGCTTGATGACTTTTCAGATAAAGACAAGATAATCAAATGAATAAAAGACATGCCTCTGTCAGCAAGAACTGTTCATGATCGTACCATCATGATGACAAATTAAATTGAGGCAACACAACAGAAGGACATAAACACAGCACCATTCTTTTCTCTCGCTTTGGATTAGTCAACAGACATAAACCATTTATCCCAGTTCAGCGTGATTGCAAGGTATGCTGTCGGTGACACACTACCTGAGGAAAGTCTTGCTGTTTTGCCTATGAAAGAGGGGAGGATTTATTCAAGTCTTTCACTGAGTTTGCTAAAGAAAAAAAATCTACTGATGGATAAACTTTTTCGGTGTGTACTGATGGTGCTCTGTGCATGGTGGGGAAAAACAGGATTCGTAGTGCTTCTTTGTGAACATGAAAAGAGACCCATCCTAAGTTTTCACTGCATCCTACATCAGGAGGCGCTTTGTGCTCAGATGTGTGGCGAGCAGCTTGGTGAGTTGATGTCACTGGTCATTCAGGTGGTCAACTTTATTGTTGCCTGAGCTTTACATGATTACCAGTTTAAAGCTGCTGGATAAAGTTGGGAATAATTTATCCTGGTCTGCTTCTGCACGGCAATCTGTGTTGGTTGTCAAGAGGGAAGGTGTTCAGCCCTTTCACGGCTTGTCTGAGCAAAATCCGGACTTTTCTTGAAATGAAAAACATCGAGCATCCTGAGTTAGCTAACAGTGAGTGGCTCCTGAAGTTCTACTATCTTGTGGACATGACTGAACATCTGAACCAGCTCAATGTGAAAATGCAAGGTGTTAGAAATACAGTCTTATCCCTTCAACAAGCAGTGTTTGCATTTGAAAACAAGTTGGAACTCTTTATCACCGACATTGAAACAGGTCATTTACTACACTTTAAAAAACTGGAAGAGTTTAAAGATGCATGCACAGCAAGTGACCTTGCTCAACATCTTGATCTCCAGCTGCTAGCAGGCTTCACATCTAATCTCCTGCAGTCATTCAAAGCACGCTTTGGAGAATTTCATGAGCGCACTCGTCCTTTTAAGTTCATCACCCATCCACACGAGTTTGCACTGGACAGCACCTACTTGAGTTACATCCCCGGTATCTCTGTCTGATTTTGAGCTACAAGCTGCTG
This sequence comes from Rhynchonycteris naso, assembly GCA_037038555.1. Classification (NCBI taxonomy): domain Eukaryota; kingdom Metazoa; phylum Chordata; class Mammalia; order Chiroptera; family Emballonuridae; genus Rhynchonycteris; species Rhynchonycteris naso. Next base: position 163,199,086 of record CM072999.1, on the reverse strand, counting down.
ACCTGAAGGCCTCAGACATGTGGGTGAAAAGTTCAAATCACTGAATGAAGATTTGGAAAGACTTGCACGACAGCAAGCAGAGTTGGTGAGCAAACACAGTGGGGAGAAATGAAAAAACTTAACCCGCGGACCAGCTGATTGTCAAAACTTGGAATGCACTTCCCTTCACTTACCACACACTGCAGTGTGTGAGTATTGCTGTACTGACAATGTTTGGCTGTATGTATGCATGTGAGCAGTCTTTCTCACATCTAAAGAAGGTTAAGACCAACCTATGATCATATTTAATGGGTGGAAGTCTCAATGCCTGCATGAAGATTAACCTCACCATGTATCAACCAGACCTCAAAGCCATCAGCAAAACCATGCAGCACCAGAAGTCACATTAATGGTAAGAAGTACTTTATTCATCATTGGTTAACAACAACATAACAACGTTATTAAAAAGAATTTAGAGCCTGACCAGGTGGTGGCGCAGTGGATAAAGTGTTGAGCTGGGATGCTGAAGACCCAGGTTCGAGAACCTGAGGTCGCCAGCTTGAGTGCAGGCTCATCTGGTTCAAACAAAAGCTCCTTCTGCTGAAGGCCCGTGGTCAAGGCACATATGAGAAAGCAATCAATGAACAACTAGGGTGTCGCAACAAAAAACTAATGACCGATGCTTCTCATCTCTCTCCATTCCTGTCTGTCCGTCCCTATCTATCCCTCTCTCTGATTCTCTCTCTTTAAAAAAAAAAGAATTTAGAGACTTATTGTACTTTAAAAGTATTGGTCTTACATAAAATGCACACATTTACTTGTATTTAATGTTAAACATATTGTATGGCTCTCACGGAATTACATTTTAAAATATGTGGTTTTCATGGCTCTCTTAGCCGAAAAGGTTCCCAACCCCTGTTTTAGAATGTCTTATTACTTTCCCTTAATAACAAGTTACAATTTACTAGATAAAAGGAACCATGGTAATAGGCATTTGGTCGTATACTAAGGTATGGAAAGAGGGGACGTATTCTCTAGACCTATGAGTAGGTCTCAGTCTTTTAGCAAGCCTGTGCCTCTGGACTGTGAACTTCACATGTAATTCTCAGATTTATTCCCTCTTAGGTGGGACAGGAGGGTTGGAGTGGGCTAGCATTGAGTACTTTCCTTCCCCCAGGATAAGTCTGATCAAACAGAAGTAGGTTGGCTCTGGTGAAATACTTCTTTACAAGGGCAGATCTTATTAAGAAGAACAGAATGCTCTGGTGTATTTTCAGGTTCCTTTTCTCTTCCCCCTGCTAGAAGCACAGAGGATTTTTCTCTGATAACTGTTATTAGGACCAGGTAGGAATGCTGGAGACAGTAATTCACAAAAGTGCGCAAGTGTGGGGGAATACCCTATAACCGGGTCCTCCTTGAATTTTAAATTCTCAGACTTGTCTACACTGAGCTTCTAGCAATTTGTTAAATACAGCCCAGGGTTTCCTACTCCAGCGCAGATCTCCACCTCACTTTCTGCTTGTGCGCCCCCCCCCCCCCCCCAGTAAGCTGTCATTCTTTGTATTCATTGTTGCCCTCTCCAGTTCCAGGGGCTGATTTGTCCTATAACCTTACTTCTTTTAAGGATCCAAGAAGATTCACTTCTTCAGTTCAGATTTTTATTTGTTAAGATGAAGCAGCAGCTTCTAAGCTTCTCACATGCTGGATGGCCTGTAAACCAAAAGTACTATGTAGTTTTTCTGTTTTCATGTTTATGTGCTTCATAATCCTGAAATTTCTGGAGTCTGCATGTGAGCTACCTATGTTTGTGGTTGTTTTTCCATTGTTAATTTTGGGAAGTTCCAAGACATTATTAATACAAATGTTTTTTCTGTTTCATTCTGTTCTCTTCTTCTGAGATTCCAGTAATGCATATACCATGTCTTTTTAAATTGTTCCACATTCTTAAGATTTTTTAAAATTTTTTTCTCTATTTGCATTTCAGATTGAGAGGGTTCTGTGGCCTTATCTTCAAGTGTACTGCTTTTTTGGTCCTCTGTGTCCAGTCTGCTGATGAGCCAGTAAATTCTTTTCTGTGAGGGTGTTTATTTGTAGCATTAATTTTTATTTCTTCTAGAGTTTCCAGCTCTCTGTTAACATTACCTATCTGGTCTTTTATGTTATCTTCTTTATCCACTGGAGACCTTAAGATATTAGTCATAGTTATCTTAAGTTCCCTGTCTGATCATTTTAACATCTGTGACGTATTAGTCAAGTCTGGTGATTGTTTGTCTCATATTGTGGTTTTCTTGGCTGTTTTGCATGCCTTGTAATTTTTTGTTGAAAGCCAGGCATATTTTAGTGGGTAATGGGGACTGAAGCGAACTGGCTTTGGTGTGAAGATTTATGTTCCCCTGTTTAGGCCTTGGATGTGTTTAATGTTAGCTGTAAACGTGGGTTTCAGAGGCTTCCAATTCTTCTAGCGACTTTGATTTGGGTTTTTATATTTGGCTTTAAGTCCTCCTCAGAGAAAAGAGACATCCTGTAGTTTGTTTAGATGTAATCTACTATTATAATGAAACAGTTGGTGTAGTGGTAAGGTGTCTGGGAATGAGAGCACTCAATAATATGATTAAATCTCAGTGCTTTGTCTCTGGGCTTCAGCCCTCACAGGGGTTTCTGGGGGCACAGTTCCTCACCTCTTAGTTGGGACAGGAAGGATGCTTGGAAGGCAGAGTCGGGGAATGGCTTTCAGTTCAGATAAGACTTGGAAAGTTATTTCCTATGAAGAAATTGGTTTTATGGAGTGTTCCTTATTTCAAAAATGTTCATTCTTCTCTTTTTCCTAAGCTATGAGGGGATCTTGCTTGGGTCTTCACCAGGACAGCCAGATAGGCTTCCTAGAGATGTAGTCCTTGATGTGGGGCCTCTCCTAAGAAAGCCTTCTGTAGTAGAAAAACAAATTTACAATTTTTATTGCTTCTGATGGGCAGTTGTATCTTGCTAAACAGTGAGCCTTTGCTGAGTAGGATGGGAGGTATGTGAGGAGCAGTGTCCATGCAAAGAGCAGGGACTGCAGCTACAGCTGCCTGAAAGCCCCGCCTCTCTGAATACACTGTCCACTCACTTTGTGCCAGGTTGTCTCACAGCTATGCTTTGGTTTCCTCAACTAAAACATGTAAAAGATAATAATAACACCTAACCCTCTGGGTCTATATCAGGCTTATATGAACCAATCCTTATAAGGGTAATGGACACATAAGCCCACAATGTTTGCTATGTTCATGACCACGAGGCGCACAGAGGTGGTGGTGATGATGCTATGCACAATGAGAGGTCCTGACCTGCTTTGTCCAATAAGTGGTAGAGACATTTGAGTTTGGTTGGTGGAGGATTGGGGAGAATACAGGGGGAAGAAAACATAAGTTCATGAGGCTGGGCAGAGAAGGAACACATTGTTGGTATTGTAGAGAAGATTGGATTTTAGAAAATGGATCCATTCAGTTCAGGTTTCAGCTCTGTGTTGTGAGCATCCCTTAGTCTCACCTTTCATAAGAGATCCCTAAATGCCTGTTAAAAAGAACACTTTTGGTGTCATTGGATACCTTCCAAGTTGTGAGAAGTATTGAGTTCTGTTCCAGCGCAGTGTGGGGCACAAATACATTTGAATGTGTGGACAAATTACTTCAAATTGCAAGCGTGTCTTTTAACACTGAGTCCTGGAAGGCAACACCCATATCTTATTTATACTGTAAATGACACTGACCTTCCAGCTTTCACTGCCTATGAGAGAAAAACAAGGGCGACAGGATATTAGTATTGTCTCATAAGTGAAACTACTAGAATTCCAACACTTTCTCTTTCCACTCATAAAAAATATTTCTTAACCATCACCTGTGTTCATTCCAAATGGTTTCCATAGCCTTGCTCAGTTGGAGGATGGTCAACAATGGTAATTTGTTTTCTTCCTCTTAGTAACCCTGCAGCCACCACCACTCCTAGTTTCCCCAGTAGGATAGCCTTGTTTCATCTGAGTTTTAATAATACTCTTGTGTTTTAGCCTTTTTCACCTCTTTAATTTTCAGGCACTTTCCTTTTGGAACTTGCAATATTGCCTTAAGGTTGATCAGAGAACAATAAAGCTAATGATTCTTGTTATGTAGCCTGAACATTCCATCCCCAGTGACTAGGTACCCCAAGTAGAGCCCTTAAGGAGTGATTCCCATTTGTCTGGAAGGGCACTCCCCAAGAGGGAAAGATAGCCTTTGTTCCTCACTTGTGTTTGAGAGCTTAAATCCAGGACTTGTTTTGACAAGTTTTATACACATTCTCCCAGGAGGGCCGAGAGTCTCCTGCAAATACCTGTGTTCTAATGAATTTGTATTCCATACTGGGTTCCCTCTTTTCCCCTTTTCAGTATAATTAGACTGGGCTGGCAGCTTGACTTTTATTTATTTATTAGAGAAAGAGAGCGAGAGATAGAGAAAGAGAGAGAAACAGAAAGGGACAGACAGATAGGGAGAGAGAGAAATGAGAAGCATCAACTCATAGCTGTGGCACTTCGGTTGTTCATTGATTGATTGCTTTCTCATATGTGCCTCAAACTGGGGGGCTCCAGCTGAGCCAGTGACACCTTGCTCAAGTCAGCAACCTTGAGCTTCAAGCCAATTACTTTTGGGCTCAAACTAGTGACCATGAGTTAATGTCTGTGAGCCCATACTCAAGCCAATGACTTCAGGGTTTCTTTAGTGTCCAAGACTGATGCTCCATCCTCTGTGCCACTGCCTGGTCAGGCTGGAAGCTTGATTTTTAAATTTATTCCAATGTCAGCGTCAATGTACTACAGCTGTTCTCTCCTCCATTCTTTAACCATGTGAGTGTCCGAGAACATGGAAATCTATCGGTACACTTGACATTTTAAGAGGCATCTTTTTTAAATGGGTATCTTAAACCATTAACAGCAATGTGTGCCATCAAAGTAGCTTCATATGAAGACAAGATTTTTAAAATACTGGGTTTTCCTGTGCATGGAAGACAATCATATTCTAAGATGTGCTTTCTGAAATTGATGTGACTTTACTTAATTTTTCAAAGCAGAAAATTAAGTCTTGGTCTGAAATAATTGAATGAAGAGGCCAAGTTCAGTAAATTTGAATCTTGTTCATTTCTTAAAATAAAGTCAGCTTATATTAATAAAAGTGATGTGAAACAGAGAAATTATAATAAAAAATAAGAGGGAGACAGAAGGTGCAGGTGTTTGGGATGAGTTAGTTACAGCAAAAGAGTAGAACATTTAGCTCTGAGCATCCTGTGAGCAGGGTTGGGTGAAGAAACAAATTTGAGTCGCTGCTGCTATCTCTTGAATACTATGTGTCAGGACCAGTCCTGAGTGTCTTTTAATGTGTGAGTTTCTTTTACTTCTCTTTGAGACAGGTATTGTTGTCACTCACATTGTACAAATAAATAAAATGATGCAAAAGAAAGCAAATAGGGGTGTTCAAGGTAACATAGTGAGTACATGAGAGTTGGACTCTGAAATCATGTAATATGACCTCAGAGTTTATGCTCTTAATCCAAACGGTTCTTCTGACTATCCTGTAAGAGTCCACTAAGAGGTAAGAACTTTTTCTTACTCTGATTTAAAAAAAAAGAAACTGTAACTAGCTTAGACTTAGACTGCATAATGTAATAAAAATATTAAATCAAAAACTTGGTTTCAGTTCTGCAAAATAATTAATACATTCTAAAGTTAGGGTAACAGCATTAACCCATAACTAGAGGCATAGACCCTTTGCTTTACAGTGCTGTGACTTAGCAGAAGCTTATGCCTTAAAGGTACTGGAGATATCTTAGTCTCTTATACCAGTGGTTTTCAACCGCCGGTCCATGGAACTGTGCTGGTCCGCCAGAAATTTTGTGTGTGTCCACAAAATAGTTAACCAGCCTCCACAGACCAGCAATTGAAAACCACTGTCTCATACTATCTTGCAGATATTTTGAGCAAGATTTTAGAAATGTCTGCTTGAAATCAATGTGCGATTGGTTTACTCAGACAATGCCTAAAATATATATATAGTGCATATTATTGATTAAACTCCTCTACCTGCAGAAGTCAGGATGCTGGTTTCTAGGTTGATGTCCTCATCTGAGTGAGCGCAGGGTTATGTGATGAGGATGGCTTGCTCTATCCCTACATAGATATGGGGTTTGGTAGAGGACACTATAGAACTGGATAGGAAATATTTGGGCAGGAAAAAAAATCAGTCTTTTCTGGAAACAAAACATAGTATAAAATACATTTTTTTAATCAAGGACTATATTTATATATTATTATTATATTTATATAATGCATGAACTTTACTCCATTATTTGAATTAAAGAGAAATATGAGTTCATAAAAGTAATTATAAGTATGTGATCTAATACCCAGAAAATTTTAGTTTATAGAAGGGACTCTTAAAATTACATTCCTCAAGAGATTACCATTTTGTGAGAGTTTATATAAAGAGATAATTACGGAACAGCTCAAACTATTAAAATAGTTGAACAAAAATCAATGATTATTTTTGTTTTGTTCAAAACATGTCCTATAAATAGGCTCCTTTTCTCCCCTATATCATTAGTAGCCATCTTATACTCCCTTTGCTTCCCTGTTTATTTTGGAAGTAGAAAGGAATGGGAGGAGGGGAGGAGCAATTGAGCATGTAATTTACTTAAGCAAAGAGAAAATGTTAGTTTCCAGATGAGAAACTTGAAGCCCTTTTGACTAGTTACTGTTTATGGATACTGTCTTCCAGTAGGGGGCAGGATGTAGCAGTCTGTAAACTCTCAAACTTCTGAGGGGTTAAATCAGGAGTGTATCATGTTCATTCAGAGTTACTGATTAACCAAGTAAAAAACTGTTATTTTCTTCCTGATATATGTGTTCCCAATTAATTCTATTATGTTCCCAAGAGAGAGACTTGTAAAATTCTGTGTTGCAACAAAGTGACACTTGGCTCAGTTCTCTCTATGCTTCCATGGATTTCAAGAAAGTATTTTCCAATGTTGGTAAATAAGTAAAAAGAATTTTTTTATGACTCCCTATTACCCCAGCCTCTATATAAATGTTGTATTTTAGGAGAGAAGACAATATAAACATTTGTTATTACTAAGAGAACCACATATTAAATACTGAGCAGCAACATACATGCCTGACCCTCTTTGAAGCTGTGAGTTGCAAAAACTCTGCAAGGAGACAGCAGAGCCACACAGAAATTACCAATGACATGAAATGGTTGTGAGCCCTCATCATTGTTAGAAAGGTTACAAAGTGGCAGATTACATTGTCCTACTACCTACACTGTCAGCCCTGCCCACCACCCCCTTTCTGATTCAGATACAACTATGGAAGTACTTAGGAAAACTTAGCTTAACACATACAAACTGGTAAAGTTTTTAGAATGCCTCAGTTTATCTTTTAAAAGTAAAATCAATTTGAGCCAAACTAGATTCAATAGGACACGCCAAATCAGAAGTCGTTAGGAGCACTCTGCCAATCAGAGCGAGGGGAAGGACTTCTAGAAAGAAACAATGAAAGGAAATAACTTGATCACCTATAGTTTAAAGCCTAGGTGGCTGTTGAGGATAGTAGCCCCTCATATTTTGATTCCGTAACCTTGAAGCTTTTATATGTATAGGTTTTGGTTTATTTAACAGGCCACCACAGCATTAGAGATGCATCAGTCTCCTGGTCTCCTTCCTTTATTAATTTAACTCACCCCAGCCCATTCAGCTAGCACATGCTGAGATGACTGCTCTAGGATAAAGAGTTGTTAGGTGGCAGAGAGACACGGCTGATGAAAGGGCCGGGCCCCTTCTCTAAAGGGCACAAGAAAGCATATTTTCTCCTCTTTCTGTCTTCACCAGGCTGTTTCTGCCACCACAGAGACACCTCTCATTGCTTTGAGGAGTGTGCTTGGTACTCAGGGAGTAACGTGGAGAACTGAGGGTGGTGAGAAAGAGGTGGGAGGGAGGAGAAGTGGGAGTGTACATGAGAAGGATGCAATCAGTGGGCTGCCTTACCACAGAGACGGCCCAGCAGCGGGTACCCCCTGTTCTCTGGGGCTGGAAGGGCACTGGCTGTCACGTATGACTCCGAAGCTGTAAACATTTTTACAATTCAAACATACATATCCTGCATGCTACCCTCTGTTCTCTACCCACAAAGAGGTAATTAAAAGATTAGTCAAAACCAATTCCGCTGTCATTGTCTGAGAAAGACTTCATTAGGGTGAAGAATTGTTTGGGGTCAAAGATATACAAAGATTGTAGTTATGGCATAAAACATGACATAAATATGTGTGGAGAATTAGAGGGATCAGGAATTTGACATGTGTGTTTGTGTTCATAAGGAGATCATTTTATTTTCTGATCACACGTCAAGGCTTTCTGTAAATCTTTGGACTTTACACTGATGTGAAATAAACTGTTGGAGAAGTAGGGCAGCATGGCAGTTAGGATTCTGGCACTTTTGAGCTGAGTGACATTGGGAAAGCCACTTTTACCTTCCTGTGCTTTAGGTTTCTCGTCTGCAAAATGAGGATAAGCCTGCCTCCTTCATGTGCCTGATAGAGGGGTAAGACATTATACCCACCAGGACAGCACTGGCATACAGTACTGTGCTCAGCATGCTGGGTGTGATCCAGGGCATCGCAAGCTTGATCTGGTACTGCAGAAAGTAATAGTCAGTCTGGCATTGAGCCTACCTTTCCATTAAAAAGAAAAAGGAAACAAGAGCCAAATTTTTGTGTTTTGTGGTAGCTTCTTATAGAAATAAATACATGGCACAGGTATCCTGGAGCTGGACAGAGTAGCTAAAATCACATCCTCACCACTTACTAGTATTTTGTAAAGGACAAGTTGTGAAGCTGCTGGTACTGTTTCCTCATGGGAAAAACAGGAATAATAATACTATATATATTACTGAATTCACAGTAGGATGGAGAACTAATATATTATCTATCTAGCTATCTAGTGTTTGTTTTTATTATTAAGTGAGAGAAAGGGAGGCAGAGAAACAGATTCCTGCATATGCCCCACCGGGATCTACCCGGCAAGCCCACTAGGAGACAATACTCTGCCCATTTGGGGCCATTGCTTTGTTGCTTGGAAACCAAGCTATTTCAGTGCCTTAGACAAGGCCATGACCCATTCTCAGCACCTGGGGCCAACTTGCTTGAGCCATTCTAGCCATGACTATGGGAGGAGAAGAGAAAGAGAGAAGGGGAGAGTGAGGGGTGGAGAAGCAGATGGTTGCTTCCCCTTTGTGCCCTGACTGGACCTGGGACATTCACATGCCAGGTTGTGCTCTACTATTGAGTCAACCAGCCAGGGCAAGAACTAATATATTTAAAACCCTTAATTCTTGCTTCATCCTAAGAGCTCAAAATATTAGTCATTTGCATTATTTCAACCTAAAGGGGAGGTGTGGATGTGACTGACAGAGAAAGGGGATGGGACACAGACAGATTCTCATGACTCAGAAGAGAGAGGAGCCCTCATGACTAACTTAGTGCCTTTTATAGCAAAAGAATAAAGATTTAGGGTCTGTCTAAATCATAGTCTTAAGATTAGAAAAAAACAACCTGCAGAATGTAAATTAAACTTTTTATGTACTATACTGTTTTTTTTCTTTCAAATGTTCATTTATCCTATTGTTAAACGACTATGTGCAAAATAATGTAAGTAAACAGATTAAAAAGTAGGTCTGGCTCAAGTTCATTTTCTGACTCTGTGTTGCCTTTAGTGTACATGCAGACCCAAAAGGGACCTCGCGTGGGCAACTTTTGGACCATTTTTGAACATTACTTTCTGCTTAGAAGTGCAGAGGAGGGCCTTGAAGCCCATTTCCTATAAAAGCTAGGACAAGCTCTTACATATTCAGCTTTCATTTGGTTATATTGGTTTGGCAAGAATTGTTCAGATTTTTTAAAATTAAACAACACTGCTGAGGGCGAAAAAAAAACGTAGCAGTCTCAGATTCTAAATTTTATTTGTGTGTACCTCAAAACCTGTTCTATTTTCATATTTCCTGCTGTGTTTATATTTGTGAAGGAGCTTATTTTCATTTTACACATGGACAAACAGATCTGGTGCAGTGGCTGTTGCCACAGGGCCTGCGCCACATCCTCCCTGGCGACTTGAAGACCCCTCCTAAGTATCTGCTTCTTTTCTGTGTAAATTTCCCACCTCTGACTCTGGAGCAGCCTGGGCTTCTGCAGGTTGCAGGCATTTTATACATTCTGGCTGAATAATTTTCCTAATGAATTTTTATTAAGGAAAAGACATCAACAACAGCAACAAAAAACCTACAGGCTAAGGAGGAGAGGAAATCAAAACATTCTGGTTGGAATGACTCCCAGGTTATAAATGTGTCAAAGGATGGGTATTACAAATGAGTAGGAATATGTAGAAAATGTATGTTTGTAACATGTAAAAGAAACTCTTTGAAAATCAGTGTGAACTGATGGGACAGGAGGGGGTGGAGGTGAAGAAGGAAAACACGGGATTTAGAATTAGAAGATTTGGCTTCTTGTCTTGGCAGAAACAATTAAGAGCCTCAATTTCAGAAAGTTATTAGAAAACCTTCTGTCTTCCCTATGATATGGCTCAAATAAGTCAATGTATATGACAGTGAATTCTGAAAAGGTGTCAAAAATATCTACAAAAACATACTTTAGGTCCTGGCTGGTTGGCTCAGTAGGTAGGGCATCAGCCCAGTGTGTGGGCATCCCGGGTTTGATTCCCAGTTAGAGCACTCAGAGTAGTAACCATTAGCTTCTCTTCCCTCCCTCTCCCCATTCTCTTCCCTCCCTCTCCCCATTCTCTTCCCTCCCTCTCCCCATTCTCTTCCCTCCCTCTCCCCATTCTCTTCCCTCCCTCTCCCTATTCTCTTCCCTCCCTCTCCCTATTCTCTTCCCCTTTTGCAGCTAGTGGCTCGACTGGTTTGAGCTTGGGTCTTAGGCACTGAGGATAGCTTGGGTGATTTGACCATCAGCCCCAAACAGGGGTTGCCAGGTGGATTCCAGTCGGGGCACATGTGGCAGTCTGCCTCACTATCTGGCCTACTCTCACTTAAAAAAAGAACACATTTTAAACAAATATTATATGCTTGTACTTATCTATATATTAAGAATATCTTTGCAGTTTCTTAAATTCTGCTTAATATTTAGTGAGCTACCAAATGGACTTGATGAAGTGGTGAAGAGGGAGATGAAAGACTGTCATGTTATTTGTCCAGTTGAGCTGGGCTTTCCTTTCTAACATCTAATGTTAAATAAGTTTAAGTATTTTGGATTCATTTCAAATGTCAGCAGAGCTGGTCTCTTCTGTCACAACACCAGCAGCAGTATTTAGATTAATGAGAAGAAAATGTGGCTGGCCTGAAGGACTGGCCACAAAGCAGGGTGCCCAGTATACAGATTTTGCTTTCTATATGGGCAAACCCCCAATTCAGAAAGGTCTTTTCTATTTTCAACTGTCTCTCCTTACCTGCCAGGCCTTACCTAGTCTGGACAAGGGGTCACTGTGGCTAAACCCCTCTGGGGCCCAAGACCGGGAGAGGAATGAGCTTCTGCAGGAAGGATTCCCAGCTCTAAGTGGCTTTGGGAAGAAGGAAGCACCAATTAAGTCCCATGAGAAAGAAATCCAATCCAAGTGTGACATCGAAGTCGGGAGTATGACTTCCTGTCTGATTCACAGATCATATGTGGAAATGTGATTTTGACCTTTGGCATTGGCTGTTTTTGTAGCCGAACTGCATCATAATGAAGAAAAGGGGAATAATTGACTTAGGAATGGAATGGCCCATCATCGCCTTCCAGCGCCCTGGGGTCCAGCACGAACTCCACTCTATGGTACACATAGTGCACAAGTGATACATCAACCATCACATTGTCAGTTCTTCCAAAGGAAACGTGCAACTACCGGGAACTTCTTGTTTCATCAGCAGAAACAAAACCCAAACCCAAAACACACACAGTGTTACAAGGGTGAAGCTGCATTGTCACACAGGCCCTCTCTAGTGCCAGGCCCACTAGAGAAACTGTTCTTTCTCACAGCCATCAGAGGTGCCACATGCTGTCCATGATCTGGTGTGTTATACAGGCATCCCTCCCATCTGTTTCTATAGCACATAGAAAATGTGCACCAAGACTTTTCTACTTTTAATCACTGTCAATAAAAGGATTCCTTATAATGAAAGATTTGTGTTAGGTGGACCTTGTTATAATTTTAGGTTGTCAAATGAGGTGAAAAATTGTTACCTGGTATCACAGTTCGCAGACACAGCATTTATTAAAGAAAAAAAAGTTTTGAAGATATTTTATCCCAAATTTATGTTTAACTTTCATGAGCTCTTCCTTGTCTGCCTGCCTGCCTTCATTCTTTTGCTGTTGGTTGGATATATAGGTGGCATGCAGGTCCTTTACATTTTATTCTCACATATGGGGTATTGTCCTTATTTAACCTACTGTTTGCCCTCAGTATGATTCAGTGCTCCTGACATCTACTTCCTCCTCTCTGAAACTCGGACCTTCTCTCTTTGACCCACAGCTGCTGGGTTGGGTATTTCAGTTCTTTCTGCTTTTGTTTTGCTGGTGGAGGTACCTGGGAGGTGTTGTGGCCCTTCAGATTGGGGTGCCTGTTTGTGCTTCTCTTCTGCGATGTCATTGGTGCTCCAGTTGCATAATGCACTCCACTTAGGCAGGACTGGATGCTACTGGTGTTTGGGGATGGGAAGTTTATCTAGCTTCCTAAATGCTCCCATTTCAGAGTGGACCTGTTGAAGCTTTGCTTTAAACCAAAATAGTGAGACCCAATAATCTGTTCCTGCTAATTCCTCCCCCTTCCCCTAGCAGCTTGGCTTGTTTTCCTCTTTGTCAGAAGAGAAAATCAAATAAGACCAATGGAGCTCATAAGTTTTGGCCATGGTGTTGTAGTTAGGGGTGACAAGGAGGGAAAGGAGAGGAGAAATAGGACATGGTAGGGAAAGGGGTACCCACAGAAACCTCTGTTTTGTAGGAATTTTGTCCTGGATGTCACCAACTTCCTGCCTTGGTTCTTCAACCTTCCTTCACTACCACAGAACCCCAAAGCAGCGAGTCCTGACCATGTTTCTACTTCTGGGGACTTACTGGGAGGCAAGGGGTGGGTGCGGGGACTTTGTATTTCTGAAGGGTTTGTGTATATACCTTCGCTGGGTGGTCTGTTCTCCCCGCATTCTCCCTTCTTCTAAACTAGGCATCTAATAATGGGGGTTTGCAACATTCCTTTCCACTCACCTGTCTTTGCTTGGATCTGTTTCCTGAGGAAGAAGTCACATTAATGTGTGACATTTACTAGAATTTTCCCACTTGTCAGTGTTTGTAGGACAAAGCCATTCATCCCTTCCTTGTTAGTATGCTGCTCATGTAATAACTTTTGTTCTTCTTACTTTTAGGAGTTTTATTCCATTTGCTTTTGGGAAGGGAGGTCCGGCAACACAACAGTATTTCATCTCCTCCCCTATAGGGTTGTGCAAACAGTAAACACATACTTAGCCCTCAGCTGATACACCTTCTCATCCTTGGTGGACACACTTCATGGGGCAGATGGACCTGCACAATCTGGCTCCATGGTCAATCTTCAGAAACCTTGTTTCATTCTCAAACTCTGCTCCCAGCAGCACACACTGCCTCGGTTACTGTGCCCACCATGCTCTTCCATGTCTCCCTGCCCTCCCGTTTCTGTCTCATCTTGTTGAAGAGCCCTTCACTGACACGTCTTCTCTTCGCAAACACACACAACAATTTTCCAGGTGTTCCCACAGCTCTAGTCTTTGCAATCAATTAGCCCCAAGCCCACCCCTGTCCCACAGAGGCAGGGTCTGTGCCCTTCCCTTCCCTGCTGGCATGCTCCTGTCATTACATGGGGTATTGTCACTCTATTCTTCGCTATTATCTCCATCTGCACTTCTGTCCCTCTACTCCATAGACGTGACTCTTGAAGCAGGATTTTTCTGTACCAGAGACAATGTCTAGCACATAGTGTGTCAGAAAATACACATTGGTTAAAATGAATGAAGATTAAAAATAAGCTAAAAGGCTTAGTACTTCATGGAGTTTACTTCATAGCAGACCTTGGAATCCTTCCACCAGCAAAGGAACTAAGACTAATTCTGTTGTGGAATCTCTAGCCACTTATTCTGTCATTGCAGTCGCGTGCTTTACATATGTTAGAAGACATTTCTCATGGGCAGCCCAATTTAATTCATTCCCTAGTAACCAAAGAGTATGAGAAATCAAAACAGTCAAGGGGAAAAATGGTGCCAATCCCACACTTATAATAGCATTTTACTCTCTGTGGTTTATGCTTTTATTGTATTTTTTTTTCTCTCATAGCAGTAAACATGGTCTTGAATGATCTTTGATCTTCTCTTTCAGTGTTTAGTCTTTGAAAGGAAAAATAAACAAATAAATGAGGGGAAATAAAAATTTTAATATGTAAGTAAAATACCTACCAAAGAATCTAAAGCAAAGAGGATTTACTTTATACATTGAATTGAGTATCCTAAATTCAGTAGTTGTTATTGCCAGATCCTTCATTTTAAGAGACATGTCATCTAACATTTAATGCTAAATATTTCTTTTAATTGTTCAGAGGAAATAAAACACTGTTGGTAACTGCTGTTAAAAGTTGTGCGGATGCAGTTGGATCGCTTGCAGAATTAAGCTTTGGATCCTCATGCCATCCATTTGGCCTAATGAGTTGGAGCCTTCTTAAAAATAGCTCAGAAACCTCTTGGGCAGAACTGCCTTCTAAAAATCAAAGTGCAGGAAAGGACCTAGAGGTATTTGTTTTATTTCTCTTACAAGATTTAACTGTACTTCTACCCTATTTGTTTTTTACATGTAATTCAAATGTGAGCCATTGAGAAAAATGCCGTTAAAATTTACAAAAAACAATATTCTTTATACAGAAGAAAACTTGTGGATAAGGCAGTTGACAATCATTCCTAAAAATATTTGTGCTGCTGACTTCAGACCTTTACTTCAGGTGAAGGGACAAATAAAACTGGATTCAGACAGGTATTTCTTTTCAAAAGAAGGAAATTAAGGTACTGTATTAAGCAGAATAATGGCTCCCAGAAGTGTTCACATCCTAAACATCAGACTCTGTCAATATGTTTTGTTACATATCAAATTATAGAATTACATTTGTAGATGGAAGTAAGGTTGCTAATTAGCTCACCTTACATAAAGAGATTATTATTATTTTTTATTCATGTGGGCCCAATGTCCTCAACGAGGGGACTTAAATGTAGAAGAGAGGGGCAGACCACCTCTGCAAGCTGGAGTAAAGGGGCACACCACCTCTAGAAGCAGGAGTAGGCAAGGAAATGAACACTGCCAGAGCCACTAGAGAGGAACACAGGTCTGCGGACACCTAGATTTTAGCTCTGCGAGGCATCCTACCGATTGGACTACAGTAAATACATGTTGTCTATGACAATCTGTTACAACTGCAATAGAAAATGAATACAGGTACATTTATACAATGAACTACTACACAGTCATTAAAAATAATTAATGAAAATACTTAATGTGAAGAGGGAGAGGAAGGAAAAAGGAAGAAGATAACATCTCAATATCAAGAAAAATCCACAAACTATAACTTTTTCCACATTTTTTTATTTTTTTCATTTTCTTATCTTTATTTTTCTCTTCCACCTTGGTCCTTTTATCCTCTGCTCATCTTACTCTTTTCTCTTCATCTTGAACTACATTACCCATAAGTGTTAAATTTCTTTTTCTTTTTTCTTTCTCTCTATGAGGGTTACACTCCAAAACCCTTAACTCTCTTTTTCTTTCTTTTTACTTTTCTCTCCCTCTCTCTATTTTCTTCTTTTCTCCTTTACTTTTCCTCTCATTCAATCCTCACTCACGAACAAGCTATTTTATTTTGGATTCAAATGTTTTCTTTGTGGCATTTTGTGTGCTTTTTACTCCACTTTTAAATTCATTAGCATTCTCCCAACCCAGCTCTCCATTCTATGTAGTTTATGATCCACTTAATACAATAGTTTTTTTTTCTTGCTGTTTTTTGTTGTCTTTTTCTTGTTTCTTCTTATCCCTTTCACTATATCTCTCCTTTGACCATCATTTACAAGCAAATTATATTATTCTTGATCCAAATCTTTTCCTTTTTTGCATTTTGTGGGTCCCTACCTCCTTTTTTGCCCCTTTATCACTTCTCCCCAACTCAGGACCCCCATTATAGGTAGCTTTTGTTCCATTTAGCACAATATAATTCTCAGTTTTGCACAGCATTTTCTCAAAGAGGGAAGGAGAGGAATTAAGGGAAAAATAATATCTTTTTTGTTTAATTTGTTTTTTAATATTTTTGTCTTTTTTATTGTCTCTTCTTTTTTTTTTTACTTTTTACTTTTGTTATTAATTCACATTAGAGTTATTAACAAAATCACCCTCAGATGACATTAAGAAAAAGGAAATTAAATATCATGGATACAAAAGATAGAGAGGTAGCACAGATAGATGAGGAAAAATCTATAAAAAAAATTTTTAATAGATTGGAAACCTTGGAATTAAATGACAGATATACAAGAAAACACAGAAAGGCAATTTAGGGAGCTCAGAAAACAATGAACACACAGCCTGACCAGGTGGTGGCACAGTGGATAGAGCATCGGACTGGGATGCAGAAGACCCAGGTTCGAGACCCCGAGCTCGCCAGCTTGAGTGCGGGCCCATCTGGCTTGAGCTTTTGCTCATCAGCTTGGACCCAAGGTCGCTGGCTCCAGCAAGGGGTTGCTCAGTCTGCTGAAGGCCCGCAGTCAAGGCACATGTGAGAAAGCAATCAATGAACAACTAAGGTGTTGCAACGGCAACGAAAAACTAATGATTGATGCTTCTCACCTCTCTATGTTCCTGTCTGTCTGTCCCTATCTATCCCTCTCTCTGACTCTCTCTCTGTCCCTGTACAAAAACAAAAACAAAAACAACAACCAAAAGAAAACAACAAACTCAAAGAATAGAATATATTACCAAGGAAATTGAAACTATAAAAACAAATCAAACAGAGATGAAAAACTCAATTCATGAACTGAAAAACGAGGTAACAAGATTAGCTAATAGAACAGGCCAGATAGAAGAGAGGATTATTGACATAAAAGATAGGTAACTTGAGGCATAACAAAGAGAAGAAAGAGATCAGAATTAAAAAAAATGAGAAAGCCCTATAGGAATTGTCTGACTCCACCAAAAAGAGTAACATAAGAATAATAGGTATATCAGAAGGAGAAGAGAGAAAAATGGAGTGGAGAACATATTCAAACAAATAATAGAGGACAACTTTCCAAGCCTGTGGAAAGAACTAAAGCCTTGAATTCAAGAAGCAAATAGAACGCCGAGTTATCTTAACCCCAACAAACCTACTCCAAGGCACATCATAATAAAATTGGCACAAACCAATGACAAAGAAAACATTCTCAAGGCATTCAGGGAAAAGAATACAACATATAAAGGCCTATTAGATTATCATCAGATTTATCAGCAGAAACTCTACAAGCTAGAAGACAGTGGACCCCAATATTTAAAGTTCTGAAAGAGAGGAACTTCCAAGCAAGAATACTACACCCATCAAAACTGTTGTTCAAATACGAAGGAGAAATAAAAACATTCACAGATACAGAAAAGATGAGGGAATTTATCATCAGAAAACTCTCACTTCAGGATATACTAAAGGGGGTTTTCCAACTAGATACAAAGAACAAAACCACAAGTAAAAGCTCTACCAAGAACACACACACAGAAAAACAAACTTTAACCGTGACAACAAAAACAATAAAGGGGTAAGGATGAAGATTAACAGTAGCAAAGGACGATGGAGTGCAGATGCACTCATAAGATAGTGTACTACAATGAACATGGTAGGTACTCTTTTAATTACTTAATGGTAACCACCCCTGAAAACACCACTGAAGCATATGACTTGAAAAAGGAAGTAACAGAGTAAAGAAGTATGATTACAACCAAACAAAAAACAAACGACACAAAAACAAAAGAGAAGTATCAAACAAGATACAAAACTAACAAAAAGCAATATACAAAATGGCAATAGTAAACCCTCAAGTGTCAATAATTACACTAAATGTAAATGGATTGAACTCACCAATAAAAAGACACAGAGTAGCAGAATGGATTAAAAAAGAAAATCCAACAGTATGCTGCCTACAAGAAACACATCTAAGCAACAAGGATAAAAACAAATTCAAAGTGAAAGGCTGGAAAACAATACTCCAAGCAAATAACATAAAAAAAAAAGCAGGTGTAGCAATACTCATATCCAACAATGCTGACTATAAGACAGCAAAAGTAATCAGAGACAATCATTTTGTAATGATCAAAGGGGCACTGAATCAAGAAGACATAACACTTCTTAATATATATGCACCAAACCAAGAAGCATCAAAATAAATGACAGCTACTGACTGACCTAAAAACAAAAATGCAGTAATACTTGGAAACCTCAATACACCGCTGATGACTCTAGATCGTTCATCCAAACAGAAAATCAATGAAGATATATAGGCCCTAAATGAAACACTAGAGCAATTGGACATTATAAACATCTACAGGACATTTCATCCCAAAGTGACAAGGTACACATTTTTCTCTAGTGTACATGGAACATTCTCAAGAATCGATCATATGTTGGGCCATAAAAATAACATCAGCAAATTCAGAAAAATTGAAATTGTACTAAGCATATTTTCTGATCATAAAGCCTTATAATTAGAATTCAACTGCAAAAAAGAGGTAAACAAACCCACAAAAATGTAGAAACTAAACAACATACTTAAAAAAAAATGAGTGTGTCAAAGAAGAAATAAGCGCAGAGATCAAAAGATACATACAGACAAATGAAAATGACAATACGACATAACAGAATCTCTGGGTCACAGCAAAAGCAATAATAAGAGGGAAATTTATATTACTTCAGGCCTATATGAACAAACAAGAGAGCCCAAGTAAACCACTTAATTTCACCCCTTAAGGAACTAGAAAAAGAACAAAGACAACCCAAAACCAGCCAAAGAAAGGAAATAATAAAAATCAGAGCAGAAATAAATGAAATAGAGAACAGAAAAACTATAGAAAAAATTAATAAAACAAGAAGCTGGTTCTTTGAAAAGACCAACATAATTGACAAACCCTTGTCAAGACTCACCAAGGAAAAAAGAGAAAGGACTCATAAAAATCAGAATGAAAGAGGAGAAATCACCACAGATATCATAGATATCAAAGATATACATAGTAAAGAATTATTGTAGAATACTATGAAAAACTATATGACACCAAATTCAACAATCTAGAAAATATGGATAAATTCCTAGAACAATACAACCTTCTTAGACTGAGTCATGAAGAAGCAGAAAGCCTCAACAGACCAATAAGCAGGGAGGAAATAGAAAAAACTATTAAAAACCTCCCCCAAAATAAAAGTCCAGGCCCAGACGGCAATACTAGTGAATTCTATCAAACATTCAAAAAAGAGTTGGTTCCTATTCTACTCTAAGTCTTCCAAAAAATTGAAAAAGAAGCAATACTTCCAAACACATTTTATGAGGCCAACATAACCCTCACACTGAAACCAGGCAAGGATGGCAGAAAAAAAGAAAACTACAGACCAATATCTTTAATGAATACAGATGCTAAAATACTAAACACGGTACTAGCAAATCGAATACAACAACATATTAAAAAAATTATACACCATGATTAAGTGGAATTTATCCCAGAATCTCAAGGATGGTTCAACATACGTAAAACAGTTAATGTAATACACCATATCAACAAAGAACAAAAACCACATGATCTTATCAATCAATACAGAAAAAGCATTCGATGAAATATCAATTTTATGTTTAAAACACTCAACAAAATGGGTATAGAAGGAAAATATCTCAACATAATAAAGGCCATTTATGATAAACATTCAGCTAACATCATATTAAATGGCATAAAACTGAGAACTTTCCCCCTTAAATCAGGAACAAGACAGGGATATCCACTCTCTTCACTCTTTATTTAACATGGTGTTGGAAGTTCTAGCCAGAGCAATCAGACAAGACAAAGAAATAAAAGGCATCCATATTGGAAAAGAAGTACTAAAGGTTTCACTTTTTGTAGATGATATGATCCTATACATCGAAAACCCCAAAGTCTCCACAAAAAGATTACTAGAAACAATAAACCAATATAGTAAGGTCGCAGGATACAAAATTAATGTACAAAAGTCCATAGCATTTTTATATGACAACATAACATTAGACAATGAACTCAAAAAAATAATCCCTATCACGGTTGCAACAAAAAAATAAAATACCTAGGAATAAACATAACAAAGGATATAAAGGACCTATATAATGAAAACTACAAAACATTGTTATGAGAAATTGAAAAAGATACAATGAAATGGAAAAATATTTCTTGTTCTTGGATAGGAAGAATAAATATAATCAAAATGGCCATATTACCCAAAGCAATATACAAGTTTAATGCAATCCCCATAAAAATTCCAATGACATTATTTAAATAAATGGAACAAAAAATCATCAGATTTATATGGAACTATAAAAACCCTCGAATAGCCAAAGCAATCCTAAGTAAAAAGAATGAAGCTGGGGGCATTACAATCCTGACTTCAAATTATATTATAGAGCCACAACAATCAAAACAGCATGGTATTGGCAGAAAAATAGACCAATGGAACAGAATAGAAAGTCCAGAAATAAAACCACATATATATGGTCAAATAACTTTTGATAAAGGAGCCAACAACACAATGGAGAAAAGAAAGCCTCTTCAACAAATGGTGCTGGAAAAACTGGAAAGTCACATGCAAAAGAATGAAACTCGATGACAGTTTGTCTCCTTGTACTAAAATGAATTCAAAATGGATCAAAGACCTAAATACAAGATCTGAAACAATAAATTACATAGAAGAAAACATAGGTACTAAACTCATGGACCTTGGCTATAAAGAGCACTTTATGAATTAGACTCCAAAGGCAAGGGAAGTGAAGGCAAAGATAAATGAATAGTACTACATCAGACTAAGAAGTTTTTGCACAGCAAGAGAAACTGACAACAAAATAAACAGACAACCAACTAAATGGGAGATGATATCTTCAAACAACAACTCAGATAAGGGGCTAATATCCAAAATATACAAAAAACTCATAAAACTCAACAACAAACAATCCAATAAAAAAATGGGAAAAGGACATGAACAGACACTTCTCCCAGGAAGAAATACAAATAGCCAATAGATATGAAAAGATGCTCATCTTCCCTAGCTATTAGAGAAATGCAAATCAAAGCTACAATGAGATTCCACCTCAAACCTGTTAGACTAGCTATTATCAACAAGACAGGTAATAACAAGTGTTGGAGAGGCTGTGGAGAAAAAGGAACCCTCATCCACTGTTGGTGGGAATGTAAAGTAGTACGACCATTATGGAAGAAAGTATGGTGGTTCCTCAGAAAACTAAAAATAGAACTACCATATGACCCAGCAATCCCTCTATTGCGTATATACCCCCAAACCTCAAAAACATTGGTATATAAAGACAACTGCAGCTTCATGTTCATTGCAGCATTGTTCACAGTGGCCAAGACATGGAAACAACAAAAATGCCCTTCAATAGATGGCTGGATAAAGAAGATGTGGTACATATATACCATGGAATACTACTCAGCCATAAGAAATGATGACATCGGATCATTTACAACAAAATGGATGAATCTTGATAACATTATATGGAGTAAAATAAGTAAATCAGAAAAAACTAAGAACTGCATGATTCCATACATAGGTAGGACATAAAAAAGAGACTAAGAGACATGGACATGAGTGTGGTGGTTAAGGGGGTGGGGGGATGGGGGGAGGAGAGGGAAGGAGAGGGGGGAGAGGCACAAAGTAAACCAGATAGAAGGTGACAGAGGACAATTTGACTTTGGGTGATGGGTATGCAACATAACTGAATGACAAGATAACCTGGAGATGTTTTCTTTGAACATATGTTCCCTGATTTATTAATTTCACCACATTAAAATTAATAACATAAAATTTAAAAAAATAATGTGAAAATAGTCATGTTATATGGTTAGGTTAGAAAATCATATGAAGAAACACCATATGCAATCAAATGAAACAAAAATATTCACATACCTGTTTCAATACAAAGATATACAATGTTATTTGTGATTCTCCTGCATGCTGGGATGATTCTTTTCTTCTTCCTGTATTTCCCCAGTTTCTTTTGTAATCAGAAAATAAGTTAAATGTGACTGACAGTCAAACTGGATAGGCTGCTCTCCCAATAGCAGTTTATCTCCTTTCAAAAAATTTTTTTTCAAGAAATGGGATGCTATAACTTCTATAGTAAACTCCTACAGGTTAACTTGTACTGAGTCCTTTTACCATATTTCTGCATCCCAAACTTACTTTAAAAAATAAGTAATAAGGTAATGTCAGTAACGTCTACCTGCTTTATTTTTGGACATTTTTTCCTATGAATTAAAGTTGTAACCTGGGTCATATGAAATTAGAAAATATTTTTGTCATGCCAAGATTAATCTTTAAGTGGTGTGTGTATTTTTGGTGTCAGGATTAATTACCACGGTAGGACAGCACTTGCATGGTGCGTACAACTGAAATCACAGGTGACGCACCCTTGTTTGAAAAACTTGAGGTCTAAAAACTGGGTGCATCTTATACAGTGATTGTAGATTTTTTTACTTGCAATTCCCACTTTTTCACGGTTGTTTTTGCGCTCATTATTGTAGGGTTTTTTGTTTTTGTTTTTCTTTACTTGCATTTCCTGCTTTTTCACGCTTGTCTTTTTTTCAAATTTTGGGCCCCAAAATTAAGGTTTGTCTTATACATGGGAGCATCTTATACATTGGGAAATATGGTACCTTATGAGTTCAGCCGGGTCCCTTTTATCTTTCTATACTGGATTCGCTACTGGCGCCCACCATTGTGGAAAAGTCACTGCCTTCTCTTCACACTCTCCGTATTGATTTTCATTAGTGTGGTTTTTATTGCTGCTCCTCATATTTGCAGAGGACATAATTGAAAGGAAAATTAAACCTCTTTAAGCAGGATAAAACTTGCAGTGTTTAGTCAAATGCTTTATTTGATATCAAGTGCATTTTTATAAACTATTATTTATCTACACAAATAAAACTGCTAATCTTTAGTATAAGGCCTGGTTCCAAGGCACAGTGCCAAAGGTGATTATTTAGCACCTGGGAGGCAGCTGACTGCATGGACCAATGAGGATCTGGCATCAGGTGAACTTCGGTTCAATGGGTAGCTTCTGCTCCTCCTGCCTCTGTGGTTCTGGTTAGTCACTTTACCTCTGTTTTTTGTTTGTTTGTTTGTTTTTTTATCAGGGACAGAGAAAGAGTCAGAGAGAGGGATAGATAGGGATAGACAGACAGGAACATAGGGAGGTGAGAAGCATCAATCATTAGTTTTTCATTGCCGTCGCAACACCTTAGTTGTTCATTAATTGCTTTCTCACACGTGCCTTGACTGCGGGCCTTCAACAGATTGAGCCACCCCTTGCTGGAGCCAGCGACCGTGGGTTCAAGCTGGCGAGCTTTTACTCAAACCAGATGGGCCCGCGCTCAAGCTGGCGACCTCGGGGTCTTGAACCTGGGTCTTCCGCATCCCAGTCCGATGCTCTATCCACTGCGCCACCGCCTAGTCAGGCTTACTTTACCTCTTGAGACACTTTGTAAAATGGACTGTGACTCCCGAGCTCCTGCGGCTATCGTGAGAAGTAAAGGAAACAAAAATGTCTTTCCTTGTGTAAGTAAGCAAGCAAGCAGTAAATAGTGTTTATCATTATATCTGAATGCCCTTTTTACCGAGTCTTATTTGAATGACACAATGTAAGAAAATTCAGGAACTGTTTGTGTTTGTATCCTCTGTGGTTATTTCAAGGCATATTTTCTTACTGTGATAAAGTAATACATATGTGACATGAAACAGCTGTTGTACAGAGAGCTAACTGGCAGAAGTGACAGAAATTTGTATTTGATCTGTTTATGATAATATTCTATCACTCATTTGAATGGCAATGTGAACCTGCAGCTTGTTTCTCCAAAATGATTTATAAAGGGGATGTGATCTCTTTATTATCCTATGATAGAGTATATGTAAGGGCCAGGGTGTTTTTAGGTACAAGTCATAAAGGAAAACAAATTGGTACTTCATTTCTGGCTCTGAGTTCTCTCATGGAAATAATTGGGATCCCAGTACCTTCATTCATTTAGATAAATGTACAGAAAAGCAGAAGACATTGGCCATTTAAGTCCTTGGAGGATGGGCATGAAAGTTATAATTGAAGATGCAAATCTAACAAAAACAAGAGCATCTTGCTGAAACTTACCTTTTCTGCTCCATTATCACTATCAAGAAGTTTTTGTGCATACGCTGAACTCAAGCCTGAGTGTTACTTTGTCAAATAGCAATAATGTCAAAGCCTCAGGTACTATTATCATCAAACCCAAAGATAAAACAAGCACTGAAAGCAGGTATGTTTCTCCCTGGAGTGATTATAAGAGCCAGATTACTCATGTAAAAATGAGGCATAAGAGATAATAAATTCTTAAATCAAATTTAAATAATCAAATAAAATATCCTTGGTTTTGCTAATTTGCTTTACCTCTTCTTGGAATAAATTATTAGATTGAATGGGGAGACTCCGGGGCACCTAAGGATATTTTGAGCATAAGTCTGACTATCAATTTTGTGCTAAATGTAGGTGCAAAACAGTCACTTCCTACTTTAAAAGCAAAGTACTTAAAGTTAAGTATTATGTCCTTCAGAAAGTTTGAACACAGAAATCTGTTTATTAAACCCAACAAAACAGAAAATTATACCAGCCCTCAAGTTTTGAATTTTCATTTAAATAAGCAAACTCTAAATCCACATCTTAAAAGATGTTTGTGCATCTATGTATTTCCAAAATACTCATATTTCAATAAGATTTTCACATTATATTCACCAACAGTATCACAAGTTTTTTTTTGTTTTTTGTATACGTAACTGTAGGGAACAGTAATTCTAGAAACACGAGAAGAAAAAAGCATAGCAATGTCCACAGTTACAAGAAAAAGTGCACATTACTTGGTCACAATCACAGTCATTACTTGAAAAACTATAGGTAACAAGTAGATAAGAAATATCACGGATGCCTAAACTTATTATCAAAAATGGAATGACATAAATTTTACATGAAATAAGGCAAATTCAGAAATGCACAAAGAATTTGTAATTCAACCAAAGCTAAACAACAGAAAAAAATTGTACAAGAAGCATAAACTGATTAACTTCTCCCTAAATATCTTAAAAATAGGCTTGCCTCAGTGCACAAAGAAAACACCATTCATGTGTATCCAACACTATAAAATCAGAAAGAAGGGCAAAGTATGGGGAACAGGAGGGGCCAGTTCATAGTAAGACGCAGCTGCAGCCACCCAGAGTTCTTTACATCATTTTTACCTAGAACTGTAAATCCTACAAATCATATCAGGAGGGGTAATGATATTTTTTTGGGAAACTATTTCTGAAATAGATAAATGAAAATGAAACTACACACAAGAGTGCAAATTTTCAGATTGTCACTTGCAACCTCTTAACATTCAGTCATCTACATCCAACTCCTACTAGAGGGATGCCTACAAGACAGCAGCGGCAATCTGGAGTGAGCTGCAAGAAACTAAAGTGTGATTCTCTCCCCCCCATGATGTGTCTTTTTCAATGTTAAAAAATTCTGTGATGAAAACCTCTGTGGGAAAGCTGCAGTGTTGCGTGGGACGCTTGAGATCAGCGGGAGGGCAGAAATGCAGGCTTCTCTTGGAAGGAGTTCCTGATATGATGATTTAAAGAACTGTAGGCAAGGATTTTTTTCCAGCATCAAGTGTTATTTTTGTAGAAAGAATTTGGAAAGAGAAAAAGGCAAAGGGATGTGGAAAAGGTACTTACAGTAGTTTCTCAAAACAGTTTTCTTTTAGGACCTATGAAAAAGTTACCAAAGTAAAAATGACAATTTTGAATGAAAAACAAGTTTTCTTTTTATAAAAATTACATATATATTTTTTAAAATACAAGATCCTTTTCATTGCGATATCCTGTAGCAAGAAGAAATTTTGGCTTTTTTTTTTTTATTTGCCAGATACTGCAGCTTTCAGTCCAATAAGTCAGTAGCAAATTCCACTAATATTTCTGTTGGATCTTGAACTATTTCTTTATACCACAAGCTTCTTCAGTTTTATCCTTGAATTAGGAATATACAGCCTTTTTGCCCCAGATAGTTATGCTGACACACTAAAAGAAAAAGCAGTAGGCTGGACACAAAGTATCTCAAGTACTTCAGAGGTCAGAGTTCCTTTGAAGCACCTTAACATATCACTTTATGGATCAAGGACAATGTGGCATAATGGAAGTATTTCTCTTAAGACTGTGCAGTAAGATCAGAAGCATCTCTGCTGGGAAATCAAAATGTCATTAGTGGAAACAGCAAATTTAGACCTCAGTGAATAGGATCGTCATCTGAGTCAGTTCTGTTGTAAAATAAGATTTTCCAGTTCATCTGCAGAACGCAATAAAAAGGCGGCTGATTCTCGATATCCTGCCACAAGCTGTCTCACGGCATTGATTTCAGTCGGACTCAGCTGGGGTCTGGAGCTTGAACTGCTGGAGGATCCTGAGCTAGTCGCCAACTGCCTCTTCATGCTGAGATCGGTGGGCCCTAGAAAAAATAAGCACAACATTAGGCACAATTTTTGTTCTTAGTCCTTTGAGGCTAAACATAAATTGTTGACAATTCGTGTATTCTTGAATGAGAAGCTGCTGATACATTTAATCAAATACAATTCTCAGAAAGACCAGAGAGCAACACTGATGCAGAATGAGAGGCTCACTATTCTTAGACTCCTTGTCTAACTTCTGGCAATCACCTGGCATTGTTGAAAGAGCTTCTCTTTAACATGTGCGTTTTAGCCTGTCAGTTTTAAGTCTGCCTTCCACACGTAGAAGTTTCTCTGTAGTAGTGTAAAATGAAGGGACTTACAAGTGTTTTTTTTTATTATTTGCTATATTGTTAAATATAGTAATTTAGATGCCACCAATTCAGATGTTGAAATATCCTAGTGAGACCGATGCTTTTTTTCTGTTAGGTTTATTATTAAAAATGGACATATTAGAGTGATGTTTGCTTTAAAGGTATGCATAAGTAAATGATTAGTACAAACAATGCCACAAAAAAACTGGACTTGGAATACTGCTTTAGGTGCTGTTGAAGTCCCTTCTGTATTTGCAAAAACTTCATTTATCGAAACATTTTTTCTTATGTATATTTAAACCAAGTCTGGTGGATATTCTTTTGGAGAATGTTTTGTAATTTTTTACTTAAAAATAATAAATATACACCACATTTTTATCCAATCATCCATTGAAGAACACTTAAGTTGTTTCTATGTCTTGACTGCAATGTATATAGGGGAACGTAGATCTTTATGACTAAGCCTTTTCAAATTTTTCAAGTAGATAGTGGAAGAGGGATTGCTGGGTCATATGGGTAGCTCTGTTTAATTTTTTGAGGAACCTGCATATTATTTTTCGTAGTAGCTGTGCCAATTAACATTCCCACCATAAGTGTAGGAGGGTTCCCTTTTCACTGCATCGCCTTCACACTTGTTATTTGTCTTATTGAGAATAGCCATTCTGACAAATGTGAGGTGGTTTTGATGAGCATTTCTCTTATAGTTCATGAGGTTGAGTACTCTTGGAAAAAGTGTCTGTTCAGGTCCTCTGTCCATTTTTTAACCGGCTTGTTTTTTGTTGTTGTTGAGTTATAGGAGTTCTTTGTATTATTTAGATATTAGCTGATTATGGGAGGTATTGTTTGCAAACATTTTTTTGCAATTTGGTTGGTTGTTTTTTTGTTTTGCTGGTGATTTCTTTTGCTTTACAAAAAAGGTTTTGGGGTTGATGTAGTCCTGTTCATTTATTTTTACTTTTACTTCCCTTGCATTTGGGGTTGAGACCAAGGTATGTAAGTTTAGTGACTAAGCTTTCTTCTATATATTTTATTGTTTTAGGTCTTATATTCAACTCTTTAATCCATTTGGAGTTAATTTTTGTGTGTACTGTCACATAGCAGTGTAGTTACATTCTGTTTTTTCAACACCATTTATTGAAGAGACTTTTTCTTTCTTTGTTGTATGTTTTTTGACTCCTTTGTCAAAATTAGTTTCCCAAATATATGTACATTTACTTCTCAACTTTCAATTCTGTTCCATTGGTCAGTAGGTGGTGAAATACTCCCATTTGCAACAAAATGGATGGACCTTGAGAGTATTATGCTAAGTGGAATAAGACAAAGGACAAGAACCATATAATTTCAGTTTTATGTGGGATATAAAACAAAGCAATAAGCAAGCAAGCTTGTAGACACAGACAATAGTATGGTAGTTACCAGAAAGGAAGAGAGATGGAGGGAGAATAAAGAGGGTAAAGGAAGTCAAATATATGGTCACAGAAGGAGACTAGACTCCAGGTGGTGAGCGTAAAATGCAATATACAGATGTTGTGTTATTAGAATTTTTATACCTGAAACAACATTATATAATGTTATATATTTGTTAACATTATATATAACAATTATATAATTATATATTAACATTATAGATAATATAATGTTATTAATCAGTGTTTTCCACCATTAATTTAGATAAATAAATTTATAAATTTAAAAATCTTTAATGCAGACATTTGTGTTATTAGGAAATGGCTATAATTATTAAATCTGCAGTGAGTAATAAATGTAAAATCCTTGACTATACTATAATTAAGCATATAGCTAAAGGTATGCTCAACATTAATGATTCTGTAACTTGGAAGTATTTTAACAGATTTTTTTCTAAACATATAATTTCTCAGATAATAGTATTTATTCCATAAACTAAACAAAAGATGTTATTCTATCCTTGTAGTTCTCCTTGAGGCCTGGAGATAGGTCAGGACCCAACCCCCTGTACCCTCTATCCTAAAGGGAGAAGACTTCTGTCAGCTTAGAGGCATTTGTCCCATGAGAAACAAATAGCTTCACTTGGAATTTCATTAGGACACAGAATAGCACACAAAAAACACTGACATCTGAGAGAAAGTTCTATCCACTTCTGCCTTGCCCTTTCAAAACTGCCGTTATGGAATGGGAGTTAGCTTCCCTTTGTTCATGTTATAAATTCATGATACTGGGAGCTCAGCTAGAAGACAGAAGTATAGGGAGGTCACACCCCCAAACAGAAATTACTGAGCAAGCATTCAAGCAAATCACTAACAGCAATTAGTTTACATAGAAAGTTCTGAGTGGATTTTAAAAGCATTTTGACCTAACATGAGCTGCTTAAAATTATTTTTCTTAACATTCAAGAATCTTAGTACCAGTAAAAACCTTCATGAAAGAAAATAGAAAGGATCTTCCTCTTAGCTGTGTAGATCTCTAGTGCCTGGTTGTCTATTTCATTATAAGGCATATCACTTTATGGTGGTTTTCCTGCCAAGCCAAGCCGCTGATGGGAGCTCTTAAAAGGAGTGGAGAAAGGGTGGGGATAGGCCTCCAGTTCTTTTTGAGGTGTGAGAGATTGTGATTTTATCCAAATATAGTCATCTCTTGGTATCCGTGAGGAAATAGGCTCAGGGCCCCTAAGCATACCAAAATCTGTAACATTCGAGTCCTCATATAAAATAGCATATTATGTGCATATAACCTACACATATCCTTCCTTAGACTTTAAATCATCTCTATATTACTTAACACATAAAAAAATGTAAAGGTTTTGTAAATAGTTGTCATCATTCCATAAACACTGTAAATATAACAAGAAAATAAGTCCATCCATGTTTGTACAGGTGCAACTATTGCAGGCCTAACTGTTGTACACGTCAGTAACAACATACCTTTTGTCTCCAAACATCTTCCATCTGGGTTGACCAAATTTGCAGAAATGGAATCTGAACTACAGTTTATGCATTACTCTCCACCTGTGGCTCAAGGGGATAAGCTTCCAAACTAAGGGCTTCCAATGACATTTTTCTGATTATTAAGATAGGCAACTCAACAGACAGCTCTGAAATTTAGAAGCCATTCATACCTCTGTCACTTTGTTTTCTATAAGAATGTTAACTTCATTATCTTGCTTTCTTTTGGCCTACAGGATCAAAATTGAGTGCATAAAACAAAACTATATAAAGTATTGTTTTTGAAGAGTATTCATTCAGCATGATGAGGTTAACACACAACAATATTCACAAATGGACACATTATTGAAGGTGCCTCCCAGCCCTTCTCCCCTCACGTGGGACTCACACAGTCCCCCTTGGAACTGCTCAACAGTTGGGTTGGTAGAGTAAAGCACGATGACTGGTTGCATTTTAAAGGAAGGAACACTGAGTCCCAGACCAATTCACTAGCTTACCCAAAGCCATAAAGAGATCCTGGTCCTTTCTCCGGCACCACTGTGGCCTAGCTCAGAGAAGATTTGAGTAGTTACATAATGGAGGATGAATGTCCCCAAAGAAAGAGCAAGCAAAGGTGTAGTATATAGGGACTGAGGAGTGCTGGTTAGAGCCAAGTGGGGATTAGACTGTTCATTTAAGCCAGAATTTAACCTAATTTAAAACTGTTCAAGAGATTATAAAGGGTGCAAGGTGTGAGGTCGTTTGGCAATGGGGGAAGGTCACATGAGGAACCAGGCTGGGAACTTTGGCTGGAACTGCCCACACCCATGTGTGCCAAAAGAAACTTCCCAAGAGCCCTTTGGAAAAAGAATGACTGTCAGCCAATGAAATTTTGCCACAATTTTGCCACGTCACACCAACCCGACCACCCTAACGATGCTATAAATTACCCCCAAACGCGGGAGGCGGTGGGACTTCTCTGGCCTGTTTAGTGGACCAGAGAGCCTCGTCCGGGATGTGCTCTACTAAATAAAACTTTTGCTATTCCACGCTTGGTGGCTACACCCTTCTTTCTTCCTCAGTGGGGAAAATACCTTACAGAAAGGTCCAAGATATCCAAGTTTAATATAAGATCATACTGAGGCATGGCTGTTGGTTCCTTCAGGACCAGAGCCTCAATTTGATCCTGGTTAATTACATGCCCCAATCATTCTTCTGGGTAGCAGTGATTTTCTGACTCCTAGCAACTTAAAAATTTTTTTTAATGTATTTATTGATTTTAGCAAGAGGAAAGAAGAGAGAGACAGGAACATCAAGCTGTTTCTATATGTTCCTTGCCTGGGGATTGAACTGGCAACCTCTGTGCTTCTGGATAATGCTCTAACCAACCAATCTCTCTGGTGAGGGCTCCCAGCATCTTTTATAAATGGCCATCATTCCATGAATAAAGAAAAAGCAATACCAGAAACAATAACTAAATGTTTGCAAAGTCTATTTTAAATCATTCTTGCATTATTCTTTGAAACAAAGTTCTCTCATCTTGGGCACCTGAGAGCATGATGAGTCTCATCTTGTATTGGGTAATTCTGGACTCAAAAAAAATCTAGGAATTTACTTATGCTCTTGCATCAGGAACCAAAAAATATTATTGAGCATATAGTGTGTGTTCAGTAAATATATCAACTACATATGTGTATGGGAATGGAGATTTAACTTCTTGTTTTAACTTTAACAGTATGGGAAGTTTATTAAGCAGCTAGCTGTTTCTTGTGATCAAACAATGTTGGTCATCAGTAAAATAACTTAAGCATAGCAAAAGCTTCCTGTAAAAGCAATGGTTCGCCTTGTAATTTAGATGAAATTCATCAGGAAACCTTTTATTTCTGTAGCAAGATTTCCAAAGTCATTCATTTGTTAAAAACAGAGCTTGAGAACAGTTATTCTTGTTCAGAAAAATTTAAATCTTAGCCCTGACCTGAGCAAATCTGCAGTAAAACTTGACCACTAACCCATCAAACTGCTGGGTGGTAGTACAAATTAGGATGTTGAGATTCTACTTCTGACAAGATTTCCCAAAATGTATGATGATGAAATTAATAAGAACAAATGAAGTTAAAGATGACACTACTGCTTCAACAACACAAGGTAGATTCAAATGTTTTCTGCAATTTATGCTGATAAATAGTTCAAGGAACAACCAAATGCCTTATAACAAACTAAAAATTTGCCCAAATAAGCCTATTTTTACTTAAAGCTCCTTGGCAGGTTCAACTTCAGGTTCTATTGAATTTTTTTTTCTTAACTTTGAAGATATTTTTGGTTCAAGTTATTTCTCTCATATTATTCATAGATTCTAATTCTTCTGTCACTTCGAACTCACTGATTCTTCAAATAAGCAAGAGTTGTATTGATAGTAACTTTATTAAAAGACAAGGAAAACAACTTGAAATCAGTTGACTTGATTTTTAAATTGACTGTTGATATTGTCAGTATGTCAAGTTCTTTAGCCCTTCGGGCACTGCTTTTGCTATAATACTAATAGTCAAACAAGTATAGTTTCTCGGGACACATTACTTCTGCCACTGCAGTCAAATAATTTCATATAGTCACCATCAGCAAGTGAATGACTTCCCTTGCTTTACTGAGACACAGACCACTTTGGTAACTTAACTTTGCAGGCTCATTTTATATTTTTTATTTTTTATATTTTATAAAATATAATTTTCTATTTTTATCGGATGTTTAATAAAGGTATTTTCACTTCATATATTTATCAGATGTTTAATAGAGGTATTTTATTAATATTTTCACACATTTCTGCCAAAGTGTGAAAAATGAACTATTACTCTTTAGCATCTAGGGTAAATTAGCTAATGTACATCTAGCATCCAACATTGGGTCTGGATTATAGCAGATACACATTATTAGAGTCAATATGCTAATGAGTTGCATTCATAGTCACCAATGATTGCAATATAATTTGCCTTTTTAATATGTTTTGGATGACAGGATTACAGTAGCATAGCAAAATGAGCGAGGGTGCTTTTCATTTCTTTTTCTTTCTCTCTTTTATATCTGGTTGTATAAAATGAAGATGATCTATCCCTTCATGTTTGGGTTCAACTTACTTGTAAAGCATCTAGGTTTAATTTTTTAATGGACAGATTTCCATAATGATTTTAATTTATTTAACCATTAAGGGTACATTTGAAATAGCTATTCCTTTTTTGTCTGTTGGTCAAGGATATACTTTGTAAAATTATCATCTCTAAATTTTCAGGTATACTAGCATAAAGGTATTAATATTGTAATTTTAATCTTGTTTATTTTGAATTCTTATTGTAGGCTTCCTTTCTCTTGGTGCATCTTGTCAAATATTTTTTAAATTCTTTCAAATATTCTGTTTTTGATTTGTTTTCTCTATTGCTTCATTGTTTTCTATCTAATTTCTCCATTTATTTTCTTCTATAGGTTGCATTTTCTGTTCCTAACTTCTTGAATTAAATGAGTAGCTTACTAATTTTCTATATTTTTCAGATGTGTGTACCAAAACCACTCTTCTATTCCACAAATGGAATGTGTTTTCATCTTTATTAATTATAAATATTTCTGAACACAATGCTATCAGTATCTTAATAATCCCTTGCTTGTCATCAGTTGCTTAGGTGGTCAATATGTCTGAAAAAGTGTGTGTTACCAGATGATTTGGGGTAGGTTCTATATATAACCAGTTTAAATTTTGTTTCAAATCTGAATGATTTTTTATCCATTAGCTTCTGAAAGAAGTGTTTTAAAAGTCAATGGCTATGAGTGTGTCAATTTCTTCTTATATAATTTTGTTAATTTTTAATAAGTTTGAGGTATGTTATTAGGGCACATAGTTTCTAGACAACAGTGACTTTCTGAAAAACAATTCCCTTCATTATTAGGTAATACGTCTTTTATGCTCCTAAGTTTTATGCTTCTTAAAAGACAGTTTTTGACATATATATACATTTTCTTACCATTAGGAAGATTATTTTATGTGGGTCTTTTTTATCCAGTTAGTGCTACATTTTGCTTGAGCATCTACCTAAGAATATAAATTACCACAGGACCAGACATGGAGTGATCCCAGATCTTATATTAGCACCATCTTCAGGGATTTGAGGAGAGAGATGATCAGAGGCTATAGTTCAGTGGGAAATGTTTGTTTCCACTGAGGTCTATGTCAAATAGAAATCATTCTTAAACCATTTAGGTCTACTGTGATTTTAATGATTCTGCTGTGAAATACTTAATTCTTCTCAACCTCATCCCATTTTCTCTTCTCTACTTATTAGATGCTGATTAACCAACATTATTACCAAGAAACAGGTAAAGTTCTGGTATACATATTCTACATTTTAGAAAACACAAAAGGCAAGATACAGATCACTGCCAAGGAGAAGTAGCTGTTCAAGGAATTATGCAAGGAGAAAAAAGGAGTATATGGATCATTCCTTCTCCAAAATCATGTTTTCTTTCTAGAAAAACTAAGGATAAAATACAGCAATTACAGATTGAATTAGATCTCCATCATTATACATTTCCATGTTACTTTGGAAGCAATTTTGATTGTTTAGACCAGTGGTCGGCAAACTCATTAGTCACCAGAGCCAAATATCAACAGTACAATCACTGAAATTTCGTTTGAGAGCCTATTTTTTAAAACTTAAACTATATAGGTAGGTACATTCCTTATTGAGGTAGTGCCCGCACGTGGTATTTTGTGGAAGAGCCACACTCAAGGGGCCAAAGAGCCACATGTGGCTCGCAAACTGTAGTTTGCCGACCAGGGGTTTAGACTATAGTAGTCAATAACCTGTGAATTTAAAATATTATACCTGATTGTTCTGAGACAAATTTAACTAGGTGATTATATAAGTCAAAATGTAAATCTTAGACCTATCTTTAAAAATTCATCTATTGAAATTTCCCTTCATCAGCTCTGTATTTCATCTTTCTATTGTGTTAATCCATTTGTTTTATTTTTCTCATCTAAATGTACCTTACTTAAAGAGAAAAACCGTAGTTCTAATTTTTCTACACAATTCGAAAAGACTCAGTCATTTCCTCCATTGACCTTCTTAGTGTTTCATCCATTTGTATTTGCTAATTTCTGATACTCAGCTCTGTAAACTGCCTGAGTTTATTCAGTATGTGGCCTTTCCATTAGAGGTTCAGATTCAGTGTTTTGTAGAGCCCTGATTAATCATTCCGATAAACTGTTGGATGAACTAAAAGTGTGAGTCACAGTTCCAGCAGTATTAGAAATTTGTGAAGGAAAAAACTCTTAGCATGTCTGTTTTCTTTCTTTGGCTTGGGGGAAAAGACACAAATATTGCAGTAGAAAATGAGTTCCTTTTTAACTTTAGTTGAATCAAATATACTATTGATAGATGAGAGCATAATGACTTATTGTATTATTTATGTTGTTATGTATTTATATAACTGTATAGTTTTCTTTAAAGTAAGAAGCAATTTTTAAAACCAGAAAACAAAAGTGTCCATTTATTATTTCTCAGAGGGCTGAGGTAAAATATCATAATTGCCTGAACTATTGGGTTCTGCCTTTTTTGGCCATGATTAGAATACTACCTTTCCAATTATTTCCACAGATTAGTAAGGAAGTATAGTAACAAGGATCCACATAAGATAAAAACCTCAAGAATGCCCTCAGTAAAGACTAGATATAAGTTGTATTCTTTTATTTTGTTCCATTTTTAAGGAAACAAACTCCAATAAGCCATAATTTCTAAATGTCAATTGCAAAAAAAATGTACTTACTCAATCTTTTTCCAGAAATATTTGAAGATATTTTACAGATACAAATTAAATGAAAACTCCCCTGTGTTAAAGCACTGATAACTCAAATAGTAAAAACATACTAATGTATTTAGACTTGGACATAGGTTTCACTTTCAAATAATCTCATTTTAATATGCATATAAAAAGTTATAGCATACAGTGATATCATGAAACTAACGAATGAAAAACCTGGGTTCAAGTCTTAATGCAAAAACTTTCTAGACAATGCAAACTGAATTTGGGGAAATATGAGTAAGTCATTTACCCTCTCTGAGATTCAAGTAAATGAGACTAACACTATTATTCTTGTCTGTCAGATTGCTGGAGCAGGAGAAATGAAATTAAATTATGAATATTAAGTGGTCCAATAAATGTGAGATCTTCTTATTAAGTGGGATCCTAACTTTGTCTTAGCTTCTCAATAATAATAGAGAATTCAGGGAATGATTATTTGTTGAAGACTTACTTGACTTTAGTTGATGTAACTCATTGTTATAGTCAAGGCTCTCCAAAGAAATAAAACCAACAGTGTGTGTAAAATAAATGTAAGAAGTACTTGGCTGAATTATAGAGCCAGGGGAGTCCCAATATCAGCAGCTGACAGGCTAGACAGCCAAGAAAGCTGAGTTCTAGTCTAATCCTAAGGCCTCAAAGCCAGGAGATGTGATCATTTAAGTTCCACACTGAGACCTGGCAGGCTCAAGACCCAAGAATTGCTGATACTTTAGTTCAATACCAAAGTAGGACAATACCTATATTGTAGCTCAAGGTACTACTAGCCTTTGGTTCTATTTAGGTCTTCAGTTGATTAGATGAGGCCCACACAATAGGAAGAGCAATTTCCTGTACTTAGTCTGTCAATTAATGTTAATCTCATTCAGAAACACCCTCCCAGAATAATGTTTGCCTAAATATCTAGATATCTCATGGCCAGTGAAGTTGACACAATGAATTAACTATCACATCCATATCTTACTCGAGATAATTTCCCCTCTAGTAAATCACTTTTATTATATTCAGATATTTAAAACATGTTTATTTGACAGGCACCTATCTTATAAGAGTTGTTTAATGTGTTCAAAGGTAATATGAATTATTTTAAATTCCCAGATATTGAACACACAGCCACATAGTTTGATACCCTTATATAGAACTGTATGTGTTTATATTTACCATAGCTGAAATACTGATAGTTTATGAGGTAAGACATGTGAATTAGTGAAGTAATAGCACCTCTGAAATTGGGATTACTGTAACTTTCTAAATGAAACATGTGATTATTTTAAGGTGTGTTCCTGCATGAAGATTTTGTAAAAATTTATTACTATGAATTTTTATTGCAAAATATAAATTCTAACACAATTTTAAAGGAAATTAAGATTACTAATATTCAGGTTGATAGTTAATATATTAATATTAAAATGCAACACTGACTGTCAGCTTGGTCATTGTTATAGTAGATAATAAATTTTAGCAAAAAGTCCTTAAAGTGTGATAGAATAATTTATTTCACCGTTTTCAAGAACAAAATAAAAAACTATTTCTCTTTTAGCTAATTTCTAATATTCTTATCAATATCAGCAATCTAAAAGTTTTGTGGGTATTAGAGTTAACTATAAGGTATAATTATGGAAAAATATAGGATATAACATATAGGGTGCTATAAATTATATGATATATTTACAGAATTGGATGTAAGGAACACATGACCCAGGGTGAAGACTCTCCTTTTGTATCTCATCTTAAATCTAAAACTAGTTGGACACCTGTGATCCAGAAAAGGTCCCTTTACTCAACACACTGGTACACCTGAAGATGGGCATATTGGGACACATAGGAAAGGCAGGACAGTTACTGATTCTATAGCCACTGCAGCTAAACCCTTGGCTAACACAGTAGCTGTAGAGAAATATTGGTGTAGCCCCCATACCCTAGCAGATAATGAGAAAGGCAGAGCTGCACTAGTGCCTGAGAATCTGGCAGCACCTCCCATTGCTTGTTACAGAACCCAGTAACTATAGTGAAGACATGTCTAGAGCATCATGATTATAGCACAGTGGTGCCAGTGGCCATAGGAGCCAGGTGCCTGCACAGTGGGCTCAAAAATCTGGCTCCCTCCAACCTGCCACATACGCCCAAAAGAATGGTCATACCCCAAGACCAAGGCAACCTGGACATAGGGACATCTACCACTCTGGCCACCTAGGTGGCCCTCCAATGACCATATTTATCCCTCTGTACCATAAACACAGCTGCCTGGAAGCACAAACAGCACAGAAAGGAGAAAACAAAAGAAAGGTCTCAAATTACCAACCTTCTGAATTGTTAGAATTTACTACTTCAAATGCACCAGCAGAGAAACAATTGACCAAGCACCATGAAGAACCGGGTACCATGGTAACACAGAAAGAAAATTATAATTCTCCAGAAACCAAACTCAAAATCATAGAAGACTATGATCTCAACGACAGAGAAATCCAAATAGAAGTCATGAAGAAACTCAATAAGATATAAGAAAACTCAGAAAGGCAGTTCAGTGACCTCAGAAATAAAACGAATAAAAGGCTTTAACAAAGAGAAACTATATAAAAGAAACTAAACAAATTCTATAGCAAAAGAATCAATAAATGAGATAAAGAATGCATTAGAAAGCACTGGAAATAGCATAGACCATATAGAAGAGAGAATTAGTGAACTCAAAAATAGAATTCTAAAAATGATTCAGATCAAAGTAGAGAGAGAACTAAGATTTTTAAAAATGAAAATATCTATGGAAACTTATCTGACACTATTAGAAAGGGCAGCATAAGAATAATGGGTATCCCAAAAAGGAGAATAGAGAGGGAAGGGAACAGAGAATGTATTCAAGGAAAAAATTGATGAAAACTTCCCAAATGTAGGGAAGGAACTGGACATTCAAGTACAAGAAGCTAATAGAACACATAATTATCTCAACACATAAATCTTCTTCAAGACACATTATATTAAAACTGTCAATAACAATTCTTGAGGCAGCCAGGTGGGGATGGGGAGAATAACCTTCAAAGAAACTCCATCAGATTTTTTTAGTAGAAACCCTGCAAGGCAGAATAGAGTGGAATGAAATATTCAAAATACAGACCATCTTGGGCTTATAAACAAGACAGGTTTGGTAGGTTTGAAATGTTTAAATATTTATATGCACAGAAAGGTAAAAATTAATACTGTTAAGACAAACATCTAAGTTGTGTTTAATAGGTAAATGTACCTTTGTAAACTAACATACAAATTCAACTTAAGAACAAACTTTCAGAATGTATCTTGTCCATAACCTGGTGACTGCCTGTATCAGAAAAGGAAAACCATCAGCCAAAAATATATTCAGTAAATTTTGTTAGATATGAAGGAGAAAAACAAAATACCTTTCCCAGAAAAACAAAAGCTGAGACCATTTACCACTATAAGACCTGGATTACAAGAAATGTTAGAAGCAGCTCTTCTTCTGAAACAAAAAACAAAAGTATATAAAACTTTGAGGAAGATGACAGACAGAGGCAGGAAATTGCAACTATCTCAGAGTAGGGTTATAAACACTTATAAATGCTTTTCCCCCTTTGATCTTTGTTATAATACCTATATCTGCTACAATTTGGAAATGAACTCATAAAAGGGAATAATACAGGAGGAGGAAAAGGAATGAACTTGTATAGGTGAGTGAAGATAAAATGAAATCAAAAGAAAAAGGACTTTTGTATCTATGAGACGTTTTATATTAACCTAATGGTAATCACAGAACAAAAATCCAGAGCTGAGACACAAAACATAAAAAAGAAGAAACAGAGGGGAAAAAATATCACAGAAAACCACCAAATAGAAAGAAACACAAGGGAAAAGGAACAAGGGAGATACAGAGCAACCAAAATCAAACTTCAATTATAAAAGATAAGTTG
The DNA here is from genome assembly GCA_037038555.1 of Rhynchonycteris naso. NCBI lineage: Eukaryota > Metazoa > Chordata > Mammalia > Chiroptera > Emballonuridae > Rhynchonycteris > Rhynchonycteris naso. The sequence goes on along the minus strand of CM072999.1, from coordinate 163,159,286 downwards.
CGGTGATGTACAGTTGTTACTAATACATACTATATTACATATCTAACAGATATTAAGACAGGTCTTAAAAGTTCTCATCACAGGAAAATAAATTTTTGTAACTATGAATAGTGACATATGTCGACTTGTGATTATTTTGCAGTGTATTAAAATACTGAATCATTATGTTGTACAATTGAAGCTAATACAATATGGCAAATATACCTCAAAATATTAAGAAGCAGTTTGAGGAGAAATTGCAAGTACCTGTCTTCCCTCAATGATTTCTTCCCAAATTTTGCTTTATCAAAAAACAAGAGATTTAAAAGTTAAGCAAAATAATTTTTTGAACCTAGACACAATGTTTCCTTTCATGTGAAGGCAGACAGGATTGATGGATTTCCATAGAGGTTAATGTACTCGTCCCAATTTTCACCACTGTTTTTAAGTTGCACAGAATACATATCAATATTTTACAAGAAGTCATTAGAGACCATAGTTGGGCAGAATAGAGGGAAAAGAATGCCCTGTGGATGATAAGAATATGAAAGAGGTGGGTATATAATAAACACAGAAAAGCATGTCTGCTTTCTAAGATCATACCAAAATAGATATAGTATGACCTTCTTCACAATTAGGAATCAACTGCACTCATGTATATCTTTTCAGGAACAAAGTATTAAGAAAACATGATTATCCCTACAGTATTGCCCTGAAGAACAATGAGAATAATTTATATCTCCAGAATAGGGAACCAGAATAAAACTCCTAAATTTAGAGTAATGTACAAGCTACTTTTAGAATCACTAAGAGTACCCAAGAGGATTAGATTTCCTATTGGGTTTAAATCACCAGAAATAATTTGTTTTGGCCTTATACTATTGTGATTTGGCCTAAAATGTTAGTCACCACATACTTAATTTTGTAAGTATTTATTTGTTAACTGTGAATTTGAGTGAGTGGATCAAACAGCCATACAAGAGGAGACTGTGCACTGTGTGAACTCACAAAGGCATATACCATACACTTCCACTAATTCCAACAACTGAACATGGATGCAGGGAGGGCTTTCAGGAAAAGCATTTGAAGGTCAGTCAAGAGCTAAACGTCATTTAAAGTGACCCTGTCCCTTGAAATCACAAAATGAAATATTAACAGTCTTACTGTATTTGTACTTAGCATTTGAAAAATGTTAGCATCAAAGAGAAAGATAAGGCAACTTTGACCTTCCTGCCTCCTTGGAGGGATTCAGGCAGACAGACCCCAGACTTCTAAGTGAAGCTAGGGAACCAGCCTGGTACCCATTTGAAGAAGGTGAATTAGTACCTGGACCCAGGAAAGAGGAAGGTACAAAATGGCTAATTCAGTTTCCATAGAGAGAGTGCTAATTCCAACTTTCTAGAAAAGTAGAACATTCTGAATTCAAGAGAGCTCCTTCTTGAGTAGCAGAGGGCTGGTGAGGCCAGTAACAATTAACTGACATGTTCAGATAGATTCCCAGAGGATATGTCAAAAGTTCAAAGGCGGTTGTTTAAGACAAACAACAAGCCAACCATAATGAACTCACACCACCTGGAAAACCCCTGAATGGTATACAAGCAGGCTCATGAAGAAAGGGTCTAGAATACTAATGGAATCTATTTTTTTTATTCCTGCCCTTTAGTGAATAGGCACAACACAAAATTCTCAAGAGGATCTTCAGAGTACATAAAGATCCATTTTACTGTAGAGAACAGGCTTTCAGGAGGCCGCTGCCAGAAAAGGCTGATCAATATTGAGCTGCAAAGCAATTACGTGTGCTGGGCAGTTTAGGGAGGACACAGGGCCACTCGCTTCTTCCTTAGGAATCCTTTCTTGGAGACTTCTCAACTTACAGGAACTGTTGACAGATTTGAGGGCTCAGTCAGATAAAATGAAACACACAGTTTGACTTGGCAGATAAATCACATTATTTTCCTTTCAATTTTCCAGCAAATGATTAAGATAAATTCTAATGATTAAAAAGTGGGATTTTCTTTCTATAAACATCACACAGTTTTAAATTCTCTTAGAATGATATTCTTTTAAAATTTGTTTTGTGAGAGAATTTCAATTTAAAATGGAAGCAGAGGATATAAAATGGAAAGTCTCACACATATGCTCTCGGGAAAACAAAACTTAGGAACGCAGAGACTGATTTCCCATAAATACTGAAAACTGATAATACTGGAATTTTCTTAAATGATAGGGGTCGTACCTTATATCAAACTTAGAAGGTTTTGCTTATGGTCTCCAGAGACATGAACAAGAAATGAACCAGCTTGGGTTGGTCTTGCAAAATGAGCTACATTGAGTTTGTTTGTACGACTGGACTATTTTTGTCTCCTTGGGACAGTTTCAAAGCTTGTTGCCATTTGTTTTTCACTTTAACTGAACTCTGTCCTCTTCACATTCCCTGCCCATAAACCTGGCTGACCCCAAACCCTCAGGGGACTCGCCTGCAGCATGCTATAGTTAGACTGTCCTGAATTGCAATTCCTCTGCTATTCCAGAATGCTCATTTCTAAAACTTGCTTCAGTTTACCTCTTCATTTAGGTAGACAGTTTTTACTTCTAAAGCAATGGTTCTTAACCTGGGTTCTATCGAACCCTAGGGGTTCGATGAGTCGGTCTCATGGTCTCAGGGGTTTGGAGAAGCCTCTGCCGCAGAGGCCAGAAAAAAGTAATACCATAATTTGTTGTGAATTCATGCACTTTGTTGGTTTTGTTCTTTGAGCAAGGTGATGTTCATGCACGGCCCATTTTGTGCACCAGTAAAAAAATATGTACCTATGTCTTGAATTTGGAAAAAGAATCATATTTATCACTAAAGAAGGGTTCAGTGAATGCGCATATGAAACTGGTGGGTTCGGTACCTCAAAAAAGGTTAAGAACCACTGTTCTAAAGTAATTCTAGTATGTCAAAAAGGTTTTAAATACCTATATGTTATAACATATTAGCAAGTCTCAGAACCCTAAAATAACTGAAAGTTATATAAAAGCCAAGCAGTTTGAATTAAAAGCATTTCTACTTAGACTCACCCTTTAAGTTTTTATAAGGTTATTCATTGACCTCACATTTCACTGAGGAGTGAATGGTACATACATAATTAGGTGCACTGAGTATGATGGAACAAATGTAGAAAGGCTTTCTGCAAAAATAAAACCATCTAAAGGCCATTACTTGGTCTAAGGTGAGAAGAGGTGAATCCAGAACCAGTGTTATACAATACAAAGCCACTCACTACCTTGAAAATTAGACACGTGAAATGTGTAACTGAGGAACTGAATTTTAAAATTTTAATTAATTTTAGTTTCAATAGCTGCGTGTAGTTAGTGGTTATTGTACTGGCCAGCACAGATGTCAATAAACTTCTATCTGAAAGAGTAAGTATACAAATGAATGGGGTTTAGTGTAGGACAATATCCTGAGTAAGCCAGGCTACAGGATCAAGTCCCAGGAACGCATATGGGAGAAATGGCTGTACAAAGATTAGATAGTCCCAAATTGGACACGATGGAAAAATCTCTAGATACTATTGACATTTTACTACATGCTGTAGAATGTGCTTTGACAACTCAGGTTTACTGAAACTCTACAGAGACAAAGTAACTGCAGAGTCCTTGTTATGTTGACTTCAATTCGATTACACAGTCACCTTTCCTCACATACTATGTTATGTAGATCTTCCCATTGTATAAAGGACATACAAATAAACTAGAGGGGGTTGCCTAACTCTGGGGAATCAATTTTAGGCTGTACTCTATAAAGTATCTACACAATTTTAACATAAACCTTATGCATTTTTTTCACACAACAGAAACAACAAGCTGGTCTCCTGGACAGAATGACAGTGGTTCTCTCCCCCACACATCTGCACTAATTCTCTGCATGTGGCTAGTGAGTCTGAACAAATCACTGAGAGGAAAAGGTAGAAAGTGCACCTTCCCAGTTTACTGGGTAACTATGGTAAACACTTCCCTCCAGAACCAGTGGACTTAAACTGAATAGACTTTAAAAATATTTGTCTGAAATATTTGATATAAAATACATTTTCCCCAAATATTGTGCTTTTCAGAGGTATTAAGACTAGAGGAGAACTTGAAAAAGACACCCTCAACTTCAATTATCATTCTCATGCTCAGCTGAATTTTAGTTAAGTTCTCCAAAGTGGTACAATATTTTATCAGAAGATTCAGTGTAAGAAATTCTATTTATCCATTTAATATCCATTTACCAAACATTCACCTTGCCCACCCTCAGTGTATACAATCTAATATAAAAAAGAGCACATAACAGACAGGTTAAACAATAGCTACAACTAGGGTATTGGGGGAACATACAGGAAGAACACTTAATGGATGAGGCAACCAAAAAATTACCACAGAGAACATAATAGTTAATATGAGTTAGGTACAGAGGAGGGCATTCCTGCATGAGATAACCCCCAAAATAGGCAATAGTATGTGTGAGGATGAATAATTCATTTTTAAATAATTAAATATTATATTTCTTGGCATGTCCAGGCCAATCTGATAACTGGGTACAGAATTTGATGCTCAAGGCAAAGCATGGGGTGACACGCAGCTTTTGGCATATTTTCCAATTGAAATCATAAGAGTGAATAGGCTCTCCTTTGAGCAGTGTACAGAACAAGAGGATTCAAGGGACAAGGGCAGGATGCAAGGAAAACCCCAGAATGGAAGAGCATGAGTACAGAGAAAAAGCTAGGAAGCTGACAGGAGAATTCATCTGAGCACAAGAGTGTAAATCATGAAAGCCAAGAGAGGAGATGTTTCAAAGCAGTAATCAACAGATTCAGATACACCCAAGAAATCCAAACAGAGAAAGGGAAAAAATCATGTTTAGTTTAGCAACAAGTGGAATCACTGATAAACTTAACTTAACCAATTTCAACAAAATGTGGTGGGGAGAAGCCATTTACAGTGGATTGAAGAGTGAATGGTAGATGGGAAGTGAAGACAGTAAATGAACAGAAGCACTTTGAAAATTTCAAATGAAAAATGATAGTTCAAAATGGTGATGCTAGCGCCAGCACTATGCAGACAAAGCCATTTATACCATCATGAACTAGTTCTAGGGGGTGGTGAATTTTATGGCCAAGCTTCCTTAAATTCATAATTATGGACCAGGATCCAAAGGATCTTTATAGCCAACAATCCTCAATGTTAGTGAGGAACCAAAAAAGAAAATAGATGCAAAGATTCAGGCAAACAAGACATTGTCATATGAATGTTAGGTATTATGGTCATTATTACTACAATTTGGTCATATCAGCCCAGTTTATATCAGAGTTGAAAAACAAATTGAAAAGTCTGCTCAATGGAGTTGGCAGAGAGGAAACATCAGTAGTTATTCATTATGCATATAATTTAGACTCAGGAGAGCCAATGAATAACTGCAGCGAACCACAATTGCCCTCTTCAAACAGCTCAATGTGCATTTCCTGAGAGAAAGAAAGCTTTCCAAAGTCCTATGTAATGGGATGTTATAATAATGGGAGGATTGGCTTCTTCCATGCTTCTCATTTCAGTTGCATAATATGAATAAACTCTTTATGCAAATTATAACTGCTGTCATTTTGATAAAACTCCAACTAGAAAATTTGGATTGTTGGGTGCAGACCCTTGCCAGCTCTAAACAAATGGAGACTAACGAAAGATTTGAAGGGTACCCTTTCTATGCTATGAAGTCTCTGACATGGGCAAGCTATCCTATTGCTACTGCATTCAAAATTAAAAAGGAGTTTATAAAACAGTTTGGAGTCTTTCTCTTTCATCCACAAAATCCTTAAATTTTGTTTAATCTTTTTTCTTTCCTCTGATTCTTTTGCTTTATCAAAGAAAAACCCGGTACACTGCCATCCAGTGTGCATAAATAATTCTCTTTGTACCTTTAGGACTTTTGGCACCAAGTGTTCTATTTTTTAAAATTTATTCATTCATTAAGCCACTAAGGTTGAACACTTACTACATGTCTGGCCTTTTCCAGGGGACAATGAGCAAAACAGTTTCCGCTTTCAAGGAGTGCATAGGGAAAATTATTTGAAAACGGATGTCACAATTCAATGAGTTGAGCGCTAGAATAAAGCACATGCAGGAGAATGATTAATCTTCCAAAGGGTGTGAGGATAGCTAGGTAGAGTAAAATTTCACAGAGGAAGTACTACTTAATCAGAATCCTAAAGGATTTTGATATTCAGACAAGAGGATACATTTTATTTTTAAATTTCTGATTGATCTGTAAGTTTTTTGAGGTCAGTTATTTTGTCTCCCTCAACTTTGTTTCTCTTAAAGTACCTGCTATAAAATGGACTGTTTGCATTCCCCTCAAAATTCATGGACAGAAAGCAAATCTACAATGTAATGGTATTTGGAGATAAGGCTTTGGAAGGTGATTATATCATGAAGGTGGAGCCTTTATGAATGCAATTAGTGCCCTTATAAGAGAAATCCAGAGAACCTCATTTCACCAGATAGGTACACAGTAAACAGACAGTATCTATGAATCAGACAACAGGCTCTACCCAGACAGCAAATATACAGGCACCTTAATTTTGGACTTCCCAGCTTCCAGAACTAAAAGAAATAAATGTTTGTTGTTCAAGCCACCAAGTCTATGGTATTTTTGTTATAGCAGCCCGAACGGACTAACAAAGTACCCATTACAGTGATTTGAACATAAGAACACCAAAATACTTGTTAAAATAAATCCAAATGCTATTAAGTTTCCTTTTTCATTCTTCTGCCTTCATATTCTTCTTCAACATAGTATCACCTGCAGGGTTGATGTTCCTATTACATTGGTTTAAAAGGCTCTGCAAACATGGCATCTCCCTTAACCTTTGTCATAATATTGGTGTTACAAATCCACAGCCTACTCCCCAGTGTCACCATTAATGGATTGAATTCTGATGGTCTTCATCTGCTTTTTAAACTGTCAAATGTGTAGCTAATTCAGTTTGTTCTCTTGGAAGCTGCTGCTCTCTTCTACACTTTCCAGAAGATATCTACAAATTTTAAAATCAAGAATTCTCAAACTTAGGTTAATTGGAGTTGCCAGCCATCAGATGTGATGTTGACATCTCATATAATGCTAATCTTCTCCTAGATCCTTTTTCTCTCTCAAGATTTATGCATATGTATGTAGTTTCCACAGCTCCAAGTCTGTTAACATGGAATGACCATTCTGATGTCTTAAAAATGAAAAAAAAAAAAAGCTAAAGATAACATTTTTAAATGACAGAAGGTTTAGGGTTTCCCAAATTTATAAAGTCCCCAAGTAAAGGAAACCATAGGCCTGATCAGTCTAGCTGCCTTACTGTTAAAACAAGCAAAGAATAAATAAAATCAAAATAGTAATAGCCAATACCTGTGCTATAGGTAGGATGAGTTGTTTTATTTTAGAAGAAAAGGTATTTAGATCTCCTCTACAATATGGATTTAACTATTAGCCTTGCTACCATCACTATAGCTAGAGTCCTTTCTTAACTGTGAACTAAAGAAATTCTTTCAGTTTAAGTCAAAAGCTATTATTTGCAAAGATGGATGTTTTCCCTTTTTTCCCTCTTTTAACTCAGTGGCATAGTCCAAAGCCATTGCTCAGAGAGAGCCACATCATCTTTGATTTGCTGCATGCCATTCTGGTATTCTGTCACTCCTGCTTCTTCTCAGCAGTGCAGAGACAGTCTGGATTGTTCCAAGTTTTTCTTTGTTGTATCCTTAAGAGATCTTTATCTTCTCATACCAAAGCCAAAAGATGTATTAACTAAACATTCACAAAGCAAACCTGTGTGACCTTGAGCATATCACCTGACTTTCCTGTCCTAAAATCTTTCTTTAGAGCCTTAAAAAATAAAGAGGTTGCCATTTTTCAAGTCCTTTTAGACTCTATGATATTGAGGGTTTTGTTTTGTTTCGGTAGGGGGAAAACTTAAAGTGGACCTCACCAGGATTCCATAGTATCTATGCTCATACTGGATAAATTTAAAACCTGATTTCAAACTACTTGTATGGCTGTATACTTGGAATCTATACCAGATGTCTTATGTGGCTTTGAATACTATGAACAATATTATTGAGGAACAAATACCAAAGTATTGTGATCATGTATGTATGCACATGTGCACACTGTAGTACATCCTTCAAATGGCAACTTCAGAGTGCTATGGCAGTTATGACTATATGTGATCTAGACTTGGAGTTCAGGGTTTACAAGATGAGAAAAAATTATTGGTGTGGGGGCAAAAATAGGTCACATAAAACTTCTGGTTGGGGGGCACTGAGGCATGCAGTTTGGAAATCATTCTCTTGAACACAGTGAGAGCCCAAGAAGAGTTTTAGATAGGAAGTGATGATATCACTTCATTTTCTTAAAAATTATTTTAGTTTCTCTGAAGAGAATGGCTTAGAAGAGCAAGATAACCTTTTGGAGTCCTGGCCCTTAATTCATAGCAAAAATTTCCTTTATATTCCCTCTCAGTTTTCACTCCGGGTTGGAAGTTGCCTCAAAATTCTCTCCTTTCCTCTCAGAAAACTCTCAAAATAGTATCACTGTGTCTTCAATCCTTTCCTTCTTTGCATATTATCTTTTTCTTTTAATACCACAAGTAGCTGTCTACCTTTTTCATGAAAACACAATGCTTCCTCCAGATTGCTAAAAATATAAAAAGAGCAAAATGGACCATTAAACATGTTTATACCTAAAGGACCTTGTGCTAGAAGAGCCCTATGCTTTTTTAATGCTCTATTATCACTGCCTTGAAATAATTTTTACACAAGGGGGCCCAGTTTGCATTTTGGCATTGTGCGCCCAAAATTACTTAGCCATTTATGGAGCAAAGATAAAACATTTTGATTGTATTTGAGCCATTTATGGAGCAAAGATAAAACATTTTGATTGTATTTGAGTAGAAGTGAGCAATACTCAACTTGTTCTGTACTCTATATGTCACTACCATGTCCAAAGCTTTGTCCATTTCATTCCCAGTACTACCATGATAATCCAAGTTACCATTGTCTTTCCTTGATATTGCAGAAATAACTAATATTAGGCAAAAAAGATTTAAAAGAAGTTACTAATAATAAAGAGGGATATTTTACAATAAGAGTGAATCCATTAAGAAGATATTCCAAATAAACAATATATGCACCTAACAACTATCTCAAAATAAATGAAACAAAACTGTCAGAATCAGAATTAAAGGCAAAAGTAAACAATTCAACAAGAGTACTTGAAAACTTCAATACTCTTTCAAAAAAAGCTATATAAACTAGGCTTATGTTCAACAAGAACATAGGAGACTTAAAAAATTCTATAAACAAATATGCCTAATACACATTACAAAATATCCCACCACCAACAGCAGAATATGCATTATTCTTAGGGTACACAGGAAACATTTTCCAGGACAGACCATGATCTGGGTCATAAACAAATTTCAATAAGCAGAAAAAGACTGAAATGATATAAAGTGCATTTTCTGACTACAATGGAATAAAACTAGAAATTATTAAAAGAAAGAAATTTGGGAAATTCACAAATTATGTGGAATACAACATACTTCTAAATAGACAATGGGACAAAGAAGAAATGAGAAAGAAAACTAGAAAATACTTTGAAGTGAACAAAAGTGAAAATATAACATACCAAAATTTTTGTGATGCAGATAAAGCAGTATTTAAAAGGAAGTGTATGGTTGAAAATGCCTATATTTATAAAGAGAAAAGCAGACTTCAAACAAGAATAGGAATCAATGAAATAAGAGAATAGAAAACAATAGAGAAAAATTAATGGAACCAAAGCTTGTTTGAAAAGATCGAGATTTTGACAAATCTTTACTATATCACCAAAAGAAAAGAGAGAGAACTCTCAAATGACTAGAATTAGAAATGACAGGGCAGGACAATTGACCATTCATAAATAAAAAGGATTACAAGGGAATACTATGAACAATTGTGTCAACAAATTAGATAATTAAGTTGAAATGGACATATTCCTGCATATACACAAGCTACCTAAACTAACTCAAGAGGAAATAGACAATCTAAGTAGTCCTTATAATATGTAAATATGTTCAGCTAGTAATAAAAAATTGCCCAGAAAGGCCTAGGCTCAGAAAACATCACTACTGAATTCTACCAAACATTTGAAGTATGAATACCAATACCTCACAAACTCTCCCAAAAGAATAGAAAAATAGAATGTTTTTCTTATCTAAAATAGCATCACAAATGGAAATATTTAGCAATGAAATTAATAAAAATAAGGGTAAAGCTTGTAGTATAAATACTAGGAGGCATAATTGAGAAAAATTTAAAAAGAATGAAATAGATGTTAAGACATCTCATGCTCAGTCTGTTATTTCCTCAAAATGTTAGAGTTACCACATGTGTAAACCAGCAATTCCACTTCTAAGTATATATAGATAACATTGATTTTATATATGAGTGTATGTACCTACATACACACATACATAATACACACACACAGTTGTAACAAAAGAAAGGGCCTTTAACAGCATTTTTTATAGTAACCCAAAAGTAGAGGATATCCTCGTGCTCATCAACCGATGAGTGGCTAAACAAAATATAGCATATCCACAGAATAGAACATTAGTTGGCAATAAAAAAGAATCAAGTAATGTTACATGCTGTAACATAGATGAACCTTGAAAATACCATGCTAAATGAAAGAAGCCAGACATAAAAGATAACATATTGTGTGATGCATTCATTTATATGAAATGTTCAGACTAGGAGAGTTTCTGGAGACAGACAGTACCAGGGATGATCCCTTACTTCAGTACCTGTTTTCATTATAAGGATTTAGCCCAGAAGTTCACAATGCAGACTCTGATGTCAGAATGCCTGTGTTCAAATCATGGATTCTCCTGTTAAGAAGGTTTTTCGGCAAGTCACTCAACCTCTCTGTGCCTCATGAAATAGGTTTCAATCATATTAGAAAAAAAGAAAGTGGTTCAAGGCATGGTTTTTTTAAAGTGAGGGCAAGTTTAATGTTATAAAAATGTCTTCCAAATTGCAGGACATATCTCATATGACTGTGTAAGGATTAAATGGAGATTACACTAAGGTACTCAATAAGTAGCAGTTACTATTATTAGTTTATGTTAAATAATTTAATAGATTAATGATTTTTAAAATATAGATGATTAAAATTTTTGTGTCAATAAAATCTTTAGTGATATATCCTTTTTTTCCTTCTCTTTATTTTTTTGATTTGGTGGTTAAGCTCTTCACTATCAGTTTTACTTATGTAAAATATTTTTAAAAAATATTAGAATTTCCAGCTTTATAGGTTAAAATAATCCTCCGCTTTTGTTTATGTTTTTCTTGTCTGAGTTTGGATTGGCTTTTTCCTGCTGACTTGCTGTCCAAATAAAAATAAGACTTGAAAACAGCTGAGAAGGCTCAATAGCTTTTGAAAAACTGAATATACACTTGAAACCAAGTTTCTTTCCAAAATAAGCTCCTTTTATTTTCCCCTCCCACTTGAGGCACCACTTTTTTGAACTGGAAGGCATTGATATAGAGGAGAGCTCAGTGATCCTGTCCTCAGAGGACCTTTAATTTGAAGGCAGACCTAAGAGCCCCAGCCTTCCTTCCAGCAGAATCACTCCTGAGCTTATGCAGAGCTGATTTCCAATTCTGTAAAAGAGCTGACACTGATAATGCAATTCCCTCCCAAATATATTAAAAGCCCACCAAACCTAACTCAGCTTTTAGAATTCAAATTGGTCTTCATTTTCAGTAGAAGAAGATAGGAAATAGCAGTCTTCACTGAGATTACCAATTCAAATACAGGATGGGAGTTTTTGCTTAAACTCACTGATTTTACAACTGTATCTACGTTGCCCCCTGCTGAAAATCACAGCTTTCACTGACACCAACATAGTTATAAATTTGCTTTTAACCACAATACACAGACAACAGTCACAAAATAATATGATTACTGAAAATAATTTTAGATTTTACCATAAACTTGCATGCTTTGGAGTATGATCTTTGAGATCACTTGGTAAAGCTCCTTCCTCTCTATGGGGCTATGCCAACCACTCATTAAACAGATAAAGTTCATCTGTATAACTTTTCTTTCAAAATTAGGGATTCTTAAAATTTTTTTTCCTAATTAAGTAAATACGTAAATTGCTCCAAAGGTGAATTTACAAAACAAACTATAAAAAAACAAGTATGAGCATAAAACTCTGGCTTATATTTCTTTGTCCCTACTGCTCCCTCCATTCCTGCTTCTATGTCAATTTTTAAAAGAAATATATAAATCCTTCTTTAATGAATATTAGTATACTATCAATATTTTCATTAACTGGAGTATATAAAGATATTTTTCTTCCCATTGATGTGTGTGTGTGTGTGTGTGTGTGTGTGTGTGTGTGTGTGTGAGAGAGAGAGAGAGAGAGAGAGAGAGAGAAAGCATCATTAGCTTACTGTTTTACTTCCTTGTTCCTTTTGGTTGTGTACACATCATTTGGTTATCATTAGTGCCCTGACAGGGGTTGAACCCGTGACCACTATCCACTGGCCCACCTGGCCAAGGTCATTACATTTTATAGCTGCATGGTACTCTCCTGTTTAGATGCACTACAACTGAATCAGTCAACCATCTATTGATGGACATTTTTATTGGTAATCCCTTTTTTGTATATATAGAAAACATTGTAATGAATAGCCTTATAAGTGTATTTTTGACAGTGTGTCTGTGAGGTAAATTCCTAACAAGATTCCTAAAGAGATTGCTGGGTCAAATGGTAAATGCATATATAATTTTGCTAGATGTTATCAAATTCCACTCCAACTTTTTGCATTTCTATAAACAGTACATGAACACTTATATTTCCCACAGACTTGTCCAAAGAATATTAAACATTTGGAGTTTTGCTAATCTGACAGATAGAAGCTGCATTTCTCTTAGGCATGAGTGGGCTTTAGTTACTTTACCTGTATTTAAAGGACCTTTACATTGCTTTCTCTGGGAATTGTGCATTTATATTTCTAGTGCTTATTTTTTTTAACATATAATTTTGGGCATTTATTTTTTTAGAAATCCCTTAGGTCTTGGCCAATTAATCCTTTCTAGAAGCTAATGATTTTTACTTTTTATCTTTCTTTGTACTTACACTGTGTTTTGTCATGTAAAAGTTGTGTGTGTGTGTGTGTGTGTGTGTATAAAATGAAACTCATTTCCCTGGATTTAAGTATAGCTTAAAAAAGCTTTTCCTACAACTCAGTTATAAGAAATTTACCCATGTATTTTATTCCTAATAGATGTGTGGCTTTGTATAACACTTTTGGAATTCATTCTGGTATATAAACTCACATTCCTAAAAGTTTATCAAGCATGAGCCAGTGTGAACTGGCTCCATTACAACATTCACGCTGCTTGTGAGTGTGCCATTGTCATTAACAAGATATTAGCTGGAGAGCCATAGATTGTTTCTGTGTGGCTCCGGTTTAGTTGTTCTTAGGTACAGGAACTGCATATGCATGTTGCATCAAGTCAGTAAAGTTCCTGGGTCTCAAATTTTCCAGATCAAAAACTTCAAACATTAAGAACACGTGCCATTATTCCTGAAGAATAGCACATTATAGCTTTAGGGAAGAATGTATAACTATTTGCTAAAAATCTTGCTATTTCTCTAGTTGAGAATTTTTTTTAGTATAAAACAGCAATCATTCAGTTGTATAATAGAGCTATTCCTTTCAGAAACAGCAACAGAATAGAGAAATATAGACTTGAAGGGAGATGGATGTTATGTATTAAATGGTCATGTTTTCAGCAGATTGGGACTGATTGCTTAGAACAATATATTCATTTTCTTCTCTCAGTTTTAGAGAATTGACTACCCCCACATGGACACATAAACCCAATATATAGTGTCGACTCACCACTACTAGAAGCATCATTCAGATTCAGCAGTCCCCCTCCTAGTCCTCTGTAACTATGGTAACTATAGGTTCCATTTCCGTTGATGTACAACACCTCCTGTGAGCCTGAAACCGCTGAGGTGGTGTAAGTGGCTGGGGCCGCCTCTGGTTTACACTGTTTGTCAGCTGGTGAGGATTTGTCCTGCAATGACAACAACATCCCATTGTTTATCAAATCCTGTGCTATTTTACCTTGAACAGGAGTATCTTATTATCTACATGTCAGCATTGAATAAGAAAAAATATATACTGGTCAATATTCAGCAAGCACATAAGCACATTTTCAATAACTTTGCGAAAAACTAAAAAAGGAAAGCAAAGCCACCATGTGAGCCACATTGGAGATGGAGCAATTTACAATTTCCTACTGAATTTAAAAGTATATGAAGAGAGTTGTTCACAATAGCCAAGCGGTGAAAGCAGTATAACTTTCCAGTCTTTTAATTGAAGATAAGTTGGGCAACATGATAAAATCTGAGTTTCCAGTTTGGGGAAATTGGTGACTCTTCGGAGATATATCAGTCTATTATTCTGTGATAAGAAAATGACAATAAAATATACCCACAGGAGAAAGATTCTTAAAGGGAGAAGGTATGTCCTTACAATATTTCCCCATAGATTAAAAACATTTTTTAATTGATTACATTTAGAGAGACAGAACGAAGAGGAGGGAGAGAGAGAAAGAGAAGCATTCATTTGTGGTTGCACTTAGTTATGCATTCATTGGTCACTTTCCATAACTGCCCTGAGCAGGGGTTTGAAACCACAACTTGGTGTTTTGGGGCAACACTCTAACTGACTGAGCTACCTTCCCAAGGCCTCATTGATATTTTGTATATAGAATTAAGTTATATTATTAAATATACCAGCTCAGACTTCCATTATTAACTGTTATTGCAAACCACAGTAACTGTACCAACCAGGCATATAATTAATTGTATTAAAAATCTAAACAGCCTTGTAGGGAGTCATTTGTATTTAAACAAAGATTTGCATTATTAAGGTTCTAGGCAGTATGCTATATGTTGAGAAATACAAAATTCAAAAATTCCAGTAAAATCTAGTCTATATTGCCTTTTGAGCAAAAGTTTAATATAAAGTTAATTCCTACTTTTCTCTTGAATGATCACTAATATTGGATTCAAAGAAGCATAGATTTTAAAACCATAAAAAATAAATATTCCCCGTAGTCACATTTTATCTCTGTAAGCAACTCTTAATAATCATTAGTTCCCAAAGTCTCAAAATGACAGCTTGCTCCCTGGGTTGCTATGAAGATCATTTTCAAAACAGGATAATATATGTTATAATACTGCATTTCTAGGCAATGAAATTTTACTCATCAAACAGAAATATTCTTATCCCAGCTTTTTAAAAACATTTTTTAAATTTTCTTTTAAAAAGTCCATGAACATAAGATAGCATCAATGATTAAATGACCACCATAGTGCACTAGATAGCACAGGGTTGTTCTGATTCTGATTTTCTTGATTAAATATATACAATAGATTAAAGAAACACTTATAGTGACATATAATAAGGTTCCAGCCTTATCAATAAATACATCGTACAAGGTTCATCCATGTTGTTGAAAATGGCAAGATTTCACCTTTTTATGGCTGAGTTGTATTCCCTTGTGTGTGTGTGTGTGTTTGTGTGTGTGTGTGTGTGTGTGTACACATACCACATCTTCTTTACTCATATACCTTTTGATAGACAAACACTTAGGTTGTTTTCATTTCTTGGATCATGAGGGTATTAAGTGAACTAAGTAATATGAAAAAAGACCACAATACCTATGATTTCATTCACTCACATGCAAAATAAATCCCAAAACACATAGAGGCACACAACAGATTTCTGGTCACCAGAGGGAAACAGGATAGAAGGAAGAAAAAACCAGTAAAGGTGCTCAATTGTATAGAGACAGATGGAGGAGAGCTTCTGGTGGTGAACATGAAGTGTACCTATAGCTGTTGATTTACCTTGTTGCGCACACAAAGCTTATATAAGTCTATAAACCAATTTATTTTATTTTATTTTTAATTTTTTATTTATTCATTTCAGAGAAGAGAGAGAGAGGGAGAGAGAGAAGAGAGAAGGGGGAAGGAGCAGGAAGCATCAACTCCCATATGTGCCTCGACCAGGCAAGACCAGGGTTTTGAACGGGCGACCTCAGTGTTTCCAGGTCAATGCTTTAACTACTGCGCCACCACAGGTCAGGCAAACCAATTTAACTTAATTTAAAAAAGTAAAGAATATCTTTATACAGTGTGTGTGTGTGTGTGTGTGTGTGTGTGTGTGTGTGTGTGTGTGTGTGTGTATCCTTA
This sequence comes from Rhynchonycteris naso, assembly GCA_037038555.1. Taxonomy (NCBI): domain Eukaryota; kingdom Metazoa; phylum Chordata; class Mammalia; order Chiroptera; family Emballonuridae; genus Rhynchonycteris; species Rhynchonycteris naso. The sequence continues at coordinate 163,142,976 of CM072999.1, read as the reverse complement.
CGATATATATGAATATAATTATGTATTTCATACTTTTTAAGAATGGCCTTATAATAGGATGGGTGATTACTTATAGGTGAGGGAAAGAATGGGAATGGTATGGAAGAGTAAACATTGTCTCTTCATGACCCACCACAGATACGCTATTTGAGAAGATTGGTTTATACTCCTTTGTACTTTAACCACAGAAACTGGACAAACTTAAGTTTGTTGAACCTGAACTGCTACTTGGGTCATAGAGGTTGTATTCCTAACTCACCACAGGTGTCTAAGGAATCCTTTACTCAAGTACCTTAGACAAGCATGTATTTTTTTAAAATGAGATTTGCTTGATTACACATAACTTTCTGAAAGTAGGTTTCCAGAAGAAATAGCATGGAAAATGTTACATTGCCTTTATTGTATCGCCCAAGGCCTTGACTCTTTCTTAGGCTTTATATTCTCTACAATCTATTACTTACTCTCCATATTTTCTTTCTTTCTTTCTTTCTTTCTTTCTTTCTTTCTTTCTTTCTTTCTTTCTTTCTTTCTTTCTTTCTTTCTTTCTTTCTTTCTTTCTTTCTTTCTTTCTTTCTTTCCTTCCTTCCTTCCTTCCTTCCTTCCTTCCTTCCTTCCTTCCTTCCTTCTTTCCTTCTTTCCTTCCTTCCTTTTTTCTTTTCTTTTTTCTTTTTCTTTCTCCCTCTCTCCTTCTATACCTCCCTCCCTCCCTCCCTCCTTCTTTCTTTCTTTCTTTCTTTCTTCCTTCCTTCCTTCCTTCCTTCCTTCCTCCCTCCCTCCCTCCATCCCTCTCCTCCTTTTTAGTGAGAGACAGGAAGGGAGAGAGATGAGAAGCATCGACTCACAGTTGCAGTATCTTAGTTGCTTATTGATTGCTTTCTCATATGCCCTGAGGGTGGGGGGCTCTAGCCAAACCACTAATCTCTTGCTCAAGCCAGTGACCTTGGGCTCAATCCAGCGACCTTGGGCTTCAGGCCAGTGACCTTTAGGAACAAGCCAAACAACCATGGAGGCATATCTATGATCCCATGCTCAAGCCGGCAGCTCCTTACAAAAGCTGGTCAGCCCTTACACAAGCTGATAACCTCGGGGTGTAACCTGGGTACTCAGCATCCCAAGTCAATGCTCTATCCACTATGCCACTGAATGGTCAGGCTGCATAATTTCATTAACATTTATCTATCAAGATAATCAAAATAATAAAACTTACTGCTAGATTCAGTAATTCAGATCTCTTTGTCTGTTTGCCTTTTATTTTACCTTGTTATAGCAGTTGGAGTTTCCAAAGCATTGTTGCATCAATATCAAATTACATTTTTTAGTTCACCAATGAGATGGTCACAGTATGAGCGATTCACTTTTTAAGGTAAAGAAACATGCATGGGCTCTGGCTGGTTAGCTCAATTGGTTAAGAGTGTTGTCCCGAAATGATAAGGTTGTAGGTTCAAACTCCAATCAGGCACATTCGGGAAGCAACCAATGAATGTACAACTGAGTGGGACAACAAATGAATGCTTCTCATCTCCCTCCCCTCTCTCTCTATTCCTCTATCTCTAAAAATAAAATATTAATCCCTGGCCTGATAGCATGGTTGGTTGGAGCACTGTTTCAGAGCACAGAGGTTTCTGGTTCAATTCCCGGGTCAGGGCACATACAGAAGCAGCTCAATGTCCCTATCTCTCTCCCCGCTGATTCTCTCTCCTAAAAGAAAAGAAACATGCATAGGCCTCAAATGAGCTTATAGATACAAAATAATAAACAACATGAATAATACGGGCATCAATTTGCCTAAACTTTATAGAAGATCGTTACTGGATTTCTCCTGCTTATACAGATTCTTTGTAGGCTGCATAATAGAAGCATTTTTATTTAAGTTACTTCTCTGAAATTTCCCCTTTGATCTATTAGTATAGATGGGGTGAGGGTGTGCAATATATTTCACATATAAACTGCTAGAAAACATCCCTACCTTCTAAAAGCTTCTCTTTGTTCACTGATAGCAAGTGTTCCAGAATGGAGTACATTGCTAAGTGTTTCCAGGGAAATTCATAAAAGATATGAGAAATCCAGAGCTCCCACTTAGATTGCTTTCCTGCTAAGAAAAATTGCCTGCACTCACAGTAAATGCACTTATGACCTGGAATAATTTGAAATTACTTATGATGCCATCACCACACACATAGATATATAATAATACTCAGGAAGTAATTTCTTTCATATAGTCAGGAACATTCCCTATAGTCTCCTCTACTTGTTGGCTACATAATTGATTTAAATTCCAACACAGAAGATGGGTCTTTGCAAAGGTGCTCCCAAACCCACTAAGACAGATAATAAAGACATGTTTTGACTAAATCTAAGGAACCATGAAGTGTGATAAGATTTGAAATAAGAGAAGGTACATTGAGTTTGTCTTTGACTTGTGAAACCAAAATCACAGCAGTAGAGCTGTTACCCAGAGTTTAATCAAAGTCTATTAAGAACAGATTATTATGTTGACAAACACTCCTTGTAGCAATATTTACTCACAAACATACTCACATTATTTTATAAACAATAAAGATTTGAGAAATATTGCCTTAAAGAAAAATTCAAAATAAATAGGATCCACACTCCAAATATGTATTGGAGACATGGCTGGCAAGAAGTAACCTAATACACTGCAAAGTTACCTACTCTAAAATTCTTCCTGATGGCTATAAAGTTTTATTATTAAATATAAAAGTAAAGACTTAGAATTTTTAAATTACAAGTTTAAATATAACACTGCCATTTTGTTATTGACCAAAATAAATAAATAAATAAATAAATAAATGTCTTTTGCTATAGGTTTCTAACATTCAATTTTAAGTTTCTTAGTTAATACAACCAAAGTGAAAATTTAAAAGTAATATTCCTTAAATGACATCAGAGGAGTGACTGTGTGAGAGATCCCTTTGGTCTTTCTCCTTGAAGTTTCAACATTTTGAATAGCTATAACTTGACAAAGGATTCTTTCCTCAGCACAAAACATGCCTAAGATTTCTGTGTACGGACATCTAAAACTGGGGAAGTAGGAACAAAAGGGAGAGGCAAGACTGTAAAAGTGCTTAAAGGAACCACAGATGCAGCCCTGAAACTGGGAGCTCATGGCAGGGCTCAGCCTAGAGGGGAGGAATCTGTTGTGGTTGGCATTCCCTTCAGCCATGAGGAGCAAAAAGCTTCAATGGGCATCCCTTTATCAGTGAGAAGTATGAGCTGCAGCTGAGACTACAGACTTTCAAAGGACATAGTATAGGGGTGTACCTGCAGTTGTTGGACAGTCAGCATTCCAGTCAGAGAAAAAAGCTGAGTCCTGCCACCCCATCAACTTACAGAGCTTGTCGCCCTCTGCAGGTGATGTTGGGTAATGGAGCACATTATCTGCAAACCTGAAAACTGGTACTACAGAATCTTTATCTCTGAGCAAGGGGTGCACTTTGAGACCAGTCTCAGGGTCAGGGTTCAAGGCTATCCCATGCAGGTAGGGGGTCACCATTACCTGGAGGGCAAAACAATAAAGAAGCTGGATGGTTCCCTCAGCCAACCCTATACACACACATTGTAGCTGCTCTCAGGGCAGATGCTGTGGAAAATAGCACTGGGATTTTACAGAGCTAGAAAAACTGTCATGAAGTGCCACTTACTGGTGAATAAGAGAAAAATCTCTTTGTGTTAATCTGTTAGATAAGTACCACTCATACATAAAAACACCTAGACAGAGAAGGAATCCATCAAATACCATCAATAAACAAGATAGCAAGATAAGAAGGCAACTCAGAAAGAAAATGAATACTATCCACAAAACATAGACACAGAACATGTAATATAAATAACAGAGAAGTCAAAATTGCAGTTTTAAAAGTACTCAAGATGCAAGAAAACACAGACAGGCAATTAAATGTTCTCAGAAGACAAATCAAAGAACAAAAGGAGTACTTTACCAAAATGACTGAAACTTTAAAGAAGAACCAAATGAATTCTGGAGAGGAAGAACTTAGCAAGCCTAGGAAATAAAGTGGACCAGTAGGAGGAAAAGATTAATAAATGATACAGATGTAAGAAAAGAGAGACTTGGGTATTAAAAAAATGAAAGAACTGTACACGAACTCTCTGACTCCATCAGAAAAAGCAACATTAGAATGTAAGTATACCAGAAGAAGAAGAGAAGGAGAAGGGAACGAAGAGCCAATTTCAATGTATAGTTAATGAGAACTTCCCAAACCTAAATAAGAAGCTAAATATGTGAGTCCAAGAAGGAAATAGAACACATAGTTATCTCAATCCAAATAGGTCTTCTTCAAGGCACATTGTATTAAAACTATAAAATAATAATTACAAAGAAAATTCTCAAGGTAGCCAGGGTAAAGAAGAAGGTAACCTATAAAAGAAAACCCATTTGATTACCATCAAACTTCTCAGCAAAAACTCTACAGGCTAGAAGATTGTGAAACCAAATAGTCCAATTACTGAAGGAGAGAATCACTAGCCAAGAATAATACATCCAGCAAAGTTACCCTTTAATATAAATGAGAAATAAAGACTTTTCCAGACATACAGAAGCTGAGGGAATTTATCACCAGAAAACCTCATTGCAGGAAATATTTGAGGACTATTCTATCTGAAACAAAAAACAAAAGGTCGCAAGAGTATGAGTAAGATCACCAACAAACTTAAAGCATAATAACAACAAAAACATAAGAGGGGAGGGGGTAAATATATGGATTTCCAAATGAGGATGAAGATCAGATACATTCAAATGACTAATGTATATATGAAACCTTATTTTTTATAAACCTAATGGTAACCACACATTAAAAAACCCAGAATTGAAACATTTAGCTTTTTTTAAACAAGGAAACAAGTATGAAATACAAATATGTGAATATTAAGCAACATACTACTAAAAAAAAAATGATTGAGGCAAAGAAGAAATAATAAAGATCAAGAAACATAAAGGAACAAATGAGAATGACAACATACAAAAACTTCTGGGATGCAATGAAAGCATCAATAAGAGGGAAGTTTATATTATTACAGGCCTATCTCAAGAAACAAAAGAAATCCCAAGTAAACAACCTCACATTGCATCTTAACAAGCTAGAAAAAGAAGAAAAGCAACCCAAAGTCAGCAGAAGAAGGGAAATAATAAAAGTTAAAGAATTGAATGTAATAGAGAACAAAAGACTATAATAATTAATACAATAAAGAGCTGGTTCTTTGAAAATATTATTAAAATTGACAAACCCTGGCTAGACTTGCGAAGAAAAGAAAAGGAAAAGACTCAAACAAAATCAGAAATAAAAGAGACATCACCACAGACATCATAGATACAGTGTTCCCTTGTCTATCACAAGGGTTAGGTTCCAGAACCCCCCGCGATAGGTAAAAATCTGCAAAGTGGCGACCTTATATTTATTTTATAATTTATATATATTTTAAGGCTTTATAAATCCTCCCCACACTTATAAACCTTGCCCACACTCTTATAAACACTTCCTATGGTCTTAAACACTTTCTATACTCTTAAACCTAAATAATTTTAACAACATTATAAAATTCTGTTTGGATACTCACCAGTAAATATACTACAGCTTGAATGATGATAATGATGATTTAATATTCTTTTAATATGTTTTAATTAATATTTTTATATTGTTTTTAAATTTTTAAGGCTAGAAAATATATCACTGCAAAAATAATTAAAATAATATATAAAAATACCTATATATTGCAAAATCCCATGATATAGTGAAAAATCCATGACACAAAATTAGATATATACAACTTAAAAATCTGCGATACAGTGAGACTGTGAAAAGTGAACCACAATATGGCAAGGGATGACCGTATACAAAGGATCATACGAGATTATTATAGAGAACTACATACCACTAAACTCAATAACCTAGAAAAAATATATGTTTATAGAAATATATAACCTTCCTAGACTCGATAATGAGGAAATTGAAGCAATCATCAAAAACCTCTCCAAAAATAGAAGTCCAGGACCAGATAGATGGCTTCGCTAGTGAATTCTACCAAACATTCAAAGATTTGACATCCATCCTTCACAAACTCTTCCAAAAAATTGAAGAAGAGAAAGTACCTCTTCAAACATTTTATTAGGCCAACATAACCCTGATACCAAAACCTGGGAAAGATAACACTTTTTTTTTTTAATTTTTTTTTAAATTTTATTCATTTTAGAGAGGAGACACAGAGTGAGAGAGAGAGAGAGAGAGAGAGAGAGAGAGAGACAAAGAGAGAAAGGGGGGAGGAGCTGGAAGCATCAACTCCCATATGTGCCTTGACCAGACCAGTATAGGGTTTTGAACTGGCGACCTCAGTGTTCCCAGGTCGACACTTTATCCACTGCGCCACCACAGGTCAGGCGAGAAAGATAACACTTTAAAAAAAAGCCAACCAACCAACAAAAAAACAAATACAGACCAATATCTCTGAACACAAAATAATCTGAAACAAAATACTATAAGAAATCAAATACAAGAATACATTAAAAATAATACATCACAATCAAGTGGGGTTCATTTGGCATGGTTCAACATACGCAAATCAATCAATGAAATATACCACATTAACAAAACAAAGGATTAAATACACACATGATCTTATCAATAGATGGAGAAAAAGCATTTGATAAAATACAACATTCATGTATGATTAAATACTCATTAAAATGGGTATGGTAGCAAAGTACCTCAACGTAATAAAGGCTATATGTGATAAACCCTCAGTTAATAACATACTCAATGGTAAAAAAACTGAAAGGTTTTCCTTTAAAATCAGGAACAAGATAATGACGCCCACTCTCATCACTTTTATTTAACATAGTTCTGGAAGTCCTGGCCAGAGCATCAGGCAAGAGAAACAAAAGGCATCCGAATTGAGAAGAAGAAAATGTGTCACTTTTTGCAACGACATGATTCTGTATATAGATAACTCCAAGACCTTCACCCAAAATCTATGAGAAACAATAAAGAAATGCAGTAAACTTTGGGGATAGAAATCAATGTACAAAAATTCACTGCTTTCTTATATACTAACAGTGAAACTAGGAAAAGAAATGAAAAACAATCCCACTTTGTTTTGCCATTGCTACTAAGAGAATGAAATATATAGAAATAAACTTAACAACGAATGTGAAGGACCTATATGCTGAAAACTACAAAGTATTATTAAAAGAGATTTAAAAAGACATATGGAAATGAAGAGATATTTCATGTTTGTGGATTGGAAGAATCAACATTGTTAAAATGGGCATATTACCCAGAGCAATATACAGATTTAATGCAATTCCTATCAAAATCCCAATGTCATTTTTGAAAGAAATAGAACAAAAAACACCAGATTTGTATGGAACCACAAAAGACCTAAAAAGCCAAAGCAATCCTGAGGGGGGATATAAAAACAGACACACTACCTGACTTTAATTTGAACACTACACTACAGAGCGACGATAATTAAAACAGCATGCTATTGGCAAAAAAACACACATAGAGACCAATGAAATTGAATTGAGAGCCAGAAATAAAACCATATGTGTATGAGCAAATAATTTTTGATGAAGGAGCCAAAAACACAAAATGGGGAAAAGAAAACCTCTTCAAATAAATGGTGCTGGGAAAATTGGGAAGTCCCATGCAAAATAATGGAATTAAATTACAGTTTGGATTAAAGAATAAGATAAAATCTGAAACAATAAGTTACATAAAGAAAAACATAGGCATTAAATTTATGGAGGTTGGTCATAAAGAACATTTTATGAATTTTACCCCAAAGGTAAAGGGAGTAATGGCAAAAAATAAATGAATGGGGCTATATCAAACTAAAAAGCTCTGCACAGCAAAGAAACTGACAACAAAACAAAAAAGGCAACCACTGAATGGTTGTTTCATGTACCCACATTGTAAACCTACCTTTGTCCTACAATTATGTAGATATAAGAAATATGCTCTCATCATATATTTTTGTTTCCTGAGTTATTTTTCTTTTTTTAAAATACACATTTAGAAAAACTCAAAACATCTTTGAAATCATGCCTTTATTTGCCATTTGGCTTTATTGGTTAGGAACAACTTTCTTAAATATTTTATTAAATCCTCTTTAATACAACACTCTCTTTTGGTGAGAGAGTTGCAATGCCCTCTATCGGGATTCTATGGCAGGCATGGTTTCAGATATTACCTGTATAGCTGTTACTCTCAAATTCTTACTGTCCTGTACAATCTCAGCCTCCTGAAGTTCATGCCAGAATTTCCTATTATTCAGTTGTATCAAATTTAACATTTTGTAATTAAGTTTATTTTCTCTTTCCTCCAGATGCCCATTACAAAAATTTTTAATTAAAAAAAAACACAACACCTGTTCTGTCACCAATGTTTCTCATTCTAGTTAATGAATCATGCGAAGATTTTGTTTTTTTCTCTTACACTGGTTTCCCTCAATCAAACGATATCCAGGTCCTCTCAGATCCATATTGGGGCTGCTCTCGCTGGTATACATCTGAGACACATAAATGATTCAGAGCTCCAGAATTTCTCATTTGGGCTATTGTAACCTCCTGACTAGTGTTTACTCCTTCACATCTTATCCATATCCTCTCAAATGTATCTTTGTAAACTACTTATGTTAATTTCTCTTTAAAATCTTTCCAGATTTCTCTCCCCTCACTCCTCACCCCCTGAGATTAAAACCCAAAGTTGTTGACATCCAAAGCTTTTCAGAGTTTGAGAACCAGTCTTTCCAGCCACACGTTGTGTCACTTCCTCTTGTGTACTCTATACTTTGATTATAACTTAAACGGAATAATAAAATCATACCACTAAATATTCTGAGTCACCTTCATTGTCTTGTACAAGCACCAATAGATACCAAGTTTCTCATAATTATTGTACATATTATATCCTATGATGATAGTTTGTCATTTAATTTTTAATCTTTTTTCCCCCCAAGGATAGAGAGAGAGAGAGTCAGAGAGAGGAATAGATAGGGACAGACAGGAATGAAGAGAGATGAGAAGCATCAATCATTAGTTTCTCATTGCCGTTGAGACACCTTAGTTGTTCATTGATTGCTTTCTCACATGTGCCTTGACCGCGGGCCTTCAACAGACCAAGCAACCTCTTGCGGGAACCAGCAACCTTGGGTCCAAGCTGACGATCTTTTGCTCAAGCCAGATGGGCTTGCGCTCAAGCTGGCGACCTCAGGGTCTTGGACCCAGGTCTTCAGCATCCCAGTCCGACTCTCTATTCACTGCGCCACCGCCTGGTTAGGCTAATTTTTAATCTTATTTCCAGAATTTTAACATATGCATGTAATACTAAATAGCTACATTTTTTTTCCTAAAGGTATTTAAGTCCATTTTTACTTTTTGGGTGAAATGACAAAGTATTATCTGGATAAAGTGGACTTAGAAATGGTTTTCATCAAAAGTAAGGGGAAATGATGGCCTTTTCCTTTATTCACATCCTTATGAACCTAAATTTCAGATTAACAAAATATTTTTTCCCCTAGATACCTAATCTATCCCCCAGTTACCTTCTAACAAAAGAAGCAGGACCTATTTGAAATTCTTGTATCTCTTCTCTGGTATACAATTATCTTTATGAAAATATGCAAGAAAAGGAAATAGAGAATAAAAGATAACCTATAAGAGACCAAATAATTCAACTGTATATAAATTAGTTCTCAAATTGCTATAGATCAAAAAACTTTGAGCCAAATATCCTACTGAAGATGAGAGAGTGCCAATACAATTATATTTTAATAATTAGAAATTCCCTCGAAGCAAGATTCTAAACATGATCATTGTGTAGAGAAAGCTAAGAACTGTATGGTTTTACACATAGGTGGGATATAAAACTGAGACCCACGGATATAGATAAAAGTGAAGTGATTATGGGGGGGGGAAGGGTGTAAAGAGGGACAAATAAAGGGTGATGGAAAATTATTTGACTTTGGATGATGGGTATACAATATAATCAACAGTTCAGATGCTATAGAAATGTTTACCTGCAACCTATGTACACTTATTGATCAATGTCACCTTGTTAAATTTAATTTTCTAAATAAAATAAAAAAGAATCTTTAGCTATAAAACATTACAGATATCATAAAAATTCAGAACAAATATTAGTTATTATAAAAATTCAGAACAAATATTTTTTAACTTAATATTTGATAAGCACAGTGGAAGTCAGTAAGATATTTTTAGAGTAGTTAACCATCATACCATTCCCAAGTTTCTTCAAGTGCTCTATAGAGCAGTTAACCAATAGCTATTACATAAGGATCCTATTAACATAGTGAAGTCAGAAGATTAATGCTAATACCTACATAATGGTTATATATAATGCTGGGCAGCATGAAGTACATTATTTCATTTGCAGTGTAATCAAATCTGATAATACATAACAGGGCTTTATTAAGGGATTTAATTAGTTTCTGGTAGTTAATGACACTAGTCTGATAATATGGCTATATATTTTATTTGTATTGTTCACATAATATGTATATATTATTGATTAATGCTCAAATAAAATTATAGATGTTAATGTTATTTTGACTAACATTTTCATTGAAACCAAATAAAAATAATGCATGCCACTTTATAAATTGAAAGAAACTGACTTCATTTTCATGGATATCAGTTTTCCCAAAGCACTAAGTTAGGCTATAATTTATGTTAAAGTTATGGTTTGGCTATATTGTCACAAATGACTATATAAGCATAAGTCAACAAAACTTGGGCCAAGTACTTGACCTCTCAGATACTATTTATTTATCCCAGATGTCAGTTACCCAAAATCTTTTAAGTATGGTCTTGAAATTTTTCACTACAGTCTTAAGAAAATTAGGCTGAACTGGCAAACAGACACCTGAAAAATAAAATTAAATTTTTTTAAATGCCCATGGCTGACTATTTTCATCTTTTCACATTTCTTTTTGAGCAAGGAGAGCTACTTGACTGATGATGCTATTTCAATACCGACATTGGGAGGTAATCATAAATGGTTTCAAAATTAGAAACAGGTGTGCTGGCATGGTTGAATGAGCAGAATGAAAAACAATTCCTTCCTACTGTCACTCTACATAATGAATTCTTTCATAGCTACTTTTGATGAACATTATGCTCAATCATATAGTAAATATAATTCCATCTGAACTGTCTATCTTGAAGGAGCCATATAATTGAGATCTTAATTCCTACACGTTGGAATAAAAGTTTACAGATTATTCTAATTTAATTTAAACTGGGTGTAAAAATTATTCATCCACTTTGATATTTCAAGTATATTAATTATGAAATAGTCAAACTAAGGTAATTATAAAAGCCATTAAAATGGTGATGCTGCCTAAATCACTGAGTGATAATGCTTTTACACTATGTGAAATTAAATGTTAAAGGGAACATGCATCAGACAACGTGAAATAATCTAAAAATAATTAAGTGATGAATTTAAAATGCATTGCTTAAGCCTGACTACATGTGAATGTTATATGTACATATAAGTAAATGCTATGCTTGTGAAATAAAATGTTCCTCTCCCTAACAGCACTGCTTCTGTTACTTATAAATTATGTAAAGTGCTCTGATTTACCATGGTGACTGTGGGTGTAGGGTATGTAGTAAGAGAAATTCCGCTGTTGACATATTTCTTCATAATCAGATACAAAGTTTATAATTTTTTCCACCTCCAATGAAAAGCTCATGTACTATTTAGGAAGTCATTAATTTTTAGAAGTTCTTTACTCTTAACTTCTCAAAAATATACTCAAGTAAAAACATTAATGTTCTTAGAACACTACCTGCATTTGTAGAGTGATGGTATTATCTTCCTTAAGATACTTGGATTATATTACTTTATTACTCCATGATAAATTTTGGTAGAATCAGTATAACTAAGTTTCTCTTTTGATTCTGAGTCTGCTTCTTTCTCGGCATAGTTGCCCAGAAAGATTTCATCTGTGTTTATGTCTTCATCTACCTCGTCTGCACGAAAGACCTCTAAATCTAAATCCGCAATTAAGACCTAGTCTCAGCTACACATTTTCAGCTACCTACTGGACATAAATACCTACATACCCGATAGGTGCTTCTCATTCAGTCTGCCAAATTGTACTTTATCTTCTTATGTTCTCACCTCTCCAACCATAATTCACTCTGCCCCTTGAATTCTTGATTTTAATTAATGATCCCTTCATCTATATAGTCTCCTGAGCTAGATAACTGTCATGTTCAATGGGCAACCTTTTCATGGTCTCATCATCTGTACAACCCACGAGAAACTCTTATACAATCAATTTTATTGATTGAGTTAAAAAATGTTTGTTTATTTTTAAAGAATTTTATTTTTTTAAAAATTCATTTTAGAGTGGAGAGAGAGAAGAAAGGGGGAGGAGCAGGAAGCATCAACTCCCATATGTGCCCTGAGCAGGCAAGCCCAGGATTTTGAACTAGTGACGTCAGGATTCCAGGTCGACCCTTGATCCACTGTGCCACCATAGGTCAGACCTAAAAAAAATGTTCCTTTTGAATGTCTTTTATTCACTAGGCTAGTGGTTCTCAAAGATTTTGAAGTCGGTGCATTTAAAATCCTATAATTGTAGGTGTACTATATACAAATTTCTGAGAAATATGTTATAATAATTAAGTCAAATATTAAAGAAAAAATATAAAGTCCAAGTGTGCTTTTCTGGTAATTAAACAAAATAAATACAACAAAATTAAATTTTTCTGACATTAAAAAATGTTTTTATGTTACATTTTTGAGTTATTCTTTTTAAAATTCGTAAAAAAGATGAGTTAAAAAATGAAAAACAACATAAATGTTATCTTTTTTATATATAGATACATTCTTAGTAAGATTTAGTAAATTTGGCAGATCCCAGTGCAAACGTGTTTTTTTCATTCTTGTGTTTATGAGAAACATGAGCCTGATATATCCTAGCGATTTCTTCAATGTTTGAGCATATATTTGAAAGGCAAACTCTCATTTCCTCGTCAATATATTGAAGAATTCCTCTCTTTTTATTCTTAATTGTATTGAGGGTAGAAAACCCTAATTCACATAAATAGGATGTTGAAAATTGTAGTAAAATGTTCAAAGCTTTTTTAGATACTTCCTCATATTCTTCTTTTATTGAAATTCAAAAGGCTTCAAGAGACAATTCCTTATGTTTAATCATCAATCCAGAACCCCCATCATACATATCATCTTAACTTTACAGCAAACAAAGGATAGAAGAAACTTGCCTCCAGTCTTTCCCAGGAACATGGGGGGTAGTGTAAATAATCCAGCACCACAGTTTAACAGCCTTTTGCAACCTAATCAGGCAAGTGAGGTGGGGGTTAGGGAGGCTGTCAGTTTACAGCCAATTCCCCACACCTCTGTCCCCAAAAATCTAAACTCCAAAAACCCTGTTGGTTTTTTGGTCCCCAACACGCACATATTTCTCTGGAATACCAGGGGGCGCACATGGAAATCTCCTAGGGCGCACCAATGCACCCTGGCGCACACTTTGAGAACCACTGCACTAGGCTAAATAAACCAGATTAAATAAACAGGATCTCTGCCCTCAAGGGACCTAGAGGCATGCAATGGGAGACAGACTTGGTGAGAAGAAGAAATAAAAAATATAATTTTAAGTTCAGAGAATGATAACCATTAATACTGAAATAAAATAGGGGGATGTATAAAGGTGATTTGAGATGGATATCCAAGAGGGAAGGTCTTCCTGAAAAATATGCATAAGGCAAGTGGCCAAAAATGGAATGATTAGAAAAAGGCAGTCATGTAAAGATTTAGGAGTGTGTGTGTGTGTGTGTGTGTGTGTGTGTGAATATACAGAAATCTATTCTACATTTGATTTGAAGTATTCTTCAAATCCAAAGTTCTCTGACTATGATCCCTAGGTTTGGTAAAATGTCATGGAAGCATTCACATAGCGCAGACTAAAACTGGTCTTAAAACAAACTGCAACAGCATGTATTTTTGCTGGTACATTGAATATTCTCGATTCCCCCTTTATAGATCCAATCTCTAACCTTGTGTCCTAGGAGTATATAACCACTGTGAACCTAATGCAGCTAAACTCACTTGCTCTCTGGCTGCTAAGTTTTCGTCAACAGGAAACCCTGATGGGAGTACAGAGGTGGAGAGTACTTGGGGTATTGGACCCCAGGACCCTTCCCGGACATGCTACAGTCTAGCAGTCTAGCAGCAGCTGACTTCCTCCACTGAAGAACCTGCATCCATCAGACAGCCCCGCTCTCCAGGCTTCCATTTCTATTTAGTTCAGCCAACAGTGCCCCTTCGTTGCTCCGACACCTTCTCTCACTTGCTTGTCTTACTGTGCTTCTAGGTCCATCTCACACTGCTATAAATGTCCCTTTATTCTATGCTCTTCACTTACCCTTTGGAGTGTTACCTGTTGCCTGCAGAGACCCAAAATAACAGTGTTGTTCACTATTGAGCCAACCAGTGAACATTGAGCACACTTCTTAATCTAAGTTTTATTCCTTTAGTATGAAAACTTTTCTCTGTGTTGTTTGTATCCTAAGCCACGATTCTTGGGTTTTTTGTTCTTTACTGAATTCTCTAACACAAAAATAAAACCCTTGACATATTTTTCATATCACCAAAGTGATCAGGTGCTCCATCAGATCCACATTTCCCCTGGACCTCTCTCTCCAGGAACTCTTCATCCTCTTGCTCCCTCCTGGCAAGATCATTCTACAGGCCTTCCACACCGTGTCATCCACACCGCCTTCCACTTGCTTCTGTTTTTAGCCTCCTCTTCATGGACTCAGTGACTTCTCCCTTGGTTTATGTTATTGTTCCAGTGGACAATATTCTCCAATTATTTTCTGAGAAAGACTCAATGGAAGATATATGCCAGATAATTATTTTAAATTATTTTTACTTTTATACTTGATAGATCGTTTGTATGAATTTAGAATATTCTTTAGAATTTTGCAGGTTTTGCTCTCACGAATTTTTAGTGTCAAAGGCAGTGGTTGCTGAATGATGTCCTCTGGCTTTCTGACATTTTATATTGGAAAACTTTTCTCCTCCTGTCCTGCAATGCTTTTCTTTTTATTGCATGTATTCCTGGAACTTTGTTGATAATGCGATTGACACTGGTCTTGTTTGCATTACTGTCCTAATAACTTTATGGGCTCTTTCATTCTGGAAATGCATATTCTTCAGTTCTGAAAAATGTTTTTGTTTTAAAAAATAAATTATTCCTGACCAGGCAGGGGTGCAGTGGATAGAGCTTCAGACTGGGATGCAGAGGGTGCAGGTTCAAAACCCTGACGTTGCCAGTTTGAGCATGGGGTCGCTAGCTTGAACGTGGGATCATACACACAACCCCATGGTTGCTGGCTTGAAGCTCAAAGTCATTGGCTTGAGCAAGGGGTCACGCACTCTTCTATAGCCTCCTGGTCAAGGCACATATGAGAAAGCAATCAATGAACAACTAAGGTGCCACAATGAAGAATTGATGCTTCTCATCTCTCTCTCCCTTCCTGTCTGTCTGTCCCTCTCTTTGTCTCTCTCTTAGTCTCTGTCACCAAAAATATGTTGGCCCTCCAAGATTGATCCACTTTTCCTTTTACTTTTCTATTTTGTTTTTCATTCTTTGTCTAATTTTTGAAGCTTCTGAGTAATTTTCCAAATGATATTCCAATCTTTACAAATATTTGACAATGATATATATTTTTTATATTCTAAGAGTTTCATTTTTTTACTGTTCTTTTTAAAGCTTCATTTATTTTCTTTTTTTAGTGAGAGAGAGACAGAGACAGGAAAAGAGAGAGTTGAGAAGCATCAATTTGTAGGTGTGGTACTTTAGGTGTTCATTGATTGCTTTTCATATGTACCTAGACCAAGAGGTTCCTGCCAAGTCAGTGACCCTCTGCTCAAACCAGAGACCTTGAGTTTCAAGCCAGTGACCATAGGATCATGTCAATGATACTGTGCTCAAGCCAGTAACCCCATACTCAAGCCAGATGAGCCTGCATTCAAGCCAGCCACCTCAGGGTTTCTAACCTTGGCCCTCCATGTGTGCTCTATCGGCTGCACCACTGCCTCGTCAGGCAGAGCTTCACTTCTTATTTCAAGGAAATACCTTTAAAAAAATATCTCTGAGGATATAGACTATGTCTTGCTTTTAATTATTTTTCTGCTCTTTCATTTGCCTCTGATACTGAACACCAAGATCCGTAGTTCTTCAGCTCTCTGGTTCCTCAATTTTCGAGAGCAGAATTCTAGTTTCCTGAATGAGAGAAATACCTCAGCCGTCATTCTTGGAGCAAAAAAAGTGAGAAAGGCCTACAGCAGACATCTGTTGCCTTCAGTTTGAAAATCAGTTGATTATCAGTATATTGTTCCTGCTGTTACACCTAATATCCATCTTGCCTGTTTCTCTACAGAACAAACCTCTCACTGCCCACTTGGGTGAGATGCAGAAAATCCCCCCTTGTAATAAAGAATTGAGGAGAGGACCTGGGCTCTGATAACTTCGTAGGTACACTGAACCACTTCTCTTCTTTTCATATTCATACACCTCCACTTTCTGTCATACCTCGTGCTTTGGTTATCAGACTTTTCACAGTCCACAGGAATTGAGTTTCTTATTGGTATCTTGCTATAGCCACTTAGAGGTCAGGTTTCCATATTCCAAAAATGAGATAGAATCTCATCCTTCCCCAAGTCCTCCTCATTCTGTGTTTCTTTGTACATTTAAACTTTTTATATTCATTTGCTGTCATTTTAGTGGATGGTTTGGAAGGAGGTAGAGGTAAAGGAAAAGATTTAATATTCCATATCAAAACGTGTATACTTTAAAAGTTTATTATTCAATTACAGGTGGGAAAACTTTGTGAAGCAATGCAATATGTTTAGGTTTTAGATAGCTACGTTAGTGTATCTTTTATCTCAGATTCTTGCATTTAAAATGTTTTTAATATATAATATGGCAAACAATCTGAAAGTTCTGTGTGATAGAAAAAGAAATGTTTAACATGTAAACAGAAAGATCATGCTGTTTCTATCATAATGGCAATGCAAGACATTAACATTTACAATTTATACATTTCAAAACTGATTAAAAGTTGTAAAATACAACTCATGTAAGCTTACCTTATTTTCTTTGTGAAAGAACTATTAAAAAGTTAAATCATGGTTATTTTCTAGATATAAAACAAAGCATGTGAAAAAGCAAAGCAAAGTGTGCTAAAGAATAGCACTATGAACATAGTTCACATCTAACGGAATAACCACATCCAAAGAAGATGAGTTGTTGTTGTTTGTTTGTTTTTCTTAATCGTTTTACCCACCCCTCAGCTCTCTCCTTCCTTCTTCTCCTTCATGAGTCTGTTTTCTGTATCTATGAGTCTGTTTCTATTTTGTTTAGTAGTTTATTTTGTTCATTAGATTCCACATCTAAGTGAAGTCATATTGTACTTTTCTTTCTCTGACTGGCTTATTTCACTTAGCATAATACTCTCTAGGTCCACCCATGCTGTTTCAAAAAGTAAGATTTCCTTTTGTTTTACCACCTATGTAAATGTACCATACTGTTTTTATCCACTCATCTATTGATGGGCACTTGGGCTGCTTCCAAGTCTTGGCTATGATAAATAACAGTGCAATGAACATATATGTTTTCAAATTAGTGTTTAGGGTTTCTTCAAAAATATACCCAGAAGTGGAATTACTGGGTTATAAGGCAGTTCCATTTTTATAATTTTTAAGTAACTCTATTCTGCTTTCAACTCATTGACACATAAAATAATATGGTGATTTCCAGAAGGAAAGGGGGATAGGCCTGACCAGGCAGTGGCGCAGTGGATAGAGCGTTAGACTGGGACAACGAGGACCCAAGTTCAAAACCCCAAAGTCACCAGCTTGAGCTCAGGTTCATCTGGTTTGAGTGAGGCTCACCAACTTGAGCCCAAGGTCGCTGGCTTGAGCAAGGGGTCACTTGGTCTGTTGTAGCATCGCAACACATATGAGAAAGCAGTCAATGTACAAGTAAGGTGCTGCAATGAAAAATTGATGCTTCTCATCTCTCTCCCTTCCTGTCTGTCTGTCCCTCTCTCTAACTCTGTCTCTGTCACCAAAAGAAAAAAAAAACAACACAAAAGTGGGGGGGGGTAAGAGGAGGTAGAAGAGAATAAAGGAATAAAGGAGGGAAAATGGTGATAGAAAGAAATTTGATTTGGAATGGTAAACATACACCTGAAATTTATAATTTTATTAACCAATGTCACCTCAATAAATTCAATTTAATTTAAAAAGAAAAGATTTTTTTTAATTTATTTATTTTTTTTAATGAAAACATCTCCAGGTTATCTTAACATTCAATTGTGTTGCATACCTGTCACCAAAAGTCAAATTGTCCTCTGTTTCCTTCTATCTGGTTTTCCCTGTGTCCCTCCCCTCCTCCCTATCCCACCCTTCCCTCCCTCCCCCCACCCCATAACCACCACTCTCTTGTCCATGTCTCATAGTCTCACTTTTATATATATATATATATATATATATATATATATATATATATATATATATATATATATTATTATTAATTCTAATGGGGTGACACCAATAAATCAGGGTACATATGTACAATGAAAACATCTCCAGGTTATCTTATCATTCAATTGTGTTGCATACCCATCACCAAAAGTCAAATTGTCCTCTGTCACCTTCGATCTGATTTTCCCTGTGTCCCTCCCCTCCTCCCTATCCCACTCTTCCCTCCCTCCCCCCATCCCATAACCACCACTCTCTTGTCCATATCTCATATTCTCACTTTTATGTCCCACCTATGTATGGAATCATGCTGTTCTCAGTTTTTCTTTTTTTCTGATTTACTTATTTCACTCCGTATAATGTTATCTAGGTACATCCATTTTGTTATAAATGATCCGATGTCATCGTTTCTTATGGCTGAGTAGTATTCCATAGTATATATGTACCATAGCTTTTTAATCCACTCGTCTTCTCATGGACACTTGGGCTGGTTCCAGATCTTCGCTATTGTGAACAATGCTGCCAGGAACATGGGGGCGCATTTCTTCTTTTCGAACAGTGCTAAGGTGTTCTTAGGGTATATTCCTATAAGTGGGATAGCTGGGTCAAAAGGCAGCTCGATTTTTAATTTTTTGAGGAATCTCCAAACTGTTTTCCATAGTGGCTGCACCAGTCTGCATTCCCACCAGCAGTGCAGAAGGGTTCCCTTTTCTCCACAACCTCGCCAGCACTTATTCTTGATGAATAGAATGGTGCAACTAGAACAAATGTCTATGGAAGGCTTGCCACAGGATTTTGCCCTAAGTCCTATGCCATTCAGAATTTAAATTGAGACATATAAGTACATTCATAGAATACTGAACAATTTAGGTGATAACAAGAAACAGGGTATGAAGGAGGGAGAAGACTAAGCAAAATGCAAAGTTAATAGCAAGAGGATTTGAATAATTTCCTTACAAACTGACCCCGAGGTCGCCAGCTTGAGCGCAGGCTCATTTGGCTTGAGCAAAAGCTCACCAGCTTGGACCCACGGTCGCTGGCTTGAGCACGGGCTTACTGGTTCTGCTGAAGGCCTGTGGTGAAGGCACATATGAGAAAGCAATCAATGAACAACTAAGGTGTCGCACTGAAAAACTGATGATTAATGCTTCTCATCTCTCTCCGTTCCTATCTATCTGTCCCTATCTATCCCTCTCTTTGACGCTCTCTCTGTCCCTATTTAAAAAAAAAAAGGTTGATATTTTATATGATAAATTTAAAAAGTATAGTCTTATACCTAATGTTTAAAATTAACCTGTTTACTGTATGCCAAGAATTGTGCTAATGGACCATCCTATTTATCTTAATCTATACATCATACCAATGAACTAGATGTTATTAAGCTCAATTTATAGATTAAAAAAATATAGGCACAGAGGCTGAGAAGTGATTTATACAAGTTCACACACCTTTAAATACACTGAGCTCTAAACCGAGGAAGTTGGACCCCAGAGTTTGCAGCTTCGTCCATGTGCTCTGCTGAGCAAGGCAAGCAAAGCGTCCTGGGGACCACACTATAACCCTCATAAACCCTACCTGTCCAGGTAGGAAAAACAAGGTTGCTGAAAAGGCTCAAAATTTTATAATCAAATTAAAGGATCCGGAAGTTCTTAACTAAAGGAAACAAAAAATAATATACATTTGTTTGTACATTATCTTGAGTAGGCGTCCTTTGACCAACACTGTTGAGAACTCCTTTACAGGTGGCTAGAATAGCTGGAAGGTAATTAGGGTACAAATGAGGAAGGCTAGCTATATTGTTTTAATATCCAAGCTTATTTATTTTAATGTAAAACTGTGTGACAACAGGATTGAGAAATTTTCACGTAAAAGTACCCTTTGTATGTTTTCTTAATAAAAATTACCATAACGGATGCCAAAAATGAAGATCTTTTCGGCATACAAAGGACTAAATAGATCTACTTTAGATATATTTTCAGATGTTTATAAGCAAAATATCAAACTTAGTTTTAATCTTTTAAAATTTGCTAACTTCCGTAACTACAGCTTCACATACAGAGATCATCCAATTATTATTAAGGATAAGCAGTTTTATTCTAAAACTGCCATCAAAATAAAATTAAGGAAAGTGAAATAATGAAACCACCCAGGGTATTTCTCTGTGAAGTCAGCATCATCTTCACAGCTTCCCTTTGGTGGGATTTGCTGTTTGCTTCAACCCAGGTACTGGGCAGGAAGCTGGATTCGCTGATAAGCAATTTTATCATTTCAGTACAAAATTAACAAGGTGATTAACATTTTTAATTTCCAGAAACCTAAATTATGCCAATGAACTACAACTTTCCTTTTCCTCTGCCTTTTGTGAGCTTTCACCAAGGGTGTGATGGGGTCCCGCCCTACATGTAAACCCCTGAACAGGGTGTAAGAACACTCTGATTCTGGTCAGTGGCTCATCCACCATTGGAATAAAATGCTGAGCCTAGCCCTCCACTCTGTGTGTGTGTGTGTGTGTGTGTGTGTGTGTGTGTGTGTGTGCGTGCACGCCCGCGTGTGTTTGTGTCCTGGTGCATTTGGAGTTAACAAAGGGGCACTGCTCTCTCTGCCCTGCATCTAAATAGGGTTATATTATTTTTTGTAAAGTTTTTTTAAGTACTATAGAGTAAAATGTTTTATAGGTAGAGTATTTATCACCATGGCCACCAAGAAAAGGAGAAAAAAAAACCCAATATGATCATCTTAAATTCAATAAAGTCTAATATAAAGTGAAGACCTCATTCTAAGACAGGTGCCTTTGGAGAGTTGCTTACTGTGGCTGCCTTTTCCCTACTGGGCTCTCATTCCATCCCCTGCTTTAAAGAGTCTCATGAGCCATGGGCTTTTGGGATGCTTAATCTTGGGCATCCTTCATTTTAAATGACTACTTAACTAATTAATTAATTTTTTGCCTAATAAATGTTCTATAATTCTAACAGAGAGACTCTGGTCCTATTTACAAATAAAACATATCTCTGTTCCGGCCAAACATAAAAGATGTGCTTACCTATTTGGGGACTCAGAGTGTACCTTCTCTAGGACCTTGCTAGGATAATAGGCCACTCAGTTCAATATGAACACTAATAGACAAATGTCAAGAGAGGGAAAATTCATAATTTTGCTCAATTGTTTCCCTTCCACATTTTGTACCAGGCAAGCCTGTTGGTTTCAAGTAGCTCACAGAAATCACATGAAAAGTTAAGATTTTAAATATGAATTAAATCTTTAGTGGCTGGTTAAGGACAAAGTTTGTGATTCAGCTTCAGTTTGATTTATATTCATATATCCTTACTTATATATTCATATATTCTTCACATTCTTACTAATATATGTATTATTTCCAATATAGCAAGTATCCTCTCAAGGGCGAAACTAAATATTCTTCCATGCTAAAATATAGAAAAGAGTCAAATTTAAATAGCTTTCTAATTCCTGTGCCTTTAACATTTTCTATTCTACTACAGAAATGTGTAGAAGAGATAGTATCTGTGCATTTGTATAAGTTGGAATGGGTAAAACATCTAAAGACTATCTCATTTCTCATCCTAATTATATTTTCAAAGGATTAGCAAATCTTTAATTTTTAAAGCAAAAATGTTGGAAAGTATGTTTAGGTGATAAAAGACTCTGTAAATACTAGGTAAATCAAAGTCTTGATACACTTTAGGGGGCAAACTCAACTGCCTTTAGGGGCCAGGCAAGGTATATGAATGAGTGAAGAGATCCAGCTACAGGACAATGGGAAGTTGTGGGAACTGGTAAAATGAAGGGCATAAGCCCCATTGAAAAGCTTTCAAATGCAGTTTACAGCAATATTCAAACAAAATATTCCTGCAGTCTACTACCCATTTGTCACCCTGACTATATCCTTTTTTCCCCTACCATATACTTTTGATATTCCTGAGTTTAATGTACTAAGAAGTGAATGATTCACTTTTATTTTTATTTCTTTTCTGAATACTAGAACAGTGCTTTTCTGGCTTCCTGAAGCAAGTCATGTGTTATATAGTGTAGGGATATGCTGAACTCTTCTAGGAAATACTCATAAGATCTAATGAGTGTGATTCATCTTTGCTTTGGACCCTGTGGCCGCAGCTGTAGTCCAGCCCCAGCTGTATTCTCTGGGCTTCATGGCTCTTGAGTTACTTGGTACAGAAGCACCCACTACATTTATTTCATGTCTGAGGTTCCAAGAACACGAGGCCCTGACATGTCACAAAAGACTGAGACTGAGAGGTTTGCTGAGTTCATCCTAAGATACATACAAGTTTGCAGAACCTGCCTTACTGGATGCCTCCATATTTAATAGATCACATCAAATTTTCTACAGTGTTTTATATTTAGAATATAGCATTAAGGTAAACCAAGAGAAATGACAGTTGCACACACACACGTTAATTTTAGTTTTGATTTTAGAACAGAATATACACATTTAAAGCTTGGTCAGCAACTTACAGCTAAATGAATAGACAGTACATTTTAAGTAGCAGCTCATTAATAACTGGGTTTCTACTCATCATTAGAAAGCACTTAACAGTAGTCTAATTACAGATGGCCTCAATTAGAGATAGGCACAGGTTATGTATGCAGAAATCACCAGTTTCTGTAAGTCTTTTTCTCTAAAACTCCTACTGAAAAATTAAATTTATGTAATATCCCCATCTTATACTTAATGTTCATTACAACTAAGCAAAATATTTAGGATTTTTTTAAAAAAGATTTTTCTGGTGTGGGGTATAGAGGTACTTTACATAAAATATCATTTTGTCAGTAGCATCATAATAGAGTATAGTATTCATGAAAGAGCAAAGCATATGTCAATAGGTGACAAAAGAACTAATATTTTCCATATTTTTAAATTCCAGCATTTGTACTGTCCACATTTATCATTGGCTTCTGATGACTTCCATTTCTTCATATTTTGATATAAAACTTCATTTTATGTGTTATCTATACCACATACACTATGTAGGAGAGCGAGACTATACCAGTCTCCTGATGATAAAACTCATGCAATTAAAAAACATGTATAGAAACATTGACACTACCTCAAATTTTTAAATAAAACTCAAGTATATTATATGTTTTTTCCATTTAAAAATTGTTGAATGTAGTTATATATTTTGCATTTATAGATATACTAAATGCTAAGCCTTCAATTGTTCTGTTGGTAATTTTTTCTTAATTTTTAAATTTTATTTAGAAAATTAACTTTAACAGGGTGACATTGATCAATAAGAGTACATAGGTTTCAGGGAAACATTTTCATAGTATTTGAACTGTTGATTATGTTGTATACCCATCACTCAAAGTCAAATCATGCACATAAAGTCATATACTCAATTCTTCAAAAAATTGAAAGGAAAAACTGAAGTTAGCCGAAGTAATGGATTGAATTTGTGAACAGTAGGGAACCAGCACTTGATGATATGGAAGATTTTTCCAAGAAAGCTTTGGAAACGGTGTGGCTGGAAATACTATACTAACTAAAGAGATTAGGTGTGTGATTTAATAGGTCCAATCAACCATCTCAGCAGAGGCTAGTGACAGAGGTTATCCAGAAAGGATGAGTGGAAAATTCTCCTGTCAAACACTACAGATTACCTCATCCTCTACAGATCGCTGAGAGTTTTGTACCAGTTGAAAAACACAAGCCTGAACTGATGGAGACAGGGGATGGAATGAAAGAAAAATGACTCCTGCAGCAACCTAAAAATGCAAAGAGGGCAGAGCTGACTGGGGCCATCTGCCTAGAGCTGACTAGATGTCCTTGGACTGAGAAGGCCCAGGCAAGTCAAGAGGGAGAGGTTGCTGCTCAGGTGGGCCGGGAGGACACAGTTGGGGCCATGGATAATTATTCTCACACCTTGAAATCTAATGAAATTTATCTTTCTGGGTTTTGGAGGTGCTTTTTAAAAATACCATTTCTCTCTTTTAGAAAGGTTTTCTGTGCCTGTTTCATCATTGTTATTTTGGAAGTATGTAACTTGTATTCTGGGCTTCACAGGTCCACAGATGGGAAGGAATTTTGCATCAGGATGGACCATACTCAGTCTAACCTATATCGAAATTAGCTTATTTAGAAGATAAAATTTGAAACTTTTTGAGATGATCATACTTAGGTGAGGTTTTGGATACAGAGTTGATGTTAGAATGGGTCAGGACTTCCAATGAAGTTGGGATGGGTAAACATATTTTGCAAGTGGGGAAGACATGAATTTGGCAAAGACAGCAGAAGGTTCACTGTAATGGGCTAGACTGTGTCTCCCCAAAACAAATGGTGAAGCCCTAACCCCTGTTACCTGAAAATTCGGGTGGGCCTAGTCCATATGACTGGTGTTCTCATAAGAAGAGACACAGACACAGATTAGTGGCATTTTGTGATGGCAGACCTAGGAAACAGATACAGTCCAGTAGAGTGAACATGGCTTTTCTTTATGGCTTTTCAGCATTCATCTCCCCCCTACTCTCTTAGTAACAGTACCTGGTTTTCCTCTCCCACTCCTATTCCATGTGCTTTGCAGAGCTGACTATACCTAAAACTGAGCATGCAATCTATGCATTCCCTGTGCTTCTGGCCTCAGCAGTTGCTTCAGGGATGAATGTGTAAACCGGTCATAGTCAATGGGAAGATAGAAACTGGAGCTGCTGCAGCCATATTGCTACCATGAGGGACAACCTATCTGAGAATAGCAACAACAAAGATGAGGCAGAGTCAAAAATTTCTGAGAAAGATCCTGTTTAACTACAAGACAATGAACCACACATAAAGCTGACCCTATGGCTAGACTTTCTAGTTACCTGAGCTTGTAACTTACTTCCCTTTGCTTAAACCATTTTGATGACATTTCTGATACTTTAAGAGGTTTTTGTGTGTTATATTTCCCATTCCCTGGCACTGTTCATCATCAGTTGCTTTCAATAGTTGCTGATCGCCAGATAACTCTCTCCTGGGTCACTTCTAAATTTAAAATAAAAATGAAGTTAAGCTTCTGGTCTGGTGTTTCACCAATCACCTAATGAATAAAGTGCTTTGAAAATTTTTAATTCAAGTTGCCTGAGAAATAAAAACAATTAACTAGGTTTCCTTATCTCTACACATGTGCCCACTGGATACTTTGATATCTAGTACTAAGTCTTGCAGATTACAGATGGCAACACAGAGGCTTGTAGTCAGTTGTATCTTAGTGGTCTGAGGGAGCAGACAAATGTTCCTTAATTTTTTCCTGGATAAATTCCATATTTGAATGTGTCTCATCATATACAGTATACGGATTTAGATTAGGTTGAATATACCCTTAATATTTCTGCCACTGAAGTAAAGTATTTTATGTTTTATAATATATCCATAATAATCAAGTTAATTATAACAATAAACTAATCCTTACATATTCATGTTTCCACACAATTTATGTTTCCAAGCTTTCTGGAAAACAGCCCTAAAACAATTTAAAATCTCAATCCTAAATTTATCATGCATTGTTTATTATATATGCATTTTTTGGTAATCTATGAAGTGCTGGTTTGAAATTACTATAGAGTCAATATAATATATTAATTTTCCTCGATTTAAGCAAAAACAAAGTATTGTATTCTGATTCTATTTCTATTTCTACTTTGTCAGTAGCATTTTATAAAATTTTTGTTGGTTCAAAAATAAAAGGAAAAAAATGCAATTTTCCTATTTCTCCTAATGGTGAAAATGCATGTTGATTGAGAAACAGAGAAAGAAAAACACAACCTCATGGATGAGAGTATACTATTTTATAGTCTTTACCAGGTGCCCATTGCATAATTCTATAAGTTAGAAAATATTTGGAAATTCTTTTAGAGTTAGACCATGAATTATAAAATACAGGTTCTCTGCTGATCATACATAGTATTACCATTTTTATTCTTATGTTTTAAATAAAATTATCCAAGATTATCATACACTTTACCTATCATTAGAATAGACGAATAGACATCATTTTTGGCCAAAAATTATGCAGTTATAAAGTTTATCTGAATACTTACATTATGCATGCATGCTTATAACTGTTTATAAAATATGATTGTATAATGATATATAATTTAATGTTGCTATTAAGACCTCAGTTTTGGGGTGACATGTTCACATTAACATAAAATTTAGCCTTCTAAACCAAAAGTAATATTTTAAAAACATAAATGTGTACCCCAGCAATGATTCCAAGCCTTCCTTTTTCTTTTAAATAATATTGATAGATGCTCTCTAGTTATGTGGACATTCTGTATTTACATATATGTACACCTTTGGATACATAACTTTAAATAGCTCTATTTTGTGGATAACACACAGACATAATAGGTTCATGCATATATTTATGAATAGAGATAAGAAAGACAAGTCATTTATTTGCTGAATACAGATACAGCACACATAGTTTAAAAGGAAAGCTACACCCAGTTTACCACAGCTCAGCCTTTCTCTTGTTTGTATCACTTTAAAATATCTTTTCCTCAAGGAACAGTACCCTAGATACACATTATCTGCTTATGGTCAATGGCCCTGCAAATCATCCAAAAGCACATAGTTGCCATTGCCTTTAAACATGGGTTTAGAAAATGAGACCTTAAAATTCGGTAAGCACTGAATAAAGGCATGATGGCCGCCATTAAGGAACAATATACACACGTGTATATTAATGTTCCAGTGTGTTTGCATTTAGGGCAGGACTTCCTCCACAGCGTGCAGCAGCACTTGTATCAAGCTGCTCTATTCAGCCTGCTGCTATGACAACTATCCAGGGGCAAATGTCAGGTCAGCTCCCAGCATCTGTGTCTCATTATCATTGCTTCGTTAGAAACCTAAAAGCTGCTGCCTTTTTCACACTGAACAGTGAAATGCACCAGGGTCCAAAGAACAAAATGTCAAGACATTCTTTATCCTCTCCCTACCCTTGGTTCCTATCACATTGTATTTGTGATTGTTCCTATTGGATGTTACAATTGTGTTTACTAGGCTGTCAGAAAACATTTCAAATTGCAGTATTAATTCTGGTGATGACTGCTCTGTTTGGCCACATTTTGCTACTGTCTGGAAGCATTCCTACAGTGTTAGCAGGCATGTCATTAAAAGAGTCTTTTCTTCCCTAAACTGAACTTTTTGCCATGCTACATCAAGCCACATAGGGATATTTATTAAGTGTTTACCCTAATCCCAGTATATAAATAGGTATCTTTGGGGGTTCTAAGAGGTGATAAGTTTTAATCCTACAGAGTGATACAAAATTGTGGAGCTAATATTCAAAGACACCTGGAGGCCATTATAATGTTAGGTGGGATTTACAGTGAAAGCCTAAAATACACTGTGCTGATAGGTGTTGCTACATGGAGAACTAGGAAAAAGAATTTGTTTTGTAGGCTCAGATTTGATTGAGGAGGTGCTTCTTAAAGCAGGTGTAGTTTAAGATTGGTATACAAATAAACACAGAAGTAGAAGTGGAGCCCACAAAAGGCCTGGGCAAAGACATAAGGAAAGAGTCTGGATGTGCTTAGGGGTTAAGAATCCTGCTCTACATTCACATCCATCTAATCCCCAAATTGTCATTTATGTAGAAAGAAAACAGGAGCAACAGTGAGGAACATTTCCTCTTGGTATAATCTTTAGTCATAAATAATAATAGTAATGGTGTACACCTCACTGAGTTTTGGGGAATAAAATGAGAACATTAAGTGAAGTCAACATTAAAGTATAAAATGCATGCATTAGTGTAATTATGTATGTATGTCTCCCGTACATATCTTGATTTATTTCTCAAATAGAGTTCAGCTGATACTTGAAGTTGGAATTTCAACCCAAATCAAGGTATTTGAAATGATTTCAACAAATTTTGTTCTTAGAATATAAATGATCAAATAAATGGTGGTTCAAGAAATTAATGTAAAATAAATGTATAGAAAGGATTCTGTATTTTAAAAGCTACCTCAAATGTAGGATCTTATATGAAGAAATAAGGAAACATGTGGTAACCGGGCAGTTCCCTAGAAAGAAAATTTTCCTCACACATATGGAGACAGACAACATTTGACACCTTCACTGGACATCTCAAACTTGTTTCACAGGCAGTAATAAATATAAAACAGTGCATTTGAGTTAATGTGAACTTCTGAGTCTGGATCCAAACTCATATTCAAGCTCTTGCATGTTATGAAAGTATGATGGCATTAAGATTTGTAATTTATGAAGCATTCTGATTTTCATTACTCACAAATTACCCTGAAATCAAAAGAAAGCTAAATTCTTTGTGCTATATTGGTCTTTCTTCTTTTTAAAGAGAAATTGTTTCTAGTGAAATATAGAAAAATCACAAAAGAAAGAAAGGAAGAAGGAGGGAAGGAAGGACAATCTAATCTGAACATAAACTTTTCCAAGCCTCTTTCTTATATGAAATAAATTTGTGTTGTGTAACGTCCTCTGTAGCTCTTATTTATTTTTGTACCTCTTTTTTAAATGAGTCTTATATGTCCCCTGGTAAGAATATTAATTTAATCTTTGAAAAGTTGTGAATTAGTAATCCCCAATTATAGCAACTTTGTAGATGCCAATATCTGTATCTGTCTGTTGTATGTAAGTATGTATGTATGTATGTATATGTATGTATGTATGTATCTATTTATCTATCGGTCTATCTATCTATGAATGACATTCATTGTTGCTAATTCTCCAAACTATTTGTTTTGAAAGGTCTGAATCAATGGCTACCTTCTTCCTCTAAATCCTCAGGTCCCACACATAAAAGCAGTTTATAAAAGTAGCAAAAGTAAAGAAATAACCAATAGGAAATACACTGATAAAGTAGAAAGCTTTAACTGCTGTTTTTGATGGAGATCATTATGACTCTAGAATTTAGATAAACCTTTCATTTACATCCACATATTTTATTTTCTAAGTTTGTAGTAACAGATATGACCTCTTTTGTAATTTTGGTCTCTGCCATCTTTCCAGACCATATCTTACATCTCAGTTAGATTTTTCTAGAGGATTGGGGAAGAGGAAGCTAATCACAAATGTCAGGGATGAAAAAAGTGGCTATCCTGCCATGCACTGAGAGTTCCCTAAGTGTCCTTGAGTGTCAGGGCCAGAATGCACTATTACATTTCTATAAATTAGTACCCAAATCAAAAAATAATAATAACATGGAACATTACTAGAGAAGCGACTTAATGAGAAGTTTGATCTTAATGTAGGAAGACTTTCAATGTAATTGTATAATTTAAAATGCTATTTTGATCTTGCTTGTATTCAAGTCAAAACATGAAAAGGGGCTTATCAATAAATGTGATTTGGTAGTTCATCTATGTAAGTATCAGTTTTCTATTGATGAAAGAGTGTAAGTAAGGATCCTTAGAAAACAGCTTTGTGTAAACTCCTAAAACAGTGAGAGGCATTCCTCCTTATATCCAATTAGCAGGGTGTAAATAAAAACAAATCTAGGGTTTTTTTTTCAGACATCTAGAAACTGGGTTGAACCAAAAATGAAATTTAAATAAATACATACTGTTGACAAGGCAAAGAACACTAAAGATAGGGCTTCTTTGTGAAGGTGAGAAACTTATGAGATTGAACTATTTCAGCAAAATTGGTTGGAAAAGATTAACATTGCTACAAGTGTATCAGAAAGTCAGGCTCCCTTCAACAGTATGAAAGAGAGGTTAATTACCAAGAAAGCATGCTAACCTGTCTCAGGGAATTTCTCTAGGACAGACTGTAAGATCACCTGTTCTGAAATACCTATGCCTACAACTAAAGCTCAAATGTCAGCACTGCACAGGCCTGAAGTTAGTAAATAAGTCCATGACTAAAATTTATCATCAGAAACTTTTGTTATAAAATAAAGATGCACTGATATTTTGGAAAGATTTCCACTAAAAGTGAAACTAAAATAATTCTAGAAGAAGGCTAATTTTGAGCACCCTAGAATATCCAGCTCTATTAAAATCCTACTTTCCCCAAGTGCTGAGTAACAGAGAACAACAATGTCGGGGGTCACTGGTCTCTTTGTACCCACTACAGAAATCATGTCAAACAGCATAAATCTCTTCAGGAAGCATAGTTCAATTTCTCAAGCTATTGTCTAATTTTATAAGAAATTTGTGACTATGGCTAAATTTGCCCAATACACACTATATTGTTTTTCTAGAGTAACTAGTGGGTTTTAAAGAAATTCAATAAAAAATATAGTACAAGAAATGAACAAATTATGAGAAAATAAATTATAAAAATGAATATATTGGCATAAACCAAATGTCAGATTTTTCATTTCTCTGCTAAGCCTAAAAATAATTGGTTGTGAAATAAGTAATATTAACAAAAATTCTGTCTTCATGAAGAATCTAGTAAACCATATGTTCCCCTGACTTTGGCACTGAGAAGTGTATCAACATATCATGTTGAATTTATCTGTCTGAATTCAAACCACCTACTCATATCCTGACATTTATCTACTTAAAATTAATAACTTCCTAAGATAAAGATGTACCTAAAATTTTTTAAAAATCACTTTTATACAAATGTGGGAGAATTCTCAATTAGCTAGAACACCAGCTAGCAAAACAGAATGAATAACAGGAAAGTAAAAAAATCAGAAATTGAGGCTTGTTTCTACCTTTTCCCCCCAACCTATACATGGTACCCCAAAGAAATAAAGTTCTCAGCTTCAGAGTCTCCATCTATACAAGAGGGAAACCATTTGATGGTCTCCATGCTTCACAGTACTATGGGTGACCAATAAGATGATTATATCACTCAGTTATAAATAATTAATATATAAAGAAAATATCTACATTAAGGAAAAAGTTTATGCAGAAGAAACCTTACTCTCAATTTAAGAAAAAAGATAAAATTTCATTGTTTGATGAAAACCATAATGACAGTGTTTTGAAACACCAAAAGAAAATAAATAAAAAGATATTTAAGCTAGAAAGAATAATTATTTTTGTATATAGTTATATAAGCCAAAACTATAGGAAAACATTCAACTTTGATTCTTCATTTGCTGAGCCTGTGTTGTGATATAGAAGAGGAGGTATTTTCAAAATCACTCATTTTTAACCTTGAAATCCCCTGTAACCAAATGGTTATTTTGTAGCTGATTAATTTTCATAATTATTTTTTGCAATATGCTCAAATTAAATATTGTTGCATTTCAATAGCAACTCTGAAATGATAACTAGTAGAGGAAAGTAATTCCTTGCTGAATCAGGACCTCACTTTGCCTGTGTTCTCATCTTCACTTCAATGTCCCTACAGTTCTGAAGCTTACTAAATACTGGGCATGTCACTTTCTTTCCCAGTCCTCATTGGCATGTACTTCAAATGCAAATAACTTAACAAAGCTTATAAAACTCTGCACCATCTATGTAGTTTAAACGTTCATGTCCAATCTCCTTTCCTTTCATTTCTGCCCAAGAATCTTAAGTTTATCTTGCAGGAGATTGTTGGTTTTAATACTTTAGAACCTGTCATGTTTTGAAATGCTCCTTGTGTCTGAAATATGATTTGCTACCTTTTTGTCTCTCGAGTCCTCCATTTCTAAAGGTCTGGCTTAAATAGTGCCCACTCTCTGAAGACCTGTGTTTTCCCAGGAAGAATTAGGAGCACTCTCCACTGGCTCTCACAACAATCTGATCACACCCTTATTAAGAAAATAGAATATCTGCAAAGCACAAAGTAAATCTAGTCCCTGCTAAATCCTCAGTGAAGGGTCTCCTACCCTTGTTTTTCAGCATCTGTACTGAGCGACATACCTGCAATATAGTGATTATTTGTGGTTTATTGCTAAATAAAACACAATAGGGCTTACTTAGTAGTAATTTCCTCCTTTTAATCATTTCTCCTCTTATTCTTTGCTGATGCAGATACACAAATATTTAAGAAACTACCCAGAGCAGTTCAAAAATCTTGGAAAAATTGAAACTTGGCCCACTTAAAAGTTATCTGGAAAGAACTAGAAGATGGAATTCATATTTGAAATCCTGACATATTATTAAGCTATGTTGAAAGAATACAAATTCATAAGAAAATTATTTTGCTCACAAGTACCTACAGAATTCAAGTCTTTGCTATATAGCAAATAATTACTCAGTAAAATTATTTTAACTATGTTTCTCAAGTATTATATAAAGTGGACAATGAACCCAAATTTTAAAATTCTAATGGTAAATATGCCTTACAATTATATATCTGTAAAATGTTTGGATTTGGTATATATGTTTACTTTTCCTTTTTATGTTTATAAAAGTAACGGATATAAGATTTCCACATTTATAGTATTTAAAAATGAGTATTAACCATTTCCAGAGTCAGTTCTGGTGTAATTGAGGTAAGATGGGAGTTTGCAGGAGTGACAATATTTGTAATCAAACCTCTATGGATTGGTTTACTAATTTGTCTACTTCTTGGTTCTCATGAATTTAAGATCATATCTTAATATTTACTTGTGTTAATTATCTCCATATTGAAAAAAACCCTCTGTTCCTTTAAAACTTGATTACTTACTAAATATGCTTATGGATTTTAGAGACCACGTGAGTAAGAAGAACATTGAATGTATACCGATCACTGAACAAAAGAGTTGCTGAGTCACACCTTCCAATGGTGTCAAACAGAATATTAATGGGGGATTAAAAATAATAAAAATATGAGTTTTTGAAGATTATTGAGCCTTACTTTTCTTGTGTGGCAATCTATTTGTAGCAAAGTACTGGATGTTGTAAATCCCTGTTGCAAACATCTAATATGGAAATTTAACTGATGGTGATTTTCAAATTATAACAAATATTCATGTAATCTCAGAATATACTTAAAATAGTTGAACAACAAAATATAAAATTGTGTTTCAAAAATAGAACTGGAATTAGAAATTGGATACGGCTTAGTTTTTTTAACTGGAGGCATAATTGATACAGCCATTGATACTTAATTACCTCATCACTGCAAAGGAATAAATCTAAACCACAGGGCCTGCTTAAGTTATTTTTATCTTATACCACACAATTTTTACATCTAGGCTCTGGAAAATTTAATAAGTAAAAGGAAGAAAAGAAGAAAGAAGTCACAGAAGGAGAATTCATTTGACACAATGAGTTGCAAAGCCCACAGAAAATTTGTGCGTTTTGAGCCTCAAAGTCAGTCTCTTCAAAATGGAAGTACCTGATTTAAGAGTTCACTAGCAAGGATTAGATCTGAGGCTGTATAATTCTCACTTCTGTATTTAAATCCTAAACTAGTCTATCCATAAGAGTGTTTTTTTTTGTTTGTTTGTTTGTTTTTTTTCAGGAACAGAGAGAGAGAGAGTCAGAGACAAGAATGGAGAGAGATGAGAGACATTAATCATCAGTTTTTTGTTGTGACTCCTTAGTTGTTCATTGATTGCCTTCTCATATGTGCCTTGCTCAAGCCAGCGACCTTGGGTCCAAGCTGGTGAGCTTTTTGCTCAAGCCAGATGAGCCCATGCTCAAGCTAGAGACCTCGGGGTCTCGAGCCTGGGTCCTTCTGATTTCCAGTCCGATGCTTTATCCACTGTGCCACCACCTGGTCAGGCATAGGAGTGCTTTTCAAAAACAGTGTTAGCACTTCTAAGGGACATTTGGAAACGCATAGCAAGTGAGATAGGCATAAAGAGGGTGGGCAAGTGGTTTACTAGCAGCTCTGACATGCTTCATTCAGGCAGTCCCCACTGACTAAGCATCGTCACTGTTCCCGGGTGAACTTTTAAAAGTCCTGCTGAATATTTTTAAAGCTGAAAGCCTATATAAAGTTATCTGAGCCTAAATGTTAACTTCATTTTAGGTATAAACACAAAGTCTTTTTATATACACTGAATTGTATCAGGAATATACTGCCATTTAACTCAAGAGCAAACTGTACCATAGTATGTTTTGTATGGGACTTTACCAATAATTTTTCACCATTTGGAAAATTGGTGTCACCAAATGCCATGAGACGCCACAACACATGTCCAGCACAGAGCAGTGGGAGCTGTTGCTTCCTCACTGATTTAAATGGACAGGCACAAATAGCTGGTGACTTCATTGTATCTTCCAGTGATGTGGTCCCCACAGTGCAGGTCATCTGATTATATGTTACTTTCCTTTAATGTATTATTTATATTAAAAGCTGACCAGGATATATATATAAAAATTGTGAGAAAATTTTAAAAAAAAATTATAAATTACATTTTAGGATCTAAAAGTAGGTATTTCAGAGTGATGATTGTAAAAAGAAATTCTGTGTTCTAGAGGTTTAGGAACGACTGGTTAAAAATAAAAGATTCCCAGAAGTTTAAACAGGCTTTTCATGGGCGTATGCATATATATATATATAAAATCCTTATTTTTACAAGAATAAGGCAATAATGAAAGGTGCAGGCCTTATGTATATTAAAAGTTGAAGAACTTGCTGTTTGGTTTTTTTTACTCAATTCTCATAATTTATCCTGAAGAAATTAATTGGCAAGGCATCCTATTTACATGCAAATTATTCTAGAAAAAAACCATCAATACATAATAATTTAAAAAGACTACATAATGAAGTATTAAGTGGTTTTAAAAATAATCTATAAGATTGCATAGTGATACAGTAAATACTCATAATATTAAGCTAAATGGAAGAACATAATGTGTTACTGTTCTGCTTTTTTAAACAGGAAGTTTTGCATTAAAGAAGTGGAAGAATTATACTCCACACCCAGTGATAGAATTACTTATAAATTGTATTTCTTCTTATACCTTTATTTCCCAACTTATTAAAAATAAGCCTGCTTGTGTAAATAAGTTTTGAAAAAAATGTAACAATAAACATGACTGTATAAAGTATAAGAATTAGATTGAAGAGGCAGTCCATCCTGAGCATCTCTGTGATGTAAGGGCTCTCAGCCTCAGCTGATCCACTTCGTAAAAAAACATGAAGATTACATGAAATAGGATTGCAAAACACCTTGCACGCTGCTGCATCATAGATGTTTCTGCTGTTGTTATTAATATAATTGTTAATAAGAAAAATAAGACCTATTCCAATTAGATTATCTGGGAAGTACATTCTCTATCAGTTTAAAATTAAACATGTTACAAGGGAAATGCAGTATTATTTCAAGAACTACCATAGACAGTACATTTTCTTCTTTGGATGAAAAGGGTCATGTTGAAACACGTTGAAAGACTCAAAGATAGAGGTTTTTCTCCAAAATATTATAGGTAAGAAAGGACAATACTAATAAAGTAAAAACTGAGGATAACTGAAAATAGGGGACTTGGGGTGTGGACTGGAAGGCCACAGAAACAGGTTCCAAGCCAAACCTCAGTTACCAAGACCTTGTTAGAATTTTAGCATAAAACCCTATGGAAAAGTATTGCTTACAGTTATGTATTTCTTAAAGATTATATAAATGTTACCTGAAGGACATACAATTAAACAATAAAAAAATGAAAAGGAAGTCACTTGTGTAAAAAATTAGGTCTTGACCATTTTTAAATACATCCATGACAAAAAAAAAAAAAAAAACCCTGCATGAAAACTGACATGGCTCTTATGTGGCTATATTTTAAAATTGGTACCTACAGTGCTTTTAATAACATGTCCACTCCTCAATACCCTAACACAAAAACAACAAATGAAGAGATAGAGGTCATTTTGAGTTCACCATTACCAGGGAAAAGAGTAGCAGGAACTATGGGCTCATTAAATATTGTCAGATCCCAGGCCCCTGGGTTCAACTGGTTGACCAGTGATTTTGTTTTGTAACTTAGCAATACATCAGTTTTCAGTCTTTTTCCCTGCTTCCTCACCCTTTATTATGTCACAAGCAACTATCGTGCCATTTCCTCTCCCCATCACACAGTATACTTTTCAATAGAGTCAAAGTATCACATCCCAACCTACTATTGATTTCCCATCTGACCTCGTCACTCACGGTGCATGTCCTTATGAGGATCTGTTTAGCTACCGCTGGGGAAGCCCCTGACCATTGGTTTTTATGTGGTACCTTCCATAGAACTATACCCTAATTTGACTGAAACAACCGATTAGAGAAAAGACACTAAATAAACCCAAACATTATTCAGACTCTTCAGCTAACCTAGGAATAAAACATATGTCATCTCTGAAAAACAGCAAACAGGAGATAAATCAGCAAGTAGCTGGTTGTAATCTCTCTCACTTTCTGCCTGTGTCTATTTAGATAAACTGTAACCCAAGAACATCAAGATATCTTTGTTTTTAAGGAAACAGTAATAAAACAATGTCCAAATAACAAAAGTAGAAGAAAAGACAATCTTTTAAATTGGGCAACATCACAGAATTGAACAGGTGAAGTCTGACATTGCCCATATTTTTGAATTGTCAGAATGTGGATGAATTTCCTAGATAACATAAAAATTCTAGATTTTCATGTTAACAGAAAAGCAATGCTGAATATATTCCACATAGTACTGAAGATTGACCTCAGTTCTGTGAAATTGGATTCCTAGTAAAGCAAAGGGTGCCTATTCTTGCCACTGGCTTGCTTCAAGGGGGATGCTGCATAACGACAAGCAGCCTCTGATTCTGGTACAAGTGGACTTATGAAATGAGGTTGCTAACATCTATAAACACTTCCTTTTCATAGCTGTAAGAGCTTTATAAAATCCAATTAACTCATTAAGCTTCATAAACTTGGAGGAGCATACATATTTACAGCTCACTACATGTCACAAGCAATCAGATACCTGGCTTAATATATAGAATCCAGTTTTAACTGTCCAGGTTTTGAGCTTTCATATACCTATAGAAAGGCAAGGGCACAGTGAAGAATCTCTGAGTCACCGGGAAATTCTAAGAATTGTGAGTTGGGTTAGGAATGCTCACAGCAAAAGATGATCTCATTGCCAACACCCAAGAGAACTCTGGCTATCTCTACTTGGGCAAAGACTGTTTAGATCCAATTAGGAGAGGATGCCCCCAGGGCATAACCCATTCCTTGGATGATATAAAGGATTTTGGGAAGTTTGTAACCTCTTTTGAGCTCATATTAAGACAGAAACATCATTCTTGAAATAACTTTGCTTACTGGGTGAACCTAGTTTCCTACTTAATAGAAGAGTACAAAAATCCTTGGGAATAAAGCAGATAATTTTCCAACAGAACCATACCATCAAAAACATTGTGAGCAAAGGCACAAGTGGTATGAGTCTGAAGAATTTGTTCCTGAAATGGATCTTCCCTCAGTGAACATATTGAAAAGGTACACAGTGGCAGAGAGATGGAAAGTGCCAGCCTCATGTCATATGAACTTTTACCCTGACTTGCTCATGCAGCTCAGCACCTTGTACAAATCATCCAACTTCTCTCAGCCTCAATTTCCTCACATGTAAATGAGAATAATAATACTTGCTCTCCTGGGGTTATTGAAAATACTAAATGAAAGAAATATCTGTAAAGAGCCTATTAGGTTTCCAATAAATCAGGGACTGTTTCTATTTTTATCTTTTCTTCCATATCCCTCATGAATCCCAAGCTCACTGAACTGTTTTGGGGCATGGAAAGAACATTGCTATGGAGGGCAATATTGGACATCCCACATTCCCAGGTGACAGAGCCTTGCAATCAATGACCACTGTTTATGAGGACATAGTAAAAGAATTAATATGGGAAGTAGGGTCAACGACCATTGGTCCCCTCCCATTCTCATCCCTACTCCTAGGACAGTAGTAAAAAAATCACATTTTTCATTATTGCTAACCATTTTTCTTCAGTGGGTAGGAGCTCTAGAAAGCAAATTTCAGCTCAAAGACCATCAAAATGATTATAGCTGTCTGACAACAGGACATGTGTCTTAGTAAACAGATCTTTAGTATTGGAGGTGAGATTTCCCTAGACTTGAGGTAGTCTAGCAAATGATG
Organism: Rhynchonycteris naso; assembly: GCA_037038555.1. NCBI lineage: Eukaryota > Metazoa > Chordata > Mammalia > Chiroptera > Emballonuridae > Rhynchonycteris > Rhynchonycteris naso. The sequence continues at coordinate 163,104,463 of CM072999.1, read as the reverse complement.
AATATATATTTAGCAATATATAAACTTATTAAACACATTATGCTTTCAGCTGTCCTGCCTTATTAAATCCTCAAAATAAATCTATGAATTTGATGTTTATATCCCCATTTTACAGATTAGGCCAACAATGATTAAATAATTACCCACCCACTGGTAGATGACAAATTTTGGGGGATACTGCAGAGTGATATCACAGGCAGTATCCTGTGATAATTATGAACATGAATGAGTCATAATTCTACATATGACTTATACTATGCAGCAATATTTTAGAGTGTAGACTATGTGGATATATGGCAAGATGGCAACCAGGAAAGCCCACTCAATCCCAAAGTCCTGCATTTCAATTTCTAGAATTACAATCTCTCAAATAGACTTACTCTGATTTCAAAACTCCTATAAAAGAGATAGTACTAGCAGTACTATTAATGCTATTGTTTGTTTTTAGATTTACTCATATCAATGCAACAGAAAAGCTAGAAATTAAGTTAAAATCTTTTCTAAGTTGAGTTTATTAATGCTTACTATGTGTCAGGCAAAATGCTAGGTACATAATATATATCTGTCATTTACAGTTCTTACAACAAACCAATAGGATTATCACTGTTACTCTGTTACCTTGCATATGAAGAAACTGAGGTAGAGAAAACTGAAAGAGCTTTCTGAAGTTCACACAATTAGTAATAGTAGAGCTGAGAATCAAAACCAGATGCATTTAACTTCAAAATGTGCAATCTTAATCACTATGCCAGTTGGTAGGGTGAGGCAAAAGTAGGTTTATACTTATTCATATGGAAAATAATGCAATAATTAATATACAATAAAACAAGAATAAACTATTTTGTGTATTCACAACTATAAACATACATTTGTCCAACTTTGCATAGTGCTATAAACCATTTTAAGTAAAACAAATTTTAGTTATAATAATGATAAAAATCTCAACTGAGGACACAAAGATGTGAGTACATCCTGTTAGCGAAAAAATTAAATTCAAAATAAGCTTTTTCATACACATTTTATCTGAGGTTAATACTATTTTTTAATTTAACTAAAAGGCTTTATCTTTTGAATTATTTAAAATTATTAGTACATGCCATATTAACAATAAACACATATAATTTAAAAACTAATGTCATTCTGAAATACTTTTCAATACTGTAAGCTGGGAATAGAAAACTTTCTTTTCCTTTTTTTTTTTGAAGCTCATTGGCTCATAGGATAAAGAAAATTGAATTAACAATTTAATCTTCTCATCCCAACCTCAATTAGAAATATGAAGCACTCAGATAATTTGTTGTAAAAATAATTTAAAAGTCAGTATATAGCATACTTTTATGTGTAATATTTAAATTATATGTAGTACTTAAACTCTACGTTATAATTTAGTTCTTATTATGTATAATTAAGAAAGGGTGCTAGAGAGAAAAAGAAAAGACATACTAGACATGAGAAGAGGAGGGAGAGACAAATGTAGATAACCAAGAGAAAAACAAACTGAAACATCAGTGAACAACAAACAAACAAAATCTACACATCCACACCACATGGACTTGGAAAAGAGACATAGAAAGTTGACACTTGCTGGATATACAGTAAATAATTCATTAATGAGGAAGTCAGTCCAGGAAATAGATTTTCTTTATTTTGTATTCCCATTTTATTCTTTCAAATTATGTTGTGCTTTTACCATGCCCAGCACAACACCTTGACATTTAGCAGTTTGACCACAGGAAATTAAAGAGACGTTAATGTTCATTAAAAATTAGCACAATCAGCCTGACCAGGCAATTGCGCAGTGAGTAGAGCGTCGGACTGGTATGCGGAGGACCCAGGTTCAAGACCCCAAGGTCACCAGCTTGAGCGCAGGCCCATCTGGCTTGAGCAAAAGCTCGCCAGCTTGGACCCAAGGTCGCTGGCTCAAGCAAGGGGTTACTTGGTCTGCTGAACGCCCGCGGTCAAGGCATATATGAGAAAGCAATCAATGAACAACTAAGGTGTCACAATGAAAAACTGATGATTGATGCTTCTCATCTCTCTCCATTCCTGTCTATCTGTCCCTATCTATCCCTCTCTCTGACTCTCTGTCCCTGTAAAAAAAAAAAAAAAAAATTAACACAATCAGATCATCATCATAAGCAATCAGTAAATTTACAAAACTGTTTTAATAAATCATATAGAGAATCTTTTTTGAATAGTTAGCCTTCAAATATGATACTAAACAGAATTAGAAATCATTAATTTTACAAATCCATTTTTCACCACAGATCACTTTTGTTGCTAGAGCTCCATTGATCTCATGAATGTGAATTTTCAAGTTTAAATTCTTATCATAAAGACATCAAAACTCTACCTTTGTGGACTTCAAAATCCATTCAACAATTTTCACTCTTTCATATAAATTAGACTAAATGAACAATATTTGCTATAGTGGGCGTGCACCAGACCACAAGACTGCTCAGTACCTGTTGTCTATCCAGACGCATCCTCTTGGCGGCATTCCTACTCTCACTCTCACAGGCTGAAGCCAAGATACTCTCTGCAACTGCTGAAGTAAGGTGGGAAGGAATAGGTCGCGACTATAAAGAAAAAAAAGAGAAAAAAACATGAAAACAATTATTAACCATATCATTCACAGGCTAATGCTATTCTCAGAAGAGCTTACAGGTTGTGCAGGAGTATCCATTTATTTCAACTCAAGTTATTCCAATAAAAAGAGGAAATGGAAATTGAAAAGATGAAAAATGAAAGCTAGTTAGAGGTTAAAGCACTAGTTGCTACACAGATCCATCATTCAATCTCATAAGTCCATTGTCATGAGTGTTTAGTCTGGGCCATTAAGCTGGAGTTTGAACAGGCAATGAAAAAATACTGACTGGGTTTTGCAAATAAAACAAGTTCTTTAGATTTTTTATAACATGTGACAAAACAAAACAAAAACAAGTGACAGGGCTGAAACTGAGTTGAAAAAACTAGACACTCAGACCAGGTCAAACAATATTAATATGAAATGTGAAGATTTACAGTCTAAGTTGTGACAACTGATATGATTAAATCCTTTAAAAAATACTTCAGTTTAAACACAAACTAGAAAGTCAGTACTAGAACAATTTTGATATAACAAAAATTTGATATTTTAGATGTGAGATTAGTGTGTGCCTACAAGTTTTATTTATAATATTATTTAATATTATTAGCTTAATAAGTACTTGTTAAAAATCCATCTTCTATGTAGCACACATAAAACTTAACCCCAACTAAAATCCTAATTAACTATAAATTGTTTTCAACTTTCTATATCATTTGTGATAATCAGAAAAGTTTTCCATTCTTTTCTCATAATAACATGCAAAATCATCTAACTAAAAGATGAAGTACTTAATGATATTGAACAGTTTTTTAATGAAGATATGTAAATGACAGATAATAAATAATATGAAAAGTAAACCAAATGAAATAGCAAAATATGAAATTACAAAATAAAAGTTCCTTTGGGAATCTAGTATACACAGTTGCATGCCACCTTAGGGTTTGCAAAGTCTCAATCTAAGATATGTGTGGATGCCATTTATTGGAAGCTCTGAACTAATAGAGACCTATGTTGTTTTTCCAGACCACAGAACTTTAACAAATACTTCTCAACGGAATCCATGTACTGTAAAAAGAGACCAGTCTCTGACCTTGCTTGAACCAGGAAGTAATTTCTGTAGCTGCCTCCATGAACTTCCTCATGCTTTCCACCCCAAAGTAATCTCTATAGATTAAGGTGACCAGATATCCCACTTTTGGCGGGACAGTCCGGATTTTTAACAGTTTGTCCCATGTCCTGCGGCGTTTTTAAAAAGTCCTGATTTTTGGAAATAATGCACCAAAAGCTGGGGAACGGTGGGAGAACGGGAAGGGAATATACGGTTTTCGGTGGGGAGACCCCACCTTGACCTGGAAGCACCTTGACCACAAGAGCTGGCTGCCCCATGCGGCCGGATACAAAGAACTTTGGGTGGGACGTACCTGCTGGAGCAGCAGCTGTTAAGTCCCCTAACTACCCATAGGCTCGCGTCCTGGATGCCGGTGTGCGGCTCTGGGCTCCAAGAGGCACAAGCTGCTCAGTCTCCAGCAGGTGGCGGGGCTGGATGCAGGGAGCGCAGGCACCACAAGGAGTACAGGCGGGAATGTGCGCTACTGCTCCTGTGCGAGCGCATGGGCAGCACTGCCCTGCCAGCTCCCGCTCGCTTGTGCAGCTCCAGCATCAGTTTCAGGACGGTGTAACCTGATCCCTCTGACTCACTCAAAATTTCCCATATAGTAATATTTCCAAAAATGATCTTTTTAATGAGGTATCATTATTAAAAAAAAATAGATTGATAAGGAAAGCTTAAATCTTGGGCATCAACAAAAATCACAACAGAGAACAAATGGTTAAAAATATTTCATCATTTGGAAACAAACCATGTTCCATACAATAATGCACTAAAAATTGTGGCATTGACGCTGTCTTTACCAGGAACTAATGCTGCAACTCAACGCGTTTTTTCTATGGTAAATAAAGTGTGGGCATCAGAAAAATCACAATTAAGTGTTGAGACTTTGAAAGCCATTTTATGTGTGAAATATAATTTAACAAATTCTTGTGGAAAATTTCATGACCTTTTAAACAATGACAGCAATCTACTAAAAAAAATTCACTCAAATGAGAAATATGCAAAAGAATAAAATAATACTATACATAATTTTTAATGTATTATATTTGTAAATTCTACTTATGTTGAAATTTAAAAAAATATATTACAATACTATTTTTTCATTCTATGATTTTTTTTTTGCTCCATATAGAACAAATTTTTAATCAAGAACCCCCCCACCCTGGTCAATGGTGTCCTTCTTTACCAATTTTAAAATCTGGTCACCTTACTGTAGACCAAAGTAAAATCTTTCCTACCTCTGTAGGTATGAAAGGTATAGGGTACCATCTCCACCTGCTAATCCTGTGAGATGTCTCAAATGATGGCTAGGCAACTTAGATAATAAAGCATTAAGATATTTTGAATGTAATTTTTGCAAAAGAAAGAGACGAGAGACCTTGAGGTGGCAGGGAAAATGCAGCAGCAGCGATTTCAGTTAGAAAGCTAAGACCAGGTACTAGAAAGAGAGAGAAGGGTCAAATGAGGAAAACTTTAAAAAATTGCCATAAAAATGTAAATATAATTTTAAAACTAATATTGCTTCTTGATTTCAGTCTGTACTTCAATGCATATGGATAAAGTCACTCAGCCCAGAATAAGAAATATATTAAGCTACAGAATACGTGTGTCATTGAAAGATGGCCACGGTATGGCTCAAAATGATAAACTAAACCACATGGGACTTAGGTACGCTAGGTTCCTTTTCAGTTGAACTATATTATGAGGAGAAGGTATTGTGGGAATATTGGAATAAAAAGATTCCATAATGAAAAAAGAAAACTATGTATTATTCAGATAGAAATGAATGTTCACATCTTTATAAACTGTATTATTAGATCCTTCATTTGGACCTATGAACTGAATCAAGAGAATCTAAATAAAATAATTATTGATAGCCACATGAAATCCAGAGAGATGTATTTCTGTTCTTTTACTAACTTCATTTTTCTCTATCAGTTTCTATATTTAAAATTAAGAATAATTTTTGAATTATATATATAAAATATATAATGTTTAGGCTGATTAATTTGAGAAATAAACAATTTCTTAAATGCATAAAATTTGTTGAGCAAAGAGAACAAAGTAAAATACCCTTTCAATTAATATTAGTAACATCTCTTTTCAATTTCTGTTTTAATTTTAAAAAATAAAATAGAAAATGACTTTTACTAGAACAGTACAAATTGTTACACACGATAATTTATATAATTCTCCTTTCAGAGAAAATGATAGAGTTGGGTTTTCCCAGACATATTAAATTGGCCATCTCAGAAACTACAAAAATATCCATGCTGAGTGGAGCTAGATATATTTAAATGTTACTAGATAACGTAATATTTCAAAATTTTAGGAAAATAATCAACTTCAAGATAAAGCAATGATGCCTTCTTTTCTATTAAGGGGGAAAAATAAGTAGAAGCAGAATCTATGATTAGAAATTACCAATTGTTTTTTGTTTGTTTGTTTGTTTTGTTTTTTTTTTACAGGGACAGAGAGAGTCAGAGAGAGATAGACAGGGACAGACAGACAGGAACAGAGAAAGATGAGAAGCATCAATCATCAGTTTTGTGTTGCGACACCTTAGTTGTTCATTGATTGCTTTCTCATATGTGCCTTGACCGTGGGCCTTCAGCAGACCGAGCAATCCCTTACTGGAGCCAGCAACCTTGGGTCCAAGCTGGCGAGCTTTTTGCTCAAGCCAGATGCGCCGGTGCTCAATCTGGCGACCTTGGGGTCTCAAATCTGGGTCCACCGCGTCCCAGTCCGTCGCTCTATCCACTGCACCACTGCCTGGTCAGGCCGAAATTGCCAATTGTTAAAAAGTATAATTTTGGAAATAAAGTTGTTTTGAGTTTATTGTAGAATTATAAGTTACTAACAGTGAAAGCATTCAGAACAAGTTTTTTCTCCAAAGTTTGAAGAAACTGAAACCCCAACAAAACAAGTATTTTGTTAAAGGACAAATTGAGCTAGATATAGAATCCAGGTTTTATATCTCCCAATTCTCAGCTCTTCCACTGTCTTTACATAGTTTGTCATTAATAATATAATATATTCTAGAACAAATCCTGACATACAAACTGTTTTGCTCGACTAAAAAATAAACCTACTGAAGATAGCCTTTTACCTGTAAGTATTGCAATCATAATAATGGATTTAAGCTCATCGAAGAGCAGGAAGAATGAATTTTAAAAATCTGTTATAGTATAAAGATATATGTTCAAAGAATTTATTATATCTCAATGATATAATAGAATATGTACTCCAGGTAGGAAGCCAATATTATAATCTAATTTTAAAATAAATATTAATAACTAATTCCCTATTGTGTGCTTAGGCCGTGTAGGCATTAATACAAAAAACTTAGATTTATGATCTACTTTAGTCTCTCAAACAACTTTTGAGAAAACTATGAATTATTCATACTTTAGAAAAAATACATTGAAGTTATAAGAGAGAGTATATAACTTGCTCAAGATCATATAACTATGTATGTGGAAACACTTGAATTGATATCTAAATCTAATGATAAATTGGGAATAATCCCTAGTAAAAAATAATGTATTCTCACTTCACAGGACCTCAGTGAGCTTAAATAAAGGTCTAGCTCTCACATACTATACTACCCATTCCTGCAGAGGAATCCATTTACAGCAAATCCATTTCACATTTAAGCAAAGAATATATTAGGATCTCTCTAAAATTCTTCCATTAAAGTGATTGAAATCCTAATACTGTACATCTCATTATTAATTCTTTCACACCTCCTTCACTAATAGTGCAAAGATAAAATGTAACTCATCTAAGTTTTGTCACATGTTCTAAACTGATGCAATCAAAATTTACCAGATTTTGAGGTTCGAGCAACTGGACGCAGCAAGAAACTAGTGTAAATGAAACACGGTAAAGCTGAGTTTTATGCCCAAGGTGAGAATGATGAGGCAAGCAGAGTTCTTTCTCTCCTGTGAGGCAATCCTGCTAAATATCCTTGGTCCTAGTACCAATAATAAATGCCAATGCTCCTCAATACACACACAGTTCAGTTATGCTGCACCAGTTATAAGATACTAAAATAAAAGTTTTGTTGATTTTTCCTCCACAATTTTGCTATGACATATTTCTATGGTTCCAAAGTATTTATACTAAGGTAAAATTAATCAACTTTGTTCCTTATAAAAACAATATTGTCACAGAGAAATTTAAAACTGTCATTTATTCTGAGTTCTGAAAACCGTCTTCATGGAAACTCTGTCACTAAATAGTAGAGAGCATAAGTAGAGAGCATATTCTATCACTGCTTTTGGTCTTCCTGGCAGATAATCAGCAAAGTGTGTCAAGAGCTGTAGTCATGGATTTCACCAGGGACGAGACTGAAAGAGTACCTCTGACAGCAGTAACAGAGGCGATATAACTTGAGATAAGAATATTTTGACCAAAATAAAGACTTGACTTGGGGAGGGGGGGTGAACACACAATACGGAGTACAGAGATGTGTTGTAGAATTGGGCACCTGAAACTTGTATAATTATGCTAACCACCATCACCCCATTAAATTCAATTTTAAAAAAATTTTCAAAAATATAAAATTAAAAATAAAAAATCAAATGCGAAGAATTCAAAAAAATTATGAAAACAATATTTCTGGTTAAATATAGCTTAGTAAATATGCTATTGATTAATATGTATATTTACATATACATATTTGATTTGAAAATACATAATGATTCAAAATGTATATAATCTTACATTACTCTACATGTTTTATACCTAGATTGAGAAGATTTGATACTATTTCTTTCCCAGAATATAATATAATGCTAACTACCCCTCACTAATTATCTCTTTTTAATTAACTGTCATTCTCAATTGGGATGAGCTGATATTTCCCCAGCACTGTCCTTATCATAATAATTAGCTATACCCAAATCAGTTGTGGTTGTTACACTAAACAGATGGCTAAACCATCACATGGAGCTTTTGGAGTTCAAAAAAATCACATTTTAATTGGGGACTTCAGATGTGATTGCTTTTGGCACAGTGTAAATGTGTGTTTCCTTATATGTGCTTATAAAACCACCATACCAACAAACTATTCTGTTTTTTGGCCTTAAGACTAGCATCCTCTGAAGTTCTGTTGTACATGTAAGATACTTTAGGATTTTTAAACTTATAAAAATGTACAAGGAAATAAAAAATATAAGATTCTGTTTATGGGTTAATGTGGCAATGTTCTCTATACCCTAGCATTTAAGTATAGCTTAATCAACTATTAGACAAGGCCCAATTGAGAGAAACAGTGACATCCACAAGAGACTTTAAATGGAATGAGTTCTTTTAAAATGACTAGAGCAAATTATTCAATAGTCAGAATTTAGGTGGGACTTTAAATGAAGATTGTTTTTTCTAATATTATTTTATCAAAACATAATTTAAGAATGTCGTAGCTTGAATGATATGCCTATCATATCTCCCGAAAATTATATATCTATACCTAAAGGTATAACTGTTATAGGTTATGTAGAAAGTTTCAGCTCCTAAGGAATCCCTTCTATTAACTATATAGATAGCTTCATTTGTAGACATCAGTTGCATAAAGTAAGAGTGTAGCAACTCAATCAGATTGGCTTGTATATCACTGTGCAATCAACTGCTTGCAATCTGTCTGACCATTTTTACTTTTTCATCTCTCTGAGCCTCAGTCATCCTGCCAGTATCATTATCTCTATTTTCCTAAATGGCCAAACTGAGGTTCAGGCAGTAAGTTCTGAATAGAAAAAAATAATTTCTGTATCACGGGGAAATTTTTAGAAATACTTCTGTGAAGTTATTGTGCATAAAATCACTGATATCCTTATTTATTCAACAAAAATATTTAATGAGTACTTTCTGTATGACAAGAACTCTGCCAAGTCCAAAGACATGAAGATAAACAACATTGTCTCTGCTATAATAGAGTTTACTTTATAAGCTAGTACAATGCCGACCATGTAGGGTATAATACACATCTAATAAAGTGTGTTTATTATAGACTCTCAACCTTCTATCTACAATTCTGTAATCCTAATATTGTATAAACTGAAAGATTTTTCAAAAACTTGAGGTGAACTCAGTTGCATAAAAGATGACATGAAAATACTTAAAGTCTTAATATTTCCTACTTTCTGGGAATAGTCATATGTTTTGTGCAGAAATAATAATATATTTGTATACAGGATGTTTTCCCAGACCACGCTGTGAATGCTATGAAATAAACAGAATATATACTCTATCATGCTTCCAAAATCTGAAATGTTCTGAATTCTGAATAATAGATGATCCAAAATTTCAGATGACAGTGGTATTGTGAACTAAAATAGCAGGTCAATTTTCCCCACCTTCTCCTTTATGGTTTTGGTGGAAATGATAAGCAAAAGGTCTCATTGACCTGACCCTAGCCACACAATTTAGGACTGCACAATCATGAGAGCTCATCTCTTTATTCACAGTGACTGATTCAAGAGATGGACATCTGATCCTAAAAGAGTCAATCCAAGTCCTTTTATGAGAGCCAGGATCTAATGACAGAAGACTGCTCTTGGACTGTAAATTTTAAAAATAGAGGCTAAGAGCTGCCAATGGCAACATTCCCCAACAGATAGCAAGAACACATCTGAGAGGTCAACTGGTACACAAGGAAGCACAGTTAAGAAATGAGAGAGCATCAGACTCCTGACATTTGAGTCCATGATACCATATGTGAACCACTAAACTTAACAGTTTTTCAAAAGAAATTCTCTTGACTAATCTAAAAGGAGTTTGAAAATATAGTTTTAACAAAAATGCTACTTAACTTTCATTAAGGATTTGATTATATACTTATGATTATTATGGATTATAGCATCTTTTCTCAAAGAGTTTACATGTTAAGCCAAAAACAATACAAAATTCTATTCATACATTTACTGTCACTACCTATTCATACTCATTGCCAAATAAGTGAAAATATTTTTAAAATAGTGTTTCAAGACTTAAAAAGAGAATTAAAATAAAATGTTATATAACTGTCTTCTTTAGGGGAAAATCCTCCCTAAAGATTTAAAGTATATTAGGCTATATTTTCAGTCAGCAGTAGCTTTTAAATTAAAATAACCAATAGCAGAATACTGTGAAAACACACCGCACACAGTATAAATTAGCTTATCTCCCAACAAATTTCTACCACAAAGTAACACATTAATATCCACACAGTCACTCATCTTTCATTCAATAATTTTAATTCCATTGACTTGAACATGTAGTGAGCAGCTTTCATGAGCAACCAACTATACTATATACAACATTGTGGGTGATACAGATATGCACAGAGTAAGAAGTGTAGTACTCAAGAAACATAACTTCATATTATGGAGCCAAAGTCCATATATAAGTAACAGTAATATAAGACAGGTAAAATAAAATTACAAAAGAGGTACCACAAGTAAACTTTGCACAGAGAAGAGAGAAAGATTTAAGGCTGCTCTTAGCTAGAAGTGAGGGTTAAGTAGATCAAGACATACTTGATTCAAGTTCTCCGAGCAGTTCAACGGATTGAGACAGCGAGGGTTTTCCAGTAAAAGGAACCATGGAATGAAATTTCACATTAAATTGCATTTTATCATCTTCCTCAGATAACACGTACTGGGCAACCTAGGAGTTTTTACATTGTTATTGCAAAGTGCTGCTGGTTTTCATGTGTCAGGTAAGTGCCATTTGTTCCCATTTTTCCACAAGGAAACCAAAGCTCAGGTTCATGATATCTACACGTAACAACTGGTAAAGCATGGATAAAAACCAAAATCCATTGACTATAAAATCAGGGGACTTTTCTTCAGGTTCTCTCACCAATCTTGCTAATTTTTCATTGTTTCCTCAGAGTTCATGTTCCTTCTGCTAGAAGAACATTTCAGTTTATCTGGAGACAACGTGCAAGTGCTAACCACAGTAGTTGAAGTGTTTCTTTCTTCCTCACTCTGGAAGTGGTTTTTAGTTGTGCATGGATTTGTAGATTAAAAGTAGTTTGTCTAAAAGTTTTGAAGACATTTTTCATAGTACTTTGAAGACTGTCTCTGACATCTATTTTGAGGATGTCATGTATGTTTATTCTGTTCTTCTGTTTTAGGTAATCTCTTGTTTCTTTCTGGTATCATTCAAGAATTTCTTGGGTCTGTGATTTTTACTATGATATTCATAGGTGTGGATTTGTTTTTATTTATACTGCTCAGGACTGATTGATTGATATCTCCATTCTTAGGATTCAATGGTCTACTCAATTCTAAAAAATTTTTCCTCATCTGTTTAAATGTTGTCCTTATTCTAAGTTCTCCTCTGGAATGCTTATTATATACAGTGTGTCCGTAAAGTCATGGTGCACTTTAGACTGGTCACCATGCAAAGTTGCACCATGACTTTATGGACACACTGTATATACCTTTATAATTCTACTTTCTAGCTTAACTTTGTTTGCTTTTATATTTCCCTTCTCTTTTTCCTTCTGTAAGTAATTTTCATATTTTTATGTTTATGTATTTTCTCTTTCGCTGAATATCTTCTACTTAACCCACCTAGTAAGGTTTTAATTTCAATGTTTACAATTCTTATTTCTCGAAGTTGTAATTAGATGCTTAAATTCTCCTTTAATACAGAAGTAGCCCTTCCAGGGTCTGAGTTTTATGTACATTATTCAGTTCATGGGCCCGCTTAGTCAAAACCAAAATCCACGTTTCCTGAACTTGAGTGGGCACTCAGGTTTCCCTTTTTCTACCTTCCTAGTCTACTAACTCTACCAAAATAAGGGTTTACAATTCTGGCTATGAGTTTTCTATTAATTATATGGTTGGGAATTTTATTTTTAGCTTAGCAAGTACTTAAAAAATTATGTTTAACTTAGGATTTGTACATATTTGTAAAGGGAATGGGGGGTGGGTATATGTTCAGAATTCCATGAGATTCAGGTCAATATTTTTGCTAAAACTAAAAAATAAAATAATTAGTAATTCTTACAACTATTTGGCTATACATCTTAGTTATTCTAGAATTTTAATACATTTGGCAAATAATAAAATAAGAGTATTTATAACCCCTGAGTCAGGAAAAATCAGTGGACCAAGAAAGAACACATTGAGAAAAGAAACAGCAATCCCATATGATGGCCTATTATGTTAAAGGAACTAATTGAGCATATTAAAAGAAAGAATAGACAGGGACAAGTTTGTATGCTAAACATTTTATATACATTATCACATGTAATACTCCAACAGCCCTCTTCTTTCGAAAAATGTAAACTCAGAAACATCACATAACATTGTATAGAAATTCAATTAAGCCAGGAATTGAAACTTGGTATCTTTGTTTTAAAAGACTGTATTCTAATATGTAAAAGAAATTAGAATTTGTCCTATAATGGCAAATGTTTGACTCTATTAAAGCCAGAATTGAGGAAGACTACTCCAAGAGCAAAAGAATACTTTTCTTAAAACTGGTGAAAGATAGGTAACAGAATACTTCAACTTGAAGGGATGCCTGAAATTTCTGGATGTTTTAAGCACTCTGTTGTAAGTAATAATCAAAAGAATTGATATATAAGCGTGTCTGAAAAAGGAGATGTCAAAGAAAAGAGTTTGAATCTTCAAAACTTCCCTGTTTCTAAATTCTTTTCTGTGCGTATATTACCTTTTTAACTGTAAATAAATAGTCGTCATTCTACCTATTTTTTATAATTTTATATTACTTTTTTATAAGTCCTAAATTTTATAATATTTAGCCATAGTTCCTAGTTCTGTACCTGCCTAGGAGTAGATGGTAAGGAGAGAGGATAGAAAGGAATTGAATTTAAAGGATTATGCAAGAATAAAGGTATGAGGTAGGAAGGGCTAGATAAAATTCAAATTTGTGGGACTGATTTGGGAAACCCAGTAAAGAAAGAAGAAACAGAATGTAGTGAATGGTAGCATGCAAACCATAAGTGTGATGAACACTCAAATCTCACTCCATGTTTTGAACACTGGTATAAATGACAATAGTGGTGTTAGTACCAGAAATAGGCAAGTCAAGAGGATCTGTCCATTGCTTTGATAGATAAGGTGGAATATCAGTGAAGAGAATGAGTAATGGAGATTATAAAGAGTTCAAAGAAGATATGACAGTATATTTGTCAGGTTGTCTAGCTGACATTAGAAATGAAATGCCAAAACTTTGTAAATGACTGGGATTCTACTTTGAGAGTAGAGTGCAGTATAGAGGGGCAGATCTCTGCAGCTGTGGGTAGGGTCATATGGATTACATGGCCAAGTCCAGAATCTTAGGAAATACCCAAAAGAAAAAGAAAAGTAAAAGAGGAGAGATAGAAACAAGAAAATAGGGCTGATTTAGTTGAGGATACAATCCTTGGATTTGCTGCCAAGGTGTCTTGTTATCTTCTTAGGGACTAATTCAATATGGTGAGAAGCAGAATTTTGATGTGGGGAATGACCAGACAGTTGGAGGGGATGGGTATGACCTGTGAGTATAAAATAAATTTTCAGAAAACCTAGCAAAGAAAGATGGACTCAGGCTGTGAAAGGGGAGTTATGAGATTAAGTAATTTCTTGGAATCTGGAAACATTTTTATATGCAGAAGAGATTTTTCTCTCAGTGAAGAAGGAAAACTGAAAATGTGTTAAGAGTTACGATTGTTGATGGAGCAACATTCCAAATAATACAGACTGTACAGGTTTGTAAAGGTTTTAATCAAGGTCTTATATGAAAGGCTAGGTACATTTCTGATCAAATTTTTAGTTTTAAGAAACATTCTAATTCATTTTTTATAATTATTTTCCAATAAAAGAATAGCAAGCATCACTGTAGCTTTTGCAATGCTTCTGATATCAGGGAAGCTGTGAATTAAGGAAAAATTCCCATTCCTCTACTTGACCTGCATTAGAAGAGTAGAAGCAAATGATGGGACTAGTCAAATTCCCTGACAAAATACTAGTTCCTAAACATTAAATATTTATTATCTGATGAAAGATCTATATGATCAGAAGGCCAGATATCAAAATTACTGAAAAAAGTATTATAGGATGTAATAAAAAAGAAATATTAAGAATTTAGAAAATGGTATGAAAGAATGATATTTCCACCAATAGATTATCTACATATTTGTTTTTTAAATCAATGTCTCAATTCTCCCCTAAAATAGCTATGCACACTAAAATTAATTAAGCAAAAAGATTACGGGGACCTTAGAAAGATCCTGACTCTGAACTTCCTGGTGGAAGGCATAAATGTAAACATACAAAGTTATAGTAAGTTCTAGGGATGAGAAAATATGAAAGCTCTCTATCTCTGCAAGAGAAACAATTTCTTTTCTTTATTTTTAACTTTATTTTATTTCAGAGACAGAGAGAGTCAGAGAGAGGGATAGATAGGGACAGACAGGAAAGGAGAGAGGTGAGAAGCATCAATCACTAGTTTCTCATTGCCGTTGCAATACAGTTGTTCATTGATTGCTTTCTCACATGTGCCTTGACCGCGGGCCCTCAGCAGACTGAGCAACCCCTTGCTGGAGCCAGCGACCTTGGGTCCAAGCTGGCAAGCTTTTGCTCAAGCCAGATAGGCCCTTACTCAAGCTGGCGAGCTCGGGTCTCGAACCTCGGTCCTCCACATTCCAGTCCGACGCTCTATCCACTGCGCCACCGCCTGGTCAGGCACAATTTCTTTTCTTGCATTACCATTCTAGAAAAAGTTTCTGAAATGGTCATTACTACTGGACATTATAGAACCTAGTGGACAATATCCATGGCAAAATTTTACACACACACAAAAAAGCAAATGAAAGTTATTGCTTCAAACACACAGTCAATTACATAATATTAAAAAGCAAATAAATAGGTAATTTTTCAAGAGGCTAAGTTTTCTGAATTCAAGTATCTAGGATATTTGATCTAACTTGGAACAGTGGCAAAACCTGAGACATTGGAGATGTGAAGGACTGAGAGTCAAAGAGACTCTTCCCTAAATATTTTCATTTTCATTTCAGTTTTATAAAAATGCATTCAGTTTTATAAAAATGCATTAAACCTACAAAGCATGGTGAAATAATCTCTATTGATACAAAACCAGAAAACAAAAAGAGAAATCATATAATTTAATATAGATGATCCAACCCCACCTTTTTCCTAAAGCTTTGTCTCCATGATCTTATAGTATTATACGTGCTCTTGTATTTGGAATCAATCAGGATAACTTAACAAACACATTTATTTTCTGGAACATTCTATAAGTCTTCTTCAAAAAAGTAGCTAAAGCAGTTTACCAAATCTACACAATAGAATCAGTAACAAATATCTTTGTCTACGGATTAATTTAATGGCTCTTTAACTCATTGGGGTTTTAAAATCTAATGAAAACTAAAACCATACCCTGAATTAAACTTATTAGATTTATTTTTCATAAAACATGCCATTTTATATTCAACACAGAGCATTTTATGATTTGAGATATTTGGGAAAATGTGAAAAATGTGTAGAAAAGTGTCATAATACAGTTATACTTCATGCATTATAGAAAGTATTTATAGTGATAAGACAAATTTTGGCTGCTTGAGCAATCAAAGTCTGTGGGGTCTTGATAATTCCAGTTAAATAAGAATGCATAAATATGGATTCTAATTATTGTATGCAGTCAATTAGAAGTATTTGTGAAGAAATGTAAATTCTTGAGGGAAAGTATAGAATAAATAAACATGAATAGATTTTGTATTAAAGATGGCAAAATATTAGTCAAAATGAATGCCAACATTCTCAAATATAGTACAAAAGTATACTTTGATAAAATACTTCTATTGGAATATTACTTTGAATTTGTTAAAGTCAGCAGGAAACAAGAAGTCAATATTTCTCTCTACTTCAGGAGCCTACTGGCTTCCACATCCCCAATAACTGGAAGAGCTGAGTTTATTGAATGTCCCATTATAATACTAAATTCCCTACTAAGTAATCCTAAACCTAACAATTCCATTTAAAAAATATATTAGAAATTTCTTTAGGTTAGCTTGTTGATTTGTTAAATATTATATAATAATTTGCTTGTAAAAACAACCACATACTGAAAATGATACATTTTCTTCAAGTCTACTCACACTAAACATAAGAGAAAAAATGATTTTTCTTTAATGTTTCAATTTAAAAAATATCTGTTGATATTATATCAAATTTTAAGTTTTATGGTGGCAAAAGTTCAGGTACAATATTAAGTTGTGATTAGGATCTGTCTAGCTCATGTCTTTTTTTATCTGTTCTAGATAAGGATGACTATTCAAAATGACACATAATTCTCCCCACACTCCATGACAATGAAGTGATACATGAAACAAATCAAAATTCCATGTTTCAACTAGATGATAGATTTAATTTATTTCCAGTAGTACATTACTGAGTAATGTTTAAAAATAAGGACTAAACTACAGTATCAATTTTCAGCCATGTTGTTCATTTAACATTTAATTATATCAGGCCTTGTATTATTACTTGAGCATTTCACTTCCCTTAACTTGTAACCTCATTGAATCATAATCAGGGAGGATGTAATATTTTCCTAATTAACAGGTCAGACATCTCTTCTATTTCCCCTTATTACTTTGTACAAAGTTATGTGCCTTATACATATATTGAATAACAAATGAATTAAAATAATTAAATTTAAATTTAGTAGCATTTGTATACAGCATAAGATTAGTTTATAAAACAACTTGACTTTGAAATAGTCAACTTACTGTTCTATATGCATATCACAGGGTTTACAACAAACAGATATTCATTGAAATAAATAAATACAATTAATGAAAAAATCCATGAGTGTCTGAAATATGCCATAGAGGAATTAAGAATTCTACATGACAATGATTTCTCCCTAAAATAATGATTAATAAAAAATTTTACCATGAAAAAAACAAATTACACTAAAGAGAAGAATCTCTAAACATTAAAAGATAAGGAAAAAATAGGAATGCCAGATGCTGTTAAAATGAATGTTGATAACAGTGTGGAACAAAAGTAGGGTTACATTTGGAAAATGATACAATAATTAATAAATACAATATACTCCATGTTTTGAGTACTCACAACTGCAAACCTACTTTTGCCTCACCCTGCATAATAATATTATTTTATTGTTACTGAAAAAGGTATACATTGTACATTATACTCTGAATGAGATATAATTTTCATTGGAATTTTATATCAACTACTTAGTGTTCCTGAAACAGATCAGATGTTAATGCCAGGAATTCTGGCTTTTATACCAGTTTACATATCCTTTTTTAAAATTCATTTTAGAGAGAGAGAGAGAGGAGCAGGAAGCCTCATCTCCCATGTGTGTATTGACCAGACAAGTGCAGGGTTTCGAACCGGCAACCTCAACATTTATCCCCTCTGCCACCACAGGACAGCCTAAATATCCTTTTGGTCTGTCTTCTCTCTACTCTGGGGTAGCTGATAATTTCTTAATAACTTCGTAGTGGGGAAATTAGAATCTTTTTTCAAGTGTCTCTCCTCTCATATCATATCACCACTATTTTCACCTCTATTGTCATAATTTAGTTTGATTAGACACAGCTATGTCATTTTATTTTAGAATGACTTATGCACCACAAAAACAGATAGTTTCTCAGTGCTATTATTCTGAGAAATTAAGCAATTGCTTAAATGAAGTGTTTCTGTGCTTGTATAATGCAAACATTTTGGGAAGCTTTTTTTCAGATGATGAATTAAGTAATATTTAATAGCATTTTCAGAGTTAAGATTTTTTTAGTGAATACTGTGTCAGAAATGGCTTGCAGAGTTTTAAATGTGGCAATTTATATAATTCTCATAGCTTTATAAAATAAGAGTTATTATCATCTCAGAGAGGTATCTTGAGTGCAGGCAGTGGAAGTGACTGGCCTGGGTCACACAGCTACAGTGTGGTGGATCTGGAACTCCAAACAAGGCTCCCTGGGGACCAAACGTTATGCTTTTTGCCATCTAGGCAGACAACTGCTTTTCTATAGGAACAGTCACTTTTCTTTTTAAAGAATCAAAGGTATTTTTAACAATCCAATGTTGAAAAATCAATAGTTGACAGTAGATTTGTTACTTTTGTCATTTCATTTAAATCTGAAAAATGATTTCTCCTATGTGACATCCTCTGAAACCTCTCCCATCCAAACCAACTCCTACCCCATCACATCAAATAAATGAGAGACACAGATTACACACAAACAGTGTTGGCATTTAGGGAGCCAGAAAAGAAAAATAAACGGTCTCAGGAAACTTCCAATACATTTCTACACAAGTATATTAAAAAAACAAAGAAATCAGAAAACACATTGTAAATTATGCACTATTTATAAGTCTGATGATTAGAGAGCAAGGTGGAATAGAATCAAATTTAAAAAGAAAACATTGATATCTGATTTTCACCCTTAAGTAATTGAATGTCGGCACAATCTCATCCAGCTGAATATAAAAGCTCATGTTACCATCCACAAGCACACAGATATAGTGAGTACAACAAAGCCTTATTTTTCACATGAGTTTTCTTCCCTGATTTTTTTTCAAGCCTTGCTAGATATTAATCATTGGCATGAAAATGGTGTTACTTAGATGGATCCATCCATTCCCTTTCATTCCACAGGAAGCCATTCTCACATGCCATCTAAAGCAACAACTGGTGCTTCAGCTCAAGACTTGATAACCCTTATATCCCCTTTAGTAGCAACAGAAAGAAAACAAACATGAATGAGATGCTGGTTCTTATGGGATTTTGCCCTCATTTTCTCTGACATGATTATCATGTGGGCCTGTGAGCACTGATTTCACAAGGTATTCCTTATTGAATAAACAAAGGGGATAAATACTTCAGGAAGATGAAAAGGAGAAGGGGGGGAAAAACAAACAAGCAAACAAAAACCCCTTTGACCTGAGGTTATGGAAAAAATAAAAAAGACACTAGGATGAAAAACAAAATAGTGTCATGGTTTACGGGTGGGGATTTGATGGAATCTAGGGCTGTGTTTTAATTCAAAACTCACCATCTCAAAACCACTTCTTTTCATCCGCCTGCAGGACTTGAGGTAAGTACGTATACGTTTTCTGGCACGTTCTTGATACTCAGGGAATTGTCGCCTGCATGAGTCAATGATAGCCTGGATCTTTTCTTTGGGCTGCTTAGAGATTGGGACCATTCGGTCCAAGTTTTCATCTACAAACAGCCTGACAAACATCTGTTGGCAAGAGGGAGACAGAGGAGAAGGGTTTGGAGGGGTGCTCTCTGCTGTTCCTAGCTTCCTGTCTTGATTACTGATAGGAAAATAGTCTTTTTTGGTTCATTCACTGGAGAACTTTGCAATGGAAAGCCAGAAATTTAAAGCAAACATCCTTTAAAGACTTTCTATATGGTTGGATAAAAAAAGAGAGAGAAAGAGAGAGAGAGAAAAACAGACGGACACAGACAGACAGTAGACTTATTGTGTAGAAAAAAGTCAAGTAACAGTAGACTGCGACAATTAAGCACCCCATAAAATTCTCTATTAAAGATAAATATGACTGCTACATTGCTACACTGCACAGTGTACTAATCTCTGAAAACAAACAACTGTCTCTTTTGTCATGCACAATTACATAAGCTGGGAAAGCAAAAGAAATAACTAATGACGGGCGAACTCTTCGGAGAAATAAGCTGAGGCCCCCTTCATCCACTAGGTAAACGTGCATACTCACACAACACCACTCCCGTTTTCAGCTCACATTTGGCTTTAAAATTCTAAACAAAACACAGCAATTCTGGTGTCTGGTTGGCAAAGAGTGTTTCATGTACTTTTTAAATCCTTCTGTAAATTAAACAAACATGTCTCTAAAATATCCACATGTACCAACAAGCAACAACATGAAAGTGAAGTGGTAACAATGGTGCCCCACGGGGAGGCAGCGGGACTCACATTAAAAGCTTTCAGCCTCTCCGCCTCCACACCGTCTGTCTCAGTAACTTTCTCCGCATCGTCATGCTCATCATGCTCGTCCTCATCTTCATCACCCCTGTTTAGAGACAGGTCCTCCGCACCTCTGTCTACACTCTCATTTTTGCCCGAGTCGTAGCTTGAGTAGCTGTGTGCAGGAGACTGAAAAGAAAGGAAAAAATGCCTGTGTTTAAAGTTGTTGCACAAACATACACATTTTTTTTTATTGCAACTGTTTCTCAAAGTCTCGTTGAAATGAGTTGATCATCCTAGAGCTGTGGCTAGTCTAATTTAAAACAAAATTAATTAAAACTAAATTAAAGATTCATTTCCTCAGTCACATTCCAACTTTTCAATAGGCACATAGAAAATTTCCATCACTGCACAAAATTTTATTAAATTTAGCTTTCTTTTTTTTTTTTTAATAAATTACTGTTTCCACTTGCTATCCCTGTTCCAAGGAAAAGAAAGGAAAAACCAACCTGTAATCAACTTTGCAAGAGAATCATTGAATCATATGTTCTTAAAAATGGAAATGACCTCAGAGCTTAGTCAGTCTAACTGCATTAGTATTCTTTAAACGGATAAGGAAACTGAGGGGCGGACTTGTTTAATTGACTTGCCCAACAAGGACTATACAAAATATAATTGAGGCTAGGGTTGTTGTATGTATGACAACAAGATTTAAAATTAGTTAATAAATTGTTTCTGAGTCTCAAGATGGCATCTGATTTTGGTTTAGTAAAAAGGAACCAGGATTCTTCCTGATCATCTGTCAAGTTTAGTGTTTCCTAATGCATGAGATGATGACTGCCAACCAAGACAATTTTTCCAAACTGATAATTGCATCCAAGACTAACCATGGCTCCTGCTGTGGTATCTCTTACTTCTCCATCAGCCCAGAATCTTTTCCTTTCAGAAACAGCCTCTGCTTTTCACCAAGAGAAAGTAAAAATCCTGTGGGCCTCAACTTCACCTCTAGGTGAAAACAACTTGCCTGTAACTAAATCAACTTTGAAACCAGCAGAGAGAAGCAGAATAGAAAAAGTCCCGACAACATCATTGAACATCTAGATTCAACTGTGCTTGAAATTAATTCAAACATTACCTTAAGATGTGAGATAATATATTCTCTACCCTCTCTTTCCCTTTTATTTTGATTAAATCTGAGTTTTAGTCACTTGTAATGAAGTCTGAAGTGGTACAGAAACCAATCATTATAAGGCTAGATTTTACAAATAATAATAATTTAGATACATAAGTGGCTCCAGATAAATAATATCTGTAAACAGCAGCAGCTATCCTCAGATCAGCAAAGTAAAATCTTCTGAAAGACCCTGACAATAGGAAATTTTAAATCAACAGTGTTCAAAAATGCTCCGCGTAATAACGTGTGTAGCGTGCTTTAAGGATTATACTTATAATTAGAGTTTTATGATAAAACTAGAATAGAAAACTGACCTTAATAACAAAGTTAAAATTTAAAAACCAGTATATTTTTACAGTTCAAAGAAGGTGAAATATCTAATAAATTATAAGGCAAATATTCCGTAAATTTGGAAAATATACTGTAGGGTGGTTAGCAATGGGGTGGTCAAGTGGAAAATCAGAGCCCCAGTCTTTGTCTGGGATCGCCCACATGGCCAGGCACGCGGAAACTAAACTTCCCATTAACCTTTGAGAAAAAAAGCGACTTCCCATCAGCCAGTGAGATTTCACTATGTCATATTAGCTAGACGACCCCAGAAGGGCCCCTTTTAAAATCTGGCGCCATGCGGTCCCCAGCGAGAGAGAGATTCATGGCGTCCATCACCTGTGCCAGTGAGTCCCGACTGAGTAATTCTCTGTACCAAATAAAGCCTCAATAATTAAGACTTAATAACTACGCTGATTTTATTCTTTCTTGGCGGGGAAAATACCTTACATTTTTTGGTGCTGAAAACCCAGGAGGAGTTTGAAGTCTGCAATGAACCGCTCTTCTTTTCCTGTCTCCTCTGAGGAAGAACAAGGACCCAGGATATCTGACCGACCTTCCACCTGAGCACAAGGTGCGGTAAGCTCCCTGCCTCCAAACCCCCTCAGGTTCTTTCCGCCGAGGCTCCCTGTCCGAAAACCGTAGCTACATCAGGGAAGCCTTTTCCGACCGAGTAAATGTGTGTTTTGAAGACGTTCATACATATATTTACTTTCCCTATCCGTTCCGTGGCCAGAGTCTGAGTTTTTGGGACGCCAATAACTCATCTCTTGACCATTATCCGAGAACTGAGGGGTAACCATGGAGGCAAAGGAATGCAAGCCTGACTCTAAAACACCCCTGGGTGCCTTATCCGAAACCTCCCAAACATTGATCCCTCCCTAAAAAGGAAAAAACTAATTTTCTTCTGCAGCCGAGCCTGGCCACAATACCCACTGGATAACTGGACCAGGTGGCCTCAGGAAGGAACTTCCGATTTTAACATCCTTATTGGTTTACAGAACTATTGCAAAAGTTGGAAAATGGACAGAGATTCCTTATATACAGGGGTTTCTTCAGTTGCGTTCTCATCCTAATCTCTGTGCCGGCTGCTCTACAACACAGGTCTTTCTGGCCAGAGAAACCTCAGCTTAACTCTCCACTCCAGATCTTTCCTCCTTTGCCGACTCCCCTGAGGAACTTTGTTCCCTTCCTGTACCACTCCCTTGGCCCCATCCTGTCTCTTCACTGAATCCTCTCTTCCGCTGCCGGCAAATGCTGATCCCTCTCTCTCCTCCCCTGTTAGTGCTCACACCCAATCCCACTCCAGGCCATAAGAGGGAGCCGACCTCCTATGCCCTCTCCGCAAGGTGGCCAGGACAGAAGGAGTCGTTAGAGTCCATGTGCCTTTCTCCCTCTCTGATCTGTCTGCAATTAAAAAGCGTTTGGGCTCCTATTCTTCTAATCCTACCAACTATACCAAGGAATTCCAATATCTTACTCAGGCATATGACCTTACTTGGCATGATCTCTATATTATTATGTCTTCTACCCTCACCCCCGACGAACGAGACCGGATCCGGACAGCAGCGCAAGCTCATGCAGATAAGGTCCACACCTCCAATGCTCAAATGCCGGTGGGCCCAGAGGTGATCCCTGACACGGACCCCAACTGGGATTACCAGAAGGAACAACCAGGTAGGAGACGACGTGATCAAATGGTTGAATGTCTTATAGCTGGCATGCAGGATGCAGCACAAAAGGTAGTTAACTATGACAAGTTAAGGGAAATTACTCAAGGACCTGAGGAAAATCCGGCTCTCTTATTAAATCGCCTCACTGATGCTATGGTCCTCCATACTCGTTTAGACCCTAATTCTAGTGCCGAGGCCACTGTATTAGCTACTCCCTTTATTTCCCCAATCGGCCCCAGACATTCGGAAGAAACTTAAGAAGGCAGAGGAGGGTCCGCAAACCCCTATCTGAGACATGATGAACATGGCATTTAAGGTTTTTAATGGTCGAGAGGAATAGGCCGAAGTTTTTTGCCAGGCCCGCATGCAACAGAAGGCAGCACTCAAAACCCAGGCTATTGTGGCAGCCCTTGGGCCAGAGCAACAGGAGCAAAGCACAGGAGGTGCTCGATCTATGTCTGGGCCGCAAACAGGATCCCCACTGGGAGCTTGCTTTAAGTGTGGCAAGGAGGGTCATTGGTCTCGACAATGCCCCTGACCAAGGCTACCCACTAAGCCTTGTCCTAAGTGCAAGCAGCCTGGTCACTGCAGAGTGATTGCCCCCTCTGGACAGCAGGCACATCCTCGGCATCTCATCGTAGAGGACAGGCTGCTCAGATGGGAGGCCAAGCTAGCGAAGTAAACTCATCATTCGAATTCCTAGGCCTCATGGACAGCTGACATGGCCCAGACTCGGAGAACCTCCCTCACTCTCTCTGAGCCATGGGTGAAGCTACAGGTAGCGAGTAAGTCCATTTCATTTCTGTGGACATGGGGGCTACCTTCTCTGTTTTGCCATCACACTCTGGACCTCTAGTTCCCTCACAGGTCTCGGTCAGGGGGGTTGATGGGACCCTTTCTTTTCGCACAGTACCCTGACATGCAGTTTGGATGGAATTCCTTTTTAATGCACCTATTCTTAGTTATGCCAATGTGCCCTTTACCCCTTCTGGGTCGAGACATTCTACATAGTGTCAGAAGCAACTATCCAGCTGACAACGTCTTCCACTTACTGCTGCCATTCCTCATTACCAAGGGCTCCCCCATAATCAATGTTACTCTCATTTCTAACCAGGTCTCTTGCCTCAAGTTTGATCCCATGCAGAATTGCTGGCAGTTTGGAACCACTGGGCCCTACTCGTCTGCGGCTCACCAAGAGATTGGGCCCTGCAGATTCTCCTTCTGAATCCTGTCCCTCCCACGAGGAACCTGCCACCGGAGTGGACTGAACCAGGGAGCAGTGCTGTTCGAAGTGCATCTGTGAAGTTTCCCGACTCACGGCCAAACTGATGTTCCTCCTGACACCCCTCAAAGCCACCACCAGCCAACACCCCCTCCCCACAATGCCCCTAATCAGCAGGAAGCAGACAGAACAATTAACGGCGCCCCATTTCTATTTAACCAAAAAGGCTGGGAAGTAGGGTGGTTAGCAATGGGGTGGTCAAGTGGGAAATCAGAGCCCCAGTCTTTGTCTGGGATCGCCCACATGGCCAGGGGCGCAGAAACTACACTTCTCATAAACCTTTGGGAAAAAAGCGACTGTCCGTCAGCCAGTGAGATTTCACTACGTCATATTAGCTAGACGACCCTGGAAGGGCCCCTTTTAAAATCTGGCGCCATGTGGTCCTCTGCGAGAGAGAGAGATTCATGGCGTCTATCACCCATGCCAGTGAGTCCCAACCGAGAAACGCTCTATACCAAATAAAGCCTCAATAATTAAGAATTACGCTGATTTTATTCTTTCTCAGCAGGGAAAATACCTTACAATACCTATCCTTCCACATTTCCTCTCAAACCATCCAGGATATATTTTGTAGATTTGGAATTCATGACTATTTATCATTTTTCTATAAAGTATTTGGTCTTAAAAAATGAGAGAATAAATATAAACTACAAACTTAGAAATATATAAACTACAAACTTGGAAAAAAGATTTGCAAAAGACCCATTTTATAAAGAACTGTTAACCAAAATATACAAAGAACTCTAAAATTTCAACGAGAAAACAAACCACCAGAATAAAAGATGGACTAAAGACCTTACGAGATACCTTACCAAAGAAGATAAACAGATTGCAAATAGACATATAAAAATATTTCCCCTATCCTAAATAATCAGGGAAAAGCAAATTAAAACAACAATAAGATATCCCTACAGACTTATTAGGATGGCCCAAATCTGGAACACTGACAACACCAATGGATAGGGGATAACAGGAACTCTCATCTATTGTTGATGTAAATGGAAAATGATACAACCACTTTAGAATACAGTTTGATTTTTTCTTACAAAACTAAACATATTCTTACCATACCATCTGGAAATTATGCTCTATGGTCTTTACCCAAGGAGTTAAAAACTTATATCGATACAAAAATCTGCACATATAGATGTTTATAGAAGCTTGATCTATAATTGCCAAAATTTGGAAGCAACCATGATAAGTTCAATAGGTGAATGAATAAACTGTGGTATTTCCAGATAAATGTTATATTATTCCACACTGAAAACATAATGAGCTATCATCAGGCTATAACAAGACATAAAGACACTACAAATTTACTAAGTGAAAGGAGCCAATCTGAAAAGGCAACAAGTATGATTCCAAATATATGATATTGTAGAAAAGGAAAAAAACTATGGACAGTAAAAAGAAAACAAAACAAGTGGTTGCTGAATGTGAATGTTAAAGAGGAATAAATACACAAAGTTCAATGAAAATACTCTGTGATATTACAGTGATAAATACATGTCATTGAACATTACACATTTGTCCCAACCCATAACGTACAGCATGATGAGTGAACCCTAACGTAAACTATAGACTTTGAGTAATTATAATTTGTCTCTGCAGATGTATCAATTTTAACAAATATACCGCTCTGATGTGGGATGCTGATAGTGGGGAAGATAATGAAGGTGCAGAGGATATATGAAAAATCTCTCTACCTTTCACTCTATTTAGATGTGAACTTAAAAACTGCTTTTAAAAATCATATCAAAACACTGGGAAATGTGGATATCAAGGTGGTAATATAGAATCAAGCAATAAAAATCACTATAGGCCTCCTAATAACCCACATAAAATTAGGCAGTCATTGCCCCCTAAACCTGCCCTTTCTGAAAAAGAACTTTGGATGACCATACTCTAGGAAGCCTTCCTTTCAGAAGCAATTCTTTTTCATATTCCAGGTTTGAATCTAGAAAGTCCAAAGCAAACTTTAAAAATATACAAAAATATCAAAGATTCACAACTTAAGCCCTATGAAAGATGCATATTTGCTTATCCTTAACACACAGGTGTTGGTTTATGGGGAACAGGGTAATTTTTGCCTTATTTCTATATTCCATTAAGATAACATGTGGCCTTTCTTTGCAAAGACCCTCCTGAAAATACATCTGTACTTCTCTTTATCACTTTTGCCAATCCTTGTATAATTGCATCACTGGACCTATAAATATTGCCATGAGGTGGAAGCTAAATCTGTGTGCATATTCTGTGGTCAGAGCACAGAATGGCTCAGAAAGCGATACCACAGTTCTTTTTTTTTTTTTTTTGCGATACCACAGTTCTTGATCTGAGACACAGCTGAGTCTGGGGTAGGGAGTGAATTTCTAATATGTAGACAAGAGAAACAAAAACAAAACTTGTATTTCTTCGTAATGCCCTAGATAAGGGGAGAAGCACATGAATTCAGTGTCAGACATTCATACTCTCATACTTTCTGCATATATCTGCTCTAGCACTGATCAAGAAGGACTATACAAGTGAGTTTACATGGTCATCTTCCACAGAGACTAAGAGTTACGGGGAGTCGAAGTTACTTTGCAACCATGCCTTTTTTATCTTTATAACCTTATACAATGTCAAGCACACAGTGAAAAATAAAGTGAATGTTTTCTGAATGAGTGACTACATACACATTGGAGTTGTAGAGAAGACAATTTGAGTGAATTTTTAAAATTACAATTACTTTTGAAAATATCAGTATTCATGAATGAATCTACTGCAAAATATAAGCCTTATTAAAAATTTGATGGCCAGACACTGTATGTCTTCTGACACAATATAAAAGAAGTATAGGTGTTACTTAAGAAGCAAACTCACCAAAAGGAAAAGAATTTGAATCTACTCAAACCTCAGTCTGGAAGCAGTTTTCCAAGTGTGCCTGCTAGACCAGAAGAATCCACATTTCCCAGGAACTTACTAGAAATGCGTGTTATTGGTCTCTGTCCCAGACCAGCTGAATCACACACTCTGGGTCTTGACTCAATACATGTAATTTTAATACTCCCTGCAGGAATTCTGATGAACACTCAAGTTTGAGAACCACTAACCTAGAGCTAACTTCCAGTTATAGGAAATAAGGCAAATAACAAGTTAATGATACCAGAGAAAGCACACAAATCCAAAATATGACACATTGTACCAGACAATTGATTTTGGTTTAGCAATAAGTTAGTGACATGGGAAAAATGTGATGTATTAAAAGACATCTAAGAAATGTACTAACTTTAAAGGTGTTGAACTTGCTTATATTATAAAATTCAAGTAAACACAATGCCAAAATTCATTTTTGAGAAAATTGGAAATATTTGATTATTGATGGGGGTATTAGATTTTAACATAGAATTATTTTATAATTTTGTTAGATGTGACTGAACATTTGGTGAAGTAAAATATTTACATAGGAAACTGTCTATATTTGCTAGAGAGACAAATGAGGTCTGAAGAAATGAAATGATGTGGATATCTGGGATTTGCTTTAAAATTCTACAGAAAAAAAAGGAAAAAAGTGAAAAAGCAAATAAATGTAAAAAGTCTTAATCATTTAAATTTGGGTGAGGGATACTAGTTCAATGTATAATATAATCTCTATTTTTAAATATATTATAAACCTTCAAAGTAAAATTTTAAATTTATTAATTTTGTTATGTTTGGCATCTCCATTGTGAATGTTTTTTCCTGACAATCATTCAACATGAAAGAAGTATTACTTCATGTTTAGACAACTGTTCTGGGCTCATAGGATTGAGTAAATCCTAGTTTCGTGAGACCTGACAGTTACAAAATCTGGAGAGAGAGCTCATTTGAAAAATTAGATTCAAAAGTACATTATTTCCTTAAAATGAGAAAAATCACAAATGATAGAACATGATCAGAAATGATCAAAAAAGCTTATAAATGTGTCAAAAATCACAAAATCCAGAAAAATATTATTCTAAAAATTAAATAACTCCTTGGTCCCTCTCTATAATAAGAGTTTTTTCCACATTTCTTGGCTGCTTTATCTTTTTTAAAATTTATTTTAGAAATGAGAGAGAGAGAGAAGAGGGAGGAGCAGGAAACTTTAACTCCCAAATGTACCTTGACCAGACAAGTGCAGGGTTTTAAACCGGAGATCTCAGCTTTCAGGCTGAGGTTTTATCCACTGCGCTACCACAGGTCAGGCCTGCTGCTGGCTCTTTGATTTCTTCCTCATATGTAATGCTTTTGTATTATCATGTTCTGTAGAGGGGGTAGAAAAATTATTCAGCCTTTAGCCTGTTAAATGGAAATGTGTCCTTTACTGTTGATAGTTTAGAAAGTTTTCTTTGTTCTTCAAGTTGTTTCTAATGTCATGCAAATTGTTAGATTGTTCTCAGTTTGGGGGAACACTTAAGTTTCTTTCATATCTGAATCATTAATTTTCAGAGCATTTCAAATGTTTTTGGGAAGTGACAGATGTCTTCATTAAAGTGTCATTTAGGACTGTTATGTTTTCCTCAATGATATAAGTATTTTCTGTCAAATCCAATCTGAAACTTAAATTTTCTCCCAACTTGTTAATATAATTCATCCTCTTCACCAAATGTATTTTTCTTTTTCCTAAAGAAATACTGCCTTTAATAAGATATGAAATGGTTTTATTATAAGTCACTTCTCAATAGCAGAATAACAAGGTTTATTGATTTCACTTTTATTGATTTTTTTCATATTTCATTAATATTTTATCTCTTTCAATCCTTTATTAAATAAAGACAACAAAATAATATAGCCTTCACATATTTCCAAATTAAGACTCTGTGATTTCTTACTAATTTTATCTAAAAGGTCCAAAAGCTCATTCCACATGACAGTTAAAATGTCATGTTCCACTGTGGGAAGGGTATGCAGATAGCTTTGTATTACTTACAACTTTATGTGACTCAACAGCTATTCATTTTTATAATCATGGAGCAGTATTTTTTACTTGGTTTACTAGTTTACCATTATGTATATGCCTTCCCATGATTTAGACTAAATCTTCTTAAGCAGCTTTGAATAAATAAGTCACATTTGACATTACATTTTCATATTTTCCAAGTGTTTGTCTAAAAAAAAAATCAAACCTAACAATTACTTTGAAGATTCTCATGAAATTTTGGTTATTTAAAAATTACTCTATTTAATCATAACCTCTAGGAGGAAATATCTCACTTAATGATTTTTAAATTAGATTTATTTTTTCAGCCCTTCCAAATGATACTAAACAATTTTTAAGTCTGTTCTTCCTCATGTTGGTTGGCTAGCGCATTGGTTTTCTCATTTTGGCAAGAATTTGTTAAAACATTGTTCAGTGGACCCACTTCAGTGATCTGAGGGAGGGCCCAAGAATTTTGATTTTTAACAAGTACCCAAATGAGTCAGATGCTGCTGGTTTTAGTCCCTTGGCCTGCTGTGACCAAAATAATATCGATTGAGTAACAATCATTTATTTCTCATAGTTCTGGATCCTGGGAAGTTCAAAATCAAAGTGCCAGCCGATTCAGTGTCTAGTGGGGACCTGTTTCCTGGCTTATAGATTGCCATCTTTTCCCTGTGCCTTCACATGGTGGAAGTAGCAAGAGTACTTTCCATTTATAAAGTCTTCACCCTCATGACCTCATCACCTCCCAAAGGTCCCACTTCCTAATGCCATCATGGGGGTTAGGATTCCAACATATGAATTTCAGAAGAACACAATCATTCATTTCATAACCCTGCAAGTCTGGGGAATGTACTTTGAGAAGCTTGTACATTTTTATATGATTTATATGTAATCCAAAAAAATCAAAACTATTATGAGCTTCATGGAGTCTTCATAATCTTTAGTATTTTTAAATATATTTATCCATTCTGTAAACCAACATAATATCTACCCTTGTTCAAAATAGTTTACAAGCCAAACAATACATGTGACATTTGGTTTTCAAATAAACTGGCCAAGATCTCATATTCGTTTGACAATGTCCTTCAATTATTTTCATAAAATGTTTACGAAGAATATATTATTTTCAATAATGCTCTGTTGAACGTCTGTAAAAAATATTGATCTAGATTTGGGGGAAACATACAGTTCCTAAAAGGCATAAAGGGGATTATAGTAAATATCAAAGTCAAAATAATACTGCTGCTGACATTTGTGTATTCTATTGACCTAACAAATTGTTTTTCTTTACAATAATTTTAATCTTCCCTTTTTTCTTCTGCTGTTTCCTGTTGGAAAGGGTCTTGAATCTCATCATCATCATCATCATCATCATTCTCTCCTGTTATTTTCATTATTCATATTCTCTTGGTTGTTGTCATTTTTTCCCTTATGTTCACATTTTGATCATTAGAATTTATTTTTAACAACCGTTTTGACATGTTGACATTTTGAAGCTCCTGCTAATCTTTCACTTTTTGCTTTGGCTTTATATAAATTATTTCTTTATCTTTTTATTTTTATTTATTTTAGAGATTTTATTGATTTAAGATTTTTCCTGACTTTATTATGAGAGACAAAGGGGGAGAGAAAGGGGGAGAGAGAGAAGAAAAGAAAGAGAGAAACGGGGAGAGAGGGAAAGAGAGAGAAAGGGGGAGAGAGAAAAGGAGAGGGAGAGAAAGGGGGAGGAAGAGAAAAAGGGAGGGAGAGAAAAAGGGAGAGAAAGGGAGTGAGAGAAAGATCAATTTGTTGTTCCACTTATTTATGCATTTATTGGTTGATTCTTGTGTGTGCCCTGAGTAGGGATGGAACCCACAACTTTGGCATATTAAGACTCAACTCTAATCAACTGAGCTAAATTGGCAGGGCACTTCTTTCTCTATTTATAAATTGTGGAATGACTTAAAATTCTAAATACATATATAAAATTAACCTAAAATTGAGGCCTATACAATTCTAAATCGCTTCTGTTATTTTGAGCTATGTAACAGCATAATCATATTGTCCTTATACCATATTCATTGAGTTTGATGAATCTATACAGAAAGTTAGTAGGAAACATTTTTTTAAGCCATTTCATATTGACAATGGCAACTTTGAATGGCACCTCATCTGGAAGGATTGTATACTTGATACAATAAGCTAAAATGCAACTTGATAGGTATGCTGCACAAAACAAGTTCCTTCACATGTAGATGTATGAGCTATTTTCTGCTACAGGTTTATGTCCGCTACAGGTTTATGTCTGAAACAGATTTATGTCATACAAACAAAATAATTCAAATAACGTCTAATTTGTGGGATTCCCACAAATAAAAAAATATAGTGTGTTCACTGACTACATTATTTAAATGACAGGCCTTTAATTTTGGGTATCAGTAAGAACCAAATCTTCCTTTTTCAATTTCACCTATATGATGAATAGAAGAATGTTCAACATTTTCAGCTGTAGCTACAAACAGTTCAGTCTCTGTTTCTCCTGTCTCCATTTCCCATATAGTCCTGGTGCCTTAAAACAACAGAACATGTTCCTATCAGAACCTGTGGGCTTTACACACCTTACCGCATGATGGCAGGACAGGCGGTATAAGGATTATTCTGGAGCTCTTCTATGTTAGCTTGGCTAACAGTAACTCCAGCACACCCAGAAGTGATGGTGGACCTCTAATTTTTTTCCATTGTTTTAAAGAAAAGGGTTATAGGTATAATTATAGTTTAATCTAGCCAATGCAATATAGAATCAGGATAAAATGAGGAAAAATGGACATCATTCAGAGATTCTCAATTTGAAAACTGGTTATACTGTCAATGAAATTTTGAGGGATTTTTTTTTTGTGGAGGAAGGGCTTAGTTTTTGGCTTACTATGGAGACTTGTACTGTGTAAAGTAGAGAAGCATTTCTTTTTCTTAAAAGTATAAGTATATGATATTGGGTGAACTAAGGGGATAAAATGGTACACTTTTTGGGGGGCTACATTTTTCTATTTTTGAAGACATTGCCTCCTTATGAGCAGAGCCCACCTTCCAACAGAGAAGTTTAAAATGTCTGCACTATGGGCCCAGGCTAGTTAGCTCAGGGATAGAACATCAGGCTGGCGTGTAGATGTCCCAGGTTTAATTCCTAGTCAGGGCACACAGGAGAAGTGATTATCTGCTTCTCCACACCTCTCCCTTCTTTCTCTCTTCCCCTCCTGTAACCATGGTTCAATTAGTTCAATTGAGTTGGCCTTGGGCACTAAGCATGGCTCCATGGCCTCTGCCTCAGGCACTAAAAATATGGCTCTGGTTGCTGAGCAATGAAGCAAAGCCCCAAATGTGCAGAGCATCACCTCTTAGTGGTCTTGCACATGTGGGAGTCTGTCTCTCAGCTTACCCTCCTTTCACTAAAATAATAAATAAATAAATAATAAAATAAAATAAAATACCCCCCCTAATTTTGAGGGGATGCTTGCTTCAGACTTCACCTACTCGATGTACCTACCACAGGCGCAAACATAAAAATATAAAGACCATTTAGAATCCATTCCAGCCAGGTTGGTGGCTGGAGGGCACTATATATTCAGTTCCCGGGGCAGCAGCAAGTGTGGTTCTAGAGGCAATCACCTATGTTCAGTGTTAAGGTATTTCTATCAGGTGACTTCTACAACGTGAATTAGGGAATTGTTCCTGGCCATGAAGATCATAAGCCTGATGCTCCACGCCTTCTAGAGACTGCTTTATACAAATATATTTTTCTTCTGCCATTAGCCAGTATCTGCAACTAAAATCATTGAACGCTATGAACATAAAAACTTGGATGAGAAAATGTACATTTAACTGAAAAATATTTAGTCTGCAGATTAAATCATTCATTGCACTGCAAGTTTTAAAAATACAATGTGAATATATTAAGAATGCGTCAACTCCACTACAAAACAAAAAAAAATCAAATAACTTTATTAAGAAAGAGTTGAAGGATTTGAATAGAAATTTGTCCTAAAATGCCATCCAAATGGTGAACAAGCATATGAAAAGGTGGTCAGTATCACTAATCGTTAGTAAAATGCATATCAAAACCAAAATAAGGTATCAGCGCAAACCCATTAATATGGCTACTATCAAAAACTCAAAACAACAAGCCTTGGTGGTTAATTGGAGAAGTAGGAACTCTTGTGCACAGTTGAAGGGACTGTAAAATGGTGCAACTGCTATGGAAAAGCAGCTTGTCTGATGCTAAAAAATTAAAAATAGAACTACCATATAATCCAGAAATACCATTTCTGTGTGCATATTCAAAAAAATTGAAAGTATGGTCTCAGAAATATTTTCACCTCCATACTCATAGTAGCACTATTTATGATCACCAGAAGGTGAAACCAACCCAAATATCTATCGATGAATGAGTAGATAAAGTGTGAGATGTACATACAGTGAAATGTTATTTAGCCTTAAAAAAGAAGACATCCTGTCACATGCTACAATATGCATGAACTTTGAGGAAGGACATTGCGCTAAGTGAAATAAGCCAGTCACTAAAGGACAAATACTGTATAATACCAATTATATGAGGCTTAAACAAGTCAAAATCATAGAGACAGAAAGTAGAATGGTAGATGCCTGAGAAAAGGAGATGAGAGAAATATGGAGTTATTGTTTAAAAGGTATAGAGTTTCAGTTTTACAAGATGAAAGCAGTTATGTAGATGAATGGTGGTGCTGTTGCACAACATTATTAATGTATTGTACATTTAAAATGGTTAATCTAGCGAATTTTAATGTTTTTTTACCACAATAAAACACATGTGAAATATTTTTTTTAAAAAAGACATGTATAAGGAAAGAAATCCAAACAGAAGGAAAGGAATATCTCCTTCTGTTTCTCTTTACTCTGATTAACTATCACATATGGGTTTTTGCAACTCTCGCTTTCTTACTCACAATACTGAGGGGTTATTAAAAGGCAGTATGTGAAGAAATTCATAGATATGGGAAAAGAAGAATCACCCTCATGCCAAGTATGTTTCACCTTTCTCTCAAAGTGGGCTTCCTTTGCAATTGGTACTGTTTGGTTATCACTTTTAGATGGTGACACAGAGGTAGTGAAGACAGCTTTTCCTCCTGCTGAACATAAAACTTTTTATTCTGATGAATGAATATAATTTGATTTATTAATGATAGAAAGCCATTTAGGAGAAGCAGTTTAAGGATGAAGTGCATCAGAGACATACAATGAAATAACACAGAGATTCAACACTAAAAACATAACAAATAATATTAGATACACACGATTCAAGGCAAAAAAAAAGAAGAGAGACAGTCGGCAGGTTACATAAACTCTGATGGAGCAGGGGGAGGAAGAGAGTAGAGCCATCATTCTAAAATTGGTTTAGAACAACTGATGCTCATGATAGTCTCTTGGCTCACGTGCCTAGTATGTTAAATGTTTACTGAAGTCTTTCTGCCTGAGGAAAAATAAAATTGCCCTATTTACAGATTCCATTTAGAAATAGAAGCCATTAGTCAAAAGGAAAGCATTTTATTTGAATTACTATCTATTTCTATGTGAAAGAGTTGCTCCTGAGAAAGTTACATATTTTAACCAATTTGTCAAAGCTTTTATTTATACAACACAAATGATGACGGAAATATGTGTTACGAATGACATTTAAAGTAACCCCAAGCTTCTATGTTTACACCACTTTTAAGAGAAGAATCCAACAGATTATACGTGCTTGAAGCTTTTTGAGATAGATGTTGTCAGGGTCACTGTTTTTATGTTTTACTACGAGGTTAGAATATATTGATATTAGAGAAGTCTTGTGACCCAGTAAGTAAAAACGTGCATTCCTGATTTAATTGTTCTTCCAAAGTTTCATAAAACAACTGTTAAAGATATTAATATATCACACTGAAGGAGAAATTCCCAAATGGCAAAATTCATCTTCTAATATCTGTTTAGTCCTACAACTAAAATAATAAAAGGTAAATGGAAGCATCAGATCTCAGAACGTCTATTGTGAATATCAATTAGATTTCTTCAAGTACTTATAAAAAATGAAAAAATGTTAAAATACCATTAATGTATTTTCCCCCAAAACTCTATTTTACTATGATATCATCTCATATGTCTTTAGAATATTTTTTAGAGTTAAATTTGAGTTCAAAGTAAATCATTAGTACCATCACCAACTCTAACAATTATAATATTACATAGTTGTTTTGAGGTACTATTATTTTTCCCCATTTTTATTCTCAAGGGAATGGGTTATATAAATATTTTAGCAATACTTGGTTATAATTTCATGAGCCTAGGCTTCAGACACTAAAAAACAATTGATGTTTGACAATGAAATTGCCACATCTGGTATCTCTTATTACAATGCTCTTAACTTGCAGAATAAATATTTGATCTTGTTTCATTTGTTTATTTAAAAAATAAGTCTAGTAGTAAATTATAGTAACCTAGTGAGCAATAGTAACAATGATAACACTTATACTGTGTTTACTGTGTTTATTATTGTTACAGTTCTGTACTTAATACTTTAACCTTATTTGTTCTCACAAGGACCCTATGACATAGATACCATCAGTAAATGGTGGAGCTGCATTTTGAAAACTATAGTCTAGTTTCAATGCTCACTCACTCTCATCCACTATTTTATAGAAATACAAGATTTAACCCATACAACCTCTGGTTTGAGATTATTTTGACATTATGGGACTGACTTAAATCTACCTTTAAATTAAGTTATATATTTAGAACGCTATTGATTAATATAATGCTAGCTGCTATAGTTGATAAAATCCTCTGAATCTTAGTGAGTAACCATATTCATTTCTCATTCAGATGGAAGTCCAGAATGGTTTCCCTGACAGGCAGGGAAATTCACATGTGATAATACTGGGACCTGGGCTTCTTCCAGCTGTGGAAATCTAGGGTCTTAACATCCTTTATGTCCAGCCAGTAGAGAAAGAAAGGAGGAGCATACATGGAAAGTTGCTATGGGCCTGACCCGGAACTGGTACATTTCACCTCTAGCCACTTTCACTGCCTAGACTTAATCATAGGGGCAAGAAAGACATGGCATTCTGTTTAGCTGTGTGCCCAGGAAGAAAACTGGACTGGTGAGCAGATGGCTAATATCTCCCACATCAATCTTCATCTAGCTTCCTAGTGGTGTTTTACTTTTTCTGATTCCAATATTAATACTTATTATACTGTCTTTCTCTTTTCTAGAGATTTCATAGATATGTATCAAAGTGAGTAACACTGGTACCTACGAAAGATGTTGTGAAGTTAGAGCAAAAATTGAAAAATGGCCAAATTCTAGCTGAAAGGAGAAAGTTTGGGTGTCAAGAGAAAGGGCTACATTGATAGTATTCAATTAGTAAGGTCTCAATTAATGCTTCTTTCTCTTTTCCAAGAGAAACATTTATCTACTAAACCCTGTTTTATCTATCCTTGCTACAAAAAATTTAGCTCCCTTTAGAATTTAGAGCATTTCTTGAGAAATTTGGACTTTATAGTTATTGATACATAATAAACATCCAAGATTTTCTGGGTTTGTTTATTGTTCATTTTAATTTTTCTTTTTCTTTAATTTTATTTTATTCATTTTAGAGTGGAGACACAGAGTGAGAGAGAGAAAGAGAGAAATGGGGGAGGAGCTGGAAGCATCAACTCCCATATGTGCCTTGACCAGACCAGTGCAGGGATTTGAACTGGCGACCTCAGTGTTCCCAGGTCGATGCTTTATCCACTGCGCCACCACAGGTCAGGCTGTTTATTGTTCATTTTAATGATCTCTATAAACCCTTTGTACTAGGGACACAACAAGTGCTTAATAGAAACTCATGGATTATTGTTTAGACAATATTGTTTTTTAATCGTGTAGTGAAAAAGTTAAAATCCAATGAATGTAAATTAACCCTTTGAGTAGTAAGAACATTCATGTACGTC
Organism: Rhynchonycteris naso; assembly: GCA_037038555.1. Classification (NCBI taxonomy): domain Eukaryota; kingdom Metazoa; phylum Chordata; class Mammalia; order Chiroptera; family Emballonuridae; genus Rhynchonycteris; species Rhynchonycteris naso. Next base: position 163,066,457 of record CM072999.1, on the reverse strand, counting down.
CTAGTGCCTCCTGACCATCCAGAGTACACATTTTAAAAATGTGTAAGGCAACATTAAAAAAAGGCAAATGTATGTTCTTCTTGTTTCCATACATTGTTTATCAAACAAACATGTTATCAAGTTAATAAAACTGTAACTGTAACTAATTACATTTAAAAAAAAAACAACTCACTCCCAGGGATCAGCAAGCATGAAAAAAACTCACTACTCAAAGGGTTAAATAAAGGCTTAGAGAAATAAGAGAACCTATTCTTTTGATACTTCCTTTTTCAGGTAGGTATAGTGGAAATGGTTGAGCAACTTTTTATATGTAAATTATATGAACTTAAAATAATGTAAAAATCTGAAAAAGCTCAAATAGATATTATTAGCATGCTTGTTCTTAGGTCTTTGGGACAAAATTAAAAGCAGATCAACTCCACATTCCTGTATAAATGTGAAATCAATAGACCAAAAGGGAAAGAAGAAGATTTTGATAATAAATGAGTTAAGATAAAAAGCCAGTTATCTTAATGGCATTTGTGTTCAAACAATACACTAGACATAATCTTACCATTTAAAATTATAAAATTATCTATTCATTTTTCAACCGACTCACTAAATGCTCTAACATCTTGTCTGACTCCATGTCTACTTATAGCAAAAATGACATACAATCTATTGAAGAAATAGCCCCAATTCTGAGATTAAAAAAAATTATAAGTTCATAATTTTTATCTGAAATACTAGGCATTAGGTATTTTTGAGACTTAAAATACTTTGGACTTCTAAAGAGCATATGAGGTATAAACTAAAGAGTTTGAAATATCCCAGGAGCATGCAAAAATATATTAATATTTCTATAGCAACTCATATAAGTATTTATACTAAAATAGATAAATAAAGACCATAGTTTCATGTCCCTTTAGGTTAGGTTTGCCAAAATATGAGTTTGCTACAAATTTATGTTAAAAAATTATTTTTGAGAGGCTTCTGGATTTTACAATTGTGGAAAAGGAACTGTGGGCTCATAATTCATCAAATCTTCAATGTTTAAATTAGATATTGTTTCTAAACTACCTCTTCATGAAGCAATTTCAACGAATTACAATTATTTAAATACCTCAAAAATTTCCACAACTTTTATATGGTTAGATTTCAAACAATGCTTTTGTTGGTTTCTGGTTTAGCATGTGAGGAGCTTAAAAAATATTATACTGCTTACAAAAATTAAGGAATATTTCAAAATAAATATGAAGCAATAAAAAAAAAGCATTTGATTTTTTTTATTAAACAAGGAGATCAGAAAAGCAAATGACAAGTCAAAGAAAGTTGTTTGATTATGCAAATGAGATGCAAAACCAACTTTTATTTCATTGGTGAAAATGCTCTATTTAAAAGGCTAAAAGTACTGGAGTCCCTGCATGTTCCCTGATCCCCTAATGTTTGTGAGCAGAGTACTTAGTACTAACAAGTAAAAAAGTGAAAAAACAACAAAATTCACAACTCTTTCTAAATCCATCAGAAAAGTGAGGTCACAGGGACAACTGCTGCACCCCCTGAGAGACAAGCAGGTAGAGAAAATCATAACTTAGTGAGGCAGAAAGCTATATCCACAGAAAGCAGTATAAGGTCCGAAACCTGAATGGTAATTGGCAAATTTTGGGAGGCTCGAATGTGAACAAACTTGAGAGATAAAGATTCCAGGAGGACTAAATCATTGGGGGTCAGGCGTGGGGTATCATAATTAGTGTTCTACCACCAGGAGTCTACCAGGTTATAATAGTGAAGATAGAGAAAAGTCCCCTTGGGCTTTCTACAAAAGGAGGAAAAAAGTTATTATTTTGAAGTAAGCCAAAGCATTCCACTCTTCTTCATAAGTCTGCTCACAAGAGAAATTGTTTTGCAAGAGCCTACACAACTGGGGTTTTATCAGACCCTAACTGACTTGGAAGAAAAATCCTAATTTTAGCCTATGCTGGTCTTCCAAGTGGGGGAAAGGAAATACCACAGGCCAGCCCCCTCTAGAAATTTAGTACCGCCTATGGGGGTGAAAAACTGAGAAGCACTTGTGAAGTTCATAGCTGAGGGGCATGGACTTTCTAAAAGACAGAGAGACCTAATCATAAGACCATAGGTCTTCTCTCCTTTCCACACACCCTACCATTGTATTACTAACAACCTGTCTATCACACTTTCTTTTACCTAGTACATCATGTCCACATTTCAATAAAAAATTACAAGGCATATAGAAAAGAAAACAAACACAGCCTGAAGAGACAGAACAGGCATTAGAACCAGGCCCAGATATAGTATAGATGTTGGGTTTATCAGACCATGAATTTAAAACAACTATAATATGCTAATGGCTCTAATTAGCCATTTGTTAATTAGGAAAAAGTAAACAACAAGCAAGAAGAGTAAAATAACGTAAGTAGAGGGAAAAAACGATGAGAAGAATCAAAACAAATGCTATAGATCAGTATGTTCAACTGACAGTCTGTGGATTGGTGCCCAATGCACCAGAAATTTCACACCAGTACATGAAAAGCAAACCACCCTGATGTGCAAAGATTATAGAGTCTGTAATCATTGGGTCTATAATCTTCAAATAGTTGCAAAATGCTGTAGCAAATTAATAATGTCATTCATGCGTGCATTAGTAAAGTAGATAGATATGTTTGAAGAAAAAATCTCTAAGCTTGAGGACATGTCAATAAAAACTTCCGAAACTGAAAGGCAAGGAGAAAATGACTGAAAAAGAAACACATTGCATAAGAACTATGGGACAACTACTAAAGGTGTAAAAGTGTAATGGCAATATCAGAAGGAGAAGGAAGTGATAAAGATACAGAAGCAATATTTGAAACAAGAATAACTTATAATTTCCTCAAATTAATGTCAAATATTAAGCCACAGATCCATGAACCTCAGAGAACACCGAGCGTATAGATGGAAAAGAAAACTACACATAGGTAGGGTTATCATATACATGCATACTGCAGAAAATCACAAATAAAAAGTTTTGAAAAAAGTCAATGACAAAAAGCACTTTCCCTAAAAAAAAAAAAAAAAAAGATAAAAAATTACCTTCTTTTCCTCAGAAACCATACAGACAAGAGTACAATACAATATTTAAAGTGTTGACGTGAAAACCTAAAATTCTTGTCCTGTAAAATTAACTTTAGAAAGTAAAAAAATAAAGTTTTTCAGAGAAACAAAAATTGAGGAACTCTTTTACCAAATTGGCTTTGCAGAATTGTTAAAAGTTCTTCAGAAAGAATAACAATGATATAGATAAAAAAGTTGGGTATAAAGCATTAAAGAAGGAATAATAAAGGTATATAAAAATTTTTATTCTTATTGATCTAAATAACTGTTAAAAATAATAAAAGTTATAATGTATTCAATAATTATAGTTTACATGTAAGTGAAATAAATAACAGCAATAATACAAGGAACAGGAGGAAAGAATTAGGTATCCTTTGTTTTTGCAAGATACTTGCACTGCCTGTGAAGCAGTTTAGTGTTATGTGAAAGTTGACTAAGACTAGTTGTAAATATATATTGCAAACTCTAGGTGAATCACTTAAAAAAAAGAAGTATAATTGATAGGATAAGGAAACAGAAAATGGAATTACCTAAAATGTTTAATTAAAACCACAAAAGGCAGAAAAAGAATAGCAGACAAAAACAGGAACAAAGAAGAAGGTCAATAAATAGAAATCAGTGAAAAGCATGATAGATACTGTTCTAACTACATTGCTAATCACTTTCAATGTCAATGGTCTAACTATACCAATTTAAAAACACCAGTTGTCAGAGTGCATCAAAAAATAAGAACCAACTATATATATGCTGTCTACAAGAAACCCATTTTAAATATAAAGACAAATAATAGATTAAAAATAAAGGAATAAGAAAAGATATACCATGCTAACATTAATCAAAGAAGAAGCAGTAGTAGCTATATTAATTTAAGACAGAGAAGACTCAGCGCAAATATAATTATCATAAATAGAGGAACATTACATAAGGACAAAAGAGTAAATTCTCCAAGAAAACATAAGTCTTCATGAGTATGCGTATAACAGAGCATCAAACAGAGACAAAAACAGAACAAAAAGGAGAAATAGATGAATCCAATATTGTAGTTGGAGATTTAATATATTTTTACAAAATAGACCTATTCAGCAGGCTAAAAATCAGTGAGGATATTGTTACTCTGCAACACCATCAAATAACTGGGTTAATACAATTAACATATATAGACTACTTCATCCTACGACAGCAGAAAGCATTCTTTTCAAGCTCACTTGAAATATTTACCAAAACAAACCAATCTAGACCATTAAAAGCACCTTAACAAATTCAAAAGAATAAAAATACAACGTTGGGTCTCAAACCACAGAGAAATTAAACTAAAAATCAAAAACAGAAAAATAACTAGAAAATACCCAAATATATTGGAAAGCAGACAACACACTTTTAACACTTTTAAAACTTGGGTCAAGCCTGACCTGTGGTGGCGCAGTGGATAAAGCGTCAACCTGGAATGCTCAGGTTGCCGGTTCGAAACCCTGTACTTGTCTGGTCAAAGCACATATGGGAGTTGATGCTTCCTGCTCCTCCCCCCTTTCTCTCTCTCTCTCACTCTCTCCTTTCTAAAACAAATTAATTAAAAAAATTAAAACGTGGGTCTAAAAATAACCCTCAAAAGAAATTTTAAAAATACTTTTAACTAAATAAAAATTTATAAAAATGTGTGTGATGCAGCAAAATTGATGTCTGTAGGGAATTTTATAGCATTAAACATAAATATTAGGAAAAAAGAAAGATCTACAAACAATAATCTAAGATTCCACCTGAAGAAACTTGAAGGGCAACAAATTAAGTCCAGAGTAACCAATGAAAAGAAACAATAAAAATTAGAAGTCAATAAAGCTGAAAAGAAGAAAATAATAAAGAAAATCAATGAAACCAGTGAACTCAAAAACTTATTTTTAAAGATCAGTAAACTGTAACAGACTCTAGTAATAAAGACCACAAAAATTAATTATATCACAAATGAAACAAGTGATATTACTGCAGATCCATGGATATCAAGAAAAGAGATTACTATGAACAACATTATGCCTACCAAAACCCATATAAAATGGATGGATGCCTTGAAAGATACAATCTGCAAAGACTCACATAAAAAGAAATAATTTGAATATGCCTTTATCTATTTTTTAAAAAAGAAAAATCATTAGTTAATAACCTCTGAAAACAGAAGGCAACAGAACCAGATGGGTTCACTGGTAAAATCTATCAAACATTTCAGGAATGAATAATACTAATTTTCTACAAATACCACCAGAAGATATAAGCAAGGGGACTTTTCCTAATTTATTCTGAGGTCAAAACTACCCTAAAACCAAAAATATTCAAACACAAGACAAGAATACTACAAAACAATCTCATAAACATAAATGCAAAAGTCCTCAAGAAAATATTATCAAATTGAATTCAACAATGTGTAAAAAGTAACACACCATGACCAAGTTGGATTTATCCCAGCTATGCAAATCTGAATGAATATTCACTAATCACATGAAGAGAAAAATTACATGAATATTCACTAATCACATAAAGAGAAAAATTACATAATTATATCAATAGATGCAGAAGAGCACTAGACTGACCCTGGCCAGTTGACTTATCAGTAGAGTGTCAGCTCACTGTGTGGATGTTCCAGATTCAATTCCTGCTCAGGGCACACAGGAGAAGCAATCATCTGCTTTTCCACCCCTCCCCCTTCCCCTTCTCTCTCTCTCTCTTCCCTTTCCACAGCCATGGCTCAGTTGCAGCAAGTTGGTCCCAGGGGCTGAGGATGGCTCTATGACCTCACCTTGGACGCTAAAATAGTTCAGTTGCTGAACAAAGAAGCAACTGCCCCAGATGAGCAGAACATCACCCCATAGGGGGTTTTCCAGGTGGATACCAGTTGCGACACATGGGGGAGTCTGTCTTTCCACCTCCCTGCTTTTCACTTTAAAAAAAATGAGTTTAGACATAGGCCTTTCAGTCTTCACAAACCTTAACTTAAAGTCAATTATAGACCTAAATATAAAACACAAAATGATACAATTCCTATAAGATAATATAGAAAAAAACCAAGACATTGGATATAACCATGACTTATTAAATACAACAGCAAAGACAAAGACTATGAAAAAATTATTGATAAATTGGACTTGACTAAAATTCATAATGTTTGCTGTATAAACATAGAAAACTTGGAAACCACATACTGGGAGAAAATATTTGCAAATGACATGTATGTGATAAAAGCCGTTATCCAAAATATGAAAGAGCTCCTAAAACTCAATATTAAAAAACCTACCAACCCAATTTAAAAATGAGCAAAAGATATGAACAGGCACCTCACCAAGAAGACATACAGGTAGTAAATGAGCATATGAAAGGTGTTCAACAAATTATATCTATATATACATACACACATATAGAAAATTATAACAAAAATGACACACCACTACACAGCTACTAGAATTGTGAAAATACAAAACACTGACAACATATTAATGCTGGCAAGTATGTACAGCAACAGGAACTCTCATTCTTTGCTGGTGGTAGAGCCACTTTGAAAGACAGTTTGGCAGTTTCTTATAAAACTAAACATATTCTGACTATATGATCTAGCAGTCATGTTCTTTGACAGTTACCCAGATGAGTTGAAAACATGTCCACACAAAAACCACTCACCCATTATTACAGCAACATTATTCATAATTGTTAAAACTTGGAAGAAACCATTATGTCCTTCAGTAGGTTAAAGGATAAACAAACTGGTACATCCAGATAATGGAATATTATTCAGAGTTAGAGAGAAACAAGCTATCAGGCCAAGAAAATACATGGGATATCTTTAAATGCATATTACTAAGTGAAAGAAGATAGTTTGAAAAGGCTACACTATATGAATTCAACTATATGACAAAGACAAAACGATGAAGACAGTAAAAAGAACAGCTGTGGGGGGTAGGGTACAGGGAGGGAGTGAAGGAGGGAGCAACAGGCACAGCACAGAGTTTTTAGGGTATGAAAGTAATTTTGCATGATACTATAATGGCGGAAATATGCCATCATACATTTGTTCAAATCCACAGAATGTACAACACCAAGACTAAATCCTAATGTAAACTATGGACTTTGGGGTGATAATGCGGTCTCAGTGTGGGTTCATTGATTGTAACCGACATGGCACTCCAGTGAGGAATGTAGACAATGGGAAATGTACCTGTGTGTAGATGGGGTATGTGGAAACACTCTGTAGGGTCCACTCAATTTAGCAGGGAACCTAAAACTGCTCTAAAAAATATAGTTTAAAAACAAACTACAATAAAAACAGTTTGGGGTTTTTTTATATAAAACCATTCTTGTTTTCAAACCACTCACTGGGTCTCTGGCTTTCCTCTTTTTACTTCCTTTCTTTCAATTTCTTAAAACTCAGCTAAGCCAAAAGCTTGGTGGCCCATTCGCCTTTATATTAGATTGAATTATATAAATTTGCCATTTCTTATAAGTTATAAATGTTAAATACTGACTATTTAAAATTGTTCAAATTAATAGTTTAACAATATAAACACATAGACTACAATAAAAAACAAAACAAACAAACAAAAAACAGTGCCTAACTTTCAATAAAAGAAAGTAACCCTTATTAAAGATTATTTTTTTCTGGCTTGAACATGATTTGGGTCAGACTAAAGAAATCATCTGCACATTAACCAAATATACCATGTGAAAAAGTATGTTCCTGGGCCATAGGAAATTATGTCCTTTTTATGATAACACAGACAAAAATTTTTTCTTGCCACAGGGCCTTATCTTCAACAACAGGGAAACAAGGATATATATTTTTTCCAACAAATTAAGTCACAGTAAATTCACAATACCCAATAAATTGTGTAGAAATTTAACAGAGGCTTGGTCTGGATCCAATTTTCACTCTAACAACTACCCTAGGCCTAAATATACAGAGAAACATACCTCCATGTAGACACCGCAGCAGATTGACAGAAATATTTTCCTGGTTTAACATAAGTGAATTTGCAAGCTTCCCAATGCTGGCCAATTTTATCATTAAAAACCAACAAAAATATAAACACAGAACCAAGTGATTTTTGTTCTTTTATCAACTTTGGAGAAATATAATGTGGCTTCAAGGTTTTACAAATTATTAACATTTGCCCAAGGGCTAACTTGAAGTAATTCAATTCTCCCTTTGCCATTGTGTCCTTGAATGATATTTCCTCTAAGTCTGAGGATAATAATTGTGGCTGCTTCACAGGATTGCAATAAAGAATAAATGAGATAGTGTTTAAGAACAAAAACTGATGGAAAATTATTTTGCAAAGAGAGAAATGCTATATAATGCATCATATCAATGACTAAATAAAGTGAAAGCTACAGTGTAATTAAATATTTTAAAGATTTAAATTCTTTTTAAAAATCAAATCAATCCGAAATGTTTACACCAATTTTGAAACCGCACGACGTCATTTTTTGAGAGGAAAGTTTTGTCAGATAGGGGATGCAGGCACCTGACAGTGGTTATGTACACTTTGACCAACCAGGAAAATAAAACACAGGCACTTAATTGTGAGTGCCTAAATATTGAAACTTCTGACATCCTGATTACTTGAGTTTTAGTATTTTTTGTGCATTTCAAATGCTGTAATTTTAGTTTATAAATGGTTTATTTTTTGCAGTTTTGCCTGATTTCAAAATTCTCTTTTTAGACACTCAAATTTTTCTTCTAGAATGATATTAAGAAACCCACATATCTTATTCTTAATTGTTTTGTTATAGAGAAACATACTAAATGACACAATACTGGATAAAATAAAATACAACCCTTTAGTTTTGCAGCAAAGACTGTATGCTTGACAGGTTTTAGGTAAAATTCTAACAATAATCTATATTTGGTATGTGTAGGGCAAGATATGAAATATTCAGAAAAATATTTTAAATGACAAATTTCTGACTCTTGTAATCTCCCTAAATGAACTGCCACATCATAACACAATTAAGCACATAGTCAAAGACCCAATGGTTATCACCCAATTTAATTTTTACAAATAAAGAAATTTGGATATGAGTATGTAAATAAATAATCATTAGAATTGGTTACACACCTTTGATCATATCAATCACATTTCTCTCATTTATTTTTAAGCCAAAATAAAATAAATCAATAATAAAAATTGTGCCTGATATGAAATCTTTCTAATGTTGAGCTGTAAGTATAGTATAAACTATGCTATATTCCCTTATAATTGTCTGTTTGAAAGGAATATTTATTGATAACAGTAATAGCTATTTGATCTATTGATTTAGTGTATTATTAACACACTTTTAATAACTTTTGAATAACAAATAATATTGTTTTGTTTTATAACTGGGAGGAGCTGTAAACCAAGTACCAATTTACATGAAACGGACATTCAAATAACATTCTGCTAAACTAAGAGCTAAATCATGTTTTTAATATTTTATGAAAACAACTATTTTTAAAGAAAAATTGAATCTGAAATTTAGAATTAACTACCAATTTAATTTCCGTTGTATAGATTCCTCATAGGTTTTAATAAAGACACAATCCTCCTGCAACAAATATCAGACCCAATTTATCCATTTGATTCTCTGTTATGATAGAGGTTTAAAATGAAACTGTATTACTACTTATTATCCCGTATTAGCGGCTAAAATGTATCTTACTACTCTGAAATACTTAATCATTTTTCCCCTAAAGTTCCTAGCTTACAGACTGAGAGTACTTTATAATATGACTTCTGAACTCTATAAGGACATTGAGCATTTTTATTTAGAAAGTAAAGACTAAGTTGTTTTATAGGCTAATGTGCAATAATTTACTGCAACAAAAGAATATTGATATTTACAATTATTTTAATAATGATTAAAATACCTATAAATATTGGTTTTTCCTTAACATTCCTCAGAAAAGTCAATCCTTAAACATTAAAGATGAAGAGATTAAGCAAAACAAAAAGAAAAGTAAACAAAAAACCCCCTCATAGACGCAGGCAATACCATGGTGATTACCAGAGGGAAAGGGGGGTGAGGGGAGGTAGAAGAGGGGACAGGGTGCATAACAGGTGATGAAAAGAGACTTGACTTGAAACGGCGAACACACAATACAATATACAGATGATGTATTATAAAATTGTACACCTAAGACCTATATAATTTTATTAACCAATGTCACCCCAATTAATTCAGTCTTAAAAATCCTTAATCGGATCATTTACAACAAAATGAATGGATCTTGATAACATTATACGGAGTGAAATAAGTAAAACAGAAAAAAACTAAGAACAGCATGATTTCATACATAGGTGGGACATAAAAGTGAGACTATGAGACATGGACAAGAGTGTGTGGGTTACGGGTTGCGGGGAGGGAGGAGAGGATAGGAGAGGGGGGAGGTGAGGGGCACAAAGAAAACCAGATAGAAGGTGACAGAGGACAATTTAACTTTGAGTGATGGGTAAGCAACATAATTGAATGATAAGATAACCTGGAGATGTTTTCTTTGAACATATGTACCCTAATTTATTAATGTCACCTTATTAAATTAATAAAAGAAAAAAATCCTTAATTTGTAAAAACCTAGTATAACGCTTGAAATCATTCCCCAGCCTTGGCTATGCTGCAAATAATGTGATACCAGTTAATATTATGACCCAATTAAATGATTTCAGCATAGACTTAACATTCAATCTGTGATGTCTGTCTTAAGGAAGTGAGGAATAGTCACACAATTTTACTTTCTTATTTTTTGTATTTTTGACTAGGGAACCCAAACAGAAAACATAATGAGGCATTACACAATGTTTCCTGAAGGAACTATATTTTACGTGTTAGGAAACCATTATGATGGTTTCATTAATATTAGGTATGTATACTTGAGAAATATATTCATGTCAACAACTCATCTTGATTTCATAAGACAGGGTGGGACATGGAACAAATGCAGCCCTCAATTCTGGGACTCACAGCTTACCTGATCGGTCTCACAAGCAGAAACACTGTGGGAACCCCTCAGCCCAGGATAGGAAACCCAGAACTGGATGTAACTGATGAACTAACTGCTGGAGTCTCCATGTTGAAAACTCTGTGAGTTGAAAATTCTAGGGGGACTCAACATTGTGTGAATCACCTCCAAGGGCTTGACCAAGATTCCCACAGTAAAAATCAGAGAAACCCCCTCTCATGCCTCTTGCAGAAAAAAGAGAAGCCATTTTGAAATAAGCTAGAGTCTCCTGTTCCCCTTAAATCAGCCTGCCTTCAGGGGCAACTAATTAACCAGAAGCTACCTGCTGGAGTTTTACCACCTGTCAGCATTGTATCAGAGCCTAACTGACCTGGCAGAGGGAAATGCCTAACTCCAGCCCACTCAAGCCACCTGTCCCCAGTCCCACCGAGAGAGGAGGAGAAGTCTGAGAAATACTTGTGAAGTTCACACTCCAGAGGGACAGGTGCATTTAAAGATGTTATCGTAAAACTATGGACTGTTTCCCCAAATCCGACACCTAACCACCAGTTACTAAAGGCCTGTTTACAGCAGTTTCTTTACCCAGTACTTTGAATAGGGCTATCAAGAAAAAATTATAAGGCATACCAAAAGCCAAAAACACAATTTGCAGAGACTGCAGCATCAAAATTAGACATGGCAGAGAAGTTGTAATTATAGACTGGGAAGATTATTTTTTCTTCTTTCTTTTTTTTTTAACTATGATTAATAAGCCAGGGGCTCTAAAGTAAACAGTGCAAACAAGAGGCCAGGGTTGAGACTTCCCTGAGCAGGCAAAACCAATTAGTCATATGAACAAAGCTTCATTTAGCTGATTGCAAGACTAACTGGACATGGGTCATTTCTTGAAAAGTCTCTAGAAATCATAAGCAAAACATTTCTTTTCAAAAACTGATATGAGTCTTTTATCCATTTTCAGTTTGTTTTTGTGAATGGTGTAAGTTGATGGTCTAGTTTCATTGTTTTGCAGGTAGATGTCCAATTTTCCCAACACCATTTGTTAAATAGGCTGTCTTTACTCCATTGTATGTTCTTTCCTCCTTTGTCAAATATCAGTTGTCCATAAAGCTGTGGGTTTATTTCTGGGTCCTCTGTTCTGTTCCATTGATCTATGTGCCTGTTCTTATGCCAGTACCAGGCTGTCTTGAGTATAATGGCCGTATAGTAAACCTTGATATCCAGAAGAGTGATACCTCCTGCTTTATTTTTTCTTTTTAAGATTGCTGAGGCTATTCGTGTTCTTTTATGGTTCCATATAAATTTTTGAAATATGTGTTACATATCTTTGAAGTATGTCATTGGTATTTTAATTGGTATTGCATTAAATTTATAAATTGCTTTGGGTAATATAGATATTTTAATGATGTTTATTCTTCCTAGCCATGAGCACGGTATATGCTTCCACTTGTTTGTATCTTTCTTAATCTCTTTTATCAATGTTTTATAATTTTCTGAGTACAAGTCCTTAACCTCCTTGGTTAAATTTACTCCTAGGTACTTTATTTTTGTTTTAGAAGAAAACATAGGCAGTAAGCTCTCCGACGTCTGGTGCAGCAATAATATTTGCCGATTTATACCATGGGGAAATGAAATAAAAGACAGGATAAATAAATGGGACTATATCAAACTAAAAAAAGTTTTTGTACAGCTAAAGACAATAAGAACAGAATAAAAGACAAACCACACAATGGGAGAATATATTCGACAACATGTCTGATAAGGGGTTAATAACCAAAATTTATAAAGAACGTATAAAATTAACACCAGGAAGACAAAGAATCCAATCGAAAAATGGGCAAAAGAAATGAATAGAAATTTCTCCAAAGAGGACATACAGTTGGCCAATAGGCATATGAAAAAATGCTCAACATCACTAATCATTAGAGAAATGCAAATTAAAATCACAATGAGATATTATCTCACCAGTCAGAATGGCATTCATCAGCAAAACAACACAGAATAAGTGCTGGTGAGGATGTGGAGAAAAGGGAACCCTTCTGCACTGCTGGTGGGAATGCAGACTGGTGCAGCCACTGTGGAAAACAGTATGGATATTCCTCAAAAAATTAAAAATCGAACTGCCTTTTGACCCAGCTATCCCACTTATAGGAATATACCCTAAGAACAGCATAGCACTGTTCAAAAAGAAGAAATGCGCCCCCATATTCATGGCAGTATTGTTCACAATAGCGAAGATCTGGAAACAGCCCAAGTGTCCATCAGAGGACAATGACTTAAAAAGCTTTGGTACATATATACTATGGAATACTACTCAGCGATAAGAAATGATGACATCGGAACATTTACAACAAAATGGATGGACCTTAATGACATTATACAGAACGAAATAAGTAGAACAGAAAAACAACTGAGAACTGCATGATTTCATACATAGGTGGAACAGAAAATCGGGACTCTGAGACATGGACAAGAGTATGGTGGTTACGAGGTGGGGGGATGGAGGAGAAAGAGGGAGAGGGGGAAAGGGATGGGCTCAAAGAAATCCAGATAGAAGGTGACAGGGGACAATTTGACTTTGGGTGATGGGTATGCAACATAATTGAATGATATGATAACCTGGAGATGTTTTCTTTGAACATATGTACCCTGATTTATTAATGTCACCCCATTAAAATTTTAAAAAACTGATATGAGGTAACTACTAACCAATTCCCTATTATTTGAAATATTCTAATAATATAATTAATCTCTATGAAGAACCAACAGTCACTGCCTTACCCCTATGTAACCTGCTTTATGACAACACATCCCTGGGCCTTGTTCCACGTTTGGTTTGAGTGCTTCCAGTTCATAGACTCTGTTTTTGTTGTGTGCACAATGAACCTTTACTAATTACTATTTTGGAGATTTATTGGTTTTACTGCCACTGTTTCTGAACTTTTGGCAAGAAGAGATGGACACTAAAGACAGCGATAAAAACCCTATTTTAAAAAAATGTGCTAGAGAAAATAAAAGCTGTAACAGAAAGAAAGACTCTCTTTGACAGGCTATTAGATTGGATGCAGCTAAGGAAAAAATTTCTAAGCTAAAGGATCAATAGAATCCTCAAAAGCAGAAAAGCAATGAAAATAATGACCAAAAAACCCCAAAACAAAACAATACAAAAACAACAGAATGTCCAAGGACCATGGGAAACTACAAAAGGTATAACATATACATTTTTCAAAGAAAAAGGAAAAGAAGAAATATTTGAAACAATGACTGAAAATTTCCCAAAATTAATGTTAGATCCTAAACCGCAGATCCATAAAGCTTCAAGAACACCGAGGATAAATGCCTCCAAAATACTTTGCATAGGTGTATCATTTTCAAATTACAGAAAGTCAAAAAGAAAGAAAAAAAATCCTGAAAGAAACCAGAGGAATAAATCACCTTATCCATATAGAAACAAAGATAAAATGAAATCCAATTTCTCAGCAACTACGCAGGCAAGGAAAGAGTAGAGTGAAATTTAAACTGTTGAGAGAAAAAACACACCAACCCAAATTCTGTACCTTGAAAATTATCCCTTGAACATGAAAGAGAAATCACGATTTTCTTAGACAAACCAAAATTGAGGGAATTTGTTGCAAGTAGATCCACTTTGAAGAATGTTAAATTCTTTACAAAGAACAAAATAATATAGCTCAGGAACTTGGATCTTCATAAAAGAAGAACTTTAAGAAAGGAATAAGTGAAGACAAAACAAAAGCTTTGATTTTTCATATGTTTTCCCCATCATTATCATCAAAACAGTTTATTAAATACTAAATAAAATGCATACACTTAATGTAGTGCTAGTAAAAGTTTAAAACCAACTCTGGGAAAAAAACAAACAGATGTTTCAATAACACTAGCAGATTTCTGTAATGTAATACATTCCTATGATGGTCAATTTCAAGCTACTAATATGACTTCACTGAACAAAGAGTTAAGAGATGTATAGTAGTATACTCTTATAATAGTTTCTATCATATGAATATAATCAACAAAGTCAAGAGTATTGATAAAAATAAACATAATAGAGAATGATGAGTTTTGAGTATTTGCTAACACTATTTAAAAACTATTAATACAATTCATATTTAATTTTTTAAAATTGAGGTACCATTGGTTTATAACATTATGTAAGTTTCAGGTGTGCAACATTATAATTTGACGTCTGTATATACTATATTGTGCTCACCACCAAAGAAATCAATTTTATGGCGATGGATGAAAACTAGACTTTGATTTTTCTTATTTTTAATTAATCTAACCTGTAATAGTTTGTTCAAGATAATAGCAACAGTGTATTCAATTATGTCTGTTTATATATATTATATATATATATATATATATGCTTAATGTATACTTAATATAAGTGAAATGAATGACAACCTTAATACAAGGAACAGAAAGAACAGAAACAGGATACTTTGTTATTATAAGGTGCTCACACTAACTGTGAAGTGATATAGTGTTACTTGAAACTGTACTGGATTACTTGTAAATGCATATTGCAAACTCTAGGGCAACCAGTAAAAATGTAAAAAGAAAAAATATATAATTAATATGTTAAGGAGAAAAAAATAAAATCATAGAAAGGCTTAATTAAAATTAAAAAAGGCAGAAGAGAAAGGAAGAAATAAAACAGGAACAAAGAACAAGGACAACAATTCAAATGATATGACATTTGGAAAAAGCCAGAACTATAGAGACAAAAATCAGATTAGTGATTGCATCAGGGTAGGCATTTAGTACAGGGGGAATTTATTTGGGTCAATGAATATTTTCTATATAATTATTGAGTGTTTATACAGGTGTATATGTTTGTCAAATCTCATAGAACTTTACATTAGAAGGGTAAATTTTACTGCATGTAAAATATACTATAAAAACAAGAATGAAAAATAATACCAGGGCTTTGTTTTAGCTTTGGGGGAGTTAAAATGACCATGACGATGATTGAAACTTGGAGAAATAAGTCATTTAGTGGTTGGAAGTGACCATGAAAGCTTCAGAAAAGCATGGAATAATGACAAATGATAACCAGAATAATTGGAAAATATTCCTTAGGGTTTCTAGGAACCACCTGGGAAGGAGAAGAGCAAGAGAGAAAAAAGCTGCATTATCTGTAAATCTGGCCAAATAGGGACTCAGAGCCATTTTGGTTTGAACAATCAAAAAGCACAGGCTGATTTAGTTATCTTAAATAGGAAAAGAACATATTTACTACATATTATAATCCTTTACAGCTATGATCTCAAGTGTAAAGAATGTTTAGGTTTGGGAACTGTGATGATCCTTACTACAAAACAAACAAACAAAAACTAGAAAAAACAAAACATAAAAAAGAAAAAACTGGAGGAAAGAATCATTACTCTTGGCCCTGGCTGGGTAGCTCAGTTGATTAGAGCATCATCTTTATGCGCCAAGGTTGCAGTTTTGACCCCTAGTCAGGGCATATACAGGAATCAATCAATGAATGCATAAATTAACTGGAGCAACAAATCAATATTTCTCTCTCTCCTTTCATCCTCCTCTCTAAATATCAATAAAAAATTTTTAAATAAAAAAAGAATCATTATTCTTATTTTACAAATCAGTTATGTGAAAATTTTAATAATTAACCTAAGTGACACATCAAGCATAGCCAGGACTCATTTCCACGTCTCCAGTATCCAAATACTGTGATCTCCATCCAGCCATCTGTGCACCAGGGGCCACCTAGAGGGAAGGGTATTGCAGTGGGTGGATGCCAAAGGCAGCCTGAACTGGGGAGGCTAAGAGCCACCCAAATGCCCCCAGGCATACTAACAACGGATTTTGGCTTTTATCAGTGAAACAGAGTGCAGTTCAAGTGCTCTCACTGTTCAATCCCAAACAAGAAACTGTTAATTGCTTGCCCTTTCTGAGGATCAGGCTTCACAGGGTGATGCAAAAGCTCACTTAGTATATAAAAACTTAGGTTTCCGGGTCAAAAACTAAGGTTGAAATAAAATATAAACTTTCATGCAGACCATAGGGTGGTTTTTGAAAAAAAAAAAAAAGTCATGGAAAATGGTCTGGTTGATATTATACAGTGTGTCCGTAAAGTCATGGTGCACTTTTGACCGGTGACTGGCCAAAAGTGCACCATGACTTTACGGTAACACTGTATTTGTGAAGAAAATAAAAATCTTAGCCAGGGAAGTAAAAGTGATTGCTGTCAATATTATCTGTCCAATGTTTGCTGTCCCACATGGGATACTCTAGACCAGGGGTCCCCAAACTATGGCTTGTGGGCCT
Organism: Rhynchonycteris naso; assembly: GCA_037038555.1. NCBI lineage: Eukaryota > Metazoa > Chordata > Mammalia > Chiroptera > Emballonuridae > Rhynchonycteris > Rhynchonycteris naso. Next base: position 163,049,086 of record CM072999.1, on the reverse strand, counting down.
CATGTGACCCCCTGAGGTAATTTATCTGGACTCCGCTGCACTTCTGGAAGGAGCACCTCTTTCATTGGTGGTCAGTGAGAGGAGCACAGGATGCATTGGCACCCATAGTTCCCATTGAAATACTGGTCAGTTTGTTGATTTAAATTTACTTGTTATTTTAAATATTGTATTCCCGTTTTGTTTTTTTACTTTAAAATAAGGTATGTGCAGTGTGCATAGGAATTTGTTCATAGTTTTTTATAGTCCAGCCCTCCAATGGTCTGAGGGACAGTGAACTGGCCCCCTGTGTAAAAAGTTTGGGGAGCCCTGCTAGACCTCTCCTCTCTCCTCCTTTGAGTGCCCAAGAAACTGGATAGAGCTGGAGAACTTCAGAGGTTCAAATTATGACAGATATATAAAGTTTTCAGGCATAAGATACTTGAGTCTTGATTCTTTAGAGAAAGATAATTCATCCCAGGAAATGGCCCAGACAATATACCCTGCTCACTTAAGAGAGGTGGATTTAGGAACTGGTAGAGGACAGCCCTCTTTCACAGACATTGCAATCATGGGTATCAGACTCAATGTGTACTACTGAAATGAAAGTGGCATCCACCAAATGATAACTACAGATTTGGGGCCATAAAGAAGGAGCAGGTGTAGATTATGACCCAGCTGAAAAGTGAGTAGATTAATTACTCAGATTCACACAACCACCTCCAACCAAGGTAGTTACACATACATCCTATGGGAAAGGAAAAGAAGACACCTATACCACATTGTACATATATTTTATATATCAGAATTCTGTCAAAGGCTAAAGAAAAATACTACTTTGAAAATCTTGACACTATGTACACCTTCTTCCCTTTCTGTGGACAATGGCACCAAGTCCAATTTATAAAATTCCATCAGAATTATTTAAAGTAGATGTTTAAAATCACTGGTAAAAGTCATCTGGAAACAAGGCATAAAATATAAACTGATTAGTGATATTAAAGGGATTTGCTCTAAGTCTACAATGCATCTTAGTGAGGTGAATAATAGCATCTGTTAAATAACTACAAATCAGCTGAGTGGAAATATACTAGAAATTTATAACACAAAATATCCATAAATAAGAAAATGGGAAGATAGTTTGCTGGAAGCCAAACCAATATAGAAATAACTTTATAGCATCTATTAATAGGTCTTTAAATATTTTATATATAAAATCAGAAAAAAAAGGATGTGTTTTCATAAATAGTGCCTGGCCCAGCAAAGAGCTACTAAGGATATTAACTTTATTATGATATTTATTTTATGTAAAAACATGGAAAGTCAACAATATTCTCTTTTTTGTAATTTTTAATTGAATTTATTGGGGTGACACTGGTGCATAAAATCATGCAGGTTTCAAGTGTACAACTCAACAAAACATCATCTGCATACTGCATCGTGCACCCATCACCCCAAGCAATGTCTCTTTTCATCCCCATTTCCCTCTCTTTGCCCAGCTCCACCTATCCCACACTCCCCTCTGGCTGTCACATTTTTGTCTGACATGTATATCAGACAAAACACACACACACATATATCATATACACACATACATGTATGCATATCTTTGCTTAACCCCTTCACCTCTTTTCATCTAGTCTTCCAAACCCCTCTCCTCTGAGAGGTGTCAGTCTGTTCCCTAAGTATCCATGCCTCTGTTTCTATTTTCTTTTTCAGTTTACTTTGTTCATTAGAATCCACATATAGGTGAAATTATAGGGTACTTGTTTTTCTGATTGGTTTATTTCACTTAGCATAATGCTCTCCAGGTCCATCCATGCTGTTGCAAAAGGTAAGACTTCCTCTTTTTTATGGTCGAGTAGTATTCTATTGTGTAAATGTAGTACAGTATTTTATCCACTCATCTACTGATGGACACTTGGGCTGTTTCCAGATCTTGGCTATTGCAAATAATGCTGCAAAGAACATAGGGGTGCAAATATTTATTTGAATTAGCATTTCAAATTTTTTCATATATATTTCCAGAAGTAGAACCACTGGATCAAAAGGCAAATCTATTTTTAATTTTTTGAGGAAATTATATTCTTATGTTCAGGATATTTTAATCCTTGTATACGAATTATTTCAGCATTATAGAGGCATCTCATGAGAAGGCTAACACCAGAAATAATATCTTAATTAATTAATGAAAATGTAAAACTAAACATCACAGGTCAATTTTAGTTCTTATTTTTTTGTAAGAGAGACAGAGACAGATAGAACAATATAGAGAGGGACAGATAGGGACAGAGAGACAGAAAGGGAGAGAGATAAGAATCATAATTCTTTGTTGTGGCACCTTAGTTGTTCATTGACTGCTCTCTCATAGGTGCCTTGAATGGGGGGCTATAGCAGAGTGTGACCCCTTGCTCAAGCCAGCAACCCTGGGCTCAAGACAGTGACCTTGGACTTTAAGCCAACAACTTTTGGGCTCAAGCCAGCAACCATAGGGCATGTCTATAATCTCACACTCGTTAGCGACCCCACGCTCAAGTAGGATGAGCCCACCCTCTAATCAAGATGTCGACCTTGGATTTTGAACCTCTGTGTCCCAGGCCAACACTCTATCCGCTGAACTACCACCTGGTCAGGCTAATTTTGGTTTTTAAAGATTTGTCTTAAGCAGGACAGTGAAAACACTCTATATTACCATAATGATGAACACATGTCATTATACATTTGTTCAAATCCATAGACTATACAATATCAAAAGGGAATCCTGAGGTAAACTATGCGCTTTAGGTAATTATGATGTATCAACAAGGTTCACCAATTGTAACAAATGCAGTACTCTGGTGGAGCATGTTAATAACCAGAGAACTATGCTTGTGAGGGGGCAGGAGAGATACAGGAAATCTCTACACCTTCCCCGTAATTTTGCTGTGAGCTTAAAACTGCTCTAAGAAAAAAAAATAAGTCTTAAAAAAATTGTGTTGGCCCTGGCTGGTTGTTCAGTAGATAGAGTGTTGGCCCAGCATATAGACATCTCAGGTTCGATTCTCAGTCAGGACACAAGAGAAAAGTGACCATCTGCTTCTCCTTGTACCCTCTCCTCCTTCTCTACCTCTTCCCCTCCACTGGTTTGATTGGTTCAAATGTGGCCTTGGATGCTGAGAAAACTTCAGTTGGGTCCAGTGTGTCAGCCTCAGGCATAAAAATAGCTCGGTACTGGAGCATCCACCTAAAATGGGGTTGCCATGTGCATCCCAGCCAGGGAGTATGCGGGAGTCTCTCTATCTCCCCACTCACTTAAAAATAAAATTGTTTGGGTGACTTCAGAGAAATGGAACCATAAGAAGTGCTCCCAATACCTCTCCCTGAAACTTCAACAAATTAAACAACTAGAAACAAAAAAAAAAATCTTAAGAGCATCTGAAATACACATACATCAAACAAAGGTACGATTGGGCGAAAAGGTGGCTGAATATATAATCCACTCTGAAGGAAATAAGATGGAAAACGGAGTATTCCACTTTCCTCACTGACCTGAGCAAGGGTTGCCTTCACTTGGAACTGAAAGAGCGAGGGCTGGGGGCACGGAAAAAGCTGGGCTAGGGCAGAGACGTTCAAGCCGAGGAGAGAGTGGGCCTGCGGCTCAGGCCACGTGGAGCTAATGCCAGCGGCAGACCCCAGCAGAGGTGGGCAAGCAGTTGCCTTGTTTACTCCTGGTATCCCAGTCAGCGAGCGCGGGCAGTGTGCGAGTGGATCCACCTGGTGCTTTAGGCATGGGTGCCCATGTTCTCAGATGGAAGGGCTGGGTAGGAGACTGTCAGTAGTGACCCTCTGTGTGAGCTGTGACCAGAGTTTCTGAATAATCCCAGCTTCCCAAACAACAGCACGTGGAAAGTACACGAAAGCCGGCTTCCCTACACCTGGACCTGTCTGGGTGTGGCACCTTCGCTAGCCATATAGGCTAACAAAGCACACTCCTGGAGAAGAGAACTGTGGAAGTGGTGGGGGGAGGGTGTGCAGGCAGCTTGCAGACAGCCTCTGGAGAACAGACCTGCGGAGTGCTGAGGCGTACTAGACATGCCTGGAGGCTCATAGAAAAACACCTGAAAGGCAATTGACTTCCAGCCCTGCCTGAATACACTGGCGGCTCTGGTTGACAAAGTCTTACCCATAACTCTGCGTTGAGTGGGGATAGAGGGGAGATTTGGCAGCTCTTAGAGTCTCCTGCTCTCCAGGCAGTGGCTGGGGCAACTTCACAGCTGGGTCCCAGGCTGCTGTTTCAGGAAGGAGAGATTTGGGGAGAGGCTCTGGGAAAATAGACTCTCCCATGGTCTAAGCCTGCAAATGCTAACAAGCCCTGCCTACCAATGGGACTGAGGCCCAGTTTATGTAATCACCATATTACACAACAGCAAATCTCTGCCTAAGAGTGCCACAGGGGAAGAACCTGGGGTACAATGCCACCAGCCAAAAAAGAGAGAAGAACGAAAAAGGAAGAAGATAACTACTCAAAACCAGGAAAAATCCACAGTCTTTATAAATTTTTACTTTATTTCTTGTATTTTTATCCTTCTTTTTTTCTTCCACCTTGGTCATTTTATTCTGTTTCTGTTTTGAATGTTATTATCCATAGGCGTTACATTATCCATTCTTTTCTTTCTTCCCTTTTTTCTGAGTGTTACATTCCAAAAAAACTTAACTCAATTTTTTTCTCTTTCTTTTTGTTTCTTCATTTCTCTTTCACTTTTTCTCTCATTCAAATCTACCCCACAAATTATTTTATACTTGATTCAAATTTTTTCTTTGTCACATATTGTGTGCTTTTTACTTCGCTTTTTATCTCCGTAACATTTCCCCCAACTCCAGCTCTCCATTCTATAGTTTTTGTGCCACTTAATACAATAGAATTTTCATTTTTCACTTTATTTTTTTTCTTTTATCTCTTTTTTTTTCTTTTTTCTTACACTATTTCATTCAACGATCATTTACAAACAAATTATTTTATTCTTGATTCAAAATTTTTCCTTGTGGCGTTTTGTGGGTTCTTGCCTCATTTTTTGCCTCTTTGTCACTTCCCCCAACCCAGGCCCTCTGTTCTATGTATTTTTTTCCATTTAGCACAACAGAATTTTCAGTTTTTCACTGCATTTTCTCAAAACAATTGTTTATGAACTCTTATTAGTGTTATTAACAATATCACTCTCAAATACTATTAAATAAAAAGAAATCAAATATCATGGATGCAAAAGACAGTGATGTAGCTCAGATAGATGAAAAATCTATAGAAAAACATTTCAATAGCTTAGAAACCTTTAATTAGTTAAATGACAGAGAATTTAAAATCGAAGTCCTAAAAATACTCAGAGATAGACAAGAAAGCACGGAAAAGCAATTTGGGGAGCTAAAAAAAACCAATTCAATGAACAGAAAGAATACTTCACCAAGGAACTTGAAACTATGAAAATGAATCAAACAAAAATGAAAAACTCACTTCATGCACTGAAAAACAAGGTAACAAGCTTAGCCAATAAAACAGGCCAGACAGAGGAGAGAATTAGTAACATAAAAGACAGGCAACTAGAGGCATTACAGAGAGAAGAGGAGAGAGACTTACGAATTAAAAGAAATGAGATGGCCCTACAGGAATTGTCTGACTCCATCAAAAAGAGCAACATAAGAATAATGGGTATATCAGAAGGAGAAGAGAGAGAAAATGGAATGCAGAACATATTCAAATAATAGACGAGAACTTCCCAACCCTGTGGAAAGAACTAAAGCCTCAAATTCAAGAAGCAAACAGAACACCGAGTTATCTTAATCCCAACAAACCTATCCTAAGGCACATCATAATAAAATTGGCACAAACCAATGACAAAGAAAACATTCTCAAGGCAGCCAGGGAAAAGAAGAATACAAAATATAAAGGAAGGCCCATTAGATTATCAACAGATTTCTCAGAAGAAACTATACAAGATAGAAGAGAGTGGACACCAATATTTAAAGTTCTGAAAGAGAAAAACTTCCAGCCAAGAATACTATACCCATCAAAGCTATCCTTCAAATACAAAGGAGAAATAAAAACATTCACAGATAGAGAAAAGACGAGGAAATTTATCACCAGAAAACCCCCACTTCAGGAAATACTAAAGAGGACTTTTTGACCAGGTACAAAGAACAAAACAAAACAATACTACAAGTAAAAGCTCCATCAAGATCACAATAAAAACAGGATTAATCTGTGACAACAAAAACATAAAAGGGGAGAGGACAATGATTAACAGTAGCAAAGGAGGATGGAGTGCAGAAGCACTCGTAAGATAATGTACTACAATAAACACGATATGTATGCTTTTCATTACTTAATGGTAACCACACATGAAAAAACCAATACAGAAATACATGGCTTGAAAGAAGAAGTAACAGAGAAAAGAAGTATGAATTACAACCGAACAAAAACAAATGATAGAAAAATAGAAGAGAAGAAATAAACAAGATACAAAACTATCAGAAAGCAATATATAAAATGGCAATAGGAAACCCTCTAATGTAAATAATTACACTAAATGTTAATGGATTGAATTTACCAATAAAAAGAAACAGAGTAACAGAATGGATTAAAAAAGAAAGTACAACTGTATGTTGACTTAGCTACAAAGATAAAACTAAGCTACAAAGATAAAAACAAATTCAAAGTAAAATGCTGAAAAACAATACTCCAAGCAAATAACATCCAAATAAAAGCAGGTGTAGCAAAACTCCTATCTAACAATGCTGACTAGAAGACAGCAAAGGTAATCAGAGACAAAAACAGTCATTTCATAATGATAAAGGGGTCATTGAATCAAGAAAACATAACACTTCTTAATATAGATGCACCAAACCAAGGAGCACCAAAATATATAAGATAGCTACTGACTGACCTAAACACAAAAACCGACAAAAATACAATCATACTTGGAGACCTCAATACACCGCTGATGACTCTAGATAGTTCATCCAAACAGAAAATCAATAAAGAAATATTGCCCTTAAATGAAACACTAGAACAATTGGATATCATAGACATCTACAGAACATTTTATCCCAAAGTGCCAGAATATATATTTTTCTCTAGTGTACATGGAACATTCTCAAGAATTGACCATATGTTGGGCCACAAAAATAACATCAACAAATTCAGTAAGATTGAAATTATACCAAGCATATTTTCTGATCATAAAGCCTTGAAACTAGAATTCAACTGCAAAAATGAGGTAAACAAACCCACAAAAATGTAGAAACTAAACAACATACTTTTAAAAAATGAGTGGGTCAAAGAAGAAATAAGTGCAGAGATCAAAAGATACATATAGGCAAACAAAAATAACAATACAACATATCAGAATTTCTGGGATGCAGCAGAAGCAGTAATAAGAGGGAAGTTCATATCACTACATGCCTTTATGAACAAACAAGAGAGAACCCAAGTAAACCACTTAACTTCATATCTTAAGGAACAAGAAAAAGAACAACAAAGACAACACAAAACCACCAGAAGAAAGAAAATAATAAAAATCAGAGCAGAAATAAATGAATTAGAGAACAGAAAAACTATAGAAAAAAATAATAAAACAAGAAGCTGGTTCTTTGAAAAGATTTACAAAATTGACAAACATTTGGCAAGAATCACCAAGGAAATATGAGAAAGGACTCATATAAATAATATCCAAAATGAAAGAGGAGAAATCACCACAGATATCATAGATATACAAAGGATTATTGTAGAATACTATGAAAAACTATATGCCACCAAATTTAACAATCTAGAAGAAATGGATAAATTCCTAGAACAATACAATATTCCTAGACTGAGTGATGAAGAAGCAAAAAGCCTAAACAAACCCATAAGCAGGGAGGAAATAGAAACAGCTATTAAAAAACCTCCCCAAAAATAAAAGTCCAGGGTCATTCGGCTATACTAGTGAATTCTATCAAACATTCAAAGACTTCATTCCTATTCTACTCAAAGTCTTCCAAAAAATTGAAGAAGAAGCAATACTGCCAAACACATTTTATGAGGCCAACGTAACCCTCATACCAAAACCTGGCAAGGATGACACAAAAAAAGAAAACTACAGACCAATATCTCTAATGAATACAGATGCTAAAATACTAAACAAAATACTAGCTAATCAAATACAACAACACATTAAAAATAATTCATCACGATCAAGTGGGATTCCTCCCAGAATCACAAGGATGGTTCAACATACATAAAACGGTTAATGTAATAAACCATATCAACAAAACAAAGAACAAAAACCATATGGTCTTATCAATAGATGCAGAAAAGGCATTTGATAAAATACAACATCATTTTATGTTTAAAACTCTTAACAAAATGGGTATAGAAGGAAAATATCTCAACATAATAAAGGCCATCTTTATTGATAAACAATCAGCTAACATCATATTAAATGGCATAAAACTGAGGACTTTTCCCCTAAAATCAGGGACAAGACAAGGCTGTCCACTCTCTCTACTCTTATTTAATGCAGTGCTGGAAGTTCTAGCCAGAGCAACCAGACAAGAGAAGGAAATAAAAGGCATTCATATTGGGAAAGAAGAAGTAAAGGTTTCACTTTTTGCAGATGATATGATTCTGTACATTGAAAACCCCAAAGACTCCACAAAAAGACTCCTAGAAACAATAAACCAATACAGTAAGGTTGCAGGATACAAAATTAATATACAGAAGTCCATTGTCTTTCTATATGCCAACAATGAAACATCAGAAAAAGTGCTCAAAAAAACATACCCTTGCCTGAACAGGCAGTGGTGCAGTGGATAGAGCATCGAACTGGGATGCGGAAGACCCGGGTTCGAGACCCTGAGGTCACTAGCTTGAGCGCGGGCCCATTTGGCTTGAGCAAAAAGCTCGTCAGCTTGGACCCAAGGTAGCTGGCTCCAGCAAAGGGTTGCTCGGTCTGCTGAAGGCCCATGGTCAAGGCACATATGAGAAAGCAATCAATGAACAGCTAAGGTGTTGCAAGGGCAACGAAAAACTAATGATTGATGTTTCTCACCTCTCTCCGTTCCTGTCTGTCTGTCCCTATCTGTCCCTCTCTCTGACTCTCTGTCCCTGAAGAAACAAAAAAACAAAGAAAAACATACCCTTCATGGTTGCAACAACAACAAAAAAATACCTTGGAATAAACATAACAAAGAACTTAAAGGACCTATATAATGAAAACTGCAAAGCATTGTTAAGGGAAATCAAAAAAGATATAATGAAATGGAAAAATATTCCTTGCTCTTGGATAGGAAGACTCAATATAGTCAAAATGACTATATTACTCAGAGTGATATACAAATTTAATACAATTCCCATCAAAATTCCAATGTCATTTTTTAAAGAAATGGAACAAAAAGTCATCAGGTTTATATGGAACTATAAAAATCCCCGAATAGCCAGAGCAATACTAAGAAAAAAGAACAACCTAGGGGCATTACAATACTTTACTTCAAATAATATTATAGAGCAGTGGTTCTTAACCTTTTTGAGGTACCAAACCCACCAGTTTCATATGCGCATTCACCGAACCCTTCTTTAGCGATAAATAAAATATGATTTTTTTTCCAAATTCAAGACATAGGTATATGTTTTTTTACTGGTGCACAAAATGAGCCATGCATGAACATCACCTTGCTCAAAGAACAAAACCAACAAAGTGCATGAACTCACAACAAATTACGGTATTACTTTATTCTGGGTTCCGTGGCAGAGGCTTCTCTGAACCCCTGAGACCAACTCATCAAACCCCTAGGGTTCGACAGAACCCAGGTTAAGAACCACTGTTATTGAGCCATGATAATCAAAACAGCATAAAAAAGACATTCAGACCAATGGAACAAAATAGAAAGCCCAGAAATAAAACAACAGGTATATGGTCAAATAATTTTTGATAAAGGAGCCAAAAACACACAATGGAGAAAAGAAAGCCTATTCAACAAATGGTGCTGGGAAAACTTGAAAACCACATGCAAAAGAATAAAACTCGACTACAGTTTGTCCCCTTGTACTAAAATTAATTCAAAATGGATCAAAGACCTAAATATAAGACCTGAAACAATGAATTACATAGAAGAAAACATAGGTACTAAACTCATGGACCTTAGTTATAAAGAGCACTTTATGAATTTGACTTCAAAGGCAAGGGAAGTGAAGGTAAAGATAAATGAATGGGACTACATCAGACTAAGAAGATTTGCACAGCAAAAGAAACTGATAACAAAACAGACAGCCAACTAAATGGGAGGTGATATTTCAAACAACAGCACAGATAAGGGCCTAATATCCAAAATATAAAAATAACTCATAAAACTCAACAACAAACAAGGAAACAATTCAATAAAAAAATGGGAAGAGGACATGAACAGACACTTCTCCCAGGAAGAAATACAAATGGCCAACAGATATATAAAAAGATGCTCATCCTCATTAGCTATTAGAGAAATGCAAATGAAAATTACAATGAGATACCACCTCACACCTCTTAGATTAGCTATGATCAATAAGACAGGTAATAACAAGTGTTTGAGAGGCTGTAGAGAAAAAGGAACCCTCATCCACTGTTGGTGGGAATGTAAAGTAGTATGACCATTATGGAAGAAAGTATGGTGGTTCCTCAAAAAACTAAAAATAGAACTACCATATGACCCAGCAATCCCTCTACTGGGTATATACCCCCAAAGCTCAAAATCACTGGTACGTAAAGACACGTGCATCCCCATGTTCATTGCAGCATTGTTCACAGTGGCCAAGACATGGAAACAACCAAAAAGTCCTTCAATAGATAATTGGATAAAGAAGCTGTGGTACATATATACTGTGGAATACTACTCAGCCATAAGAAATGATGACATAGGATCATTTACAACAACATGGATGGACCTTGATAACATTATACTGAGTGAAATAAGTAAATCAGAAAAAACTAAGAACTATATGATTCCATACTTATGTGGGACATAAAAATGAGACTCAGAAAAAAAAAATGAGACTCAGAGACATGGACAAGAGTGTGGTGGTTACAGGGTGGGGGGAGGGGAAGGGAGGCGGTGGGGGGGAGGTGAAGAGTACAAAGAAAACCAGATAGAAGATGACTGAAGACAATTTGACTTTGGGTGATGGGAATACAACGAAATTAAATGTCAAAATAACCCAGAGATGTTTTCTCTGAACCTATGTACCCTTATTGATTAATATCACCCCATTAAAATTAATTTAAAAATTGTTTTAAGCATCAAAGTGAAACAATAAAAAACTTTTCTCTCATATTAAGTTTGCACATTTCAGAATCGCAATGATGTCAAGTCTTATGATGCTCTCTATCCTCCTGCATCATCATATTTGAAATTCACTTTCTTTTAATTGCTGCAGTCTTGTTTTTAATTAAAATATATTTGGCATACAATATTGTGTAAATTTAAGGTGTACTTGATACAATTATACTCTAATATATTTGCCAGTGTAGTGATAATTAGCACCTCCATAATATAATTATTATTTCTTTTTAGTGGTTAGAATAATTAAGATCTAGTCTGAGAAAATTTGATGATTACAATATAATATTTTTGTCTATAGTCACTATACTAAGACTTATTTATTACTCATTGCAAGTTTATATCCTTAAATAATGTCTGTCCTATCTCCCCTCCCCTTAACCCTGGTAGTCATCATTTTGCATTCTGATTTTATGTGACAGTGTTGTCTTTCACTGTCTAACTTTTCTCACTTAACATAATGTCTTCATGGTCCATTCATGTTATTGCTAACAGCAAGATGTGGCTGAATAACACTCCATTCTTTGTGTATATGTATATATAGCATTGTATTTATCCATTCCTATATTGATACTCAAGTTGTTTCCATATCTTGGCTATTTGGAGTAAGGCTACAATAAACATGATAGTGCATATATCTCTTCAGTATCCAGTTTTCATATTCTTGGGATAAATACCCCAAGTGGAACTGTTGACTCATATAGATCTATTTCTAATTTTTTGAGAAACCACCATATTTTTTCCATAGTGGCTGAACTAATGTCTATTCCCACTAAAAGTGTACAAAGTGTTCCCCTTTTTCCACATACTTGCCCACACTTATCTTTTGTCTTTTTGATGTGAGGCATTCTAATAGGTGTGAGATGATACCTCATTGTACTTTTGATTTGCATTTCCCTGATGACTACCATCTTTTCTGTATCTGATGGCCATTTATATGACATTTCTGAAAAAAAACATCTATTTATTTCCTCTGCCTATTTTTAAATGGAATTATTTGTTGTTATTACTGAGTTGTATAAGCTCTTTATGTATTTTGGCTATTAACCTTTTATCCAATATATAATTTGTAAAATATTTTCTCTCATTCTATAGGTAGTCTTTTCATTTTGATTGTTTCTTGTACTGTGAAGAAGCTTTTAATTTTCATGTGGTCCCATATGTTGAGTATTGCTTTTGTTTTTGTTTATGGTGTCACATTCAATTGAGTCACTGTCCATCGTAAAATGTTCAAAGGGGAACCTCTGGCCCAGAGAGATAAGACTATGCATATATGGACTGAATAGAGTAGGACTTAACCATATTCCAGATTAGAGTCAGAGTCAAATGCATAGTGGGCAGTTTGGGGAAGCCAAACAATGTGAAGAAACTGCTGGTATGAGTAAGTGGTGGACTAAGACAAAAACAACCTATTCCCACATTGCTGCATATTTTACCTTTAGCAAATATTTTATAGGGAGAAAGCTTCATGCATCTAAACCACTGAAATGAGTGACCATACAACCCACTGCCCGTGTAATCCACCAACTCACCACATTGTCCTTATTCCTCATGACTTGTTTCCTCTAGAAGTTCAGAAAAGAAGAGACTCCCCCCACCTCCCAGCTATGGTGATCAGGGTAGGTGTTATGAGGAAGTGACATTTGGTTTGGACAGATTCCAACAAGCTCAGCAAAGACTTTAACAAGCAGAAATTACAAGGTACCCGAGGATTTATTTCTATGAGTATACGTTATACATTCACAGAAATAGGTCCTAGAATAAATGCCTATAAAATGCTTCAGGAAATGTATTACATACTCCAGATTCATAGAAAATAAGTGCAAATAAAAGGAAAAAAAAGAAATAAGAAATAAAGAGGGAGAAAAGGAAGTATTTACCAGTTGAAATAAATTAATACTTCTTCAAATTGCCAATCTCAGTAAGTAATTTGTAGGCTATTAAAAATAAATATTTATGAATCAGAAATAATTTTGCAAAATTTAGCTAAATCCCAAATTCTAGAGCCAATAATAACCACCATAGCAAAATTTATGAATTGAGAACAATTTTGCAAGATTCAGCTAAGTAAATCTGGGGCCAATAACAACCACCACCACATCAATTCCATTTATTATGCACTTATACCAAAACTGCACACAGTCTTATTTAATCTTCACATTTTCCTTTAGGTTAAGTATTATTATCATTCCCATTTTACTGATGAAGTATTTAGGCTTAAAGGTTAAAGACCTGATCAAAGTCACAGAACTAATAAGTATGGCTTTCTGGTCAGGGCATAATTCTGAGCCATAAATAGCAGCTGGGGGTCTTGGCATCAAGTAAAATTTGCTGCTGCTCATTTTCAGACCCTATCCTGTGATCACAACTTGAATTGTAGTGGTTGAAATGAGGGCTAAATAATTTGGAGTTTAATCCAAATTCTAGAAATTCTTAGTGTAGCCATATTTGTAACATCTTTGGATTCTAGTTTTCCCATCTGTAAAAATAGGAATAGTAACTAAGCCTAACTCCATTGGCTTATTATAAAGATTACATAAATTACTTCTTAGACTAGTGCCTGGCAACAAATATTACCTTTTATTATTTTTCATTATTATTTCTTAAGACCAAGTTTATGACCTAACTTTTTCTCACTCTATCATCCAAGTTCTCTTCTTGACACCAACCTCAGCTAACCCTAAGATCTCTTTTTCAAAAATACATTTTAAAAAGGTGAACAGCAAGGCCATAGATGACTCTTCAAATATTTAATGTTAATGAAAATAACAAATTATTAGGCCTGACCTGTGGTGGCACAGTGGATCAAGCATTGACCTGAAATGCTGAGGTTGCCAGTTCAAAACCCTGGGCTTGCCTGGTTTAGGAACATATGAGAGTTGATGCTTCCTGCTCCTACCCCCTCCTCTCTCTCTCTCTCTCTCTCTCCTCTCTCTCTCTCGTCTTTCTTCTCTAAAATGAATAAATAAATAAAATTAATAAAAAAAATTAAAGGTTACCCAAACCACATTTTAAAAAAAAAGAAAATAAATTATTATATCAAGACAAATTATAATATATAGCTGTCTGTGATATTACTTTTCTTTTATTCTTTTCCCAAATTTGGGTTAAAGTTGATATGTTTCAATGAGTCCTGGTGATACCAATTATTAAAGCAAAACAAATATTTTTATAAAAAATATCAAGGTGCCTGACCAGGCCATGGCACAGTGGATAGAGCATTGAACTAGGATGCAGAGGACCCAGGTTCAAAAGCCCAAGGTCGCCAGCTTGAGCTTGGGTTCATCCTGCTTGAGCGTGGGGTCACTGGTTTGAGTGTGGGATCATAGACATAACACCGTGGTTAATAGCTTGAGCCCAGAGGTTGTTGGCTTGAAGCCCAAAGTTACTGGCTTGAGCAAGGGGTCATACTCTTCTGTAGCCCCCCAGTCAAGGCACATATGAGAAAGCAATCAATGAACAACTAAGGAGCCACTACTAAGAACTGATGCTTCTCATCTCTCTCCCTTTCTGTCTCTCTGTTCCTATCTGTCCCTCTCTCTTTCTCTGTCACAAAAATAAAAAAGAAATATCAAAACAAGTATTTGTTATTTATCAAGGAACTACCCACTAACTGTATTATATCTCTGCCTCTTTAGATAGCTTGCTTATCTTAGTCACCATATGGCCCATAGAGATGACTAGTTTTACAAAGCATCAGCCGGTGTGGGTGTAGGGAACAGCATATGAGCTACAGAGTCAGACCCAGGTTTCATCCCAGGCTTTACTACTTAACAAACTGTATAATTAATGCCAGTTAAATAACTTATAGTCCACTAGATTTTATGTCCTTATGCTTAAATGAGGCTGATAATCACACTTGCTCTCCTACCATACTGGGCTCGTTTGAGTTCTAGATATGAAAGAATTATGCAAACATTCATTATAGTTGACATGGCATCCCAATATCAGAACTGGTATTTCCTATACCCCATGGCTGTTAGTTTCCTTCACACCCTCCATCACTTACCTACTAAACTCCCAATTCTGTCCACTTAACCTTCTAAAATTTCTTAAAACTATGCTCTGCTTCTTGTCCCTACCACCACCTCACTAAGGCAGGACGTCATCCTCTGTCTGTAGCCTCCTCCCTTTTTATGCCACTTAAAGCCATATTGTATCAAAGGTGCCACAATAATTGACCCTGAAACATAATCTGACCCTACTATTTCCCTTCCCTTCATACTAAATTATATCCCTGTCAATTATACAATAAAGTTCAAGTTTTAAAAGGGTATTCATTCATAGCCTACCCTAGTACAATACCCTGAATTACATCTCCAGACTCATCTCTCACCACTTTCATCCTCAAAATTTATAGGCTTTATCTTAATGCTCTGTTTATTAAGAATTCCCTACTCCCTTTCGCCAAGTGGCTATCTCCTACTTAACTATTAAGAATTAACTTGGAAGCTTTCCAAGGCATGATTATTAGGCTTAGAAGGCACTCCCACATACAAATTAATTTCCATATTATAATGCACTTATTTACTTCTATATCTATCTTTCTGACCAAAATGTAAGATTTCAATGACAGAGATATTTTTTCCATTTGTTCTAGCACATATTAGGTGCAGTTGTTGAATACAGAGTGGGGCAGAAGTAGATTTACAGTTGTGTGTACTCAAAACACAAAGTGTATTCTTGTATGATCGATTAATTATTAGATTATTTTCCATACAAACAACTGCAAATCTGCCTGACCTGTGGTGGCGCAGTGGATAAAGCGTCAACCTGGAAACACTGAGGTCGCCAGTTCAAAACCCTGCACTGGTCTGGTCAAGGCACATATGGGAGTTGAGCTTCCAGCCACTCCCCCCTTTCTCTCTTTCTCTCTCTCTCTCTCACTCTGTGTCTCCTCTCTAAAATGAATAAAATAAAAAGAAAAAAAAAGTCTAAAAAAAAAAAAAACTGCAAATCTACTTTTGCCCCACCCTGTACATATTGTATTTCTACCCTGAAAAATACCTGAGTCAAAATTTCTAAATAACACCAAAAAGATAGGCATTGAAAATCAACAAATTGAAATAATAATGACCTGGAATATCTACATAAAAAGATCAACATAATACTATTCCAAAAGTGAGTTTATTTATCTTGTTTTGAAAGGCAATCTTATTACACTTAAATATTTCAAAAGGGTATTCTAAAAAATATGCTTTCATTCATCATATCTAAATAAAATTAAATAGTAATTGCTAGTGGTAATTATGATATTTTACATACTTTAATTTGAATGGTAATATCCATTCCAGAAAAAATATGAAATGAAATATAAATTGAATATATGTCATATGGACCACACTGGGGAAAAATATTATTAAATAAAGTGATATTAAAGGGTCTTGGGAACTGAGCCAAAACCCAAATATGCAGTAACCACAGTGACACATTAACCCTCAACAATCATCACCCTCCTACCACTGAAGTCACTTGAAACATTATTCTTTTGGGACACTGATTCAGAATATTTTACCATATTAAGTAAAATAAAGCTCAGTCATGAATAGTAAAAAAAAAATAGAAAATTAAAAGGAAAAAATTAAGAGTGTTTTAAAAGTTATTATGTCCCTCCATTAGCATTCTAGGTTTTTTTTAAATTCTCACTTATTAATAATTTTAAACATATTTACATACCAATTTGTATCATCATAACTTTTCTTTTTCTATATAATTACTCCCTTAACACTTCCTCATGAGTCTTATTTTCCAAGTTTTGATCAACATTTCTACTTTTTTTCCTGAATTGTAATATTACTAGTTGTCCTCTAAAAGTGAGGCCATTTGCAAGTAGAAAATAAATATCACCTAAACTCTTTCAGTGTAATATACTTATTCTTTAGATTGGTTAATATGATTCCCTGCTAACCCACTGAGTTAATTTGCATAGTAATACTCAATCAGTCAATCGCCTAGACCAACACAGCTATTCTTTTCAAGCATTTCTATTCACTGCTGAGTTTTTAAAATGCTTTATAATCAGTTTTGCTTGACACTATTCATAATAAAGTTGTAAAATAAATCAGTATCAAACTTTCAGGAATCTAAACTTCTTCTTAGAGACACTATATAATTAAGCTTTTATATCCTCCAAGGTAAAATAGAGATTAGCCTGAAAAATACTGGAGGAAGTTGGTAGTAGTGTCACTTTGTATAGAAGTGATGAAATAATTCTAAGAACTATAAAAGATAGCAATGACTGAAAAGGTCTTTAGTATAAAGTTCACTCAATAGCCTAGATAAGAAAGCCAGAAATCCTATAGAATTCTGCATATGAATTTGAATTGCAGGAAGATTCCCTAAAAAAAATTACAGACATTGTCTTCTTCACAATTAAAATGATTCTGCTTTCCTACCCAGCTTCTACAACTCTCTGCAATCCAGTTTCCCACTAATTCTGTTAATTTTTCATCTGCCATGTGTTTTGAATTCAATTCTTAGTGTTAACTTTCCTAATCTTTGTCTAAGTTTAGACCTAGTTCACTTCATCTAAGAATTATTTCATTTAAATACTTATAACAGTTCTCTCTCTCTCTCTCTCTCTCTCTCTCTCTCTCTCTCTCTGTGTGTGTGTGTGTGTCAGGGACAGAGAAAGGAACAGACAGACAGGAAGAGAGAGAAATGAGAAACATCAATTCTTCGTTGCGGTTCCTTAGTTGTTGTTCATTGATTGATTTCTTATATGTGCCTTGACGGGGGGGGGGGGGGGGGGCTATGGCAGACCGAGTGACCCCTTGCTTGAGTCAGCAACCTTGGGCTCAAGCTGGTGAGCCTTGCTCAAACCAGATGAGCCCCGCGCTGAAGCTGGCAACCCCGAGGACTTGAATTTGGTCCTCCGCTCCCAGTCCGAAGCTCTATCCACTGCACCACCGCCTGGTCAGGCTACTAATAACAGTTTTGAAATGCCTACACTTCTGCTTCTACAATATCCCCTTTTCCTATGTGGTTGCCTTCATTTTCCACTTTGGTTCTGTTTCTTCCACAAATTCCCTTTATGCTCCTTGCTCCTGATGGGCTGATATTTGTAGGATGATATATTTTCACTGTCTTTGCTCTTCTGAGGTGATCTTATCAACCACAACAGCTTTAAAGCATTTCCACTCTAAAATTTTTCAATTGTTTCTTTCTTCATCTAGATTTTTTTTTAGCCACTGATACATATGTTCTCCCATGCCTATTAAACATACCCAATGGTTATTGCAAAGGCACCATAAACTTTACACGTGAAAAACTGTTTCTTCAAATATTTCTCACTCCAAATCTTGGTAAATGACATTGCCATCAATTCAAGCAACCAGCCAAAAATCCTGGACTCATTCTAGAATGTTACCTGCTTCATTCCCCATATTCAATATAATTTTATTTCTTCAAAATATCTGAGAACTACTATGTACCAGATATTAAGCCAGGTGCTAGCATATTGCAATAAGCGAGGTAGACATCATTCTTAAACTCGTAGAATTTACATCCTAATGCAGTGGTTTTAACCTGGGTTCTATCGAACCCTAGGGGTTCGATGAGTTGGTCTCAGGGGTTTGGAGAAGCCTCTGCCGCAGAGGCCAGAATAAAGTAATACAGTAATTTGTTGTGAGTTTATGCACTTTGTTGGTTTTGTTCTTTGAGCAAGGTGATGTTCATGCATGGTTCATTTTGTGCACCAGTAAAAAAACATATACCTATGTCTTGAATTTGGAAAAAAAAAAATCATATTCTATTTATCACTAAAAAGGATTAGGTGACTGCGCATATGAAACTGGTGGGTTCGGTACCTCAAAAAAGGTTAAGAACCATTGTCCTAATGAGATGTGTAGAGGTAAAGAGGCTATTCATCTTTTATTCTTTGTGGAAGACATTTTCAGAAATTTGCATTATACAACCTATGGAACTCTACATGGTGTTCCCACAAATACAACATCAGAACAACAAAAGTAACAATATCTGCATTATTTTCTTTCTGAATTGCCACAATAGCTCTCTAACCAGTTTTTATCCTTTTTTTTTCTAGTCCCTATTTTATTTATCTACTATAATGCTGCCAGAAAAATCTTTCTAAAATCCCAAGCTGACTACAACCTGATCATGCTAAACTCTACCTATAGAATACAATGCAGAGTTCTTAAACTGGCCCACAAAGCTTTGTTGACGAAGCTTCGTTATGCTCCATTCCTCCATACATATTCTCTGCTGTGCTCATAAACTCCTTACAAATCTCCAGGCCAATTGTGCTTTCTCCTGGCTCTATGCCTCAAAGCATGCTCTCCATCTGAATAATTTCTACATGCCCTTCACATTTCAACCTGGCATCAATCTCTTCGATTAAATGTTCCCAGAGAATCACTGTAGTCTCATGGGTGCCCCACATCTGTTCCCTCACTACCCCCTGCAATATGTCCATCTTATTACTTATGGAATCAGATTATAATCACGTTTGCCTCTCTTTTCAGTTGGACTATAAACCTTTGAGGGGCAGAGATCCTGCTTCCCATAATAGTGCCTCACATGTAGGAATCCCCCGGTAACTATTTGGTGAATAAATTAATGGGTGGCAAATAGCCTACTTTGCAAATATTGGGTTCTTCCTCAAATACCATGTTATAAAGTCACACTTAGTTCTGAATGGACACCTGTTCTCTACCCTATGAGATCAACTCATCTTCCTGTCTTCATTCCAGGCCTTTTACACTAACAGGATATCCCCTTTGAAAGAAATGATAATCTTAAATTTCCTGCAAAGTTCAAGACCCACTTCCTCTAGAAAGTCCTCTTAATTAATTGAGACAGTATTTTCTTACTTTGAATTCTCAATATTTCAACACAGGAATCTATATTTGCCTATACTTTCATTAAGAAAATTTTCTACGTATATGTACCATCTTTACCAAACCTAGTTATCAAAGAACCTCATAAATACACACTTCTCTCTGAGATGTCCCTGCTAACTACTTCACTGGTGCTAGGTGACAGGTATTTAATATGTCCCTTTGAAAGGAATGAATAAAGACTCTCTCTGGATTTTGCTCCCAAGGGGCTACCAAGCAAGTTCTCATAAGTTCGATTATTTTATATCTTCATCTTATTTGATATCTCAGCATTGTCTATCAGGGCTTACCACTCTCTCTCTTGAAAAGTGAACTTTACTTAGCTTCCCCACACTACACCCTTCTGGATTTTCTTCTGCCTCTCTGGCTACTCCCTAATCAGCTGCAGGAATTCTTTCTCTTTTATCAAATCATTCCACTTTTGGTTCCTAGTGGGCAGCTCCTCTCCCCAGGTCCATTTCTCATCTTATTCCTCACAAGCAGCCCAAACAATCAGTGTTTTTATAGCCTTATTTTAATAGAAGTGGAAAAGTAACTTCATTCTGCTTAATGAATGCAAGAATGTGTTTTAATGAACACAGTTCGTATAGTAATAATATACAAGGGACTAAAGAAAAGAGCGAATCCCCGGGTAATTTTGGAAAAATAATCAACAGATACATGACATTAAAAAGGGCATTTCATGACTATTTAAGTTTTATAAAGACAGGATTATGTGGCTGGCAGGAAAACTTAAGGGTTATTTTTGTTCTGTCAATGTAACAAACTGATTCAGATCCTGTTAGTGAATATAACATCATTTGTGTTTGTGTGGCTGGGCTTTAAAGCACTGAAGAGAATATTTGTGCATTTATCACAGCAAAGTTACAGTACCCTCCCTCAGGCAGAAGTGCTTAAATGTCTGATAATGTCTTGTGACTTGCTTAAAAGAGGATAAAACAACACGTCCTCAGGCAAGTAAGAGGATTTAAATAGAGCCAATTTAGAAAGCATAGTGCTTTAGCAAATTCAGAAATAAACCCAAATGAAGACATTTTGCTTTTAGAGGATCAATGTCAAAAGATCCTTTGTACAACTCTAACTTAAAAGTGGGTTGCAGGGGAAGAAGTAAAAATTCATATTCTATAAAAGTCCTCATGTGTTCAAAAAATACCTTCAAAAATTATAGGGCAAAGTCACCAGCATGTGTTATTTATTTCAAATGGGTGGGAACATAGGTTTTATTTTTTAAAAAATCAATTGGGAATGGGGAGAATTGCAACTTTTCTAATAAAAAGAATCTAGATGTGAGGTGGTATTTCATGGCAGTTTTAACTTGCATTTCTCTAATGACTAGTGACATTAAGCATCTTTTCATATGTCTATTGGCCATCTGTGTGTCCTCTTTGGAGAAGTGTCTATTCAGGTCCTTTGTCCATTTAAAATTTATTTTTTCATTTTTTTTTCTTGGTGCTAGTTTTCATAAGTGCATTTTTTCCCCATGATTTTACTTATTGATTTTATAGAGGTGGGGAGTGAGAAGTATCAACTCATAGTTGCTTCATTTTAGTTATTCATTCCTTACTTGTCATGTGCCTTGACTGGGCAAGCCCATGGTTTCCAACTGGTGACCTCAGCATTCCAGGTTGGCAACCTATCAACAGTGCCACCACAGGCCAGGCCGGTTTTATAAGTACTATATAAATTTTGGATATTAACCCTTTATCAGATGTATCATTGGATATTATCCCTATAAGTGGGTTGTCTTTTCAATTTATTGACGATTTCTTTTGCTGGGTAAAAACTTTTTAGTTTGATTTAGTCCATTTGTTTGTTGTTGTTTGTTTGTACTGCCTGAGGAGATATAGTAAAAATAAATAAATAAAAACTTATTGCTATGAGAAATGTTTGTTTTACTGCCTAGGTTTTCTTTTCGAATTTTTATAGTTTCATGTCTAATAATTAAATTTTTAATCCATTTTAAGTTTATTCTTGTATATGGTTTAAGAATGTGGTCTAATTTCTCCCTTCCTCCCTTCCTCCTTCCCTCCCTCCTCCCTTCCTTCCTTCCTTCCTTCCTTCCTTCCTTCCTTCCTTCCTTCCTTCCTTCCTTCTTTCCTTCCTTCCTTCCTTCATCTTTCCCTCCCTCGGTCCCTCCCTCGCTTTCTTTCTTCCTTCCTTTCTAACATAGCTGTCCAATATTCTCAACCCCATTTATTGAGTAGTCTCTCTTTACCCTACTAGATGTTTTTTCCTCTTTTGTCAAATATTAATTGGCCATAAAGATGTGGGTTTATTTCTAGGCTCTCTATTATGTTCCATTTATCTCTATATCTATTTTTATACCAGTACTATGCTGTTTTGATTACTATGGCCTTGAGTATAGTTTGATATCTGGTAGTGTGAGTCCTCCAACTTTATCCATTTTTCTCAAGATTGCTGTGGCTATTCAGAGCTTTTTGTGGTTCCATATATTTTTGAAATATTTGTTCCAGTTCTATAAAATATGTCATAGGTATTTTGATAGGAATTACATTGAATCAATAGATTCCTTTGGGTATTATAGACATTTTAAAGATGTTAATCACCTGTCAGAATGGCTATCCTCAATAATTCAACAAACAAGTGTTGATGAGGATGTGGAGGAAAGGAAACCCTAGTATTCTGTTGTTAGGGGTGTAGATTGGCACAGCCCCAGTGGAAAACAGTACGGAATTACCTCAAAAGACTAAAAGAGAAACTCTCTTATGATCCAGCGATTTCACTTCTGGGAATATTGCCAAGAAACCCAAAATACTAATTTAAAAAAGTATATGCACCCCTATGTTCACTGCAGCATTATTTATAATAGCTGAGATTTGAAAGCAACCCAACTGCCCATCAAAAGTTGAATGAAAAAAACCCTATAGTGCACTTACACACTGGAATATTACTCAGCTGTAAAAAGGAAGGAAATCTTACCTTTTGGGACAGCATGGATAAACCTTGAGAGTATTATGCTAAGTAAAATAAGCCAGTCTGAGAAAGACAAGTACCATATGACTTCACCTGTATGTGGAATCTAATGAACAAAATAAAAACAAACTCAGATACAGAAAACAGACTGACAGCTATCAGAGGGGAGGACCCTTGGGAGGCTGGGTGAAGAATATGATGAGATTAAGTAAAGAAAAAAAACTAATAGCCAGACAACAGGGTGCTGATTACAGGAGGGAAAATGTGTGGGGAGGCTGAAGAAGGTAAAAGGGGATAAGTGGTGATAGAAGGATACTTGATTTGTGATTGTGAAAGCATGATGCAGTATAGCAATGATGGATTATGGATTGGTGCACCTGAGACCTATGTAATTTTATTAACCAATGTCACCCTAATGACTCAATTTTTTTTAAATTTATTTATTCATTTTAGAGAGGAGACACAGAGTGAGAGAGAGAGATAGAGAAAGAGAAAAAGGGGTAGGAGCTGGAAGCATCAACTCCTATATGTGCCTTGACCAGACCAGTGCAGGGTTTTGAACTGGAGACCTCAGTGTTCCCAGGTCGACGCCTTATCCACTGCGCCACCACAGGTCAGGCCCTAATGACTCAATTTTAAAACCAGAAACTATACAACTGGAACTTTTATAATTTTATTAACCATTGTCACCCCAATAAATTCACTAACAATTTAAAAAATATTAAAATTTAGAGATTATGTCTGAAACATATTTCTGAATATTGTATAGCACAATTTATGATAAATTACTTATTCAAGTACTTATTTAATCTGCACATTTCATCTAGAAAACTGACACATTTTTCCTATGTATGGGAAGTAAATTACTGATCAAAGCAAATCTCTAAAGCAAACTTGAAAATTTAATTGAAACTTTATTGCAATATACACCTATCTAATCTAGGAAAAACTAGATAAGTGATTTTTTTTCTTTTTTTTTTTTTACAGGGACAGAGAGAGAGTCAGAGAGAGGGATAGATAGGGACAGACAGACATGAATGAACAGAGGTGAGAAGCATCAAACATCAGTTTTTTGTTGTGACACCTTAGTTGTTCATTAATTGCTTTCTCATATGTGCCTTCACCAAGGGCCTTCAGCAGACCGAACAACCCCTTGCTGGTGCCAGCGACCTTGGGTTCAAGCTGGCGAGCTTTTGCTCAAGCCAGATGGGCTCACGCTCAAGCTGGAGACCTCGGGGTGTCGAACCTGGGTCCTCCGCATCCCAGTCTGATGCTCTATCCACTGCGCCACCGCCTGGTCAGGCTAGATAGTGATATTTTAATAATTGAATATTTAGTTTTGAAAGCTAAACCTTCACATCTGAGCTCAAAAATCTCCCAGACACAGATCCATAGAAGATTATATAAATGAGAAACATTAAGTGATTCAATGTATAAAAACAACAAACTGCTTTTTCTGAGACATTCTTTTTGCTATTATTCCTGAATTTTTTTTTTTTAATTTAGATGGATGCACAATACCTATGGTTATAAGTTTCTTGTCAATGTATTATTGGAATTTCTTTTAAATATCTTTAGATTTTTTTACAATAATCTTCATCTTCTGTATAAATGTGTATTTCTTTGTGACCTTCATGATCAAATCAAAAATTCCCTGAAAACTATAATGTAACCTTACCTTGCTTCCATTTTCTCTTGCCTCTCGTTCCATCTTGAGGTCAGAAGTTAGAAGATTCTTGTATTTGTTTTTTCCATTGCTGCTGTGATCATCTATTCTGTATTCCGAAGTCAGCTGTGCCGAGAGGGGACTGTCACTCAAGTTCAGTGGCTGCTGGTCCTGCTCCAGCCCAGTTTTTCCATCACCATTGGAGTCACCCATCTCCCTGCTGTGTGTTCCCCCTGAAGCAACTGAACTGTGCCCCAGAGTCTCGTTGCCATTAAAGCTCTCTGCAGCAGAATCATCTGTTGTAAAAAAAAAAAAAGAAAATTATATTTTGATTTTGATTAATGTGCCATTCAGTTTCTACTTCAACTAGAATTCATTGCACTCCTGTTATGTGCTTGTCATTGTGCTAATTTTACATATAATGTGTAATTTATCCTTAGAAATAAACTTGTAAAGCAGCCATTGTTACTTTTAATCTAGGAGACTCACTTAGGCACAAGAAGTGAAAATAAGCAAAAACAGAAAAAAAATAGAGGAAAACATTTGATCTCAAATGCAATCTCAAAAAATATAGTTAATTATCAATTACTTGCAAATAGCCTTTGTTTTTCCAGTGAGAACATACTTATTTGGTTAAAAAAAAATCTCTTACGAAAGCATCATCTATCCTCCTAATATGGTACACATTGGTTCAAGCTTTGTGGGTGTAATATGCACCTAATACATTAGAAGGGTTGATAAATTTGTTTCAGCCATACACTTCTGGGACTCTCAAGCATAAGTTTAATCATTGTGCATATTTTTGTGTAGGTAAAAAGACATTTATACCAGTGTTCATTATAATAGCAAAAATTTAAAATCGATATAAATTACCAAAAAAAGAAGACTTGCTTAAGACATGTTGGAATGATTAGAATATTATGGAGTTATTCAACATTTCATTTCAAAGATATAGGAAAATATGAGTCAAAGTAGTAAATGGGAAAATCTAGCTACAAAAGAGCATGGTCAGTATGATCCTAACTTCATAAAAGGCAAACACATAAACACAGAGTTAAAAGACTGAAAAGATATAATCTAAAATGTTCATTTTGATTTCTTCTTAACTATATTGCAATAAAATTTCTAATATTCTTTATTATCTACAACATATATAATTTTCCAATAACAATGATAAGATATCTATAGAAAAACAAAATAAAGGAGAAGTAGAAAGCAGAGATAATAAATCTGGCTTTAAAATAAATAATAAGCTTGTTTAGAAAAAAAGTGTATTAATGAAACTTTACTGAGAACAAGAAAAAAGTTTACATAAAACAGTCATATTCTATTTCTATTAATTTCATCTTTTCAAACATAAGAATTTGCTATTAATTTTGAAGGATTATGAAGGACAAGGATATTAACATGTTTTCATTAGTTAAAGGCTATTGATAAAACCATATGAGTAAGAGTAATAATATTCAATATTAGTAATTTTCTTTGACTTCTGAATACTTGTAAGTATGTTTTACTTTCGCAGGGTGCAATGAAATATTTAATGTCTTCTGATCAATTATATTCAAGAACATAATAGTTAAAGTCTGAAGGAGTAGTAGTACTCTCCTGTTGATTCGTTTATTCAACATTCATTGAGTGCCTACACTAGGCCTAAAGGGGGTTAAGTATTTCGCCTATAGAGATTCTACCTTTAAGAAGTTCACAGAAAATATAAAGAGGCAGAAAAATAAATATGCATCTAAAATTCAGAACAAAAAGAAAGAAAAGGCGATGATTCAAAACAAGGTATAAGAGCACCACTGAGGTTTCCCAAAAGACAGTGGCATATGGTTGAATTCCAAAGGATAAGTAGATCTTATGACCAGGTGAAGGAGTCAGAGGAGACAGTTTCCTACCAAGATCAGCAGGTACAAAATCACAGAGAAAAGACTGTGGGGCTAAGCACAAAAGAGAAGGTAAAGAAAGAGACCTAGAAAGGGGGTAGGAGAATGTGAGGGGAAGTTTTGTGTATCAGAGACCTTGGGCTGGACCTTGAGAGTAAATAGAAGCAAATTGAATTCCCTGCAGAAAATGATGTTAACAAAATCAAGTTTTCAGAAGATGACTCTAATTCTGATGAGGAAAATGGGATGAAGGCAACAAAAGGGCAGTTGGGGAGACGGGTCTTTAAGTCATCTAAGTCAGCTCTTTGGAAAGCTCCAACTGAAGCAGCAGCAGTGCAGAAAACAAGGGGCCTGGAGTCATCGTGAGAATGAACTCAGGAAGCTTGAGATCAGGGTGGACTGGGAAGAAGCCAGCTCTCAGGCTCCAGAGAAAATGAAAACAGTGTGCAGAGATGTGTTATAGAATTGGGAACCGGAAACCTGTGGAATTATGTTAACTAGTGTCACCTTAATAAGTTCATTTAAGAAATACAAAAACAAAGAGCATTACAGTTAATTTTCTATAAAATGGTATTTTAAGCCCCATTATCTATAAATGTTTTAAGAAAAAGTTAAAATGTATTCAAAGATTCTACTATTAAATTACTCCTTTTATTTATCTATTCAAGAAAAGACTTCACCCTGGCTGGATAGTTTGGTTGGTTAGAACTTCCTCCTCAAGTACAGAGGTCCCAGGTTCAATCCCTGAGCAGGGCACATACAGGAGCAGATCCACATTCTGTCTTTCTCTCTCTAAAGTCAATAAATATTTTTTTTAAAAAAAGGTAAAACTTGACATGGAGAAAAACCATGAATAAGAGAATTTAGAAAATGGGCCATAGATAATATGAAATTATACTTTCCATAGTTTTAGTTTGAGAAGTTAAAAATATCCTTTTAATAATGAAATATCTAAGGTTTTGAAATAATTAGGTGAAATAATTACATATATATATATATATATATATATATATATATATGTAATTAGGAAAACTGTATGTATTTTCTATGCTATGTCAAACCCTTATGTTAAAATATGGAAGGTCATTTCAAGTTATTTGAGTTTTCTTTCCAATGAAGTCCAAAGAAAAATATAACAAAGATATTCATGATCAATTATTTAATTCATGAAGAAAAATGTGATTTAACATTTAAACTAAAATCCTTTAAAACATAAATATTTTATGTAAGAAATTTTATCAATGTAGTAAAAGAATGAATAACCCTAAAGGATTGTTATATTTTGCCTGACCAGGCAGTGGCACAGTGAATAGAACATCAGACTGGGATGCGGAGGACCCAGATTTGAGACCCCAAGGTTGCCAGCTTGAGTGCGGGCTCATCTGGTTTGAGCAAAGCTCACCAGGTTGGACCCAAGGTCATGGGCTTGAGCAAGGGGTTACTTGGTCTTGAAGGCCCATGGTCAAGGCACATATGAGAAAGCAATCAATGAACTAAGGTGTCGCAACAAAAAACTGATGATTGATGCTTCTCATCTCTCTTCATTCCTGTCTGTCTGTCCCTATCTATCCCTCTCTCTCTGTCTCTGTAAAAAAAAAAGTTATATTTTAATATCAAACCTACATTAGCAAAAAACAAATCCAATACCCATTGTTGTTCAAATTTAAATATGGTTTATTGTTCCTTTAATTTGAAATCATCATACATATCTACTAATTAGTGTACCAGTTATTCATTTTTTAGGTAAGATAAATATTTTTATTTATCAGGAGAGTCTTTAATAAGAGTCATGTATTTGTAATTTTGGTACAAACAATAAATGAATAAAGGAGAAAATATTTTTAGACAAAGTAGTTCACTCCAGATGTTACCTAGGTAACTAGACTCAACAGCTTTACATATTTCATTCCTGAACAAATCAGTATGTTTTACAGAGGACAAATGATGTACTCATTTGTATCACATATATATCCACATATTTCATAATGTAAATAGTAAAAGAATCAATAATGACACATGCCATTATTTTATAAATCTAAATTTAAAACAAAGTTTTTGATGTCTATATTAGAAAAATGCAATGTAAAGAAGTGAGCAAACTGAGGACAAATTAACCGGTTTTCATTGTCTAGATTTGTGTAGCCTTGTTAACGGTTTTATTCTCTCCTAAAGAGACTTTTTCAGACTTAATAACCACAAATCTCATACTCCTCTTTATCATAACCAATCCACATCAGTTTATGGCTTTAAAGGGGAAATCTGCTTCCTTACCCATCCTGAGTGGTTGCTGGTGTTGTGGATACTGGGCTGCTACACCGAGGGTTAGGTCTATAGGTATGGCCTTTAACTTCACAGGGCCAGGGTGATGGTGTGTCCCTCAAATTTTAGCCTGGATACCACAGCATTTGAATCAAAGACTGTACTTGAGTCCCAAGGACAAAAAGCACCTGGAACTTTGGAAAATAAAGAGTGCACAGGGTACCTAGCAACAGAGGAAAATGTAGAATGTGATGACAGTGAAGTGTGGAATCTAGTGACATCAGAAGGGCAGTTGGATGTTTGGGTAGCATTTGTGCTGAGGTTAGTTTGATGGGACAGACTTAGTGTTATGGGGAGGGTCGTCCAAGTAAGCTCAGCTGCTGCTCTTGTCTGTAAGGCATAGTAACATGAACTATAAGTTGCAGCTATTTGTTGTCCTCTACTTCCCTATCCCCCATTTCCTCCACCATTAGTATACACCCTGGAAATGCTATTTGTTTAAACACTATTTGTGTCAAGTAGTTTCTTCAGTAACAGACTCAATGGTTAGCTCTCTATATGTAAAAAGAATTAACCTCTAATAGGATATATGATGGGTACTTACGTGTATATGTATATCCGTATTTATGAATGTATGTATCTACCTACATACATACCTACCTAATAATGTTATAAATGTATTTGAAATCTCCCAAAGCACCTGACCTACTTTGTTATTCAGCTACTTTCAGTAGCTCTTTATTATGGCCTTTAGGCCAAGTACCCATGGCAAAATGAATAGGAAAAAATATATTACCCTTATTTTAAGATTGGTACTTGGATTTTAGTCCTAAAATCCAGGTCAGATGCTCACAGAGTCTAAAAAGCTTTTTTATCATTTTCCTCGAAATGCACCCCAGTCCTCTAGCTCTAGTCCTTTGAAACCACCTTAGAAAACTTCCCTTTTATAGTTAACCATAAAACTAATGTTTAAACCTAAAATATAACCTTGCTCCAGAAGATTAGTACCTTAATATCCCCAGTCCTGCCCCGAGCCTGACTCCAACTCATTTCTGCCTTTATTGCCCTTTTGGCCATCTAGAAATGCCTTCCACTCATTTGCCCTCTTCAAAGTCATTTGATGAACTTTCCCATTCTCCTCATTTCTATTTTACTTATTCTCTATAATACAGTTTTTAAAACCTAAGTAAATAACTGTTCTGTTTCCTTTGTTTTCTTATATGCAAAAGCTTCAATTATTGACTACAAAAGTTCTAGATTTCCAAGTCCTTAATACCACAAAAACTTATGAAAAAATCAAAAAAGCAATGTTCTATTTTTGTCTGTATTTTTCAGAATATTATCCAGATAATATAATATTTATTAATTGTATCTTAAATCTTCAACACATACAAAAAAATGATGCTGCATTTTGAAGTCAAAATATTTAATGCTAAGTTTATTAATGTAAATAAATACATATATACATATACTTATGTATGAGTACTGCTAAAGAACATTGACTTTAAAATGATAAAGCTAATATTCCAGGTAAGAAAATAACAAGGGTGTGAGAAAGCAATCAATGAACAACTAAGGTGTTGCAACGGCAACGAAAAACTACTGATTGATGCTCGCTCCTCACCTCTCTCCATTTCTGTCTGTCTGTCCCTATCTATCCCTCTCTCTCTGACTCTCCCCTGTCCCTGTAAAAAAAAAAAAAAAATTAAAGAAAATAACAAGGGGATTCAGCTTTCCACTAAATTACTTCTACAGGGAGTGTCATTATCTTTTGGTAGCTCTTAATTAAGCCTTTGCCATTAAAAGAATAGGCTCTAATTTAAGGAACAATACAGAGAAGGTACACTGAGAAGCCGGATGTTTTAAAGCATATAACCAAAGCTCAGAACAATAATTAAATAAAAATAATTCTAAGCTATAAATGAGGAGGCAATACATACCCTTTATGTCATTTTGTTTAAAAATTTTTAACCAAATATCTGTTGTATGCTAGATACCCTTTTTGGCACTCTGAGGCAATTGTGTGTCATATGAAATTTATTCATAACTTAAACTACAGCAAGATAATTACAATGCAAGATAGAAAACAGTATCTAAACCATGGAAGTTTCATATAAGGCAATAAATAATGTTCTTCACAGAAAAGAAAAAGTCATCTATAATCGCTGGGGTTTTGAACATTATCAGGAGAAGGCCTTTTTTAAGAGGTAAAATTTGAAGAAGGAGAAATATATGTAGGTGTATGATGGTCATGATGGAGGTAATTCTAGTTCAGGAGAATGAATAAGAGAAAACATCAAGCACAGGAAAAAGCTGGAAGAGGACAAGAAATTAAATGCACTCTTTAAACTAAGGCAGAGGATTGTATATTTTAGAGAGCTGTGAATATTTTACTGTATATTCCATCTCCTGAACCATTTATAAAATTGTTTGCCCATGGAAGGTACTTGGAGAATCCCAATGATTCTGTGAGTCTAGTCTGAGAAAAGCTTATCTCTTTTCCTACCTCAGAGCCAGTCAACTGACCTATAACAAAATTTTCTCTAAGTCCTGAGATGATTCATTTTTAAAAATGGCCATTAATGAAATAACTTATCAATAGTTTCTCAATTATCTAAAAAATTTATAGACTACTATATTCATATTTACCCATTAGCTTGTTTACAGTTTCAAAGAACTGAACTTTTTATAAAAAGTGATATGCATAAACATTTTTTACATTTTTACAATATGAATTGAAAATATCTGATTTCTTTTGCTGATAAAATTACATTATTATAAATACCACTGTGTTTTACTGCCTACACTGATAATACAATGAAATGTTAAAATTCAGTTACAGGTAAGTTTGCTGATAAAAATCACATTACTGTGAATACCATTGTGTTTTATTGCCTACATTGATAATACAAGGAAATGTTAAAATTCAGTTAGAGGTAAGTGAAAATGTATATATTCTCACTGCAAGTCATGAACCTCCTGATTTATCTATGGACTTCAAGGATACATGTTCTTGAACTAGATGACATGCTATTATTATTTTACTTAGCTGAAATGGTACCATAATAATTAAATCTGTCACAGATTTTCAGATAACTACTCCAAATACGTTATTCTAGACTTCTATAGGGGTTTATTGAGTTCTTTTTCTTACCTTGTCATCTATGATTCTAAAATCTATATGTTTTATTTACCAATTAGACTGCAAGTATCCACAAAGTATGTGTTTTACATCTTGTGTCTTTGTGTTCCTCTAGAGAAACGGTTTAGTGCTTTACACAAAGTTGACATGATAGATACATGTCTGTCCATCTCTCTGTATAGATAGATATATCAATCACTTGATTGGTAAATAAGACACGTCAAAAACAGTGTAATACACTTATGCAGCTGTGTAAAGCATTCAGGTATGGCAGACCACTCATGAAGCTGTGCACTTCTACAAGTTAAAACTAAAACAATTAATACTGTAGGTTTTTTGATGTCCTATCTCATACAACAACCAGTATATACAATAATAAATTCTCATGTTAAATTTAAAGTGAATCTAAGACAATAAAATTAGATAAGAGTCTAGCATTTTAAAACAGAGTTGACAGCTAATCATTGGACAGAAGTGTCTTAGGAAACATTAAATGGACAATAGAAACCAGAAACTATGTTATATAGTGTTATTATAAAAATCATTCTCTTAGAAAAGGATTTGATAATTTAGAAAGAAACAACTCAGGATTTATCATAAATTATGCTAAACCGATAACCAAGGTAAATGGAAATTAAAAGTCACAGACTGGGGTAAATTAGTCTGCAAAAAAATGTTCTTATTGAAGGCCCTGGCCAGTTAGCTCAGGAGTAGAGCGTTGGCCCGGTGTGGAAGTCTCAGGTTCGATTGCCAGCCAAGGCATATAGGAGAAGCACCCCTCTGCTTCTCTACCCTTCCCCCTCTCTTTTCTCTCTATCTCTTTCTTCCCTTCCCACAGCCAAGGCTCCATTGGAGCAAAGTTGGCCTGGGCACTGAGGATGGCTTCACGGCCTCCGCCTCATGGGTTAGGATGGCTCTGGTTGCAACAGAGTAATACCCCAGATGGGCAGAGCATTGCCTGCTAGTGGGCTTGCCAGGTGGGATCCAGTCAGGCGGATGCGGGAGTCTGTCTCTCTGCCTCTCCACTTCTCACTTCAGAAAAATATAAAACAAAACAACAACAAACAAAAATGTGCTTATTAAAAGTAAAATTAATGTGATAAGAAAGGAATATCCCCTACCTTGGTATTTAGTTAAACAACACCTTCAGGGTTTTGTTCCCTTGCCAATAATAAATCAGAAAATATTTTATCCTAAAAAATCTTAAATCAATGAAAAAAAAAAGGCCCAATAAAAACATGTTTATTGTTTGAAACACATGTCATGCAGCTGGATAGGACCTTGGCTATCTTCAAATATTGATCTGGATATTTTGTTTGCTGTTAAGAGTCTCCTCATTTACTTAAATTCCACCGTTGAATACAGGTTGTGGTGTGGTATATAGATATGCTAACTATCCATTAATTGTACACATTCAAGTGTTGCAGAACTAAAAGAGATGTGTGCATCACTTAGTGATGCAGCTGAAGAAAAGGGGAGCTCTCCAACATTATTTGAGTGCACCAGCTAGATGTGACTTAGAGTTAGTTCCATTGGGGGAAACGTGGCAGTTTGTGTTGTAGGTGAAATAGATAGTAAGCATTCAGTACAATTATCTTTGCATGTATGAATAGGTTGTTTGATGTGTGATGGTACGTTGGTGTGGGTGTTTTAGTTGCATGGTAATATGTACTAAGCACCTCTAGGAATGGAAACAAAGTAAACACAATCCCCTCCTAATACACAAGCACAGATTCCAGGAGGCATAAATCTTGCCATCCTAGAAAAAATTGTAGCTATAAAACAAACAAAAAAAGGGACTCATCAAACTTGGGCTTTTTATGCTGTTAGAAAGTATAAAATTACTGTCACTGGTATAACATTTATTCCCCTGAAATTGGTGCTGCCTTTAGTTCTTACCTTTCCAGATTACTAGGGGACCAATTCTATGAATTTTGTGAGAAACTCTAGAGCTCCGCCAATAGATTACTATTGTTTGAATCATTTTGCATAATTTGTGCAAAGACAATTTTTAACTTGAAAAAGTAACATTAACTAATACATAATATTTGTCTTACTTTTAGGGAAAAAAAGCAGAAATATTAAGTAACAACTACATTGAGTTAAAAATATAACTTACATGTTGAAGGGATTTAAAATCATGTAACAAAATATAGTGAAATAAGTAGGGAGTTCTAACCTGAAAAAAGAATACTTTCAGAGATAATGGGAAAAGATATAATTGAATCAAATATTTAAAGACTTCCATATATTTTTAATTATCTGTCAGAATTTTGAGAATTAGAAGTTATACAGAATCAGTTTTTGTATAATATTATGGGAAATTATAAAATCATCAGATAAATTTTTCTAAGAGGTATGTAAGTATAGTGTGCTAGCCATTAAAAGGCAAGTTCAAGTTCTTATTTTCTTTATCAGTTTGAGATTGGTACATAGTAAATATTCAACCCCTATTTGTTAAACTGGACAGCCACAAGAGACCATCACATATCTATTTACTGTCTGTTTAAGAAATAAACTGGGAATCTTCCTAGATTCTTTATATATGGTCTTGAACTACTTATTGGATGTATTACTGCATTGGATGCTATGGTAGGAAGAATGTTAATGTATCTCTTTCCCAAATATTCCACACCCTAATTCCTAGAATTTGTAAATGTGATGAGATATTACTCCTGTGATTATGCTTTGTCATGTGGTACAGTGGATCTTAAATTGGGAAATTATTTGGGTAGGCTTGATTTATTCCATGAGCACTTAAAAGCATACATAGAGTTTTCTCTTCTTTGAATAGTGGCAAAAGAGGAAGTCAGAGAGATGCAAAACACAAAGGTTTTTCAGTGAACCACTGATGACTTGAAGATGGAGAAGGTCATATAAAAAGAAATGAAACAGGCAGTTTTAAGGAGCTAAAAAGATCCCACAGACAGCTGGCAAGAAAACGAGGACCTCAGTCCTACAACCACAAGGAATTAAATTCTGCCAATAACTTGGTTTAATTAATCTTGATCAGGGACAAGGAATTTAGAAATATTTCTCATACAAGAGTTTTGGGGCCACATGTGAAAAATTAACGTAAATAATATCCAACAACTAACTGGTTAATACACAATTATGGAAGGCAACTATTGATACCAAGAAAACTAAATGAGACAGAGTCTTCAACTCTAAGTTAAGAAGGTTGAATATGGGGGTTATTTTAGTTTCATTTCCTTAGAAAATTTTTTTTGTGTGTGTGACAGACAGAGAGGCACAGATAGGGACAGACAGACAGGAAGGGAGAGATCTGAGAAGCATCAGTTCTTTGTTGTGGCACTTTAGTTGTTCATTGATTGCTTTCTCATACATGCCTTGACTGGAGGGCTACAGCAGAGCAAGTGACCCCCTGCTCAAGCCAGCAACCATGGGGTCATGTCTATGATCCCGCACTCAAGCCAGTGACCTCAGGGTTTTGAATCTAGGTCCTCTGCATCCCAGTCCAATGCTCTATCCACTGAGCCACCACCTGCTCAGGATCTCTAGGACATTTTCAAAAACAGGAACCTGCAAGCCAAATATTTTTTTATCAAAAATAATAAGCAAGAGCCATTGTGGTAACACTTTTTAAAAGATTCATAAAAGGGTATAATATTGCCTAATAAGTGTGTCCTAAAGGGTTAAAGACATTAATTCAGGGAAAAGAATCATCTTGATTACCTTGATTAATAAACTCCTAGGAAAGAAGCTCTTTACTGAAGTCAAGTATATATTTGCAAAAATCAAGAAACTTAGCCCTTCAAGCAGAGCTGTGTAACATCGATCTGTTCATGTGCTAAAATCATTATTGGTTTTGCTCACATAGTAGATAAAAGAGTTATCAGTCTAGAGAAAGCTGTCAAAATCCTCAAAGTTTGTTCCCTGGGTCCCTCGTGTTCTCTTTTCCATCTTTACGGCAAATCCTCCTGCACTCTGCATGCACACTGGCTCTCTCTACATCACTTCACTGAGAAAAGAAAATTGACAGATTGATTGATTGATTATCCTTTGACTGAAATTCCCCCACAGAAAAATGTTACTTCAGTGAAACACTTGTAATTTAAACCTTTTATCTCTAATTGCAGAATGAAAGGCTTTCTTCTCTTGATATTTTCAGCCATTAGCTAGAAGCATGTTGAGGCTTTAGGAGCATGTGTGGAGGAAGAAATACTGCAATTGTACTAGACCTATTCAACTCCCAGCTTTCAGAGTAACTTAGAGGCTGATGATTAGAATGCATGCTCCATGATGTTTTATCCTAAGCCCTCCTACCCCCACCCCTAAAAAATTTCCACTCTCTATCATAGTGTATGAGCCAGGACTACTCAATGAGAAGACTAAATCTCTTGTCCCAACATTTTCAGATGGCAAGAAACCCAAATTGCTAAGCAATTCTTAGACTGAAGGAATAAATCCAAAAGTTAATATTCTGAAAGGCTCCCCACACGTACTTCTTCATCTTATACTGGTAATTTTGGTTTCTCTGAGATGCTCTCTTCTCCTTTTCTTTGCAAATCATTTCCCAGATTCCCTTGCCTACTTATGATTTGGTTCAAACAATAGGAGGTGCTGGCAAGAGACTGAGGATGGGAGAAAGAGAAAATGTCTGGGTATCTCTGTTCCCCATTCCATGCACACACGCTCTCTGATTCGGTGACAGCTCCATCTCCAGCATGGAGTGTATCTTCTTCATATCCAGCTCTTGCCAGGAAGCATCTTTGGAAAATCTCATCCCATCAGGTAGCTCTGGCTTTGGGGCTTCAGTAACACCAACTCCTTCCCTGCTTTCCACCTTTGGTTGTTGCACCATCTTCCTTCTGTTATTAATTCCCATGCTGCTATACTATCCCATTTAGCTTTTGAGCTCTACAAACATGGTTGTAAATAAGGTCTTATAACAAATTTTTCTGGTGAATGACATGGAATGGAATACATTTTACCAGTAGGATCACAATGACACAATTTGCCTTACTTTGGTCTCAACATTTCTGTTTTCTATAGTACCCATGATGTTATTATAGTCAAAAGTTTGTTGAATTTTTTCTTAATGTCAATTTATTATTTGATATCCAAAACATTTTCACCATGCTCCCTTTACTATTTTTATTTCAAGAACTGAACTTGATCATCATCAGGGACAGTGATTTTAGTAATAAACTTATGGGCTATCTTAAAGGGTTTGAAGTTAAGAATTTTGGATGGTTAATTATAAAGTATTATTACTTAAATAGTTGACAAAGGACTGGTATATATTTTTCTTCTTCTCTTTTCCAAATGAGAAAAAGAGAGATATAGAGCAGACTCCCCACATGCGCCCCAACCAGGATCCACCCAGCACCCCCCATCTGGGGCCAATGCTCTGTACATCTGTGGCCATGCTCACAACTGAGCTAATTTTATCCCCTGAGGTGAAGGCTCCATGAAGCCATCCTCAGCTCTTGGGGCCTATGTGCTAGAACAAATTGAGCCACGGCTATGGGAGGAGAAGAGAGAAAGAGAGAGAGAAGGGGGATGGGGAAGGGTGGAGAAGCAGATGGTCACTTCTATGTGCCCTGACTGGTAATTGAGTACAGGACATTCACATGCCAGGTATGCTCTACCACAGAACCAACTAGCCAGGGCCAGATTGGTGTAGTGTGTGTGTGTGTGTGTGTGTGTGTGTGTGTGTGTGTGTGTGTGACAGAGAGAGACAGAGACAGGGGCAGATAGGAACAGACAGACAGAAAGAGAAAGAGATGAGAAGCATCAATTCTTCACTGCAGCACCTTAGTTGTTCATTGACTTCTTTCTCATATGTGCCTTGACCAGGGGGCCTCAGCAGACTGCGTGACCCCTTGCTCAAGCCAGTGATCTTGGGCTCAAGCTGGTGAGACTTGCTCAAACCAGATGAGCCAGTGCTCAAGCTGGCGACCTTGGGGTTTCAAACCTGGTTTCTCTACATCACAGTCCAATGCTCTATCCACTGCGCCACCACCTGGTCAGGCTGGACTGGTATTGTTTTTAACAAAGATTAAATTGTTCTCTTTTAAACTAAGAGCCTATACTGGATTCATATGAATAATAACAATTGCTTTGAATCATTAAACATTTTAATGGTACAAATAGTTTTGGTAGTCATTACCTTTAAAATCTTCAAAAGAGACCTGGGAATAAGATAACATTATCAGGTTTCATGTTTTAAAGATCTTGGTAATGATAAAAGAGAATTTGCTCAAGTCACAGTAACAGTGACAAACACAGGATTAGAAACTGGTTTTCCAATTCCAGGCCAAATTTCTGTCTAAAGCCCATCGCTGTGCCGCAGCAGGAAACACATTTAGGTATTGTGAGAGAAGTCTGAAGAAGACAGGTGGTGTGCTTTTCGGCGGGGGGTGGGTGGGGGGGGATGAGTTAACTGTAGATTTAGGAGGCTTTCAGAGACTCAACTGGATTGGAAAGTGTCCTCTGAGGTCGCCCATTTTGCAGCACCTCATAAAATCAGGAATCATGATGAATAGCTTGATACCACCTTCTACTCACTGTAACAAAAGCCTTCTGCCTACCCTTCTTGCAATTAGAATAAGCTGAATAACCATGAAGTTTTTATAAATGCAAATGAGCTTTCAATATCACTATCGGCACAAAAGTACAAGATGACCAATTATATGACATTTATAACCAAAGACAATTGTATTTGACATTCAGGGCTGAATGATATAAAATGAGATCATCTTATGAAATTTCCTAAAGATCTGAGTACACAGGAGGAGAAAAATAAATTACAAATACAAGAGATAAAAGAAGAAACATTAACATCATTATTTGGAAGATATAGAAAATGAAAATCCTATTATTGAAAAAGAATAGTAACATATTTGTTACTTTTCTATTTAAAAAGTGATTTTTACAGTTGGCCTAATATATACTTCATAGGGACCCAGTGAGGTAAAATAGATAATTACCCCATTTTACTAATGTGAAAATGTCTGAATCATTAAAAGTTCCTCTGACTCACAAAAGATAGAAGAGGTAATGAATGGCAAAGCTGGTTCATCATGGCAAATGCCAGTCAGTACTGTGAAACCACTGTGCTATATTATCTCTTAAGGAAGGCAGGTTTTAGAAATGGTTTGTATTTGAAAAATAAAAAGAAAGTAAACTAAGGAAAAGGAGGAGAAGGACAGGGAGGACGAAGACAATGATGCAAGTAGGTTGGAACACATTCTAAAACACAGCTGTGGAGGAGGCAGGAGAATAAGTATTTGGTGAAGGGCGCTGGGGGCAGGAATCTTGGTATTGGGAAAAACTGTCCTGGGACATGTCAGAAATAAAGTAATAAAGTGATCATTACTGAGTATTTTAATGTAGGGGTACCGACATTGAAGAAAAATCACCCAGAGACATACCCTCTCTTCTCCTCTCATGACCAAATCTACTAAATTATGGTGCTTTTCTGTATACTCTAAAGCCAGCACTATTTTGTGTGTAGTGAATATTTAGTAAGTACCTAAAGAATAAAGTTACTTAATGCTGTTTTCTAAGCTCGTGCTTTTCATATTTCAAAACTTTTTATTTTACAGTGGTACCCTGAGATACAAATTTAATTAGTTCTGTAACCAAGCTCCTAAGTCAGTCAACTCATATATCACACTGCCAATATTGGACCCGTGCACCAATGCGCCAACTAGCGGCAGCTTCCCGAATCACGACTTGTATCTTGGAATTTCACTGGATCTCTAACAAAAGTACGGACCGAGTCACAGCTCATATCTTTAAAAAATTTGTATGTTGGTCTGTCCGTATCTCAGGGTACCAACCACTGTATATGATACACTAACTTTTCACACATGTGTAAGTCATATTTTCCAAAATTTTCATGAAAATGAGGACCTTGCTTTGATACTTCTATGCATAAAATAGTATGTACAGAAAGTCCTCAAGTAGAAACACCACATTTAAAAAAAGTCAGTTGAAGAAAACACTTTGTTTTATTATGATGTTTAATTTATCATAGTAAAAGTGTTAGTAAAAAAAATGCCGGATTGAGTTTGAGAAAAATGAAAAACTAAGAGTTCAAAGAATTCCAGGTAATAAATTCTTTTTATTGTGGTAGTATATATGCTCATTTTCATTTACATGATTCTATCAAATCGGAATTCTCCTCAAATCAGAATTATAAAATCTCTCCTGGTTGACTACTAAAAAAATATTTTCTTTGAGTTTCTGGACTGACTGTGTCAATTTAAGCTCTGAATAAATACTAAGATAAGAGTTCTTATAATGTGATTATTTTTAATTAGGCAAGAGGTGATCCAAATACACTCCCCACACCCTACCCCTATATCAATGGTACATCACCATGGCCATCTATAAAACCATTCTTTGAATAAAGTGCAGGGGATTCTGGTTTGAAAGCCTTTGTTTCTTATTTTTTAGAAAAAGAGACAGAAAGGAAGAGAGAGAGTGAGATGACAAGCATCAATTTTTCATTGTGGCACCTTAGTTATTCACTGCCTGCTTTCCCATATGTGACTTGACTGGGGGCGGGGGGGGGCAGCTACAGCTGAGCCAGTGACCCCTTGCTCAATTTGAACTAATACCTTCCTACTCAATGTGTGGGCTAACATGAAACAGCATCAAAATCACCTGTGAACCTGTTAGAAACACCAAATCTCAGGCCTTACTCCAGACCTACTGGGTCAGAATTATGCTAATTGCATTTATCTTCCTAATAACAATAATCAAAACAGAATTTCTACTTATGCATGCTCTACTGTCTTAAGATCATTTTTTTAAATGAATACACTCAAGAACAATGCATCCTAAAATAGCATTTGCCCAGGTTAAATAGTCACAGAATCCTGAATTCTGATTTTCTTAGTACTTCTTATTTTTTCTTTTAGCGATAGGAACAGAGAACAGGAGGCAGAAATATGTTGATGGGGGTGGGGTGCAAGGCACAATGTTTGCCACATAGTAGGGGCTTAATAAATTAAAAAACAAATAGACCAATAGAAGAAAAGGAGGGAAGAAGAAAGGAACAGGGATGCAGGCACAGACTCTGTGCTTATCAGAAAGAGAATATAGTAAAAATGATATAAAATGTATAGTAAGTAAAAATAGGAATTTTGGAGTAGTTGCTGACTATTATTGCTTAAAAAATAATTACTTATTCTATTGTCTAGATTGATAAATTTTCCAGATATTTAATGGAGTAGGTGAAAACAAATGAAAGATTAAGGAGGACACAAGGAGAGCAAGTCATGGCAGAGGGAGGGAGAACGGAGGAGAGGTGAATTGGTGCAGAGGGGGCAGGAAAGGGAAGACAGGAGAGGGAAGGAGGGCAGGTAGAGTGGGTGGGGAGGAAGGAGAGAAGGAGACAGGAGAAAAGTGGTTGAAGAGGAGCACTGAAATCTATCTGAATAATAATACTTGCATATGGTTATCTAAGAACCAGCTGGGTCTCCCCCAGGACCCATGCTCAGAAAGAGTGTGAACGAGCTCAGGGTTTGCTCTCTGCTGGATCTAGCACAGCTCCTACCTCCAAGTGCAGTGCTTCTCAAACTATGTAATGACAAATTGGGTTTTTTTTTTTTTCAATTTGGCATGGACAAATAGTTTGTAAAATTTAAAAAAACAAAAAGCAACCATGGAACATGACATATAAAATACAAGCCCATTCACTTATTATTAAAGGTTACAGAGAAAAAAATGTTCTGTTACAAATCCTGCACTTATCTCCTCATGGGCCAGTAAGTCTTCAGGACCAACACAACTCCACTAACTGCTCCTTGAGAGCCAGACCTGGTAGAAACTCAGGAAAACTTTATAAAATATATTAATAATATAGACCTCAGACCATTAACAGTTCAGCAACAAATTATAGTATTTTTCCCTGGAACTTGATTTATATTTCCCCATTTTATTGCCACCCCAATTCTGAGAAGACACAAGGTAGTGAACATAACCCCTATTTTGAAATGCTTAGAATTGAGCACAGAGGACAGGCTTGTTAACTGATGGTCCCTTCCGGAGCAGCAGAAGGGAAGAGGACTCAGTTCTCTGGACTCCCAGACCCCTGCTTCTTTTCATAGGCCTAAGTGGCCTCTTTCCTTCTGCAATCAAATTGGACATGTAGTGCTAATTAGTGAGCGGTAAGCACTTTCATTTCCACTTTTGGCTAGCAGAATCTCTAATTTACACATTTCAGCTCTGCTACTTTGTAATTCGGTTTAGCCTCCGTTGCTGCAGCTATCATGTTAAGATGCATATTTAAATGGCACTCCAGCAGAGACCCTGCTGCAATTAATTAATTTTTCCAAAAATATAAGCGCTGTTAGTCATATTCCATTTTCCTTTACTCTGTAAATTAAGTCTTGTAGTAACAGTATAAAACAGCTAGTATAAAAACAATCTAAAAGCCATGACAACTACTACAAATCATTAGTAAATTATTCCTTCCAACAACTGAGTCAAGATAATCATAAAAATAAAATCTATAGTCGAAATCTTGGAGACCATATTTTTAAGGCTAGCTATTGAATTATCATTTATCCATCTTGTTTACACAAATACATAAGCTAAACTGTCAACAGAAA
This sequence comes from Rhynchonycteris naso, assembly GCA_037038555.1. Lineage (NCBI taxonomy): Eukaryota > Metazoa > Chordata > Mammalia > Chiroptera > Emballonuridae > Rhynchonycteris > Rhynchonycteris naso. The sequence goes on along the minus strand of CM072999.1, from coordinate 163,006,457 downwards.
TCACCTATTGGAGTACAGTGAATTGGGAAGGAAGAATAGAAGACTCTTCTTTTATTCTTTATACATTTCTATACTTTTGAAAATATTTTCATGAGTATATATTTAAATGAATATGTAATATTTTATAAATAATATATTGATGGTAGAAGCAATTCCAATAAATCTAAAGACTTTTATCATGCATATTTTAAAACAAATGTGAATATTTTATTACTTTATCCATTAAACTTTGAAATAAAACAACATGCAAAACATGTTCACAGCCCTTTAGTAGAGAGATGAGGAAACTACAGTGGAGACATGAGGCTCAGATTCCCAGGAAAATATGTATAATGCCAAAGTCAGTGAGCTTCCCATTTCCCTATGCTAATGGGCAGAGAAAAATGAATATATTGTATCATTTAATGGAATCTCCTTGTACTTCTAACTTAGCTATCTTGCAGTGGAGGAAAAAACAAAAAGAATTATGTGAAACATTCACTGGTGGCAGTGATACAACCCAGAATTCGGGGTAATCCTATGCCAAAATTGTTTATGTAAATTTGGTCAAAGTATATTCTATATTTTAACTATCCTACTGAATTTTTTCCCTGTCACTGTAAAATCAGTGAGACATCCCTTAGTCTCTAAAATGTTAGAGATGGGAGCAGAGAATATGTGAAGTTGGCAAGGATCCCACCCCACTGCTGATGATTTTATCCGATAACCAAAAATATTCTAAGATGGAAAAAATATGATGAGAATATTTGCCAGATTGTAAGGCTAATTTTCTATCACTGGTCCAGGAAGACATAGTTGGCTTCTAACTGATAATTCTCTAAAACCTAATGTTTTAAAATATTTAAAATAAAAAAGTTATTAACAATTTTATGCTAGTCCAAACACTAGTATTTCTCTTTACCAGATTAAAACTATGATACACATTTTAGGCGAGGCCGGGCCACTGAGAAAGAGAAGTTTTGAGGTCGAGAAGAAACAATGCTAGTCCTGGCCAGGTCGATCAGTTGTTTAGAGCATTGTCCCAATAAACCAATGTTACAGGTTTGATCCTCGGTCAAGGCACATACAAGAATCAACCAATGAATTCATAAATAAGTGGAACAACAAATTGATCTTTCTTGCTCTCTCTCTCCCCCTTCTACTCTCTCTAAAGTCAAAAAAAAAAAAAGAGAAAGAAACTGCTAAATTAACAGGTTAAAATTCTAAGCTCTTATGAAATCCGTAGAGAAGAAATTGCGAACAGAGTTGTGAAAATCTGTAACAAAAAAAAGCAGGAAATAAAATATCACATTCTTCAGCTTCTTCTCCCCACTCCCCACTGTGAAGACTGGCAACCAGAGGAAAGAACTGAAGGCAAAGGGCACCCCTGATATCTTCTACTTGGCAGGTGTTAGGAGAAGCACATGTCTCCTTCCTGATATGGCTAATAGTCATCCCTTGGGAACTTATTAGCTAAAGGAAAAAGAAATTGCTTATCAGCCTTAAATTTTCAACTTGCTTAAAGCAATTTCTAGAGAGAGGACACACATATGCAGCATTCTCTAACACAGTAATGGCTTCTGGGATTTTTAAAAATATATTTTTAACTTTTTTCTAAGCATTATATGTGATTTTTCTTTCTTTTTAAACATAATTCAAGGTGATCATTATTATAGGAGGTTAGAAGGTATAGGCATCATCAATCAAAATTAATTTCTTATTCTCCTTCTTAAAACTACCTTAGTTTTGTTTTACAAATCATTGTATTAGCCATATAGTAATGTGGATTGCTCTTCTTAATATTTTTAATCTTATATACTAAAAGTTATGAAATATAAGTGATTCTGTCATAGATAATGTAATAGCCTTCAAATATTTGCATGGAGTTTTACATGAAATTTAAAAGTATAGACTCAGGCAGCAATATAGATTTATACGTAACTAGAGATCAAAACTGAAAAACTTCTCCTATAGGATACAAAGTTTGAATATCCTTCAGTATGTTTTGAGGTTTTTGACTCAGTTGTTGACCCACTGACTCCACCGAAGACCTGACTATGAACTTTGCCCTTTCCTTTCTCTGCCTCTAATGTTCTTACCTTTCTTTGCAACACATTCAGTGAAATCTATGAATAAAGGTTGCACACAGAAAGAGGTGAGCTCCTTAGCCAGTAACCATATTCTCATATTTGAAAATGAAAACATCTCCAGACATTTCTCTCAACAAGCCCCTTTCTCTCTGTAAGTAAAAATGAAAAAAGAAGAGGAAGAGGAAGGGAAAGGAGAAGAAGAAGAAAAGAAGAAAAAGAAGGAGGAGAAGAAGGAGGAGGAGGAGGAGGAGGAGGAGGAGGAGGAGGAGGAGGAGGAGGAAGAAGAGGAGGAGGAGGGGAAGAAGAAGAAGAAGAAGAAGAAGAAGAAGAAGAAGAAGAAGAAGAAGAAGAAGAAGAAGAAAGAATGAATAATAATTAATAATAATAGGTCCAAAGGTGGCAGTGCTTTCTAAAGTTTAGAAAAATGTGTCCACCATTTTCCTATCCTAATTGTATGAACCACAATGGATTCATACGGAAGATCAAATGTTGGAAAAGCTGTCTATCATAGCACTTTTAATACCTATGCAACATGTAGAATAACATTGTGATTAAGAGAATGAATGAGTTGTGAAGTCAGAAAACCATGGATTTAAACCCGGGTCAGTCACTTACATTTTGAGTGGTTTAGACCTAAACTTAGTTTCCTCATAGGGACAAAAGAGGCAGATCTAATGTTTACATTACAGGACAATTGATGAGATTAAATGAGTTCATGTTGGCAAAGCATCTATCCCCATACCTGGCTCATATCAAGGAAGAGTTCAGTATTACCTTTGAGGGGAGATGTAACCTCTGGTTTCTTCATTGTCTATAGTGTGCCTATGTAGAAGCAAGCCCAGAAAAAGGGTTTTAAATGCTTGCTGAATGAATGATGAGTGGATGCATAAATGGATGGATGAATAATCTTTTGAATCTTAGGGCAGTATTATTTCTATTGGAGCTCCAATTGTCTTCATCCTTTTCCCCTTCCTAAAGTAGAATCTGCTTCTGTGAGAGGAAGTAGCTGCTACAATTTATTAAGCACCTTGTGCAGTACAACTTTCTTTGTATTACTGATCTGCTTTAATTTCCAAAACAATTCCATGTAATAGTTATTATATAGAAAAAGTGGTCCAGACTGCATCCAAATACATAGACACCCAAGGCAAGTACAATAAAAATGATTGTCTTTATCATTACTTCTCCATGTAGCATTCAAAAACGAGCTTCTACAATGCCTCATTTAAGAAATCAGAATGTGATATACAGAGTGAGCTGGATTATTCTTCTGCTATTGGTTTTATGACTTCAAAAATATCCCTTGACCTTTCTGAGCATCAATTTTCTCATTCCTAAAACAGGGACATAATAGTAATTATATGTCCCTGGCCATATTGTGATAACTAAACAAGACCATGTGCCTAGAAAAAGTACATTACAGAAGGATAAAAGGATACATTTTCTTTGAGGAGAGAGGTAGCTGACTCCCCACCATCTCCTCTTGGGAGTGTCTTTTTGAAAATATATAGGAGTAAAACCCTCTGATTTTCAAATCAAGTTTAGAACTTATTATCCTTCAAACTCTAAATGCACACCTCCAGATTTAGCTCTGGGCTTTTTCTCACAGGATAAGTGGGAGATAATCACAGGTATATCTGTTTATCTCTCAAGGAGATAGAATGGTTGTAATTGTTCCTTATTCTACTTTACTGTATAAATATGTGTGAAATTCTATCCAGACTTTTTAGTCACTTATACATCACCTTACATCTTTACTCTTCAATAAACTGTTTTCTCTCTTTCTTCTATATTTTCCCAGAGAGGTCTTATTTTGGCAGAATTGTTTTATTTCCCTAACCATTATTAAATATAAAAATCCAAAAATGTTAATTGTTGAGGTGGTTATTGTAATTATTATAATCATTTTCAATTTGGGATTACACTGACAGAAAATTATGCCAGTTTTCCACCTTAAAAAAGATAATAGTTCTGTCCCTAGCTAACTGAGTAGGTCCCACAAAAGCATCTTCCTCAAAAATTCAGCTGAATATGTATTTTCTCCTGTGCATTAAATTTATTACCATATATTAATGCCAAGAACAGGGCATAAAAGTTCCCTATTTAAAAATTATTAAATTTGAGAATTTTCAGACTCTAGTAATAAATGATAAGCTGCTTTTTGTTCATGTTAAAAAGCTGTACTAAAAAGAAAATGAGTTGATTTTGCATGACAGACACATAATGCAATCAACAGTCCAAATTCTACAGTGGTGTTTCACATGAAACCTATGTACTCTTGTTGGTCAGTGTAACCCCATTAAATTTAATTTCTAAATAAAAATATTAAAAAATATTTCTAAAAAGAAACTGTACTTCAACAGAAAAATTCAGGTAAACTTTTCCCATACTTTAATTGCTATACACAAATATTAAAGAGGAAACAAAATAGAGAGAGTAACCATTCTGGCCAGAGAGCTTGATTGATAAGAGCATCTTTGCAAGTGCAGAGGTTGCTAGTTTGATCTCCAGTCAGGGCTCGTACAGGAACAGATCAATGTTCCTCTTTTTCTCTCCCTCCTTCCCTTACTCTCTCACTAAAATCAATAAAAAGAAAATAGAGAGCACTAGAACAAACACTAAAGATTCTATGAAATTTCACGCAATAATGTGACCTTAAATAAACTATATGATGAGTAAGTTAACAATTATAATTAAATAAGTATTTGCTTTTTAAGGCTTAAAGATCAAACAAGATGTTTAAAATAAAATTTATTGCTGCCTCCATTATCTCACTGCTTTCCCCACCCCTCCCCCTTCTGTTGACTTCTCCTATGCCTAGTAAATGCACTCATGGGTCTCCAGGTTTAAAGGTTTTTTATAATGCTACCCAAACACTGGCTAAGCTTATCCTCTGTGTTTCCTTTATCATACTCCTTACCACAAGATATATAATTTTTTTTCATTTTAATTTTTTCAATTACAACTTACATTTAATATTATTTTATATTAGTTTCAGGTGTACAGCCTGATTTTTCTCAGTCATTTCCATTAGATTGTTTTTATAACTGCCTGAACTTTAGCATTTTGTATTTATCTTGTCACCTGTCACTTGGCAGAGGCCAAATAAGCCTTGGTTGATTTAATGAATACATGAAATTCCATAGATTGTATGTCTGTGGTTTCTTTCTCATCGGGTACCTAGTTTTTGTGTTTTGTGGTTTTTATTTTTTTGTATTTTTCTGAAGTGATAAGTGGGGTGAGGGGGTGCGGCAGACAGGCTGACTCCAGCATGTAGCCAACTGGGATCCACCCGGCATGCCCACCAGGGGGCGATGCTCGGCCCATCTGGGGCACTGATCCACTGCAACTGGAGCCATTCCAGAGGCCATGGAGCCATCCTCAGCGCCCGAGCCAACTCTGCTCCAATGGAGCCTTGGCTGTAGGAGGGGAAGAGAGAGACAGAGAGAAAGGACAGGGGGAAGGTTGGAGAAACAGATGGGCTCTTCTCCTGTGTGCCCTGGCTGGGAATAGAAACCAGGACTTCCACACGTCAGGCCAATGCTCTACCAATGAGCCAACCGGCCAGAGTCTAGGTGCCTAGTTTTAATTCTCGGTGTTTCTATGCTACTTTAGGCTCTCAGTCCTAATTGTCTTCCCCATTGCCCATGCCATCCATTCATCCCACTCCACAGAGCACTGCTCCTATTTACCCCTACCCACTGGGCCCATCTGCCTTCAAAAGTATATGTCATTGGGAGGGGGGATGCAGTCGGGGTTACCCTAGAATCTATGTAAACACAATTAATTAAATAAATTTTAAAGAAAGTATATGTCATCAAAAGTATATAGCTCAGGTTGACACTCCGGTATTTCTGAAACCTAGTTTCAACAACTGCTCCAGCCATCTTCCCCATACATCATGTTACTTGTTTGCCTACATGCAACCCTAAGAATACAGATAAATTTAGCATCTTACATATTTTTCCAGAGCTATATAAAGTCAAACTTTGAAAATATAAAGAGAAGAATTTTATATCAGCATAATTCCCAAAATTTTAAAAAGTAAAGAGGCATCATTGCCATATTATAGTTTTCTAGAATAGCCTTTCTAACCTAACAGTGTGTCATAGAATTGAATTTTACATAAGTCAAATTAAATCTTAATTTTATTTTTAAAAGCAAATACAAATTTCTCATACTACAATATTTCCTTTTATGCTGAAAAATTTTATTATCAATATTTACTATAATACACATATCAACCATCAACCATACTGGGTAGTTTTAGAAGCTATCCTTAGCTTACATGATACCTAATCATCATGAGATCATGTGTTAAAGGGTTTGCTTCTTGAGTGTTCCCTGGAAGGTTTATATTGTGATTTTCCTGTGCCACTGTTCCCTCTTTCTCTTTCTGCATTATGGTTTCATATGCAAAAGTTCTAACCATTTCCAGATCACCTAATAAGATAGAATTTCTGGAAGACCTTGATATCTTGAAGACTTTTAATCTTAAAGTGATGCCTGGACTTTCCTAACAACATTATAAACCTCTGAGACCAGGTCAATAATGGTGCAACTTGTTTTTTCAAAGATTCTTGAAGGGATGTCTACAAGGAAGAATTAGGCTTTGGGGGTGATCTGCTTTTCTACAAGCAAGATCTGAACAGAGCAGTACAGGATCACATCAAACTTGCCTTAGAGAGGTAACACATCTCCACCAGTCTCTCACTTAAAGCATTTGGCAATAATTCAATCACTACTTGATTTCTGCAAGAAATAAGCACATAAGATGGGAATTGGAAAAACCTAGAAAATTCTAAGTGATATAACAAATTTTTGTTTTGTCTTTTAAATGGTTAAGGATACCTCTAGAAGGCCCTGGCCAGTTGACTTAGCAGTAGGGCATTGGCCTTGTGTGTGGAAGTCCAAGGTTCAATTCCCAGTCAGGGCACACAGGAGAAGCAACCATCTGCTTCTCCAATTCTCTACCTCCCCCTTCTCTCTTTCTCTCTCTCTTTCAGTCTCTTCTCTTACCATAGCCATGGCTCAAATAGTTCAAGCAAATTGTCCATGTTCACTGAGGATGGCTCCGTGGCCTCACCTCAGGCACTGAAATGGCTCAGTTGCTGAGCAACAGAGCAGTGGCCACAGATGGGCAGAGAATCTCCCTGTAGGGGGCTTGCCAGGTGGAACCCAGTTGGGGTGTATGCTGGAGTCTGTCTCTCTGCCTTCATGCTTCCCTACATCTCACTTAATGAAAATAATAAATAAATAAATAAATAAATAAATACGAATATCTCCAGAAAAACTTTGGTTAGTATAGTAAATGAGCTAAATCTCTGAACTACTTTTCAATTATTATTCAGTTATTTTTATATATATTATTCTGTTATCCCAATAAATGTTACCCATTTTTTGTTAGCCATCCTCCTTCTTTCCCAGTTCTATTTTATTAATTTCAATCTTAGTATCATATAGTGAACCCTAAGTTTCTCTCTTTTAGCATAAGCTCATCAGTTTCCTCATTTTTGTCCAAAGTCTATGAAGAGAGTTAAGTTACTCTCATTTCCTAACGGGAAGGTGAGAGAATAGAAAAAAATCAGCAGATTTTCTCTTTCTCTTTGTGATTTTTAAGGGTCCTGTCCTGAACTATTTCTAGAAATCACTAAAAAGAGGTTGTTGGAGTAATTAGCAATCATTTACTGAAAGGAGCTCCTGCCTTTCTACTTTGTCTCCATATTCTTAAGAGCATCAGGCTTCTGCATAGTTACAGCCTGAATGCTATTAAGTCAAGTATAATGACCCTTATGGTTTTGTGTGTATTTCCTTACACACAAAGAGAATAATTTTATGTAGCCTTTTCATATGATTGTTCCTTCAAGTCTAAGACCTAGGGTCTATTCCAGAATTAAGTTTCGGAGAAAAGGAGTATACATGTGGTCAGTGCTCTGCTTTGGCAGCAACACCCAAATCTCTCCCATTGTGATCAATTTATGCAGTACACTTCAAATGGCCATTAAATATTTTTATGATAATGGCTATATTGAGCATAAACTGTGATATTAATTGTAGTGTGGTAGTACATTAGGAGCCTAGGATCTGATACATGGAAAAGAGAATCCAGTTTCTAAATATACATTAGAAATAGATGGCCATGATCAAAACAATTGAAAAACATGACAGCATAATAAATTTTCCCTATGAATACTTTATGTTGAAGAAATATACTTTCAGAGTAATATATACTGATCGTCAAAACCACACAGTGTACAAATTAGCAACATAGCATGTAAAATCTCCATATTATTGAAAATTATTTTTGGATGTGATTAAAGTGTAATTTGAAGTAATTAAGTTTTTGAAAGAGCAGACATCTCCATTATAGCTATCAATATCAAACATTTCAAATCCATAACAAGATTTCCCAGCTCTTAAGATAAAATATGATGAATCCTTGGTCATTGTGGAACAAAACTGTGCAAATACAAACCAAGGGGAGGGGGACTAAACAAACCCACATAGACAGCCCCCCCCCAGGAAAAAAAATCTATTTGAGGTAAGCAACAGAAAATCTTGGAAGATGTACACACTGTACTAGCTTTATGCTGACAAATTGAAGCAGCAGCATCAAACAGAAGAGCTAAATAAATTAATCTTCCCCAAAGAATACCTTTTTACCATATTATAACTGCCTTAAAAGAACTATACCACTTGTATGCTTCTGAAAGAATTTTGGGGAAAAATTGTATACATAGTTGAAAAAGAACATTTGTAATCCTAAAATAAAATCTCATCACTTTTGGTGTGGGAAAAAAACACACATTCTTAGACATATACACTTTTTTTCATAAGTCTTTTTCTCTATATATAGAATTTAAAATTTAAAAGCACAAAAGTCTAAGGTAAATAAATTAAGTGCCAGAAGCATATTAATAATTTTTTCCTTATCTAATTTTAACACACTCTCAGGATTTTAGAAGGGTGTTTCAAAAGTATCTAAAATTTTTCCTCAAGTTTCTGATGTGGTCAACCCTTTAAAAACCACCTAAACTAAAAAAAAAAACATTGGCAATCTTATCAGAGTCCCCTGCAGTCATTCTGCTACTGCATGGGACAGTCTTCAACAAGACTTAAGACAAGCCTCATTCATCAATATTCTACTCTGGAGGTACTGACACTTACTGTGAATTCTGCTCTTCAACTTAAATATCAGTGTCTGTGGCAGGCCAATTCTATCATTGCAGAGACAGCATCCCTCGGGCGAGGTCCAACCTTTCTCTCCAAGTGCACCCAGGGATTAGTCTGACTTCCCCTAAATTCTCTCCTTTGCACAGTAAGAGCTAATCTTTCCCGTGTGAAGCAGGAGATGGTGTTGCTATGACAACAGAGCACATTCTAGCAGTGGGACTACGGAGATGAGCCTTCAAAGACTCAGGGAAACATGCACTCAGTTTTCCTCCGGGGTGATGGGCTCCTTCCTTTAGGATTTAATCCCCCAACAAGTTTACTGACAGACTGGGTTGTTGATTATCTATGCATTTTGCTACAGGGAGACCACTGGGTAAGAACGTGGCTGGAAGATCACAGAATTATTTAATAAAAGTGCCATTCTCAGTTATATTAAAATTTCCAGTTGTATATGCTCGGTATAGCTGTTTAAAAACACTACCCTCATTTAGACTTAAAGCAATCTGCTTACGCTTAAGTTTTTGTAAAATTATATTAATGTGTTAAGAATGGTATTATCAAAGGGAAAGCTCTGTCTTTTTTGTTTGTTTGTATATTATCACGACTGTATCAACCTGAAGGTTACACACACACACACACACACACACACACACACACACACACACACATCCATTTTCTCTCTCCAGCATCAAATGTCTGGAGCCTTGAGGTTTTAGGGCGGGGGAGGGGATATGCTAACAAAAGCAAATCCTTGCAGCCACATTTTGCATACATATATTAGTTCAAGAATAATCACAATAAGCATTAATCATTTAGAAAAATAATCATCAGTGGAATTTAAGTATCTTAGCAATGGCAGAAAAGATCTAGTATCAGGTCATATTGTATGAGGGAACATTATGCATATTATTTGCAAATATAGCAGTTACATTTTTTGAAAATTATTAAAACATACAGTATAACACATTTTAAATACCATAATTAATAAGGAATTTTTGCTTTTTTAATTTTTAAGTTAAATTTATTGGGGTGACAATGGTTAACAAGATTATATAGATTTAACACACTTTAATCATCTTAACTGGGTACTATTTTGAACATTCAATTTTCAGAAACATTCCTGTGAATTCAACACATCCGACTATTCCATTAGAAAGAAAGGACACGGAGCTAGACAAGTTTTGTTCTTTCAGAAGCAAAGGGTCAGTTTCTTAAACCACCTGGAGGAAGGCATCCACCCAGGAAGCTATCCAAACTGCCCTTTTCACGCCTGGATTTTCCCATTCTCCTGTCCTTGTCTCAGTCCTTTATTAGAGCACCCTTACCTCACACCACCCTTCTCCTGCACTAGCTGGAATTACTCCCCTCTATGGCTGAAGGAACATAATTCACATCATCTACGTCTACTCTTTTGAGTGCAGAGGAAGGACATAATTGTATGGATGTTGCTGTCACTCACAGGTGAGGAGACCTATAGCTCAGACAGGTCCAACATCCTATGAGCCTTCTAGCCTATCTTTAGTCACTTTAGTTTCCAAAAAGCTGCAAGATAATGAGAATGTCAATATTGCAAATAACACACGTACTTACATTTAGTAGTACATATACGATGGACAGGGCATTTTAAAACTCATTTAGATTTGGATTTTTAATTTCTATTATAATAAAAAAATAATAGTTAATTTAATGTGCACCTTGGTATGTATCTCCACAACACCTAAGGACTACTCACCTCACCGATATAAGCAGAACATTCTCCCCTCATAATCCTCTCCCCACAGCTTTTTCTGATGATACATTCTTATAATTCAAAAAATTACAGCAACTGTTTTAATTATGTTCATTATTATCCAATTAGTAGACTTTTTTTTCCTTTTAGCTCTCATCTTCAGGGAAACTGGATAAATGCCAAAACTTATAAACAACATATGGTTTACTTTCAAAATAAACCAACCAGAATTACTAATTGCTAATGAACCTCTTAGCTAAAAAAAAAAAAAAAAAAAAAAAAAAAAGTTAAAAAATAATTTTCTGCTCTGATAGCTAAAGTTTGCCATCTGCTTATCCCTTAATATTACTACCTGAAGATCAGTCATACTATATACTTTCCAGCTCCCTCCCCCCTCCCCACGAAAATAATATTATTTGTTTTTTAAAGCTGAGAGTACCATAACTTAGATTTAAGTTTTGAAAGTGTTTTATAACCAGCTAAGGTTATATAAATGTGAGATATCAATGCCGTTAGAAATTTAAGTTTTATAATTATTTTTTTGTGTATTAATTTTATAAGCCTCTAATTTTTCAACATGATAATCAGTATAATAATATAAACTGTTAGAACAGGTAGGTAGTTAGTATTAATAAAGGAAGGGAGCAAATGGAATCAGACATTAAGTCTAATCTACTAGACATTAAGCCTGATTCACTAAAAAGCTGCAGCATTCACAGACTCCCCAGGGGACAGTGGCATCCTCTGCCCAGGGGATTTAATCTCTGAGTGGGCAGGAGTGGGCAGGAATAGCTGGCTTTCTGATTCTCCTTGGGGAAAACTTGCCTGTTCCCCAGACTAGGGGTGGGGGAGGGTGGGGAGAGGAATAAAACAGTAGAAGAAGTTGGAAAGTTTTCTCTGCTGAGGCATGTGCAATAGGAGCCAAGATGGCAACCATAAAGGGGGGATGTCTAATCTGGGGAAAGGATGGACTGGATAAGGGACACAGAACCCGGGAGGATCCAGGAAAGGAACTGGATAGGGTGAGGCCCAGCACAAGTCCATGAAGAGCCAGGAAAGAGATTGGTTAGTTTGAGGAAAAACTTGCCCCTCCCCAAACCCAAGATAATATAATCAAAGCTTAACAAAGGCCCAAGGCCTGTTGTTATTTCATTTGTGGGTCTTTCTCCATAGCAGCTTGTACAGCCCAAGCACAGGTCCAAGTGCAGTGCCCATCATAGCCCTACAGCAGCCCTGGCAGTAAATGTGCAGATGGAGAAATGAGACACAGAGGAATTCTGCATCTCTGGGTCCTGGCCCTCCTGGGCCTAATACAAGGGTCAGGAACCTATGGCTCGCGAGCCAGATGTGGCTCTTTTGATTGTTGCATCTGGTTCGCAGACAAATCTTTAATAAAAAAATAATGTCAAAAATATAAAACATTCACATGTATTACAATCCATTCATTTCCTACCGCTCATGTTCATGGTTGCGGGTGGCTGGAGCCAATCACAGCTGTCCTCCGGGACAACACCAAATTTTTATTGGATAATGTGTACCATAGATGGGTCATTGTATGGCTCTCATGGAATTACATTTTAAAATATGTGCTGTTCATGGCTCTCTAAGCCAAAAAAGTTCCCGACCCCTGGCCTAATTGGGTGTGAGTGAGGGCTTGCGACTCCAGAAGCTGGACTTCTTCCACTGCAGGACAGAGCCGAGCCACCTTGTCCTGGATGAGACAACCAGCACCTGGGGATATTCTTTTGTTTTTGCTCTGTAACGCCAGTAGTCAGGGTCACTATCAGAGCCGCCTGGCCAATGCACGTTGACATTAGATTTGGACAGTTGGTAATGAAACAATGGAGCCAATAACTGATGAGCCATCAGCTTTAATTCTAGCTTGCAGCAAGCAGGCAAGCAAAAACACACACTGGGCTCCAAAACCCACTCACTCAGTGCTCACAAAGCTACTGAGTTATCCAAGTTTCCTAGAATCAAAGGTTTCAAGCTCACCACACTTATTCACCTCTGTTTCCCATCTCCTTCTCTCTACACAAACTCTGCCAAACTGGCTTCTTCCTCAGCACTCCACCATCTTGGCTGCTTCTCCTCTCCTCCATGTGGCCTTAATCCGCTCTCCTCTCTAATACTAACCTCAGAACCAAGAGAGAGCAAGCTCCCAGTCTGCCCCACTTTATAGTGTAGAAATCCAAACATTTAATCCAATCTACAGATAAGAAAGTCTGTGATACAAGTCACTTATCTGAGGCATAATGGGAGGATTCCTCATGAAAGTGCACCACCCCACATCATCCAATCAGTCAAGGGTGTGGGGAAAAGCTTACTCTTAAAACTTGCACGTGGGCTGCACCATCTTTGACCAAGTGAGCATAATATATTTTATCTGCCCAACATGCTCCAATAAATCTTACCACTACACCTCATTCTCCTATGTGTGAGTTCCCAAAATGCTTTTCTCATGACTCCATGGAAGAACCCTATTTCCACTGGCAACAAAACTATAATAATATGTTTGTTTTGGGAGAAACAGAGGCAGAGAAAATAGGGGGTAGATTATATTTCTCAAAACAAGTTTTGAATTTGAACCCCAAAGAAGTTTTGGGAAAGAGGCTGGGGGAGAGATCCTGGGGACCAAAGGGTGGGTCAAGAACCCTTTTTCTAGAAGCCACCTGTTGGTCAAATAAGTTTGTAAATATGATGTACATGTTTGCTTGCTTGTGGTTTGCAATGGGGTCTGGGCAGTGCCAGATATAAGGGTCTGTGAGGCTGCAGGTTGCCCTCCTGCATGGGAGGGGCCATTGTCTTGCTAGTGTTTACTGGAAGGGAGATGCTGCCCCACCACTGAGAGGTGCAGGAGGACTTCTGCTCTCCCCTCCCTGATCTCTTGCCCTCCATGGAAAAAGCAGGTTTTCTGCTTTTCCCTTGGCTTCTCTTGTGGCTTGCCTGTCTTGGTGAGACAACAATAAACAGAATGTCCCACCATCCTCTGACTCCACCATTTCTTTACCGTCTGCCTGAATTCAATGAGAACCTGCATGTGAATGGCCATAATGGTGGTGGCAGCACCTGGCCTTACACCACCTTCTGTAGAAAGGCTTCCGTACAGTCTCTACGATTTGGATGGACACTGGGCACACAGACAAACTGCATCACGAATGTAGCCATGCCTCAGTTTCTTTACTTTCAAAATGGGGACAAATAATAGTGCTGATCTCATGGAAATCTTATAACAAGGAGTAAACATACATCGAGATCTCATAACAGTGCCTAGCATACGGAAAATACTATGTAAATGTTAGGTATTACTGTATCTAGTATTTTGAAGATAGAGACTAAATATTACTCATTTTTGTTTCCTCAGTTCCAAACACAATATCTACTACAGAATATGCACTCTATAATATACTGCTCACAAAAATTAGGGAGCCACAAATAAAGGACCTGGGGGGAGTGACAAAAAACAATGGCTAACTCTTTCCTAAGAAATATGAGAAGGCTTCCTAGAGGGAGTGGTGAAATTCTAACTAGGGTATCTAAAAATGAATATGTAAAAGTTCTTAATTGTAGATTGAATTATATTTTTTTCACATTATCCATCAGAGTTTAATGTTAAATGCAACAAAGTGAATAAATAGCATCTAAAAATTATAAAATATGTCAAAAGAGAAATCTAAATCCACTAACAGATTATTATGGGTTTACAATATTTAAATGTTGTAGTCAATTAGAAATGTTATTTTTGCAATTTACTTTGACAGTACTGTCTTAATTTCCTAAGATAAAAAGTAAAGAAAGAGACATAATTATAACTTAATATTACTTTGTATAACAAAATTAAATCCAGATGATTAAATCAAAAATAAATAAATAAAGTTGTATTTGGCATGAAACTGACATTTTAAAAACATAAACATAGAGAAAAACAAACTCTGATAACTGTCAGGTAAATGACATCCTGTATGGTTCAGAAATCTGCATATATGCCTATTGGTCAAATAAGTTTGTAAATATAATATGTATGTTTGCTCGCTTATAGTTTGCATTGGGGGTGAGAGACAGGCTGTAAGCCAGCAAAAACGTTAGAGCCTAAGGCTTAGTTTTAAGACTAAGCTTTTCCTCGTACCCTTGACTGATTGCGTGATGTACGGTGGTACACTCTCATGAGGAATCCCATTATGCCTCAGATAAGTGACTTTGTATCAGAGACCTCCTTGTTTGTATATTGGATTAAAGGTTTTGATTTCTACACTATAAAATGGGGCAGACTGGGAGCTTGCTCTCTCTCGGTTCCTGAGATTAGCATTGCGAGGAAAGCAGAGAAAGGTCACGTGGAGGAGAGGAGAAGAAGCCAAGATGGCAAAGTGCTGAAGTAGAAGCCAGTTTGTGCAGAGAGAAGGAGATGGGGAACAGAGGTGAATGAGGCTGGTGAGCTAGAAAACTTTGATTCTAGGAAACTCGGATAAGTCAGTGACTTTGGGAGCCCTGAATGGAAAGGGAAGTGTTTTCCCACTGTGTGTATTTCTTGCCCGCCGGGTGCAAGCTAGGATACAGATGATGGCCCACCAGTTCTTGGCTCTGTTGTTTCATTACCATCTGTCCGAATCAAATGTAAACCTTCATGGGCCAGGCGGCTGTGATGGTTGCCGTGGATACTGGCTTTACAATGGCCATAACCACTTTTATTTATTTATTTTTAGATTTTTTAAAAATTTATTCATTTTGAAAGAAAGAGGAGAGAGAGAGAGAGAAGACGGGAGGAGCAGGAAGCATCAACTCCAATATGTGCCTTGAGCAGGCAAGCTCGGCGTTTCAAACCATTGACCTCATCATTACAGGTTGACACTTTATCCACTGTACCACCACCGGTCAGACTGCGCATAACCACTTTTAAATTATTTATTAAACAATCATTTATTCAGCAGCACTCATGTGCTAGGAAGCAGGAATGCAAAGAAAAGACAGCATACCTTCTAGAAGTAATATGGTGTAGCAGTAGAGACAGACAAGTTCATAAGCCTTTACTCTTCAGAGTGACAATTACTATAATAAAACTATACATAAAATGCTGTAAGAGGATCTAGGAGAGAACTGTGTTCAGGGAGGTAGGCCTAGGAAACCATCAAAGGAGCAGCAGATGCCACCATAATGAAATATATTGGAGCAGGCAATATTCCCACTGAGAATAACCAGAAAAGCTCATTTTTTAAACTGTATGCTTCAGATATGTTTGAAGGCATCAGACAACTAACAGGCAACCAGAATTTGAGAGTGTAAGATCCCAGAGAAAGGAAATTTGAGAACTGCCAACCAACAATCTCTAAGCACCTTTTCGCCTTGGGGCAAATGCCCATTTTCTTGTGGAAAGAGACCAAGAATAGCAGCATATATTGCTTACAGGCAGAAAAGGGAGTAGAACTTTTAGAAATGCCATGATGATATAAAGTATATTTTTTTTAAAAAAAAAAGGGATTTCAGCTTGAAAACCTCACCAGGGGATGAATAGTCAAGATCCCAGAGAAAGTGCAGTAGCATGAAAGTGAGACCACAACTAGATCCCGTTTCTGAGACCCTCTACTGTCTGTACTACACAACCAGAATTTCATTTCAAAATGGCAAGGCATACCAAGAAACAGAATCAAGAAAAAATAGTGATTATAGAAAACATATAAGAGATACATAGATAATCCAGTTATTAGAGATATCAGAAATAGAATTTTAAATAATAATTTTAAAATACAGTGTGTCTGCAAAGTCATGGTGCACTTTTGACCGGTCACAGTCAGGGTCAAAAGTTCACCATGACTTTACGGACACACTATAGATTATTATGTTAAAGAGGCTAGAAGAAAAGAGGTGTCAACTTCACCAGAACCAGAATCTATAAAAGTGAGTCAAAAGGAAATTTAAGAAAGTTAAATGTGAGATAATGACCATTTAGCATTTAATAGATACAATGGATAAGAATTGGAGATACAGGTACAGCATATTAGTTGGAATACAGATCAGTAAGGAATATCAAGTTGAAACAATAAATTAAATGCATGAAAAACAGAAAAAACCATGTTAGAATTATACAGGAAACAGAAAAATTACATCTGTGATGTGCTAATAAATTCTTAACAACCAGCTCTCCAAAAAAGTGTACATTTATAAATTTTATTAATATAAAGGATGCGTAACACATAATTTATAAATAATAATAAAATACACAATATTTTCTATTGTAAATTTTATTTAGCAAATTTATTCTCTTGGATCACTTGGCTTCCTATCAATTTTGGAGTGAAATTCAAATCAATCATCATGGCAAAACAAGTGTTAGAAATCATCTAGTAGATTTACAACATATATGGATATATAGTCCTAGTATACAGGGTGTGGCAAAAGTAGGTATATAGCTGTTCATATGGAAAATAATATAATAATTAATAAATAATAAACACAAGAGTAAACTGTTTCAAGTATAAATGTACACCTACTTTTGCCCCATCCTGTATACATACCAGATAGTTGATATAGTTTAATCCTCACAGCAGCTATCTGAGATAGAGGGCTGTCCTCATTTTATAAAATACCCCTTGTTCAAAGCCCTGTCTTCTTCTCAGCCTTCTTTCTCAGCATTTACCAAAAGAGGCTGTACTCTGTTCTCATAATAACTCAAAGTTCCAGTCACAATCTCCTCTGACTCCAGGTCTTGTATGATATCTCATTCTTTCTTTCTTCCAATCATCTCCCTGCCTGGAATATCTGTCTGTTCCCCAGTCACTGGATAATTATGACTTTTCCTCTAAGTATAGTATAGAATCTTCTTACCCTTAGAAGCCTCTCGTGAGTGTCTCTAGATGGACAGATGCTTTTGGTCAGTTTCCACAGGACCCTGTGTAACTCATCAGCACTTTCTCCTGGAGTTATTAGCCTCCTAAAATGGTCCTTGATGATCTCCCCACAATTTCCCTTTTGTGACATACTCTCCCTGAAGCTGAGCTGGTCTGAGACTCACTTTTCCCAGTAGCATGCAGAAGAATTGACTCTGTGCAGTTCTGGACTTAACCTTTAAACAGGCCTGTCAGTTTCTACTTTTGCACTTTGCTGACATCTGTGCCACCAGGAAAGAAAGGTCACAATTTGCTGGCAGAACCATGTGGAGAAATTATGTGCAGAACTATGTGGGGAGAACACACACAAAAAGGAGGCCACAACACATGAAGTGAAAGAAACAGGCCCAGATGTCCAATGTCCCCATGTCCCAGTGGAAATGAGTTTCCAGCCTTCCCCTACTGAGGCATCAAGCATGTGTGTGGGCCACCTCCGATGGTCCAAGACAACATGCCCTCAGAGGACTACAGTCTCGCCAACATTAGAAACAGAAGCTCTCCCAGCTAAGATCCGTCAGTCCACAAAATCATGAGATAGTAAACAGTACTGTTTAAAATTATTGTGCTCTGAGGGAGAGATAACCAGAATATAATGCTCTCAGTCTCTGAGCAGCTTGAGTGCAGAACTCATGCCATCTTCACCCTTGTACTCACAACCACCAGATCAGCACTTTGAACAAAGTTGTTCTCAATAAATGTCCACTAAATTAAATTAATAAATTCAATTCTCCCTAATTTGACTAAGCAAGAAACACCAAACCACCCTATTTTTAAACTTTCCATTTTGAACTCATTTTTAGTGATAATGCTTGACAGAGCTAGGAACTTAAATTGTGTCTGTTCACAGGTCCCCACCACACTGCCTAATTCCCCTTTACTACTTTATTATTTCTTTGCCTTTATCTCCCATCAAAATATTGTATGTTATTCACTTATGGTCTCCTCCATGCCATCCTTTCCTCCCTTTACAATGTAAATGTCAGGAGGAGAGGGAAGGTTTTGTTTCCTGTGTGGTTCACTGATTTCTCCCAAGTACCTATAACAATGCCTAGCAACAGCAGAGGCACAGTATTTATTTGTTGAATTAATTCATTATTTCAATAGGAAATGCACATAGTTGTGAGACACAGTGTAGAGAAAACCAGAAGTTAGAGAGGGCATATGTCTGGTTTCTAAGGAGGAGGACTAGATGACCTGAGACCAGAAATCTTACTTCATGTTGTGACAATTACTGCAGAAGGAAAATCTGCGTGGGGTTGAGGTAATTATATGAAACACCCTGACCTGCTCAGAATAAAGGTGTTATGCAGATGTAGAAAGACATCATATTCTGCCTTGCTGTGTGATTTATTTTGAACTGCAAAAGTATTTCTCAAATATTCAGTATTTTTTTCTTCAGAAAACAAAAAACTTAGAAGAATGTACAATGCTGATATGCTCTAAGTGGCTGAAATTTTATACTAAGGTGTCTTATAAAACAACAAATAAGGATTTATATTATCATGTAGCAGTGACTTAAATATATCATAAAGTATAAAAATGTCAAAAAGTATAATTAAGAACTAGGAGTATAGAGCGCGGGCCCATCTGGTTTGAGCAAAAGCTTGCCAGCTTGGACCCAAGGTTGCTGGCTCCAGCAAGGGGTTGCTCAGTCTGCTGAAGGCCCGTGGTCAAGGCCCGTGAGAAAGCAATCAATGAACAACTAAAGTGTCGCAACGGCAATGAAAAACTAATGATTAATGCTTCTCACCTCTCTCCGTTCCTGTCTGTCTGTCCCTATCTATCCCTCTCTCTGACTCTCTCTCTGTCCCTGTAAAAAAAAAAAAAAAAAGAACTAGGAGTATATACATGCATTTAGTTTAGTCACTAGTTCATAAGAGATATTTGAAAGATGTTTGCTGAATTAGTGTAGAATGAATAAACACTAATCTTACATATAATAATTTAAAATAATAATTTAATTAATAATGTTTATTATTAAGATACTGAGCATTATCTTAATGTTGCTTTTCAAGATATGGTGGATAAAAAAAATGTAATAAGGTGTTATATTCCCCACATTCTAATCCTGTAGACCTAGCTGTATGGGAAGGGAAGAGCACTGTTAATCTCTTATACTGTTCACTACAGTGGTTCTAAGTGGAGACAGCTCAAGAACTCTTTGGAAGAATACCATGTACACTAGATCACCTTATCACCTTATGGCATGGTGGCCAGGGCATTCCAATGTTCCCACAAGAAGGTCAACTAGTAGTGTGCCTAAACTCTTTCTTTTTCTTTTTTATTTTTTGAGTGAGAGGAGGAGAAGCAGAGAAAGACTCCTGCATGCATCCCGACCGGGTTCCAAATGGCAAGCCCACTAAGGGGTGTTGCTCTGCCCATCGTGGGCCCTTGCTCTGCTTCAATGCAAACCAATTTTTGGCGCCTGAGGCAGAGGCCATGGAGCCATCCTCAGTGCCTGAGGCCAGCTCACTCCAATGGAGTCATGGCTGCCGGAGGGGAAGAGAGCAATAAAGGGAGAGAAGAGGTGGAAGGGTGGAGAAGCAGATGGGCACTTCTCCTGTGCACCCTGACCGGAATCAAATCTGGGACATCCACATGCCGGGTGGCCCAACGCTCTACCGATGAGCCAACTGGCCAGGGCTTGCCTAAACTCTTTCAAGGCACATATCCAGAACTGCTGGAATTCCACTATTGGGTAATTATAAGACTGGCTTAGGGAGCATAAATTTGTTTTTTTCATCTGCTCTACATTAGTGGAACCATGCATTAATGAAGGGAAAGAAAGCACAGTCAGTATAATGTAACAGCTAAAGTTTATTTTATTTATTTGTCATCTAATGTTTTTAACCAGCAATATTATAAATTCATTGAGGTAAAGGGACCAAGTCTTCAATACCTGTTACATCTTATAAGCAATTAGAAAGAATGAACACTTAGTAGACAGTTAACATTGTTTGCCACAGTTGCTGCAGCTCCTCTAAAAATATTATTGGGAACAAACTCTTGCTTTAATTACAAAAAGGAACAAATTGAATATTATCTAAAATAATATGTACCCAAAAAAGAAATGAAATCTTTTAGGATAGGAAAAATATAATATAAAGCCGAGACAGAAAACGTGAGATAAGAGTAAGACTGGGTGAGGAAAATGGGGGAAAAAAAGAAAATGAGAAAATAAGAAATGGCAAATATCAAAGCCTGAATAATTAATGAATAACATGAAGACTCATTTGAAGAAACAATAAAAGAGAGCTATAGAAGTCTCAGAAAAAAATGAAAAATAATAGTTAAATACTTTAGAGAAATACACCAATATAGCTCTTTGAAAATTTCTTTTAAATTCAATAAACATGTATTGACTGCCTAATGAATTTAAACTTTAATCATTTTATGTTTTTAGTTATATTTTAAAATGTTGCTTTTCTTTGGGGTGCTTGTTTAATTCTTATTTTTTATTTTTGTTGAATTTATTAGTTATTGTTATTGATTAATAACATTGTATAGGTTTCTGATGTACAATTCTATATTACCTCATCTGAAAAATTTTGAATGTAAAACAAATATGTGTATTATTAGTAGTAGATGTAACACTTTGTGAGTTGTGACATATAACTCAATGGGATTACTAATCAGATAAAAATCAATCACTATATAAACTTCTATAGTTAGTCTGTGTGGATATTATTATTCTCCACAATAAAGGAAAATCAAAGTGAATAGATGAAGATCTATATCTAATTCAGTTATTGAAATTAGTATGTCTGGGCTTTGGAAGACTCATTGTTAATATGTTCAGCAGTTTATAGCAAAAGACTGATATAGTAGGTAAAGTAATAGCATATTTCAGTAGCAATTGGAAGCTCTAAGAAAAACAACAAATAGAAATTATGGAATTGAAGAACACAGTTTAGTAGAAGATTGAACATGGGTAAAGAAAGAATAAGTGAATTTGAAGCCAAATGAAAAAAGAAATAAACTAAAGCATAGAAAAAGGTTGTTGAAAAAAAAAGATGGATCAGTAATCTGTGACATAATATCAACTAATATACATGCAATTATGCAATTGGAATTTCAAAAAGAGAGAAAAGAGCACATAAAACTGAAATTTGGGAGGGGGTGAAATGTCTGAAAAATTGAAGAAATAAAAATGTTTAAACCAGAGCTTACAAAATCAACAAACCCTAATCAAAATTTACACACACACACACACACACACACACACACACACACACACCTGGGCATATCACAGGTAAACTGCCAAAAACTAAAGATAAAAGAAAATCTTAAAGTAAGACAGAGACAAACATACAAATAAAAAATAAATATACAAATGAGCAATTATTAATTTCATTAAACTTTTAATTAAAATGTTTCTTTATTTAAAAAGAAACTTGTATTTATGATTTTTGTTCTTTAAGAAAAGCAGTTTTAATGATTCTTAATCCCCCTCAAAAACATGATTTAGTGTTTAGGCTTTCTTTTGTCAGAATATAAAATCCAAGAAAATAGGTCTCTTGTCTTATTTATTGCTATGGTCCTAGCAGTAAAATGTCAGGTTCATAGTTAGGACTTAATAATTGATAAATGGTTGAATTATTTTTGGACTTAGTATATTGAAAATCACCTTTTAAATCATATTTATGAAGTGGTTATAGAAGTAGTAAATTAATTTTTTTTCATTTCTTATACTCTTTTGATCATAGTTAAACAAAAACAGAGAAGGAACTAATCTCATGTAGATTCCACCATGATCTTGACAAAAGAGGCATGGCTTAAGTCAGACAAAGTTCTCAAAATCAAAAGTATGTTCTCTTTCAGTGCTCTTCTTCCCCCAATTCAAATAGTTTACAAGTAGATAATTTGTGAAGCTGGGGGATGAGTATATTCTACCATGAATGCATACACACTCTATTGTTTTCTTTATTTGTGTATATGTTTGAAATTTTTTATACACAGTATATTTTGCACACATACACACACATTCCATAAATGCAAGTAAAAAAAACCTTTATGTTTCCACAGAACCTTCCTAGGTAATAGTTGTTAACTTAAATGTAGGTATTCATTCATAGTTGCAAAGGTTTTATTTTGAGACGTATATAAATATAAGAAATTTGAATACCAAAAGTATAATGGTACAATCTTAAACTGCATGACAGGTGAATGAGGGAGATACTTTAGCAGGGTCAGACAGTAGCACACACATGGGATGCCCGGAGCAAGCCACAGAAAGGCTGGCTACTTGCAGAAGCTCCTTCCTTGTGTCAGATGAATTACAAAACGGTGCCTACTCTTCTGAAAGGAGGCAGCCTTGCACCAGCACAGGTGACTTGGCAGAGCACAACATGAACTAGAATCAGCCCTCATTCACCCCGGGGCCTGCAGCCTCTGTAGAGTACACAGACTTCATTTTATACACATACATGCACAGCAGCAGAGGGGAGCTACTTCCAGCATCCTTCCAATTCCTTTGATCAGCACTGGTCTTTTATGCTTACTCAGAAAGCCATCCTGGATAGTGTAAAATATCATCTAGCAATGTACGGCAAAGAACAATTAGTGCTGGCCTGAATGAAAGTTTCCTCTGCTGCATTCACAATCTTGCCCCTGTCTGAAAATAAATTCAGGGGCAGTTCACTAAAGGTTCCAAAAAATGTAGATATAATGTTTTCTTAAATTCAAATTAGTTTTTCTTTAATGCAGATGTATTCATAATGATTTCAGCTACTGAGAAAAGAAATCCCAGAACTTACACATTTCCCATCCTCTTTTTCCCAACAAGATGACACCACATTTCTAATTTTCACTTTCCACCTTATCAAGAGAATGGGCCTGAAGCTGGGTTGGAGTAGGAGGATGGTGAAAGTGACATTTGTATTAAACTTTGCAAGCTGGGACTTTTCAAAGTACTGGAGATGCAGGAGACACTGGGACCACAGGATGGGTCTTAGTTCTTCATATGTCACCTGTGCTCCACTACAGAACAGAAAGTCCTTTGATCAGCATTTACTGAGTTCCTCCTAAGCACAATGTTCAAAGACAGGCACCTTAATTCTTACACACAGATTTCAACTGCTACCTTCTTCTATATAAAATTATGTAAAATGGCAAATTATATTGAACAGCACAGTAACATTTCATACTTTCAGGGTTCTTAGACATAGAATTTCTACAAATTGTCAGCTAGTAACACATATTATTTCTAACAAAATAGAAACCATCTATTTTTAACAATGTGACTGACAAGAGCATCAGTCCTTGAAGGGTGAACTCTGCTCATGTTTGATTTGCAAACTCCCTGAAGGTATATTCACAAGTCAATGTGAAAATACGTAACACCAGGTAGTAAATTCTTGCTTTAGTATCAAATGGAATTCATATAGTGTACTGAATAAAAAAGCAGAACAGACATTTCTTTTTAATTAATGTTATCACATATATATATACACACACACATATATATGTATGCATGTGTGTACTTAAATTACATAACAAATACCCACAAACCTATTTAAAGTTGTTTTCCTAAAAGTCAATAGTCATGATACAGTTTAAACACAACTTGGGTTAAAAACCTAAAAACAAAAACCAAACAAAATCCAAGAAACTACCAATACTCTTAATTTTAAGTAGAAGTAAAGTCCACAGAATGAAAGATACATACAACAGAGGAAGAAATTTATTTAAATTCATATGAAATCATTAATTTTAAATATTTGTAGAAATGAAAGATGTTGGCAGAAATTTGATATCAGTAGACCTCTAGTGGTTATTAAAGCAATTGATAATTTTACTATTTTTTATTACTTGCCTCCTTCAACATAAAACAAGCATCCAAGTGTATCAGGATATTACCTTCCATGGCAATACTGCAAATAATAGCATGAACTGATTCATGTCTTGGGAAAAACAAAATAATAAAACCAACTTCCAAAGTAGGTTGAACACAAACTACCATATATAAGTATATTCTATTATTTTTACCCTTAAAAAAATGCCATTTTAGGATTTTAAATCCAGAGATTTACTTTCTCATTTTAAAACAAGTTCCATGAAAAAGAGGATCCAGTGTATATTTGTGTGATTTCTTTTTTATCTCATATAATTGAAATATTTTAGCATTTGCTTGATGACAACTTTTCTGTCTAAATTTAAATATGTGAGCAATGAGTACATGATTATACTTGTATTGGAGGTAATAAATACATGTTTTCCCTTTGTATTAGAATGAAATGAATGTCAGTTTTGGAGGATGATGGTCATAAGCTTTATAGCATTGGTTGTCAGAAGTTTATACTAGGTGAACATAAATTGGATTCTAATTGAAAGTGAAATGTCTCAGGTGAAGTTAATTTCCTTCTCCGAAATTCATGTCATTCTTACTAATGATAGTTTTGCCCTTTATAAATAGAGACATTTGGCAAAATGCACGGTGTTTCTTCAAGCAACATCCTTCTTTAAGTGACAGTAGATATTGAGGATATAGAACAACTCCAGTGAGACAATAGCACACACTTTCACTGCCATCACTTTTAACAAACCAATTTTCACAAGTAAGAATGTGGTCCTTTGCTACAGATGATCAAATTATTTGTTTGAAAAAGGTTAAGTGTAGAGGATAAAATATTTAATAAGTTGTGTTTAATACAACTATGTATATATAATAACAAGCTGATATGAAAATCAGTAATTCAATAATTACTCATATGGGGTCAAATAGATAGTATAGTTTTAAAGCATTTTACTTTATCTGGAGGAGTATAATGATCCCTTACAAGAAAATGTAGGTAGTAAGTGAACCCCTTTTCTGATTTCCTACAACGTATTAAAAAAAGAGGAGGCCTGACCTGTGGTAGCGCAGTGGATAAAGCGTCAACCTGGGAACACTGAGGTCGCCAGTTCAAAACCCTGCACTGGTCTGGTCAAGGCACATATGGGAATTGATGCTTCCAGCTCCTCCCCCCTTTCTCTCTTTCTCTTTCTCTCTCTCACTCTGTGTATCCTCTCTAAAATGAATAAATAAATAAATTTTTAAAAAAAGAGGAGGAAGATTAATCAGGGTGATAAATTTAAGGACACGTGAAAGCACCTTAGAAATGTTCACTTCATCATTCTGCCCCGAATTTAATGATGATTACCACTGACATCTGCATTCCACAGAGGACTGGTATAAACTGACACGGTCACCAACTCAAGTGTACAGAGAAGAGGGCATTTTCCCTTTTTAATTGAATTTAGTTTATTTGCCCCAGTTCTAGTCGGTGGGAAATTTATGCCAAATTAAGGTATTTAAATCATGTCCAGTGAAAACTCATTCTTTTTTGTGTAAGTATGCAGTCTTTCTTGTAAACTAGACAGGAGTCTAACCACCAGCAGCCCCTCCTCCTCTCCCTAGGGGCATCAGTGACATAATGTTCTATGAAACTTGGGAACAGGGGGTGAGGAGGAAAAGGTGGCCTGCTTATTCTCTCTTCACTGTCCTTCAAGGGAAGAGTAGCTTTCTCATCAGATATCTATCCTTGTTGAATCTGCTGATGACCCTACGATGGCTTCCAAATGATAGATGCAGGACTTTTTCATCCCAACCATGGACAGCCTTCCATTTCATCAAACCTGTGAAACTTCCATTTGGCCTATTACCTCAGTACCTTACACTATTCTATTGCAATCTTCAGATGTCATGTTAGACACAGGCACCTCTCTGTGAGCTTTGCAGTCTTTCTGACTACACCCTGTGTGATGAGACCCACACTCACTCTTATTTTATTTTTCAAGCCTTTTCCTATTCCAACTACCCTTTTGCTATGGCCATGGCCACTGAGTATTTCCTGGAGAATCTTGTATCTCATTTCTCTAAATTGTTCTTTCCCACAGATAGTTGGATTGTTAACTTCTTCAGGGAGGAAAAAAAAAATTCTGATGTAATTATGCATGCCTGTCCTTTCTATAATTTATTCATGCAGACCTCTAGGCTTTTGCTCTTATTTAAAGCCAATTTCTTAGAAATCCATTCTATGTTTGGATCTTTCCAGTAAAAGTCATGGTTATAAAGATATATACCTATGCTGTTAACTTTAAAATACCATCTTACGCACTCAAAATCAAGAAATGGATTCTTTCTTCTTTCTATAGCATGCTTAGCCTGCGGGCAGGTCATTTAGAAAGCCTCGGCTTCTATTAAAAAGGAGATGTGGCCAGCAGACAAAGTATACATTAGTTAGCATCAGACTATTGCTCCATCTTACCCGGACGGTTTACAAAGCACGTGGCTTCTGCACACGCTGTGCCTGAAGTGCTCACCTGCCTCTTTTCAGCTGTGAACTCTTCTTCATCTTCTGGACCTTGGTCACATCTTCTGAGAGGCATTCCAGCTCCTCCATGGCCAGGGTAATTAGTACCACTGCTATAACCTCTAATAAGGCTCCTGCCATTCATGGTGGTTGTCACAATGTGTAGTTATAAATTTTGTCTTGTGTCCTCACCCTACTCAACTATATATCAATTTTATTAGTAGAGACCCCTTTTATGTTCAGCACACTGCTAAATCCTCAGCACTTCCAATAACTCTGGCATAGTAGGTGGTCAATACATATTTTTTGTAAATTACTATATTATCTTACTGGTTTCTATCATAAACTCTGTGATGTTCATAAGGAAAATATTACCCCTAAGTGAAAGTGGGAGACTCTTGGGCTAATGTACATGAAGTGACATGCATCAGGATACACAGATTATGTCACAGAACTGGGATTTAAACTTGAGTTCTATGAATTCTGGTGCACTGCTGTCCATAGTACCATATCCTTGTCCCGTTATCTTTAACAATAGTTTGGAATCTGCTTTATAAAGAATTCTTAGTAAGCATGCGCTTAACAAGTTAAAAATTATGTCTAGAAGCAAAACGTAGCACTATTTAACAGGAAGAAAACAAAAATCAGTATTTATATTTTAAATGAGAATAATATATGACCCAAGAGACTATTTTGATTATTGAATCATATGATAATTACTATTAAAACATCACCACAATGGGGTAAAAAGACTAGTCTATCTGAAATTCATTTATAAAATTTTCATACACAGAGTAACATTTTGTAGTCTTCATTTTAAATAGGAGTATGTTCTTATCTACAGTAGAAAATGCAGAAGCTGGCCTATTTACAGACTGGCTGATTGACAAGCCCTATAAAACATGGAGAGACATTCATAACCATTAGAGAATATGCCCTGCTGGCAACTAGTTCTATTATTAACCACTCAATTCACCAAATATAAGTTCTCAAAGCTACAATATCTCGCAAGCATTTAATAAACTGTACTCATCTAGTTTTGTTCTTTTCACAAATGTAAGTAATTTCAATTATACTATTAGAGTTTTCTTTTAAGTTTGATGTTTCCTTTCATTATGAAAGTTTGCTCACATTTAGGTAGGGCTAAATACCCCATTACAGTAAGTCTCTGATTTACAGATACCTGACTTACATACAAGAGACTTACACACAACAGACTTACGGACAACTCATACTAAGAAGTGAAGCACCATAAAGGCTATTGGTAATCAATTGCAGTTGGAAAATGATATCATAGAGTTACTTGACTCCTATGGCAAAAAACTAACTAATGAAGACTTTATGGACCCTGGCCGGTAGAGTGTTGGCCCAGCATGTGGAAGTCCTGGGTTTGATTCCTGGCCAGGGCACACAGAAGAAGCACCCATCTGCTTCTCCACCCTTCCCCCTCTCCTTTCTTTCTATATCTCTCTTTCCCTCCTGCAGCCAAGGCTCCATTGGACAAAGTTGGCCTGGGTGCTGAGAACAGTCCCCTGGCCTCTGCCTCAGGTGCTAGAATGGCTCCAGTTGCAGTGAAGGAAAGCCCCAGATAGGCTGAGCATCGTCTCCTGGTGGGCATGCTGGGTGGATTTTGGTTGGGCACATGCAGGAATCTATCTCTCTGCCTCCCTGCTTCTCACTTCAGAAAAATACAAAAATATAAAAAAGAACTTATGGAAATAGAGCAGCAGATGATAGCATTTAGGGAAGAAAACAGGGACCTATAAACTCCAGTACCAATACATTTTCTAGAAAAGAGTTAGCTGATGTTTTTCATCACATTGAAGCAGAAATGGCAATGTTAGAGGAGCACAATCTTGACACAGAGAGGCTCATAAAAGTATACTGTACAGTTACCAAAGGCCAATATGCTATAAGGTCATATATAATGAGAAAAATAAAGGTTCTGTACAAATCTTCCTTGATGCCTACTTCAAGAATCTAACGCTAGCAGCAGAATCAAACCTTGACTCTCTCACACAAGTCCCATCCTCTCCAACAAGTCCATCATCTTCTGCACTATCCAAGATTGTTTAAGGTTATATTAGAAAACATTTAAGTATTTATATGCATAGAAAGGTAAAAATAAATACTATGTTAAGACAAACATCTAAGTTGCATTTAATAGGTAAATGTACCGGTTCCAACCTACATATAAATTCAGGTTCAGAATAAACCACAGAACCTATCTCATTTGTAACCTAGGCCTGTACTACATAAATTTACTTAATTGGAATAATTTCCATATTAAGCACCCTTTCACATTATTTTTAAGATATTTTTATTAGATAACTATGGCTATTATCATATAAAGTATATTAAAACATCTGACTTGAGTGATTGATATTTCAAAATAGCCTATTCATCTGGATGATATATGTAGAAAAATAATTCTTTATAAAAAATAGTATAACCCTTATTGTTATTTCATATAGAGCAAAGTGGAAATGTTCCTCCCCCCCCCAAAAAAAAGCTTATAAAATTAGATAAATCATTATTGTCAAAAGTGGATGGCTATGCATGAAAAATATTTTTTTTCTGTTCTTCCAGAGCATGGTCTTACTATTTAGAATAAATCACAGTAAAATAAAATGAGAATATTCAAAATTAAGAATTTAGTAGAGGAGGTCAATCATAATTTCCTATTGTCCTTTCTATACAAAAAATATAGCAAAATGAAAGAAATTGTCAAAAGTCAATTACATATTTAACAGATGAAAGGAAATAAGAATTTTAAACATAGGGTGATTATTGGTGAGACATTATTGAAATAAACAGAATTTAAATTTGCTACTCCTATTTTAGAAACCTAGATGAAACCAATAGATTTCAGTGGCCAGAAATAGTAATTTCTTCATAACAATTCAGAAACAAAGATACATGTGCAGAAAATAGAAGAGTGTGAAGAAACATAGATAAGTAGCTATTACAGACAGATTTAAAAAGCACAGGGAATACTAAAATATTAGGAAGAATATTAATTTTTTGTTAAAATGATGGAAGGTTGAACATGAATAGCATAAAATGATGGAAAGTTGAACATAAATAGCATAAAATAAAATATGTAAGTAAGCATTAGTTACAGAATATAATAAATGCAATGGTTACAGAGGTGGACTTGTGGCAAATTAGAAACTCCCCTGTAAAGACATAGGCTCCAGATCCAGAATGTCTGTGTCCCAATCCTGTTTCTACCACTTGACTGTTGGGTGATGACAAGCTAGTTGCTTAGCCTTGTTGTTCTCATCTATACCATAAAATAACAATAGTCCCTACCTCATGGGATTGTTGTGAAAACCTGAAATGTTAATTCTTGGGACAGTGCCTGGCATATAGCAAGCAATCAAGACATTTTAGTTCTCATCACTACCTATCCTCACTTTCTGTTGGAAATATGTTAAAGCAATTCAATGTTAGATAATTGAATCTAGATGAGAATGTAGATGTTTTTCACCACGTTGAAACAGAATTATGCATATGACATTGTAAACAAACTGCTGATGTTGTTGACATGCACTGAGATGGAATAAACATGTTCTCACTGAGACCAATATAGACCATGGGTATCAGTGTTCCCTGTACTAATCCCAAGTACCTGTTATGCTAATGAGGTCTTTCTTGATTACTTTATCATAGATTTGATTAAAGAGAGAGTTAAACAATAATAAGTAACATTGTTTTATTCTGTATGATGGTAGGATCTATTCTCCAAGATAGTTATGTTATAACAATAATATGTTAGTGAATAAATCTCCATACTGAGATTTATTCGCTAAGCTGATTAATGATATCTGACTGCCAAAAGGAAAAAAGAAAAATAAACTCAAAATTTCAGAAATGTACACAACAAAAGTTCCCAAACCTTTAATGATGTTGCTATTGAAAGAAATCCTAACAAATGCTCCTGTATCTCAGAATCTCAGAATAAATTTTATGAAAAGTACTTGAAGGGAAACATCATTCTTTTTGAAAATAACCTCTCCACATATTCACATACACACACAAACATATATATGTACATACATATGTACACACATACATTTGGGAAGGATTAAGGGATAAAGATTCTTATAAATTATGCTCATAAAGAAGAGGGAATAAAATAAAGTGCTAATTTTACATTTTAGCAATACGTACAAAGCCTTTGTATTGACTCTAGTTTCTTACCAAAGGTGTGGAAGATTGACAACAAAAACACGACAGAGAATGGCTCTAGATGATCCTTGCAGTTAAGACTAGAAGAAGAGTGGGAAGTCTCCTGAGTCTGTAATCATCACCCCAGTTTTCTAAGTACACCTCATACGTGTATCTTGGAAGCATGGCTCTTTAAAGATGGAAGAGCTGGTTGGGAGAAGGATGGAGTGTTTCCATCATTCTTTATTCCCTTCCTCTAGTCTGAGAAAACAGTTAAACCAAATTAGAGATATATAGAAAATCATGGAGTCACATTTAGTTTTTAAAGGAAAGTGTTTTTGTCAGAACAAAGACAACAAGAAATGGTATAGATGAGAAAGAGGACCCTAAAAGGGTGAACACTCACAGGGTGTTTTGGAACTAGAATTAATCTTAGAGGTTTCTGATTTACAGCTGTAGAAATGGGTGCTCAATAAAGTTAATAATTTTTAAACAAGGCTGCAAAACTAGTTATTGGCAGAGCTGAGTTATGAAACCAGGTCTCGGGGATTTAAAATGAAGTTCCTTCAAGCTGCCTTTTTAATACATTTGCTTTAGTTAAAATCTCATAGCTACTTTATTGTTCTATTGCTCCTGAGTGGCTTTGGGAGGTAGACAAGGGAAACAACACAGGCATCAGGAACTCCAAAGAAAAATGTGAAAAGGATAGGATATTCAGACATGGGTAATCAACAACTACTAATATTTGACAAGAAAGACTGAGTGCACATTTGCTATAGAAGTAAGCAGATGGGGAAGAAAGTTCAAAGCACTATTTCAATTCAAACTCTATATTCTACTTTATGTCAAACACTATGCTTGGCTTCAAAGGCAGTGGGCAAGAGAATGCCTAAGACATACTGTTTCCTGCCCTCTCCCAGGAGCTCCCAAATGACAACAAAATAATTAAACTCTAAAACTCTAAACTTATAATAAAATATCCTTTTGATTGCTTTCTTCAATATCTTCTGACTATTCTCCTCTTTTGTCTACCTACATACTATCTAATGGTTGTTGAAAGAATATTTAATAAATTTTTTATGGTCAATTTAGACCCATTTTGTAGCTGCTTTATTTCTCTGTACAACTTCCCTGCAACACCAAGTTCAAACCCTATCTAACACTGACATATTTTTTGCCTAAAGCCTAAAGCTCTTTTTTAAAAGAGCAATAGCTAGCTGACCCACACTAGCAACAACAAAGTTGTAGAGAAACATAGCATGGTGTTGATTTTATAGTGAGAGTTTACAAAGGCAGGCCAGGTAATAGTAGCAAAACAAAAAAATTAGCTGCTAAAGACTTTCAAATTAGGAAAATGAAAGTGTTTTTGATTCTATAATACAGCTGGATACACAAATTTATTAGTTCAAAATGTATTTTAAAAAATACTCAAAAGACATAAACTTTCTAGCATCTCTCCAAAGTCATGTGGACTCTTTATCTTATTTATTATCAAACAGACAAAATCCAATATTCAAGGATTAAAGGATCTAGTGTCTGCTCCTTGGTTAAAACAGAATTTTGATATCTCCTGGAGGTGCTGAAACATTGAACATTCAATCCATGGAATCATTCATGAACCAGTGAACACTTTCATGAAGATTACGGCAAACCACAGAACAATACCTCAAAAACAAAGACCTAGCTAGAAGTAAAATTCTAAATTAATCTGATACACTTTATTGATCAGATTAAACTCTCCAGTACAATCCTGGAACCTAGAAATTTTCTCCTAATATTCCAGAGGCTCAATACCTAGCTAAGATTGGACTGGTCTCTGGGGTATACAAGCTTCAGACTGCAATCAGTAAGTTAAGTTTCTAAACCAGCATTCTTACATGAAAAACCACTTAGGTAATAATGAGTAAAGTATCAAAAAAGAAGAATTTTAACTTAAGAGAAAAGTAAACTTTCAAATATTATGACCCTAACTGCAAGAAAAAAAAATATTCCTGACAAAAGCATTTTAAATAAATATAAAATTTAAGCATCTTTTTTTAATACTTATGATTTATATAAGCTAAGATGCTATCTATTCTTCTGTTTTGGAAAACAGCATTCCTACTTAAAAACCCTTTCTAATGACTAAATATACATACACAAACTGTGTACATAATATTACAAAAGAATCTAGCAATCAAAATTTCCTTTAAAGTAACTTTCCTTCTGCTTATTTTATTTATATTACTTATAAAGATTCTTTTTATTTCTGAAAATTATAATACATAATTATTTATAGAGCAACTTCCCTGAAAATAAAGCTTTCTAAAAGCTTCATCTGCAAAACTACCTCAACTCAGAATAATTAATTCAATAAATTTATTATGTAAATTATTCCTTAATCTAGCATTAGAACAACTTGAATTAAGAAAAAGCAGCAGTTGCGCCTGACCTGTGGTGGCGCAGTGGATAAAGCGTCGACCTGGGAACACTGAGGTCGCCAGTTCAAAACCCTACACTGGTCTGGTCAAGGCACATATGGGAGTTGAAGCTTCCAGCTCCTCCCCCCTTTCTCTCTCTCTCTCTCTCTCTCTCTCTCTCTCTCTCTCTCTCTCTCTCTCTGTGTCTCCTCTCTAAAATGAATAAAATAAAAAGAAATTTAACAAAAAGCAGCAGCATGGTCTCATTTTCAGGTATTTTAAATCCAGAATTGCATCCATCTTAAAAACTGAAAACAATAATGCTGTTAACAACAGATTGAACTCTGGAAGTCAAATAGTTGATTACATTTATGCAAAAGCAAAACAAAAAAAACATACAATATTTTAATTATTTTTGCTCTAAGCAAAATTTCTTAAGCAATTTGAAACCATTAGAGCAAAACAAACTTGTAGAACAAAGAAAATGTCTTAGATAAGAAAACATAACCTCAGTAGGGAATTTGGTGTTCAGCCTAAAATAAAAACTTTAATAGTGTTTTTAATTAAAACTCACCATCATAAAAAATTAACCACTAAATTTAATTTCCTATAAAGTATACTGTTTTACATCATTTTTATTAAAAACATGTTTCATTAGATTTTCCAACTAAATTAAATGGTGAATAGTAGTTGCTTTTATTGTTGGTTTATAGACTTTAATAATTACTTGAAAGTATCCTATTCAGCTCAATTAGATGTTATTTTAGTCACAAACATACTTTTACTGAAATCTTATTCACATTTACACAGAGCAGTAAAAGAGCATTATGTGTCTGCATATGTGTGTGTGTTCTTAAATTAAATCTCATGTGTACAATTATCAGATAAGACTGCAAATAAACTATAAAATATATTAGATTACTAGAAGGGTATTTTCAAAAGCATTAAAGAACTGCAGTACATAGTAACTGTCATAACTAAGAAAATAATGTTAACTGAAATCCATACACACATGCATATTAATCCTCACTATAGTAATGCAAAAGGTAACACTGGCCAAAAATAGCATTTGAGCTTGAACTACATCTACATGACTTAGTACCCTTTAGACAGCTGCCATCTAGACACTCCAAAACTGCCAGGTAGAAATGTGAGGAATGTCTTCATAAGTATGGTGTGGAACACTGGCTCCATGTTTATTCCCCAATGATTGTCTTAGTCATCCCATATAAGATGGCTCCCATGAATCTGTATTTTTTTTTAAGTTCTCAAGGTAGGAGTTTATGCTAAACATATATTCTAAATCAAGACAGAAGAAAAAAGTGAAACTCCCACTGCCATATCTCTTTCCTCACATATTTATCTTATAACTAAACCAATATTTTTTACTTTACTTCCTTCTAAGTTTCCACTCAAAACAAGATTATGGTCATTTTACAAGCGCACAAGTCAAGATATATAGGACATACATGAGTATGTATCATTGTTTTGAAACAAAATTATATCTCAATTTCAAAAACATTTTAGTTTCATATTTTTCATGTTGTATTTTAAGCTGTTTTAGAGTTTGGCAATTTCCATACTGTTTAACCTAATATATAATCTCATTGTGTGGTTCATTGTAGGGTTCAATAGATAATTGTGGAATGAATAATGAAATATTCGGTCTGTCACCACTGACCCTTGCCTAAGTATATAATCAAGGCTCCAAGTAAGATGCTTTTTAAAATTATTTCACTGAATGGGACATCAGCCTCCATTTTAGCTACTTAGCCCCTGAACAACCATCCTTGTTGGGGTGAATGTTGTATCATATAAATCTCAGTGGGAAGCAAAGACCCCTACTACATAAGCAAAGTTGCTCTAAGAATCTTGGGAAAATATTTAACACTGAAATTCTTTTCCAATGAATTTTTTTAATAACACCTATTTGGAAACCAGTAAATTATAGATTATAACATGGGAAAACTAGTCTAGGTCAACCTGTTCTCATAAAATATATCTAAGCATAATAACCCTGAACGAAGGAATATAACTCTAGATTCCAGAGAGGGATATTTTTTCTAGTCAATTGTTATATAATCTAACAAGGCTTAAAGGACTTACATGAACATCAGGGGATTCAATTTTCTCCCCCAAGGTAATTCAAAATAAGATATATTTCTAAGTTTTAGTAATTGTCCTCTGACCTTTTGATACTGAGAGCCACACATTTTTTTTTTAATTATGGTTTTACTCAATGGTAAGACCTAAAGTTCTTTAAAGTTTATTCTAACTAAGCATATTTTTTTAAGCTCTAGCTATCCATCCATCCATCCACACACACACACTATTTTCATATTTGCATGCAGGTTAGCCATGAAATTCAAATTCAAATTTTTCCCGGTTTATCAAAAATGGACCTGGAGATCATTATGCTAAGTGAAATAAGCCAGTCAGAGAAACACAAGTAACATATGGTTTCACTCACATGTGCACCTAATGAACAATATGAACTAACAAGCAAAGTATAAACAGACTTATAAATAGAGAGCAGGCTGACAGCTGTTGGAGGGTAGGGGAATGTTGAGTGAGGGGCGGGGAGAGATAGAGCAGAAAAGGACAAAAGAAAAAACCCTTTTGGACGTGACCAATAGTGTGGTGATTTCTGGGCAAGGGGGGAGATGGAGGAGGGTATGGGGGAATCAATAGGGATGGACAAAGCCTTGACCTGGGCAGGGAGGGAGGTGAGCACACAATATGATATAAAGATATGTATTGTAGAATTGGCACCTGAAACCTGTACAAGTACTATGTTAACAAGTGTTATCCCAATAAAATTCAATTTAAAAAAATGACTTGACCAATTGAAGCATATCAAAACATTT
Source organism: Rhynchonycteris naso (assembly GCA_037038555.1). Classification (NCBI taxonomy): domain Eukaryota; kingdom Metazoa; phylum Chordata; class Mammalia; order Chiroptera; family Emballonuridae; genus Rhynchonycteris; species Rhynchonycteris naso. The sequence goes on along the minus strand of CM072999.1, from coordinate 162,969,876 downwards.
CTGGAACACAAATATTATGCAGAAGGGGGAGATCTTCAAATTATAGCAAATGAACTATGTATTCTTAAGTGTTAATAAAATTATAAAATACAGTTTTTGAATAAAAAAGTTGCTTTGAATATGTTTTTTTAAAGACCATCACAGGAAGAAGGTGAAGTAAATTTTGATAAATTCTTTAAGAAAAATTTAATTCACAAGTTGTTCTTCCTCTTTTTTAGTTTCTAAATATCGCCACATCCCTTTGCCTGACACACAAGATGCTGTTTGTTAAGGTTTAAATATATAAACAAGCCATTATTTGATAAATTAATGAAATACCAAATACTACACATAAAAACTCTATTTAAAACATTTCTACATTACTCTATATATTTAAAAAAGCAAAATAGAACAATATCTTGTGACTTAAAATATGAAAAATTTTTGCTGTTATCTAATAATCATTTTGAGTTTAATAAAACACAAATGTTCCCTTATGAAAGTATTAAGAGTTTACAATAAGGTATTAACTCAGAAAATCAGTTAAAATGATTCTTAGAAATGTATTTCTTCTAACATGGAGGTGATGCAGTGGATAGAGCATCAGACTGGGACCTGGAAGACCCAGGTTGGAAACCCTGAGGTCACCAGCTTGAGTGCAGGTTCATCTGGTTTGAGCAAGGCTCACCAGCTTGAGCTCCAGGTCACTGGCTTGAGCAAGGGGTCACTCGGTCTGCTGTAGACCCCCAGTCAAGGCACATATGAGAAAGCAATCGATGAACAACTAAGGTGCCGCAATGAAAAATTGATGCTTCTCATCTCTCTCCCTTCTTGTCTGTCTGTCTCTACCTGTTTATCTCTCTCTCTCTCTCTCTCTCTCTCTCTCTCTCTCTCTCACACACACACACACACACACACACACACACAAAATGTATTCCTCTATCAAGTGAAATTAAATGTTTGAGTCTAGTTCTAAATTTGACACTTTACTTTTGCCAGATATCCTTTATTAAATAACCTTAGACAACAAGAAATAAATGTAGATCAGCTGTTTTTAGAATATACAAATTCATAATAAAGTAGATAATTGGTTAAAAATACTTTTTTCAGGCCCTGGCTGGTTAGCTCAGCAGTAGAGCATTGGCACAGCATGTGGAAGTCCCAGGTTCAATTCCCAGTCAGGACACATAGGAGAAGCGCCCATCTGCTTCTCCACCCTTCCCCCTCCTTTCTCTCTATCTCTCTCTTCCCTTCCCACAGCCAAGGCTCCATTGGAGCAAAGTTGGCCCAGGTGCTGAGGATGCCTCCATGGCATCTACCTCAGGCGCTAGAATGACTCTCGCAGAAACAGAGCAACACCCCGGATGAGCAAAGCATCATCCCCTGATGGGCATGCTGGGTGGATCCTGGTCGAGCGCATGCGAGAGTCTGACCGTCTCCCTGCTTCTAACTATGGAAAAATACAAAAACAGAAAACCCCCCACCAAAACTGTTTTGAGCAAATCCATGTTCCCACAGAATTCTAGGATCTGGGATTTAAAGAGAAAAGCCTAAGTGACAACATTTTTACTTACAATATGTTAAGAAGGATGACAGAACAAGAACACTTACAAAGTGATGAACATTTTAGTACAGAACACCTTTAAGCTTTTTGACTCAGAAATGCTTTTTGGAATTTCATAGAATAAACCACAGCCACTGCACAGTAGAGCCACCTTCTCAATAAGCTCCTTTTATTCCACAGCAGATTTTTTGTTTCTTTTTTTTGTTTTTTTATTTTTGTTTTTTTGAAGTGAGAATAGGGAGGCAGAGAGACAGATTCCCTCATGGGTCTAACTGGGATGCAATGCCCTGGCATGTCTGCCAGGAGGCAGTGCTCTGCCCATCTGGGGTGTTGTTCCATTGCATCCAGAGCCAATGGAGCCATCCTCAGCACCAGGGCCAACTTTGCTCCAATGGAGCCTTGGCTGCAGGAGGGGAAAAGAGAGAGAGAAGGGAAGGGGGAGGGTAGAAAAGGAGATGGGCACTTCTCCTGTGTGCCCTGCCTTGGAATCAAACCTGGAACTTCCACACACCAAGCCGATGCTCTACCACTGAGCCAAGTGGCCAGGGCCTATTCCACAGCAGTTTTAAGGATCTCATGCTTTTATGAGTAAATCAAATGACTATACAACCCTTAAGTGACTTTAACCACATCATTACATTAAGTCTACAAAAAAAACCACCACCTTTAAATAGTTTAATATATTTTACTAATTTACTCAATTTTTTTAAAAGGGGGTAAAATACTTGCTATGCATCTTCTGTACATTTTGTAAGTTTGTGTTTTCATTGAGTTAAGGAAGCATTATACACTTAGAAAATAAGCTAAATATTATGCATCAGTCTTGGAGCATTTTTCTTTAAATGTTTCATTCTAGTTTGTGTGCTTTTTTTTCTTTACCTGATCATATAGCCTGATGGCAAGACATTTTCCTTCTTTTTCTCCATTACCCCAAAATACAGACAGTACACACAAGGTCTACAGTTGTTTGGATAAGAAATAACACAATAATTAATAAATAATAATACAATAAACTCTATCATGTACTCACAACTATAAACCTACTTTTGCTCACCGCTGTATCATTATGAAGCTTTTATCTCTAAAATTATGTCTATTTTATATTCTTTCTTTCCCTTAATATTAAACTGATTGCAAATCTTTATAACTACAGTAAGATGAAAACTGAAAAGAAAACTTTTTTTTACTTTCTAGTTTGCATGTGGCCAGTAAAGACATTGTTCTAACTTCCTGTGTTATAATTATAAGGAAGGATTCCTAAGAAATACAAATTGCTATTTCAGTTTCTTTAAAACGATTATCATTAAATAACAGACCATTCTAATTTAACCTTTAATATTTTATATTATTCTGCCCCACACGATTTTAACATACCACCCAAAACTCCACTGATTTGAAAAGAGGCACAAACTACAAGTTTTACTACTATGAATTCTTATTTTTACATAAGCAGGAATTTCCCCACATTGGTTAGATGAACTCTGGCCAAATGTGAATGGTATCATGTATGCTTTTATTCCTCTAGATAACATGTTATAGGAAGGTAGAGATCATGTCTTTTTTTATGCTCACCATTATATATACATATTTTAGCACACAGAAAACTCAGAAAGAAAGATAATACTAGGTGAGTAAAGAAAGATAAAGAAATAGTGTAAGTTATATAGACCTAGTTTTATAAAATAATGATGGCAAAATCTTCTGAGTGTGTACATATGTACGTGCATATGTATTTCAGTACAGAGAAAAACAAGGAATGACACAGTAATTTGTCACTGTTGGTGATACCTCGGAGAATGCTACTGTCAGGGGAAAGAAAAAAATAAAGCACAAAAAATATGTAAAACTGATATCATAAATCATGATTATAGTAAGAAGTGATATTTTAACAATTTGAATAATGGATCATTTAAGAATTATCTTAAATGGAGCAACTAAAAGAAAATCAGAAGCATAACAAGACACATTCATTGACATGGTATTTGCATTCTGAAAAAAAACAGGTAATAGATAAAAATGATATGGTTTCATACAGTGATAAGTCCTCTTGAAAATGTTATAATTTAGCTAACAGAGAGGGGAAGATAGTCCTGAGCTCAGGAAAAATATCAGGACTTAAAGCAGTAAATATGGGATTCATCAGGGTATGGATGGGATTAAAAGCCACATGATAGCCTGACCTGTGGTGGCGCAGTGGATAAAGCGTCGACCTGGGAACACTGAGGTCGCCAGTTCAAAACCCTGCACTGGTCTGGTCAAGGCACATATGGGAGTTGATGCTTCCAGCTCCTCCCCCCTTTCTCTCTTTCTCTCTCTCTCTCTCTCACTCTGTGTCTCCTCTCTAAAATGAATAAAATAAAAAGAAAAAAAAACCTTTAAAAAACATAAACTTTAATAAAAAAGCCACATGACTCCGTGTAATTATCTAAAGAGTGAGTACAGTGAAGTAAAGAGTTAAGAGCTGGACCGTGGAACACTGTAATATCTATAGAATAGAATAGAATAGAATAGAATAGAATAGAATAGAATAGGGAAAAGGAACGCACAAAGATGACTGAGGAAGAGGTCCACCAGGAAGTAAAGAGTGTGGCTTCCTTTAAACTTAAGTGTTGAAGCAGACAAGGAATAAGATCTAACTAATGAATTCAGCAACATTCAACAAAGCAAGTAAAGTAGAGGGGCAATGATGAAAATCTACCAGAGATGAGCCCAAGAAGAACAGAGGTGAGAAAGTGGACATAACTCTTTCAATGAGTTTCTCTGTAAAGTGTGTTACATGGTGGTGCAGAGAAATGCAATGAATGAAGGGGCACAATGGGATCAACAGAGGCTTTTTTTTTAAGTGAGAGGAGAGGAGATAGTGAGGCAAACTCCTGCAATTGCCCCAATCAGAATCCACCTGGCAATCCCATGTAGGACTGATGCTCGAGTACCAAGCTATTTTTAGCACCTGAGACTGATGCACTTACACTAACTGAGTGCTCTGCAGCACCTGGGGCTACACTCTCAAAGCATTCAAGCCACTGACTGTGGGAGGGGAAGAAGGAGAGAAGGGGGAGAGAGAGAGGGAGAGAAAGGGAAAGAGAAGCAGATGGTGGCTTCCCCTGTGTGCTCTGACCAGGAATCGAACCTGGGACATCCATACACTGAGCCAATGCTTTATCCACTGTACCACCAGCCAAGGTCAACAGAGGCTTTATAAAGAGGATATTTATTTAATCATGTCTGTGTGCCAATCATGGGGGAAACCTATCATTCAGAAGAAAGAAGAGATAATTTCAAGAGAAAATTCAATGAGAAGTATAAGGAAATGGAATTTAAACTGTAAGAGAAGGCTTAGGCCTAGGCTTAGGCTTAGGTTTAGGCTAGAGAAGAAACTATTAGATAAGTGTTCATCCTCGAGGCACACACAATGATATATGATGAGAAAGGGTATTCCACTATGTTTTGTTAAAATCAATGTAGATTTAAATCACATCAGCTGTTCCTTAACCAAAGATGCATAACTAGCAATTTTAATCAAGGAAACCATGAATTTACATCATGAGAGACATTTTATTATTATTTAAATTCTCTTAAATAATAGACTAAACAAGATGATGGTAAAAACACATAAACTATATGAACAAATATTAAGAGTGAGAAATACATATATATTTTTTCAGTTATTCTGTGATCCCAGTGTAATATAATTTCCACTAAAAATTCAGCTCTGAACAAGGCTACATATATTAGAAGACAAAAATAACTCATATCTAAGCCAGAAAAACTTAATTCTTAGAAATTTCCCAAATACATGTGTCCTTCCTACTATAAGAGCTATTTTACTACGTGGCAAGTAAGATATGATTTTAAAATCAAGGTACTCTTAACTCATGCCAACAAACATCAGCATCTTTTAAACTCATCAGCAATGTGAGAAAAAAAACAAACCCTAACTTTTGTTCGACATTTTGTTATATTTAAATCTAGAGATTTCTTGAACCGTGACAGCATAAATATTACGCTAATAGCAGTTAAACATGCAGCAGTATTTTGCAACAACTTTTCAACAGCAAATGTCAGAGTAAGCAAGGAAAAATTTTTATTTCCTTAGCACAAAACTGGTTAGTCACAAAAAATTCATGTAAAGTCATTACAGGAATACTAAAATAATGTTGAATAAAATTGGCCGGTTTTCTTTTATTTATAACCTTTAATTTTCATTCACCATTACTCAAATAATACATTTACTTGCATGTATAACTTGATGCTTACAAAAATCCACAAAGATAGTTTTTAAAGATCTCTGAAAATATGAGACCTAAAGTGTTTTAACTACCAAGTCTACTCCCCCTACATATCCAGTTTTCTTTCTATTAAGAACAATGGAGTGATTCAGGAGTCTTCAATGGACCAAGGAAAAGAAGAGATTGTAACTCAAGTAGTTTATATTCTCGGCAAAAACCTTCTTACCCAGAAAATTCACTCTGGTAAAACTGTCTTTTTATATCAATTATTTTTAGTTTTCACTTTGTCTTTTAGTAAAATTGAAATTTCCAAATTACTCTTTTGATCATATTTAAACTCTTAACTGAGTCAGAAGAGTGATGACCCAAGAAACCAAAACTGGAAACCCAAAGTGCATTGACACAATATATTTGAAGTTCAGGGAGCAAAGGATGGTCAAGCTTAAAATTTTACACTTATCATCTGTTTATAAATCAGTCTACCACCTCAATTTGGAACAAAGACCTGATTCCAAAAATAATGAAGTGGATTGTGTAACTGGAATAAACAGAAGAAGTCCTCATAGAAACAAACAACTGACACAGAATAAGAGGTTCTAATAAATTCTGACTCGGGTTTTTGTTGTTTTCTTTTGTATTTTGGTTTGTTCAATTTGAATGGCTTACCATCTTGCTGGCCATGGAGAGCCTGCGGACTCTGCATTCTTTCCTCAAGATTGGAGCTAAGGTCAGAGTTCACAGTTGACATCCGTGTGGAATCGCTCATATCAAATTCATCACTTTCTATTGAACTTTCATCCTAAAAATGGTTTTAAAACATCATAAAGCATCATAAAATATGATACATTTAAATAGTGACCATTTTATCAATAAGGCCAATTAGAGTTTAGCCAGTACATAAACTTTTACAGAACTCAGTGAATTATGTGACACATTAATAGATACTTGAAATAACAAATAACATTAATATCTCCCTTTAAGAAATTTAAAGATTTGTGAAGATTCAAGCAATGTATCTACATGCAAGCAGATTTGAAAGGTAAGATAATATATTTAGGGAGGATACGGTTGGGGTTTTATCCTGAATTACAAAAGAATAAATTTTTTATTGAATTTATTGGGATGACATTGGTTAATAAAATTATATAGGATACAGGTGTACATTTCTATAATACATATCTGTATATTCCATTATGAGTTAACCACCCCAAGTCAAAGTGTCCTTCTATCACCATATTTTAATTAGCAAAAACTTCCTAAAAGAAGAATTAATCACAAACATAGCATAAAGAGAAATACACATTTTAATTTTTAAAATAAAAGACCTAATAAAATGTTATGAGAAAAAATCTTAGATTTCAAAAACAAAAACTAATGAGCATAAACCTTTTACCAAAAACTATTTACTGGCAGAACAGGGTGAACTCCAGTAATAGACAGACTTACATGGCCAGATTCAAAATCCACATTGCTGGAGAGCAAGATAACACTAGCACATTCTTTCTTTTCTTACGAAAGAATATAAATTATACTGCACCTACATCAGTGGTTCTTAACCTTTTTTGAGGTACCGAACCCACGAGTTTCATATGCGCATTCACCGAACCCTTCTTTAGTGATAAATAAAATATGATGTTTTTTTCTGAATTCAAGACATAGGTATATGTTTTTTTACTGGTGCACAAAATGAGCCGTCAATGAACATCACCTTGCTCAAAGAACAAAACCAACAAAGTGCATGAACTCACAACAAATTACGGTATTACTTTATTCTGGCCTCCATGGCAGAGGCTTTCTGAACCCCTGAGACCGACTCATCGAACCCCTAGGGTTCGATAGAATCCAGGTTAAGAACCACTGACCTACATAAAGGAGTTCTACATAAAGTGTAAAAGATGAGTTTACCAAAACCAGTTCACCAAATGTCTAAGTCAGCCAAGGGCTGGTTTGCCAAATGGCCAATTCATCAAAACCTGTCAAATATTAAACCAAATCTAAACTATTTTGTAGTAGTCATTTCACTGAAGCAGATTCCTTTTAGAGAACTGACTTTTGGACAAGTGGTGAGCTTATGTGGGCGGGAAGGCCTGAGAAACCTGTGCAAAATATTGTAAATATTTAATTGAAATCACTAGGTTTGACTTGCATTTGTAAATGTTTGATGTGAAAGCTTAATATTAATATAAGAATTAGTAGTAACAGTGTTGCTATTTATGCTGCAGACACTATTCTTTATATCAGTTCACTCACTTCATCTTCAACACGACCTACGAGTTAGGGTTCAGGATTCATCCAATTTTACAGATCGAGAAATTGAGGGGCAAAGCAGTTAAAATAAATTATCGCACTGATGTAGAACAGAACGGGGATTCATATGAGGTTACCTGGGCTTGAGAAAATAGCTTCTTGAAATACCAAGAGTTAATTTAGCATTACAAATGAAATCTTAGTATCAGCAAAGAAGTTGTTATGGTTAGGGGACAAGAACGCTCTAGTAAACTAACAAATTGGCATACCAACCCATAGGTCAGGTCAAGATGATTTTGGTGTCCTTCCTTAAATGTCTGATTATGTCTAGGTATAGCAAGTAGCACTAACTCTTCACTAACTCAGCAAAGATGTGCCATCCTGTGAGGCCTCTGGATATCAGCCACATAGACGTCTCCAGGCAGCAAATCTTCACTCTCAGTATATAATGTTTTCTCCAATTCTAAATTCCAAGATAATCTAAAGCATCTGAAATAAATATATATGCTAAAAGGAGAAAAGAATAATAGAAGTCATTGTGCTCATGAGTGTTATCAATGTACATACATATATATGTACACATAGCTAAATTACATTATATGCACTGTAGTGCCTGTGATGTTAGGACTTTAAGAGTACATTCTCTAGAGCCAGAACTGCCTGATTCAGATCCAAGCTCTGTTACTTATTAGATGCATTACTGTAAGCAAGTTACCTAGCCATTTGCCTCATTTTCTCATATATAAAATAGATATGTTAATAGTATCAATCTCAAAGGGCTATCTAAGGATTAAGGGAATATACTGCTTGAAATAGTTAGAACAATGTCATATACAATTAATGAGCACAAAACTGCTTGATATTGTTACATAGAATATATAACAAATTCTACAGTATATAAAAAGATTAATATTTACTGTTTTATATGGACACATACAAAAATAAATATAATGGTAAAGATGAGCAACATATGATTATAAAGTAGGTTTGTATCCTACATATAAACATTGTCTTTCTAATAAGCATTTATTATGTATACTAGAAATGGCTAACTATATGTAACCAAGTAAAATATTGTTTCTACTGTGGGTGTGCATCTATATCTATAATAACCATCCGAGATATATGTTTGTATGTGTGTAAAATATATAAGCGTGTGTGTGTATATGTGTGTGTGTGTGTGTGTGTGTGTGTGTGTGTTTAAAGAAAAGTTAGATAAAAAGAGTCAGGCCACAGACTCTGTTCCATGAAATGATTATATAAACTGCAAAAGGACACTATTAATAATCTATATACTTTTTACCACCACTATATGGCACTCTTATTAGCATATTTTTTAAAAAATCTGGACAACAGATTAAAATGATTATCCAACTAAATGTACCTGTTCTTTATTTTTATTTTAAAAACTCACCATGCTACTATTAGGGGCCTGACCTGTGGTGGCGCAGTGGATAAAGCGTCGACCTGGGAACACTCAGGTCGCCAGTTCAAAACCCTGCACTGGTCTGGTCAAGGCACATATGGGAGTTGATGCTTCTAGCTCCTCCCCCTTTCTCTCTCTCTCTCTCTCTCTCTCTCTCTCTCTCTCTCTCTCTCTCTGTGTTTATCCTCTCTAAAATGAAGAAATAAAAAGAGAAATAAAAACTCACCATGTTAAGATATTTATCATTATAAGTGGGTAAATGATTATGGTTGTTTTAAGTATGTATCTCCATGATTTTCTATGAAATATTATTTGCTATGAAATGTTATTACTTATTAGAATATGAATTATCCAGTTGCTTATATGTACAAAGGACTTTAATGAAACTAAGTGCATGCATTCATTCTGTAAGCTCTATTCTAATTATTAACTGAGTAAATTATCTTTATATTATCTCATTTCTATATGGAACCTAATAAACAAAAACTGATGAACAAAATAGAAACAGAGGCATGGATACATAGAACAGACTGACAGTTGTCAGAGGGGCAGGGGGGCTTGTGGACTGGGTGAAAGAAAGTGAAGGAACTAACCAAAAAACACATATTCATTATATACACATACACACAGAAATAGTGTGGTGATAGCCAGAGAGAAAGGAGAGGGTGGGTAATGTAAGGAGGGATAAATGGGGATGAAAGAGACTTTGCTTGGGGTGATGGATGCATGATACAGTGTGCTGATGAGGTTTTATTGAGCCTGTATGGTTCCTTGAAACCTGCATAGTTTTGATATCCAATGTAACCCCAATAAATTCAATAAAAAGCATATAATGTGGTGGGGTTTTTTATTATTAACACAGAAATAACGCTAACCACTCTAGGAAGAAGTTACTAAATATTTCTAAATGTGAAGAATCATAGAATTAGATTAATATGATATTAAGTATTTTACTTAATTCATGATCATCTGTAGACCATTCATCTAAATCCCTCTTTGTAATTTGTTTTGTATAACAACCTGCGCAAACAAAGTTTCTCCATATCTTACAATATGAGCTTATTCCTTGTGTGACTAAAATCTCATAATCATAAAAGCCATGGCCAACCATAATTCTGCTTCCATAAAATTAATCTTAAAAAAATTAGAATAAAAATTTTACTGTTACAAATAATTATCTTCCTAGTCTTTCCCCTTTTAAAAATGGCATTTATTATTTTTATAAAACTTTATTTTTGAGTTTTATTTCTATTTTGAGAAGTTGCTTAAAATTCAGATCCCAAGTCTGTTTCATATTTCATATTAGTTTTCAAGTTCCAGATTTTACCCTTAGAGAGTCTCTATCATATACCTCCTGCTTTGCATCGTTACTGCCACACTGGCTCAAGATCTCCTTTTCCATCTTCTGAATGATGTAATAATGTTCTCCCAATTATCTACCCACCTTCAATTTTTTTTTCCACCAGTCCTGTTCATCAACGACTATCTTTCCATTTTAGAACATGCTATTTCTCTGCTCAGAAATTTGCAGTGATATTCAAGTCAATCCAAGTAGCATGTACATTTTTAAATCAAATGTGTAGGGTATTCCATAAGACTTGAAAACCACTCCCACCTATCTCACCTTCTGTTCTGTTGTTCACTTGCCTTATGTTCAAATCAACTTGAAGCCTGCATTATTAGCATTTCTATGAAACGAACCGCTTTGAATCTTAATGTTTATTAGTGTAGACCTTGTCACAGATTCAGGCCGACCATCAGGTCCCACACATCAGATCTAAAATTATAGTCATGAGGTGTGGGTCCCACAACACGCAGTTCAATAAGGTCCTCGGGTGCTACTAATGCTGGTTATTTAGCCAGTGCTGTTCAAGAAAACAGCCTGCAAGGATGGAATGACTCCATAACATTCTGTATTCTGTGAATACCAGCCATACTTGGCTATTGGGTACTTGAAATATGGATAGTGTGACTAAAGACTTGAAATTTTAATTTAGTTAATTTTAATCAATTTTCAACTAAATTTATATATCCACATGCGGCTACTGGTTACCATATTGGACAGTGCAGATTTGACCATTCCTTATTATTGGATCTTGAAAGTATATCCAATTATTCACTATTACCATTGCACTAAATATCCTGATACATAAATTATTTCATATATCACATTCCTTGGTATAAATTTCCAGTCAAATGATATAAATAACTTTTAAAAATTTTAAATAATTATTGTCAAACTCTTCCCCAGAAAGTTTGATCCAATTTAAACTTCATCAACAGTTTATATGAATATTTTTATTATTTACTTTTCAGTCATCTGCCCCCCGACTAAAATATAAAATTAATAAAGGAAAAAATTTTTATCAATTTATTTATTTTTTATCTTCATTATCTAAATGTGTCAGTTAGATAGAAGGTACTCAAATATTGGTTGAATTAACACCATTTAATAATAACTGATCCCAAAGCAATATCTCACTTGAATTTCATTTTCATATAATTTATCTTTCTTCATTACCTATCTGTCTTTAAATAATTATAATTTATAAAATTTTAAATAATCTAGTCATTTATCTGAATATTTTATTTTTATATTTTCAAACTGTAAGAATAAGAGTTATTTTCCTGATCCAGTTAAAAGTCTCTATTTCTATTCTGTGAAATACTTATAATTTTTTAGAAGCCAGAAGGATTCAGCATATGTGAGCTTTATTGTTGGCACAAAGTTGATCTTCTTACTTTTTGGCCTACAAATAAACATATCAACATCTAAATGAGCTTCCTACAAATATTCTGGCTGCTCTAACTAGTTTATAAGATTGAAAAAATATTTTCAATTAAGTAATGTAATGAATCATGGGAATAATAACTTCGTTCTCAGGGATGAATTGACATTAATATTTTGTTAATTGTTGCTCATGTCTCTTACCCAATAATTTTATTACTATTTATTTAATCATTTATATGTAGCCATCAAGTAATATGGAATCTAACACCACTATTGCACTAATATAAATCTTATAGAGTGTACCCTTAAAGTCTTTTGAGATAAAACTATTTTATAAATATAGCTTTGAAATTAAACCTGCTCAAATTCAGAAGAAAAGCAAAAATTTAATTAGAATTTTATAAAGTTAGCTCAATAAAGTAATTTTAAAAGAATTTAATAATACTTCACCAAATAATGCCATATTTGAATAAATATTTAATCATATTTCTTGTTGTAAAGAAATTTCAAGGAGAAATATATTAGCCTGAAAATTATTCCTAATATAGATAATCTGAATATATTTATTGATTGATGGCTGCTAACTAGTTAAGAATTTATTAGGCCATATTATTGCAAGTCTTTTGGGCAATATACACAGGGTATATATACAACTCAGTCTCTGCTTTTGAGATATTTTAACTAAAGTGGAGAGTTAATTAGTATACTAGAGAGTATTCAACAACTGTACATTTTGTGTCAAATACATGCCAACAAACACATTACAAGATTGTTACTATACAAATAAAATAGAATAATTTGAAACATCAAAACACCTCTAATAAGAATTACCCCAAAATGTCTCTAGAAAATGCGGAGAGGTAGTCAAACAGATATATAAAATGGTCAGGTGAAATAGAAATTTAGAATATATTCAAGATTTGGATGGTAGAGAAACAATTACACCTGAAATATCTATTAAATTGACTTTTCTGGCCTCCAGAAAAAATAGCCTTAGTATTAAAGGCTTGGATCCTTTCCTTGAATCATTTGGGATATTTTCCTCTGAAAGCTTCTAGCACTTTATCAAGGCTAGCTTGTTGGAGGTCAATTAAGGAACATGAACCTTCTTGGGAATGAACAAATTCTCACACAGAACTAAGGTAGATGTGTTAAGACAAGGCATCTCTATGGTCTCCATCAGTGCAATGCTAGTGGCATTCCTTTCATTAAAAAATAAATTACTATCTTCAAAATGCCACCAAGCTTAATACAAGAGTCATGGTTATCATTCCAACATTTGATAACAAACATGGATATTTCCATTTTACCTCATCTTGCTGTGAGTTTAGCAACTGCAGTTTCATGTGCTTCATATAGGCCATGGTAATTGGCATGTTGTAGTCAATCATGCTGGTCACCAAAGTGGGAGGTTTTCCATTATCTGTAATAAAATATTTTTAATGGGTAATGAAAGTGATACTGCAATCTACCTGTAATTTTAGAATGATTTAATTTGTTCAAATTAATAAAAGATTCTAAATACCAAGCATTTAGGAGACTGTATTAGAGATGAATTATTAAAAATAAAATAACTGGTAAGTTTCTACAAAAGCATATTGCAACAAATGAACACTATGAATAAATTAGTTATTTCTAACTTCAGGGGAGTTCTTGCCACCCTGGGTAACAATGAGTAAAAGCAATATAGTGATTAAACACAATTAATTTTATTTGTACTTTTGTATATTTCTCTTTTGCTGCAAACTTACTTTACATGTGTACTTCTTTCTTTCTTTCTTTCTTTCTTTCTTTCTTTCTTTCTTTCTTTCTTTCTTTCTTTCTTTCTTTCTTTCTTTCTTTCTTTTTTGCCAGTCTACTTACTCATCCTCCAACTTGTAGAAAAGGGCTGGTCTAAATGTATATATGAGATTAATTTAATCTCTGAATTTCTTAGATCAGGAAAACAATCCAGGTAATTTTTAATAAAAGGTCATTTGTATGCAAAAATTTTATTGAAGGAATTCCATAATATTTATCACTTTTAGAAATTAGGAATTGGCAGTTTTAAAAGGGTACCAAAGGAATATCAATTTCCCTTGCTAAATATATTTAAAATTCCACAAAATATATACAATAAATGAAAATTAAAACATTGTTATAAAAGAAATTTATGTTGCAGAGTCAAAATTGTCTTTCTTCTGAGAATGGACACTGAACTACTATAAGTGGATATTCAAAATTTACTGCCTCCTACTTGAATAAATGAGATGATCTGACTTGTTGAACTGCTTAAGTTTACCACATTTTTATTAAAATGTGAAATATAAATTGCCATTATGAATAAAATTACTTTCAATCTCACTATTTGACACTGCAGCTACCTTTATGATCTGTTCCATCTGGGTTTAAATGCATTCTTTTCTGGCACTCTGAGCAGCTCATTAGAAATCGTGTCACCGCTTCTCTTGGTAGGAAGGCATAGCTCTCTGAAATCTGTAATGATTCACAAAATAGAAGTGTTATTATATAAGCTGACTGAGTGTGATTCAACAGAAATGATCATTGTATTTCCAAATAAGACGCATTATTCCATAATGGCAGGAAGCACAATGAAAGCATGCACTGCATACCATGCATCATTTCAAGAAATATCTATCCAACTTGATTGCATGTCTCTTAATAATAGTTCATGCGATGTGGAGATAAGAATCAACCACATCTAAAATAATATCTGTTCACATTTCTGCATTTCTTTTAATAAGAATAATCACAGTGTACAGATATGATTGTGGATTTTCCTTATTAAAGATTGTCAACATTGTTTTTAAAACTTATTGCTAGTATTATCAATTTTTTTTCTAATTTTACAGATACGTTTTAAAATTTTGCCCCAAGTAGGTGCAATACGCTTTAGATTTTGCATTAATAAGCATTTCTTTATTATTGTTTTTTGAAATATTTCAAGTGAAAATGAAAGATAATTCTAACCGTACTCATGTATATATTTACTGCAGTGAACCATTCCTTCCACAGAAAATGACACACTTGGAAATGCATTTTGGCCACCTATCCTGTTACTTTATATCAGTTTTTCATAATTTATGTTCATAATAGCTCACATTAATTGTCAGATCAAGCTTTCCCCACGTCCCATATAAAGCTTCTATTTTCAGAACAATAATTTAGAGTCAAGTTAGAAATCAATATGCCTGTCATTTTTTAAAATATTAACTATCAAAAACCAAGCTACATCTTTCATCAAAGCAAATAACTGCTGAAGTGAAACTGACTTTACACTGTCTCAGAGAGTGCTACCAAAAAGTCTGACACAAGGTTCCAGTTTTTCACCATAACACTAACACTGGTATATGAAAGATGAAATAAGAAGGAGGAATAAATAAGTTGTAAATTAGACATAAATGCCACAGATGAATTCTTAGTTACATAATTACTGTGTGACCACTAATATATTTTAAGCTTGTAGAAAGGGAAAGATATATGTACTTCATGTATAATTGAATATAAATCTACACCAGTTCCATCAATGATGATGAAGTCAACTTTTGTTTATCCAAGCTGTAGAAGGAGTGTTGCATTGAGAAAACCTTATATACTAAGATCTAAGATTGTAAAGGGTATTTTTCCTGAATTTAATATTAAACTCAGGCTATGTCACTTAACCTATCCCATTGACTCTCAGGAAAAGAAGCCATAAGTACACCAAAGAGAAGGAACAAGTCTACAATTCAAATCTACCATGAATGATCCCAGATAGGTATTAAGTCCAACTTTACCAGGATTTGAAGTTTGACTCTGATTTTAAAAATAACTGTCATTTGTAAATTAAGATGCCAGCCTTTTAAAAAATACTCCTTTGTACTATACAAGGAAATGTGGAAGAAAACTAAGCAGAAAAATTTGAAAGCATTTCATAAAAATATTTTATATAAGCTATTAAATAAGAAAATAGATATACTGCAATACAGTTTAAATTCTCATTCATTCTTTCTAGCTCTTTTCTTTCTCTACACACACATGCACATACACACATATTTGATTCCTATTCATCTATCTTGAAGAGGAAACTAACACATTTGCTGATTTATTATTTTGATTAGAGATCATTTTTTCTGACTCTCTAGAAGTCTATTTTACAGTGATGCATAAGTTTAAAATATGGTTTATGATGTATGCCCTGTCTTTATACTATATTTTTAACTCACATGGAGTTACAGTTCACTGGGGCTGACCAGTAAATTCATTGACAAATAGGATTTGAGAAGAGTGCTCCTTTGATTTTTCATAGAGAATTTTTATTAAATCTTTTCTCTCTTTACACAGAAGAGAAATATTCCATTGAAAGAAAGATAGGCAAGTGATGGGGTTGAAGAGACGCTCCATTGGTTTCCATGGTCCTGATGCATGTTCCACAGTCTGCCCCTTTTCCAGGGAAGATAAAGCACTTGTGTAGGAACCCCTTCTAGACAGATTTATGATCAACCTGACTCAATTGCACTTCTTGTTCTAGCTCTATTTAGCTCCAAATCAATTTGTCATAAAATCATTATTAATTTCATTACATTTCTTTTCTAGTTTTACTTTGAGAAACAAGTACCTGTAATAGTCACAAATATGTTTAGGTTCGTGTGCACCTGTGTGCATGAAATAATATAAGGTCCCAATTTGTATGTGAGTAAAGATTTTTAGCAAGTACTCTGTCCCATTATTCTCTGCAGTGGTGTTCTGGCATAGTGTTAGGCATGCTACTGTCCATGACATAAATGGATAAAGGCTCTTGTGTGAGTGTAGTTTTCTTGGTATTCAGAATACATTTTATGGGGAGACCTGCCAAGGCTTCTCACTGTCCTAAGAGCTTTTCTTCCCAACCTCATGCTCACTAGGGCCCCAGATACGAGTCTTCTTAGATACAGGGAAGAGAAATCCTCTAAACAAGTCCTATACAGAATTCTCAAATAACAGTTCTGGCATAGAGGTGAAGAGAAAAAAACAATTCCTTTTTTCCTTATCTTGAATCTTTCCTCCCAGATCTCTTTGAAATTAAGAGTCCTAGGCAACTTTCTTTGCCAGGATCTTAGAACAATTTTTTTAAATTTTATTTAGACAATTAATTTTAACAGGGTGACATTGATCAATTAGAGTACATAGTTTCAGAGAAAACATCTCCAGATCATTTTGACATTTGATTATGTTGTATACCCATCACCCAAAGTCAAATTGTCCTCTGTCACCTTTTATTAGGTTTTCTTTATGCCCCTCCCCTTTCCTCCCCCTCCCCCTGGTAACCACCGCACTCTAATCTACGTCCATGGGTCTCAATTTTGTGTCCCACCTATGTATGGACAGAACGTTTTTAAAAACAAAAAAAAAGTCTTTAAAAATTCTTAAATTATGGTCATTAGAATAATTACATTTCAGAATTAAAGCCGTGTGATGAAATCCTGTATTTTGATCCTGTCAGTATCCTGTGGTAACCCCATTCAGAGATAACACTAAAAGCTTACATGTGAAGCCTCTTTTGAACTTAAAGCCTGGGCTAAACACCCCTGTGACTGACCTTTGCTTTTAAGAAAGGCCCTCTTTTCATGAATGTGTAAAATATTAAATCAACTGTAAAATATGTGTTCATAAATGGTGATAATATTCAGAGACATGTTCTTCTAGGTTATCATTCATCAAAGTCCTAACATCCCTCATGCAATATGTAAAAGAAGTTACAAACAAAACCCAGCAGTAAGGAACAGAAGTGAAAAAATATTTTGATTCAAATACTCGAGATATCAATCTACTGTCATAATTAATTATATAAAATGCTACAATCATTCACAAATGTCTATTTCCTTGACCCACTTTTCAAATTTAATCACTTCTCTGTTTCTAGGATAGAAATTGGATTTTGACTATACAGTACATACATTTGCTAGAACATTGGTGAGAATACTTCAATTGAAAATGTATTCTCAGAAATGCCTTTACATTTAGGAAAGATAGAGTCCTTCCCTAGCATTTGTATATGAACACAGAAACAGTGAATCTTGTTAATAATAGGAAGCAAAAGATAACACAAACTAATATTAGTCTTGTTCCTTCTGAACTAAACACTAAAAAGACAATTGCGATATGACAAGCCGCATATAATGCTTATAACAAAATTAAACATACAAAGGAAGGACTAGAAGTTACATATAATAATAAATCACATATAACATAAATTACAAGTAGAAATGATCTCTCTTATCAAAAAAGTACAATACTACCTCTACATAAAAACCATTGCACTTATAGCATCTTTTGCTAGACCTAACAATAAAATTGGCTTCTGGAGCCAAGATAGCATAACAGTAGTAATGTACTGATAAACTGACTCACCTGAAGAAAACCTAAAGCTCAAGTCCCAGAAAGGGCACTGCTACTGATAATCCAATTTTGGGTTAAAATTTATATATATAGTTATTTTATATATAAGAAAGGATGACGGGCATTTTACCTTGCCAATGCCCCTGACTTTCTGAAGAAAGAACTGACAGTCCTTTGTAAAAACCCTACATCTATGAAGCCCAATTCTGGCAGCTCCCATGTGCCCCTCCCCTCCCCTCCCCTCCACACAGCCCAGTCAAGGTGAAAATGGCAGTTATCCAAAAAATATTGAAATACAAATGAATAGTAGGTTTTTATCTTCAGAAATAAATTCCCTTCCTACTTGTATCTCAACGTATGAAGTAATAAAAAGTTACAAAAATTAAAGTTAATTAATCAGAACAATGTAATAAATGACTACTTTGCTGTGCTTATTCATACTGTATGTTTCAACTGTGTGAGTGATGTTTATCACATTCACTAGAGTTTTGTAAATTGAGAGCAAAATGAATAACAGAAAATTTTAAAACAAGATTATTTGTACTATGTGCCTCCTCCTCAATCCCAAGCACCCTTTTTCTCTAATTTTAACTGTTTTATTTCTTAACATTTCTAGTACAAAGACCCAGTAAATTTACTCAGCTTCTACATAAACCTGCAATTCCTTGCTTCCTGAAATGATACAGAATTGACAATTCTTGAAATTAAGATTCTCATTCATTACATAACTATTACTTGCTTTGGCCATTTTATGGAAAAGGAAATGTTTTCTAAACATTATATGTATGTTTAAGTTTTCTATTAATTGAATGCTTAAAAGTAGATTATGCTTAGTAAAAATTTTACATGGATTTTATTATTTATCCTTTAAAATAAATCCAGGAATAGATTATTACCATCAGTATTATCATCTTTGTTTAACAAATGGGGAAAGGAAACAAAGCTTGAGAGAGATCATATATATAATTTATCAAAGAGGTAGAAGAGAGTATACTCATTTGAAAATTTGCTTTCTGAATCTATCCCTTTAATCACTACATTGTATAGTCTTTCCTGGGTCATTAGTACTAAAAAAGAGAGAGACTATCTCATCCATAAAGAGTTGCAATATTAACCTCACAGCATAGGTTAATTATACTAAAAAAAAAAAATTATTTTTCCTGGTGTGAGGCTCTTTATAAAATGCTCTAACCAGTTTGAGGTGACCCTCTGAATACAGGGGGTAATAACTTGTCTCAGGTTACAAAGTTCCACAGAAACACATCAGACTACACAATTACAATACAGAGAGTTCCACCTGGAAGAAATTAACAGGCCATCTGTTCTGTTCCAGCAGAACTCATAACTAAATTCAGTGATTTTCAACTGTTGGACTGCGGCAGGCACCTGTGTGCTGCAAGAATTTTTAAAACATGCAATACCTGACTATTTAGTCAGGTGTTCTGACCTCTTTTCCCTTACACTGTCAACTTAAAAAAGGACAACAACCAACATAACAATAGCTGTCTGGTGTAAATTAATCCAAATTATACCATTTTTTTTGTCAGTTTGGAATATATATATATTTTTGATGTGTTGCAGAATTTTAGTAATTAGTTTATGTGTGGCATCAGATGAGATAGGTTGAAAATCACTGATGTAGTCTATTTCTAAAGGAATAGGACTTCTAATTGTTAAAAGAAATTCACTAGTAACAAAAATGAAGAAAAGAGAAATAACTCATGGATATGGACAAGTCATTCTTAGTTTAAGATTTATATTGAATACATGAGCTGAAATAGAGACACCATGTAACACTGGTGAATCATAAGCACAAGTAATCACTTTTAAAAGCAAAAAATAAAAATTAAGAAAAGAGCTAAATCAAAAGATGTATCAATATTACCAAATATCAGTAATTTGGAAAAATCATAGGTAAATACTTAATTTTATTATAAGTTCCATTATTCCACATACTGATAACATGGCATAGTTTGCTCCATTTCAGATGCTGAACTTTAGTGCAAAATAAAATTGGCCTAATCACAGTATTTTTTAAAATTACCTTCCCCACATTTGCTTTATAAAATAAATTTAGACAATAGCAGTACCACTTTTATTTTACTAAAATAAGAATGTTAAAAACATGTTATTTTCTTTTTCTTTTTTTTTTTTTTTTTTTTTTGCCAAATACCATACGGCACCCTCATGGAAGAATTTGTCCTTGAGGCCAAACATTTGACATTTTCTCTAATGAACACTCTTGGGATTATGAATAAAGAATAAATTGCAAATCGTCTCCTAGTAAAATTTGTTCATCCTACCATATGTATGAAAATTTATAGTATTTAATGTTGTGATATTCTACCATGAACCACCTGTACTGTACATAATTGAATAAGAAAACTATAGAACATTAATTTTTAAAAACTAATAAAATTAAAATATTCTTTAACAGAGCCTATAAATCCAAATACTGTTAAAGACCCCAAATGTCCTAATTCATAAAGACACAGCACACCAGAGTCCAGAGATGCCCCAATCTGAGGAAGTAAAATCATCTCTAATTTAACAAGGACCACTCTGCCTTTTCTTTGTTTGCACATTGTATGTCTTTAACACATTTTAAAGGAAGGCATTAGGATACACACACCATGCCTACACACAAATGCTCATGCACACACACTCACACAGCTTGCAAATGCTTTAACATTTGGCTATAACACTCGGCCAAGCATTTTCAGATGCGTTACAAAATTGAAATGTCCAGCCAATGGTTTCCTCTATATCAGTTCTCTTTCACCTATTTCATGCATGAGAAAAGATGAGTAGTGAACATCTTCTACAGACAAATTATTAATCTGTGCAGGTACATATGAAACAGTCTTGTAAATAGACATTTTTAACTAAACATTTCTTTATTCAACAAATATCTATTGAATGGAAGGCACTGTTATTATCTCTGAATTCTGCTAGATATTGTTTTATGTCACTAATATGCCTGGATATATCAAATTCTTGGAATCACCTATTGGCACTTGTTTGGTTAATTTTGACATGATTTAGGAAAATACTTTTATATGAACAACATAAATATAAATACTTTCTGATGAAACAAAGTGCATTCATTGTACTAATAAATTAGACAAAACCCAGACATTTGGCTTGTGTAATCAAATATGCAATCACTCTGGATCTCAACAATTTTTACTGCAGAGTCCTAACTACTATTTCAGAAAGACTTGCTGCTATGTTGTATCTGCTGGACATTTAAACATCTACTAATTAGCCAACTAAATTCCTGTACCTTAATGGTGTCTCAAATGCCCAAACCACGATGCTGCTAGATTTGCACCTTAACCTCAAGTACACAAATGCTCCCCCACAGAGATTCTCATGCTCTGTCTGGGCTCCTACCAGCCGTATGGAGCTGTGATTCTAGCACCATGATCAATACTCCAGTATGTTATTTCCCCTCCTATCACTGTCCACTCTTTCTTTCCCTTCTTTCTTCCCTGATCATCTGCATTCAGTCTTCACACCTACTTATCAGCACCCCTGACCTAAGCCATGTAGACCTTAGATTGATTTTTAAATAAGATTAAGGCTGCTAGATAAAATACCGCATGATTTTTAAATAAGATTAAGGCTGCTAGATAAAATACCGCATGCACAATTAAACATGAATTCTAGGTAAGCATGCAATATTGGGATGAACATATTAAAAATTATTGTTTCTGTGAAATTCAAATATAACTGGGTATCTGTATCCTGTTACATCTGGCCACTTTACAGTGCACATTTATCTAAGATGAATGAAAGTATGGGTTAGAGCCTGAAAATCATTTTAAATTTGAAACAAATTGATATGTTAGAAAAATCAGAGAAAATACCAAGAAGCAGGGTAAGTGAAAGTTATTTGGGGGCAGTCTGCAGATGATTTGAAAAGGCAGTGCCCATTTAAAGCAATATTTTCCAACATTTTAGACCAACAACACAGGTATAAGTATATTTCACATCATAAGCTAGTACATATACACATTTGTCATATTGATTTCTATTCGCTTCTATTTCACTTTTTGAAAGTAATCACAACCCATTAAACTGACTTGACAACTCACTAATGGGTTGTGATACGCAGTGTAAAACTCACTGGTCAAAAGCGGAGGAACGCAGTCCGGCAATTCAAGTATATTTATTGTGGTGTTGAGAGAAGACAGTGGTTCTGTGGTCAAGTTCAAAATGAAGGCTGAAAAATCCAAAGGAGGTCTAAAGCAGGCAGGGTTATTTTTAGACAGTTCAGGTCATACTTTAGACAGCCAAAAGCAATTTGGAAATTTGAGGCAAATGTAACAAATGCAGGGTTAGAGGAATAAAAAGTTAATGTGGTGCAGTGACAGAGGTCATTATACTGCAGGGATAGAGACATGGCCCAAGTGTGAGGCAAAAGGCAAAGTCACTCAGTTTGGGCAAAAGCACAGAAATCTACTACATGATAAAAAGAAACAGAATTGCAGGGCAATATCAGATGGACTTTGCATGACATCACCGCTGATTTCACTTCAAATGTAGTCATATTGCTTTCCAAAATAGACTTTATATTTTTGGTCTGTTTCATACAATGAAGATAAAATATTGGTGAACGTCTTTAATTTGGAGTTGTATTTTGAAATAATTAAATAGTCATCAACTGAACAAATGAGACAATATGAAAAAGAGACCAACTAGAGTTATACCTCTAGGATTGCAGGTACTATTTTTGTGTCGCTTCTTAGGTTAGAATATTTAGCTGTTAAGAAACAGACTGTCATAACAGGGAATTCTTATGTTAGATGAAAAAAGTGAGCAGATGGGCAATGAAAAGATTTTTTTCATACATGTTTTCGAACAGTAAAATAAAGAGAATTTGTAAATATTCCATGCAAATAAAATGAGTCAGCAAGTCAAATGTTTATACAATTACTTGCAGCATGAGGAGCTACATTAAAATATGCAGTCACACATTAGAAGTATAGGAAATTGACTTCCCTTGATTTTTCTTGAAGAGTGATTGGAGCTGAGGGGAGAACAAGCAGGATTTAACCTTTCTGTTCTTAAATTCACTAGCACACCCAAGCTTTCTCTGGCTTCTGTTGCAGTTCCCTTTGTGGAAGTCTCCTTTACTACCCCTGTGAGTCAGTGGAAAAGTTGCACTTCTTTTGAAAGAGGTAGCTGAGAATAATGTTGCTGCAATTACTTGAAGCAGGCAAGCATTAGCCATCTTAGGGGAAATGCGGGAAAATGGAAAATGTTTCCCTTCATGCCACAAAAGAATCCTGTAAGTTGCACAACCCTTGTATGCAGGCAAAGTGCAGAATCGGTGAGATGGTAATGATGTGCCACACGTGCAGAATTCATCGTCTGAATTCTTGAATTGCTCAACAACTGGCAGATAATGAACACATTTTTCTGAGATACTAAGTGGAGAACTGGCCACATGGTTTCCTTTATAAAATGTTTCTCAACTTGGGGTGTTTACTGTGCTCTTCATGTGACTTTTGAAAATGGAGAGTAGGGATGCATTTTATCATAATAACTGGGACTTGTATTAATGGAACTTAATACTAAGAAGTTAAGGATATTAAATAGCTTGGAGTTCTCAGGACAACATGAATTGTCTTCCAAAAAACCTACAGTGCCTTTCTCAGAGCACTGCTTTAGACTATACAAACAATATACAATTAATGGATACATATAACAAATGGTATCATATCATGTTTACATGTTCTACACCAAAGAGAAAAAGCACACCTAAATAGAAATTTCTTGGTCCAAATCCCAAATTCTCAGAAGCAGCAGTGAAGTCACCAGACCAGTGTCTTTCAGGAATAACCTCTTTGTTACTATGGTCAAGGAGCAGAGCCATGCTAAAGAGTGGCTGGCCTATAAATTGATCAGAGAGGACATTCCCAGGAAAAATAGTGGAGGAGAGAATAAATAGTGGAGCAGATAAAAAATAAACAAAAACAGGGAAAGGCTAGTTTTTTTTACATATCATGAAATGACTAAGACTGTTACAAATAAAGCAAGTAAATAATCTCAATTCTGGGAACGTCATGAATGAATACAGTTTGGGTTGTAGCCATAGGTCACTAAGGAGCACAGATGAAACAAAGAAAGAAATAGACCTCTCAATGTCTAATTAATGAGAAAAAGCTGCTTAGCAGTATAGCATTAGTCATCCCACAAATAACTTTGTATACACTTTTAAAAGCATGTTCCTATATATTTAACTCAATATAATAATGTTTGAAGTAATTATTACGTTAAAACTTCACATATATTATTTGTGAGCTTCAAAAAAACCTATTAAGTAAGTGTTATCACTTACTAATAACCCACACCAAAATCATACATATAGAACTTTCCTTATCAGGATTTAAATCCACGTCTTGCTGACATCAGTGTGGGCACCATTTTCTACTACCTCACAGTAGTTCTTCCTATTAAATTTTACCCAAATTAAAAACATATATAGGTACCTATACAGGTGCACCCATGCATATACTCTGGGAATTCAAAAGATTTTACGTATTACACCGTCACAGTACCGAGGAATACCTAAATCTCTGGATCTGCCTGGTATAGGTATTAAACGTCCTGAGTAGTTTTAAAAGCTGCATTGACTCATTTTCACCACAAGGGTGCACTAAAGTAGCAATTTACTAGGCTGGACATAAAGGAGTTCATGAGGTTTCTCCAAGATTAATCCTCTTTCAAAGAATGTATCTATTTACAGGGACATTATTGTTTAATGTAAAATTTATAATAATAAGGTTTTTGACATGAGTTGATAATAAACTGGTTTTGGTGAGCTCTTATGTCTTTTCATGGCCTCTACTACCATGTTCTTAGTATAAAGCATTTTCTGCTATTACTCTTGCCCACCTGTGATAATTCTAACTACACCTATATGAGAAACAAATCATTTTCCACGAATGGCTGTACACTCTTCTGATTTAGGATTGCTATTTAATACTCTAATTTCCATGCCACTGATTTTTTTCTTTCTGAGATGTTACATTATCTGACTTATCAGTCAGAATAATATTATTTTTAGTCATTAAAAACAGCGAGACTGTTTAACATAAAAATGGGTTTAATATTATGCATACCATGTTTAAAAGGCTATCTTTGATATTTAGAAATCACCTGTGTGAAGCCTATATATATGTGAGGGGGAATACATGGGTATGGGGGTATATCTGATAAAAATAAAACAATGCATGAAAAAGTAATGTGTTTATATCCTGCCTCAAAGATAATAGCATTATTTAATGAGGCATCAAAATTTTCTCTAAAGCAAACAGAATTTGTGTTAAGTACTTATTTTAACTTATTCAGAGCCTTAGAGTTACATAAATCTACTGTTCAATGTAAACATGAGTTGTGTAGTGTGCAGTCTTTCCAACCATGGGGTACAGCTTTGATTTAAATTTATAATTTCTATTTAAAGTAACTTCTTTACACTTTAGTCAGTATCAAAAGGCAAGAACTTCACAGAGACAAGGAGAATTTATTCCTTGAGCAAGTACTTACTAAGTACCTTTTATGAGACAGATCTTTTGCTAATCTGTGCTTACAGAGTGATATGAGAAACAGACATGGTCCTCCACCATCAGGGATTGTATACTTTTAACATATACTCTAGCCCCCCCCAAAAGAAAAACAAACAAAAAGAACAAAAATATCATAAAATATTTATAACTGAATAGTGTTTCATATTCATAAACACTCTAAGATGTACTAGTTATAAAATATATTTCTTTTTTAAAATTAATTTTAATGGAGTGACATTAATCAATCAGGGTACATAGGTTCAAAGAAAACATCTCCAGGTTATTTTGACATTTGATTATGTTGCACACTCATCACCCAAAGTCATATAGTCTTCCGTCACCTTCTATCCGGTTTTCTTTGTGCCCCTCCTTTCCTCCCCCTCCCAAACCCTCCCCTTCCCCTGGTAACCACCACATTCTTGTCCATGTACCTGAGTCTCATTTTTATGTTCCAACTATGTATGGAATCATATAGTTCTTAGTTTCTTCTGATTTACTTATTTTACTCAGTATAATGTTATTAAGTTCCATTCATGTTATTGTAAATGATCCGATGTCATCATTTCTTATGGCTGAGTAGTATTCCACAGTATATATGTACCACAGCTTCTTTATCCAATTATCTATCGAAGGACTTTTTGGTTGTTTCCATATCTTGGTCACTGTGAACAATGCTGCAATGAACATGGGGCTGCATGTGTCTTTACGTACCAGTGATTTTGAGTTTTGGGGGTATATACCCAGTAGAGGGATTGCTGGGTCATATGGTAGTTCTATTCTTAATTTTTTGAGGAACCACCGTAGTTTCTTCCATAGTGGTTGTACTACTTTACATTCCCACCAACAGTGGATGAGGGATCCTTTTTCTCCACAGCCTCTCCAACACTTGGCTGTTACCTTTTTTGTTGATAATAGCTAATCTAACAGGTGTGAGGTGGAATCTCATTGTAGTTTTCATTTGCATTTCTCTAATAGCTGGTGAAGATGAGCATCTTTTCATATATCTGTTGGCCATTTGTATTTCTTCCTGGGAGAAGTATCTATTCATGTCCTCTTCCCATTTTTTTATTGGATTGTTTGCTTATTTGTTGTTGAGTTTTATGAGTTCTTTGTATATTTTGGATATTAGGCCCTTATCTGTGCTGTTGTTTGAAAATATCACCTCCCATTTAGTTGGCTGTTTGTTTTGTTGTCAGTTTCTCTTGCTGTGCAAAAGCTTCTTAGTCTGATGTAGTCCCATTCTTTTATCTTTACCTTCACTTCCCTTGCCTTTGGAGTCAAATTCATTAAGTGCTCTTTGTAACCAAGGTCCATGAGTTTAGTACCTATGTTTTCTTATATGTAATTTATTGTTTCAGATCTTGTATTTAGGTCTTTCATCCATTTTGAATTAATTTTAATACAAGGGGACAAACTGTAGTCTAGTTTCATTCTTTTGCATGTGGCTTTCCAGTTTCCCCAGCACCATTTGTTGAAGAGGTTTCATTTTCTCCATTGTGTGTTGTTGGCCCCTTTATCAAAAATTTTTTGACCATATATATGTGGTTTTATTTCTGGGCTTTCTATTCAGTCCCATTGGTCTGAGTGTCTATAAAATATACTTCTAAAGCACTGACTTATTGGGTAACAGTATCATGAAATTCAATATTAAAGAATATCTATAAAAAAGCATTTAAATTTGGAATAATTTTAAGTTTTTATCTGTATTTTGGTAACCAGAACAGTTATTTATTTAAGCCACTAGAGTTTATAATAATAAGTTGAAGTAAACAATATCATCTACATTAAAAGGGCAGTGTACTGTATTTGTCCATTTCCTGTATTATTATTGCCAACCTATTACTCACTTTGGTTAGCATCTTCATCGTGTCCTCCAGTAGAGTAATGAGCCCCCCCACACACAACATTATCCTTGGTGTTACTCCTTCAGAGTTTCAAGAAAACTGAAATACAACCTTCTCATTTTATATTTGAGTAAAATGTAGCCTAAGTCAAAAAATAAATAAATAAAATGTTAAATTAAAGGTGTGGAACTCTAGGATTATTGTTTAGTGCTATATTTTCAAACCAAAGTGGCTACAAATTTTGCCCATTACTCTCACTATACGTTGACAAGAGTTCTGGGGATTTTTTACATGACAAAGTAGCAAAAACTAGTACAAGTTAAAATAGCCTATTGAGCAGCAAATGTGCCGAACCAATAAATATTTGTTTTTTAAACAGGAAAAAAATGATGCTAATTAAAGTTTTGAGGTTAAGTATGCTAGATCTTATAGAAAAGATTTTCCTTTTTGTTTTCAGAGTAGGAATGTAGAAATTCTTCAGGATATCTTATTTTTCTATAATATGTCCCTAGAAAGAAATATCCAATAAATAAACTTCTTTAAATAAAGCTCATTTCTAAATTTTTCCAAATATTTACTTAACCTCTGGGAAAAGCAAATGAAAGAACTAAAATTCTCCTAAACTTAATCTAACAAGAGAGCTACCAAACACGGGAACTCTGGCCTTCTTCCACATTTTTCATCTTCCCAGTCAAACCTTGAGTAAAAGTTACACTGCGCCCCCCAGGGATACTGACATCTATAGGATGCACACAAACAGTGCATGGGTTATTACCATCCCTCTCTCCCAACACAGAGCCACGGGGCAAACAGAGAAAATTATACCGTAATGTAATCACGGCAGTGACAGACCTATGTTTATTGTCCTGTTTGTCCTCCTACCTGGAACATGTACAGAAACTGGATAAAGAAGTAAAAATAAAAATATTCAAGAGTTTACCATATGCCAAGCACTTCATACATCTTAGCTCATTTATGTTACTATACCATATGTATCATTATCTCCCTCTAGGCAGAAAGAGGGGGGAAAAGTAAATAATTTGCCAAAAGTAACACAGACAGCTAGATTGAAATGTGAAACCCAGTTGGTCTGGCTTCTAGCCTTTTTTTTCCTTTTAGCTGTAGCATATACCCTCCACTCTGAATTAAAACTAATCTAATTATTAGCAACTATATGTATGACTAATATATGTACATTTACTGTATCACACTACAAATTGTGTATGTGTGTTTTTGTGCATATACACATATATAGGCAGACTGTTCTCTCTACTGAAAACACTAACTTTGCCCCTTAGTTCCCAGATTTCTAACAGTTACTCTAATTTTTCGTGTTTTATCAAGAAAAACTTTGAAACTTAACCCTTTAACGGGACCCTGAGTTAAGAAAACTCTGAGAAGGCAGTTGGGATTAGCCTGTGATAGAACAGAAGTGATAAAAGCCAGAGGAAAGTGATGCATCCATCCCTTGAAGGTGGAGTTCAGGAAAAAGTTGAGACAAGTTAAAGACTAGAAGACAAAACAACATCCCACATGAGCTTTTTTTTTATAATGTTGACTTATTAATTTTGAAATGACTCCAAAATTGTAAGTACCTGCATAAAATTTTCTGTACAAAGAAATATTTTAAAAATATATATGATAATTGAATGAGCCACACCTCTTCTCCACTCTGTTAATGTATATAATCAACAGCTTGCCATAGTCAAGTTCATGGAAGAAAACTCATTCAATACACCAATTACCATTAATATGGAGACAGTGACAAATACAGAGGAAAGACCTTTAACACTAGAATTCAACAATAACTGAAAATAATAACTAGAATAGCCTCTACATATTCCCAAAATGTGTCATTTTATGTGGATTGTTTTTCAAAGAACTCATGAGTAATAGAACATATACCCACCAATTTCATCAACAGTCAGATCAGTTAGCAATAAAATTTAAATTATATAATGCCTAGATATTTCAAGGAATGATATACTGCAGAGAGGTAAAAACAAATAGCATTCAAAGTTAATCCAATATTAAAGGACCACCAGTTTCCTGCAGAGTGAAAACATAGGGAGATTTGCAAAAAAGGCAAAGTAAATAAAATGACCGCTAAATCTATTAATATCATTAAGACAATATGACACAC
This sequence comes from Rhynchonycteris naso, assembly GCA_037038555.1. Classification (NCBI taxonomy): domain Eukaryota; kingdom Metazoa; phylum Chordata; class Mammalia; order Chiroptera; family Emballonuridae; genus Rhynchonycteris; species Rhynchonycteris naso. The sequence continues at coordinate 162,939,779 of CM072999.1, read as the reverse complement.
TTGAATGATTAGTTGTATAAGTAGGGTTTCTTGGCCATGTAGTAAAAGGAAGAAAAAGAAGGTCAATAAATATAATCATGCATGCTCTATGAACTAATGTGTTAGAAGTAGAAAAAAACTTAAACTTAATGGAACCATTATAATTGCAATAGGTATCTAGCTAATTCTACTAATGACTAGCCAATTCCAGTATTAGTATTGAGAACTTAACTCTGACCCCAACGGTCTAAGGATATAATAGCACTAAACCATTCCTTTTCAAATTGCATTTAGTTTTATGCTCCATTAATTTAACATTGATATTAATTTTTAACATTAGACTGAAGTTCATGGTAGAGTCAAGTGCACAGTTTAGCTGGCATTGCAGCACTTTTTTTCTGATGAGTTATTTCTCCACAAAATGGAAATGTTTGCTAATTAGGATTCAATTTAGAGATACCAGAAGGTAAAAGAGGCCAAGAAAGAACTTTCATGATATTAAGAAAAGGTGAATACACTTTTGATGTGAAAATAAACAATAAACTTGGTAAAGAAAAGAATCTTCAAATAGAATGTTCTTAAGAAGGAATAGATGATGTTTTAGATGCCACTTATGTGTTAAAAGTTGATATCCTTGTCCCAAAATGCTGAAAATGTCTTCATATTGTTAATGCAAAATTATATATGTTTAAAAAGTGTTTACCAGTTTATTGGATATATTTAGCATGCAAAATGGGAATGGATCAGACTCTCCACATTTTATTTAAGAAAACAAAGGGTGAGATATTTGAGTCTATGTCATTGACCCATAATTCTAATTTGGTTAAAGATCTCTAACTAGGACACTGGAAAGATTAAATTATTTTAAGTTGTTTCCGGCACCTAATCAGACTTGGCTGCCACTCTACTACAGACAATGAAGCCACTCGTTTCGTTTGTTTTTCATTTAATACGATTAAACTTATATATGTCTACCTTACAAAGTTCTATCAAGTTCAGGTAGCTATTTCATGAAAATAAGCTATCATAAGAGTACACAGTTAGTGATATTAGTAGATCAATACACAATTATTTTCCTAGTGCCATCCAGAGATGAAACCCTGGCTTAGGAGACAGGTGAAATGAGCATGTTCAGTAATATTAGTCTTTATAAAAATATCCTAAAGAAGATAGGTCATTGCCATTAGTTATGATAAGAATGTCTCCTGAGATATGTAAGTCAAAAGAAAGTTTATGTGGCAGAATTATGTAAGGAAACTTACAATAGTGCCTGCCCACAAACCATGCAATTTGGAAACAGCCAAGAAACAAAACCATAGAGAAGGAGAGATAAATACAACATGTATTAGGGGGTTATTATGCAACTACAAAGATTCAATATGACCCTGGAAATATAGCAAAAAATAGTTATGGAAAAGAAGCTATTTCTTATGCTCAGTAGCTAATTTTCAAACATATGTACCTGTATTTGAAACTTTGAGCATTTCACACATTTTTCTGTATCTGAAAAAAAAATGGATCCAGACTGATATTGTGTATCAATATAGCTGAAAACAGTTAATATAAAGGCAGCCAAAAGCAAAATTTAATAAGAATTCTAAAAAAGAATGTTCTGATTGTTGATATAGTACTTCTGATGTACACTTTGCTCATAATGGAAAAGAATTATTCACTCTTCAAGTTTCCTAGAAAGGATGAAATATCTATATTAAGATGGTTTCATAAACATTTTAATTAAATAAAACATTAGATTAAAGTGTCTAGATCAAAATGTAAGTACAATTAGACATTTTGGAAATAACATTATTTTGACAATATATTTCAATATCTAACAATTAAATCTTATTTTCACATAATTTATGATATAAACATTATATATATCCATTTAAAATGTTCAAGGGCATTAAATCTATGAACATAACATTTAATAATCTATTCTGGAAAATGAAGAAATGTATACCCTTTGTTACAAATGTATTTATATAAGGAGTCATTTAAAAAGTATATGAAATTTTCTTATTCATGTAATTATAGGTATTAAATAGGAACTACCTAAACATATTAATATTATTTGAAGGGCAAGGAATGTTCAAACTGTAGTGTTAACACAAAGTTAACACATAGTATAAAAATTAATATGTTTCAGTCCATAATTCACATACTATGATACACTGGAGAAATAAAACAAATACATCTTCCCATTTCTGGGCATTTGACTGGGATTGCCACATATTAGGTATATTCAAAGAAAACAATATGAAAATCCTAGAGACAGATTTAAATTATATACAGTAGACTTGGTGAATATATGACCAAAACTGAATCAGTAATAATTAAATTATAGTTTAAATGCTGGGTGTGACCATGATACAGTATGGTCTAATTTAGGCTGAAGATAAAATATTTATAATTATTTAACACATTTAAATAAGTATTTTATGCATGTCATTTTTATTTATTTATTTATTTATGACTTTTTAACTTACTGCTTTGTAAGTTCTCTTTTGTCCGGCATGTTTCCGAATTTGTTCTCCATTTGGCCCTGTTTCCACATGCATCGAATAGATAATGTCAAAGAAATCTTCAACTACAGCTACCCGCCGTAAGGACAGCTTCTCATCTACCCCAACGCCATCCTGAAAACAAAACAAAACAAAAAAGCACAAAATTAGTAAAAAAAAAAAATGTGTTTAGCCTGATGGATGGTGGTGAAGTGAACAGAGCATCAACCAGAGTGCCAGGGTCACTGGTTCAAGATATGGGGTTGCCAGCTTGAGCCCAAGATAGCCACCTTGAGTCCCAGGTCACCAGTTCAATCCCTGGTTAAGGTATGTGTGAGAAGCAATCAATGTATGCACAACTACAATGAGTTAATATCTCTCTCTCTCTCTCTTCCTCTAAAAAAAGTACATTTAGCACAAAGTTAACATATAAAGTAGATTAAACAAAAACATTTTCACAAACTAAAACAAATCATCTAGATAGGAAAATTTTAAATCAAGAATAAATATCTCATCATTTTATATGTTATTTATATGTAAAACTTTAAGAGACATGAAAAAAGTTACTTGACATAGTTAATCATGCTTACCCATAAATATCATCTTTATAAGGTTTTATGATGACTTTTTTATAGCTATATCAGTAAAACTTTCTTAAATTATTCTAATACATATTTAAGGACTAGTAATGGTTTTATTACAATAATTTTATTCCAGTTATTGATTCATTCATCCAATCAATATTTATTGTATTGCTGGAAATTGTTATTAGAAAAATAAAAATATGATATATAACCTAGGAAAGAAAATTAATTTCTTATGCTATCAGTGTTAGATTAAGGGATAGAATGTGTTAAAAGTTAAAAATGTGAGCTCTAGAAATTATCTAGGTGTAAATTTTGAATCCTCCAATCAGAAGTTGTGTATTATATGCAAATCACTTAAATCGCTCTAACGTTTAGTTTTCTGAACTGAAAAACAGAGACAATATAGCCCATTTAACAGAATGGTAAGAATCAAATAAAATAATAATATATAAAGGATATAACTCAATATTTGGCATATATAGTGAACAATCAACTAATGGTGGATTTTTATCATTTTGATGATCATGATAAAAAACATAAACAAAATAGGAGTTCAGAGAATCAAGATATCATCTCCTGCCAAAGTAGCTTCTTAAAAGAAATAGAATATGACATGGGTGGTCAACTAGGACAAAAGCCATTTCAGTGGAAATTGCAGCAAAGAGCCCAAAGTTCCCATATGTGATAGAAAAGAATAAGAAATAAATTTGGAATGAGATAAGAATGAAATTTAATCTTACGTAGCTGCAATGTGAGTTTCCAGCACAAGGGGTGATTAATCTCAGCAAAATTATTGTGCAGTCAGTGAGTTAAATGACAAGAGCCTCTTTGAACAGTAGTCCCAACATACTCAGCTCACCATAGAACTGAAAGCAAGTTACAGGGTGCTTCTTGTTAGTTTAAGGTTTAATTTATTTCTGACTTACAATAGGCCTCAGAAGTAGCAGTGCCTAGAGCAGTTATATACAAAAATTAGGGGATCAGGGAACGTGCAGATACTCTACTACTTTTAGCCTTTTGTATAGTGCATTTTTACCAATGAAATAAAAGTTGGTTTTGCATCTCATTTGCATAATTGAACAACTTTCTTTCACTTGTTTGCTTTTCTGATGTTCTTGTTTAATTAAACAATCAAACGCTTCTTTTTTTATTGTTTCATATTCATTTTGAAATATCCCCTAATTTTTGTGAGCAGTATATATGTGAAGTTGTACATAAAGCCAAACAGACAGGCATTTTGCCTTTCTTAAATGTGATGTGCTCCCTCACAAATGATCTGTGGTGCATGTGGATTTTAAGTAGGTTTCAGACCTTTCTTACATCTGTCCTTGACCATATCATTTGTCATTCTTCTATACTAGGCCACATAGATAATCTCTCATTGCCTTGTGATGCCAGAGCAATATGTAGTCAGCATGCAGAAATGGTGCATGGGCACGGGACAAGGCAGTTGTATGTTAGAGGACAGTACTTGGGAAGCACCATTTCAGACACCAACCCTATCACTCCTGCTCAGCCACTACTCCTCAGAGAATGTCTACTTTTCCTTGACTGGAAATCCAAAATTCTAACTCTACCCACCAGCAAAACCACCCATAAAACTTTGTCTTCTTTTCTCCCAGGCATAAAATTTTTCCTTTCAGTTCCTTTGCTTGTTAACCAGAAATAGAGTTATTGTGCTTAGTTAGTACACTATAAGTGATATGGGATCACAGCCTATTTATTTATTCCTTCAAGAAGTATTCCCCAAAGACCAAATACTGCTAAGCCCTGTGCCAAGTGCTGAAGTATATGAGACAGGTACCCAGAGTCTTTGTGGAGTTTAAAGTCCAGCACAAAAAATATAAAACAAATCATTGGTGAAGTTGTATATTAATTTCCTATGGCTTCTGTAACAAATTACCACAAAATGGGTGGCTTAAAAAAGAGAAATGTATTCTCTCATAGACCTGGAGACCGTAAATCCAAAATCAACATGGTGGTTAAAACTGCACTCCCTCTGGAAGCTCTAGGGGAAAATCCATTCTTTGTCTCTTCCAGCTTCTGGTGGTAGCCAGTATTCCATGGCTTGAGGCCTTAACACATTATCTTCTCCCTTTGATGTATCTCTCCTCTGTATCTCTCTCTCTTATAAGAACCCATTTTATATGATAGCATTAAGGGCCCAACCAGATTATCCAGAGTAATCTCATCTCAAAATTTACCATTGACAAGTTAAATTTCACACATAAATGCACATATACTGAGAACCAAAATAATATTTTAAAAGAATAAATTTGGAAGTCACACTTCTTAATTTTAAAACTTACTATAAATATAAATAAAGATAGCATGGTACTGGCATAAAAATAGATACATAGATCAATGGAATAGAGTTTAGATTACAGATAAACCTTTATTTTCAATTCATTTCCAACAGAAGTGTCAAAACAATATAGTGGGGAAAGAATAATCTTTTCAACAAATACTGCTGAGACAACTGAATACCCACATGGAAAAGACTGAAGTAGAATCCCTACCTCATACCATACATGAACATTAAATCAAACTGAATCACAGATTGAAACATAAGAGCTAAAATTTAAATTTTTATAAGAAAATATAGGAGTAAATGTTTTTAACCTTTTATAAGGCAAGGTCTTCTTAGTTATGACACCAAAAGCAACTAAAAAATTAATAAATTGAACCACCAAATATAAAAATTCTATGCTTCAGATGATAGCATCAAAAAAGTGATATGACAAACCACAGAAATGGGAGAAAATATTTGAAAATTATAAATCTAATAAGGGACTTTCATCCACAATATATGGAGACATTTACAACTCAACAGAAGTAACACAAATAACCCAATTAAAAACTGCTAAAGAATTTGAATAGACATTGCTCTAGAGAAGATGTTCAAACGGCAAATAAGCACTAGGAAAAATGTTCAACACCCTTCGTAATCAGGGAAATGTAAATCAAAATGTCAATAACTACTTCACATTTACAAGATTTGTTATAATAAAAATAATAAGTATTTGCGAAAATCGGGGAAAATTAGAACCTCATGCATTGCTGATTAGAATGCAAAAGGATGCAGTTGCTTTGGAAACATCTGGCAGTAACATGAAAAATTAAACATAGACTTATTAGATGATTTAACAAGTCTACAACTATATATTTTTTTCAAGAAGAATAAAAACATACATTTACACAAAATTTACTGTATGAAATAGCAGCATAGTCATAGTAGCCAAAAAAGTGGAAACAATTAAAATGACCTGGAACTGATAAATATATAAACAAAATATGGTATAAATATACAAAGAAATATTATTCTGCCATAAAAAGGGACAAAGTATTGATTCACACTATGCCATAGATGAAACTTCATTAAGGTAGTAAAAGAAGCCAGACACCTAAAACTATATATTGTGTAATTTCTTTTCTATGAGAGGTATAAAAAGAGAAAAATTTATGTAGATGTTAAGTAAATTATTGGTTGCTTAGAATTAGGGAAGAGGGGGAATGGGAATTGATTACTAATGAATACAAGTGTCTTTTAGAAGGAATAAAAATGTTCTAAAATTTGATGATGTGACTATGCTAAAACATTGAACTGTACACTTTAAATGGATGGGTTGTGTGGTATGTGAGTTATATTTCAATAAAGCTGTCAAAATATGTGGTATCCAATAGTTTTGAACTTTGAGTTCAAATATGCAAAACAAACAAACAAACATGAAGAGAAGCTCAGACAATACAAATTTAAACAGTCCACAAACTCATGAACTTACACTGGAAATAGACTTCGTGCAGTTCTACATATCTCTTCTTTGCCTTACAGAATCTATTTGGAAGATACTATTCCTGAGTTTCAAATTCAGCTTTTGAAATTCCCCATTTTGAACTGTATTATGGAGCCAGAGAAATGGAAGCAACTCAATCACCAAGGTTTATAGTGCTACTAAACGTTTAATAACTGTCTCACAAAAAATCATAAATACCTGGTTGAATACATTTTAACAATATCAAGGATGTGTAGCATACAATTTATAAACAATAATAAAATATACACTATGTTTTATTTTAAATTCATTTTATTTTAAATTTCATATAAACAATTATTTTTTTAAATTTTATTTAGAAAATTAAACTTAACAGGGTGACATTGATCAATAAGGACATAGGTTTCAGGTAAATCTCTATCACATTTGAATTGTTGATTATGTTGTATACCCATCATCCAAAGTCAAATCATTTTCCATCACCTTATATTTGTCCCTCTTTACACCCTTCTCCCTACCCTCCTTGCTGACGTTCCCCTCTCCCTGGTAATCACTTCACTTTTATCTATTAAACAACTAGTTCTAATGGAATGGTTTTGTTGACTTTTGCTGAACTCTTGTGTCTAATCAGCCTATAGTTTCAATTGCACTGTAGTGTCAAATGGAATTTCATTGCAGACTCCTTTCCCAATAAGGTTTCTTTGTAACTTAATATGACATGTGATATTATTGATTACTATTGAACTCTCTTCCTTGTATAAGTTTTACTTATTAAACTGAAATTTCCTATAGCTTCAGTACAAAGAAGACAATAAAAAAATATCTAGCCCTGATTTGTGGCATTTACTGATTTCTGTGGTATAAGTACTTTCCCTATGGCATATTTCAAGATACTTATGTAAAGTCAATGAACTCAGAGTTGGGAGGAGATGTTCAATAGTGTGCTATTATATAGTGTTTTTACCATACTGTTATTACAGACCAGAATAAACACAATTTAAGAGTATATAGTACTCTTGTAAAATAATTAGACAGTGATAGTTTTGAGTATTTACCACTTTTCAATATAAATTACTTAATAAGTCTATTATTTACATTTAATAATAGTTGTATTTCAAAATGGCTTATAAAATTCCAAAAAATAATAATTAGCTCTCATAAGCTAGTACAAGCTAGCTCTAAAATACCACTGATTTTGTCAGTCAAAATATCTGAATGATATATTTAATGAATTAAGTCAATGTCTTATAATATAGTCCTGTGCTCAACTGTTGACATAAGAAGTTTCCGAGCCTGACCAGGCGGTGACGCAGTGGATAGAGCATCGGACTGGGATACAGAGGACCCAGGTTTGAGACCACAAGGTCGCCAGCTTGAGTGGGGGCTCATCTGGCTTGAGCAAAAAGCTCACCAGCTTGGACCCAAGGTTGCTGGCTTGAGCAAGGGGTTACTCAGTCAGCTAAAGGCCCACGATCAAGGGACATATGAGAAAGCAATCAATGAACAACAAAGGTGTCACAACAAAAAACTGATGATTGATGCTTCTCATCTCTCTTCATTCCTGTCTGTCTGTCCCTGTCTATCCTTCTCTCTGACTCTTTCTCTGTCCCTATTAAAAAGAAGAAGAAGAAACTTCTGATAAAATCTCAAAAAACTAATTGATCTAACCTGACACTTCCAGGTGTTATAAAAAATATAATTACTATTATAAAAACTTTATATTAAAACCAATATGATAGCAAAGTTAACCAAATTTATAAATTGAGTCTATGATAGCAAGTCTATGCTCAAAATATGACTGCTTTATTTAATACCCTTATTGTATTACATTAGCACACTAAAATGAAATTGAAGGAAACAATGGTCAATCTAAAAAATTAGTCATCCTCACTTAACTTTCTGCTAGTTTACTAATTACCAATTGATGAGATGGTACATATACACATAAATATTTAAGGCAATCATATGAAATTGATCAATTAGAGATACTGATATTACTATAATGGAAAAAAATGTCATTAATGTTAAAAGACTTCGTGCAGTTCTACATATCTCTTCTTTGCCTTACAGAATCTATTTGGAAGATACTATTCCTGAGTTTCAAATTCAGCTTTTGAAATTCCCCATTTTGAACTGTATTATGGAGCCAGACAAGAAACACTGTAGAAAAAAAGAACCATTGTAGGGTAGCTCTCTCTCCTGCAATCCTTCTGACTCCCATTCTCCACAGGATATTCTAACTACCTAAAAGGTCATATGGCAAGATATGAATAGGCACTGGTACTAGAATGTAACTCAAGAATACTTTTTAGATCAAAATGGAATAGTTTTCCACTCAATTAACAATATTTATAGTCAGATTTTTGACATATCAAATATAACATCTACTGAAATAATTTTTTACTAGTTTAATTATATTAGAGAATTCAAACTAAGACCAATATAACACATTTACTGTCTAGGACCCAATGAAAACAGTTAATACCTTTCCTTCCTCAGTCCACATGTTAAACATATCCCAACTGTCAAAAGCATCATCATTAACTAGTTGATGTGATAGAGAGCAATTTCAGTGAAATATTTAGAAATAAAAGCAGGATGAAGGGCTGTCAATTCATAAACAATAAATAAAACAACATAATAATGGGGGAAAAGAGATGGTGAAATAAATATAAATACCTCGTTCATTTTAAGTAGCAACATCCAGTTTTTAGGAGTCCTAAACTCAAGAATCGGGGAGACTACCTATAATCTATAATTTTCACCAATAGCTTTGAGGCTCTATCTAAACTGAAAGGTACCCTTGCTCTTATCCTATCAGTTGATGTTGTAAACTCACTTTCTAATGCCAGATCAGTGGTCCCATGCTGAGACACAGTGACGAGTAATGAAAGAGGAGAAGGATTCAGCCTTTGAAGACAGAAAGTTATCCAAAATATAGCTAGTTGCAACTAAACAAGGATGCTCAGAAGCCATGGAATACAGTTCTGCGAGAGAGATGCCACCAGGAAGCCCAGAAGGAAGGCAGTAGGAAGACATATAGGTATTGGCAAGACATAGGAAAATTACCTCTATTTTACAAGATACTGTGATAAATCATTTTGTCTGATTAAAAAACAAAATCTTACATGCGTCCCTTCCTGAAAGAACTTACAGCCCACCACTAGAAGTTTAGATCAGTCTGCTAAGTAGATAATGATAAAGCCAATATGCTCCAAGACTGGTTCTCAGTCTTGGCTATACACTGGAATTTCCTGGTGAACTTTGGAAAATAGTTTGATGACTAGATTCCTACCTTAGAGAACATGATTAAGTAGGTCAGAGGTACATGGGACATGGGTTTTTTAAATATCTTCCTTAGCAATTCTAATGTTCAGCCAAGGCTGAGAAAGCAGAGTAGAGGAGTTGTACATGAGAATGGAACAGAGTACTCGGATAGACTGAATATAGTTATGTATGTTAGACTTGGTAGTAACATAAAGTTTTACTTGCAGAGGGAATCATTCAAGGGCTCTTTAACATCAGAATTCCAAAATCAGGCCAGTGCCTTAAAACAACTACTGGAACAGTAAAATGTAAGTGTATCTAGATCAGTGGTTCTTAACCTGGGTTCTATCGAACCCTAGGGGTTCAATAAGTCTGTCTCAGGGGTTTGGAGAAGAATAAAATAATACCATAATTTGTTGTGAGTTCATGCACTTTGTTGGTTTTGTTCTTTGAGCAAGGTGATGTTCATGCACGGCTCATTTTGTGCACCAGTAAAAAAACATATACCTATGTCTTGAATTTGGAAAAAAATTCATATTTTATTTATCACTAAAGAAGGGTTCGGTGAATGCGCATATGAAACTGGTGGGTTCGGTACCTCAAAAAAGGTTAAGAACCACTGATCTAGATTCAATAAGGGAGGCCCCAGGAGGGGAAGGAAGGGACAGTTGAGAGAAATTTTGCCAAGGTAAAATTCAGCCATTAATCAATAAATGGGTTTATAAAAATAAGGAAAGAAGTCAATGACACCCCCCTCCTAAATGAGGAAAACTAGGGAATAAAATGAAAGAGAAAAGTTGTTTAATGGAGTAGAAGCTATGGGGCTGAGGGAGGAGGAGAGCAGCAGATAGTCTCTGTGCCTTAAGTCCCTGCTAACATGCACAGGTATGGTCCCTCACCCTCTCAGCCACTCTGGGGGCAGATGCTGCTACTATTCAGTTTACATACAGGAAGCTAGGCACAGGGAATATAAGTAACTTTCTCAAATCACCTGATTGGGCTAGGACACAAACCCGGGGCCAGAGCTCAGGCAGTTATTCCTATGAAGATGAAAGAGACAGGAAAATATACAATTCACTCTTATTTAAGCAGAATGTGCTCACTTTTAAAGTGGCCATTTGCAGCCCTACACTTTCTTTTTAGGCTTAGGGGCAGATTCTGCCATTTGGCCCTCAAGGCTTCATTCACTCATCTATTTACAAACAAACAAAACATGTCGGTAAAGGAAATAATTCATAAAAAATTAAGAGTTAAAAAGTACCTTTGCTTTTATATATTGTTTATTGAAGAAATTCCCCCTAATTATATGTAAACTAGTATGTTCATAAACCCAATTACGAGCGTTTAATCTGCACCATTCTTTAGCATTTAAGCTTTTGAGTTACTGACTATATATAGTTTTAAAAGACAAACAAAAATAACATGTAGAAATGTAAACAAGCAATATTTCTGGGAAAAGAAAAAAGAACAGAACAAAGTCAAAGTAGCATAACAAGAAAAATGAAGTATTTCAACCTAAAAATTTATGTTTTTTGAGAGGCAAACCTATAAAAAAAACATATTAATTTTGTACCAGCAATTCATCTGCAAAAATAGAGAAAATTTAATTCCACTTTTTTACATAATTGATGATTTACCCAAGAAAAGAGTATTAAATTCCAACCAAGTTTGTGCCTATTCAATGAGAAGGCAATTTCAAGTATTTATAGAGAATATTCATTCTCTCTTCAGCACAAACAAAAGTCAAAGATACTAGGAGGCCAATCCCTTCCAGAACAAATAAATCTGGAGAAACATTGCTTTGCCATATGTTCAGGCACTGGCAAAATGAGCTTTACTTGTCAGATACTCTTTTATTGGAGTGACTTTTCACTGCTTCCTGACACGTGCTGTTGCTACCCCTGACGTCCAAATAGCGTTCAGTTTCAAGGTACTAATTAACCACATATTATTTAGGCCACTTGTTTCCCTGCTTTTTCATTAATTCACTAAACTAACATTTATTAACAGTTTGTGTAGTAAAAAGAAAAAGATAAAAACTAAATTTCTTTGAAAGTTGATTTATTTTTATATAAATCTAGAGCTCATCTGATGATCTAGACATTTGACATCTCTCTTTTTGTCATCATTGTAGCTAATTCAGTATTTGGCTGTGATTGAACAGGACAACTGCATCTTCTTGCATTTACCCTTAACTAACAGATAGAATCATTACCTGAAAGAGTGGTCAAGTCCCTTTTATACTCTTAGTACTAAGAATCAGAGTGAGACAAATAAAAATAAGTTTTAAAGATGCTACTATCCATTAAAAACTGAATAACAAAATTTATAGGTCAGAGACATATGGTGTTCATGGCCAATGGCCTCTAACATGCAAGTATATCTGTAAGGAGGTGGTAACAAGATAAAAGAAGCCAATCTTGTGAGTCATTATCCCAGAAAAAAAGACAATTTTAGGAAAACTCTAAGACTAGAAACTGAGTTATGTACATCTGACCACGAAGTAAAAAATTTTGACCTAATTATGACAAGGAACTAAAGCCTAGAAATTTATTTCTACATTGATTGATCAGAAGCACTACCATAGTTTTACTGGGAAGTAAATGTGAAGATTAACTAATGAGATTTGGAAGTGAGATCTTTGTCAAGCTTTGTTATTATAGTTCCCCAAGAATCCAAATGCATTCTGTGCCATGATTTATTACTATTACTATTATTATGGTTATTGTTAATGTTACTGTCACCTAGATTTGAAATCCAAAAGTCTAAATCATTCTTTTATCCAATAATCAAATAATCCTACCTATGGAATAGCTCTCCAATCTACTCTGTCCCTCTTTTCTACTGGGCTTCTGATTTACTAACCCAGGAAGTGACTTCTGGAGCCTTGACTAGAAATTACAAATAGGTTTCATTACATGTGCCAAATCTATTTTTGACAATGTGGCTGTAATGTGTAAAGCCTTGTTTTGACTTGGTGAGGAAGAGTACTTTTATAGGTTAGTTAGCAGTGTCTACTATGGGCTCAAAAACATGAGAGAGCACATGTACTGAGAGTTTCTGCCAACTTTGGTTTAGACTAAGAAAGTAGCATTCTTTTCATCACTTATCCATTAATTTCTCCCTATTCCAAGCTGTCCTCAAATAGTCAAAATTATCTTCCTTAAAAATTAACTATATCTAAAACTAATATAATATTAAATGTTAATTGTAATTGAAAAATAAAGCTAAAAATTACAACCACATCAATTTAAGGTTTATAAATTTCTACTAGTTTCCCACGCCTATAAGATAAAATTCAAACTCCTTTTATTATACATTTAAATCTTCTTAATCGAGTTCCAATTTCTTAACACTACCCACCTGAGCTCTTGCCATTCCAACACATTCTAATCACAGTGAACTCAATTTTCCCTGAAAATTCCACACAACTTACTGTGACTTCTGACTTCCTCATTAGAACCTAAGCTTTCTGCAGGCAAAAACTGCATATGTTGTTGTCACTGCTACATCATAAGGACCTAAAATTATACCAAGCAGAATATAAATGGAATATAATTTTGAGCAGATGAATTTAAAAATTAAAAATGAATGTTCTCTTTTTCCCTAGAATATCTTTAAATTGGCAAATTCATGTTCATCCGGCAAAACCCCTCTGACATGTCCAGTCTTCTATGAAGCTTTCCCTGAGTGCTAAAGCTAAGTTACTTATTTCCCTGTGCTTCTACCTCCTTTTGCTCCTTTCTGATTTTAGCATTGAGTATGCTAGTTTAAATTTTTCATTTATTTATATTTAGTAATTTATATATAACAGAACGCTCAGATATTATGTATACTGTTCAGTCAGTTTAAAAGTATCAAACAACAAACATTTCCATTACTCTCTATAATTCTTCCATAATTCTTCTCAGTCAATACCTTCCATCCAAGCAATGACTGATGATTTCAACTACCAGGTTAGTATTGACATACGCTTTATTTTACACATTTATATAGTGGGAATCTAGAGTATTTACTTATACTTATGTACTTCTTTGTTTCTCACTTCTTTAATGTAGCTTTAAAATTTATGGATTTAGCCTGACCTGTGGTGGCGCAGTGGATAAAGCATCGACCTGGGAACACTGAGGTCAGCAGTTCAAAACCCTGTACTGGTCTGGTCAAGGCACATATGGGAGTTGATGCTTCTAGCTCCTCCCCCCTTTCTCTCTCTCTCTCTCTCTCTCTCTCACTCTGTGTCTCCTCTCTAAAATGAATAAATAAAAATAAATTTAAAAAAATTTATAGATTTATTCATATTTTTGTGTACATAACTGTTACATTCTTTTTATTTTGAATAATATCCCATTGCATGGCTAAGCCACAATTTGTCCATTTTCCTATTAATGGCATCTAGGTTGATTTCAGTTTAGAACTATTGTTAAACAAAAAACAAAAACTACTATGCTGTATTTGAAATTATTTCTTCACTATAAGATCCTTACTCTGCACAATGAGCTCACCAAGAGAAAATGCTTTTGACTGGTCAAAAGTGCACCATGACTTTATGGACACACTGTACTTGATTAGTAAATGTCTAATTAGAAAATAATTTGCATCTCCATCATCTGGTTAATTATTTTTAAATTTTATTTAGACAATTATTTTAACGGGGTGACATTGATCAATTAGAGTACATAGATTCAGAGAAAACATCTCCAGATCATTTTGACATTTGATTATGTTGTATACCCATCACCTAAAGTCAAATTGTCCTTCGTCATCTTTTATTAGGTTTTCTTTATGTCCCTCCCCTTCCCCACCTTCTCCCTCTACTCCCTTCCCCTCCTTTCCCCTCCCCCTGGTAAACACCACACTCTAGTCCCATGTCCATGAGTCTCAATTTTATGTCCCACCTATGTACAGAAATATAGTTCTTAGTTTTTTCTGATTTACTTATTTCACTCAGCATAATGTTATCAAGGTCCATCCATGTTGTTGTAAATGATGCAATGTCATCATTTCTTATGGCTGAGTAGTATTCCACAGTATATATATTTACCACAGCTTCTTTATTCAATCCTCTATTGAAGGGCATTTTTGTTGTTTCCATGTCTTGGCCACTGTGAACAATGCTGCAGTGAACATGGGGCTGCATGTGTCTTTACGTACCAGTGTTTTTGAGCTTTGGGGGTATATACCCAGTAGAGGGATTACTGGGTCATATGGTAGTTCTATTCTTAATTTTTTGAAGAACCACCATACTTTCTTCCATAATTGTTGTACTACTTTACATTCCCACCAACAATGGATGAGGGATCCTTTTTCTCCACAGCCTCTCCAACACTTGCTGTTTGTTACCTGTTTTGTTGATAATAGCTAATCTAACAGGTGTGAGGTGGTATCTCATTGTAGTTTTCATTTGCATTTCTCTAATAGCTAATGAAGATGAGGATCTTTTCATATACCTTTTGACCATTTGTATTTCTTCCTGGGAGAAGTATCTTTTCATATCTTCTTCCCATTTTTTTTTATTGGATTGTTTGTTGTTGAGTTTTCTGAGTTCTTTGTATATTTTGGATATTAGGCCTTTATCTGAGCTGTTGTTTGAAAATATCATCACCCATTTAGCTGGCTGCCTGTTTGATTTGTTGTCAGTTTCTTTTGCTTTGCAAAAGCTTCTTAGTCTGATGTAGTCCCATTCATTTATCTTTGCCTTTACTTTTCTTGCCTTTGGAGTGAAATTCATAAATTGCTCTTTATGGCCAAGTTTCATGAGTTTAGTACCTATGTTTTCTTCTATGTAATTTATTGTTTCAGGTCTTATATTTAGGTCTTTGATCCATTTGGAATTAATTTTGGTACAAGGGGACAAACTGTAGTCAAGTCTTATTCTTTTGCACGTGGTTCTTCAGTTTCCCCAGCATCATTTATTGAAGAGGCTATCTTTTCTCTATTGTGTGTTTTTGGTTCCTGTATCAAAGATGATTTGACCATATATATGTGGTTTTATTTCTGGGTTCTCTATTTTGTTCCATTGGTCTGAATATCTATTTTTCTGCCAATACCATGCTGTTCTTTATAGTTCCATATAAACCTGATGATTTTTTGTTCCTTTTCTTTAAAAAATGGCATTGGAATTTTTATGGCAATTGCACTAAATTTGTATATTGCTTTGGGTAATATGGTCATTTTGACTATATTCTTCTTATGCAAGAACAAGAAATATTTTTCCATTTCATTGTATCTTTTTTGATTTCCCTTAACAATGCTTTGTAGTTTTGATTATATAATTCCTTTACATTTTTTGTTATGTTTACTCCTAGGTATTTTATTTATTTTGTTGCAACATTAAAAGGGATTATTTTTTTGAGTTCATTTTCTGATATTTCATTGTTGGCATATAGGAAGGCAATAGACTTCTGTATATTAATTTTTTATCCTGTGACCTTACTGTATTGGTTTATTGTTTCTAATAGTGTTTTTGTGGAGTCTTTGGGGTTTTCTATGTACAGGATTATATCATCTGCAAAAAGTGAAACCTTTACCTCTTCTTTCCCAATATGAATGCCTTTTATTTCTTTCTCTTGTCTGATTGCTCTGGCTAGAACTTCCAGCACTACATTGAATAAGAGTGGAGAGAGTGGGCAACCTTGTCTTGCTCCTGATTTTAGAGGAAAAGTCTTTAGTTTTTTTGCCATTTAATATGATGTTAGCTGATGAGTTGTCATAAATGGCCTTTATTATGTTGAGATATTTTCCTTCTACACCCATTTTGTTGAGTGTTTTAAACATAAAATGATGTTGTATTTTATCGAATGCCTTTTCTGCATCTATTGATAGGATCATATGGTTTTTGTTTATTGTTTTGTTGATATGGTGTACTGTGTTAACTGTTTTATGTATGTTGAACCATGCTTACGATTCTGGGATGAATCCCACTTGATCGTGATGAATTATTTTTTTTAATGTGTTGTTGTATTTGATTTGATAATATTTTGTTTAGGATTTTAGCATCTGTATTCATTTGAGATATTGGTCTGTAGTTTTTCTGTGTGCTGTCATTGCCAGGTTTTGGTATGAGGGTTATGTTGACCTCATAAAATGTGTTTGGCAGTATGGCTTCTTCTTCAATTTTTTGGAAGACTTTGAGTAGAATAGAAACCAAATCTTCGTTGATTGTTTGATAGAATTCACTATTATAGCCATCTAGCCCTGGACTTTTATTTTTGGGGAGGTTTTAATAGTTGTTTCTATTGCCTCCCTGCTTATGGGTCTGTTTAGGCTTTCTACTTCTTCATGACTCAGTCTAGTAAGATTGTATTTTTCTAGGTATTTATCCATTTCTACTAGATTGTTAAATTTGGTGGCATGTAGTTTTTCATAGTATTCTACAATAATTCTTTGTATATCTATGATATCTGTGGTGATTTCTCCTCTCTCATTTTGGATTTTGTTATATCATTCATTTCTCTTTTTCTCTTAATGAGTCTTGCCAAGGGTTTCTCAATTTTGCTGATCTTTTCAAAAGACCAGCACCTTGTTTTATTGATTTTTTCAATAGTTTTTTGTCTCTATTTTGTTTATCTCTGCTCTGATTTTTATTATTTTCTTTCTTCTTCTGGTTTTGGGTTGCCTTTGTTCTTCTTTTTCTAATTCCTTAAGATGTGATGTTAAGTTGTTTACTTGGGCTCTCTCTTGTTTATTCATATAAGCCTGTAGTGATATGAATTTCTTTCTTATTCCTGCTTCTGCTGCATCCCAGAGATTCTGATATGTCGTATTGTCATTTTCGTTTGTATATATCTTTTAATCTCTGCTTTTATTTCTTCTTTGACCCACTAATTTTTTTTAGTAGTATGTTGTTTAATTTCCACATTTTTGTGGGTTTGTTTACTTTTTTCTGCAGTTGAATTCTAGTTTCAAAGCTTTATGGTATGAGAATATGCTTGGTATAATTTCAATCTTCCTGAATTTGTTGATGTTAGTTTTGTGGCCCAACATATGGTCAATTCTTGAGAATGTTCCATGTACACTAAAAATAATGTTTACTCTGGCGTTTTGGGATGAAATGTCCTGTAGATGTCTATCATATCTTATTTTTCTAGTGTTTCATTTAAGGCCAATATTTCTTTATTGATTTTCTGTTTGGATGAATGATCTAGAGCCATCAGCAGTGTATTGAGGTCTCCAAGTACAATCATATTTTTGTCGGTTTTTATTTTCAGGTCAGTTAGTAGATGTCTTATATATTTTGGTGCTACTTGGTTTGGTGCATATATATTAAGAAGTGTTATGTCTCCTTGATTCAGTGTCCCCTTTATCATTATGAAATGACCATCACTGTCTCTGATTACCTTTGCTGTCTTATAGTCAGCATTGTTAGATATGAGTATGGCTACTCCTGCTTTTCTTTGCATGTTATTTGCTTAGAGAATTGTTTTCCAAACTTCCACTTTAAATTTGTTTTTATCCTTATAGCTTAGATGTGTTTCTTGAAGACAGCATACAGTTGGATTTTCTTTCCTGATCCACTCTGCTACTCAGAGTCATTTTATCAGTGAGTTCAATCCATTTACATTTAATGTAATTATTGATACATGAGGGTTTCCTATTGCCATTTTATATATTGCTTTCTAATAGCTCTGTATCTTGTTTGGTTCTTCTATTTTGTTTTCTGTCATTTGTTTTATTTCTTTGTAGTCCATACTTCTTTCCTCTGTTTCTTCTTTTTTTAAGCCATGTTTTTCTGTAGTGGTTTTTTCAGGAGTGGTTACCATTTGAAGGATAGCTTTGATGAATATAGTATTCTTGGCTGAAATTTTCTCTCTTTCAGTACTTTCAATATTAGGGTCCACTCTCTTCTAGCTTGTAGTTTCTGCTGATAAATCCGATGATAATCTAATAGGCCTTTCTTTATATGTTGTATTCTTCTTTTCCCTGGCTGCCTTGAGGACTTTTTGTCATTGGTTTGTAATAATTTCATTATGATGTGCCTTGGAGTAGGTCTGTTTAGGTTAAGGTAACTTGGTATTCTGTTTGCTTCTTGGATTCGAGGCTCTAATTCTTTCCACAGGCTTGGGGAGTTCTCATTGAGTATTTGTTTGAATATGTTCTCCATTCTATTTTCTATCTCTTCTCCATCTGATATACCCATTATTCTTATGGTGCTCTTTCTGATGGAGTCAGACAATTCCTCTAGGGCTTTCTCATTTTTTCTAATTCATGAGTCTCTCTCTTCTTCTCTCTATAGTATCTCTAGTTGCCTGTCTTCTATGTTCCTAATTCTCTCCTCTACTTGGCCTGTTTTATTAGCTAAGTTTGTTACCTCGTTTTTCAGTTCATGTATTAAATTTTTCATCTCTGTTTGGTTCCTTTTTATAATTTCAATTTTCTTGATGAAGTATTATTTGTTCATTGATTGTGTTTTGAGCTCTCTAAATTGCCTTTCCATGCATTCTTGTATTTCCCTGAGTATTTTTAGAACTTCAATTTTTAATTCTCTGTCATTTAACTCCAAGGTTTTCGAGCAATTAAATTTCCTTTTTAGAGATTTTTCATCATTTATCTGAGCTACATCTCTGTTTTTGTATCCATGATATTTGACTTCTTTTTCTTTAATGGCATTTGAGAGTGATATTGTTAATAACACTAATTAAAGATAATTTAAAAAATAAAAGTTGAAAAGATGCAGTGAAACATGAGAATGTTATAATGATAAGGGGAACAAAAACTACAGAGAACAGGGAGCAGGAACTGAGCAAAACTGACAAAAGAGATAAAGAAATGAAGTAAAAAACATGCAAAATGCCACAAAGAAACACCATAGCAATGTTCAAAAAGAAGAAATGCGCCCCCATGTTCGTGGCAGCTTTGTTCACAATAGCGAAGATCTGAAAACAGCCCAAGTGTCCATCAGAGGACAAGTGAATTAAAAAGCTTTGGTACATATATACTATGGAATACTACTCAGCCATAAAATTGATGTCATCGGATCTTTTACAACAAAATGGATGGACCTTGATAACATTATACGGAGTGAAATAAGTAAAACAGAAAAAAACTGAGAACAGCATGATTTCATACATAGGTGGGACTTAAAAGTGAGACTCTGAGACATGGACAAGAGTGTGGTGGTTACGGGATGGGGGGGGAGGGAGGAGAGGGTGGGAGAGGGGGAGAGGAGGGGCACAAAGAAAACCAGATAGAAGGTGACAGAGGACAATTTAACTTTGGGTGATGGGTATGCAACATAATTGAATGATAAGATAACCTGGAGATGTTTTCTTTGAACATATGTACCCTGATTTATTGTCAGCCCATTGAAGTTAATAAAAATATATGAATCCAAAATAAAATAATATGTTGATAATATGATGATCGAAACAGAGAAAAAGAGAAAAAAAGTTAAAGGTTTTTGAAATAAAACCCTCATAAAGAAAAAAGAATAAAAAATATAACAACTATGGATAATGAAGTTCAAAAGGAAAGAATAAAAAGAAAAGAAGATAAAATCACCAAAATGGAAAGATAAAAATGTTATAAAATATGTAATTTTTTTCCTGGTTTTAAGAGGTAGCTTTTTTTTTTTTCCAGCTAGTGGTGCTGTACTACAGGTTTTGTCCCTGTGGGGCTCTTGAGCAGAGGTTTGCTATTATGTTGCTATGGCAGTGACATAGGCAGGGATTGTTAGGGCTTGGAGGCTCTGAAAATGGGTATCTCAACTACTTTTCCAGGTGCCTCTCACCACATCTCTCCCACATGAGCTAGCAGCCTGCGTACTTAGCTGTCAGGTTTGCCCCAGCTAATGCTTGCAGCTAAGGCTCTAAGAGCAGCCAGGTCCTTCCTCCCGTACCGTTCAAAGCACAGTTCGGGGTAAGGCTGTGCCAACCAGAGCTGCCAGTGAGAGCAGGCAGTGCTGGGAGCCGATTGCAGATCAAGCACCTTTCTAACAGTCCCCAGGCATGTCTAGTATGCCTTAGTTCTCTGTGGGTCTAATCTTCACAGTCTTCTCCCTTCTGCAATGTTTGGTAGCCCACAGCAAGCCAAGTGCACACCCAACCCCCACAACTTCAGCAGAGTACACAGAGGTCTGCTCCTGTCAACTTAGGCTCACAGTGCCTGTTATCTCAGTCAGAGCTGGGAATGCAGGAATGCACTATGAAATCTGTATTGACCCTGCAGAGGTGCCCCACCTGAACACGTCCAGGCCTAGGGATCCCAGCCCTTGCACACTTCCTGTGATGTTGGTCATGGATCTGGGACTACATGAAATTGTTGGCTACAGCCCACGCAGATGTCCACCACTGATAATCTCAGGCTAAGTCCCCCAGCCTGAGAGTGCACCACTCACACCAGAGGTGCCAGGTGGAGCAACTCACACACTGCCAGTGATCGTGGAGTCGGAAGGGCACAACGCTGCCGGTGCTAGTGCTGGCTACTGCGGACAGCCCGCCCTGCCAACCTTTGTTGGAGCCTGCTGCCCATGCTCACCCCGCGTTCGTGATCTCAGGCTGAGCCAGCATGTTCTCTCCTCTGCTTGATCATCCACCCTAACTCAGCTTCTTTACTCTGCCCCAGACCCTCTGCTTCGCTCAGTTCCGGACAAAAGTGGCCCTTCCTCAGATCAGTGAGGAAAGTGAAATACCCCATTCTCTGTCTTATTTCCTTCAGAGTGGATTATATATTCGGCCACCTTTTTGCCCAATCGTACCTTTGTCTGGTGTGTGTATGTTTCAGGTGCTCCTGAGATTTTTTCTCTGTCTTTAGTTGTTGAAATTTCAAGGGGAAATATCAGGAGCACCCCTCACAGTGCCATTTTTCTGATGTCACTAATCTGGATAATTTGTATAAACTCTTTGTCAAGCTGTTGGCTCACAAATTATAGGTATTGGGAATTAATACCACATAAGGCCTCTTTTTGAAGTAAATGACCACATTCCACCATTCACTTCCTAAGTTTCTTTGGGCAATTCTCTTACATTTCTTCAGGCCTTGGTTTTTCTCATGGGAAATAAGAAGATAATTATAACACTTATTTTTTAGGCTTGATTTGAGGATTACTTGAAATTTGCAAGAAATTTAGTAAGCATTCAACAAAGGTTAGTTGTTACTTTATTTAGATAATGTTTCTCCTTCAAATATCTGATTAAGCCTTTTACATAAAAAAAGAAAGTACAGGGGATAGTTCCCTAAAAGAATGTGGCAAAAGAGTACAAAGCACCCTGAAAATCCAACACAATATTATAAAAGAAGTACAAAGTGAACGGACTAACACTATCCAACTTTAAGACTTACCATAAAGCTACTGTAATCAAGATAGTGCCATATTAGTAAAAGAATAGACAAATAGATAAATACAACAGAATATAAAGTACATAAATAGACCCATATAAATATAGTCAACTGATATTTAACAATGAAACAAAGGCAATACAATGTCCTTTTTAACAAATGGTACTAGGGTAACTGGATATCTACATACACATACATAAAAAGAAAGAACTTAGACACAAAACTTACATTTTTTATAAAATTTCAAAGTGTATCATAGCCTTAAATGTAAAACTCCAAACTATAAAAATTCCTAGAATGTATTTTTAAAAATCTAGATGACCTTGGGCATGATAATATTTTTTTTTTGTACAACACCAAGAGTAGTATAGATGAAAAACAAACAAACAAAAAAACAAAGAGGCTGGATTTCATTATAAATATTCTGCTCTGTGAAAGATATTGTCAAGCAATGGAAAAAATAAGTCACAGATGGGGTGAAAATATTTGTAAAAGACATATCTGATCAAAGATTGTCATACCAAAATATACAAAGAAGTATTAAAATTCAATAAGAAAACAAAAACCTGATTAACAAATGGGCAGAAGATCTGAAAAAAATACTTCTTTGAAAAAGGTATACAAATGGAAATCAAGCATGTGAAAAGATGTTCCATATATCATAGAAAAATACAAATTAAAACAGTGAAATCCCACCACATACTTATTAGAATGGCTAAGATCCAGAGCACTGACAATACCAAATGCTGACAAGAATGTGGATCAACAGGAATTGCCATTCATAGCTGGTGAGAACACAAAATGACATAGGCACTTTGGAAGACAGTTTGGCAGTTTCTGGCAAAACTAAACATATTTTTACCATATGATGCAGCAATTGTGCTTATTGGTACACACGCAAAGAAACTGAAAACTTATGTCCACACAAAAACCTGCACAAAGATGTTTACTGCATCTTTATATATAATTGCTGAAAGTTGGAAGCAACCAAAATATCCTTGGTAGGCGAATAGATAATAAATTGTGGTACACCCACTGTTAAATGAATGAGCTATCATGCCATGAAGAGATAGGGAGGAAACTTAAATGTATATTACTAAGTAAAATAGGCCAATCTGAAAGGTCTACATACTATATGATTCTAACTATATAACATTCTGAAAAGGAAAAACTATGGAGACAGTAAAAGGACCAGTGGTTTCCAGGAATTAGAAGACAGGAAAGAGTGAATAGCAAGTAAAACTATTTTTCAGGATATTGTAATGGTGGATGTGTTATAAATTATTAAAGTCCACATAATGTAACCAAGAGTAAATCCTAATGAAACTATGGACTGTGGATGATGATGATGTCTCAATTTAGGTTCATCAATTGTAGCAAATGTACCATGGCGGGGGGGATGTTGATTAAGGAGAGACTATGCATGTGTAAAGGCATGAGATATATGAGAAGTCCCTGTAGTCTTTGCTCAAATTTTTCATTAACCTAAAATTGAACTAATAAAATAAAGTCTATATTTAAAGGAGGAAAAAGTAAAAGGCCACATACTCTTATTGAGAGTGAAAGCCTTATTTTCCTGTGTGACCACAGTGGAAGTTATTCAAGTGAACCAAAACCATCTCACAGCACTTTTCGTAAAATAACCTTAGTTAATTTAAAAATATCAATATAAAATTCACAGAAAGTTAAAATATATCTACAAAATTGATTGAAACTTTTTACTTGCTAAAAAGAAATTTTTTGGTTCAGTGGTAGAGCATCAGCCAGGCATGTGAATGTCCAGGTTTGATTCCCAGTCAGGGCACACAGGTGAAGCGCCCATCAGCCTCTCCATCCCTCTTCCTCTTGCTTCTTTCTCTCTCTCTGTTTTCTTCTTTCAGCCATAGCTCGATTGGAGCAAATTGGCCCAGGTGTTGAGGAAGGCTCCATGGCCTTGCCTCAGGAGCTAAGAAGAGCTCGGTTGCTATGCATCAGAGCAACTACCCAGATGGGCAGAGCATCGCCCCCTTAGTGGGCTTGCTGGGTGGATCATGGTCAGGGCACATGCAGAAATCTGTCTCACTGCCTCCCCTCCTCTCATTGAATAATAAGAAAAAAAATCATCATAGGGACGGCAAGATGACAATGGAGTAGGCAGACGTACCAACTTCCAATTCCTGGAACCAAAGTGGATTATAACTTAATTTTAAGAACAATCATCTGGATAAACCAACTTTGAACTAAACTAAGTGGACTCTTCAACCAAGGAACAATGAAGAAGCCACATTGAGACTGGTAGGAAGTGAAAACGTGGAAAGGGCTGCACAGCTCCCTGGAGCAAATGGCAGACTCACGTGGCAGGAAGACAGTTTAGCAGAGAGGGAGGGACCTAGGTCCCAGGAACAAAGCCCCAGCCTGCATCCCCAGAGCCTAGAAGAGGCATTTG
Organism: Rhynchonycteris naso; assembly: GCA_037038555.1. Taxonomy (NCBI): domain Eukaryota; kingdom Metazoa; phylum Chordata; class Mammalia; order Chiroptera; family Emballonuridae; genus Rhynchonycteris; species Rhynchonycteris naso. The sequence continues at coordinate 162,914,974 of CM072999.1, read as the reverse complement.
GATAGTATTGAGCTGTGAAACAATTGAGGATACTGTTTGTGAGAAAGAGACAGTTTTCTCAGATCCAGGATTCTTCTTAAAGAAACAGCGCAGAAAACCTCTCTCACAACAACTCACCTGGGGCTCCAGGGGATGAAGACAGAGAAGAAGACCGGAGCAGTGGGAAGAGAGTGTGGACTGGAAGGCACAGGGAGAAATACTCTGAGGGACAGCCACCCTAACACCTGGGCTGAGTCACTTTCCAAATCAAAAACGAATATTTCCCCTGGAACTAGTAATACCAGCAAAGGAAGACAGGATACCAGTCAAACAAGCTTTCCAGCAGCACTTAGAGCAGAGCTACTTAGACGGAGGGAGCTTCCAGGACTTCAGTATGGACTGTTAGGGTCTGAGCTGCAGTGCCCCTACCCACACTGCTGAGGGCTTGCTGGAGGGACAGTGATGGTAAGACGTGGAAATGCAGTTCTGTCAGCAGGGGCAGAGGCCTAGCCGGTGTGAGCTTGGTCTAGCCCAGCAGGGGAGGAGGGAATGCGAGAAAGCGGCCCGGCAGCTGTGGGCCCACCTGCAGCCCCACCTGCGAGGGAAAAGCAGGAGGCCAGGAACAGGCAGAGATCTACCACTGAGTAGGGCCCCATGGGTGTGCAGCATCACCTGGCCTTCGAGGTATGCGACTCTGCTCAAGCGGTCCCTGACTCTGAAGGCAGGGCTAAAGCACGGGACAGGTGGAGGCTCCCAGCTGAGCACAAGCCAGCAGCCAAGCCCGGCCCAAGAAACCATGGTTTGTGATCCTGCGTGAGCCGGCTCTGACAGTGAGAGCTGGGAGAAAGCCCAGGAACAGGCGGGGTCCGTAGCTGAGCAAAGGTGCTCACCCCTACCCTTGGTGCCGAGGCTTGTGTCTTGAGTGCGATGTGCAACACCACCAGTAGAGGCAAGGCAAAGGCGCAGACAGGCCGAGGCTTGTAGAGCTGGGCACCAGAACACAGCCCCTCCCACAGAGGAGAGGCGGAAATTACAGCAACAGCCGCAGTGGGCCAGCACTGGCAATGCCCATCCCAAAAGCCCTAGGCAGCGGCAGAGGAGGTGGTAGGCCTGCAGACAGACCACACCTAGGGAACACAGAGGCAACACCCATTGAACTCCAGTGGCCACACCTTTCTTATACACAGACAAAATAGGCAGGCAGAGAAATGCAATCCAAATGAATCAAGAGAAATCCTCAAGAAGAACCTGAATGAACCAGATATAACCAAATTACTGGATGCAGAATTTTAAATAATAATTGAGGATGTTCAAAGAGCTTAGAGCAACAATAGATAGTTATTACAAACACCAAAATAAAGAGATAACAAGTATAAAAAAGGAAATTGAAATAATAAAAACAAATCAGACAAAATTGACAAATAAAGTATCAGAACTGAAGACCACAATGGAAGGAATCAAAAGCAGGATGGGTGACGCTGATGATCGAATCAGCGAGTTAGAGGACATAATAAACAAAGGCACAGAAACAGAGCAGAAAAAAAAAAGAGACTAAAAAAATGTGAGGAAACTCTAAGGGAATTCTGTGACAACATGAAGAGAAATAACATCTGCATCATAGGGGTTCCCAAAGAAGAAGAGAAAGAACAAGGGATAGAAAATTAGTTCAATAAAATCATAGCTGAAAACTTGCCTAAATTAAGGCTGGAAATTGTTTCACATGTTCAAGAAGCACAGAGAACACCATTAAAGAGAAACCCAAAGAAATCTATACCAAGACACATCATAGTTAAAATATCAAAGCTAATGGATAAAGAGAAAATTTTAAAAGTTGCTAGAGAAAAAAAAGGCTAACACCTACAAAAAAGCCCCTATAAGGATGACATCCAACTTCTCAACAGAAACACTTGAGGCCAGAAGGGAATGGCAAGGTATATTCAAAGTAATGCAGAACAAGAACCTACAACCAAGACTACTCTATCCAGCAAGACTAACGTTTAAAATTGAAGGAGAAATAAAGAGCTTCCCAGACAAAAACAAGCCTCAAGGAATTCATTAAAATGAAACAAATTCTGCAAGACATACTAAGGGGCCTGTTGTGAACAGTTCAAAGGGGGAAAAGAATATAGCAAGAGAAGAATACAGCTTTAAAGAATAAAATGGTAATAAACAACTACATAACAATAATAACCTTAAATCTAAATGAATTAAATGATCCAATCAAAAGACATAGAGTATTTGCATGGATAAAGAAACAGGACCCATACATGCACTCTCTACAAGAGACACACCTTAAAACAAAAGGTGCACATAAACTGAAGATAAAAGAATAGAAAAAAATATTTCATGCAAATGGAAATGAAATAAACCAGGGTAGAAATACTTATATCTGACAAAATGGACTTTAAAACAAAGGTTATAGTAAGAGATAAAGAAGGACACTACATAATGATAAAGGGAACAATTCAACAGGAAGATATAACCATTATAAATATCTACACACCAAACATAGGAGCCTCAACATATATAAAGCAGAAGTTGATGGATATAAAGGGCGAGATTAACAGCAATACTATAATAGTAGGGGATTTCAATACCCCACTAACATCACTGGATAGATCCTCAAGAAAGAAAATTAATAAAGAAACAGCAGACTTAAAGAATATACTAGATCAACTCGATTCAATAGATATATTCAGAACTTTTCACCCTAAAGCAGTAGAATATACATTCTTTTCAAGTGCTCATGGTACATTCTCTAGGATAGACCACATGTTAGGACACAAAAGTGGTCTCAACAAACTTAAGAAGTTGAAATCATATCAAGCATTTTCTCTGATCACAATGGCATGAAACTGGAAATTAACTGCAAAAGAAAAACTGAAAAAAAATCAAACACTTGGAAACTAAATAGCATGTTATTAAATAATGAATGGATTAAAAATGAGATCAAAGAAGAAATAAAATAGTTTCTAGAAACGAATGATAATGAGCACACGAAAACTCAAAATTAATGGGACACAGCAAAAGCAGTACTGAGAGGAAAGTTCATAGCACTACAGGCATACCATGAGAAGCTAGAAAAAGCTCAAATAAGCATCCTGACCCAGCATCTAAAGAACTAGAGAAACAACAGCAAAGAAAGCCCAGGACTAGTAGAAGGAAGGAAATAATAAAGTTCAGAGTGGAAATAAATGGCATAGAGGCTAAGGAAACAATACAGAGGATCAATGAAACCAGGAGCTGGTTCTTTGAAAAGGTAAACAAGATCGATGAACCTTTAATGAGACTCACCAAGAAAAAAAGAGAGAGGACTCAAATAAATAAAATTAGAAAGGAGAGTGGAGAAATAACAACTGACACAACAGAAATACAAAGTATTGTAAGAAAATACTATGAAAACTCTATGCCAAAAAATTAGACAACCTAGGTGAAATGGACAAATTTCTTGAATCATATAATCTTCCAAAAATCAATCTGGGAGAATCAGAACACCTAAACAGACAAGTTACAACAAATGAGATCAGAACAGTTATCAAAAACTCCAAACAAAGAAAAGTCCTGGGCCTGATGGCTTCACAAGTGAATTCTACCAAAAATTCAAAGAAGAACTACCTCTTATCCTTCTTAAGCTACTTCAAAAAATCCAAGAGTCCTTTTATAAGGCGAGCATAATTCTGATCCCGAAACCGGGCAAAGACAACACAAAGAAAGAAAATTATAGGCCTATATCCCTGATGAATTTAGATGCTAAAATTCTCAACAAAATATCAGCCAACCGGATCCAGCAATATAAGAAAAAAATCATACACCATGATCAAGTGGGATTTATTCTGGAGAGGCAAGGCTGGTTCAATATTCGCAAATCAATCAATGTGATTCATCATATAAACAAAAGGAAGGACAAAAATCACATGATAATTTCAATAGATGCAGAAAAGGCATTTGATAAAATGCAGCACCCATTCATGTTCAAAACTCTCAGTAAAGTGGGAATACAGGAAACATCCCTTAACATGATAAAGGCCATCTATGACAAACCCACAGCAAACATCATACTAAATAGGCAAAAATTGCCAGACCAGGCAGTGGCGCAGTGGATATAGCATCGAACAGGGATGCAGAAGACCCAGGTTCGAGACCCTGAGCTCGCCAGCTTGAACGCGGGTTCATCTGGCTTGAGCAAAAGCTTGTCAGCTTGGAACCAAGGTTGCTGACTCCAGCAAGGGGTGGCTCAGTCTGCTGAAGGCCCACAGTCAAGGCTCATGTGAGAAAAAAACTCAATGAACAACTAAGGTGTTGTAATGGCAATGAAATACTAATGATTGATGCTTTTCACCTCTCTCCATTCCTGTCTGTCTGTCCCTATCTATCCCTCTTTCTGACTCTCTATCTCTGTCCCTGTGTAAAAAAAAAAAAAAAAAAAAAAAATTAAAATTAAAAGCAATCCCCTTAAGATCAGGAACCAGGCAAGGGTGCCCCCTTTCACCATTCTTATTTAACATAGTTCTGAAAGTCTGAGCCACAGCAATCAGACAAGAAAAAGAAATAAAAAGCATCCAAATTGGAAAAGGAGAAGTAAAACTGTCATTATTTGCAGATGATATGATATTGTATATAGAAAACCCTAAAGTCTCAGTCAAAAAACTACTGGACCTGATAAATGCATTCAGCAAGGTGGCAGGATATAAAATTATTTTATTTTATTTTATTCATTTTAGAGAGGAGACACAGAGAGAGAGAGAGAGAAAGGGGGGAGGAGCTGGAAGCATCAACTCCCATATGTGCCTAGACCAGACCAGTGCAGGGTTTTGAACCGGCGACCTCAGTGTTCCCAGGTCGACGCTCTATCCACTGCATCACCACAGGTCAGGCTAGGATATAAAATTAATACTCAGAAATCAGAAGCATTTTTATAGGCCAACAATGAACTGTCAGCAAAAGAAATTAAGGAAACAATCCCCTTCACTATTGAAACCAAAAAAATAAAGTACCTAGGAGTAAATTTAACCAAGGAGGTTAAGGACTTGTACTCAGAAAATTATAAAACATTGATAAAAAAAATCAAGGAAGATACAAACAAGTGGAAGCATATACCGTGCTCATGGTTAGGAGGAATAAACATCATTAAAATGTCTGTATTTCCCAAAGCAATTCATAAATTCAATGCAATACCAATTAAAATACCAATGACATACTTCAAAGATATAGAACACATATTACAAAAATTTATATGAAACCAAAAAAGAACAGGAATAGCCTCAGCAATCTTAAAAAGAAAAAATAAAGCAGGAGATATCACTCTTCCAGATATCAAGGTATACTACAAGGCCATTATACTCAAGACAGCCTGGTACTGGCATAAGAACAGGCACATAGATCAATGGAACAGAACAGAGAACCCAGAAATAAACCCACACCTTTATGCACAACTGATATTTGACAAAGGAGGAAAGAGCATACAATGGAGTAAAGACAGTCTCTTTAACAAATGGTGTTGGGAAAATTGGACATCTACCTGCAAGAAAATGAAACTAGACCATCTACTTACACCATTCACAAAAACAAACTCAAAATGGACAAAGACTTAAATGTAAACCGTGAAACCATAAGCATCTTAGAAGAGAACATAGGCAGCAAGCTCTCCGACATCTGTCGCAGCAATATATTGCCGATTTATCTCCAGGGACAAATGAAATAAAAGGAAGGATAAACAAATGGGACTATATCAAACTAAAAATTTTTTGCACAGCTAAAGAAAATAAGAGCAGAATAAAAAGACAAACCACACAATGGGAGAACATATTCGAAAATACGTCTGATAAAGGGTTAATAACCAAAATTTATAAAGATCTTATAAAACTCAACACCAGGAAGATGAACAATCCAATCAAAAAATGGGCAAAAGAAATGAATAGAAATTTCTTTAAAGAGATCATACAGTTGGCCAATAGGCAGCTGAAAAAATGCTCAACATCACTAATCATTAAAGAAATGCAAATTAAAACCACAATGAGATATCACCTCACACCAGTCAGAATGGCACTCATCAGCAAAACAACACAGAATAAGTGCTGGCAAGGATGTGGAGAAAAGGGAACCCTCCTGCACTGCTGGTGGGAATGCAGACTGGTGCAGCCACTGTGGAAAACAGTATGGAGATTCCTCAAAAAATTAAAAATCAAACTGCCTTTTGACCCGGCTATCCCACTTATAGGAATATACCCTAAGAACACCATAGCACTGTTCGAAAAGAAGAAATGCGCTCCCATGTTCGTGGCAGCATTGTTCACAATAGCGAAGATCTGGAAACAGCCCAAAAGTGTCCGTCAGAGGATGAGTGGATTAAAAAGCTTTGGTACATATATACTATGGAATACTACTCAGCCATAAGAAATGATGACATCGGATCATTTACAACAAAATGGATGGACCTTGATAACATTATACAGAGTGAAATAAGTAAAACAGAAAAAAACTGAGAACTGCATGATTTCATACATAGGTGGGAGATAAAAGCAAGATTATGAGACATGGACAAGTGTGTGGTGATTATGGGGTGAGAGGAGGGGGGAGGGAGGGCGGGAGAGAGGAGAGGGGAGGGGCACAAAGAAAACCAGATAGAAGGTGACAGAGGACAATTTGACTTTGGGTGATGGGTATGCAATGTAATTGAATGACAAGATAATCTGGAGATGTTTTCTTTGAACATATACACCCTGATTTATTAATGTCACCCCATTAAAATTAATGAAAAAATAAAATACAATAAAATCATCACAATATAATTAGAAAAGACCAATAGTAAGCAGAGTTTAAAATCTAATGCTCTCACAGTAAGGCAAATTTCTAGGGTCATGTAATTAATGGGCCATAAGACTGGAAACAGAGACCTCCACATAAAAACAGGGCCCTCTGTTTAACTTCTCCTGGTGGTTTGACTTAGTTCCAAATATGATAATGTTTATACTTTCTCTTTGTTTATAAATATGGACTCTGGATAGTGAATTTATATTTTCATTAAATGGGATTTCTACCTTCATCAGCCCTACTTTTTCTTTCTTTCTGCCAAGAGGACTTTCTGGCAATACCTTTTTCTCTGTTTAGGGTTGGGGGGGTGTGCTGCTCAGGCATCTGGACCTGGATTTGCCATAAATTCTGTGTGTGCAGTAAAGGCTTTCACATCTCAGGAAGGACATTTTCTTTCTACAGCAGAGAATTAAAAAAAAAAGAAAAGACAAAACAAGCTAGTCTCTCAGTTTGTATCCTTATCAAAAAACACACAGGTCAAATGTACAAAGACAAGAGGATGGAAAATATCTGAACAAGAGGCTCTAAAGAAAGTCACTTTGAAACTTATGTTTGATGTGAAATACTTTGCAAAGACACTTAAAATAAACTTTATGTTAAGAAACTACCATGAAACTAAACTGTACTGTAATTGTTGGCTTACCTACGTGTTCAATAATCTCTGTCCAAAATGATGCTGTAATTAAGGAAAATAGAAAATTCTGCTCTAATGCAGAATTAAAAATGGCTTGCTGTGAAGTTTACATTATTGTACAGAAGGAGGTTTCACATGTGGGCAAACTGGTGATAGTACTAGAAATATAAGTGCTATTTAATTAAAAAATAAAAAACAGGACCCTCAAAGAAAGATCAATGCATGCAGTAAAATATGAGTAGAAAAAAACTGCCCATTTTGTAAATAGAAATGACCAAGTGACTTGTCATACTTTCATGAGTCTCTTTGTTTCAAAAAAAATTTTTTTTCACCATTCAGGAAACAATGGAGGAAAACTGATAGAGCTATTAGTTCTCACATTTAGAAATATAAGATGAATAGAAACATAAGGGTTTTTGTGTGTTTGTTTGTTTTTTATTAAGTGAGGGGCAGGGAAGAAGAGAGACAGACTCCCACATGAGTCCTATGATCCATCTGGCAAGTCCCCTATAGGGAGATACTCTACCCATCTGGGGCATTGTTCCATTGCTCAGCAACCGAGCTATAATGCCTAAGGCAGGCCATAGAGCCATCCTCAGCATCCTGGGCCAACTTGCTCTAACCAAGCAATGGACGTGAGAGGAGAAGAGAGAGAAAGAGAGAAGGGGAGGTGGAGGAGTGGAGAAGCTGATGGTTGCTTTGCCTGTGTGCCTTGACTGAGAATCAAACCCAGTACATCCACACACTGGGCCTACATTCTACCACTGAGCCTATCAGCCAGGGTGAGGTTTGTTTTTAAAACTCCATTCTTGAATACATCGTAGTAAAACTACAGACAACCACAAACTGATCATGTTACCAAGCAGCCAGAAAGATAATACAAATCATTACTAAGGATTAACTGTTTATCTGACTGCAAACTTCCCAACAGTCACAAAGTCAGAAAATAGTAGAATAGCTTCATGGCTTTAGAGCAAACACATATTAACATAGAGTTGTTTAATCAAGTAAGTTACCATTCCAGAATGAGAGAATTTTTAGAGAGAGAGAACCCAAAAGCATTTACCACCCTTAGTAAAGGAGCTTAAAGGCAGTACTTTAGCTTTAAGAATATTGCTACATAATTCTAGAAAGAAACTACTAAAATCAGAAGTATAATTTATGTGTAATATGTAAGACATTTTTTTAGAAATTTTAGCTAAAGCACTTTTTTAGAAAAATCATATTTTTAAGGAGTCAACAGCCAGGAATTATTACCACCAATATATTAGAGGAAAGAGAAGCATGAGACTATTAAAAGAAATATGCCAAAATTAAGAGCTGATATTGCTCCTATACCATAGGGAAACCATGGCGTAGCTCCCATTTGTCTATTAGAAACAATGCTGCTGTGAACAGTGTGTTCGTATTTTGGTGTACCCATGCACTTGTTTTTTTATATAAATATAACAGGAGAGTTGCTTAGTCATATAGTATATTTATGTTAATATTGCACTATTTCCAATATTTATGAAATAATCAAATATTGTTAGAAACCTGGAGCCATAAAACAAAATAAGCTAGACTTTTAAATACCTTAAACTAGGATATCACCCTTCAACATAAATTGATCTTATATGTTAGGCCTTTGCTTAATTTATGAATGTACATTAAAACTAATATGTGGCCATGGCCAGTTGGCTCAGTGGTAGAGTGTCGGCCAGGCATGTGGAAGTCCTGGGTTTGATTCCCAGCCAGGGCACACAGGAGAAGTGCCCATCTGCTTCTTCCCCCCACTCCTTTCTCTCTATCTCTCTCTTCCCCTCCCACAGCCAAGGCTCCATTGGAGCAAAGGTGGCCTGGATGCTGAGGATGGCTCCATGGCATCCACCTCAGGTGCTATGGCTCCGGTTGCAACAGAGCAATGCCCCAGATGGGCAGAGCATGGCCCCCTAGTGAGTATGATGGGTGGATCCTCGTTGGGTGCATGTGGGAATTTGTCTCTCTGCCTCCCCACTTCTCACTTCAGAAAAAAAAAAAACACAACTAATATCTGAAAATAAGCTTATATCTGTTGAGTGCTCAGTGTGTACCACAGACTGTGGTAAACCCTTTACATGTATTATATAATTTAATGTTCATAATAATTACCTATTATTCTCATTTCACAGGTAAGAAAGCTGAGGCTCAGATAAATCAATACATTCCCCATGGTCACATATATAGAAAATAGAAAGCACCGCAAGACATAGAGAATTGACTATGGCACAGCCTGGAGGTCATTTTAGGAGGAACCTAAAAATTTGAAACCTACAAATCCAGAAAGATTAGCCTCAGTAAATGGAGAGACACACATATGAGTCATAATATTTATAAAACACTGTATTAAGACAGAAACTATATAATAATAAAGAAACCTTAAAATACTGTTGCCTGTAGAGATAGAAATGTTTTTTGCTCTCATCTAACAGTGCAGCAGGCTGGAGCAGCATGACAGCTCTGCCATCAGACATGTGCCTGCCAAGAGTTCTCCAGACTTCTTTCCCAGACAGAAGTGAAGGTGAAAAAAGAATGTACAGGAAATAGCTTGCATTCATCATGTCTACTTCTTTTTTCTTTTTAATTTAATTTTTTTTTTTTTACAGGGACAGAACGTCAAAGAGAGGGATAGATAGGGACAGACCGACAGGAATGGAGAGAGATGAGAAGCATCAATCATCAGTTTTTCGTTGCAATATCTTAGTTGTTCATTGATTGCTTTTTCATATGTGCCTTGACTGCAGGCCTTCAGCAGACTGAGCCACCCCTTGCTGGAGCCAGCGACCTTGGGTCCAAGCCAGATGGGCCCGCACTCAAGCTGGCGACCTCGGGGTCTCGAACCTGGGTCTTTCGCATCCCAGTCCAACTCTCTATCCACTGCGCCACCACCTGGTCAGGCTCATCATGTCTACTTCTGCTGCAGCTTTGGTCCAAACTTAACTACAGGACCACATCTAGAGGCGAGGAAAGATAGAAAATGTAGTTGGTAAATTGGTCCGATGTGGTCAAGTGTCTAGCTGACATTCAAAGCATTCTATTTCCATGAGGAACAAAACAATGAATGTGAAGGACAAGTGGAAGCCTCTGCCTCATACCCTAGTCAAATCTGATAGAAACAGGATGTGCACAAAGACGTACGAGAAAATAACTGAATAAGCTTAACATTTATAATGGACAGTAATTATTTGATAAAACAGGTAGTCAACATTGAGAGATGAAAACCTACTGAAATGTGAGCTTGGAACCACTGAGGAGTATTTACTATAAAATCAGCAAGACAGCCAGTTCACTGTCCCTCAGACCATTGGAGGGCCAGACAATAAAAAAAAACTATGGCCTGAACAGGCGGTGGCGCAGTGGATAGAGTGTTGGACTGGGATTCAGAGGACCCAGGTTCAAGACCCCGAGCTCGCCAGCTTGAGCGTGGACCCATCTGGCATGAGCAAAAAGCTCGTCAGCTTGGACCCAAGGTCATTGGCTCCAGCAAGGGGTGGCTCAGTCTGCTGAAGGCCCGCGGTCAAGGCACATGTGAGAAAAAAATCAATGAACAACTAAGGTGTTGCAACGGCAACGAAAAACTAATGATTGATGCTTCTCATCTCTCTCTCTTCCTGTCTGTCTGTCCCTATCTATCCCTCTCTCTGACTCTCTGTCCTTGTAAAAAAAGAAAAATAAAATCAGCAAGACATAAAAAGGACCACTGAGTAGCAGCAAGGCCCCATTTTCCCAAAGTAAGAGGCATTCTATCATTCTTGCCATGATTCACATATTTCTTTTTCTCTCAGAGTGCTCAAAAAAGAAAAACGGAAATGACAAAATGTAGGGTTTAAAGAAAGTAAGTTTTAAAAAATCAGCAAAGAACAGGATATTCTTTCCTCAAAGAGAATTTTCCCAAGAAGGAATATTTGATGACTAGCAGCCCAAAAATTCCTGTTTGTCAAAATCTTTCCAATTTCCTCCTACCCTCAAAATTAGCTATAATGCTCTTCCCCTTCTGGTTCTTAGATTTACTTACAAATTAGAAGTAAAGGCTACTCAGCAATAGAGCATCAGTCTGGCGTGTGGAAGTCCTGGGTTTGATTCCTAGTCAGGGTATACAGGAAAAGCAACCATATGCTTCTCTACCCATCCCCTCTTCTCTCTCTCTCTCTCTCTCTCTCTCTCTCTCCCTCCCTCCCTCCCTCCCTCTCTCTCCGTCTCCTGCAGCCAGGACTCAAATGGTTTGAGCAAGTTGGGCTCCATGGCCTCACCTCAGGCCTAAAATAGCTCAGTTGCCGAGCAACAGAGCAGCAGCCCCAGATGGGCAGAGCCTGGTAGAGGGCTTGCCAGGTGGATCTTGGTTGGGGAGCATGTGGGTGTTTGTCTGTCTGCCTCCCTGCCTCTCACTTAAAGCACAAACAAAATCAAAAGCAAACAAACAAACAAAAACAAGAAAGAAGTAAAGGCTGCAAAACTTCCCCCAAGAAGCAACATAAGATCCTTATCAGAGTGAGCTCTCGCAACCCCTGTCATAATCATCAGCACCAACATCATCGTCTAACCTTTACTGAGCACTTACATGCACTGTATATTATATGCATTATTAAATCCTTATAAAGTCCTGAAAATAAGTATTATTGCTATGATTACTATTCTATAGCAGAAAGGTTAAGCAACTGCCCCCAAATGACACAGCTAGTTAGTCATGGAGCTTGGATATGAGCGAAGACAGATCACTGTAGGGTCAGTTTATCTATCATTCTCTAGAATCTCCTTGTCAGCTCTCATGTAACTATCACAAGAGTTAAAGTCATAAAATAATAAGAATTATAACAATCAGGATTTAGTAATAAGGACATGGATGCGAAAAGCTTCATATAGCATGGCTCACTCTAAGGACAGAACTGAGACTGAGAGACCTAATCCGAGTGATAAAGACCACTGAAAATACCTCATGTTTTTTCACTTCTCTCCCTCTCTACTTCCTTGCCCCCGTGATCACTAATCTTCTGATCACTCACACTTCTATAGTCTTTAATCTTCACTCCATCTCCAAACTGTAACACCCCCCATTCATTCTCCACCCCACAACCAGGTCGATCTTTTTAATTTATAAAACGGTTCATGCCATTCTTTCTAAAAATATGTGATGGCTTCCTAATGCACCTAACAATAAAATCCATATTCTTTATTAGGAGTCACAAGTCCTGAAAAATCTATCCCGTTTCTTTTTCTTCCCTCATTGCAACCCACTTGCCCCTTCTCACCATGCACTCTGACTTTTATGTCAATTCCTTGAATGCTACAAGCCCTTCTCCATCACAGGAGTTAGTTATGTGCTATTCTCTCTGCCTGACCTGTTCTTTTCTCCAGCAACATTAGTCTTTGGCTTCTTTCCATCATTCATCTCACTTTGACACATTAAACTTTTCTTCATCATATAGCACCCTGGTTACTTCTGTAGTAGACTTCCTAAAAAACTATAATTTTATTACTTAGTTGTAACCGTCTTAATGTGTCTTTCACACTAGAATTAAGCTTCAAGACAGTGTTTGCCTGGCACATGCTAGATACCAATAAGAAATCTGACTAATGTAAAATGTATCTTGGCAATTCATGGGGATAGTAAGGTCCTTAACTGAGGTGTGAAACGTAGTAAGGAAAGCAAGTTTGGAGAGAAACAGAGAGAATGCTTACAGGAAAGACAGGTAGACATGTTCAAGAAGTAGCTAGAAATAGGGGTCTAGAGTTCAGAGATAACTGAACAGAGATAACAAGATAACACAGATTAGGAAGACGAAAGAATAACAGGACAGATAAAGCTATGGATGTGAATGAGAATGCCCAGGAATTCACACAGAATGGAAAAAATAGAAAAGCAATATGCAATATTAAAAAAAGAGAAAAAAGCAGAAGACTGAGAAAGAGTATTTGAAGAGATTAGAGAAGTTTCAGGAGGGGGAAATTTTCAAGAAAAATGACAGGTTAGATCAAGAGAGTCGAATTGTTAGAAGTAGGATGACAAACAAAAGGGAAACTCAGATTCCGTGTTTAGGGAACTTCTGGGAGAGGTTGCAACCCAGCACTAGGACACTGAAAACAAACGTGTTTCAAATTCATAGCTTTCCGTAGGGCTTGGACTGTATCAAAATCTCCTACTGGCTTTGAACACCCCTGACACAGAAAGTGTGAAAAAAAAAATTTAAGTATCTCATCCATCTAATTTAGGAAAGAAATAGTTATCCTGCATTGTTGGAATTTTCTAAAGAGGTAGTATTAAAGTCAGTTGAAAAGGCTGGTCTATTCAAAATTGCAGAACTTAGTAAGGAAACTCATGATTATCAGCTGCAAAAGCTACCAGGGCACCTTCAGAGAATGAAAGCCCTGTCATTCGTGTACACATTAAGCAAGTAAGAAATTTGAGAAGCAAGAGGCTGTGACCAAAAGCAGTTCACAGAGCTCATCAGGGCATGGCTGGCAATTGAAGACCACGGATGCTTCAACTTGTTCTAATCAGCGACAGTCCTTCTTGCTAAGTGCATTCATGTCTGTAGTCAGTAGAGATGCATCCATGCACTAAATCTTGAACTTCAGCTAAGTGTGAGTGTTCTAGGATAAACCTTCCCCCACCCCAGTTCAAAAGCAGACCCATGTAAAAATAACCCCCTTTTGCAAGGCCAAACACTGATCTCAAACATGAAAGAAACAGAGCCCAGAAAAGAAAGATTTCAGCACTGGATTGGCAAATAGAATTGAGGGGCGGGGGGGGGGACAGTCAGGGGTTTCATAGTCCCTTCTTCCTGTATGATGTTCCCAGAGAGTCCAACACATAATTATTCTACTCATGTGTCAAAAGGCGGTTAATTTTACCAAGAAGACATTCCTATAATTATTATCCATATCCTATGAATGAAAACTAGGAATTTCACACATCTTCTGTAATTAAAAGAAAAGAAAAATCTCTTTTTGTTGATAATTAGAGTTGGCACAGGATGGTGTTCTGTGAAACTAAACAGGCTGTTTGTTAACAGAAGTGGTGTGTGGCAGACAGGGTATAAGGGAGCCACTTTTTCCTCCTCCAGACGCTTATTGTGGAAGACACAGGGACGTAAAAATCTAGGTGGAAAGCCAAATAAAGAAAGCTATGGTGGAGAAACCTGGAGTGAATTTTGGACATCTGCCCTCGCATTTCCTGTTTGTAGGAGGCAACAGCGTCAGCTGCTGGGATCGAGTTCCTGGAGGAGACCTCTGGAGCAAAAGAGGCTCCGGTGCTGTTTCTTTTACTTAGGCGAATGCTATAGCTGCCAGTACAGGTGAGGCTGTCTGGACGGTCTCCATGGCAACAGTGGACAGTGGAGGAGAGAACCGGCCGCTGCACTAGAAAGCCCCCGCCTTGCCAGGCCTTCCGCTGGCTCTGGGCTGGTGCTCCAACCACGCAGCACCGATCGCTGCTTCACGCTGAGCTCCAGCCTCCCCAGCGTCCTTGCCCAACAGCACAGTTGCCTTAGCAACGGCCAGAGGAGGGAGGCCAAGGCCCTTTTCCCTCTCGTGTTGTGTTCCTGGTGCCCAGAGTGTAAGGGGCGGGAGGAGATGTGAGTCCTCCTCCAGTGGGGCTGGACCAAGTGGGGCATTCACAGGAGTGGGTGCAGCTGCTAGCGACCCTGGCCTGGACCCCATAGCGGCCAGAGTAGCAACTCAGCCACCTTGCCTTCGCCCGGTGGCTGGGGAGGCATTTGCTCTGTCCTAGCCCCACAGGACAGAGCCTGAGAGGGGCGGTCATATTGAGGTTATGCACTTCACCGTGCAAAACTCCGAGATCCCAATAAAAGCTCGCCCACCCGAGTCCATCCCACATTGAAGCAAGGCCAAGGCTGCCTTCTGCAAGGAGACCTCGCTGGCTGCGGACTCAGTTCTTCCCTTCCCACCACGTCACTGCCCACTCCGCAGCACTGCATGCCCACCTACAGTTATCTCCAAGGATGAGGGCACTGAGCCCTCTCCCTTTTCTCTGCCCTTCCCTATGTTAGCGCAGCGAAGTGTAGAGTGGCTCTGAGCCACGGAGAAGGCGGCCAGTGTAGCCAGGGACTCTGGAGGACCCAGGCTTCCTGCAGGGTTAGCTGCTCAGCTAGCCAGGCTTTCCAAGAGAAAGGGACACAGACAGGTTGGGCGGGGGTGGGTGGGGGTGGGGGTGGGGTATCACCAGGCAGTGTCCTGTCACACCCAGCCAGGTAAACCATGTCCAACAGAGGCACCTTTGCTGGACAATTCAATATTGCACACAGAAACTGATTTTGCTCAGAGACTAAAAGAACTGAATGGAATGTTTATTTACTGGAGCAAAACGAGCACAGGCAGAGCAGGGCGTCTCCTTTGGCAGCTAAGTCAATGGGGACTGTTTGCCATGCTTTCGCCATCCAACCATTAAAAAGGGGGGAAAAAGCCACGATTTTGAAAAAAATAAACCTATTGTTTTGATGTAGATGAAGGAAAAGCCAGAGAAACTACTTTTATTCTCTAGTTGAAATTTTGAGGACAGTTTTTCTAATGTTTACAGTGTGAATCTGTCATCTTTTTGAGCAATAATTAATATTTTATTGCTATAACTGGGGCTTTTCATAATATAAGCTTTTATTGTCTTTTTTTAAAGATCCACAGAATTTGAAAAAAATTAATTTGTAAATAATATATCTATTGCTGAATATACATTGTATCACTGATTTTTCAAAAAATATTTGGAGAGGCTTGGTAAGAGAGTGTATTGTTAAATGTTGGTTTCCTAGCACTTAAAGCAAAGAAATATTTGGGGGAAACGAATAGTATTTGCCAACTAGAATTAACTTCAATAGTTCGCTTAAGAAAGTTTGAGGTAATTTGTAATATATATGCACACATTTGGAAACTAAGTAAATTTGGATACTAAAATCAAGATCTTCAAATGAAAGTTTTAAAATGCTATATATGCCTTAAATGTAAACTGAAGTGTTATCTGATTGGTATTTCCGGCATGACCTGGTATCTCGGCACTGGAATACTCAATTTACACAGCAGTTATTTCCCAAGATTAGTTTTCTAAAAAATTTCATTTTAAATTCTATGTGCAGTAAGTAGGAAATTAATAAAGACAATATAACTTTAATCATCTTCAAAAATGCCTATTTCTATAATGATAGAAATCTTTCTGCTATCTCCCTAAGGATATTTATTATCCATGCCCTCAAGGGCCAGATTTGCTCCCTTTTTCCCCCCCACATTGATTAAAGGCAAATGTACAGTATGGGCCACTTTTGGACTGGGATACATTTTGAAAAATGTGTCGTTAGGTAATTCTGTCATTGTGTAAACACCAGAGAGTACAGTTACACAAAGCTAGATGGTACAGCCCACTACACATGTAACCTACATGGGGTAGCCTATTGCTCCTAAGTTATAAGCCTGTATAGCATGTCACCATACAAAACAACAAGAGATTAAAATGGGCACAAGAAAAAATGATACAATCAAGAGACACGGTAAACACGAGACACATAGCCTGCTGCCTGCGTAGTAGCATATGGTATTACAACAAACATTTTTTTTACAAATATAAAGAGTACACTCTAAAATAATAATAAATTTATACAATAAATACATAACCAGAAGTATAGTTGTTAATTATCATGATCACGTATTATGTACTGTACATAACTGTATTGCTATACTTTTATACAACTAGCAGCACAATACCACCACAAACACGAGTAATGTGTTGTACTACTCAGCAATATAATTTTTCAGCTCCATTTTAATCTTATGGGACCATCATGATACATGTGGAACAAAATTTCATTATGCAGCACATGATTGTATATTTCAAATGGGAGAGAGATCTGAATATAAGTTATAGGACTTATATGGACTGATGTTTAATACCACAGTTTATATTGTCAAGATCTCAGATAAAGAATCATGGTCAAAGTACCCCATGTTCCAGTGTATGGCAGTTTAATTGCATGGGAAGTAAAAATAGAAAGTTTTTAGTCTTCTGGACTGTTTCTTTTGCCATTTGAAAAGGTTAGCCTAGCATCTCACTCTATATATTTCACATGGCATTAGAAGCTCCAGCTGGTCTAGCATGCTTTCAGACAGGCCCCAGTGTTTGCATTTTCAAATACTGTTCCATTTTCTCAAGGCACAAAATATATTTGGGCATTAAAATATAGGGCACAACACAGAGCTGCTAACTAAAGTTTTTTAAACTAATAGGTATCTGGTCATTTATTACTACTGTACACTAGAATTAAGGAAACTGGATAAAGTAAACCATTAAGAAATTATTTTAAAGAAACATCTTATATTCACTAGGTAATTTTGGGTGATAGACGTCTTTAGATAACAGAACCAAAAGGTCATTCCTTTCTTTTGTTTTTATTTACTTTTCAAGAAATCTATAACAAGCAGGCATTGACTGAATAATAATAAACAATTATATATGAATTTAAAGGCAGATTTGGATTAAAAAAACAAGACCTAAATGTATTCTACTTAGAAGAAATACATGTTATTGAAAGTCACAACTAATTTACAAATAAAAAGATGGAAACAAGATATACTGTACTAAAACTGTGAGGGAAAAGGGGTTATTACTGGAATGCAAAGTTGGTTTAACATATGAAAATCAGTTTAAAATCATTCAGCATATAAGGAAACTAAAAATTGAAAACCATATGCTTAGCTCAATAACACAAAAAAGGTATATTTGGCAAAACTTAACATTCATTTTTCTTTTCTTTTTTTTTTTCAGGGACAGAGAGAGAGTCAGAGAGAGGGATAGATGGGGACAGACAGACAGGAACGGAGAGAGGTGAGAAGCATCAAATCATTAGTTTCTCATTGCCATTGCAACACCTTAGTTGTTCATTGATTGCTTTCTCACATGTGCCTTGACCGTGGGCCTTCACCAGACCAAGTAACCCCTTGCTGGAGCCAGCGACCTTGGGTCCAAGCTGGCAAGCTTTTGCTCAAACCAGATGGGCCTGTGCTCAAGTTGGCGAGCTCGAGGTCTCGAACCTGGGTCTTCTGCATCCCAGACCGATGCTCCATCCACTGCACCACCACCTGGCCAAGCTCAACATTCATTTTTCATAGAAAAACAAACAAACAAAAAACCTCAGGAAAGTAGAAATTGAAGGGAACTTCCTCAACTGGAGAAAAGAAAACATTTTACTATATTATATACTTAATATATATATATATATTATATACCTAAGTACATACTTCTCAACATGAACTGCCAAACCATGTATGGCTTGGCCTCTGAATTCTTTAATCTTGTTACTCACGTGTCTCTCTTATTCTACTCTGTGGCCATGCATTTCTTTTATCAATTGTTAAACTATTTTCTCTCTAGTTTCTTAGCCTTTGTGCATGTTGTTTATCCTTTTTACCCCACCTCCAACTTTCTATAGATCCCATCTGCAAGTTCTAAGGGCGAATCATTTTCTTGTATTTTCCACATTTTAGAAGCCATCTGCATTCCTTGGTTCATGGTTTCTTCCTCCATATTAAGAGTGATACTTACCTCTGCCTCTGTCTTCACATCTTCTTTGACACTAGTCCTTCTGCCTCCCTCTTATAAAAACTCTTGAGATTATGTGGGGCCCACCTAAAAATTTCAGGTTGATCTTCCCATCTCAAAATCCTAAACTTAATATTTTCAAAGCCCATTTTGCCATTGAAGGTAACATATTCACAGGTTCTGGAAATTAGAATGAGGACATCTTTTGGAGGGTGAGCATATCTACAAATATGCTCAGATATGGTAGAATAAAGAAGTTGGGTTTTAAACCATTAACATTTCCATCTATTTCTCAGTACTCTCTATAGGAAATGTAAAATAATCTCAATAGAAAAATATCAAAGTAAACTTTTTTTATTATAAACTTGATGAGAAATGTGTATTCTACAAACTAAATAATAAATAAAGAAAATTGCCAAAAATGTTAATCTATAGCTAAATATGGCAGCCCATGATCTGTCAATGAGCACTAATGATAAAGCTTGCCATCTCTATAGCAACTACAATGGATATCATTCTTCAAATATTTTGAGCTAATATCATATTCTATTTATTTAGTTTGAAACTTCAGAATAAGTTACTAATTTAGGTATTGGGTAAGCCATTAAGGAGAAATGTCAAAGACAGTTAGAGTGTTAAGTATCATAAACATATTATATATTAAAAACATATGTTTTCTCTGTCGAGCTTTGTGCAATCAATATGACTTGGGTAGGGTATATAAAAAAGGATAGAGCTTTATAGCATTTTATAATATAAAAATATACTTGAGTTATTACTTATCCAAACCTAATTTTATCATGCTACCCTCAACCCTGATCTTCCTTCCAGAATCAAACGCCTCAGTCTGTTGATTATAAGAATATGCAAGCTTAATATCCCTTGCATTTCTTTAATATATTACTTTATCATTGCTCCTATATTACTTCAAGTACATACAATTTTTCTTTCAATCTGGACAGGGTACTTCTTGAGACAGAAAACATTATATTTAAAACTCCAGTGATTTCTAAGCTAGGATTTATGAATGTATATGTATACATCTATATACACACACACACACACACACACACTCACATATATAAAATATACATATGTAATGTATATTTGGCAAATTATACATTACAAATATATTTTGACAGCCTAAGTGAGGTTCTGTTAAATACTTAAATTATCAACATATATCTCTACTATATTACCATCTAGCATTATAATAGCAAATGCCCTAAATATATTTTGGATAACTCATCAATATATTAATATTAACCTATTAAATAATATAATTTTGAATCATCCAGGTTTAAATGTTGCTTAAAATAAATTTTTACTTTCCAAATTAATTAAGTATTGTTATTTAAATTTTTATTTGAAAATGAAGAAGTAAACATTTTTTAAATAGAAAATCAAATCTTCTGCTGTATTCACCAAATAAATTCTGAAAAAAATATAAATAATGTATGTTTAAGTGGCACCAAATAACCTACTCTGGAGTTCTACCTATCTTGAACTGTCTTCAGAGTTTTATATTAATTCTTAAAAGGAAAATCTTTACCATACCCACAGATGTTACAAATATATCAAAATCAATTTCTGGCAGTGCCATGTGTTGTCTAAATATGCTTTTACTAGAGAGAAGCATCATCACAACATGGGCAATATGTTTTTATCACTGTGAATGATAATATTCAACTTCAAAAAAAATAATTGTCCACTATTCTTTTCATTGGAAACCTTCCTTTGATGTCAATTGATACTTTTTTTTATTAACTATTTCAATTACAGTTTAAAAACTCCTTAGGCCTGACCAGGTGGTGGTGCAGTGGATAGAGCATCAGACTGGGATGTGGAAGACCCAGGTTCGAGACCCCGAGCTTGCCAGCTTGAGCGTAGGCCCATCTGGCTTGAGCAAAAGCTCGCCAGCTTGGACCCAAGGTCGGTGGCTCCAGCAAGGGGTGGCTCAGTCTGCTGAAGGCCTGCGGTTAAGGCATGTATGAGAAAGCAATCAATGAACAACTATGGTGTCCCAACAGCAATGAAAAAACTAATGATTGGTGCTTCTCACCTCTCTCCGTTCCTGTCTGTCTGTCCCTATCTATCCCTCTCTCTGACTCTCTCTCTGTCCCTGTAAATAAATAAATAAATAAATAAATAAATAAATAAAAACTCCTTAGGAACACATGACCTCATAAAGTGAATCAGAGCAACTAAATAGTTCAACACCACGTAACAATTAGCAAAATGGATGATGGTTAGCAAACTATGTTCAATATTCCATGAACAGTGTCCCACCAGTTTGCTTGCTCCTTTGAGTGATCCTGAACTAAACTGCCAGCCTAACACCCACAAATTTTGGCCGGAAGCCTAAATTGTACTATTCAAATTCAGTGTATAAACATGCAACAATTAAAATGTCAGAGTAAGGACCTCTGAATATAGGCTCTTCCTAAAAATATAAATAAAAATTCCTGGCAAAAATTGTCAGAATTGACTTTTCCAAAACACTGGGAGCTCATCAAACGTTTACAACAACCCAGCAAGCATTTATTAAAGAGAAAAAGATGAATCTTGGAAAGAACACAAAAATATATGGTGTTTTACCTTGCACTAGTTTCATCTCCTACTGTGTTGTTCTGCAAAAGTCTTGAAAAATAACAGCCCACATTGTTAGTGCAGCCTGGTAGCCACTAAGGAGAATAAAACTAAAGCTTTACAAAGCCTCAGTACCAAAGTATAGTCATATTTTTTTACCTGACTAGTGGGTCTCTGGAAGATCCCATTTAATAGGCTGTCTGAAACTGACATGACTCAGAGATCACCCAATGTGAAAACCTTCTCCCCATGAGCATTTATGGAAAACAACTCCAAAAAAATATTTTATCGCAACTGCCTCAAACAGTTGATAACATTTGAGTCACTGTTTGACTCAGACCAAACAAATGCTTTAGAGTCAAAACTATGGAACAAGATGTCCATTAGGTTTTGAAAGACTCTAACATATCGATATGTGCAGACTCAGTGAAGATCTAAGAAAGCCCTAATATTAATATTTTACTTCTAACTGACCCTGAGACTCTACACAAGCAGGAAGTAAAGGTTAGGAAATAGTTGTCAGCCACATGGCTAGTGTCAATGGTCAGCCCTAACACAGAGAACACCTTACCAAATACTGGGACATATGCTGGTTCCAAAATTTGAAGAAAATCACTGTTCTATCATTAGACTATTAAGCAGAGAAAAGATATCTGCAGTTACACATGAAAAGCAATACAGACATTACTAAATTTATTCAGAAAATTCATTAAACAAAAAACAATACAAATACAACAAGCAGCAGCAACAACAAAACCTGGAGAGGAAAACAAAATTCACATTCAGAATTCCCACATCATGCTATCAAAAATGTCCATTTTTCAATAATAAATGACATATTCAAAGAAACAAAGCATTGCCCATACACAAGAGTAAAATCTATCAATATAAATTGTCTCAGAGGAAACCCAGTTGTTGGATTTACTAGAAAAAAACAAAACCCTTAAATTAGTTATTTAAATATATACTAAGAATTTAAGAACATCATGTATAAAGAACCAAAGTATAAAAACAATATCACACCAAACAGAAACATCAATAATGAGAAAAATCATTTTTTAAGGACCAAATAGAAATACTGGTTTTGAAAAGTAGAATCACTGAAAAGAACAGTTCACTAGAAGGACTCCACAGGAGAATGCAGAACAGCAAAAGGCAGAAGTTATTTGAGCAGGCAGAAGAAAGAATCGGTGAATATAAAGTTAATTGAGATTATTCATTCTAAAAAACAGAAAAAAAAAAAAAACAAGAAAAAATGAACAGCATCTTAGAGACCTGTGGGACACCAATGTACAATGGGAGTCACAGGCTGAGAGAAGTAAGAAAAGAGCAGAAATAAATATTTGACAAAATAATGGGAAAAAATCCCAAATTTGATGAAAATAATGAATCCTATACACATAGTAAGCTCAATGAACTCCAAATAAGGTTAAGTTCAGATAGATCCACACCTGGTATTATAAACTTATTAGTGCATACCAAAATTCATGTGTTGAAGCTATAACTCCCAATGTGATGATATTTTGGAAATGGGGCTTTTAAAAGGTAATAAGGATGAAATGAGTTCATGAGGGTGGCAACTTCACAATGATTTAGTACCCTTATAGAAGAGATAGATATCAGAGAGCTTGTGCTCTCTTTCCCCACCATGTGAGGACAAAGCAACTAGGTGGCCACTACAAGCTAGGAACCCAGTTCTCAACAGAAACTGACAATGCTGTTATCTTGATATTGGACTTTTAGCCTTGTGAACTGTAAAAAAGTAATTTTTGTTGTTTAAGTCACCAGACTATAACATGTTATTATGGCAGCCCAAGTAGACAAAGAAACCCAGATACCTCATCAAACTGTGAGCAGCTAGAGACAAAGGAAATACTGAAAGCCTTAAAGAGAAGTGACTCATCAGATGCATAGAGCCTCAGTGTGCTAAATAGTTTATTTCTATTCAGAAACTAGGGAGGCCAGAAACCATATATTCTAAAGCGCTAAAGGAAAAATATGTCAATTAAAATTCTATGTTCAGCAAAACTATCTTTCAAAAGGAGATATTAAAACATTCCCAGATGAACCAAAACTCAAAGAATATGTTTCTAGTATATCTGATCTAAAAGAAATACTGAAGAGTGGTCTTTAGTTTTGAAAAGAGAGAAAGCTAGGCAGTGAATTTAATACACATAAAGAAAAAAGAGCTCTGATAAAGGTAACTACATAGATAAATACAAAGAGATGTAAATATAAAACAATATATTTGTTTGAAAATTATCTATCCCACCTATTTTTTTTAACAGGGACAGAAAGAGAGTCAGAGAGAGGGATAGATAGGGACAGACAGACAGGAACGGAGGATGAGAAGCATCAATCATCAGTTTTTTGTTGCCATTGTGACATCTTAGTTGTTCATTGATTGCTTTCTCACATGTGCCTTGACTGCGGGCCTTCAGCTGACTGAGTAACCCCTTGCTGGAGCCAGTGACCTTGGGTCCAAGCTGAGGAGCTTTTTGCTCAAGCCAGATGGGCCCGCGTTCAAGCTGGAGACCTCGGGGTCTCAAACAGGTCCTCCCGCATCCCAGTCCAACGCTCTATCCATTGGTCACCGTCTGGTCAGGCTCTGTCCCACCTAATTTAAAATAGAACTATATAAAGCAATAATTAGAAATGTATGTTTCCAGGTAAACATTAAAAATAGACTTTAATAAATAACTGATAGGTAAATAAAAACTTTTCCTTCTAAAATAGGGCTCAGTGACAATTGTTAGGAAGTTGCTATATAGAATTCTTTCCAGGTTTAGCTTGCCCATTCTAGTGTTGGGCCTGCATTTGTGTCCACAGTCTCAAAGATGGTAGGAAAGGAATCACATATTAATTAGAAACTAATTTGAAGTTACATTGTGCCCACAGGCACCAAAAGGTTCAGGGCAAGTAAAATGCATGAATCAAGTCGTAAAGGAAACGTAACCACCCTTTCTTAAGTACTTGCAGGGTTTGCAGGTTACTCAGCAAACTGTTCAAAAGACTGTCTGAGAGGTGCTTCCAACATTGCCAAGAGATCCAGTACATCACCCAAAGACTGACTCTCACATTGACTGGTCCACACACTGTAATCCTGACCCCTCCCTCTGTTGCCAGTGTAGAAGGTATGCCTGCCTCCACCATAGCCGGTTGAAGCCTGCAGTCCCAGCAGAGGCACCCTCGTGGAGAGCAGAGACTGACCCCACCAACCCTTGTAAATTAACCCTGAGAAGAATAGCATGCCCTACTCCAGCCGCAAACTGGAAGCTGGTTGGTCTACGTACAGCGAATGCATGAAGAAACTCACTGACTCCCTTTTTAATCAGACTTTAGGGAAAAGGGAAACTAGGGTAAAACGAAAGCCAACTTAATTGTCACTAAAGGTTAAAGGTTTTAAAATTAAGAGTTCTAACTAAAAATAAGTTGTTATAAAGCCAATTAGTTTTATGTAAGTTACAAAAGGTTTGTACAGTTTATAGGAAATTAATCAATAATACTTGTTTCTTTAGTGAACCGTATTGCTATTAATGCTGTCTGTTAAATATTTGTTACACGTTATAAGTTAATGCACCTACATAACAGCCTCATGCTCTTCAGTAAATTAAGTCAAGGATTTGACTTAGGAAATAAAACCAGTGGGGATTGTAGTAAGGTACCAAAAAGTTGAAAAATTAATTTTGATATTCTAGGAGGAAAGATCAAGCTTTCCTGTCCCATCCTTCCTTTGGGGAGGGGAGGGAGAAGAATGTAGAAGTTCCTGGCTTGCAAGAACAATCTGTCATTTAGTTTTAAATCTAAAATAATGGTTAATCGACAAACTTCTTCTCTTTCAATGGGAGACAGGATTTACATAGCACTCTACATTGATTGTAGTTCCTCTCCTTCCTGGAATCCTGAGAGTAACATACCTCTAGGCAAAGGAACCCTAAAAGATTTGTAAACATCTTTGTGTTACATTGAAAGTCTTAATGTTTCTGTGTATCCCCTAAACAAATGTTGTAAGCTTGTGCCATGATGTCATGCTCTTCCCTGCCCATGTGTGATCAAGGGTATATAAACAGCCCCTGAAATATTTTGGAGGCACATGATTTGTGCCCCATGACTGCCCCATGTCAGCTATATGTGGCTGGCATATTTAATAAATCTCCTCCTGTTGGGCAGATAAAATATATTATGCTCACTTTGTTAAAGATGGGGCTGCCCACATGCAAATCCATTGATATTAATGTGTGTGGGGGACAGGCTGTGGGCAGGCCGGGTCAATATAGCCTAAGGCTTAGTTTTAAGAGTAAGCTTTTCCCCACACCCTTGACTGAGTGGATGATGTAGGGTGGTGCGCTCTCATGAGGAATCCCATTATGCCTCAGATAAGTGGCTTTGTATCAGAGACTTTTTCATTTGTAGATTGGCTTAAAGGTTTGGATATCTACACTATACAGTGGGGCAGACCTAGAGCTTGCTCTCTCTTGGTTCCTGAGATTAGCATTAGAGAAGAGTGATTACATTCTAGGAGGAACCCATGCTGTAGGAGAGCAGAGTAAGGCCACAGGGAGGAGGCCTGGGGAAGCAGCCAAGATGGTGGAGGGCTGAGGGACAAGCCAGTTTGTGCAGAGAGGAGATGGGGAACAGAGGTGAATAAGTCTGGTGAGCTAGAAACCTTTGATTCTAGGAAACTCGGGTTTTGGAGCCCAGTGTGTATTTTTACTTGCCCGCCGGGTGCAAGCTAGGATTAAAGCTGATGGCTCACCAAGTTCTTGGCTCCATTGTTTCATTACCGTCTGTTCGAATCTAATGCGAACCTGCATGAGCCAGGCTGCTGTGATGGTGGCCTTGGCCACTGGCTTTACACCTCCTTTAATAAAACTCTTCAGAATTAAAAAAAGAAACGTATGACTAATATGATGTGACAACTGATATCCTTTCAGCAAGAAAACTATTTTCCTTTTACTTCATATTAGTTGCTAGGCTTATAACTAGTTTTATAACATTATCAGAAACAGTCATGCTTGTTTTGGCAAAGATATCTTCAGTTTTGAAAAATGCCATGTTACCTTTTAGCCTTTCCTTACAATAATAACTTATTTTATTATACAAACTGTTGTTTCACTCTTGCTTGAAAAGACAGTCTTGATTGCTTTACAATGAGATCACGGTGTTTTCTTTTTTGGAAATTAAAGAAAAAACTTTCATGTCAAGCGCTGTTTGATAACTTTATTGCCAATGTTCAAAGGAAAGAGAATAAATAGATATAAAGTCAAAACCAATTTTTCAGATATTTGTCATCATATTTTCAATGTAACCTTTTTGGGGAGGCTGCTGGGTGGAGATACTACACATGCAAATCCATATTTCCTGACATAAATACACCCGTATTCTCTATTCTGCTTACTTCATCATGAGTTACATTACTTTTCTCCCTCTTCTTCCTCCCCCCCACCATTACCAGCACACTATCCAGAGTCCATATTTATAAACAAAAAAAAAGTGTAAACATTATAATATTTGGAACTAAGTCAAACCACCAGGAGAAGTTAAACAGAGGGCCCTGTTTTTATGTGGAGGTCTCTGTTTCCAGTCTTATGGCCCATTAATTACATGACCCTAGAAATTTGCCTTACTGTGAGAGCATTACATTTTAAACTCTGCTTGCTATTGGTCTTTTCTAATTATATTGTGATGATTTTATTGTATTTTATTTTTTCATTAATTTTAATGGGGTGACATTAATAAATCAGGGTGTATATGTTCAAAGAAAACATCTCCAGATTATCTTGTCATTCAATTACATTGCATACCCATCACCCAAAGTCAAATTGTCCTCTGTCACCTTCTATCTGGTTTTCTTTGTGCCCCTCCCCTCTCCTCTCTCCCGCCCTCCCTCCCCCCTCCTCTCACCCCATAACGACCACACACTTGTCCATGTCTCATAATCTCGCTTTTATCTCCCACCTATGTATGAAATCATGCAGTTCTCAGTTTTTTTCTGTTTTAATTATTTCACTCTGTATAATGTTATCAAGGTCCATCCATTTTGTTGTAAATGATCCGATGTCATTATTTCTTATGGCTGAGTAGTATTCCATAGTATATATGTACCAAAGCTTTTTAATCCACTCATCCTCTGACGGACACTTTTGGGCTGTTTCCAGATCTTCGCTATTGTGAACAATGCTGCCACAAACATGGGAGCGCATTTCTTCTTTTCAAACAGTGCTATGGCGTTCTTAGGGTATATTCCTATAAGTGGGATAGCCGGGTCAAAAGGCAGTTTGATTTTTAATTTTTTGAGGAATCTCCATACTGTTTTCTACAGTGGCTGCACCAGTCTGCATTCCCACCAGCAGTGCAGGAGGGTTCCCTTTTCTCCACATCCTTGCCAGCACTTATTCTGTGTTGTTTTGCTGATGAGTGCCATTCTGACTGGTGTGAGGTGATATCTCATTGTGGTTTTAATTTGCGTTTCTCTAATGATTAGTGATGTTAAGCATTTTTTCATATGCCTATTGGCCATTTGTATGTCCTCTTTGGAGAAGTGTCTATTCATTTCTTTTGCCCATTTTTGATTGATTGTTTGTCTTCCTGGTGTTGAGTTTTACAAGTTCTTTATAAATTTTGGTTACTAACCCCTTATGAGATGTATTGTCGAATATGTTCTCCCATTGTTTAGTTTGTCTTTATATTCTGTACTTATTGTCTTTAGCTGTGCAAAAGCTTTTTAGTTTGATATAGTCCCATTTGTTTATCTTGTCTTTTATTTCACTTGCCTGTGGAGATAAATCAGCAAATATATTGCTGTGAGAGATGTTGGAGAGCTTACTGCTTTTGTTTTCTTCTGAGATGCTTATGGTTTCATGGCTTACATTTAAGTCTTTTATCCATTTTGAGTTTATTTTTGTGAGTGGTGTAAGTTGGTAGTCTAGTTTCATTTTTTTGCAGGTAGATGTCCAAATTTCCCAACACCATTTGTTAAAGAGGCTGTCTTTTCTCCAGTGCATGCTCTTACCTCCTTTCTCAAATATCAGTTGTCCATAAAGGTGTGGGTTTATTTCTGGGTTCTCTGTTCTATTCCACTGATCTATGTGCCTGTTCTTATGCCAGTACCCAGGCTGCTTTGAATACAATGGCTTGTAGTATAACTTGATATCAGTAAGTGTAATACCTCCTGGTTTATTCTTCCTTTTCAAGATTGCTGAGGTTATTCGTGTTCTTTTTTGGTTCCATATAAATTTTTGAAATATGTGTTCTATATCTTTGAAGTACGTCATTGGTATTTTAATTGGTATTGCATTGAATTTATTAATTGCTTTGGGTAATATAGGCATTTTAATGATATTTATTCTTCCTAACCATGAGCATGGTATGCTTCCACTTATTTGTATCTTCCATGATTTCTTTTATCAGTGTTTTATAATTTTCTGAGTACAAATCTTTAATCTCCTCGGTTAAATTTACTCCTAGGTACTTTATTTTTTTGGTTGCAATAGTGAAGGAAATTGTTTCCGTAATTTCTCTTTCTGACAGTTCATTGTTGGTGTATAAAAATGCCTCTGATTTCTCAATATTAATTTTATATCTTGCCACCTTGCTGAATTCATTTATCAGGTCCAGTAGTTTTTTGACTGAGACTTTCGGGTTTTCTATATACAACATCATATTATCTGCAAATAATGATAGTTTTACTTCTTCTTTTCCAATTTGGATGCCTTTTATTTCTTCTTGTTGTCTAATTGCTGTGGCTAGGACTTCAAGAACTATGTTAAATAAGAGTGATGAAAGGGGGCACCTCTGCCTTGTTCCTGATCTTAAGGGGATTTCTTTTAATTTTTGTCCAATGACTATAATGTTGGCTGTGGGTTTGTCATAGATGGCCTTTATCATGTTGCTGAGAGTTTTGATCATGAATAGGTGCTGGATTTTATCAAATGCTTTTTCTGCATCTATTAAAATTATCATGTAGTTTTCTCCTTCCTTTTGTTTATGTGATGAATCACATTGATTGATTTGCAAATATTGTACCAGCCTTGCCTCCCTAGAATAAATCCCACTTGATCATGCTGTATAATTTTTCTCATATATTGCTGGATCCGGTTGACTAATATTTTGTTGAGGAGTTTAGCATCTAAATTTATCAGAGATGTTGGCCTATAATTTTCTTTGTTTGTGTTGTCTTTGCCTAGTTTTTGGATTCAGAATTATGCTCACCTCATAAAAGGTGCTTGGAGGTCTTCCTTCCTCTTGAATTTTTTGAAATAACTTGAGAAGGATAGGAGTTAGTTCTTCTTTGAATATTTGGTAGAATTCACTTGTGAAGCCATCAAGTCCAGGACATTTCTTTTTTGGGAGTTTTTTGATAACGGTTTCTATCTCAAATGTTGTAACTTGTCTGTTTAGGTTTTCTGATTCTTTCAGATTGATTTTTGAAAGATTGTATGTTTCAAGGAATTTGTCCATTTCATCTACGTTGTCTAGTTTTTTGGCATAGAGTTCTTCATAGTATTTTCTTACAATACTTTGTATTTCTGTTGTGTCAGTTATTTCTCCTCTCTCATTTCTAATTTTATTTATTTGAGTCCTCTCTCTTTTTTTCTTGGTGAGTCTAGTTAAAGGTTCATCGATCTTGTTTACCTTTTCAAAGAACCAGCTCCTGGTTTCATTGATCCTCTGTATTGTTTCTTTAGCCTCTATGTCATTTATTTCCACTCTGATCTATTTTTCCTTCTACTACCCCTGGGCATAACTTGCTGTTCTTTTTCTAGTTCTTTTAGATGCAGGGTCAAGTTGTTTATTTGACCTTTTCTAGCTTCTTACGGTATGCCTGTAATGCTATGAACCCTCTCAGTACTGCTTTTGTTGTGTCCCATAAATTTTGAGTTTATGTATGCTCATTATCATTCATTTCTAGGAATTTATTTATTTCTTCTTTGATCTCATTGTTAATCCATTCGTTATTTAATAACATGCTATTAAGTTTCCAAGTGGTTGAGTATTTTTCAGTTTTTCTGTTGTGTTTGATTTCTAGTTTCATGCTATTGTGATCAGAGACAATGCTTGATTTGTTTTCAATTTTTTAAAATTTGTTGAGACTGCTTTTGTGTCCAAACATGTGGTCTATCCTAGAGAATGTATCATGAGCACTTGAAAAGAATGTATATTCTGCTGCTTTAGGGTGAAAGGTTCTGAAGATATCTATTAAATCAAGTTGATCTAGTGTTTCCTTTAAGTCTGCTGTTTCATTGTAAATTTTCTTTCTTGAGGATCTATTTATTGATGTTAGTGGGGTATTGAAATTTCCTACTATTATAGCATTGCTGTTGATCTTGCCCTTTATATTCATCAGAGTCTGCTTTATATATTTATGCGCTCCTATATAAGGTGCGTAGATATTTGTAATGGTTATATCTTCCTGTTGGATTGCTCCCTTTATCATTATGTAGTGTCCTTCTTTATCTCTTACTATAGTTTTTGTTTTAAAGTCCATTTTGTGATATAAGTATTGCTACCCCAGCTTTCTTTTTATTTCAATTTGCATGAAATATTATTTTTCATCCTTTTACCTTCAGTCTATGTGCATTTTTTTGTTTTAATGTATATCTCTTGTAGACAGCATATGTATGGGTTTCTTATCCATGCTGCTACCCTATGTCTTTTGATTGTATCATTTAATCCATCTACATTTAAGGTTATTATTGATATGTAGTTGTTCATTGCCATTTTATTCTTTAAAGTTGTATTTCTCTTTGCTATATTCTTTCCCCTCTTTGATCTGTTTACAACGGGCCCCTTAGCATTGCTTGCAGCATTGGTCTGGTTGTAGTGAATTACTCGAGTTTTATTTTTTGTCTGGGAAACTTTTTATTTCTCCTTCCATTTTAAATGATAGCCTTGCTGGATAAAGTAGTCTTGGTTGTAGGTTCTTGTTCTGCATTACTTTGAATATTTATTGCCATTCTCTTCTAGCCTCAAGTGTTTTTGTTGAGAAGTTATATGTCATCCCAATGGGAGCTCTTTTGTAGGTGATAGCCTTTTTTTTTTCTCTAGCAGCTTTTAATATTTTATCTTTATCACTTAGCTTTGTTATTTTAATTATGTTTCTTGGTTTAGATTTCTTTGGGTTTTCTTTAATGGAGTTCTCTGTGCTTCTTGAATGTGTGATACATTTTCCTGCCTCAATTAAGGACGTTTTCAGCTGTGATTTTATTGAACAAAATATCTATGTCTTGTTCTTTCTCTTCTTCTTCAGGAACCCCTATGATGCAGATGTTATTTCTCTTCGTGTTGTCCCAGAGCTCTCTTAGAGTTTCCTCAGACTTTTTGAGTCTCTTTTCTTTTTTCTGCTCTGCTTCCATGCCTTCATTTATCTTGTTCTCTAACTCACTGATTCAATCCTCAGCTTTATCCATCCTGCTTTTAATTCCTTCCATTGTGGTCTTCAATTCTGATATTGTATTTGTCATTTCTGACTGATTTTTTTTTATTATTTCAATTTTCTTTTTTATATTTGCTATCTCTTTATTTAGGTGTTTATAATGACCATCTATTATTGTTCTAAGCTCTTTGAACACCCTAACAATTATTATTTTAAACTCTGCATCCAGTAATTTGGTTATATCTGACTCATTCTGGTCTTTCTCTGGGGATTTCTCTTGATTCATTTGGGTTGCATTTCTCTGCCTGCTCATTTTGTCTGTGTATAAGGGTTTGGCCACTGGAGTCCAATGGGTGTTGCCTCTGTGTTTCCTAGGTGTGGTCTGTCTGCAGGTCTGCCACCCTCTCTGTCATTGCTTAGGATGTTGGGTTATCTGCGTTGCCGGTGCCAGCCCACTGCGGCTGTCGCTGTGGTTTCTTCTTCAATTCCATGCGAGGGGTTGTGTTCTTGTGCTGGATCTACAAGCTTCAGCTGGTCTTGGCTTTTGCCCCTCCCCCACGGCTGAAATTGCGCTCCGCACCGGGGCCACAAGCCTCGGCACCAAGGGCAGGGGTGAGCAACTTTGCTCAGCTGTTGGTCTCTGCCTGTTCCCACGCTTCTGCCCTACCCCCACAGTCAGAGCTCGTTTGCATGTTGGACCACAGCCTCGGCTCTGCAAGCCAGGCGGAGCTGCAGGTGCACTCAGCTATAGACCTCTGCCTTTTCCCTGGCTTTATCCCTGCCCCTGTGGGCCAAGCCTGCTTGCACTTAGGGCCACAAGCCTCAGAGGCCAGGCAAGGCTGTGCGCCTGTGTGCCCTTGTTCAGCTGCATATCTCTGCCCGTTCCTGGGCTCTCGCCCTTCCCCCGCAGGCAGGGTTGCAGGCAGGCCTGCAGTCATGCCAGACCACTTTTGTGTGTCTCCTCTGCCCCCGCCAGGCTAGACTGAGCTCACGCCAGGCTGGCCCGGCCTCCATGTCCCGCAGCCGCCCACCGTCCAGCAAGTCCTCAGAAGTGTGGCTGGGGCACTGCAGGTCAGACCCTAATACTCCATACTGTAGTCCTGAAACCTCCCTCTTTGTAAGCGGCCATGCTCTGAGTACCAGAGGAGAGCTTATTTGGCTGGTATCCTGTTTCTTTCCAGAGGAAATATTCACTTCAGATTTGGGTAGTGACTCAGCCCAGGGGTTAGGGTAGCTATGTTTGGCAGATAAATTATATTATGCTCACTTTGTTAAAGAAGGTGCTGCCCACATGGAAGCCCATCACCCAGGTAATATCAGTTGCCCTTCTTGCTTGGGATGGGCATGATTATCTTAATGTGTGTTGGGGGCAGGCTGTGGGCAGGCAGGATCCTTGTAGCCTGTGGCTTGGTTTTAGGACTAAGCCTTTCCCACCCTTTTTGATATAGGGTGATGCACTCTCATGAGGAATCTTATTGTGCCTCTGATGAGTGACTTTGTATTGGGGCTTCCTTGTTAGTGTATTGGATTGAGGTTTTTGTTTCTGCACTGTAGAGTGGGGCAGACCAGGAGCTTGATCTCTCTCAGTTCCTGAGATTAGCATTAGAGATGAGAGCAGAGAAAGGCTACATGGAGGAGGCCAGGAGAAGCAACATGATGGTAGAGTGCTGAGGGATAAGCCAGTTTCTGCAGTTTGTGCAGAGAGCAAGAGGTGGGGAACAGAGGTGAATAAGTCTGATGAGCTAGAAACCTTTGATTCTTGGAAACTCGGATAAGTCAGTAGCCTTGTGAGCACTGAATAAGTGGATTTTGGAGCCCAGTGTGTGTTTTTACTTGCCCGCCGGGTGCAATCTAGGATTAAAGCTAATGGCTCACCAGTTTTTGGCTCCATTGTTTCATTACCGTCTATCTGAATCTAATGCGAACCTGCATGGGCCAGGCAGCTGTGATGGTGGCCATGGCTACTGGCTTTACAGGCTCTCCCTCAAAGTGTTTCTCCCTGTGCTTCCTAGATTATACTCTCTTCCCACTGCTCTGGTCCTTTTCTCTCTTCCAGTCTCCTGGAGCCCTAGAGCCCTGGTGGGTGGTTGTGAAAGAGGTTTTCTGCATGGTCCCTTTAAGAAGAATCCTGGGTCTGAGAAAACTGTTTCTTTCTTACAAACATTATCCTGACTTGTTTCGCAGCTAAATACTGTCCTTACACCTCTTCTAGGCTCTGAAGCTGCAGGCTGGGGCTCAGGTCCCTCCCCTCTCTGCTGAACTCTCTTCCCACCATGCGAGTCTCTCCAGGCTGCCGTTCACTCTTGGGAGCTGTGCAGCCATCTCCACATTTCCGCTTTTCCTACCAGTCTCAATGTGGCTTCTTCTGTGTTCCTTGGTTGAAGAGTCCTCTTAGTTTAGTTAAAAGTTGGTTTATCCAGATGATGGTTCTTAAAATTAAGTTGTAATCCACTTTGGTTCTGGGAGTTGGAAGTTGGTACATCTACTTACTCTATCGCCATCTTGCCGACCTCAGTCTTATATTTCTTATTAAATGTATTTCAACAAATGTTTCATCCCTGTTTTCTCTGGAACAATTAAACTACCCGTGGACCATTTGATAGCCAGGTTGTAAAGTAGGTTAAAATAATTTTTTAAGAAACACCGGTCTGTTAGCTTCCTGAAAACAATAATTTTCACCCATTCTTTTGATTATTACACACATAGACCACTTAGGAACTAATATATGCCTAATAAAAGTTTATAGACCTAAAATGTGTACTTTTTTTTGTCCTTTTTTTTACTCACCTAACATCGTTTTGACCCCAAGGGGACAACTTTTATATGCAGGACTTACAAGGCAGCCTGGACCTCTGAATGTTTAACCCTTATCAATAATTTCCTGCTAGAAAATTCTCAGTCATGTAAGAATCTTTAAGTTCTAACATTATCATTACTATGATCTATGCAACATCAGACACAAATCTGCCTTACATTTCCTCTGCTACTTGTAACATAACTATAAAGAAAATAGCTACAATTTAAAGAAAACTGTAAAGAAAATAAACATGCTTTAAAAAGAATAATAGGGCTTATTTTAAGAGCTAATATAATAGTTACACAATAAAATAGTTGAAACTTCAGCCCCAACCTCTATGTCCTGCTACTTTTGCACAGTGTTTAAGTCATCTATGGTATAAGTATGATACCAAATGGATTTGTTCAAGCCCAAATTCATGTCAAGTCTATCTTTCCATTTTTCACTGTGTCTACCCTAGCTCAGGTCTGCCCTATGAAAATGATGGTGTTCAAGTAAGGAGTTTAGACTTAGCTCAGTTGGCCACTGGTGATATTTTTTAATGTTGGATAGTAACAAATTAAAACATGATTTTAAGATAAGTATGGTAAAGTGAACAAAAGGAAGAATGGAACATTTATGCAGAGGTGTACAACAGTTCATTGACCATTCACCTGCTGAAGGACATCTTGGTGTCTTCTAAGTTTTGGCAATTATGAGTAAATTGCTAGAAACATCAGTGTGTTGGTTTTTGTCTAGGCATACATTTTAAACTCATTTAGGTAAATACCAAGGTATACATTGCTGGTTT
Organism: Rhynchonycteris naso; assembly: GCA_037038555.1. NCBI lineage: Eukaryota > Metazoa > Chordata > Mammalia > Chiroptera > Emballonuridae > Rhynchonycteris > Rhynchonycteris naso. The sequence goes on along the minus strand of CM072999.1, from coordinate 162,879,449 downwards.
CTATGGTAAGAGCATGTTTCATTTTGTAATAAACTTTTAAACTGTCTTCCAAAATGGCCATACCAATTTGCATTCCCACCAACAATGAATGACTTTCTGCTCTCTTTCCTCACCAGTAACTGGTGCTGTCAGTGTTTGCATTTGATGCCATTCTAAGAGTGTATGTAGAGTCTCATTATTTTTTGAATTTGCAATTCCTTAATACCATGTGACATTAAGTATTGGAACTACTTTGTACACATTACATTTCCATTTTAATTATCAACTCTTAAGGAGAGCCAATTTTTTTTTTGTCATCAACTGAATGTAATATTATGCCTGAAATGATTATTAAATAAATGCGGGGATTTAAGTAAAAAAAAAAAAGAAATGAAAAAGAATTGTGTCAATTGATTGGAATGATAAATTTTGCCTCAGAGATGTTTAAAAGTAATACCAGAGTTAGTCATTATTAGAATTGCAGTAATTTTGTAAATTTTTGTAGATTTGCAAAAACATATTTGTATATTATTTGTTCACAGAAAATGTTCTTTCTCATAAAAATATAGCTCTGTGATCCCAAGGTACCTGATGCTTTGTCTGCATAGACCGAGAGAAATTAAAGGGAAAATGAGCTATATTTCCAATATGTTAAATCCTATTCAAGACCTCCCCGAACTTTGAGTAATGGCTATTTGACTTAAAAAATCATTTACTTACCAAATATTTCTTGAGTGTTTTTTATTTACTAGGCACTATTATAGAACAAGTAATACAGGGGTTTGCTAAGGTAGGTTTACAGTTGTGAGTACATGAAACAGAGTTTATCCTTGTATTATTTTTTAATTATTGTATTATTTGTATTATAACTGTAAACCTACTTTTGCCAACCTCTGTATATTATGAGCCAAATCAGTTTTTATACCAATTAAGTTTATGATTACCAAGATATACATTTTCCCCATAACTAATAAAATATTTAAAGGTTAGTGTCATTCAGTATATTTTAAATGTTACTGTAATTTAGGAATAAATTAATCTGAAAAGATTAAGGCTAAAATCCTTTAACCTGAGTTCAAAATTTTCATTTCCATTCTTCACATATGATTAAATATTTGAATTCAGAGAACTCATATTGACATTTAGCCTTGAAGATGCATTTTTAACCATCTTTTTGCTTACTGCTCTAACCTCATCAGATTTCCCATCTAAACTACATATTGAATGATGATTTTACTTAAATTACAATTTATATAAATAGTAGAGAAAGATTATCTACCTAACTACCTACCTACCTACCTATCTACCAATCTATATGTTATAGATACACACACATGTATAAATTAAATAAATATACATATATATACACACATATATGTGTGTATATATATGTATAAGATCCACTGCATACAGATAGTATTCAAATGAATTTCAGCATCTCTATTTTGTCAGAAATTCAGATTTATAAACAGCTTTCATCTGGAATTATAATCTATATAAAGAGGCAAAACACACTAATTGATATTCATTTACCAAAATTTACAAGAGCTGAGAATGCTTATCTCTTGCTAAGGATGGCTAGAGGCCATCTGTAACAGATCACATGCAAATAAAAGCTTGGAATATAAATGACAATAGCTTCTTAAAATGTAATGCAACTGGACAAATGATATAAATGATTTCTATATCTCCTAAATGCTCTTCTACAAATAAATGTCAAATGAATTTTTCAGTAAAAATTCTATTATGTTTATATATTCAATATTTATATAAATGAATGTGCTGTCCATTATATAAGGAGATGAATTACCCAGTCACCATGAGTAAAATGTGTGCCTTTAATTGTTGGTAAGATTTACCAGTTTATAGTGAGTCACAGTTTCTTCATCCTCATAGTACATACTCATACACTGAGTAGGACAGGTCAAGGAAAGAGTACAAAACTGGTGTTTATATATACAAATAGAGAATAAAATTTTAGGTTTTTGATAATTTAAAATTTTAGTAACATTTTATTTAAGTATACATATAACTATATTTTGACAATAATTTTAAAGTTATTTGCATTTTATTAGAGTTGTATATTTATTTCCCACTCTAAAGAAGTGGTATGATTTTATTCATATTAGTATAATATATTATAGAAATTACTTTGTATTTTGAAATCATTATAAGTGGCATTTTATACATAGGTACATGATGTAAAACTGTTTTATATGCAGTTACAAAAATGTGCTAAGAGAGCCAGAGAAGCCCATTGGGGCACATGAGTCAACAGTATCCTATATTTAAAAGCATGGAGATACTGTTCAAAAATCACTGAATACCTTAATAAACTTTAGTTGACAATCATGGCACAGAAGTGAGAACCCAACTTTATTTGTGTATTCTTAAAAGCATATTAGCTATATAAGTACAGAACACAGTTTCAAGAGGTCCTAGACATGTGATAAAGCAAGAAAATTCCATAAATACTTGAGTGTATCTCTACCAAATTCTAACAATGTCATTGTTTTACAACAACGTGTCAGTTGAAATATAGTAAACTTTTCCCTCTCTTCATTTCTACTCACCTAAATGTTTGGAAAAGTGAATTATGTAATAGTGAAGAAAAATACACACACATACATATGCTCACACATATATGCATATATCATATATAATGAAATAACAATTGATACATGCCAGTCAGGATGCTTTTGCTGTGATATGCAAAATAGCCACCTTAAAATTACTTATACAGTTAATATTTTGCACACAAAGATCCCCAGAGGTAATGTTGTTCCAGATCTGGTTCTGAGTCAAGAAGATATCACATTCTAAGAAGTACTTTCCATCGGTCTCTTCTGTCATCATCCTCATGTCAGTTGCATCTCTCTGGTGATTGCAACACAGTTCCAGAAGCCCCAGGCATACATCCAGCAATGAAGTGTTTTGTACTTTTCATCTTTTTTGAATGGAAAAATAACTTTCCTGAAGCCTCACAAAAGACTTTTTTTAGGTTCCATTGGCCAGATTGAGTTTCTATTCCAATGCCACAGCTAAAAGGGAAGCTGCGAAGGCAACTATATAAACATATTCAACCTTTACAAGGAGAAGCAGGCTCTACCAGCAGAGAAGGACCAGAGAGGTATAGGGGCTGGGAGACTACCTGTAAGTCTGCCACATCTGCAGATTTGCCTAATTTACCCTACATTGTTTAAAATTGATCTATCTAACTACCCCTCTTCCCTCCTCTGTCCCTCCTCCCCACTCTGTTCCTCTCCTCCCCCCAACACACACCCACACATGCACCCACATGTGCGCTTTTCTTCTGCAATCATCAGTTTGTGTGAGATGCTGTTTATGATGATGTGCTAAGACACCATATGTAAATCTCTCCATTATATCCAAATAGTCTATTAAGGCTCTTAAATCTTGGCTAGATTTCTACTTAAAAGTATTCAGAAGACTTTGCCAGCATCTGCAGAAACAAAGAGCTGTCATGGGTGTGTAGCTTTTTGAAATTTACTGTTTTCAGTGTTGGGAGTGGGGGCTGTGGACGAAGGAAGAAAGAAGAAAAGTAGCCAAGATTTTTTTTGGACTTATGTGTCTATCTTTTAAGTAAGCTGGGGGGAAATACCTTTGTTCAAAATTCAAATATCAAAAGACGTTATATATTTTTCATCTTCCAAGAGCTACTATGTTAGCTCTCTCATCCTTAGCAGATTTTGGATATCAGGGCTGCAAGCTGTTTTTGTGTGAAATTAATATAGAAACTACTCACCTAAATGTAAATATCTTTGAAAAAACTGGGATTGACCATACAGATATTTAACTGACTCCAACCTAATTAATTCAAATTAATAAGTTTACAGTAAAGAGTGATTTTTAAATGACTTACTAGAATTTTATTACAGACTTGTATAAAATCATTTAGAAGTAATATTGAAAATGATGCTTTCTCAAAAATTATTGAGTTTTCACTAAACATGAAAGTATGACTGTGTTATTTTTCTCAAGTGTAAATTTTATGGACTTTATTACTGATCTGTATGTGCTCTTTCTAATTATTCTTTCTCAAAATTGATTTTAATAAGAAGAATAAGTCACAAATACCAAATTTAATATAATATATCAGCATAAAAATCCAAGAAGCCAAGTAAAAACAGAAGTTGCAAATCTTGATGATTTTATTAATACAAAGTAATGAAAAGGCTAAATTCAGTTTGTGTGAATTTTATGTGTATTGATAAATGGTAACCTTTTAAAATCATACCACCATGTTTTCCTCTAAGTCTTGATGTCTGTGAAACAAATGTTAGTTTTCTCAAGAAGTATGCTATTTAAATTTAATAAAGCTGTGTACCTGTGTGTGCCAAAATAAGCTTTTATGTTGCCATTGCATTGATGCCAATTATACCAGTTTTATAAGTGGTTGTATGCATTTTATTCTCCATTAGCACTGGCAAGCTATCTGAGACCTTAGTAAGTGTCACCTTGTCTGGGATTCTTTACTAGTATTGCTTCAGTAAGGTAAAATATGATGACATTGACATCAAAAGTGGATTTAAAAAAATCTCTGGCAATGTATTATGAATTTATTTGTCTAATCTCTAAACTAATCTCTACCCAACTTTTCCACTTAAAAATATTAGATAGTTATGGCAGACACACAGGAAATAGATGTATTCATGAAGACCCATAAAAGGCACTAAAATCTCATATTAGGTCCAAAAAATATTCAAATCATTCTGTACTATGTGAATGCATCTTCTCTTTCTTTTTATGTTTGAGGAGAAAATTGTATTGATTAACAGATTTCCTTTATAAATGTCCATGCTGAAAACACTGTTTCCTTTATATTCCTTTAAGAATCAGAGAAACTTATTGGTACTATTGTATCCGGTTCTTAAAATCTTAAAGCTAAGAAGAGATGGCTGCTTGAATGAGTGCACATGCTCTCTCTCATTCATAGAAATACTAAGGAGAGTCAACTACACTGCCCACAAAAATTAGGGGATAATTCAAAATGAATATAAAGCAATAAAAAGGAACATTTGATGTTATTTTATTAAACAAGAACATCAGAAAAGCAAACAAGTCAAAGAACGTTGTTCAGTTATGCAAATGAAATGCAAAACCAACTTTTATTTCATTGGTGAAAATGCACTATACAAAAAGCTGAGAGTACTGGAGTATCTGTACATTCCCCATCCCTTATTTTTTGTGAGCAGCATAGATTACAAAGGCTCCATCATCTTGTTTTAATTAACATATAAAAATATCACAATATCATGTGGAAATTGCTTATCAGAGCCATTTGGGACTGGAAACCAAACACATTTACCTTAAACCATTAGAGTCAGAATCACAACCTGGTTTTAGACCACAACATAATTCAATAAATAAGCTAAATGCCTTGTACTTGAGGTGAAGTTGCCATCACTGAATTGTTGTCAGTAGAATATGAATTTTGACTTGATCTTCAGAGAAGGCACTAAGTGGTCCTCAAGCAAATATTTCTGAGGAGTTTTAGCCACACTTTAACTGCAAAACATCAATTTGCAGCAGATTTCTGTACAATGGAAAGATTATTTGGCACTTACATAATCAATCAGGAAGAGACTTTTCCCTTGCAATAGCTGAATGTATTTCCCATTAACTTTGGCGTAGAGAAGACACACTTAAAGGTTCAAGAAATAATATTCAACAAATGAGTATTTCCTCTAAATCAAATGATTGTGATGTAATCATATATGCAATAAAACCAGTTTTGTAAGTCCTTAGATGTTTCTGACAACACCCTTTAAAAAGGTTTTGTTAAACTAATTGGCAGGTATTTTAGAGCTTCTGGAGATGGATTTCTGCAGCCTTTGCAATCTCTCAACTGTCCTTAAAGAGTAGATATAGCTAAGGGCTTGAGTTGTGTTGGCTTTTTAGGAGTGGAGAATATGATGGATGTGTGCAGAATAATTTGTAGGTAGAACAATGCAAAAGACCTGCTAGTTCATAAAAAACCTTACATAGCACAGGAATTAAGCAATTTTCAATGATAGTCAATATAAAGGTGGGGCAAAAGTGGGTTTACAGTTGTTCATATGGAAAATAACACAATAGTTAATAAATGATGATACAAGAATAAATTGTTTTGTGCACTCATAACTGTAAACCTACATCTGCCACACCCTATACTCTTTCATTTCATTGTGACTTTTCACTTAAGGAAATGGAAAGAAACATGAAAACTATGACGTTTTTCTTTTTTCTGATAAGTTAATCCCTTTAAACCAAGAATAGGTGCCCATGTCATTTCAGAGCTGAATACCTCCAAATGTAAAATCTGGTCTAGTCCCTTCATTTTACAGTTCATCAAGGTGAAGTCAAAAGAGTGGCAAATTAATATTTGACTTGACTACAATAAACACATGTATATAGACTAAAAATACTATAAAAGAACAAAACCATACATTTTTAGACAACATTTATTGTTTGCTTGCTTTGTGTTAAGTGCTGTATAATAAGTAGGGAAAACTTAAACTCTGTCCCATGAAAGCTATATCATGGGCATGAAAAGCTTTAATTTAATAATCACACTTAGCACACATATTGTCATCAAGTGAGATGAGTACAAAAATGTAAAGTTAATGAAACAGAAACCTATCTTAGGTCTGAAGAGGGCTTTGTTTGAGATGAGCCCTGAAGAATGAACAGCAGCTAACTAGGTGAAGATGGCACAGGAAACGACATATGCAAAGGCCTTTGTTGGGGAGAGAGCATCATGAATTTAGGAACATAAACAAAGATATATCAATAAAAATCACCTCATCTGAACAGAGATGAATGGAATGAAAATAAAATGAAGACAGCTTCAAAGATTAATGGAAAAATATCAGAATTCCATTATATGGATAACTGAAATCCCAGAAGTAAGGTAGTCCGAGAATGGGGCAGACAAAATATTTGAAGAAATAATGGGCAAAAATTTCTCAAATTTGAAAATGTACATTTACACAAAAATTTGTAAGAATTAAGAATCTCATTAAATCCCAAAGAGAATAAATACAAAGCAAATCCACCTAATCATGTGGAAGTAAAACTGCTGAAAACCAAAGATAAAATGATCATCTTCAAGGCAAATAAAGAAAAAAGGTCACCAACCAGTATATTTCTATTTTTTTAAGAAAATAAAAGTATTAAAAGTAATTTAAAAAAATAAACACACTTAATTCAAATATGACTTAAGATTATTGTAGATTTCTCATCAGAAAGCATACAGGCAAGAAGTCAGTAGAATAATGCCTTCTGAAAGTTTTAAAAGGATTTATTAGTTTCTGTTCTCTTTTTATTTCCTTCCTTCAGGTTATTAGTTTTCTATCTTCTTAAATAGAACAATGCTCACTGATGCTCACTCAGTCCTCCACAACTCTCCACAAAGATCAGCATTAAAAGTGACCAATACCGGCCCTGGCCAGTTGGTTCAGTGGTAGAATATCAGCCCAGCATGTGGAAGTCTTGGGTTCAATTCTCATTCAGAGCACACAGGAGAAGTAACCATCTGTTTCTCCACCCCTGCCCACTCCCTCTCTTTCCTTCCTGCAGCCATGGGTCGATTGGTTCGAGTGTATCAGCCCTGGATGCTGAGGTTGGCTCTGTGGAGCCTCCCATCAGGCACTAAAAATAACTCAATTACAAGCATTGGCACCAGGTGGGCAGAGCATAGGCCTCAGATGGGGGTTGCTGGGTGGATCTCAGCTGGGGTGCATGCAGGAGTCTATCTCCCCTTCTCTCAATTGGAAAAGAAGAAAAATAAGTGACAAATACCAATTTGGCTGCATTACCCAAATTCTAATATAAAATATCTTTTATAATTCAGTTTAAAATATTTTTGAATTTCCATTTTTCTTTTTTGTTCATGAGTTAGTTAAAAGTGTGCCTTTAAAATCTAATCATAGTTTTTAATAATTCACTTTTAATTTTAATTTAACTAATTTTGATCAAAATGGAATACATAAAGCCGAGTTTTAGAAGTTTAGTGAAACCTGTTTTTATAGTATAATGTGCCAAGGAGAAAATTATGAGATGTTTTAAATTAAATTCTAAATTAAACAATAGCAACCAGAGAGTGAAAGAAAGAGACAGAGCTGTTAGTCTATTAATGGCTGCTGGCCAACTAACAGAAGACTTCTCTCATTCCTTCTATGACTGCTGGAATTTTGGACTAATTTCCGTAGTATTTTCACAGGCACCAAGGAACTTGCACTGCTGCAGCCCACAGTCAATACAGAGAGAGGGACACTTACTTATTCAGACTGCACCTATCCCAGAGCTGCCTCCTCTACTCTTTTCCCATCCCTTTGCCTACAGCTAATGCAAGTCCTTTCAGGCTACTTACATCTTTCTTCCTCCATCTCCCTACTTGATATATAAAAATGCAAATTCCCAAAGAATGGATGTGTCTTTTCTACCTAGCCATGCTGCTGGTGATCTGGACTCCATGTCCCAAGATGGGGCTTTTTTTTTTTTTTTACAGGGACAGAGAGAGAGTCAGAGATAGGGACAGACAGACAGTAACGGAGTTGTGATACCTTAGTTGTTCATTGATTGCTTTCTCATATGTGCCTTGACCGTGGGCCTTCAGTAGACAGAGCAACCCCTTGCTGGAGCCAGCGACCTTGGGTCCAAGCTGACAAGCTTTTGCTCAAGCCAGATGGGCCCGTGCTCAAGCTGGCAACCTCGGGGTCTGGAACCTGGGTCTTCCGCATCCCAGTCCGATGCTCTATTCATTGGCCCACCGCCTGGTCAGGCTGGGGCTTCTTTTTAACTAGTATTTTTTACTCATTACAACCTTTCCTTGAAAAAGACTTTTAGCCGTGAAAGTTGAAACTTTTTTTAACCTATATCCAGTTTTTACAAATAGAGAACACATTGGGAACTAGATGAATAACTATTAACTGTTAACTATTAGGTACAAGCTACTTATATATTTATTTGAAAAAACTCATTTACTGTTGGATTAAATATTGTTTTTCTTTAGCAAAGATAGTCAAATCAGACAAAAATTAAATGGGAGATATGTGATAAACGTCACACTTTTACAGTGGCTTTGTCAACTGTCTGTGTAATTTTATCAAATTCTACTGTATATATAATAATGGTTATACCAGTAGTAGCACACAAGTTTAGAATCATGTTTACTTTTTGTATTTATATGATTCTTTTCATCCATAAAAATACTGTTACTAACACTTAAATTCTATTTAGTCTGAGGTAAATATATATTCACCTGCTATGTTAATGTTCATTGCAGTCTTTTAATTTTAACCTATAACTTATTACTTTGATATAAAGACCATATTAGCTGGACGGAGATATTTTTAACTAACATAATACTCCTTTTAATAAAAAAGTTTAGTCTTTCATATATTTAATGATATATTTGGATTTAATTCTATTAGATCATTTTGTACTATTCTTTTATGTTTTTTCCCCTTCCTTTATATTATTGCAATGCACTGAAGTGACTTTTCACATTTCACTTTGTTTCTTAACAAATTGAACATAACTTTATTTCTATGCTTACAGTGATAAAATTTATAATTGTAAAAGGTATATTTAATAAAGAGAAACAATAACAATCTCAGCCCTCCTCTCTTTTTATCTTTAATTCAGTGAAAGGAGGGGAAAGCAGAAAGACAGACTCCCGCATGCTTAGATTGGAATCCACCCGGCAAGCCCACTAGGGGGTGATGCTCAGTCCATCTGGGTCGGTGCTCAGTTGCTTAGCAACGGAGCTCCTATGGCCAGAGGTGGAGCGCCTGGAGCCTTCCTCAGTGCCTGGGGCCAACTCACTTCAATCAAGCCATGCCCGCAGAAGCGAAAGAAAGAGAGAGTGAGAGCGTGACCAGGTGGTGGCGCAATGGATAGAGCGTCGGATTGGGATGCAGAAGACCAAGGTTCGAAACCCTGAGCTCGCCAGCTTGAGCGCGGACCCATCTGGCTTGAGCAAAAAGCTCGCCAGTTTGGACCCAAGGTCGCTGGCTCCAGCAAGGGGTTGCTCAGTCTGCTGAAGGCCCACAGTCAAGGCACATGTGAGAAAGAAATCAATGAACAACTATGGTGTCACAATGGCAACGAAAAACTAATGATTGATGCTTCTCACCTCTCTCCATTCCTATCTGTCCCTATCTATCCCTCTCTCTGACTCTCTGTCCCTGTAAAAATAAAAAAGAGAGATATATATATAAAAAGGGGAAGAGAAGCGAGAGTGGGAGTGGGTGGAAAAGCAGATGGCCACTTCTCCTGTGTGCCCTGACAGGAAATAGAACCCAAACATCTACACGCGGAGCCGACTCAGCCCTCCTTTTAATCAGTACAATCTTAAATTGCTTTAAATTCCATCAGTCATCTTCCACTTAAAATGTTACTTTTGTCCAGAAATTTGATACCACTCCTTTATTTTTCAGTATTACCTATTAATGTTATTTTATAATATTCAATATGCTCTCATAATTTCTAATTTTTATGTTCTTTATATCATCTGACAACCTTATTGTTCTTATTGAGAGCTGTTTTCCTTCCTCCTAAAACATATCTTTTAACATTTCTTTGGTGAGGGTCTATTCATGGTAAAATCCCTCAACTTTTCTATGAAAATGTTTCATTACATTCTTTTATTTCTTCTCAGAATCTGAAGTCATTTGCTTACCATAATTGCTCTTGAGCAGTAAGGCATGTTTACCTAATTTTCTTAAATAATACTTTTTCCTTTCTGTCTGCTTTTAAATCTTTTCTCTTTGACTATGGTTTTCTGATATTTCACTATTTGTCCAGTTATAATATTCTTTATCTTGTGGGATATTTGCTGTATTTCCTGAATGTGTGGATTCATCTCTTTCAAAGATTCTTAGTAACTCTGAACAGACTTGTTAATTCATTAATATTTGAAAGCTCATCTCACTTAATAGTCTATGCTCTACCTATGGGATTTTAATTAAACATATGTTTTAAACTTCTTATTCTATTTTCTGTGTGTCCTAATCTCTCTTTCCTATTTTTCATAACTTTGTCCATCTATTAAATCTAAAAATATTACCCAATTTTATCTTGTAGCTCACAAATTCTTTTTTAAATTGTGTCTAATCTTTTGTATAACTATTCCGCAGACAGTGGGGAACATCATGGGAAGACTGGAGTTAAGCTGCCACAGCTAAGGACACCACAGATTGCCACCAAACCAGCAGAGGCTGGGGAGAGTTATGGGATAGATTGTCCCTCCTAACCCTCAGAAGAAGTTAACCCTGCTAATAACACCTTTATTTGGAATTCTAGCTTCCAGAACTTCGAGATAATACCTTTCTGTTATTTTATATCACTCAGCTTTTGGTACTTTGTTATGGAAGACCTAGGAATCTAATACAGATTCTAGTGAATTCTTTTTTCACTTTTAGGAGTATGTGGTTCTTGTTTAAATATTCTTATCATTTTTTATAAATAAATCACTTCTTATATTTTAATTCTATATTTTGAGAAATTTATTCACCATCTATGCTACAAATAATTCTTACATTCTTAAAGATCTAATTCTTTTTTCTGCAACTTCTATTAACTCTTAGTAATGAGTGTAATTTTGAATTGCAAATTCTAGTTGGCCTTGCCTGACCAGTGGTGGTACAATGGATGGGGCATTACTGGATGGAGCACTGGCTCATCTGGAATCTGTGCAGGATCACCAGTTTGAGTGGGAACATCAAAATGATCACATGGTCACTGGATGAGCAGGGGGTCACTGGCAGGGCTGCATTCCCACCCCATCAATGTGTGAAAAACAGTCAGTGAATGACTTGAGTGCTGCAACTACGATTTGATGTTTCTCATCTCTCTCCTTTCCTGTCTTTGTCTCTCTCTTTCTCAAAAAAAAAAATATTCTAGTTGTCCTTTCTCTACTAGAATCCTGGGAGGCCTGTATTCTGTGTTGAATATATGTCATTCCAAAGAGAATTTGCATCAGCTTCTATCAGCTTCACCCTCTAGTGCTACCAACCCCGATTCTTAGATTGGGACCTCCACAATGACACTAATGTTGTATATTTGAACCACAAATCAACATACATATGGGTCTATGATTAGAAATTTTCATGAGAAGTTTCCTTTACTTTCCAGAGTCAAGTTTGGGACACAGAAATTTTCTTGCTATATCCTAGTTCACCCTTCACTGAGAATGAAATTCCTTAATGGCTTCAGCTTTATGAGATCTCAGTTCCACCTTCCTTCTTCATGTGGTCCCAAGGCTATATTTTATGCTCAAAAAACAGGTGTTAAAACATTAATGCCTGTCTTAATTCATATTTTAAGTACATAAAATCTGGTTAGGAGAGGATGGCAGCTTCAAGTATAAAGAGAGGCAGGAATGATCCAAAAATTATTTCAAAGGTAACATAATTAAATTTACCTATCTAGACAAATAAAACAAACAAAAAACTTCTTAAGGGAAAACATCTGGATTTATTTCTGTACCACAGCATTAAATGTAGTTTTTTTTTTTTACTACATTCCACTACTACCAGTCCCAACCATGAAAATCATATAAAACTTTTGTAGATAATACCTGAAGATGAATCCTCAAAATTCTATAAACTTGTATTTCTGGCTGTCATAACACCAGTGTAGAAATCACAGGCATAGGTTAATGACTGGGTTGGAGAATGAACTTGAACATTCTAGAAAGTTCTTTATTATGTCATAGAATTTAAAAAAAAATAGTGACATTAGTTAACTATAGAAGGCAGAAAGAAATCTTCCTATAATCCAAAAGCACAAACTTGCATTTAGTTGTTCATTAAAAAAAAAAATATTTTGGCCCTGGCTGGTTGGCTTAGTGTTAGAGCATTGGACCAGTGTGTGGAAGTCTCGGGTTAGATTCCCAGCCAGGGCACACAGGAAAAGCGCCCATCTGCTTCTATACCCTTCCTTCCCCCTCTCCTTTCTCTCTCTCTCTTCCCCTCCCACAGCCAAGGATCCATTGGAGCAACTTGGCCTGGGTGCTGAGGAGGGTTCCATGGCCTCCACCTCAGGTGATACAATGGCTCCGATTGCAGCAGAGCCCTTAGTGGGGTTGCCTGGTGGATCCTGGTTGGGCACATGTGAAAGTCTGTCTCTCTGTCTCCCTGCTTTTCACTTCAGAAAAAAAAATACATTGTTTCACATCAAACTGGTACGATTTGGAGAGGGAGGGAAAGGAGAGCTGTAAATGCACAAATGTAAATGGTAGCTAGGGTCACTTAGCTCTTTCCAGCCTATTCTCATAACTAGATACCAACAATAAGAGTAGCAGCAACTTAAATTGGGGAAAATTGTATATATTTGCCATTTCTGTTATAATGTCTACCTTTTTCTTCTGCTTTTATTTTAATAATTGTTATTATGTTTGTCAGTCCCTAGTACCATCTATAGAGTGTCATCTCAGCAGTTAGCGAAATATGAAATACGAGTTGACAGGGAAATTAACATGTTACATTTCATCAGAGGAAGAAAAACCACTACTGTGAGAAAGAGCCTTTTAGAAGCTTTATTTTGAGACATGACTTTCACCATTTCAATAAATTGGACCAAACAGCCATGCTGATTTGATAGTGCTTCATTGGCTACTTTTCTATAAGCAATAGATCCTTGGAAACAAACCAAACAGATAAGTAAGTATCCATGAAGAGATGGGGTCATCCCAGTTTTGGTGCCAGTCCATGATGCAGTTCTCAGTATTTGAGGAGAAAAAAGTGAGTTTTTCATTAAGTTAAACTCATTCAATTTAAAGTGCTCTTCTTGCTCCTCAGATTAAATCATCCCTAGTTTTTTGTTGTTGTTATTGTTAGTTTAAAATTTTTGTTATTTTATTAAATGCTGGTAGAATAAATGACAGGCTTTTTTATTGCTCTCATATATTTATATGGCAAAACAAAACTTACAAAAATTTGCTATGGTCTTACACTTAAAAATTTTTTAATTCACTAGTCCATGAAATGAAAGTCTCCAGGAACCTGCCTGAGAAAGTAACATACTGATATATTATTACACACAGTGGTTCCTAATTCATTCAGGTCAGACACTTAAACCACGACACTGAATCACAAGTCAGCTGCTGATGGGAGAGAGCTGGTCAACAAAGAGGAGAAAAAAACATACTGTTGGAATGAGTGAACAGTCAAAATTCAATCAACTGGAAAGTCATTGAAAAGATTCAATATAAAACTTTTGTGTAATAAGAGGAGTTTCCCCCAGAATGGCCCTAAACAATAGAAAGGTATCTTATGGTGTAGAGAAAATTTCAAAACTGAAGCTCAGGTTTTGATCAACACCAAAGGCTCAATTTTATCTTGACTTTATCAAATTAACTTTTAAACCTATACATAGGGTTGATATTTTGTATGGTAAAATAAAGAGAAAGTAAGAAATAGAGAAAAATTACACACACACACACACACACACACACACACACACACACTCCTACATGCAGAGAAAGAGACAAAGATAAAACAGTAAAATTATATTCTATTAGCTTTTTACATTATCACCTCCGAAAACACAATTTTTACTTGGCAATTACTTCTATAAAATATGCTATGTACCACACATTTTTCTAAGTGTTTTACAAATATCAATTTAATCTTTATAAAAACCTACCTTCAGGTTATAGATGAACAAAGTGAGACACAGAGGCACTAAGTAACTTGACAAAATTGAATATGTGGTAGAGTTGGAAATCAAACCCAGGGATTATCGGCCTTTATAGTTCATAGTCTTAACTGCTATACTTGCTGCCACCATGAGTTAAGAGTAGAAAATGTATATCTCAAGACTCAGAAAAGCAAAATAATCACTCCTAAGGATTGTTATATGGAATTAGTTATATAAAGTATACAAAAATTCCTAATTATTTGATACTTTTCTCTCAGCAGCCTTTCTACATCAGACATAAAAAATGGTTTCTTTCACAGTTCTACCTATTAGCCCACCCAAGTGAATAATACTGTGCCACATCCTCTAAATTTCTTAGTTCAAAACTTCCAGCTGGGTTCTTAGTTTAGTAACAGCCTCTTGAAATTTTTCAGAATTCTTCCAAGGCCTGTATTACAAAAAGATAATAATTGTACATTTCTATATAAATTTATCCTTTAAATGTAAATCCTATACTAAGCGCTATAAGAATATCAACTTTCTAGTCAATAAATTATGTCTCCTCTTAGATCTATGTTTATTCCACATGGTAAGTTTTCTTATCACGAGTTGTGTAAATATCACTTTTATTATCAATAGTAATTTGCTTATTTTCCCCTTTTAGAGCGTTAAAAAGGTTAAAGTAAGACAATTCCATTAAATTCCATTTTTTCCCCTAAGTAATCTGTTAAAGATTTAGGATGAACATAGTTTATTTCAACTTCTACTGACCTAAGAACTAAAGTAAAAATTCCACTTTTACTATAATTTCATTTGTTAATTATATATTTATTAAGCACTTACTATGAATTTGATACCAGATAGAAGGTGACGGAAAACAAGTTGACTTTGGGCGATGGGTATGCAACATAATCAAATGTCAAAATAACCAGGCAATGTTTTCTATGGACATATGTACCCTGATTTATTAATCTCACCCCATTAAAATTAGTAAAATAAAGTAAAAATTCCACTTTTACTATAATTTCATTAGTTAATTATATATTTATTAAGCACTTACTATGAATTTGATACCACACAAAGTTCCAGAAACATCAAAGTTAAGATGCCTATGTTTGAGATACAAATTTTGGCATGTCCCATTTAGTCCACCAAACTGAAATTATTTAAGTAATAAATTACATGTCTACATAATTTACTGTAATTTAGATTCTTCATTTGAGTATCATTGTCATTGAGTTAAAAATCGAGACCTTTCTTTTATTACAAACATTAACATTCAAAGAATATGTTTTGACATTATCCAGATTATAAGAATAGTTGCTGGTTGGGTGATTATACACATCGATTTTCCTACCCTTGACTATATAGAAGACCACTATTAGGAACTTTTTCAAAGAGAGTGAGGGACCTTTTAGGTAATAGATATTTATTCTGGAGATGGCATACTTGGTAAAGATCCATAACTTTTCCCAAATAAAAACTGTCTGAGAAAATATTACAATGATACCTCTGGAGCTGTGTTTGTCAGTGACTACTGTGCTCAAACACTGGATAGTTTATTTCAACTTCTACTGACCTAAGAACTAAAGTAAAAATTCCACTTTTACTATAATTTCATTTGTTAATTATATATTTATTAAGCACTTACTATGAATTTGATACCAGATAGAAGGTGACGAAAGACAAGTTGACTTTGGGCTCAAGGAGAAAGTATTATTTTTCATGTTGTTCGCAGTATGTCATTATCAAAATGGATAGGATAGAAAACTGTAACACATGTGCATTGCTGAATAAAAATGAAATAGTACATACATTCTAGAAAACAGGCAGTTTAGCAAACCAAACCTGCACTCTAAAACACCTCAATTGCACTGTTGGCACTTACCTCAGAGAAATAAAAACTTAATTTCACACAAACACAAACCTATACAGTGACATTTAAAGCACCCTTATGTGTAATAGCCCTAAACTGAAATCAGATATGATACCTTTCAACAGATTAATGGGTAAACAAATGGTGATAAACCATACCACCAGGCACTACTTAGAATAAAAGGATACAAACTATTGATACCCACAAAACTTGAGTAAGTCTCCAGAAAAATCTACTGAGTGAATAACCAAGCCACATAGAAGACCAAATAATCTAAACGTGGCTTAGTAAATGTAGCTCTACAGAGGATATAATAATACCAAATGATTAAGTTATGGCATCAGGCTCTTCTGGATGGAAACTCTTATCTATAATAAAGACATACCTTCAGGAAACACTAAGCTCTTCTGTTATCATGACAGTTTATTAGTTTATGAGAACCACCAATACTTGGAACTTTTACTCACATTTCTATGGCTGACCAAGCACTTATTATCACTCTTTTCCTATAGTAACAAATAAAACTCTTCCTCAACAAAATATTACCTCACTAAATTCCATAATACCTTACAACAGTGATTTTCGATCAGTGTGCCATGGCACTCTAGTGTGCCACAAGAATTTTTAAAATATGCAATACTTTACTATTTAGACAGGGGCACTCACCTCTTTTTTCCTTAGATAGAAAAAAAAATGACAATAGCCAACATAACAATAGTCATCCTGTATGAATGAATCAAGACATAAAACCAGTACACTAGAAGCTGTAAGACATTTATGAAGAAACTAAAGGTAACACAAAGGGAAAGATATTGATATTCCATGCTCATGAATTGAAAGAAGTTATGGGGCAGGACATAGTAGGTTAATAATAATAATAGATAATAAATAAATAATAATCCAAGAATAAACTCTGTGTTTTATGCACTCTCAACTATAAACCTACTTTTTGCCTATCTTGTATATTAAAATATCAATTCCATCCAAAGAAATCTACAGAGTCAATGAAATCCAGATCAAAAATTCCAATGGTATTTTTCACAGAATTGAACAATCTAAAAACTTGTATGGAATCACAAAAGAACCTGAGTTGCCAAAGTAATCTTGAGAAAGAAGACTTCAAACTACATTAAAAAGCTATTATATACTATAATCAAGACAGTATGCTATTGGCATAAAAAACAGATACATATAAATGAAACAGAGAGTCCAGAAATAAATCCATGCATATATGTCCAATTAACTTATGACAAAGGTGTAAAAAATATATAGTGGAGAAAGGACACTTTCTTCAATAAATGATGTTGGAAAAACTACTCAGCCACATGCAAAAGAATGAAACTGGACCACTACCTTGTACCACACACAAAAAGTAACTCAAAGTGTACTAACAACTTGAATATAAGACCTGAAACCATAAAACCCCTAAAAGAAAACATAGGTGGTAAATTCCTTGACATCAGTCTTAGCGATATGTTTTTCAATTTGACACCAAAGCAAAAGGAAAAATAAACAACTGAGACTACCTCAACCTAAATAACTTCAGCACAGCAATAAAAAGAAAAACCAACCCACCAACAAAATGAGAAACAACCTACTGAATGAGAGAAAATATTTGCAAGGCATATATGTGATAAGGTGTTACTATTCAAAATATATAAATAACTTACACAACTCAATAGCAAAAAAATAAAAAGCAAACAATCTGATTAAAAAATAGGCAGAGAATCTGAATAGGCATTTTCCAAAGAAGACATATAGTATCCAACGGGTGCATAAAAAGATGTTCAGAGAAATGCAAATCAAAACCACAGTGCGCTATCACCTTACACCTATCAAAATGGCTATCATCAAAAAGACAAGAGATTATAAATGCAAACATAGATTCACTATTGGTAGAAATGTGAATTGGTGCAGCCACTATGAAAACAGTATAGAGGTTCCTCACTTTAAAGTAGAACCACCATATGATCCAGCATTTTTACTTCTGGGTACTTACTAAGGAAAACAAAAACACTGACTTGCAAAGATATATGCATCCCCATGTTTACTGCAGTATTACCTACAATAGCCAAGATATGGAAACAATCTAAATGCTCACTGACAGATGAGTGAGTAAGAAAGTATGGTATATGTATATACAAGAAATATTATTCAGCCATATAAAAGAATGAAATTTTGCCATTTGCAACAACATAAATGGCCCTTAAGGACACTATGCTAAGTGAAATAAGTCAGACAGAAAAAGAAAGATACCGGACAGTCTCACTTATATGTGGAATCTAAAAGGGGGGTGGCAAGCTCATAAATGCAGAGGACAGATTGGTCTTTGCCAGAGGCAGATGGTGGGTGGTGGGCTGAAATAAGTGAAGAAAATAAAAAGATACAAACTTCCAGTTATGAAATAAATGTCATGGAAAACAATGTATAGCATGGCAACTATAGTTAATAATACTTTTTTGCATATTTGAAGGTTGCTAAGAAAATAGATCATAAAAGTTCTAATCACAAGAAAAAGTTTTATAACTATGTACAGGTACATATTTAACTAGAGTTATTGTGATGATCATTTCACATTATATATAAAAATATTGAATCATTATGTTGTGTACCTGAAACTAAGATAATATATAGCAATTATACTTTAATAAATTTAAAACAAAAATTTTTAAATATATAAAGCTCTTGTTATCCATTATGAATTTGTTCAGTATGTACAAAAACAAGCTAGAAGGCATAAAATATAATATACATTTTAATATCAAATTTTCATTTTTTAATAGTTTTATTTAGACAATTAATTTTAACAGGGTGACATTGGTCAACTAGAGCACATAGATTTAGATAAAACATCTTCAGATCATTTTGACATTCAATTATGTTGTATACCCATCACCCAAAATCAAATTGTCCTCCATCACCCTTCATTTGGTTTTCTTTATGCTCCTCCCCTCCCAATACTCCATCCCTCTCCTCACTTCCCCTTCCCCTGGTAACCACTGCACTCTTATCTATGTCCATGAATATCAATTTTGTGTCCCACTTATGTATGAAATCATACAGTTCTTATTTTTTTCTGATTTACTTATTTCACTCATTATAATGTTATCAAGGTTGATCCACGTTGTCGTAAATGATTCTATGTCATCATTTCTTATGGCTGAGTAGTATTCCATAATATATATGTACCACTTCTTCTTTATCCAATCTTCTTTTGTAGGGCTTTATGGTTGTTTCCATGTCTTGGCCACCGTGAACATAGGGCTGCATGTATCTTTACGTACCAATAATTTTGAGTTTGGGGGGTATATACCCATTAGAGCAGTGGTTCTTAACCTGGGTTCTATCGAACCCTACGGGTTCAATGAGTCGGTCTCAGGGGTTCGGAGAAGCCTCTGCCGTGGAGGCCAGAATAAAGTAATACCGTAATTTGTTGTGAGTTCATGCACTTTGTTGGTTTTGTTCTTTGAGCAAGGTGATTTTCATGCATGGCTCATTTTGTGCACCAGTAAAAAAACATATACCTATGTCTTGAATTTGGGAAAAAAAAATCATATTTTATTTATCACTAAAGAAGAGTTTGGTGAATGCGCATATTAAACTGGTGGGTTCAGTACCTCAAAAAAGGTTAAGAACCAGTGCATTAGAGGGATTGCTGGGTCATATGGTAGTTCTATTCTTAATTTTTTGAGGAACCACCATACTTCCTTCCATAATGGTTGTACTACTTTACATTCCCCCAACAGTGAATGAGTGTTCCTTTTCCTCCACAGCCTCCCCAACACTTGTTGTTACCTGTCTTGTTGATACATTTTTATTTAAAACATGTTATATACTATATAATTATTTGCTAAACTTTTGCCCTAGGACAAAGATCTTTTCTTTATTGAGTCTACTGATTGACATTGCAAGTAAATAAGCCCTCTTCAATATGTACTGCACTAAGGTCCAGTTTTAGTTACTTTAAAGTAGAATGAGAAGTTAGTCAGAAATGGAGAAGCAATCTAGTAAGAGTAGAAACCTAAGTTTTCTTACTTTCCCAGTTGTTTTTATTGATTCACATTTATGTTGAGTCTTTATAAAGCATGAATTTAACTTCTTGTACTCATTTCATTAGTTTACAAAATATTTAATCACACACTTATAGTAATAAATGAACCCGGAAAAGAAAAAGAAAGGAAAAAGGAGGCATGGGAAGAAAATAACCAATGCTATGTATACAACTCAATTTCATGTGCACGAAATTCAAGTAACTACAGGGTAAACTACTATGAATGAGTCTGTCTACACCCTGGCAGTCAGTATGCTGTAGAGGGAAGAAAGATTTTTGGTTAATTCACTAGTTAGTGATGCTCTATTAAAAGAGTTTTTATTATATTTTCAAGCAAAATATCATCTAATCTTACAGTTTGGCAACCATTCTGCTACTTTAAAGTGACTTTGAATATCACTGTACTGACTAACTTTGTTGATTTTAAAGTTTTAATTCTGGAAAGCTATGTGATTTTTCTTATTTGAAAATTCTAGGAAACAGTTTACTATTATCCTCTATGTATTGACAACAAACACAGTAATGCAAAATAACTAAAGGGTAGTTAATTCACAACACCTGCTTTACTCTTTAGAAAGCCATTTTAATAAAATAGACATATAAATTGTTTATATGAGGATAAAGCCAGTTTAATAAAAAGTTATTTTCTCATTATAGAAGATAAGTATGCCCCTAACTATCTTGTTAATTATGAATTTATAGATAAATCCTTCTTTAACAGGTAGTTCAAGGTAATAGAATTCTACCCTTGTTCAAATTAATGCTAATTATATATAACATATTCCAAGTTAGTGAGACCAAACAAATCAGCAAATGAATTGTTTTGTGGCGGTAACTTTTACAGAGAAAAGTGAGCTAAAACAAATATAGCAAAATCAACAAAGTTAATCAGTTCTGTCACTTTAAAGTGATTTTGACTATCACTGTACTGATTAACTTTGACCTCAGGTAAACACCAATAATCATGTAAGCAGAGACTACTAGAAGAACAATGACTCACATTTGTGATACAAACAAACCTTTGATATTAGACTTGAAAATCTCATCTAATTAGGTCAATTGGTTACAGTATGGTATTAATATGGACAAGCTAGACATTAGATCCTCACATGTACCCCTCAGCTTTGCCCCAAATTCTTAGATTAAACCCTTAAAGCCCTCCAGCCATCTGGCAACTGCAGTGAGGTCCACTGAAAACCAAGAGAAAGCTGCCTTCGGGTTACCTCAGGCCTGTAAGTGTCCTTTCCCACTCTCACTCCCACATCCAACCACAACAAAACATTTCACAAAGTATTGACCAATCTTATTCAATGACTACTATCTTTATATCTTATGATGAGACCCAAATATTCAAGTATTGTTTTCTGAAAAGTTATACCTAAAAAGACAAGAAAAATTACTACTAACAACAAAACCACCAGCTTGCTACCTGTATGACAGGTTATTTCTTATTATCAAAATTAAGCTTCCAACTTCCTGAACTTATTTCTGAATCTTCTTCTCAACCTTCTGATTTTCTAACAGTTTTAAACACTTGAAAAATCTGTAGTGGTGAGAATAACTACCACAAATGAATACTTGATTAAAATTAGGAAGAGTAGATCATAAGAGTCTAATGAATAAAGCTCATAGAGAAGGGAAGGAAATCAAAATAAAGATTTTCCCTTCTCTACATAGAGTAGAAAATCATTTCCAGTTTCCTCTATCTTAACCAATTTTCCTCTATATCTTAACAAATTAATTACATAGACTTATTACTATTATGTTCTATATTCTCCCCAAATATTATATAGATGTTCTTTAAAATGCATATTAAAATAATTATTTAAAATTAAAGTTATAAAATGGTTATTTCTAATAAACAAGATTATATTTTGTTAGTTTCTTCTATGTACTATTTTAAAAAATACTTAAAAGTACATTAATATAATTATATAAATAATAATCTTTTTTGATATGTGCCCTTATCTGTCTCCATTTTCTTATGCTAAACCTAAAATGTAGGCCATTTTGTATTCTCTTTAGGAGATAATGAAATATAATAAAGTAAAAATCTTTGAAATTAAAACATTAAGATCAAAATCAAAGTGATTCATATATATGCTATCAGTAAATATTTTAAATGGTTTGTTAAAAATTATGTATTTTTCAAAATTATGAACATCTTAACAAAAACTATAAAGTGGCAACATATTAGGATAAAAGAACATTTAAATTGTTTCCAACTGTATCTTAAACCAAAAATGACTTTAGTCAAATATGTTTTTTAAAGACTTACTTACTTTAACTGCACAAATGCTTTTGGAAAAATTAATACCAAAAGACTATGTATTATTTCTCTTCTGCTACATAACTGATCATGACAAGTTGGATGACTTAAAACATTGAAAACTTATTATGTCACAATTTCTCTGGGTCAGAAGTCCAGATTTCAACTGGGTCCTCCGCTCAGGTTCTCATCAAGTTAAAATCAAAGTGTCAACCAACTGTATTTTTATTTGGAAGCTCAACTAGAAAAAGATCCACTTCCAAGTTTCTTTGAGTTGCTGGCATAATTCACTCCCTTGTGGCTGTAGGACTTGAGCCCCCATTGTTTTTGCTAGCTGTTGGCAAAGCATACTCTCAGTTCTTAGAGATTGCTATCAGCTCTAATCACATAGCCCCCTCCATCTCAACAACAGAAAACTTTCTTTGCATTGAATCCATCTCAGGCTTTCAAACCCTAGAAACAGATGGGGGGGAGCTCTTTTAAAAACTAGTGTGATTAAATTAGATCCACCTAAAAGACCCCTTTTTGTAAAGCCAACTGTACCTAACAACATAATAGAATTATGGGAGTTATAGCTCATCATATTCACAGGTTTCACCCATACCCAAAGGGAAGGGGATTATACAAGCCTGAGGGTCACTGGGGAGTTATCTAGAAACCTGCCTACCACAAACTGTATAACCATAGTGAAGACCTTGAGTGGTTGAGATAAACATATGGGTATAAAATCAAAGTAAGGACAAGAAACAACTTAGTATAAGACTTAGAATATCATCCTAAAGAATTAACTCCATGTGTTGAGAAATATTTGAATTGATTTCCCCTTTACTTTGAAGGTCTATGCTTGAATAAGTATTTTATTTTATTTTTATTTTTTTAACAGGGACAGAGAGAGAGAGTCAGAGAGAGGGATAGATAGGGACAGACAGACAGGAACGGAGAGAGGTGAGAAGCATCAATCATTAGTTTTTTGTTGCCATTGCAACACCTTAGTTGTTCATTGATTGCTTTCTCACATGTGCCTTGACCGTGGGCCTTCAGTGGACCAAGCAACCCCTTGCTGGAGCCAGTGACCTTAGGTCCAAACTGGCGAGCTTTTGCTCAAGCCAGATGGGTTCATGCTCAAGCTGGTGAGCTCGGGGTCTCGAACCTGGGTCTTCCGCATCCCAGTCTGATGCTCTATTCACTGTGCCACCGCCTGGTCAGGCTGAATAAGTATTTTATATAGAATGTCCCACTTGCATTTTTTGGAAGGATTTCTTTGGGAAGTCTTTGTAACTGTAGATGTAGTAACAACTAAGAGATCAACAATTATTTCTTCTTAAGGCCAACACACACATACACACACACCAAATCCACTTAATACAAGATGGCTTGATCCATACATATTCTTTTTAAGTGACTTAAAATCTATTCTTTAAGAATCTTAATGAAGACTAATATCTGTACAGCATGATTCAATTACACTGTAACATCAAACTATTGAATTATATTGACTTACTACAGTGTATCCATAAAGTCATGGTGCACTTTTGACCAATCACAGGACAAAAGTGCACCATGACTTTACAGACACACTGTATATACTTGATAATTTGATTTTAATATCTGTATAATATTTACTTATAACTATAATATTTCAAACAGCATATGGAGTCAAAGGAACTATTTGACTTTTATTTTTTGCTCATCTGATTTATATTCTGCAACATAAACCACTGGGAGACATCAAGTCTCCACCTATAAGACCTACATCATGACATCTCTGCCTAAACAATTTTGATAGCTGCCACTCCCTACAGAATGAAGTACAAACTTTTGAACATTGTAGTAGAGACTTCTCATAATTTTCCACAGCCTAATTTTCCAATCTCATTTTCCACTGTACCCTATTCTTAAGCTCTTTTTAACTGTGCACTATTGCCTGAATATGCCTTTGATGAAATATTTAACCTCGTACCAACACCAAATGTGTATAATTGTTTTTTAGATGTCCCAGACTTGTAGGGCTTAGATATTATTTTAACATTGTGTTAGTTAAGTACAGAAGTACCTCTTGTAATAGAGGAGGTAATATTTTAGCTGAAGTATAGGTTTTAACCACAATGTTCTACTCTGAAGCAATAGTACTGTACTCTGAATTAGAGCAATTGTCTCCAAATTAGTATATGCATACCCCAGGGAGTGCACCAGATGACTGATTCAGGTGAAGAAGTAAATGCTAAAATTCATATGTATTTTAATATCAGCCCTAAATTTATTTTTGAAATATTTATAAATGTGTTAAATATTCATATAGTAGTATATCTATATAACATAAAAATATACATATTGGGGAAATGTTTAATTCTTTCATATTTGGACTGCATTATTTAAAATAGCTGGAAAGCAAAACAAGGACTTTGGATCTGACTGAAATGATTTTAGCCCTGGCCAGTTGGCTCAGTGGTAGAGAACTGGCACAGTGTGTGGCTGTCCTGGGTTCGATTCCCAATCAGGGCACACAGAAGAAGAGCCCATCTGCTTCTCCACCCCTTCCCCTCTCACTTCTCTCTCTTTTTCTCTCTTTCCCTCCTGCAGCCATGGCTCAATTGGAGTGAGTTAGCTGTGGGGGCTAAGGACAGCCCCATGGCTTCCACCTCAGGTCCTAAGAAGAGATTGGCTGTTGAGCAATGAAGCAACACCCCAGATGGACATAGCCTCACCCCCTAGTAGGCTTGCCGGGTAGATCCCTGTTGGGTTGCAGGCAGGAGTCTATCTTTAACTACCCTCTTTTCACTGAATAAAAATAAAAAGAAAAAGAAACTATTTTCATCCCAGCTCTAATACTTTGAAGCTATGGAACTGTAGAAAGTCACCTTACCTAAGCCACAATTTGGTAAACTGTATACAGTGTGTCCGTAAAGTCATGGTGCAATTTTGACCGGTCACAGGAAAGCAACAAAAGATGATAGAAATGTGAAATCTGCACCAAATAAAAGGGAAACTCTCCCAGTTTCATACCTATTCAGTGCAGTTCAATGTGGGTTCCATTTAATAGTGAAGTTCTTGCCACACACAGGTAAGGATGTCTGGTGTAACAGAGTGAATAACGTCTGTGGTTCTCTTTTTTAAGTGATTAATGTCATTGATACATCCGAATATGGGCTGCTGAACATCCTCAAGCCTACGTTGAGTACGAATGTAACACCTCTAAAGTGAACGTGTGGTGTGGCCTGATACATGATAAGGTTATAGGCCCATTTTTTTTTTCACAGAGCAGTCTGTGACAGCAAACACCTATCTTGACATGTTGGAATGGTATGCAGTGCCACAATTTCCAGAAGGTGTCATGTTTCAACAGGACGGCACTCCTCCACGCTACGCCACCATTGTTTGTGAGTTTCTGGATAGAACATTACCCCGGAGGTGGATAGGCAGGGGTTCTATCAAGCCATGGCCACCACGATCCCCAGATCTGACATCCTTAGACTTTTACTTTGGGGGTTATGTGAAGCAACATGTGTACATTGAATGCATCAACAACATTAATCACTTAAAACAGAGAATCACAGAGTTAT
Organism: Rhynchonycteris naso; assembly: GCA_037038555.1. Classification (NCBI taxonomy): domain Eukaryota; kingdom Metazoa; phylum Chordata; class Mammalia; order Chiroptera; family Emballonuridae; genus Rhynchonycteris; species Rhynchonycteris naso. Next base: position 162,853,065 of record CM072999.1, on the reverse strand, counting down.
TCACTCTGTTACACCAAATGTCCTTACCCGTGTGTGGCAAGAACTTCACTAACGTTTGGATGTGTGTAGGGCAACAAATGGAGTCCACATCGAACTGCACTGAATAAGTATGAAACTGGGAGAGTTTTCCTTTTATTTGGTGCAGATTTTACATTTCTATCGTCTTTTGTTGCTTTCCTGTGACCGGTCAAAACTGCACCATGACTTTACGGACACACTGTAGTATAAAGCATTAATTTCATAGGACTACTTTGAACATTAATGGAGATATATTGTTTAAAGTGATTAGCCCAATCCTTATCCTATAGTAATAACTTGATAAATTTGAGGCACTATAATAATATTGTTAATTGTGTTACATTCAATACCTGCAGTTACCTAAAGAAGTATACTCATTGAAGAACTCTGGATGAGGAGTAAGGTTGCCAGTTTACGAGCCTTGAAAAGTAGCCTCCCTTGCATAGCTGTTGAGATTATGAAATGTTGCAACTACTATGGAAAACATCATGGGAGTTCCTCAAAAAAAATTAAAAAGAGAACTGTGATATGATCCAGTAATTCCACTTTTGGGTAAAGGCCGAAGAATTAAAAGCAGGGTTGTGAAGGGATATTTGCACATCCATGTTCACAACTGCCAAGAGCTAAAAGTGACCTAAAGGTCCATGAACAGAAGAATGGATAAACAAATTGTGGTATCTGCCATATTACCCCATGTATAAGACATACCCTGTTTAAAAAAATTTAGGGTCTAATAACTGGGTGTATTTTATACAGTGGTTATAGTTTTTTTACTTGCATTTCCCACTTTTTCACACTTGTCTTTGCATTCATTGTTTTGCACTTGTTACAGGTATATTATGGTAGGTTATGTTTTGCTGTATTCTTCCCAGAAAAGGCTCAGAAAAGATTTTTTTACAGTGCTAAATTCAAGTGAAAAGTGATCCAGTTTGAAAAATTGAATGGAAATCGTCCTGCTGAACATAAGTTTGGTCCTCCTCCAACTGAGAAATCAATCTGAGACTGGCTACGGGAAAAAGAAACCCTACTGAAAACGCCACAGCAGAAGAAGGCCATAAGAGGCAAGTCAGCAAATGGCCTGATTTAGAGATGGAATTGAAGATATGGATTTAAGAGCAAAGGGCAATTGGAATTCCTGTGTCCACAAAGATGGTTCAGCATGAGGCAAGAAGAATTGCTAATGAAAAAGAAGTTACTTATTTCAAAGGAGGACACAATTGGTGCTTCACGTTCATGAAATGAAATGGGCTAAGCGTGTGTACATGCTCCAGACTTGCCCAAAAGATGTCTGAAAGCTATGAGCAGAAGGTCCTTGAATTTCAATGTTTTATCATTCAATGTGTGAAGACACATCAGTCTGAGTTAGAACAGATTGCAAATATGAACAAAGTCCCCCTTCAATTTGATGTCCCAAGTAACAGAACTGTTGATAAGAAGGGGGTAAAAACTCTAACTGTGAAGACAAGTGGACATGAAAAGAACCATTCTACAGTTGTTCTAGCTTGTTGTGCTGACAGAACCAAGCTGCCTCCTATGCTGATTTTCAAACGCAAAACAATGCCAAAAGAAGACATTCCTCGAGGAGTGACTGTCCACATTCATGATAGGGGTTGGATGGATCAGGTTGGGATGAAGATCTGGTTTTAGAAAGTTTGAAGAAGGAGACCAGAAAGGCTCTTACACAAACCTGCCCTATAGGTGCTTGATCAGATGAGGGCACATATAACAAAAAACACAAAGAAGATTGCTGCAAAGCAAAAACAAAACTTGCCATCATTACTGAACGCTTGACATCCCAGCACCAACCACTTGATGTCAGCATTAACAAACCCTTTAAAGCTGCCATGAGAAACAAATGGAACCAATGGATGAAGTCTTCTGGGTACAATTTGACCTCAGCATGAAGAGTGAAGAAACCAACTATAGGAGAAGTTTGTACCTGGGTAAAAAGATCCTGAGATAATATCAAGATTGAGATCATTGTCAATTCATTTAAGAAGTGTGGCATTTCAAATGCCATAGATGGAACTGAGGATAAGTCAGTATATGAAGACAGTGATTCATCATCAGACACAGTTGAGGATGAGCTAATGATGGGAATTTGACAGTGATGAGGAGTTGTATGAATTTTATGATGAATAAAACTTGAGTTAAATAACTTTATGTAATAAACTTCTTTTCAAATATTGGGCCCCAAAATTAAGGTGTGTCATATACATAGGAGTGTCTTATAAATGGGGAAATACTGTACATATAGTGTCATATTATTCAGTCTCAAAAAGTAAGAATGAATGAATCCTGAGGACATTATTCTAAGGGAGATAAGTCAGTCACAATAAAACAGATTATGACATCACTTACATGAGCTATCAAAGTAATCCTAGTCATAGAAAGAGACATTAGAATAATAGTCACTAGAAGTTAGAAGGATGTGTGGAAAGACAGATTGTTGTCAAATGGGTATAGAGTTTCAGTTTTACAATATGAAAAAGTTCTAGAGATCTGTTTCACAACAATGTGTATAGTATACTTAATACTATTGAACTGTAAACTTAGAAATGGTTAAGATGGGATATTTTAAGCTTTTTATTAATCAAAATTTAAGTAAACAAATAAACAAATTAATTTTTTTAAAAGAGTGTTCAACATGGCTATGAAACTAGGTGTTGTACTGTCATAAGATGGTCCCATGCATGCAGTATCAGTTTGGGATATCATTTTCAATTACTCAATTCATACTGAGCACCAAAGATGTACCACACATTAAGCTAGGCACTACAGATCAAATTTCTTCTTACAGAACAGGTTTTGAGAAAATTACCAAACAATCGAGCAGTGGGCATATTGTATATGGTACAATTTGATAAGAATATGATAGATTTAAGAGATACTAAGTTGGTAGAGTCAACGATATTCTGTTGTGTATAAAGAGGGAGGAGAAGGGAGAAATCAAAAAAGGCTCACAGATTTTTGGCTTGGATAGGTGAGCAAATTGCGTTCCATCCATGGAGAAATAAAATTTAAGAGAGAGGTGTCAACTTGTGGACCTGGGATAGAAGAATTGAGAGAAGAAAAATTCCTTTTTGGAAATACTCAATCTGAGGTACTTTGAGAAATCTTGGCAAAAACATCAAGTAGAAACTCCAAAGAAAATATGCATTAAGTCACCAAAACCTACAACTCAAGTCATAAACATGAGTGCAATTAGTGAGAAGAGGAATTCATAATATATCTTAGTAAAATTATTTAATTTCAAGGATAAAGAACTATACTTTCCATGAAATTTGAAAAAAAGAGGTTTGCCTCTGAATTTTTAGAGCAGACATAGTATTTACAATGTTCTAATGGAAAGAGGGAAAGAAAGGAATTATACCTAGTTAAGTGTCATTTAGGCAAAAGAGGCAAGTGAAAAATATTTTCAATTGCATACAAACCTCAAAAAATTGAACACATAAACTGTTCGTTAGGATAAAAAGAAAAAAAATATTGGGAATGATAGACTGCCTATCAGGTGGTAAGTCAAATCAAAAGATTCAGAAGTAAGGAAACCCAGACAAAAAAATGGATGATAAGCACTGAAATATGACAAAGAAAAAATAATTGTGAAAACTAAATTATACATTATAACTGAAATATGAAAAACCTTGACAGTAAAAACAATTTTAAAATATAACATGATATAATGAATAAAATAAATACAATATAAAGTAATTATAATAATGTAATAGAATATTAACAGGAAGGAGCACGGGCAGTGAAACAGGTGCTTAGTTCCTCGTCTACCATTGGAGAAAGCCAATAATATGTATAAAATTAAAATCTGTGGTTTAAAAAATAATTCAATCTCTTAATATTTGTCTTTATCTTTTATATTAACATTAGAAATAAATATCACTAAGAAGCATTTTTTTTAATTTTTAATTTTATTTTTTTAATGAGAGCAAAAGGGAGAGTGGGGGGTTGGGGACAAACAGGGACAGACAGACAGGAAAGGAGAGAGATGAGAAGCATCAGTTCCTCGCTGTGGCTGGCTTCTAAGTTGTTCAAGAAACATTTTCCTATTAGTAACTTTTAAAATTTTATATATTCCTTTTCTTCTTGTTACATGTTAATATTATATTTTATTCTTCTCACTTAAATTAGCATGTAATTATCATCCCAGCTTTGGAAAAGTATTTTTGCCTGTTCATATTAATCATAATATTAATCAATCATTATACCTAATCTTTTGGTACAAATGTTCAGAGAGACATTGATAATAATGCTCATAATAAACTATGGTGGTTATATCTAAGTGGGGGATATTTTGTGACTTGTAAACATTTTTCTTTCCTTTTCATTTAGGACTTTTAAGTAATGGGAATGAACCACTTTTACAAAAAAAAAGTTATTTTTATTTTCTAAAAATAGGAGTAGGCAGGAACACTATCTGAATAATACACAAAAATATAGTTAATATTTTATATCTTTGTTGCAGTGTGATTTTGAGTTTATAACATTATAATCATATCATGGTGTTCTTGCTTTCTTAATAATACAACAGCTTCTTTTTTTAGCATTTCCTATGTGCTAGGCATATGCTCTATGCTTACGCGTTATAATTCTTATTTAAAGCAAGTTAGGCCAATATTATTACTGAAATTTACAAGGAGAAACTGCATGTTGAGTTAAGAAACTTCCCCTAACTCACAGCTCCAATAAATATCAAATCTAGGATTTAAATCTTTCCCTAAAATCTATACCCTGCCATCTATGTTATCCAGTTTATTTTATCTTGTTATCCCAGGATTATGGAAATGAATGTAACCTAAAACATATCAGATTCACTTTAATCTTTCCCAGTTAGATGTAAAGAGTATTAGCAAATACAATAGCCATTAGGGAAAGGTCTTTATGCTCTTCAGAGGGGATTGAAACCCTTGAACTTCTGCTGCCACATCCCTGTATTTTGCTGCTTCATATTTCCTCTAGCCTATGCAGAAAGCCTACGCAGAAAGCCTACAGTATAATATCTTGAGAAGTAGAATCTTAGCTGACTCAGGTTGTTTATAGACAGAACATAGGAGTGCTGAATCTTGTCCCTCATTCCCACTGTGGTTACTAATAAGATAAAGAACCAATGGAAAACTCAAGAATTGGTATCATAGAAAATAAGTGTGGGATAGTCTTCATACATCAACAGGGTCTGATTTCCTCCTTATATTCAGGGGAGTTACATCTACAAGCCTCTTGACCCTTAATTCTCATGCCAGACCAGCCTCTAGCAAAAGTACCCACTATCTTCTGAGAGCCTTGCATAGGCACTGTGCTAGGAACCTGCCGTACATAACTTACTCCTTAGAGCAACTCATAGGGAGCTGCTAAACTCAGTTAATAACCCACATTGCTGAAATTCATACTTGGGACCTTTTGACTCCAAAGACCCAGTCGATACATATATAGTGTCTCAAAATATTTAGGGTGAAGAGAAAAAGGCATCAGTTACCAATAGCAATGCCCACTGTCATAGTATTAGAAGATAAGCAAAATTTTTCTTATATCTCAGTAACTACAATGATGATTTGTTTCTATCACAGATACAAAGTATACTAATATATAGCAGTGTTATTCCTCAGTTCTATTTTCCAAAAGTTCTGCAGTATCCAGATCAAGGCCTAACATATGTCAGGTGTGCCTCAGGCACCAAGTTAGACCAGGTAGAAATATAGACAGACTCCTTATGAGGCATTATTTCCTTCAATCTGATGTAGCATAATTTATAACCAAAACCGCAGAGAATTAAAAACAAACAAACAAAAAACCCAGTAAGTATTTATGAACCAGTCCATGAATATTTATTCTAATCACTTTACAATAATCAATTACTAGTATATACAGCAAGAACAATATGAAATCTGAGGCTACAGATTGAAGAACTGAATAAATCATCATTTTAAAATGACATACTAAAGATAATGCATTTTCTTTTCTGGGTAAAAAATTCATTTCATGTTCCCCCAGTGGAATAAATATAAGAAAAAAAATGCACAAATGGCAAAAATTAGCAAAGTACCTATTCCTGCAAATACAGGTCAAGAAAAATTCACTCATATTTTTTGATTTTACAGTTTGAATATTTATTACCCAGTTTGCATATGGCTGAAAAACAAATAAAAATGTGAGCTTACCAAATTTTTCAGTGTTTCACACAGTATTGTAAGGCTTTTTAAACATACACAATAATATATTAATCAAATGACTAATAAAAAGCTTTAATGAATTTTCTGGTAATTTTCCAAGTTTCCCTTTCATAATATCAAGTGATATAATGTGTTTTGGTAGTCTAAATTTTAAGTGTAATGTTTCAACTAACTAATCATTGTCAGAAAAATAAATATCAAAATGAAAGCTTCTGAAAACAAACTAAACTGGAACTATCAAAGATGTAAACCAGAGTAACCATAGTAATGCTAATTTAAAATGATCAGTGATTAAACATTTTTTATAATCAATGTCAGACACTTGCTATATCTTTTACAGAACTGCTATGTTATTCATCATTTCATTCTTCTAAATTTCTGATATCTTTTGAAAAAAACACATAAAAATAAAAGTGGTAGTATGGAGAAAAAGCTTAGATGCCACGCTCAACAAGCCACACATGTGTGTACATGCACGTGCACGTTTGCGTGCACGCGCAAATAGGTCCCACGCTAGACCTAAAATGGCTGAGTTACAGGATATTGTTGCTTGGTGACCAAACAGTATCTCCTTAGCCACAGAGCAATTCAAACAGTTACAGAAATGGCCCCCAGCTTTAGGTATGGCAAGGACAAATATTAAAGAGCATTTTTTTTAATCTTTTCCAGTATCATACATTTTTATTTTAAGCCAGTTGTCACTTGATTTTATCATCGGTTATATTTAGGATTTAGGAGAAAGTATGTTTGCAAACCTACATCTATCCTTTTGGGAAAACAAGAGGTAGAAACTAGCTTCTTTCAGACTGAAAGATATTGTTTCAATTAAGTGTGTGTGGCATGTCTACTCTATTCTAGTACAACCTCCCAGTTGCTATCAGTCTTTCTTTCATTAAACACAAGTAGTTAATTAGCCGCAGCCTGTCCTCTCCCCTTCCCTCTTTCCCTTTTCTCAGTAGTAATGATGTCTAATTATCAACAGCAGTGGGTTTCTGCAACATCAGGTGCAAATCTCTCTGACAGCAAAGCCAGCTTCAAATAGCTAGAATGATTCTCTATTTGAAAATACCATTCAAATACAGCATTTTATTCAACCAATACATGCCTTCAAAGGAAAAGAAAATATATTTTCTGATTCTCTGCTGATTGTACTTCTGCTATTACAGAGAAAAGTGAACATATTTTTAAGGAAGAAATAATTCAAGGTGTGGGGAAACACAGGATAAAATGGGATCTTTTATTTATTTTTTAACTTGTTGAAATGACGATTGGCTGTCTCTCAGGGAAGGAGGAGCCTATAACTCTATGTCAGGAGCAGCATAAAAATTTCATCAAGAGCAATAGAAGAGTTCATGAATTAGAAACCTCTTCCACATTTCAAAACAGACTTGAATGAAGAGCAGAGCTCTTAAATACTACCTGGAAACCATTATCTAAGAAAATCACTTGATGGATCACATTTATTCCCATAAATATGTGGAATCTTTACTGAAAAGAAAAAAAATGTGTTTCTTTATTACTAACCCTAGAGTTGTTAGTCTACATTTGATGTATTAGCAGTAATTCTTAAACAACTCTATTAATTTTTTAATCAAAATATGGATATAGGAATGAGTATAGGAATGCTGGTTTGAATTACTGGCATCCTTGTTTATCTTAGTGCCTCTATAACCATTCCAGAATTTATATTTTTTAGAATTTTTAATTAATGTTTTAAAAGGACATGTGTTTATACATAGTGGATGTAACCAAATCCATGCAAGTATAAACTTATTGGACCAATCAATACACAGGTGAAGCTATCAGAGAGGTAAACAGAGGGACCTAAATTCAACATGAAAGCAATGAAAAACAAACTTTCCAGCTAGTAATATTTAAAATAAAACTTATACAATATTACCAATAATATTTAGGTAAATATATCTTAAATAATTATTTTATTCATTTAATTACTCCATTATTGCCAAAAGGAAAATACATTCTTATGTTCTAAATTCCAATTTTGCCTAACAAGTTATTTTTTTTAAACCAACTCTTAATCTTACTCCCAACACAAATAAATCGAAGCAATTCCTTGGCTACAATAGACTTTTGGCTCATCTAGGTGTAAATAAACCTCAGTTCTAATCCATGTCTACCTACTCCTCATTATTTAGTAAAGCAGGACAGTAATCTCACCATTGTCTTTAGCAATGTCACAATGTTAACGAAAAAGAGTGCATTTATAAATTTACCTCCTAGAAACCTTTTCACAATAGTACACTCTTAAAATAACAGCAGAACTTTGATGTGCTTCATTGCACCTTCATTTCCATTTTCCATATAAATTCCAAAACAAATATACTTCCTTCAAACAACTACACCTAATTAATTTTAGGAAACCATAAACTGTTTTACAAACCTAAAATAATCCTCCCAATAATCCCTTGAAAAACCTTACAAGTGCCTATTTCCAATTTAATGTACCTCCGTTTGAGATAGAATAGCTTTCAAGACACATACTTTCTTTCTAGCATCCTCCAGGAATACTGCACGGAACAGTTGCCAGTAGGGAGGGAGGAAGAGGAACAAACGCTGAAGAGACCCCAAAGCCAGGCAAAAAAAAAAAAAAAAAAAAATGCAAAGGATGCCAGATACCCTCCCGCACCCCTACTTCAGGCGAGTACCCACCGTAACATGATGAAGAAAGAAGTCTCATGGATCTGATCTGAAATCCTACTTGTAGCCCACAGTTCCCATCGTCTTAATAGGAAATTGACGCTGATGCCGCTCCCTTCTGCCTTGTGAGGCTGAGATACCTGGGCTCTCGATGCCAGCCCCTTGCAGCGCCCGGGCTTAGAGCTTTCTGGCCATGAGACTAGTGCCATCCCAGAACGAGAAACAAATACATGCACCATTTGATTGCTTCCAAACCCATCTGTCTTTGTTGTTTCTCATGTAGCTACAGCTTTATTTGTGAAAGGGGGAAGTGAGGAAGGGAATGGGGGCGGGGAAGAGAAATCTTCAGGACCTTATCTATAATCTATATAATCATGGCAAGATCTCTGGGAGTGCTCAAGACGATCGGACAGCCCCGTGTCTCCCAGGCGGTTAACAATAAAACCTGATCATGTCCGGGGGGAAAACCCCATATTCACTACTAGAGCCACATTCGGACTGTGTACCAATAAGGAGACAGTGTAGACTATCGATCAGAATCGTCTATTATGAGAGCGTGCGGCTGGGGTTCCAGCGTAGCCTTTATGTGCCGTGGCGAAGGCGGGACACGCGCCAGGAGCCCAGCGAAGGACATGGGACAATGGCCCAGCACGAGGACGCGGGACGCCGCCCGACCCGGGGATGGAAGCTCAAGCAGCGAGTCCAGGAGCCAGCAAGCGAGGAGTGCGGCGGTCTCAGAACGTGCGCTGCCGCTTTAAAATAAAGGATCACAAAGACTCCACGGCGGGGGAAACGCGCCTGGCTAATGAGAGTGGGGACGACTTGGGGAGGGGGTTGAGGAGGGTGGGGGCACATGAGCCAACGGTGGCTCACGACTCCCCCTTTCTCCCCCCTCACTCTTCCCTCCCCGCCTGGCTGCTCCCGCAGACAAATAACAGAGGACAGCGAGTCACTCACCGTGGTCTTGACCGGCACGTAGAGCACTTGCTTGGCGCCGCCGCCGCCGCCGCAGACCTCGTCCGGCTGGCCCAGCTGGAAGCCCTTCGATTTAACCCAGAATTTAAATTTGGCGTTGTCCGTGGAGGTTGACTCCGAGCCGTTGAGGAGCTGGACGATCCGCTCGTATTTTTTACGGGTCACCGTCTTGGTCTTGCCTGAGTCCCCGTAAGTCCTGAGGCACCAGTCCTGGAACTGGCGGTACATGTCGCGCTCGCTCTCCATGTTCCCGGCGCCCGGCGGAGGGCCGGATGCTCCCAGCGCACTTCGCACCTGTTCACCCCGGGCTCATGAAAAATGCAGCCCCCGCCACGATGCAGGGACGCGAGGTCCCGGCCGCCGCGGGAGCTTGTCTCGGGTGGGGGAAGCAATGGGGAGGAGTAGGGAGCAGGGTCCAGTTGGGCACCTGCAATCAGTGCCCTGTGCGACCAAGTCTCAGGTTCATTAGTAATTGCCACGGATGTCTTGGACGCTTTTCTCGTCTGATGGGTCTCTAAAATTGTATGACTAGGAACATCCCAATAGCATCTAGCCCAAAGGAGCTTGTTTTTGAATAATTAAAATCCCATTCCTTGGTTTATTAAAAATCCCAATATTGACTTCGGGTGGCCCCTGGACGCCTCACCTCTGGGTTGTGCCCTAGGCAGGGCAGGTGGAGCGCAGCGCCGCCTCCTCGCGCGCGCCCCTAAAGCTTCCCCAGCCGCTGGCCCCGTGGCCCAGGAGCGAAGGCTGCGCCTCTCTCGAAAAACAGCCACCCGGCCCAGCGCTTTAGAGCCCGGGAGACCCGGGTCCCCGGACTCTCCTTCCTCCAGGGTCCTGTTCCGTTTCGGCTTCCCTGCGTGGGCCGTTAAGAGACTAGAAAGAGAGAAAGTTCTTACCTGTCATGTTGTTAAACCTATCAAATCCTGCTACACAGGAAATATTTAAAAGATATTTTTTAAAACGGGTTAAAATGTCATTTCTTCAGAGGCATTTAGGCTCAATTCCAGCCCCGCAGGTAGGTTCCAGGAGTTAAATCCCAGAATTAGCAAAAGCATTCATGGAGATTTGGCCATAGTTCCATAGGATAGACAGTGGTACCCCAAATAGATCCCCGTTCCAGGGAGATGTGGGTAAAGGAAGGCAGGCCGTTGGAAGCAGGTCTCCGGGATAATGATGGGGTCCTCAGACAGGACTCCTCTGGTTCCTGCTGAACTAGGTACAGGAATAGAAGAAGTACGTTTATGGTGCCGATGCTTAAAACCCTTTGCATGAAATTAAAATATAAAGAGAGATCATTCCCCCCTTGCGTGGTTACAGTTGGCAATTCACACAGGAGGTTTCGGGTGTCTATTTTCCCCCTGCCACGTCATGGACACCCCCCTCCACTGCTCAGAGTAGCCAAATATGAGTTCTTCTGGACGATTTTCTCAAGCAAATGAAATCAACGGCTCCTCCATTCAGGATTTCCATCCGTCTGTTAGAGAGCTGAAAATAGGGGAGTCCCCATCTTCCGAGCGCTGCAATTGCGGCCGCTCCTCTTTATTCCACTCTCTGCGGAGGCCCGCGCCCGTCCCGGGAGGCGGCTCTGCCAGGAAGGCGGCCCGACCCGTGCCCGGCGCCTGGTTCGCGTCCTAGCCCACCTTCGCCCCTTGTCGTCGTCTCCAAGACGAAAGCCCGGAATGGGAACGCTGAGTGTTTGCACCCTCTGCGCCGCAGCTGGTCCCAGCACTTGCAAAATGGTCAGTGGCTCCTGCTCGGCCAGGCTAAGTGTGTGCGAGTGTGCGAGAAAGGGAGCGAGGGAGTGCGGTGCGGGGTGGGGGGTGCGCTGTGTGTGCGCGCGTCTCCGGGAAGGTCTCGCGGCGGCTGGAGCCAGGACTGACAGCCCCGGCAGAGCGCGAGCAGCTCCACACACTAAACCCCTCGGCTCTCTCCTCACCCCCACCCCTCCCACTCCCCTCTCCTCCCACCCCCACCTCCCCGGCCCCTTCCAAGCTCTCTGATTGGTCAATGGGACAAAAGTTTCTGTGGAGACGGCTGGGCGCTGACGTCACGAGCAGAATTGTCCCATTTAGGGATCCCGGGGGCAGTGCGCATGCTGCAGGCTGCAGGTTACGGGCAGAAGGAGGTAGCAGCGGGCCCGGCAGCAGCCAGGTGGCGGAAAGGAGCACTCAGCATCCAGGTGGGGGGACGACTCCAGCAGGGTTTCCATGGAGACTCCTCTGGGTCTAGCCTAAAAACAGCAGATCAGCTGACACCATTAGCTCAGGACCTAATTACTGCTTATTGGAGCAACAAATGAGGGAGAGGGCCAGCTGCAGAGGAAGAGTTTTTATCCACCCCCCACCCTCTTCCCTTTTCTCCCCTCTGAGTCCCGAGTGCATTCTCATTAACTTGCAAGATTCCTGCAACAACAGCTCCCCTTCTCTAGAGGCCACCCTGACTGCTTTTATTCTTTTTATTTCCTTCTTTTGTATTAAAAAAAAAAGTTAAAATAAATCACTTCTGGGTGCTTGAATTTTTGCCCAATAAATATTAGACCAATAGAGTTCAGTTCACTGTCCAATAGAAGTCACAAGTGTATCTAATAATCTAATCAACTGCATAGGGAGTCACTTTAAATTTATTGAATTGGGTGTTTATCCTTAGGTGTTTCACATTTTTAAAATATTTAGTATCTTAAATATATAAATATTTGTAACAAGCAACTGAATAAAAGGTTCTTTTGAATCACCTAAGTATGATATACCTCAGAGTAACAACTCTGTTCCAAGTTTCCTTTGTGGCATCAGAGATAGAGAATGACTGCAAGTGGGGAGATCTAGATTTTATTGTATAATGTTCATATGTTTTCTATAAGATTCTTGGTCCTAGGGTGATGATCATTCATTCAAGACTAAGCTGGTTCTGTAAAGTTAACTTTCTCAATGGGTATAATTTAATTCATAATTTCAGAATTCTTTTTGTTAGACCCTTTAGCAGAAAAGTCATCTTAACTCTCCTGAGTCTTATCCAAGCACTTGCAGATCCATAAAAGCCTTTTTTTCCTTCACTACTCTTCCTAAAATAATGTCTGTTTAAACTTCTCTGGATAATGTCTTTCAAACTTATTTTTTAACCTTGTCTCCTAGTAAGACATATATTTTACATTGACATATAGTACATAAATACATTTACCCTCTAAAAATATTTTGAAAAAATATTTTACTACATGTAATATACACTCATATCTGCCATTTGCTCTCATTTATTATTATTACTATTTTATCATGTAAAATATGGTACTAAACCAAGACATTTATTTTATGATCCAACAAAGAATGACTAGCAACCTGTAGTTTAGAAAACATTATTTTTGATTATAAGAACTACACCCCTTCTTGTCCTGTGTATATAATTTCATATGACTATATTTCATTATATAAATAGAATCTTGAATGGAAGACCCCTGAGAGTTTGTATTTTCTTGTTTTCCAAGTAACTATAGTACAATGAAGAATGTGTATAGTAAGTGCCTGGTAAATATATGTTGAGTTAGTTAATAAAGGAAGGAGAAAGAAAGGAAGAGAAGGAAGAAGCAGCAGGTAGGCACAATCCTTGGTGATCCCTTCTGACTTGCTGGGTAGTATTTCGATGAAATTGGTCTTTGCTTAAAGAAATGCTCCGCCTTACCATGTACACATGTTTGTTATATGTATGATTATACTTGATACTCTAATGCACAGAAATTAGAACACTTTGGACATAAATAACTTACAGAATACAAGCAAATACATAATTGATTATTAGTTATATTAACTAGATTTGGTATACAAGCAAAATTTTAAAAAATTAAAAGTCATACAAGATACATTTTGTTTAGAAGGAACAGGTTAACAATTAATTAGTGCAATAATATTCACATTGGACTAAAGGAAAAGAGAGTCCTAGGATTTTAAGGGCCAAGCTCTTAGAACCCTATGGACTCTCTTGTCTCTAGTGGAACCCAAAGTGTACTCTGTTCTATATGTACTTGTATTCATTATTGATTGGCAGGCTAAGTCAACATCTTTTTACCATGTATTGACCCAATAAGACCATAAGCACCAGACAAAATCTAAACTCTATTTCAGCAACTTAGTTTGGATTTTTTTCTGCCCTTCACTTTTTACTTCTTTAGAATCAGGTCTTCCCACTCCACCTAGAGGGTCATACTGAGCCTTTCCTTCAGCTATAGGACTCATTTAAACAGGCTACCTAGAATTTATTTGGACATTTCCCAAGATGCTTTTCTCAGAATTGCTTCTCTACAAAGCATCTCTCTCCAAAAAGTGACTCTTCACTCTCATATCTTTCATATCCCTAACCCCAGCACAAGGTACTGACTGCTGATTGTAAGGGAAGGAAGTCAGAAATTGTTATATCAGAAAACATATTTTTTCTTCTTCTTCCTCCTCCTCCTCCTCCTCCTCCTTCCTTCTCCTTCTCCTTCTCCTTCTCCTTCTTCTTCTTCTTCTTCTTCTTCTTCTTATTCTTCTTCTCTCTTCCAAGTGAGAAGAAGGGAGAGAGTCAGACTCCTGCATTCACCCCAACCAGATACACCCAGCAGCCACTATCTGGAGCCAATGTTCTGCCCAGCTGGAGCCATGCTCACAACAGAGCTATTTTTAGCACCTGAGGCAGAGACTCCACAGAGTCATCCTCAGTGTCAGAGACCGATGGGATCAAACCAATAAAGTCATGGCTATGAGAGGGGAAGAGAAAAAGAGAGAGAGAGAGAGAGAGAGAGAGAGAGAGAGAGAGGAGGGTAAGGGGGAGAGAGGGAGGAGAAACAGATGGTCACTTCTCCTGTGTGTTCTGTAACCGGGAATCAAGCCCAAGATGTCCACATGCCAGACCGATGCTCTAACACTGAGCCAATTGGTCAGGGCCAGAAAATTATATTTTTATTTAAGATAATCCAAATGTTAAGGTATAATCAGCATTATTTTTATGAAAGTAAAATTTCTCCCAACCTCATGGTCAGTTTGTTTATAACATGTTTTGAAATCTAAAAATCTTGCATTTTAATATCAATCACAAATATTCAGCAACACTACATATTCATCAGCAAAATGTTACAGTGCAAACAACATATAATCTGTAATTATAAAATAAGTGTTCAAGGAAGTGTTCAAGCCTTCATCCATTCATATAATTATGCTTTCAATCAAGGAATATTTACTGAGCACCAATTACTCTGGTAAGCTCTAGAATTAAAGTAGTTAATAAGACAGATGTATATATATGGTCCTCATCTAATGGAACTAACATTTTTAAGGAAAACATAATAAACAAGGAAATAATTGGTGCTTAAGATAAGTGCTATTTTCTCTGAATAGGTAACATTTCTCTGGGCACGTAAAGGATGATAAAAGAGTCAATCATACGAAGATCCAGGATGGGGAACTATAGTCACAGCACAAAGGTCCAAAGGCAAGAGGTCTTGACACGTCTGAGGAATAAAGGGAAGGCCAATGCAACTGGACCTTCTTAAGCCTGAAGGCTATCATGTCTGAATAGTCTTCTGTTGCCCAATCTTGCAGGGCAGTGCTCTCCATGATAATAACTTTGCATTTTATTATTGGTCCAGTGGAAAAATCAATAAAGGATTTAAAGCATGATAATTACATGATATGAGATGCATTTTTATAAGTTTCACTGGATACTTTGAGTAAAGAATTATAAGGGGTCTTGGAAGCAAGAAGACTATTTAGGAAGCTTGAAATAGTTGTAGTAGTTTAGATGAATTATTGTGATGACAAATTAGAAAGGTCACAGTCGAAGTGAAGGTAGAGAAGTGATGGACTGAAGATATGTTCTCAATATAGAAAGAGGCCTGTTCTGGATTGCATGAAACAGGGAAGGGAAAATATTGGGTCAAGGATAACTTCTTGTCTTAATAGTTGAAGAAGTATGGCTAGCAAGGCCATTGACTTAGAGGAGTTTGAGTGAGAAACAGATTGGGAGTGGAGGCTGAGATAGGAGCAGAAGCAGGTTGGGTGGAAAGCCAAAAGAAATAATTTAATTTCAGAAAAGTTAAATTTGAAATACTGGGAGAATTGTTCATGGAGGCATATGAATATAGAATCAAGAACTACAAAGAAAAGTCTGGACTGGGGATATAAATACAGGGAATTTAAAACCACAAGAATAAATAACATCTCCTCCACCCACATTCCTCCATCCCTCAAAAGGGAAAGCCTCCATCTTTTAATAATGATTTTGTGTACACGTATACACTAAGACTAAAATAGAATGTCATATGATGAGTGGCAGAAGTTGGTTTCTATTGGTATAAAACTCATAGTGGGAACACCTGAGAAAAAGAGCAAAGTCATTGGATCAATACTTGACTAGACCTAAACTTTTAGTGAGTTCCAAAATTTACGTAGCTTTAAAATTACTTCAAATTTAAAAAGGGCTGATTGAAAGCTTTGGTTATATCTATCTAGATTAGACCAGGACTGGAAACATGTTAAAATAGGAATCTAAAATTTGAGTATGGCCTCTGAGCAAACCTGTCATTGAATGGATCAAATAATGACTTTGTCTGCTCAGTTGAATCAATAAGAGATTTTGTTAGATTGTAGTTTCTACTTTGAAACTGGGATGTTCTGAACATCTTTAGGTGTTCAGATGCTTAACAGTCTATTAATAACTCTTTCAAGCAAAGGGAATTGGTAGAGGAAGCAAATGGCCAACACAATCAGCAATTTGATTAACATAAGCATGGTAACTTTTCAAAATGAAACATACTAAACAAAGAAGCAAAAATACAAATAGAAAAATTAGCAATTATATAAAAATGTCACAAATCTGATTTTCTTAGCTAACTTCATTTTGTTGACTCTTCTCCCAAATGATTTTAAATGAGCCTATCTTTGATATGCTGTAGCTATCCATTGCTCAGGAAAACAAGGGCATTGTGAGAGTTCAAATATTGTCCTGATCATTTTGGCTATCATGACTACAACACAGAAAAACATTTACTGGTATTTTTATTTATAAGTTATAGTATCAGTCAGTATCCATGTCCCAACCAAAAAAAAAAAAAAAAATTAGAAATTTCATGTTTGTTCTTTGGCCCCAAATTAACTAATACTTTAGTTTGGTATGATCATCATTAAATATAATGCATTGGTTAGAAGTTTATTTCCATAGATACTTCCGTGTGCAAACTATGAATAAATTAGACTTGACAGTCTAGTGGAATTGCTTAATTTTTCTTTAATTCCCACCTTTTGCGTCTTTGTAAATTATGGCACAGCCAGTTGTTGAATTTTGACAGTCACATAACATTCATCATTCATCTACCCGACAGCTTCAATGAGCTGTTGTAACTATGTTGAAGACCAAAGTTAACAGTCTGGTGTTGTTCATGTCCCTTGTAACAGAGAATAAAATTCATTTTTTTTTTTTTTGCTGGCCCCAAATATTGCTTTATTTCCCACTAGCCATATGGCTTATCTTTTCTTCCAAAATATGTCTTAAAACAGTAATCCACATATTCATCTTCAAGCCAGTGGACAGTACTATTGTAGAATTTCTATACTACTTTTAGAATAGTTATGGCATGGAAAATAACTCTTTTGAGAAGAGGGAGCAACCTATCACTGCCCAACTTCCATTATACTTTTCCATCTGTCCAATTTTTACTCTGATTTCTGTTGAGGGATTCAATTAATATCATCATCATATAGCCCTTATATCTTATTTATAATATAGTGTTATGCTGTTTTGGGCATTTGTTCATCTTGAAAGATAAACATGATAAGAATAGAGATTTCTTAGCTAACACCACAGAATCTAGAAATAGTTTTCACAGGGGAGCCACCTGAGTTCAAAAGCTGGAAAATAGCTGTAATAATGTTAAAATACTGGTTTTCTTCTTCTTTTAGTTATTTTTTTCTTAAAGAAAAGGAAAGCTGAAGGAATAACTACTAGTTTCACTGGGATTATAGCAATAGGCATTGAAAAGTGAGGGAGAAAAAGTTTTAGATTTTCCTCTTTCCTCTTCTAAAATGAACATCTCCCAATTCTATAGAAAATGCATTAATTGGGCCTGTTGATCAACAAGCAGACTAACCATTTAGAGGTTTCAAACATAAAAGGTTTTTTTATAACTTATATTAAGTTTTAGAAATGAGAATTAACTTAAAAAATGAAGTGTTCACCTTATATGCAAATATCTCTTAGACAATTCAATTCAAAACTGGCCATTTTGGGGATCCTTGTATCCTGAAAGAGCAAAACACAAACATGGGGGTAAACACATCCATTTACCTTAATAAATTATAAATTTTAGATTGAACTAATTCTCAAGGCAGAGCTTTACACGTTTGTGCATGAGACACATATTGCCTAATATCAGACAGCATAATTTATTAAGAACAACCTCAGTAGTAGGTACAATTAAGCAGTGAGTCAATCAAACCTTTAAGAGTCATTTTAGTCATTAATTTATAATTTGATGTGATGATTGGAACAAACCCCCACACACAAGGGGAAGATGAAGCATCTCCTTGAGGATCAGTGATAGAGAATGGATAATAAGACAGCTATGTTTCTGACTATATTTTTGTGCCTACATATTCTAGAAACACAAATATACATGAATTTTTAAACAATTATCCTTGAAATATTAAGATTTCTTTGACTTAGATAAAATCATCTGAGCATACCATTTTGTTGGAGTATTAAATTTACTATGCACAAATAAAATTGCGATTTCTTGCCTTATATGTGTAAAAAAAAATTTCAAAATATTCATATGGCCATTATTTTCTAAGATTTGAGAAAACTCTGTCATTTAAAGGAACCAATTTAATTATGAAATATATCATCATGATATTGGCTCATTTCCCTACATATACCCATCAAAGTAAAGGCATAATATTGATTTACACATTTTAAGAATAAATTTAATATATATTTCTGCTTCTACTGCTCTGGCTGACTAGAGCTCTAATATGTCCTTCTTCAAGAAAACAACTCAAGAATGCATGATGAGTATCTCTGATTGCATCACTGGGCTCACAGGACATGGGGAAAGTATCTCATTTCTCCCGCCCCCTGCTCCAAAACTATCCATTGGATACTGATCAGTAAGCAGTCCACACACCAAAAGGACTAGCATATCTTCTGAGAAAAGTCAATATCAACATTAAGGTAAGAAGAATAAGCTTTAGATCAGCAGCACTATGTTGGATCAGTGCCTGAAACCCTTGGATTGACCCAGAGACCTTGAAGAGTGCTAAAATAGTTATGAGGTTGGCCTTGTCCTCTAGTTCATAGCAAAGTAAATATAAATTCTCTGTAGCGGAAAACATTCACAATTTGACTAGTCAGTTTTCTCTTGGATTAAGATCAACAAATATGAATATACAATTCAAAATGTCCAACAGTAAGAAAACAAACTACCATTCATAAAAGCCAGCATAATTAACAACAAAACTAAACTACCAAAGATTTTATTCAAAAACAGACAGAACTAATCTATGGTATAGAAGTCAGCATAATGTTTCTTTTGGTCATAGTCACTGGTAGAGGACAGTAAGAGGGTTTCTAAAATGCTATTAATATGTTAATATTGTTTTCTAATCTATATTCTAATTATCCAAGTGGTTCACTTTGTGAAAATTCATTGAGTTACATATTATTAGTGCACTTTTCAACATGTATGTTAATCTTCAATTAAGAAGTTTACTTCTGAAAAGCAACAAACAAACTATAGAGCAAACACTAACAATATTTTTATAGTATAATTACTATACTGAGAGAGGCAGTAAAATGAGATTATAGAGAACACTTAATTAAAAGCAGAGAAGACAGAGTAAGACAGGAAGAAGGAAAGGGTACAAAATATTGAAAAAAATAGATACAAAATGATAGATATTAATTCAATGATATCAATATGATAACTTTAACAGTGAATGGCCTAAACACACTAATTAAAACACAGAGACTGTCAGAACGGATGTCAGAACAAGACCTAACCAAGTATTGTTTACAAGAAATGGGGTTTAAATATAAGAATTCATATAGATTAAAAGTAAAGGAATAGAGAAAGATATGCCATGTTTGTATAATCAATAAGCTGGTCTACTATATTAATTTCAAAACAAGCATACTTCAGAATAAAAATTATTGGGAATAAAAATGGATTATATAATTATAAAGTGATCAGTTTTTTAATTACACACAACAATTTTATTAACGTGTATGCATTTAACATCAAAATATGTCTGGCAAAAACTGATAGAATTTGCAGGGAGAAATAAATCCACCACTATAGTTGAGACTTCAACAGCTTTCTGCCAGTATTGATAGATAAAGAAGGCAGAAAATCAATGAGGATATACACGACCTGAACAGCACTATCAATCAACTTATCTAAGAGACATTTGTAGAATACTCCATCCAACAACAGCAGAATGCATGTTCTCCTCAAGCTCACATGGAACAGTTATCAAAGTATACCACATACTGGACCAAACAACAAAATTTACTAATTTATAGGAATATAAATGATACAAGGTATGTCTTCAGACTATATGGAATTAAATTAGAAATCAATAACAGAAAGATAACAGAAAAAAATCCCCAACTTTTGGAGAGTAAACAAAACACTTAAAAATAATACATGGGTTAAAAAAGGACTTGAGAGAAAATTTAAAAATATTCTGCATTAAATGAAAATAACAATACATCTTATTAAAAATTTATAAGCTGCAGCAAAAGCAGTGCTTAGAGGCAAATTTATATCATTAAATACATATGTTAGAAAAGAAGAAAAATATAAAAGCAGTAACCTACCTTTTACCTTAGGAAACTAAAAAAAAGAGCAAACTAAGCCAAAACAGGAAGAAGAAAGGAAATGATACAAAATTAAAGAAAAAAATTAATTAAATTAAGCATAGGAAAACTGTAGAGAAAAGTTAACTAAACCAAAAGCTAGTTCTTTGAAAAATACACAAAAAAATAAACCTTTAACCTTCTGACCAAGAAAAAATACACAAATTACTTAAGAAATGAAATGTTATTAAAACTTACCACATGTACATTAAAAGAATATTAAGAGAATACTATGAACAACCCTATATCTATACATTTGATAACTTAGTTAAAATGGATCGATTCCTTGAATGGCAAAAACAATCAAAACTCACACTAGGATATATAGATAATCTGAATATACTTATGTCTATTAAATAAACTGAATCGATATTAATAACCTTTCAAAAAATAAAACACCAAACCCACAATGTTTCACTGGTAAATTCTACCAAATAGAGTAGAAATGATTCTGTTCCACTCACTCTCTCCTCTCTCTAAAATAATAAAATCATTTAAAAACCTCCTAGAACCAATAAGCAATTATAGCAAGATTGCAAAATACAAAGTTAATCTACAAAAAGCAATTGCTCCTTAAGGCAACAGTGAACACCTGTAATTTGAAAGTTAATACTATTTGTAATAGCACCAAAAACTCAAATACTTAGGTATAAATCTAAAATAAAAATGTACAGGATCTATGTTCAAAAAAGTACAAAACTTAGATTTATTTTTTAAAAATTAATGAATTAATATTTATATGGAACATTATAGCTTTAATAGCTAACAGTACAATAAAGGAGAACATATATATAGGTCACAACAAGACCCAATTTCAAAACTTACTATAAAGCCAGAGTAATGAACACAGTGTGGTACTGGCAACTAAAGAATATTTATATAGATCAATGGACCAAAATAGAGAGCTCAGAAATGGACCCAAATAAATATACTGACAAAGGAGCAAAGACAATCAATAGAGAAGAGTTATTCTTTTCAAGAAATCGTGCTGTCAAGTAGTCATTTGTATGCAAGGAAAAAAACAACCTAAACACAAACCATTCACTTGAGATAGAAATTAACTTTAAAGAAAGCACGGCCTAAATATAAAACCTAAAATTATAAAACTTCTAATAAAATAAAATCTCAAAAAAATTATACAACTTCTAGAACAAATATGACAGAAAATCTATGTGACCTTCAGTTTCACAATGGGTTTTCAAATAGAACACCAAAACCATGATCCATAAAAGAAAGATGTAATTTGGACTTTATTAAAAATAACTTTTCTGTAAAAATACTGTTAAGAGAATGAAAAGACAAGCCACAGATGGCAAGAAAATATTTGCAAAACACATATCACATCTGATAAAGGATTTGCATTCAAGTATACAAAATAAAAAATTCTGCAAACTCAACAATTAGAAAACAAATAATTGGCCCTGGCTGTTTTTCTCAGTGGATAGAACATCAGCCTTGCGTATGGACGTCCCAGGTTTGATTTTTGGTCATGGCATTCAAGAAAAGCCACCATATGCTTCTCTCCACCTCCTCTCCACCTTCTCTCTCTCTTCCCCTCCCACACCTAGTGGCTTGATTGGTTTGAGAATGCATGGCACTGAAAATAGCTTGGTTGATCTGAGTATTGGCCCCAGATGGGGTTTCTGGGTGGATCCAGGTCAGAGCACATGCAGAAGTCTGTCTCATTATCTACCCTCCTATCTGAAGAAAGGAAGGAAGGAAGGAAGGAAGAAAGAGAGGGAGGGAGGGAGGGAGGGAGGAAGGAAGGAAGGAAGGAAGGAAGGAAGGAAGGAAGGAAGGAAGGAAGGAAGGAAGGAAGGAAGGAGAGAAAGAAAAGAAAAGTGGGCAAAACTCTAAACACATCTCAAAAATGTAAACATATGGCAAATACACATATAAAAAGATGCTCAGCATCACTTGTCATGAGTCAATTGTAAATTTAAACACAAATTGTAAATTTAAACAATTAAAATTTTAAAATCAAAACTAATTACTGGGAAGGATGTGGAACAATAGGAACTCTCATTTATTGCTGGTGGTTTGCAAAATGGTACAATCACTTTGAAAGACCAGTTTCTTACAAAGTAAAACATAGTTTTGTCATATAATCCAGTAATTTCTCTCTTAGGTTTCTACCCAGCTGATCTAAAACTCTATGCCCACCCAATGAACTGCTTGTGGTAGTTTTTACCAGTTATCACCAACAAATGAAAACAAACAAGAGTCCATCAAAAGGTGACTGGGTAACAAGCTATGATACATCTATACAATGAAATATTGTTAAGAAAGAAATATATAAATCTTAAATACAGATTGCTAACTGAAAGTCAGTCTGACAAGATTGCATACCATTTCTTCCTAATTACATGACATTCTAGAACAGGCAAAACTATAGATACAATAAAAGATCAGTGTTTTCCAGGTGTTTGGTGTAAAGATGGTTTGAATAAGTGAAGAAGAGGTGATTTTTTAATGATAAAACTATTCTCTATGACATTATAAATACTTGAATTAAACAGTTAAATAAATGGATGGCAGGTGGTTGAAGCCAGATCTCACTGTTGTAGCGGGAGTTTACAGATAAGCAAAGGTGAAGGCTAGACTGATCTACATGTTAATATTAGTTGGATTAGAGTTGGAGACAGCAGTATGAACTCATGTTTAACTCAATATATTATAGATACAGATCTTTGCACATAGAAATACTTATTGATAGGTATATACACAAGTTACTATGTATACACATTTTCTTGCTCTATTACCTGCAGGGTCCTAGAATAATAAAACCCCAGTAGCAATGAACATACATAATGTTCACATCATTATGTCCATGTTGTGGTGTTTCATACCCCTCTAAAATAGAAGAAACCAGGGCTACTTGGAGCAATGGCTGGACTGGACCAGGAAATAATAAAGATAATCAGTCCTTACTACTTTCATTCTTGTCATAAGCTGTCACCCTATTCTAAGCTCTGATATACAGAATCATCCATTTGGATTTGGTAGAATCACCTGTGTTCTAAACATTTTAGTGGTCAACACTCCATGAAACATTTAGAACTGTTTCTGCATAGATTTCAGAAGCTTATATTAGAAATCAATAACTGAAAAATAGCACCGTAATAAAAATAATTGTGTATAATTTTCTAACAAAACATACACAAGATCTATATGTGAAAACTTAGAAAACTGATAAAAGTAGTCAAAGAGGATTTTTAAGAATTGAAATAATACCCCATGTTTATGTATTGGAATACTTAATATTTGTAAAATGTCAATTCTTTCTAACTTTATCTATAGATTTTATACAAACCTATTCAAAAACCACCACAAGCTATTTTGTAAATATCAACAAGCTCATCTTCAAATTTATATAGATGTTAAAAAAAACTGAAATAGCAAACCTAATATTAAAGAAGAACAAAATTGGAGGAATTAACATTATTCAATTTCAAGACTTGTTATGCTACAGTAATCAAGACATAAAGCCATTGGTGAAAGAATAGACACATAGATTAAATGGAACAAAACATACAGTCCAGTAATAGACACAAACTATAGCCAACTGATTTTTGCAAAGGTACAAACAACTCGACGGAGAAATGTGGTCTTTTTCAAGACATGGTGCTGGATCAATTGGATGTCCGTATGTATAAACATGAACCTAGACACGGACCTCACACTTTAAACAAAAATGAACTCAAAATGTAGTTTTACATGTCAGCTTTCTTTCTGTTAATGATTTCTAGTTTAATTCCATGTGGTCTGAAGACATACTTTGTATGATTTCTATACTTCTAAAATTATAAGGCGTATTTTATGGTTCCAAATGTCGTCTATTTTGGAAAATGTTCCATGTAAGCTTGTGAAGAATGTACATTCTGCTGTTGTTGGATGGGGTGTTCTAGAAATGTCACTTAGATCCAGATGATTAATGGTGCTGTGAAGATCATTTATATCCTTAGTGACTTATACCTGCTCTATCAATTACTGAGAGAAGGATGTTGAAGAATGCAATGATAATAGTGGATTTGTCTATTTTTTCTTAAATTCTCTCAGTTTTAGCTTCGTGTATTTGGAGACTGTGTTATTAGCTGCATACATATTAGTAGTAATTATGTACTCTTAGGGAATCGATCCCTTTATCATTTGTTTCTCTTTATCTCTGATAATTTCTTTTTGCTTTTATATCTGCTTTGTCTAAAATTAGTATTTATACTTTAGCTTTTTAAAAATTAGTGTTAGGATGGTGTATCTTTCTCCATCTATTTACCCTTAACCTTTCTGAGCCTTTATAATTAAAGTGGGTTTCTTGTATACAAGATAATTGGGTCTTGTTTTCTTATCCATTCTTACAATTTAGAGATTTTGATTGGTGAATTTGGACATTCACTCTTAAAGTGATTAATGATATATAGTTGGATTAAAATTACCATGTTTTTGTTTTCTATTCAATTAATCTGCTTTTTAGTTTATTCCCTCACCTCTCTTTCAGCTTTCTCTTTTTTAAAATTTTTTTTCTATTTTTCTGAGGTGAGAAGTGGGGAGGCAGAGAGAAATACTCCTGCATGCACCTGACTGGAATCCACCCAACAATCCCACCAGGGGGCAATGCTCTGCCCATCTGGGGCATTTTTCCATTGCAATTGAAGCCATTCTAGCACCTGAGGCAGAGGCCATGGAGCCATCCTCAGCCCCCAGGCCAACTTGCTCCAGTGAAGCCTTGGCTGTGGGAGGGGAAGAGAGAGAGAAAAAGGAGAGGGTGAAGGGTGGAGAAGCAGATGGGCACCTCTCTTGTGTGCCCTGGCCAGGAATCGAACCCAGGACTTCCACACAAAGCCGACCCTCTACTGTACCACTGAGCCAACTGGCTAGGACTGCTCAGCTTTCTCTATTTTTAATGAAACATTTTATAATTTTATTTTATTTAAAACATTTTTTTTTCTTAAATGAGAAGCAGGGAAGCAGAGTACACGAAGGGACCGGGATCCACCATGGGGCAATGCTCTGCCCATCTGGGACCACTGCTTTATTTCTCAGCAACCAAGCTATTTTAGTGCCTGAAGCTAGGTGATGGAGCCATTCTCAGTGCCTGGGGCCAATTTGCTCCAACTAAGCCAGGGCTATGAGAAGGCAAGGGAGAGATAGAGAGAAGGGAGAGGGGGATTGGTGAATCAGATGGTTGCTTTTCCTGTGTGCCCTGACCAGGAATCAAACCCAGGACTTCCACTTGCCAGGCCAACACTCTACCACTGAGTCAAACAGCCAGGGCCATTATAATTTTATTTTAATTCCTTTCTTAATGTACCAATTATACTTTTTTCAAAAAAATTTAATGATGGCCTATTATTTATAATATGCATTTTAAACTAATTTAAGTCTAAATTCAGATAAGAATATACTACTTCATATTTAATTCAAATATCTTTACATGTTTCATTCAACTATAATTGAACATTACCAATTTTCCCTTCTATCACTTACGACATTGCTGTTATTCACTTACTGTACCCAGATGCTATGATAGTTCAATAAATTCTTACAATTGTTTTTAAACAATGGTTATCTTTTAGAAAAATTAAAAAAAATAATATATTTAAATTTAACTTTATTTATTTCTCCAACTTTACATTTAAGGTTTTCTATAGCTGTAGATGCCAGAAGCTTCCCAATTCTCTAGTGTCCTTGTTTTTGTTTCCCCTCTTGACTTTGGTCTTCCCTAAATACTAGTACTCCTCAAACATAGTCTGTGTTTGTAGTTCTCTCAGCTGTAATTACTGTCATTGTATATGGGCATCACAGGGAGCTCTGGGTGAAGAGGTATGTTATAATTTTGTATCTCAAGACTGTGATACTCGAAAGTGTTTTCCAGTGACATACCTTTCTATTTCTTCTTTCTACCTTCTCCCTTCCTAGAATACAGCATTTTCAACCTATATTTTTGAAGTCCTGACCCCTATTCACTATGTTTTTATCTCCCCCCTATAGGTGACATAGGAAGGCTAAAGCTACTCTTCCCTGTGCTGGGATAGGACTCTGGCAGGATCTTTTACCCTAAAGAGTACAACTTTGTTTTGAAGAAGGCTTTGGGCATTGTTTCACAATGATTACTCTTCCTCATCCCATCCTAGAGTTTTGAGGATATTGCTCTTGGATCTTCACCCTGAGAATCTGATGAGAGTCTTGAAAGGAAAGACCAGGACAGTGTGGAGGACCTCCTAAAATGATGGCCTCCATGATTTTCTCACTCTCATACTAGTTTATACCCAGCCTCCAGCAATTAATCAAAATTACTATTTAAGTGTTTCTAACACTATTATTCCAGTGGATTCCGTTCCAGTTAGCAAATCTTAGCTGGTATATGGCTGGATGTGTCTGTCTCTCCAGATTCCAGTCTGGCCATTCATCCTACAGCCCTAATTCTCTGATGGGTACAAGAAAAGTACAAAAATGTCCAGGTTTGTTCCTATTGTAAAGACAGGAGTGAAGGTCTCTTACATATCGGGCCTTGTCCTAATCCATTCAGATAGTTATAACAGAATTCTTCAAACTGGGTAGCTTTTAAACAACAGACCTTTATTTCTTGCATGTGGAAGGTTAGGAAGTCCAAAATCAAGGCACCAGCATGGTCACACTCTCTTGGAGATCATCCTTCTGGTTGATAGCTAGCACTTCTTGTGTCCTTACATGGGAGAGGAGTCTAGAAATATCTTTGACACCTCTCTTATAAGGCATTAATCCCATGCATGAAAGTTGCTCTCTCATGTATTAAATACCTCTCAAAGGCCTCAGCTACTTATTTTATGACTTTGAGTATTAGGAGCTCATGGTTGTCATAAAAAAGGTTTATAGTTTTGTAGCATTTATATTCTGGATTAGCTACTGGGTTAAAATGGAGTTTAAAATGAGCCTTTTTGGTGGTATTTATATGTAACTATGTACACTAGGAACAATGGAGATGTAGCACTACATTAATACTGAAATTTCAAAGTATTATATAGATCACTGTTTGCCAAGGTGTGGTCCCAGGACTAGCCCTGTCGGGCCTTTCCTGGAAACTTACTAGAAATGTAAATTCTTGGGACCCTCCCCAGACCTATTGAGTCAGACACTTGGCAGGTAGAGCCAAAACAATCTCACTTTAACAAGCCCTTCAGGTGCTTTTGATACTATCTCATGTTTGAAAACCATTGATAAATGCTAAATTATAATTGCAGTTGTCAAAATACAGTTGCAATTTTCTTATTAAATTATCTTTTAGCTTTGTATCTATTATAAAAAATATATCCTCAGTCGTTATTAATTATTTTATTACTCGAGATTACAAGCAATTATAAAATGAGTTCCTGAAATCATACAGGGTTTGAATGTGTAGACATATAATGTTAGATATATAAGTTTTATGTCTTACTGGAATTGGAAGGGAAGATTTCATTTTATCATATAAAATATTCTTAATTAAAATTTTTTTAATTCAATTATTTTTTAAACTTTTCATCTTGAAATAATTGCCTACTTGCAAAGACAGTACAAAGAATTTCAGTAGACCCTTCCCTTAGCTACCCCAACAATTAACATTTTACATAACCACAGCAAAATAATCAAAACTAGGAAATTGAAACTACTTTTAATTAATCTGCAAACCTTTTTCAAATTTCACCAGTTGTCCCATTAATGTCCTTCTGGTTGAAGATCTAAGCCAGGATTGCACATTGCATTTGGTTGCATTTTTCTCCTTAATCACCTCTAATCTTGTTTTTCAAGACCTTGAAACTTTTTATAGGTCAGCTAGTCTATTTTCTTGTGATTAAATTGAAGTTATGCATTTTTGAGACCAATATGATATTATGCCCTTCTCAGTACAGCATCATGTAAATATGTTGCTGGTGCTGTTATCTTTGACCACTTGGTTAAGGTGATGTCTGCCATATTTATACACTAGAAAGTTACTATTTTCCCCTTATAATTAGTAAGTGTCTTACAGGGGCATACTTTGAATTTGTGTGTACAAATTTAATCTGTTTCTCATGATAATTTTCCCATGAATTTTAGGATCCAATAATTATTCTTTCCTGCAACAATTATTACTGTGGTATTCATCAAATTGTGATTTTTTAAAAATTCCATGAATTTTTCTTCACTTTTAATCAGAATTCTATTATAGTGAAGAGTTATCTATCCTTTACCTCCCTCTAATTTTGATTATAATTATTTATTTATACAAGTAAAAGTTCATGAAATTGTATTTTATTTTCTGACTAATCCTTCATCAGTATCATTATTTCTTTTTTCTTTTATTTTTATTTTCCTTTTATTAAATGTTTGAGATGACACTGTTTAACAAAATTATATAGGTTTCAGCTGCACAATTCTACAACACATTATCCGTACACTGTATGGTGTGTTCACCAACCCAACTCTAGTCTCTGTTCATCACCATTTATTCCCCCCTCTACCCTTCCTCACCTTCCTCTACTTCCCCTCCCCCTGGAAATCACTACACTGTTGTCCATGTCCATGAGTATTTCTCTTTTTTTCCTTTCATGATCAATCCCTTCACCCCCCTTTCCCAACCCTCCCAACAGCTGTCACCCTGCTCTCTATCTATAATCTGTCACTGTTTTGCTTGTTAGTTCATTTTGTTCCTTAGATTTCACATGAGTGAAATCATATGGTACTTGTCTTTCTCTGACTGAATACTTTCTAGGTTCATCCATGCTGTTGCAAAGGGTAAGATTTCCTTTTTTGATGACTGAGTAGTATTCCAAATGGAACTAAATCAAACTACAATGCTTCTGCACAGCAAAGGAAACCATCAACAAAATGAAAAGACAATCCACTATATGGGAGACCACATTCACTGATACATCTGACAAGGGCTTAGTACCCCAAATTTATAAATAACTTATAATAAAACTCAACACCAAAACAAACTAGCAAGAAACCCATCAAACAATCCAATTTAAAAAATAGACAAAGGGCATGAAAAGACACTTCTCCAAAGAGAACATATAAATGGCCAGTAGACGTATGAAAAGGTGCTTAATGTCACTAAACATTATTTACTTTTTGCTCAAATTGTTCCCCCATACAGCCCTTGGGGACTCCAAGTTGGCTCTAGTACCTTGAAACATGCTGTCATCAGTTTTTGAGCACTTGCTTACTTTCTGACACCATACATTATTCTAGGTTCATTTTGTACTTTCTCTGCCCCAACCCTGGTCTTGATATTTCCAAAAAGTGCTATTTTGTTTTAGTAAAAAAATATAAGTAGAAACTAAGATTTGGGCATTAGATGTGCTCATTGCCATTAGGCTGTCCAGCTGCTAGGCCCTCTCAGTGAAGACTTCAGAAATATATACATACTAATTTATATGCATCTATATCTATTTCTATGTCTATTTAACTGTATATATGCATATATTAACAAGTGAACTTGACTCAAAGGAACTGCTGAGCTAAAGCCAGCCCTATATGTATATATTAAATCATCATGAATACTGATGGCTCCACTTCCAATCCAGCACCACATGGTTCATTCTAACTATACCCTTTTGTAAAAAAGGTAAGTATTATAATTACTTTCCATGAAAAAAAGAAAGGCTTTTGGCTGTCATTTTCTGTAATATATTTTCTCAATCCCAGAACACACATAAAAGAGTTACAGAATTGCTAACAAACACTTCTGTGAAAAATAAATCACTGTCAAAAGTAGAATATTTGTGTGCAGTACATTTAAAGTAACATATTATAAAGTCCTTTATGTTTTTCATTTAGATATTTATGTATTTTCAGAATTTTATATTGCTATTAAATATAGTTAAACATCTTCAGTCCAATGAGCATTCATTCATCCAGGTGTAAAATTTTCCACTTTTAACACCTAGTTAGTTTCATTTGTATAAAATTATGTATATGCACTTCTCAATTAATAAAGATTTTTTTATTTTTTTCTCTCATTTTTATTTAGAAAAGAGAACAATTTGCAATACCATGTAAACTCCACAAAGGCAGAAATTTTGTGATTTTGTTATTTTTTTCTATTGTAGCCCTCGTACCTAAAACAGGACGTGACATATACTAGCCACTCAATAAAAATTAGTTGACTAGAATACTCACATAATTATGAAAACATTTGTATCACAATGGCAGTTGTGCCAAAATTAAGCTGTTAGTGGACCAGCAGTCACCACTAGGTGATAGTATAAAATATTTATATCTTAACTAATTTACAAATGTTCAAAACTGGCCCAAAAAAGAAAAGTTAGGAATGTTACTATGTAATACATACAGCTTGGCTTCTGACAATCTACTGGTATCTATATAAGAAAAGCATTAAATCAAATGTGCAAGTGTTCATCTGTGATAAGAGAGCAAATATTTAAATTTTTATTTACTGATTATTTTTAGAGGAAAAAAAAGAGAGAGAAACATTGATTTGTTGCCTCATTTACTTATTCATTCATTGGTTGATTTTTGTATGTCCCTGATTGGGGATTGAACTAGCAAACTTGGCTCTACCCAATTGAGCTAACCAGCCAGGACCAAAAGAACAAACATTTTATTTTATTTTTTTATTTTTTTAATTTATTTATTTATTCATTTTAGAGAGGAGACACAGAGTGAGAGAGAGAGAGAGAGAGAAAGAGAGAAAGGGGGGAGGAGCTGGAAGCATCAACTCCCATATGTGCCTTGACCAGACCAGTGCAGGGTTTTGAACTAAGAACAAACATTTTAAAACAAATGTACAAGCCTACTAAGTGCTCACCTGTGATGATAGAACAAATATTTTAGGAATA
Organism: Rhynchonycteris naso; assembly: GCA_037038555.1. Lineage (NCBI taxonomy): Eukaryota > Metazoa > Chordata > Mammalia > Chiroptera > Emballonuridae > Rhynchonycteris > Rhynchonycteris naso. Next base: position 162,821,561 of record CM072999.1, on the reverse strand, counting down.
ATAGTTATGCTAGAAAAAAAATTGACTAGACCTCAGAGAGCTATGTCTTTAGTATTGATAGACAAGAGATCTGTAATAGGAAAAGCAGAGTGTGAGGTGGAGGCTGCTAACGCCACAATGAAATATATATATATATATATTATATACTGTATATATAAAAGGATATCATATATTAAGGTATATATTAACCAAGGTTAACGTGAGAATTTTTATGTTTAATGAAGGTGTAAGTCATTGCCAACTTGAACAATAGACCAAAATGCAGGGAATGCTGGTACTATTTTGTCTTTTTTTAAAGGAATGAGGATACTGAGATGACTGCTTATCTAATATCACACGGCTATTCTGATTCCAGAATTTCTGCTTTTCCTCACTATTTAAACTAGTTTCTCACCTTGCCATTCCTGTATTCTTAGTAAAAATACTGAATTTGAAATAGTGCTTAAAATTTACCCACTCTTGGTCTTTTAAAAACCAAGAGGAAACCAGACTGTAGCTGATTTTGTGTGGACTTAAAATTATTTGTGAAGTTACTTTTTTGCTTATGAATGTTGATTATTTCATGGTTAATGTGAATTACAATATATAAATTTCATTCTCACTTTTTACTAAATAAGAGTTCTCATAGCTGGTCATTTTTTATATGAGAAATTAAAAACACATGGGTGAAACTGAAATATTTCTTCACCTCAAAGTGTTGCTTCCTCACTGAAAACACAGAATCCATTAGAATAAAGTGTGTTTAACTAGAACTCTGTTTACCAGCTATTCCTAGAGAGGTGAATGACTTCCTTGCTATTTGAAATGTCTTTTCTTTGAAGATATCAGGTGCCTCTGCTGAATAATAAAGAAAAAAGAAATGAAACTCATAAATATATCATTTAAAGTTATTATGCTCTATTTGTTTATTCTAGTGTAGAATTTATTATTTTAAGAAACTAAACCACTTACAAATTAAATGTAATTTTAATTAAACATCTGAAAGAGTCAACGACTAATTGGCAGACAAGATTTGAAGTAGAAAATAACCAGAAATTTATTATTTTTTACTTTAAAATCTCAATGTGTTTTTTAGATATTATTAAGGTTATTTGACTATGACTGAAATGATCATGTATTTAGAATTTAAATGAATATTTGAAGTGTATACATTTAGCAGAGAACTTAGTATTTTAATATAATGGCAGTTATAAACAGTCAGAAGAGTAATACCTAAAGAAAATAATTATTAGGAAATTTTCAAATATAACATTTTATTAATTTTTCTCATTGTTCTTCCATTGATTGCTACATTTCTAATAATTACACATCTCTATAAGTAGAGGGCTACAGAGGGAAAAAGAGATGGCAAAGGACCTCATGTAAAAGAATATTTCAAAGTGGAATAAAATACTATTTGTTTATAATAAAAAGAGTAAATTTCTGGCTAAATAAATATAAGTACATTAATTATTATAGAACTTTATTACCTTTAAATAATACATAAAAGAATAACATACATACTAAAAAATAAAGTATGATAAATAGAACATATTGTAACTGAAACATCAATATTAATTAAATTAATCATGGACACATGCTTTGATATATATCATGTACTCCATAACATAGTTATAACATATTCCAATAAACTAGAGTCTAAATTATAGAAGCATTAACTTAATGCTTCACACACTGGGTTTTGACAATTTAATTTTTGAAAGACATAGCAAATTACTAAATAATTAGATGAATTATAAAGCTAAACCATTTATCAAAAACAATTAAAATAAAATTATGTTATTATTGTGTGCTATGGGTCTATTTTAAAGTACACATCTGGAAGAACTGTCCAAAGTACTAAACAACTAAAAAAGTATGGATTTAAAAGTAATTCCCCAAAGCATTAACTTCCTATATTCAATGTTTAAAATAAATAATTGTTCACATTTTGCCATGTGTGTGTATATTTATTGGTAGGTAAATATGTGTGTATGTACATACATATGTACATATATCCTGAATCATTTGAAAGTAAGCTGCAGGCATCTTGACACTTTATCACTAAATATTTATGTTGCATCCACCAAGAATAAGAACTTGCTTTACATGTGATAGTTATATTTATATGTCAACTTGACTAGGCCACAGTACCCTAACATTTGAGAGAGAAATATTATTCTGGAGGTTTTCATGAGGGTGTTTTTAGATGAGATTTACATTAAATCAGTAGACTTTGAATAAAGTAGATTACCCTGAGTAATATGGGTGGGTTTCATCCAATCAAGGCCTGAGTAGAACAAAAGACTCATCTCTCTGAATAAGGAGAATTCTGCCAGCAGATGGCCTTTGAACCTGATCTGCAACAGCAGGTCTGTGGTTTTCCAGTGCACTGTTTTGGCCTCAAACTCAGACTCTTTCCAGAGCTCCAGTCTGCCAGCCTCTTCCATCAGATTTTGGACTCACTAAGCATCTATAGTCAAATGAGCCAATTCATTAAAATAATACACACACACACACACACACACACACACACACACACACACATACACATACACACACACACACACATACACACACACACACACACCCTATATAGGGCTTTTTTTTTCTTTTTTGAAGAACTTTAATAAAAACATCATTACTGTATTTGATTTTTTAATTTTCAAATTTTTAAATTGCCCCAATATTTTTCAAAATATATTTTATCTCTCTCTTTTTTAAGTTGGATTCAATAAAAGATCATGCTTTCTACTTTGTTTTTTCTATGTCATCTGACATTTTGAAGAGACTTAGCCAGTATAAACAAATTGGTATCCACATTTCCTTTATGGTGTCATTTTTCTTGTTGTCTAACCCCTGTATTTTCTACAGTCAGGAAGTTAAATATAAAGATTGGATTTGATTCAGGTGTAGCAGTTGGAGCAAGAATATTTAGAATGGTCTGCAGTGCTTCCTGTCACATACTCCACTATTAGTGAGACTACATTTCATCATGCAGTCAAGGTGGGGACTGCCAGATCTCTCCATTGTAAAGGTATTTTGTTTGCTGCCAACTGAAATTAACAAGTAATTTTTGAAGGTGATACTTGGGTCTTTGTATCTTGTTCCTCAACATTTCCTCTAGTGATTTTAACCTCTAGTGATATTCCTTTTCTTAATTATTTTTCTTAAGGCTACAAAAAATGGTCACTTTCTAATTCAATCATTTTCTTTCCCTTTTTAACTGGCATTTATTTATGCCTTCATTGGTTGATTTCTGTATGTTCCCTGACTGGAGATCAAGCCTACAACCTTGGGGTATCAGGACTATGCTCTAACCAACTGGGCTATCCCACTAGGGTCTTCAAAATAGTATTTAGAAACCATAATCTGGCCACAGGTGTGCTCATTGGATTATTTTAAAAATAATGTTTAAATACATAATTGAGCTGGCCTGGACATAGGAGCTTTTGGAGACATTTAGAGAGGAGAGGGAACATTATGTTGACATATAGCTTGAACTTTAATGAGCCACAGATGGAGAATAATCAAATTACTGGTTAGGGACCTCTCAAAAAAGGAAGGTTGAATCAGAAACAAACACACAGAGTTTGGAATCCTGAAAGGTAGTTCATTCTGTGGTTGACTTAGAAAGGGAAAAAGAAAAAGAAAAACAAACAAACACAATAGGACATGGTAGGATATTTAGGATATTTGGCCATTGATCTATATAAAGCTAGAAAGAAAAGAAAATTGTCCCCTGAAATTTCCCAAGCATAAGTGTACCCTTATTTGAGATTGAAATTACCTAACACTACTTATCTGGCCTACCAAAATCCATATATCAAATATGAAGTGATCCTAGGTTGTTAGTATCCACATTCACCCATAGAAACGAGAAAAAAAATTTCCTGAAAGAATGACTTTTAAACCTCAGCCTCACAAAATTCCCAGAATGAGATATATACAGCTGTCATCAAAGAGAGAGAGAGAAGAGAGAATTCTAGCAGAATATATATATATATATATATATATATATATATATATATATATATATATATATATATATATATATATATATAGTGGAATTGCCTGACTAGGCAGTGGCGCAGTAGCTAGAAGGTTAGACTGGGATGAGGAGGACCCAGGTTCGAGACCCCGAGGTGGCCAGCATGAGCGTGAGCTCATCTGGTTTGAGTAAAACTCACCAGCTTGGACCCAAAGTTGCTGGCTTGAGCAAGGGGTTACTCAGTCGGCTGTAGCCCCCCAGTCAAGGCACATATGAGAAAGCAATCAATGCACAACTAAGGTATCGCAACAAAAAACTGATGATTGATGCTTCTCATCTCTCTCTGTTTCTGTCTGTCTGTCCCTATCTATCCCTCTCTCTTACTCTCTGTCTCCGTAAAAAAAAAAAAAAAAAAAAAAAGACTGTGGAATATAGTACTTCAACACTACAAATATTGATAATATTAGATAAGAAATATGAAACAAGTAGGTTGAAAGAAAAATTGGCAGAAGTATGATACAGAACAAGAGATTTTGAAAAATGACCAGATGTTATTTTTCAAAATTTCTAAATAAAACTTTCAGAAATAAAATATACAATCATTAAACTGAGAGACCAAATAAATGACTTATTACATATTACCACCGACTGAAGAGAGAATTCATGAAGGAAAATATTGAGTTTAGCAAATCACCTGGAATGCAGCACAAAATTATAGAGAAATTAAAATATGAAAGAGAGGTTAGAAGATATTAAAGACAAAGTAAAAAGGCACCATACATATGTCTATTCAGAGTTCCTAAGAAAAGAATAGAGAGAATAGAAAAGGGCAATATTCAAGAACTTTTCAGGACTGATAAAGATACCATTCTCAGACTCAGAAAGTCCTATGCATTCCCAAGAGATTATTAAAAGGAAAGATACACCAAGACATATGCTAGAAACTACAGTGGAACTGCAGATCAACAAAGAAAGACTTAAAAACATCAGAGAGAAACATTCTCTTGTTTTTTGATGAAGGAAAAACAAAACAGCTGAATTCTGAAAAGCAAAAAATGGAAGTCAGAAGAAGTTAGCTGAAAGAATATCTTCAAAAAAGAGGAAAAATAGATGCCAGCTAGAATTTTATGTTTGTGTAAAGCTATCATATAGGAATGAAGGTGAGATATAGACATTAAGGTCATAAATTTAATAAATATTGTCATTGACATACTAGATTTAACCAATATCTATATGCATTTTCCTTTTAACTAATGAAAATCTATCATATAATCAGAAAAACTTGCAGTGGAAGATGTCAAATTGAATGCAGACAACATTCTTTATCCTCTTCAAGTTCACTGATAATACATATTTCTAAATGAAAATCACAGTGTTTAAAAAAATTTTTAAGTAAGTTTTAGTATACAAGAAAGTTTAAGGGAATTCTAGCTAATAAATAGGATGAGACTAGCGCTGGCTGGTTGGCTTAGCCATGGAGCATCCACCCAGTGTGTGAAATTCCTGGGTTCAGTTCCTGGTCAGGGCACACAGGAGATGCAACCATCTGCTTCTCCCCCATTTCCCTCTCCTTCTCTACCACTTTCTCTCTTCCCCTCACACAGCCATGGCTCAATTGGTTCCAGCACATCGCCCCAGGCACTGAGGATGGCTCAGTGGAACCTTTGCCTCAAGTGCTAAAAAAAATAGCTTGGTTGCAAGCATGGGCCCCAGATAGGCAGAGCTTTGGCTTCAGATGGGGTTTGCCAGGTGGATTCCAGTTGGACACATGCAGGAGTCTGTCTCTGTGTCTCTCTTTCTTTCACTTAAAAAAAAATAGGATGAGACTAAAAAGGAGAAGCATCAGGAGAAGTTCTGTCCTCAAGGTAACTAAGAATTAGCTCCAAATTCCAATCAGCAATGGGGCAAGGGGAAAGAGCAGGAATGGACCTCTTAATTAAAATATTTGTAAAAAATATTTGAATTAAATAAACCAACTCAGAGCAAAATAACTTTCTAAAAGTGGGAATGCCTACAGTATAACCCCACCATTCATATAGGAGCCCAGGAGGAAAGCTAACAAAGGAAATTTAGATAGCCATGGCAGATACTGAGGTAAGAAAGGGAAGGGAAGAGCTCCACTCAGGAGCAGTGTGTACTATCTTTACTCCCAGAATAAAGCCCTCTGTACTTTAATGATGCTAGTCCCCAGTCAGCAACACTGTTCCATGCAGTATGGAGGAAAACCAATAGCATTCATGGTAAAAATTAAATAAAACAAAAAATTATAAGAGAAAGAAATACTTTAGGAAAGTATTTTAAATACTTTAAAATATTCCAAATAGTTTCCTCAAACAAATTTAAGAGGATAGTACATCCATAAAATAAGAATGGATTATTATTTTTTCAAAAAAGGAACCAGTAGAAAATAAAAGTTTGTGGAGGTTAAATTTTTAATTGAATAAGAGAACAATGAAGCAAGACTAAGCTAAGTATTAGAAAGATTATGTTTAAGAAGGCTCTGTCTGACCTTTAAATATATATGTATATATATTTAATATATTATATACAAAATTATATATAAAAAAACAAGTTATACATATATGTGAGTTCAAATGTGTTAACAACCCTCACTGCAAGTAATGAGTCCACAAAACACTGCAAAGGCTCTATGTCAGGTGACAGAAACTATAAATAGATGGCTTAAGTCTTTGTCTTCTTAAGTTGCATAGAAATCAGTTGAGGAAGAACAAAATAAACACAACTAGGATAATAAGTGAACTCTGTTTATAGAAGACCGACATTACTGTAGTACTCTTGTCTGTTCTCATAGCCTTGCTTCTGTTTTCCTGAGTAGGTGTCCTCCACCTTTTCTCCTGATCTGCAAAGGATGTTGGACATGAATATGGCCATAGAAAATAGGTAGTATCCGCATCGATCTAGTCCTGACTGACTAAAATGGAATTAAAACAGGAATGAAAGGAAAACTGTACTTACTTGTGTGTCCACATCAAATACAGCTAGAGGAGGTACACAGGCCTGTATTTATTTGAGGGCCAATTAATGCTATTAAACTGAAAGGAAGCCATGGGAAATACTGCAAAATTCTGTGTATACACAATTCCATAAATACGTGAATAAGTGAAATGTATCAAAATACTAAACCCAGGCTGTGCCCTATGAATTCTTTGAGGGAGGAGGGTTGATCTGCACAAAACAAGCTTAAGCATTATGCTTAACCCCCTTGCTGAATGCTTAGGAACAGCAGGTCAAATACCTCTTTTCTCCCTCACCCTGAGGTTGTTCCCATAGAGACCACAAGGAAAGCACAGGAGAGAGTTGGTACAGATGGCTGGGCACCACCATCGACTATCCTGGCTGCTAAATCAGTAGATGTAGCAAGCAGTAAAAATGACATGAGGAAAAACTGCATTTACCCAATCGTTTTTCAGTAGCTTTTTTATGCCAAATAATGTCCAGGCATTAGGGAGGGATAGAATGGTGAGCAAGGTAGGTACGGTCTTATCTTAGAGCCTGTTGAAGAAACTGCAGTTTAGAGAAATTATGGTTTGTAATTTGCCAGAAGTCACTCAGCTCGTGAGAATGGAGCCAAGCTTCACACCAGCTCTGTCTGACCTTTAAGCTCCCTCCCTCAGCCACTACCCTCTACCACTGTTTTGGTCCCTTTTTCACTCCGAAATTTTCTCTCCTGTAAATTTTAGGGCAACGATTTGTATGGGGCAGCTCATCCAGTTGCCTAATAAATGTTTTTTAAAACATCTGAATTTGAAGGCCACTGGAATTATATTCGGTTGCAATATTGTCTTATCTGATGAGCAGAGTGGAGCTGGGTCTGTCAAGCCCTGGGTGAACTGAATTAATCAGCCCAAGGCTGTCCCAGAGAAGCCAGCAATTCTGCAGTGACTTTCCCCCATACAGATGGCCCCTTAGTCAGCTCTGAGAAAGCAGAGGAAAGTCTGGCTTGGTGTTTCAGCAGCAGACTGTGTGGACAAAGGCCTGGGTGGACACAGATGCCCAAGCAATTGTACTGAGTCTATTTCCTGTCATTTAAACCCAGTGTCATTTATTATTCAACTACGGGTGTATTTTCGAGATTCAATTTGTAGGGTATATGACACACATAGTAAATTGGTGTGTATTATCTCAGTTCATTTGCCAGAGGACAGGTGTTCACATCACAAGGACCAACAGCCCCATCGTCAGTAATTGGTGCCTTGGCTGGCAGTCTGAGCCTAGAGGGCAAGGACTAAAAGTGCATGAAGAATGAACTAATAATCATTTTCACATGTGGCACAGTGTGTTTTACTTGAGGCTCTCAAAGCACATTTTAGTCATTCATTCACCCTTCTTGCAACACGGCCTGGGCTTGCTATCACTCTATTCCTATAGCCAGGAGAACAAAAGCACAGAATGGCAGACTCAGGTTCACGGGGGTAAAGAATGGCAGGGTGTGGATTAAACACTCCGGAGGCTTGAATCTTTGTTCTCTCTCCTTGGAATCTCACCACTTTCATTTGCCTCTCATTTATTATTTAATGTCTTAGTCAAGATATTATTAAGGAACCTAGACTGGTGAATTCAATTTTGTTCAGGTTAATTAATTTTTAAATGTTTGTAAGTCTGCATGGTATATAAAATCTCACTCAAAACAAATTAAACAAACAAGCAAACACACTTTTAGTAACATACAGATTGTGTGGTCAAGTATTTCTCTGTGAACAGAGGGCAGTCAATCTAGATAGGATATAAAGATATGTGTTAAGTGAAGAAACTCCAGAGCCTAGCTATTATCTTAACTACACATCTAATGTCATTTCAGAATACTTTGCATGCTAAATTCACTTAAAAATATGAAATTAGAAAACCCTGTCCTTGTGGGTTTTGTTAATAATGAGCAGAGACAAAAATGAAACATTGGCCCTGAAGCTCAAGTGAAAAGACATAATTAAAAATACTATACTGGAAACAGTGAATTCTACTTCTCTGGTGGCATTTGGTTTCTGCATACATACAAATAGCCATCTATAACAAAACCAACATGCAATATAGCTTCTTCCACTTACAACAGGTGCAGTTTTCTTTATCACCAGCTGAAAAGTTCCAAAAGGTAAACTGTAATTGAAAAGGAGACAGACTGCCATATTGTCTTTTTAAAGGTAAGGCAGACGAACATGAAACAATTTAAGAGTCTTCAACAAATTAGGTGATGAAGGTGTACGAAGTCACTCTGTACACAGCCACTCAGGAAGCACACAGGACAAGTCAGGGCACCCCATCATTCCCAAGGCTGGGTGAGAATGGAAACCCTGAGGTTCAGAGGCTAGTGGCTCTGAATCCTGTTTGGGAAGGATAAATGCCCTTTGTGTTAAATCCAATTTATCTAGTTAACAGACTCAGCCTAATCATAGGATTTTATCTAAAACTCTTCAAAGAGAACAAGCAGTTGTCAGCATTTATCTGATACAAATAAGATTTAATCAATGATCTCTATCATCACAATATTTTTAATACAATTCTCATTTTAATCTAAAATGAAAAGAGTATTCTCAGAATAGTACCACAATGTAGGGAGAAAAAAGGCTCAAGAAGCTAAGTCTAGTAATCAGACAGTTTAGAAAAAGTATGACTCTAAGAAACATGATTTTCCAAATCTCTACAAATCCTTGGATTTCACACTATTAAGTGGTGTGACAACCCTATTTAATGAGCTTCGCCCAAACATTGAAGTTCCATTAGCAGAGTAAGCCATATCTGTAGTTTTGGGACCCAATTGTCAGAAGAAACAAAAAGGAATCAAGCCACAAACTCGGTGTCCGCCTAGCATTATACTCTGCTGTAGTAACTAAGCCCTTACCTTGTTCTAGAGACATAGTTCCCATCCCATATCCCATTTACACTGACCTTCTACAGTATGTTTGGATGTCTCAGACCCTCCCTTGAAAAGAGTTCCTATTTTACTCATTGCTTTTCCCCAGTCCCCTGCCAGGAGCTGCCTAGTTCCTGGACCATACCCTCTCCCTGGACCATAGCCTCTCCCTGGTTACCATAATCTCAGGCTCCATCTGGCCTTTCAGCACCTGCAGTTGCCATCAGGGAAGCCAATTCCCCAACACAAGAAAAAGGAGCAATCTAGAATATCAAAGCAAGGAACAGGAAGGAATCTGTTTATAATTACCACACTATCCTTGATATTAACTTCTGAATTTTCCTCCATATGGTCTTTGCCTTAATTTAATTTTTTGGCACCTGGAACAAAGGTGGTCATTGAATTCATTTCCTGGCTACATCTGTCTTTCCATTGGGCCCTTTTCTTCCATCGATGGACACATTTATCTTCTATTTATTAATTCAGCTGGTGTGGGTTTGCAAGCACAAATTTACTAAAAGACATTTAAATAATTGTGACCTTAAACTCAAGAGAACAAAAACCCTAGCCATTAAAAAAATTTCAGTTAGTATGTATCTGAAGACCAAATATGTCTTTATTCTAAAACCAGGAGAAATCAAATGAATTTTGATGATTTCTATTTCCATTAAGAACAGAAGATTCTTGTCCCATCAACAACAGTGCCTGGCACATAGAACACCTTCAATAAATACTTACTGAATGAATAAGTTAGATAAATTATAAGTATTTGAATGGCAGATTTCTTCTCAATATTTTCCTTTCCTTGTCTTGCATTCCCCACAGTATAAACCAGAGCTTCCAATCAAAGGTAATAAATGTCAAATAAATAGATTGATGAATGAGAGACCCAACAACACCAGTTATAAAATATCTGTATGATATGATCTCAAATATGTCTAAATACACATATGTAAGCATAAAAACGTATAGCGGAGAATACAGGGCAATAAGAACAGTAGTTATCCCTGTGTTGTATGATCATACTTTTTCTATTTCAATTTTTCCTAAAATTAACATGAACAACATTGCACTCATGGTAAAAGGAACTTAAAATTTATCAAATTTGTTTAAATAGAAATTTTGTTTTTATTGTAAACCATACTTCCCAAAGATAAATATTAACACTTTGATATGAATACATGAACACACACACACAAATAATATATAAATATAAAATAGATCAATCACACTATATATATCATATGGAACCTTTTATATCTAATGATATGTTTAGCAAGTGAACTTGAATCAAAGGAACTGCTGACCAAAAGCCAGCCCTCAATGATATATTTAGAGAGAGAGATAAAGCTACAGTTGCTAATTATTTCATTGAATCAATGCACCTTTATTTAGTCAATAATTTAGTTGTGAATGATAGGGTATTTTTATCTTTTTATAAAAAATAAACCCTTTCATACTTATTCTATATATACACATATATACACATATATACATATACATATGTATGTGTATATATATATATATATATATATATATATATATATATATATATATTAGTGAGAGAGAGAGAGACAGACAAGAAGGGAGAGAGATGAGAAGCATCAACTCATAGTTGCAGCTCCTTAGTTGTTCATTGATTGCTTGCTCATATGTGCCTTGACCCGGGGGTGGGGGGCGACAGTGCAGCTGAGCCAGTGACCCTTTGTTCAATCCAGTGAACTTGGACTCAAGCTAACGACCTTGGGCTTCAAGCCATCGACTTTGGGCTCAAACCAGCAACCATGGTGTCCTGTCAGTAATCACACACTCAAGCCGGCAACCCTGCTGTCAAGCTGGTGAGCCCACACTAAAGCTGGTAACCTGAGGGTTTCAAACCTGGGTCCTCAGCATCCCAGGCTGATGCTCCATCTACTGCACCACTGCCCAGTCAAGCCAATATTTTTGTATAGAAAATTCTCATGAGCATATTTATAATTCAAAAGGTCTAAATAACTACAAAATTTTTTATGTATTTTGTCAGACAGATCTCAAGAAATGGTATACATCACAATTACGTGTAAGATTTTGCTTCCCTAGAAGACTTCCAGTGAACATGGTAGAGTAAGCACTGTGCTTGCCTCCTCTCATGGCCACATCAAGATTACACCTAAACTACAGAAAACCATCACTGAGAACTGCCTGACGTCTAGCTACACAGAGTCCTATAACTAAGGATATAAAGAAGAAACCACATCAAGATTGGTAAAAGGGTAGAAATGCAGAACAGGCAGGTCCTGCATCCACATGTGGTAGTTAAGAATTTGGTGGGCTATCTCACCTGCAGAGATCTGCTTGAGGAGTAAGAAATTCCAGCTTCCCAGTTGAGGGTTCCAATGCCAGGAAAAGAAGTCCTAATAATGTCTGGTTGTAAAATCAGTGGGCTTGTCCTGAGGGGATTTTGTCGGGGTGAGACAGAGGGACTGCTAGAGTATTAAAGCCCCACCATGCACCAACCATTTTAGGAATTTACTCACTGATGAACTCACTTGCTCTGAGCTCCAGTGCTGGTCCAGTGCCAGAGGCATATGGTAAGAAACTGAATTATCTGGCTTCATGGAAAGATCTAAAGGGGTACCTTTCGTCTAGATCAGTGGTTCTTAACCTGGCTTCTGTCGAACCCTAGGGGTTTGATGAGTCGGTCTCAGGGGTTCGGTGAGCCTCTGCCGCGGAGGCCAGAATAAAGTAATACCGTAATTTGTTGTGAGTTCATGCACTTTGTTGGTTTTGTTCTTTGAGCAAGGTGATGTTCATGCACGGCTCATTTTGTGCACCAGTAAAAAAACATATACCTATGTCTTGAATTTGGGGGAAAAAATCATATTATATTTATCACTAAAGAAGGGTTCGGTGAATGAGCATATGAAACTGGTGGGTTCAGTATCTCAAAAAAGGTTAAGAACCACTGGTCTATATAGAAGTGCTCACAGAAGCCACTGTTCATTTGGTGAGGCCTCCCCCTCCCCACATCCAGCCTGTAGGTGCAGGCAGGTGCCATATCTGAGTCTCCATCAACCTGGCTAAAACAATTCATTCCACCTTGGTGATTCTCTGACACCAACCCAACCAAATTTGGGGCCTACCCTCAAGCATTTCCAGTGGCCTGTCTTCGCTCATGCTGTTGCTTTTCTAAAATTTCTCAAAGGTTCACAAACTCCAAACAAGCAGCATCTGACCTTGGCATGCCCTGTACCTCTTGCTAAGCAGCTCCAAACTTGGCACTAGTGGCAGCTGGTCTTAGTTTGCAGCTTAGCCTCTACAGGCATCTCCAAGCCCAGTATATACAGCCACCATTTGTAGATAACTTTGTGACTCTTTCAAGTGGCCCATGGTGGGGTACTGGCAGAGCTTACCTTGGCCTGCACCAGAGCCACTCACATATGGATACAGAACAAACACACCCAATGGTCAACTTAAGATAACATCAGAGTACCACCACACTATCACTGGAAATGGACCAGGCCCAGAGCGGATTCTGCATTGAGCTGGCCAGTAGTGTATGGGTTCTTGACTTTGTGCAAGAAGGATTTCATAACATGAGCTGAGGAGATTTTGAGAGTTCAATTATTATAGCTGGAGACAGTGAAATGAAGGAAGTGCTGAGGGTAGAAGAGGCAACAGGAAGGAGCCTAGGTGTTGCTCTCTTGCTCTCCTTTAGCTCTCTAGAAATGTAGAAAAGAAGTGAGCCCAGGACAAGATGCAACTGCCCATTTTTCCCCTGGTTGCAAGTCTCTTGGTGACCTTGAGAGTTTAGGAGAGAAAAATGAAGATACATGCCTGAGAGGAATAAAAGGCCTGGGCATGCTCCAGAGAGAGCCCATACTGAATCTTTGTCTTGAGGATTCTTATTTGTTTTCTAAAGGTTGAAATTTTGGGGGATGTTTTAGGGGAGGTCCTCAATAGAATATGCATCAGCTCTATGCTGATTTACCAAAATACAATTTATTCCCATGACTTCACTGGTGCTGGGTACAGTTGGCACAAATGGCACTAATTGGATTTCTGTTATCTACCTCTCTCAGTAGGATGATTTAAGCTATTTACCTTCTAGTTGAGGAGGATAAATGTAAGCCATTTCTCCTCCTCAACCAGAGGAGGACACTCTTAAGTGTCCTTGATTAGGGAAGATAGGATTTTTCAACTGACTAGTTAGCTGAAAACTCCTTGGCCATAAACTATCTGTCTCAGTTTTCCTATTTCACTTTTCCTAGCTTAGTATTCTGTTCCTCAACCACCTCCACAAACAACACACTTAAAGGGAAGACTCGGAAGGTACCCTACTAAAGTGAATCTTGCTCCATAGGTTTAACCCCTATACAATAATTACTCTATTGTAGTCATGACCAAACCTCAAACCAATCAGTCTGAAGATCCACCTCTCTAATTTACCTGCAACAACAATCAAGGCTCACCTACAATAGGGAAGTAAACACAACAAACGCAAGGGACACACCTAGAGCTCAGGTGATCAGGGAGACTGCATCAATGAATCCCACAATATACCTACTATATAAGGCAACTCTACCAGCACTGGGAGATATAGTAGCTCTACCTAATACATAGAAACAAACACAGGGAGAAGTCAAAATGAGGATATAAAGAAACATGTCCCAAATGAAAGAACAACAAAACTCTAGAAAAAGAATTTAACAAAATGTAGACAAGCAATCTACAGATGCAATGTTTAAAACACTGGTTATAAGAATGCTCAATAAACTTAGTAAAAGAATATATTATCTCAGTGAGAACTTCAACAAAGAGAAAAAACAAAATTGGAGATAGAAAGCATAAAAAGAATCAGTCAGAAATAAAGGACACAATAACTGAAACACAATCTGAATGGCAAAAAAACCCTCAACAAAACAAAACAAAGAATTCCCCCAAATGAGGATAGTTTAAAGAGCCTTTGGGACAATATTAAGCAAACCAATATTTGCACCATAGGGATACCAGAAGGAGAAGAGAGAGAGAGAGAGAGGAAAGAAATAAAAATCTATTTGAATAAACAATGACAGAAAACTTCCCTAACCTGGAAAGGGAAATAGACATACAAGTCCAAGAAGTGCAGTGTTCCAGACAAGATGAACCCAAAAAGGCCCACACCAAGACACATCATAATTAAAATTCAAAGATTAAAGACAAAGAGAGAATCTTAAAAGCAGCAAGAGAAAAAAAGTTAGCTACTTACAAGGGAGCTCCCAGAAGACTGTCAGCTGATTTCTCAACAAAAACGTTGCAGGCCAGAAGGAATTGGCATGAAATATTCAAAGTGATGAAAAGCAAGAACCTACAACCAAGAGTACTAGCAAAGCTATCATTTAGAATCAAAGAACAGATAAAAAGCTTCCCAGACAAGAAGAAACTAAAGAAGTTAATAATTTTAATACCACCTAACCAGTATTAAAAGAAATATCAAAGGAAGTTCTTTAAGAAAAAGAGAAGAAAAACAGAATCTAAAAAGGAATAATAATATGACAACAAATATATACGTATCAATAATTAATTTAAATGTAAATGGAGTAAATTCTCCAATTAGACATAGGGAGTCTGAACTGATAACAAAACAGGACCCTTACATATGCTGTCTACAAGCGACCCACTTCAGAATGAAAGACACACACAGACTAAAGTAAAGGGGTAGAAAAAATTATTTCATGTAAGTGAAAACAAACAAAAAATCTGGGGCAGTGATACTTATATCAGACAAAATAAGTTTAAAAGAAATGCCACAGCAAGAGACAAAAAGGAACCCAGCGATTTCACTTCTGATTATTTATCCAAAGAAACATTAATTCAAAAGGATATATGCATCCCTATGTTCATTGTAACATTATTTACAGTAGCCAAGATATGGAAGCAACTTCAATGCCCATTGATAGTTGAATGGATAAAGAAATAGTACATATATACAATGAAATATTACTCAGCCACAAAGAAAAATAAAATCTTGCCATCTGCAACAATATAGACAGACCTAGAAGATATTGTGCTGAGTGAAAGAAGTCAGGCAGAGAAAGACAAGTGCCACATGGTTTCACTTACATATGGAATCTAAAACACAGAATAAACAAACAAAACAGAAACAAAATTATAGATACAAAGAACATTTTGATGGTTCTCAGATGGTAAGTAGTCTGGGGAGCTGGGTGTAAAAGGGGAAGCAATTAAGATGTGCAAATTGTCTAAACTGTGCTGGCACAGTGGATAAAGCATCAACCTGGAATGAGGTCACTGGTTCAAAACCCTGGACTTGTCTGGTCAAGAAGGCACATATAGGAAGCAAATACTACATGTTGATGCTTCCCACTATGCCTCCCACCCCTATTCTCTCCTCTCTCTAAAATATTAAAGGAAAAGAAAAATGTGCAAATTGCCAGTTATAAAAACAGTCATGGAAATGTAAAGTACAGCATAGGGAATATAGTCAATAATATTTTAATAACTACGCATGGTATCAGATGTGTGCTAAACCCTCAGTGGGAGGTGGGTGGGGAGACATGGATCTTTTTAACACTTGCCAGGATCTGGTTACCTCAGAATATGTTCCCACTAACCTGTTTTCACTATTAGAAGATACAGAGTCCTGTGTCATAGATAAAAGACACACAATGCATGGACATCTGGACTTTCCTGCTGTTGCTGCTGCTGCTCCTGCCCTATTGGAATATTATAACTTGTACTTTGCTTCAAATACCAGGCTGAAAAAAAGCATTCTGATCCTGTAACCTCCAATACTGTTGATATAGATTATGGTCCAGTCTAGAGTGTTTCTTTAAGGTGAGATCAAGGATTACTTTTACTTATGTATTATGTTTACTGAAACATGCATTACTTAGGGAAAAAATGGCTATGATGTCCAGTATTGCTGCTCCTTAGATTCACCCACATAGATTTTTGCCTAGGTCATAAGTCTATATTCTTACAAGGATACCCTATAAGAATAGGTCACAGAACCAGATCTACCCCTTTGATTTTATTATTAGCACTACAAACAATTAAAGGCAATGAGAGTAGATTGGCAGTCAATGAGAAAGTGAAAAAAATTCTTGAGGAAAATTATAATATCACAATGGAATTTATGATAATGTAGATAAACAATACTGGTTTGGGTTCATTTAAACCAGAGTTTTGGAAAGGTGAAGCTCAAAACTCAATGGAAAAGGATCAATTAAAGAGGAGGGAGAGAGGAAGGAAGAGAGAGAGAAAAAGAGAGAGAGAGACCAGGCAGTGGCACAGTGGATAGAGCATCAGAGCATCAGACTGGGATGCAGAGGACCCAGGTTCAAGACCCTGAGGTCACCGGCTTGAGTGCAGGTTCATCAGGCTTGAGTGTGGCTTCACCTGCTTGAGTGCAGGGTCGCTGGCTTGAGTGTGGGATTACAGACATGACCCCATGGTCACTGGCTTGATCTGGCTTGAGCCCAAGGTCGCTGGCTTGAGCAAGGAGTCACTCGCTCTGCTGTAGCCCCACCCCCACCCCCCGCCGTCAAGGCACAAATGAGAAAGTCAATAAACAACTAATATGCCACAACAAAGAATTGATGCTTCTCATCTCTCTCCCTTCCTATCTGTCTGTACTTCTCTGTCCCTCTGTCTGTCTGTCTGTCTCTCTGTCTCTGTCACACACACAAAAAAAAAAGAAAAGAAGAAGAGAGATCATGGCCAAAGAGAGAAAACTAAAGCTCAAGAAAGATAAAAATTTCTAAAATAAAATTATTAAATGAATGATTAGTTACAATGGAAGAAAAATAAACATACATGTCTAAGAACATCATAGAGATTGCATTAGGAAGATTTAGATCAATTCTAACATTGAAAAGCCAGGGATATAACATGGAAAATATCACACTAAAGTAAAATAAAAAAAATTTAAGAAAAGAACTTATAAGAAGAGTTTCAGAAAATTTAAAGCTCAATATTATATGAAGCATAGGAGAGAAAGAGGCAATAAAAATATACATGGTTTAAAAGCCTTTGAGAAATAACTTAAATGTGGTGAAGTTACACTGATTAAGTATACAGTTTGATAAATTGTATATATCTTTGTCTAACTAGCGACGCCCAAATCAATATATGGAACTTTCCTTACACCCAGGTAACTATTTCACGCTTCTGCCACAAGTCAGAAAACCACTATTTTGAATTCTATCACTTTATGTTAGTTTTGCCTATTTGCAAAATTACAAATAAATGAAATCATATAGCATGTACTCCTTGGGTTTTTGTTAGACATAATAATATTATGTCTACTAGAGTTAACCATGTTGTTGCAATTAGCAATAGCTTTTTCTCCTGCTATAAAATATTCCCTTTCAATAAATACATTATAACTTATGCATTTATTCTACATAACCTGCACTTATTAACTAATGAGACATGTCATCTACCCCATTCTCCCTCTACATTGCCACCCAGCAAACAGGATAGGATTACCAGAATAAACATTCCCATTTGGAAAATGGAAGGGACCTAGCAATTCTTGTTCAGGTTAATTCTTAGATCTTGAAATGCAGATGTTATAAGAACCTCTATGCTGAAGGTGGAAAATACTCCTTGATTAGACCTTAGTTGTGGTTTGGGGCCCAGCTCCCTAGCTCACTGTTTTCTGTAGCTCTTCAATCTACTCTCTGAACCCTTCATTTTCCCCTCCTTCCTTTTCCTCCTTGGCCAATCTTCAGTAGGTCACATCTGTGAGGACTGTGCAGCTTTCTTATACTGCTTTATTTCCAAAGAAGATTGGGGTCCCAACGTTAGTTTAAGGCTCAAAAAAACACTGTCAATTTTTGTACAAGCTGGTATGCCTTCGGCAGTAAAACTTTCAAAAACAGCTATTAAGCTATTTGATTTTCTTCCACATGCCAATGGCCACACTAACAACTCTTTTTAAAGTGTGGTTCTAGATTTAATTTTAAGTGTCGCTGGAAGAGCCAATTCTTGAGTCTCTTTTCCTTGAAACATTTTGTCCAAAGGATTGGATTAACTGGTTGCTATCTTAGTCAATTTAAAGATTTTAACAAAGGGCATGACAGCCATACCCATGGTTTTGGTATACCTGTTAGAGATGAGAAAAGGTTGCATTTTCTAACATAGCAAAGTCTCCAAATTTATGACTTCTTCATGTTCCCTTTCATCCTGACCCTCAAAGTGACATTTTTTTTTACAGATAATCTCTTTCTTACATTCTTTTAAACTCATCAAGTAACAATGAAGGCACACTAGCAGTACTAATATTCTTTTCTTTTACCCCCTTTTGAAAGCTCTTTTGATACATTATCTGCTTTCTGAAATATGTCAGTAGATCGTTTGACCAAATGTCCTGCCTCTGCATAATGAGAGCTGCCATCTTTTTGGTCTCTAAACACAATTTCTTTGCCACCTACTGTTAGATCCTACAACCAAAGTCACAGAATTGAGGGATTTTTTAAATTATGGGAGCACCCCACTTCTAGGTACCAGTTTCTATACTGGAGAGTATAGAATATTATGTTAGAATAACCCAAAACTCTAAATATTGGGCTTAAAAACAACTGTGTATGTCCACTATAAATCAATTTGCTCTGTGTGTTCTTCATTACAGTACCCAGGCCAGTTGAGAAGTCCCTATCTGAAAGAGTGATAGTCTTATGGTAAACAAAAAGTTGAATGAGTCAGAATCAAAGTTTGGTGCTTCAAGCTATTATCTGAAAGTGACACATGGCACTTTTGTTCACACTTCATTGGCCAAAGTGAGTCCCATGGCCAAACTTGAGGTCAATTGTATGAAAATATTTTTTTCCATAGAGAAAGACAGTGAATGTTTTAACAAAAAATGCAATAGATTATAATAAAGTGTAACTTTCTAGCAATTAGAGCTGAAAGTTTAGTGTTGCGAACAATAAAACTATATTATAGAAGCTGAAAATCTTGGTCATTATAATATAGCTAGCATTTATTTATTAAGTATATAATAAGATCCCAGACCCCTGCCTTCATTTAATCTTCATAAAACCTAATGATGGAAACTGTGGCTCCAGGAGGCATTTTGCCCAGATTATACAGCAGTAAGTGACAAAGCTGGAATGCCTATTCAAGTCTGCCTGAATTCAAAGTCCACTGCAAAACATGATTTCACACAGTGAGGGAAGGATTGAATTGATATTCCCTAACATTCGCTTCACTAGGAGTCTTTGATTGTGGACACATTTTAATTAGAGGTTTAGATGAACTCTTCATGAGGGCTAAAATTCAGTGGACATAAACTGGCCAAGTGATAGCAATTGTTAAATATTTTTAAATATTTTTGTTCTGGTTGTGAAATAGTATTGTCTAAAGTCCCCGCAAGAATCCCCTTTTAGATGTGATTGAAGACCCTAGTACTGCATTTTGATTTAGCCGTTAAAGGTTAATTCTGCTCCATTAGGGTTTCCTGAGGACCCTGATCTTAAGCCAGGGTCATGCAGTTGGTCAGTGCCTTCACCTTACTGGTTGTTAAATATTTTGCCTATCACACTACTTTATAATTCTGTTGAGTTGTTATGGGCTAAATAGAAATTAAAACTTATTCTGAAGGGAATAATTGGTCAATAAGAACAGAAACTGTTCATCAGAAAAAAAAATTAAGATGTGAAATAGAAAAAGAGCATATGTTTAAAAGAGTTAATCATGGAAATACATAATTTAAATTATTCAATTGCAATGATCAGATTAATAACAAAATAGATGCATGTTTTCATTTGTTGAAGACAGAATGGGGGCCTTTCAACCAGTTCATGTTTGTCTCTTTTACTGGCTGTTTGGTGTAATCATAGATATTAAATAAAATAAAATTTAAGTATTCTTCTATCAATAACTGCTGTTAAATAGCAATCAGTCCATGAACTCAAGATATATTCACATTAAAGGTAAGCAGAGAATAAAAAATGCTTCCCTATCTCAGTGGTACTCTGGGACTTGCCTAGGCTACCCAGAACAATGACACTAAGACTCCTGGTGATGGGACACAATATTAGCGGTTGTAAAATATGGCCAGCCAGAGTGGAAAACACAACCCAATATCATTCAATATGCTCCCAAATCCTTCCTTTTGGAATTATGCTCCAAAAGGATTTTTTTTACTTGGGTTTCTGAAAATAAGCCAGGACCTAGTGTGAGCAAAACTCTCATTTTGACAGGGACTAACAGCTTCCCAGGAGGTGGGACTTTCTATATGAAAACACGACCCTGAAGCCATTTTCATTTCCCTTTCTCTGGGGATACAGCTTACTCAGGTTCACTCTCTGGGGTCTAAGATCAGGGAATGAATTGAAGACCTGTGGTGGCACAGTGGATAAAGCAGTGACCTGGAATGCTGTGGTCACTGGTTTGAAACTCCAGGCTTGCCTGCTCAAGGCACATATGGGTGTGGATGATTCCTGTTCCTCCCCTCAACCCTCTCTTTCTCTCTCTCCTCCTTATAGTGAATAAATTTTTTTAAAAAAATTATTTTAAAAAGAAATGAAGTGAACAAAATTGTGGAGTGACTTAAATAATTTTATGTCTCTTTATGAAAGAGTTTATAGTCTATAAACAGTATAGAAATGGTGACACCTATGAAAATTTTAGAATAGTGGAATTTTTCCATCATCAGGGGTTTTATTTCGTTAAAGCCTGAAATATTTGCACATATATTAGCAGTCAGCTTTCCTTATTCTTATACCCTCAGGCACCTGATTCACTGGTCAGTGCTAAACTGGAATTTAGCAATCTTTTTGCCAAAATAGGCCAATTTCAGCAGCATTTTTTTAAAAAGCTATTTAAAGAGCTAGAGTGGTTTTTTTTTTTTTTTTTTTTTTTGAGGGGGGGAGATCTGCAAAGTGATAGCAATTGTTAAATATCTGTAACTTTATGAATTTCTCCTTTTGTTTTTCTTTTAACCAGTTACACCTACCCTTCTAATGTTGTGCCTCACACAATTTAGTCAGTAGCATTTGCATATAAAATACTTTGCTTTTTTAATTTGCAATGAGTGAAAAGGGAGGTGTTTTCTGGCAATTGGGGGAAGTTCTGAATCATAATGCAAGACAGTTTACATGCACCACCTGATTACAGCACAACTAACATCAGCACCCTATCATACTGAGGTAAACTCTTCTCTGAACAAGAGTGAACAGGCCAAGCCAGCTGTTGGATTGCCTTAAGCGTGGCATTGAATATTGTTGTGCTTTGAGACAATCAAGACAAATGAAATTTATGATGTTTATCTATAAATGTTTTCTGCTGGGATATATGAAGCCATCTGCTTGCCTACAGCATTTCCTCAGTCCTACCCTCCTCTTCCCTGTGGCACAGTGACACCCTAGAGAATAAGAGGTACTACTATAATGTCATTAGAACTTGCCTCCTCTTTTCCCCCCACTTTCTTTACTGTCACTATCTTGCTACAATTCTTTCCACTCTGCTGATTTGTTCTCCTCCTTTATCTTGACTTCTTTCTCCTTTTTATTTTATCCATTTCTTGTCTCATGTTTACTTCCATACCAGCTCCAAACCAAACATTTTTTCTTCTGGTCAGTTAAATATCTGTAACTTTATGGATGTCTTCTTTTCTTTTTCTTTTAGCCAGTTATACCTACCCTTCTAATGTTGTGAACTTCCATCAGCTGTCTTACATCACACACAATCTTCAGGGTGTCCTTATATTCTTCAACAACTTTTATCCAGGAGCTGTTTCTTCCTGCCAGTATCTATTTTGCTGGTTCAGGCTTTCCACATGCTTTCAGTTCTTGAATATTAGCTTCTAAATTTATGAGGTACCATTATGTGTTTATGTATCATGGACTCATGTTCAGACAATGAATTGCCCTTCTGAGTCAAGGAAAAAGCTCTATATTTTGGGAGAAGATTCCAAAAATAAGTAATTTCCCTCAATTGAAAATGGTGGACATACTGAGGATAATTTGTAGATTAGTACACTTGGGTTTTCTTTTATTACACATACATTCATTAAACACTGCTCTGTGTCAGACTCTGGGTTGGGTATTAGGAACATTAATATTAAAAGGTTGTGGTTCAAAGTCTCAGTGAAAGCTCAAGCTAGACATATGAACCTGGGTGCTAGACATATAAACAACTAATAATTCATTTTCCTATAGATCATTTTATTTATGAAATTCAAATTTTAAAATCTAATTTTAATACAATGTCTTCTTAAGCATCTTTCTGACATTGTAAGTATGAAACTTCAAAATTGCTCCATTAATATTATCACTATACCTTTCATATATGGACATTATTTAGATTATTTAGTTGTTTTTGAGGATCACTTGACATTCAAATAATATGGAATATTTATAATTACTATTATAAAATAAAGACACATTTGAAATCATTGAGAATGTTTAATCTTTTTTCTAAATTTCTTTTTATTTATTTATTTTAGAGAGGAGACACAGAGAGAGAGAGAGAGGGAGAGAGAAAGAGAGAAAGGGGGGAGGAGCTGGAAGCATCAACTCCCATATGTGCCTTGACCAGACCAATGCAGGGTTTTGAACTGGCGACCTAGTGTTCCCAGGTCGACGCTTTATCCACTGCGCCACCACAGGTCATGCTCGAGAATGTTTAATCTTTTGACAATGTAAATAAGTGGTAGGAAATGTATTACATTTTGATGGAAAAGTTTAATTTATTTTTATTGATTCTTAACACTCTTTCTGAAAAGTCTGCCTATGTCTATAGGAAGAAATTATAAAAAGAGTAATCTAATACTTGGGTGAGTATGAAACTGATTATTTTTCAGAAAATACTATATGCATTAGTGCTTGTTTATGTGTGTGTGTGTGTGTGTCTATGTGAAAAAACTAGAAAAAAAACCCAACTATTTTAAATACCTGACCCAAAATTAAATTTAACAAATGAAAACATGGAGCATCAATCTTATGTCTACGTTGCATTATCATTCTCTTTGAAAAATAGATTAACACTTAGCAAATGCCTTAAAGAAGTACAGTTTTTAATATCTTACTATAAATATGTTAGAAGGTTAGAATGTTTTAATAAAGTCTTTTATATTTTGTTTTAAAATTGCCATACTGGCCCAGAAAAAGTGCTGAGTCTCAAGTATTTTATTTTATGACATATCTCGAAGTCCACTGATCCTGGTTGCATCTGTGATTCTGCTAGTTTAAAACAGCTCTGAGATAAGACCTTCCCACTCACCTTTCTTTTGGAGTTGTCTCTTTGGGACTCATTTTGAGAGACTTTTTACCAACTTTATAGTTCAAACCTGATCTCCCATTGCTCTATTTGACTTACATTCTTATAGAATTTTTGCCGCATTCATTTTATCAGCCATTTATGACACACTCTGGTATTCATCACTTGAAAGCCACCATGGAAGGGAGCTTAATTGGATGAGATTGACTCCACCACACACACCATTACACATGCTATAGATATGTGTATATCAGCTAAAGGAGAAATGGAGAAATATGCTTTTCTCTCTTTGACATACTATTTAAGTAACACTATTAACTTATTAATCAGAACCAGGAGCTACGTGGAATGCATGGCTTCAGCTTTCTGAATTCTGATTGATACTGAAAATCAAGTGGTAGCTCTTTTGAATTGAGACTCACTGATTTAGAACAAATGCAAATGCATCTAGATAAAATAAAATCTTTCTGAATAATCAATTCAGCACACTTATTTATAGAGAATCAGGCCGTGTCTCTAAAATTTAAGTAATTATATTGCAGCATGAGCAAGCTGGTTATTTATATTATATTGCCACAGGGTCTATATGATTATCCAAATATTGTACATTAATAAATTTTAAAATACTCTGACTATACCACAAATAATTTTTTCTTTTCAAATGGAAATACAGTTTCCAATAACTTCTGAGGGTGGAAAATTAAGCATGAGTATTTCATCTCATGTATCCTTCACAAATGGTTACCCTTTTTACATGGCTATCAGAGCACAGCATTGGGGGAAGTGAAAAAGGAAAAGCCTGCTTGGAAGGAAAAAAAAAAATCTAAAACAGGGGGAAATAACAGCACAAAGGGCAAAGCAAAATTCAGAGGACAAAATAAAATGCCCAGCCAGAGCAGGGTAATCTGAACACAAAATGACCAGTGCATATAATCATGGAAATACAAGCCCACTCCCATACTCCATTACAGGACCCAAGAGACAAAAATTAAATTAAGGAACATCTACTGTCTTAGCTTGAATGAATCCACAATTCTGAGTCTGAGACAAAAGCTTGCATTCAGGTAGTTTATTTTGGAAACTGACCCCAAGAAATAAGAAAGGGCAGACAAGAGAGACTCAGGGAAAGAAAGAACACCAGTTCAGGGAATTGGTAGGTGTGATAATATCCAGCTGCTGATGGGATCGTAACTGTATGCCCAATGACCAGGTACTCAATCTGTACTAGAGCCTTGTAGCATGCCAGAAGCTGCTTTTTCAAACAGCGAGTAGTCCTTGGATCTACACGGTATGACATAAATGATGTTGCCTCAGGATCCCAGGCATCTGTGCCTTGACTCTCTTCTTCTGACTACATAGAGACTATGTATGGCATCAGATCTGCTTGTCACAAGGACTGGTTGCAGAGTCCTCTCTTACTTTGGTCCCTACAGTCCCTACCCCAAAGCATCAGCCTTCCATGACAATAATTCTAAATATAGTATGTGCAGCCTCCAAGATAAAAAATAAACCTCACCAAGAGCTAGGTCCCTTTTTGGGTAGGAGCACCCAGGCAACAACTTGTCCATTGCTTCAGAGTAAATGGTAATATTCCCCAGACCACTGAGCTTCACTGCAGGTCCTTGACTCTCCATGGTGTTATTTCCTCACTTTCTGGCCCACATATGTCTTACTAGAGAATACACAGTTTTTGCCTCTTCCTGATCACCAAGTTTAATGGGCATATTATTTTCAATATGATAGACCAATGTGCTATTCTTCAGAATATCAAATTGATGAGGGTCTACAGAGAACAAGGAAGTTAACTGAGCTCTGAAGCTAGAGAGTTGATGGACTTCCCACATAATAAAACTGCTTTGGGTCTTCTTCACTAATGACATTAGGGAAATTGTCAGTTCAATAATCACATTTGTAATGTCAAAGACAGTTTTAATAAAGACTCCATCCATATTCAACACAACTGAAAATGAGACTGTTGTTTGACTAAGCTTATGGCAATCCATCATTATACACTACAACCCATATAGGTATTGTGGAGGGCTTACAATTAAATTGAGTAAGAACAGAATAGAAACTGTCATTCCTGAATTCATCAAGTATTTTCCAGTCGCTCTAATCTCTGCAATTCCCCCTAGGGGGTGGTTTACTATCTTGGCTAAGGTAGGTATGGAGGGCACAGGAAGACAGTTTCAGGGGCTTACCTACAATAAGTAGCTATTACTATACATTCAGGGAACAAATGTGAAGGTGCTGCCAGCTGCTACGTGTACACACGTTGATTATGCATCTAGGAGCCTAGTAAATGACCACAGGGTGGGTCCAGGAACCCAATAAACCCAGCATCAGAGAGACAGCTCTGGACTTTATCTCCTGGTTTCTAATCATTCTATCCAATGAACCATGTTGAAGTGTTGAGTTTCTGAGTATCAGGTCAGATCTTGTAGCTGAAAAAACAGATTTTCTAAGTAGTTCCTTCTCTCCAATTAAATGTCTTAAGGTCAGTTTGTGGGAAGAATAGAGACATAAGTACATATTTGGAATAGCATTGCAGGATTCTTCCACAAGGGAACCCTGCTTCCACCTCAATAAGTCAGTCTGGGTCTGAGAACTGGCTTAGAGCTACGAACTGGTGTCCAGCCCTGACCTGAAGCAGTGCCAAAGCTATCAAGATTTCCATAGGTGATGGATTGGACTGAGTGTAATGGAAGAGAAAACACTGGCATTTGTAATAACTAAAGTGCTTCAATAGAACAAGGACAATGATAATTATAAGGACTGTGGAGTTGACTAGCTTGTTTAAGTGCTTTGATAAGTTTTGAAAACAAAAAATGTCAAACCACTTAGTGAATAAAGACACACAAAAGAAGGTCATAAATGAGATCTTTCTTATACTCGTGCTATCAGTAGCTTGCTTATTTGGATTTGTGTTTTCTAGCTAGTTCCATTAGCCCACAGGCTTGTTAAAATGTTGAGCCTGCATGAACAAAAATACTATAGCAGAAACAATTGATCATCTCATAGCTCTGATCACCATGTGTTCCTGATATGCATTGGTGGTTTTACATGAATTGCTCTCTCCCTGCTAGATGGCATGCTACACTTCACATGTCTGGCATGGGCATTGCACTTCTGCAGTTTGCTCTGGCACATTGCTTGGCGCATGGTAGAGGCTCAGATGTTCTCAAATGAGTTCATTGATAAGAAGTCACAGTTTCATGCCTCAAAGTAAGGTTGAAGTAAATAGGTTTGGAGATTGGATGAGGCTATAACTCTGGGAACACCTGCTGGCTCAAGTTTTCTTCAACTTGACTGCCATTTGTTTGGCATATTGTATAAAACTGCAGTGTGCATGGGTCATTGCCAGTGTGAAAATGCTGCCTTCCAATTTTGGATGATGTGGTGCTTGGGAAAAATGAACAGAAAAACAAATGAGTTAAGTATTCTCTGTTAGTGTTTAGATAGGTTATTTTCTTTAAAAATGAATCAATCTCATTGATCAATAAGAGACATATAGTCTTGCCTGACCAGGTGGTGGCACAGTGGATAGAGTGTTGGACTGGGATGCGGAAGACCCAGGTTCGAGACCCCTAGCTCGCCAGCTTGAGCACGGGCCCATCTGGCTTGAGCAAAAGCTCGCCAGCTTGGATCCAAGGTCACTGGCTCCAGCAAGAGGTTACTCGGTCTGCTGAAGGCCCACAGTCAAGGCACATGTGAGAAAACAATCAATGAACTACTATGGTGTCGCAATGGCAACAAAAAACTAATGATTGATGCTTCTCATCTCTCTCCGTTCCTGTCTGTCTGTCCCTGTCTATCCCTCTCTCTGACTCTCTCTCTGTCCCTGGGGGAAAAAAAAAGACATATAGTCTTTGCCTAGAGGAATAGGAAAGGCTTTAAAGATGAAAGAGAGAGAACAGAACAACTGTCAGGGGACCCATCACCACACCATCTGTGCCATGGCCTGGTTGAGTGTAATTTTGCCATGTCTTTCTACCTTGCTGAGCCTCAGTTTGCACATCTGTGACTTAAGAAATCAATAAAATGATACATAAAGTTCCCTCCAGCTTCACTATGTTCCAGCTTCAGGAATACCATGACCCCCTGCCCCATGTCCACATATCTTCACATTGGATGTACCCACTAAAAATGGAATTCTATAATTTAACCAGTATGATTCAGGCCCCAAGTACCTCTTCCCCATGGGAAGGCAGCAGTTACCCTTAAAGGGGATTAGAAAGAAAACCTCTGTATTGGCTCCCATTTGAAAGCCTGCTTGCATGGAACTGAACTGTCTTATTCCCATTTTTCTGAGGTTGTAATCCTCTCCTATGCTCCGTTTTTATAATTCACCTATAATCATAAATAAATACCCTCTTAGGAAATATTTCATCCAACCTAGACTGCCATGAATGGTCCATACTTTTGCTGATGATCAGTAATTTAAATGACTCATCCCACCCCTGCCTCTGTGCTACCTTCCTTATGGGGCAGTCACCTCAGCTTACCCTCCTTTGAATACCTTTTCAAAGTTGAACTTATTTGCTCTCCTCTTCCTGCTTGCTTACACAAAAGTCCCCTGTGCCGTTTTATTTTAAAAGCAGCCTTCTGACCTCCATCACAGCCGCCCTGACCTTTTTCCTTCCCCTGCTTACTGCTGACCTCCCAACTAGAGCCTCAGTAAGACTCTAATGTAGCATTCACCCCAGCCCCTTGTCCTCAAGCACAGGCTGTCACTCTCCAGCTTGGTCCCGATTGGCCAAGGTATTTCCTGTGTTGCACACTGAGTTAATCGTTAATACCAATGTATTGTGGACTTCTCAATGGACAAGGTATGGCTGTTAGTACCCAAAGTGCCAAGATATTCAGCATTTCTCCCTTTTCCCAATATGTATACATTTTTGCCAAAGTCCAGACTAAATGCTACGTGATTCGAAGCTACTTTTAACATTGCAAAGGCCTTTACAGTAGGAATGCAGGAGGTGTTTAGTAGTCTTTCTAATTACTGGGTTTGCTGAGTTACTGATGAAGTAGCTCAGAGAGGTGCTTGTTACCCTGCAGGCTGGGTCCCACCTCAGCAGCCTGGACCCACAGTGCGGCTGCTCCCTGGCTTCCAGAAAGCCTGTCACAGCTGTGAACAGACTGCCTTCTGAGAACCAGAAACTGTTTTAAAAACAAGACTTCCAAAGCTTGATAATTCCTGGCTTTAGATTTACATTGGGGGTGGGGGGGTGTATATTTTTAAGCAGTTGTAAATGAAGAAAGAAAGGCTCTGCTTTCTTTTTAAAACATACATCACATTCATAGGCACAGATAGAAAACACTCCTGATCAAAATAAACAGATATGTTTCATTGTAGACCTGGATTTTCATGATTATCAAGCCAGTACTTGAAATACAATATTTTGGTTTTGGGTGAAAGAAAAAGGACTAAAATCATTTTCTGAAATAAATATAAAAGCCGCGTCTTAGCAGAAGACCACTTGCATTGAAATCATACACCAGAGAGAAAGACAACAGATCCTTACAGCTCTGTGTGTATAACCACACAAATTGTCATAATTATCCCAGCTCCAGGGACTTAACCCCTTCGGGAAAAGGACCGGCTTTCAGCCTCCTTATCAAACTAAAATCATTTTGAAATACATTTACCACATCCTCCAGCTCTGTTTTAAAATGTTTGTAGATAGCTACTGTTTGTTTCTGTAGGGGCTTTTATTCTGCCTTCTCATTTTGTTTTCAGTATTCATAAGGACAATTAAAACCCAAGCTGTAATAAGGAATCTGTTGTAAACAAGTTCAGACAAAGGAAGCAATTTCTCTGGCAAGTAGGGGGCATGAGGACTGCATTAGAGAAAGCATTGTAATAACAGAAAACAAACCCCTTTGTATCTCCACACCACTCCTTCACACACCTAGTGGATCTCAGTGGTTAAAATGATTAGCTTTGTAAGTTATTTCTGGAGTCATTAAGTATCAAAAACATTAATATTCAAAATTGCATTATTTCTATTCTTATGGGTCCTAGTCACCTCTATTCATAAATTTTCCTGTTTCTATCCATTCTAGACTCAGACCAGATAGGCATCTGCATGTAGCATCAACAGAATGTTTCCTGCTGAATTTCTATGTGGTACACGCACAGACACACGTGCACAGACATGTACACAAGACACACACATGAACACTTAGACATGTGCACAGAGACACACATGTGCATCAACACAAACATTCAAAAATACACATGTAATTTGCATGCTCACAGGCACACATGTATATGCATAGGCATGTGACTGTAGACACACACACACACATTTCCCCAGATGGTCACTGAGGGAGGGGATCTGTTTTCCCATGCCCTGTTTCAGGCGTCTGGGCTTCTGAGCTTATGCTCATTTTCATCTCTGAAAATAATCATCTCCAGTGCCTCTCCTCAGTGCCTCAGGGAATGTTCTGTCCTATTACTTCCTCCATATCCCCTTCCCATATTAGGCCCCAAAGCCCAATCTTTCCATTTAAAAGAAAAATCACTCTCTCCAAACTGGGCAGCATCTATATGTAGCCTGTTCTGAGGACCCTGCTTTGCACATCTTTCACTGAAATACAGGCAGATGGCACGGAGCTTGTAGAACCTTCCTTTTTAGGAGACTTGGCCCTCGGCCCTTCCACCTGGAAGGCCAGTGGAGCAGCATTTGGAAAACTAAATTGATTTCCTCACTGCCTTATTCCCCTTTACATGCACAGTGCCTAGCAGGTGACCGTCACAGAACAGAACCCAGTCAAGTTCAGCAGAATAAACTAAATCTTAGTGTTAGAGTCTGTTCCCTCCGTTTCTCAATTCAGGTACACACACTCTCATGTGTGCCAGGGAGCAGGAAAAGTCACAGGATAAACACAGTACATCTTCCAAGAAAGAGTATTTTATTTCTGTTAAGTCAGGTTTAAAAGATTATTTTTCTATGAGAGCAAACACTGGATAAGGAGAAGCTAATAAATGTCATGTTGATAGTTAGGATAAAGATTGGATAAAGATCTGGGGTTTTGAAGACAGTTTCAAATTCTATACCTACCACTGATTAGTAATTTGACCTCTAGTAAGCTTTTAAAAGGTCTCCAAACATTTTTATTTTCAGTTGTAAAATGGAGGTAATAATAACAGCTTTATCGAGATTCCAAAATCCAAATAAGAGGATATGTACAATGGAAGGCAACAGTGATCCTGCAGACAATCGCTATAGCAGTGAGTATGATCGCAGCAGTGTAGTAATGTTGCGAGGAGCCGTGGTAATGTTGATATCAGCAGGGGCGATTGTGACCACCACAGAAATAATTGCCGGAAAGAGGAAAGATGGGAAAAAGGAAGTAATTGTATAAAGAAATAGAGTAATACAAATTAACCTAAATGTATGGGATTCAGACTTTCACGTCAGTAGCCACCAGTGGGAATCACTTCATCTTATTACTTTGTTATACAGACGAGACAACTGAGACTCAGAGAACTTAGCAAAGTAACTTGTTCAAGTCCATCACAGTTACTGACACTGTCAAGTCTAGACCCCATTCACTATTCCAGGTCTAGGACTTGCAGGCTGTGGTATAATCTCTCATCTCTGAGTATAACCATTATTCTTATGTAGTGATAAAAAGATATGTACATGTACAGAGGTGGCTGGTTGATGGTCATGCGTGCTAGAGCAGAAAGAGCCTGAACTACAATTCAAAGTCCTGAGATCAAATTACAGCTCTGCCATTTCCTAGATTTCTAACTATGGCCAAGTTATTTAATCTCTCTGAAAATTGTCACCCACACATGAAGTAAAGAGGATTATCTATCTACCTTGCAGGTTGATGAGTGAATTAGAGAAAAGTATATCAAAGTGCCTGGTGTCACATAGCAGAAGTCACTAAATGACAGCTTTTGTACATTTATCTCTTTTCTGTATCCAATTACTAATTCTTAATAATCTCTACAAATACACTTACCAATCCAGTATGAAAAATAATTATCACCCCCATAATGTATTCTAAACATGTCAGAAACAAGAGTGATGGATAGATTAGAAATTCAGTAGCTTTGTGGCTGCATCCTGATAGTCACTGGAATATCAATGACCATAATAATGATAACTAAATCTTCTATGCATGACTTTCTTTCTTCACAACTACAGTATATGTAGTATAAGGGAAGGGGCATTGCAAAATAATTTGAAGAGTTTAACCCTTTGAGTAGTGAGTTTTCTTCATGTCACTGCCCCCAGGAGTGAGTTTTATTTCAAAAAATGGAATTAGTTCCAGTTCCAGTTTTATTAACTTAAAATCATGTTTGTTTGATAACCAATTTATAAAAACAAGAAGAACATACATTTGCCTTTTTAAATGTTACCTTACACATTTTTAAAATAAAAATTTTTGTACAATCATAGTCTAAATGGTCAGGAAACATGAGGACACATAAACATTCATACTAATCAAAGGGTTAAGAGCAATGAACTTTTTAAAGAATAAAAGTGAATAATGACTAAAGAGCAGATTAAGCACTTGAAAAAGTTGGATGATAATATTTTCATTTTGGATGTGGTTTTGTTTTTTCTTCTTTTAAAAAAAATCTCCCTCTCACTCTGAAGAGTATGATGTCATATCTATGTCCTGATCTAGAAATCAAAAGACCTATATTTTATTCGTGGCTAAAAATAAGCAGTATAACCTTATAATAGAGTTATTTAAATTAAAAAAATAATATTACTAAAAGCTTACTAAATTGTTCTTATTTTCCTCATGTTCCCTCAGCCTGGTGAAAAGCTCAGAGCAGCCCTGGCTGGTTGGAAAATGCTAGACCAGCCATCAGAAGGCTTTGGCCACAGCCAGGTGGGCCATCCTCTCTGGGACCCTGAGCTGCGTCTGACCCTACTTCTCCTCATCTCAGATAGATTGGACTCTGTTGCTAATGACTTCTCCAGCTTTCACTTTTATATCCTCTGACTCAACCCAGGAGGGTGATCAGGATTAAGATCATAACTCTTCCTAAGGCAGAGGACCCTGGGGGCAGCTCCTAAGACTGGCTGCAATGTTTAATATCAGAATGGGGCCAGAGAGTGGAGTTAAAAGAAAGCAACAACTTTTAGATAGTATGACAACCCCTAGTATACACAATTAAACATTAACCTAGGTGCTGTTGTCAAGACATGTTGTTGATATAATTAAGGGCCCCTGTAAAGCCAGTAGTCAAGGCCACTATCACAGCTGCCTGACCCATGCAGGTTCGCATTTGATTCGAACAGTCGGTAATGAAACACAGGAGCCAAGAACTGGTGAGCCATCAGCTTTAATTCTAGCTTGCACCTGGCGGGCAAGCAAAAACACACTGGGCTCCAAAACCCACACATTCAGTGCTCACAAAGCTACTGACTTATCCGAGTTTCCTAGAATCAAAGGTTTCTAGCTCACCAGACTTATTCACCTCTATTTCCCATCTCCTCCTGCACAAACTCTTAACAAACTGGCTTCTTCCTCAGCACTCTGCCATCTCGGCTGCTTCTCGTGGCCTTCACGTGGCCTTAATCTGCTCTCCTCTCTAATACTCAGGAACCAAGCGAGAGCAAGCCCCCGGACTGCCCCAGTTTATAGCATAGAAAATCCAAACCTTTAATCCAATTGTACATAAAGAAAGTCTCTGATACAAAGCCACCCATCTGAGGCATAATGGGATTCCTCAGGAGAGTGCACCACCCTACATCATCCAATCAGTCAAGGGTGTGGGGAAGAGCTTACTCTTAAACTAAGCCTTAGGCTATAATGACCTGGCCTGTCTACATTACAGCTTTTCCCCCACAGCCATCTCAAGCATAAGGGTAAATAATATCACCTGGATGACGGGCTTCC
The DNA here is from genome assembly GCA_037038555.1 of Rhynchonycteris naso. Taxonomy (NCBI): domain Eukaryota; kingdom Metazoa; phylum Chordata; class Mammalia; order Chiroptera; family Emballonuridae; genus Rhynchonycteris; species Rhynchonycteris naso. The sequence continues at coordinate 162,787,641 of CM072999.1, read as the reverse complement.
ATGTGGGTAGCGCCATCTTTAACAAAGTGAGCATATTATATTTTATCTGCTGAACAGCCCCTATCAGTCAATCTTAAGAAACGGGGCTTTATAGGGGTGGGTGTAAACTAATTAACCACAGGAACTCTTTAAAAGTGGAAAGCTGTTTTTCTCTGGCTGATATCAGAAGTCAGAAAGATATGCTTTGCCTAGCCTGGAAAAAGCAAAACTATGTTGTGAATTGCGTATGGGGGCCACGGGGCAAGGAGCTAAGAGTGGCCCCTGGCTGACAGCTAACAGGAAAATGTGAACCTCAGTCATACAAGCACAACGATATGAATCCTGCCAACAACCATTGAGCTTGGAAGCAGATCCCCTGCCCTGAACCCCAGGGGATTACTCACTCGAGTTGGCATCTTGATTTTAACCTAGAGCAGGGCTGCTCAATACGTGGATCGCGATCTACTGGTCAATCACATGACATTAAAAAGACATTTGTCTTTTGATTGGCATACAGGGTAGCCAATCTGACATCTGAACTTTTGACACCCTACGCATGCACGTTAAACAGCGCTAACTTGTTCAGTTACATTGCTGCGTAGTTAGCCTTCAATTTATTTAAACTAAATACAACAAAGGGTATAAAAATGAGTGCCATAGCTGGTCCGAGTAAGAAGCCTAAAACCTACCACTTTCATACAGAATGGGAGAGGATTTTTTTCACTATGTCATATTCTAAGTGTGTTTGCCTCATCTGTCTGTGTGCCATTGCTATTCCAAAGAAGGGAAATGTGGAGCGGCTTTTTCGGACTGTTTATAAAAACTATGACATTGACTTTCCTCCGAAAAGAGATCTGAGAAGGAGAAAGGTGAAAAAAGAATACGCAATATTAAATAGTAATAATAGTAACTTAAATAATGATAATATAGAAGAAATAAATTTATGTTTTGCATTTTTATTGTAGGTAGATCATTTTGACTTGGTCATCTTATAAGTAGGTCGCAAACTGAAAAAGTGTGGGCACCCCTGACCTAGAGGTACTCTGAGCACAGAAACTAGCCACACCATGTCCAGACTGCTGACCTGGCAAATTCTTCATCATGTATGAGGGTTCAAATTTGAGGTCCATCGAATACACCTGAAGGGGGAGAAAAATGATCCTTTCTCAATTAACTACAGGTTCATTCACAATATTTTGCATCCCTACTTCCAGAGCTTCATGTTTCGGCTACTACTTCTGTGTCCAGTGTTTCTCCCGAGCTCAGCTGTCCCACAAACACAGAAAGCAAGGATACTTTGTAAAACCTCTCTGTTTTCCTAGCAGGAAATTGACCATTTTAAGATCCACACAAATGATCCAGTTATGCTCCTCATACTTCAGAAAATTGATAACAATTTTTATGTCATTATAATCTTCTCACAGATGAGTTGAATAACCAATTGGAACCACTGCATAAACATTACTGTTGTGTAGGAGAACAAATTTCAGACTCCATTTAGAGCTGTCAAGAAATAGCCGCCATTCTGTTGGACTGTAAGTGGTAACACCTAGCTGGCTGAGAAGACTACTGATATCATGACAGTAAACAAAGTGTTTGTCTTCGGGAAAAAAAGTCCACAAAAATTTGTTCACACTTCCTGAAATGGAATACTTTAGCTGACTGGTGAAGTACATTCTTTTCTTGAAGCCTGGAGGCTAATAACTCAGCTACTTTCTTTAATAGCCCAAATCTCTTATTAAGTCATTCAATTCGGGTTGGCTAAACTGCTGAGGGCTTAATGACTGCTTGGCATCAGAAGGAGACCCTTCAGATTCTACAACCATTTCCTCATGCATCTTATCAAAATACACTTGATCACCATGCTCACTTTCTTCATCCTTAGAAGAAATAAAACCATTGAAAACTGGAACCAGGAGTGTCTCAGCATTGGTATATAGGTCGTATTGCTGAAGGAACATTAAGATATGTGATCATATGCTGGGTTTTTTTGGTTTTTTTTTTTTTTGCCGATGCCCTTTGTATGGATCAGACAGAAATCACAGTCACTGCTGTAGTCCTTAGGTTCACGCCAAATCATGGGAATAGCAAAAGGCATTCCTTTGCGTTTTCCTTTTGTCCAGTCACAAAGCATTTCCATAATTGTGTGTCCACAATTATGACACACAATATGAGGAACCAAATTCTTGTCTTGATCACCAAGGGGAACTTGAAAATAGGGAATATATGCATGTGTCACAGATGATGAAATAATGCGCCTTTGACATTGAAGTGTATAACAGCCACATATATAACAGAAGGTGTCAGGACTATTCTTACATTTATGCCTATTGAAGAAGCCATGATTCAATCTTAAAACAAAATAAGAGGGCGTTTTTTTATCAGATAATAATATCTTACATTTAAAAACAACTACAATTATGTAAAACGGATGTTTGTAAAACATTAATTGCCTTGTGGTTATGTTCAATCCAAGAGTCGTTGCCCTTTAACTCCAGTTTAAAAACCAATGCATGTCATTAACTGTAACAAAAAGAAATTAAAATTGCATAAAAACTAGAGCATGCACCAAAAGACGGATTTCAGATTTGGAATCAGCGATACAGAAATATATAGAAAAAGTTCTAAAACCTCATGCATCAGAAAATGTAAAAAAATTGTTCCCCGGTATAATTAATAGCCTTTTCTTTTATAAACAACAACATAAAACTTCTTAAACGATCAACCTTTAATTTCCTCTTTATGTAGCTCAGCTGAAAGGTCATTCTGCCTCCTGTGAATTGTCTATCAGAAATCCCTAGATCAGCCTTTCTGTAGCTGTGCTGACCTGGACCTTCCTTTACCTTCAAGCAACTTTCTCTCAAGAGAAAACACAGGCAGGCTCCCCAGAGGCAAAGGCATTGCTTTTCCACAGCATTCCCTATTCTGTGTGTTTTGTGAGATTTGAAGTCTAGATTGGAATGATTTCATCCCACGACTCCATCCATTAGACCTTGTTTTTCTTTATCTCCTTAGTACATTTTATCTCGGGCTGATTACAACTAGTTAGCAAGCATTTGGTCTGGAAATTCCCCAGTGATTCATTTATGAAGAGGAGGACAGGGACTCTGAATAAGCAAAGAGAGGTCAGTCGCAAGAAAGGATCAAAAGTATCTTTAAATCAGCCTCCTATTGTTCAGAATCAGGCAGTTTCCGCCAGGTCTTTACTTTAGTCCTGGTGGCTGCAACTAACTGCATGAGCCAAAGTCAAGGGCACCTGCAGGTCTCTGAAACAGAAGAATGATACAGGGAGGATGTAAAGAAAACACTAAAGAGGCCATTTTTCCCCTAAGACCATGAAAAGCTGAGGAGCGGATATTTTGTTTCTGCTTTGTTTTGCTTTACTTCATGTTTTGATCAACCCTTTTCCTAAAAAGAAGACGCCAGCAATTTCACTAAAGGCACAACCAGAGTGCCACCGTGTGGTGGAGCCTGTATAGCCTAACAGTGGCTTCAGTGGGTTTGCAGACTGAGGGAGAAATTTATAAGAATGGGTTGACACACTGTGACAAAAACAGAGAATGTAATTCTAAAGATTATGTGTGTCTTCGAAAGTTTGGGAATGGGCTGAGTTATTTTTTTCTTTTTAGCTTATCTTCCTAGAAGGTATGAGAATGACTCTCATTCATATTTGACACTACAAAGTTATTACTGATGTGATTTTTAAAGTGAAGTTATTGTATTTAATTGTCCTCATTATTTTCAGAAAGAAAGAAGGCAACTAGCACTAAAGCCATCACAGGACAGAATAGCATTTGCTCTGGTTCAGAAATAGTCACATTTATGCAGATTTCTTCTGCTATCGGCTAATACTTGAGTGTTGTTAATGATGGTGGTATTAGGGAATTTTGGTTTTATTTGTTTTGCTGTGGATTGTTGTTGCTGTTGAGCAGATAGAAAACATATCACCTCGCTTCTCAATTAGAATGATCAATTCCAATTATTTTGTGTCCTTATATTACTCTGCTTCAGGTTTAAATTCTGGAAGAGACTATTTGGTTAGCTTTGCTTGATCTTCTGATCAACCTTTTTACCCAGGGACCTTGACTTATAGTCTGACAGAGACCACTTGCAAGAAAGGACTAATTCCCAAAAGGAGAACTAGAATGATAGTAGCAAGGGAACAAGGAAAAAATATAAACCAGCCAATGACAGACATACTTTGTGCCATCACTGGACACTGCCACAGACCAAAGATGTGGAATGTGTGCTACAATGTTCCTTTTTACTTACTGATCTCAGTGCTGAGACCCAGTCCCTTCTGACCAGTCTAAAGTCTTCTGGGCTATGGGCATTCTGCCAGTGTGGACTTCCTAATCCCAGTTTCCTCATCAAAGTTGCAGAGGTCACTTTCCACACAATTATAAGCCTCCCCGAGAAGACGCAATACCTGAGGACTATTTCTGACATGAAGACATTTCTATTTTGTTTTTAATGATGCATATTAACCTAAGTCTCAATTTTTCCCTCCTTCAGTGGAAAACATCAGGAAACTATCCAAAAAGGACCAGTGACCCTATAGACACCTCACTAAAATAAATGATCTTCCTCTTTTGTAAGGCAATCGAGACATTAATAATAATGCCTCTAGTCACTGTTGTGTAAAGTGTGCTAATATCTTGGTGCCCTTTCCAAGAAAGATCTTGCTTGTGATGAAAGAGACTCAGGTAGTGTCTAAAGATCCCTTATTGAATTTTTTAATATATATTTATACTATTAAAATACTCTTGGCCAATAAAGAAGAAATCTCCCTTCCTCTAAGGACTTATGATTGTTTACACTTTAGATATTACATAGCCTATACTTAGATAAGAGAGGAATTGTGTAAGCAGTATCCCAAAGCAAGGGGAACAAAAGGTTTTTATAAAGTTTTAGTTTGGTCTGTTAATTTATAACTTGACTGAAATTATAAAGAGGGTCAGAATATTTCTGCCCCTCAATTGTCCAGTTATGGCTAAAAAGGCATATTCAGAGGCCTCTAGCCATCCCCAAAGCTTTGACCTACATGGCTGAGTTTTTTGCTATTTCATGATTCCTGTTTCATTGTAATTAAGGAACCAGTACATCTGGCCTCAGAGAAACAGTCCAGACCTGCAGGCCCTCAGACAGAACTGGGCCTGACTCAGGCCACAGCTGCTTCACAGCCACTGCTTCTCCTGGGACCTCTTCTCTTACTGAGGTCTGCACAGTGTTACTGTTAGAAAGTGATGGAAATGAAGATTAGTAAGATTAAAATAATATAAAAATAATTATAAATATTAAAGATTATTCAGTTACTTAAATAACAAATATTAAGATTAAAAGAACTATTTAATCATATCCATATATGCTGTCAAAAATCAGATAGCGCTGAAATCTCTTTACAAACTGTTGGCAGTAGGTTTAGCCAATTTCTGGGCAGATAAAGAGTCCAAGATGCTCTTAATACTGCAGGTTTTAATAGTTGATTTCTGAGATCTTTTCTTGGAAAATTATTTTTTAAACTATTTTCAAGACAAATTGTCATATTATAAAATCTAAGGGCAGAGCAGTTTTTCATCTCTATATTGACTCTTTTAGCATTTCATCTCACTGCTGTTCTTGCCTCTAGTTTTATTTTATTTTTCTAATTTCTATAGAAAAGTCATTAGAGGGAGGAATTTTCTCCAAAATGTCCCATTATTTCTGAGTGAATAGCAAAAACAATTTGTTGAAGACAAAATTGGTTGAGGGAATATATCACTGATAAATGTGTATACTTCCTTTGTCAGCTCCTTGATAACTGTTATACAGAAAAACAGTATACAATTGAAGAAAAAAAGCTTAGAATGTGTCTAGTAATCTAATCTGTGGTAATGATTAAAATAGTTAAAAATAAAAAGTTTTATTCACCTTGTGATTTCTCTTCTAATAGACTCTCCATCCCTTACTTTTGAAGATGAACAAGTTGCGTTATTCCAGTTTTACAGGACAGAAGCTCCTTTTGTATTACACAACATAACCTCAGTCGGTCTTAATCGTCTCGTTGTCAGCATTCCTTATTCTGGCCGTCTTCATGGTGTTATTACCCAGGGATACATCTGCTCTCCTGCTTTGGATCTTTTATCATGCTGTTCCCTAACCTGAAATATCTTTACATTATTCATCCCCCATCACCTAGATTGGGGTCAGACAACTATTACTGATTAACCAAATCTGGTCTGCTACTCTGCCTGTTTTTGTAAATAAAGTTTTATTAGAACACATCCATTTGCATATGGTCAATAATTACTTTTCACAATGCAACTCTTCAATTAAGAAATTAGAAAAGAGCCTCTCTGGCCACAATGTCTAAACTATATACTATCTGGTCCTTAGTAGAAAAAACTTGTCAACCTCCAACCTACATCAATACCATTTTTCTTGTGGAAGTAATCACTCATCTCAGTCTCCTAATCAATAGTTCATTTCTGTAATTCTAGAGAATTCTTGACAAGACACTGAAGAGTACCTACCACTTTTTGCAAATTTATTTATGTGTCTACCTTCCTGAAGCAACTGTTTCTTTTTCATAAACAGGGACTATTTTATTTATTGCTACATGACCAGCTCCTAGTGCAGTACTGATAACGAAAGTGCTTAGGCAAGGTTGGTGACATAGTGAATAAAGTATCCAGTTAAACCTATAAAACAGAACATTAGGAAAAAAGTACAATGATTTCTACTTTGTTTTTGTGGGTAATTCTTTACAAAAATTAAAGATTTCTTGCTTAGGGAAGGCATAACAATTGTTCTCTAACTTAGATGGTTTTCATAAAGTAAAATCAAATGGTGCTATAGTCAACAAAGGCCCAAGAAGGCATTATTTTCCAGAAAGTTCAGTGTAAAAAGGGTAGCTATAAAACTGTCACTGATTTTAAAATAACACCATCAAACATATCAACTAAATGAATATAACCCCGCTTAAAGAATTTACTGTGAGAGACCATATTATCTTCCTAGAATTTCCACCATTAATGGAAACTTGTTCAAATTATTTGTGTGGAAAATTAATTTCCAGTCTGTGGCATGTGTATTTAACAATCTCCAATGGTGGTAAAATTTCTGCCTTGAAGTGAAGGGTTGTTTATTTTTAAAAAAATATTTCAAAGATATCCAGTGACATATATTATAAAAAGAAGGTAGCTGATAAAAATTGGGAAATGCTCTTTTGATCTAACTCGAATTATTTTTTATAAAGCAATTTTTTCTTGTACATATTTGTAATTCAACAAACACTGGTTAAGTTCTTATTGTACAGGCATTGTGCTCAGAAGGCACTTCCAAATGGGCTGTTTCAAAAAGTTCTGAGATTGGCAGCATCCTAAGAATATGTGTAGGTAAGGCCCTGAAAACATACAATGAATATTTATAACAGAGATCTAGCCACACAGATTCAGTTAGGACTGGAGGACTGATGCAAACTCTTAGACCATCAGACCAAAATCAGGCAAGGAAGCATCAGCTATTACCGCTGTCAGAAGGGTGTCTTCTTCCTTTTCAGAGGTTAGTCACAAATGAAGAAGCAACACAGGGGTGGCACGTAGGGTCCAGAAATAGAACAGATAAGGTCAGAGGGAGCAAAACTGAGGCGAAGAGCCACTTGAGGGCTGAGTTGGAAAAATTCAATCTAGAATTGGATCTGAGGGCTGAGTGTCAAGCTATTAATAGGAAAGCCATAGGTCAGGGTCTGAGTGAACACATAAGTAGTTCAGGGGACCACAGTGACAATGAAGGACAGTGGTCTGAAACTTCATGAACGGTGTGACTCCTAGTATTCCCTTTTATTATTTGATGACAAAGTAGAAAATGTGTGGGTCAGAATGAGCTGAGGACACAATGTCAGAGCAGAAACTAGACTCCATGTTCATATTGGAGGAAAGCATCAAAACAACCACTCTTAATAGAAACCTGTTACTTTTATCTTTGCACGTTAAAAAAGCATTTAGAAATATAAATTTAGACCATTTCTTAAGACATAGCTCTTAAAAAGTAGTGAACACAAAATGCTTCCACAAGGAAACTACTTCTCTGATATATTCTCTTCTGCTGCCTTCTCTCTTTCCAGCCCTCAGAAAAGCCCTCTAAGGCAGATACAGATGAGAAGTCTGTCAGGAGGCACTCCCTTTATGACCCATATATTTATAGTCTCAAGTACTGCAAGACATATAACTCTGGCAATAATCCACAAAAGGATTTATAGTGAGGCCTCTCTCAAAAGAAAATGCCTTACAGGCACAAATCACTATCCTGTTCTTCTTTTGTGGTGTGAATGGAGGTTATGTTCACCTGCAAGTGAAATACAAAGAACACTGCAATTCAGGATCAAAGATCTATGCTTGCTAGATACTTTTGTACTGACAAGGAGCTTTATCCAAATGGAACTGAAATAATGTTTCCTTTTTTGGTACCCAAAACTGTTATGCTCTTATAGATACTCAACTGTTTGTAGCATTCTTGAAGACATAAAAAAAAATGACCAAGTGACTATAAAGTAAGAAACATGCTGGACTTTATATAAAAGAATGGTAGTGGTGAAATGGCAACAGAATGTTACTGGATGTTGGTTTAGCAACCTCTGGGCTTGAGTTCAACAAAGAATTCAGAACCAAGAAACTCAAATTATAAGATAAAGTTTATTTAGAAAGTCACAGAGGTAGAAAAGGTGAGCCAGCTGGGCTGTGTGGGTTTAGGAAACAAGTTACAGAAGGAAAAGAAGGGCCCTTGGAATTTAAGATTAAGAAAGGCAGAAAGAATGTGTCTGGGGGAAGGAAGGGAGAAAGGTCTGGCTGTGCTCCAGAGAAAGAAAGAGCATACTGTGGGGAAGCAGGGGCTAGGCAAAGGCATGGGTGTGCTCAAGGGAGAGAAAGGGCTCCCTGAGTCCTTTGTCTGCAGGGTTTTTCTTTCCAAAGGCAGGAACCTTAAGGAAGGTTCTAGGGGAAGATTCCAATAGAATATTTATCAGATTTCTGGACATGTCTTTTCAGGGTTGTGCTCTTCACTGGTTGGTAAGCTGTAGGGTAAGTGGTCACTAGTCATTGCAGTTGGTCCTGACACCAGTTGTGGCATCACCCTGCCTGGCCTTGCTGCTTTTCTGGACCTGGAGCTAAAACACAACTGAGGCCTAGATGTTATTTCTAGTTTGACCAAAGATGTCTCTGTGGTCAACAGACCTGAGGCTTTGTTCTTAATATTATTTGATGTGGGTCAGAACCTAATTATCCTGAGGGCTTAATGCTTAAAGGAGTGGTTATACAAGGAAGTCATATGAGGTTATTCTCTAGCCCTCTTGTTCCTCCTCTAGGAGGGTGTTCGGCAGATAAAATATAATATGCTCACTTTGTTAAAGATGGCGCTGCCCACATGGAAGCCCGTCACCCAGGTGATATTATTTGCCCTTATGCTTGGGATGGGTATGGGGGAAAGGCTGTAATGTAAGCAGGCCAGGTCATTATAGCCTAAGGCTTAGCTTTAAGAGTAAGCTCTTCTCCACGCCCTTGATTGATTGGATGATGTAGGGTGGTGATGTAGGGAGGAATCCCATTATGCCTCAGATGGGTGACTTTGTATCAGAGACTTCCTTGTTTGTATAATTGGATTAAAGGTTTTGAGTCTATGTTATAAAGTGGAAGAGACCAATAGCTTGATCTCTCTCTCTTGGTTCCTGAGTTCCTGAGGTTGGTATTAGAGAAGAGAGCAGATTAAGGCCATGTGGAGGAGAAGTAGCCGAGATGGCAGAGTGCTGAGGAAGAAGCCAGTTTGTTAAGAGTTTGTGCAGGAGGAGATGGGAAACAGAGGTGAATAAATCTGGTGAGCTAGAAACCTTTGATGCTAGGAAACTCGGATAAGTCAGTAGCTTTGTGAGCACTGAATGTGTGTGGGTTTTGGAGCCCAGTGTGTATTTTTGCTTGCCCGCCGGGTGCAAGCTAGAATTAAAGCAGATGGCTCACCAGTTTGTGGCTCCTGTGTTTCATTGCCATCTGTCCGAATCCAATGCGAACCTGCACGGGCCAGGTTGCTGTGATCCTGACCGTGACTACTGGCTTTACAGAGGGTATACCATATGACTGGTGGCATACCAGGGTGGGGGTGGAGGGAAAGGTTACCCTGGGGGGTGGGTTCCTACCCAGTGTTGTTTGTTGCTAGGTACCCAGGGTATTCTGCCCTGTGACCTTCAGTACCTAGCCTATTGTACCTATACTGCTCATGCCTGTCTAACTGCCTACTACAAGAGGACACTGAAAGCATCTGTTTTGTAAGCACAGGAGGCATTCCTAAGCCTGGTCCGATTTATAAGGTAAGGAGAAATATGCCTAGTTAGGTCACTGTTACAAGATACACCTACTTTATAAACTAGAAACCGTTTTTATTGTCCTCTTCCAGTTTCTCTCTGAGTGACAACAGCACCACACTCCTGTACTATCCTATACTAACCTAATTAAGCTTTAAAAAATAACCAGGAGAAAAGGATCTTGAGGACATCTGGAGGTAGACTTCCAAACCAGGCTAACTACCAGACACCCCTGGGGGCTATCAGAAACTACAGAAATAAAGGGAACAAATCTCTGGGCTCCACCCCTAGAGAATTTGTGTGTAAACCTGGGTTGTGGCTTCCACTTTTGTATCTCAAAGGACTCACCAGGTGATTCTTAAAACCAGCCAGGATTAGTAACTACTGATCATTTTATTCTCCCCACACAGAAAAAGCCACCCCTAAATTACAATCAATGAGACAAAAACTTCTTTTTTTTTAACAAAGAGGAAACTTTCTAATTTTTAGTGTAAAATCTGTTGACACTTTAAAGATAAACAAGAAATAGCCTACATATCTAGTCTATTTAAATTGTTATATCTAATTGTTACATTTAGATTAAGACTTCACTTCCCAAAATTGTTCATTATTAAAATTATACACACATTCTTTCTTTCACTGTTATTTTTACTGTTATTCATTTTGAAAGTCATAAATAAAATAAGAAAGTACATAGGTAAGCAAAGTACAAAGGTAAAAAAAATCATCATCCCCAAACAGAATATATTGATTTATTTTTATATTTGCCTCAGACCTTTTTTATTATCAGTCTATTTTGAGAAATGACATTTTAGAAGAAATGTTATTTTCTCTATTTCTCTCACCAATTCTGTTCTAAACACCATTTCTTCTTCAACAAAATAAGCACTATCACAGATTCACTATATAAACAGTTTACAAATTTACATGTTTACCCCACATCTGTATCCATTAACAATATACACATGTCAGTTATTTTTTAGTTTTTACATTAATGATATCATACTGTACTTAACATTCTGAAACTTTCTTTCTTTCAAGATCGTATTTTCAAGATCTAGTCATGTTGATGCATATACAGTATATTGAATTCATTTCTTTTAAGTACTGTATGAACATTCAGTCATGTAGATATACCACCATAATATATCTATACATTCCATTTTTGATAGATACTTGAACTTTTAAAAAATTGTTGACTTCACATACACACACAAAATGCTGCTGGGGCATTTATATATTTCCCTCTTACTGCATATGCGTAGGAATTTCTCTAGGTATATGCAAAGATATAATATGTATGCATTTTTCAAATTTATCAGATAGTGTCAAATTATTCTCTTAAGTAGTGATTACAACTCTAATCAATAGTATATGGTGGTGTTCATTTTTCCACATCTTTGCCAACATTGACATTATCAGTTATTACAAACCATGTGAATTTGACTGTATCTCAGGGTTGTTTTAATGGGTATCCATTGAAACTCCAATTACATATGACATTGAGCATATTTTTATCATGCATGTTTATCATGCATTCAGTAGTCCTTAATACATTTTTCTCTCCTGAGCAAAACATTTCTTTAAAGGTGTCCTCCTCATGGGATAATAATTAAGGGATTTGAAGTATTGTGCAGTGCTAGGCACCCAAGGCTCTCTGCCCTTATGACCCTTTGCATCTGGCCCATAGTTCCTGCTCTGCTCGTGCCTGTCTAACTGCCTACTGCAGGTCCATTCAGAGTAGAAATTTATCATGATAAGAATATTCTCAAAACAACTCAATAAAAATATTATAAAACTACTAGTCAATGCCACCAAGAGGGCAGCCAGGCCCATGCAGGTTCGCATTAGATTCGAACAGACGGTAATGAAACAACGGAGCAAAAAACTGGTGAGCCATCAGCTTTAATTCTAGCTTGCACCTGGCAGGCAAGCAAAAACACATACTGGGCTCCAAAACCCACTCTTTCAGTGCTCACAAAGCTACTGACTTATCAGAGTTTCCTAGAATCAAAGGCTTCTAGCTCACCAGACATATTCACCTCTGTTTCCCATCTCCTTCTCTCTGTACAAACACTGCACAAACTGGCTTCTTCCTCAGCACTCTGCCATCTTGGCTGCTTCTCCTGGCTTCCATGTGGCCTTAATCTGCTCTCCTCTGTAATACTAATCCCAGGAACCAAGGGAGAGCAAGCTCCCTCCCGGCCTGCCCCACTTTATAGTGTAGATTCAAAACCTTTAATCTAATCTACAAACAAGGAAGTCTCTGATACAAAGTCACTTATCTGAGATATACTGGGAGGATTCCTCATGAGAGTGCACCACCCTACGTCATCCAATCAGTCAAGGGTGTGGGGAAAAACTTACTCTTAAAACTTGCATGTGGGCAGCACCATCTTTAACAAAATGAGCATAATATATTTTATCTGCCCAACAATCATGGAAGCCAGGAGAAGCAGCCAAGATGGCAGAGTGCTGAGGAAAAAGCCAGTTTGTGCAGAGAGAAGGAGATGGGAAACAGAGGTGAATAAGTCTGGTGATCTAGAAGCCATTGATTCTAGGAAACTCAGATAAGTCAGTAGCTTTGTGAGCACTGAAAGAGTAGGTTTTGGAGTCCAGTGTGTGTTTTTGCTTGCTTGCCGGGTGCAAGCTAGAATTAAAGCTGATGGCTCACCAGTTTTTTGCTCCGTTGTTTCATTACCATCTGTTCAAATCTAATGTGAACCTGCACTGGCCAGGCAGCCCTGTTGGTGGCCTTGACTACCGGCTTTACAAATATCAAATCACCTCAACATAGTCTATAAATATTTATTGAGCACTAGATGACCAGTAGTTGCTGCCATCGTGGCCATTCGCATGCAGATTCTCATTGAATTCGTACAGATGGTAAAGAAACAGTGGAGCCAAAATATGGTGGGCCATTTCTTTATTCAAGTCTCACACTGGCCAACGAGCAAACACACAGGGCTCCCAAAGCCACTGACACATTCTCCGCAGAGTTCCACAACCAGGAGAATCTTCTCCAGTTTCTCCCAGGATCAAAGGCACCACCAGTCTCAGCAGAGCTTAGAAAAGCCCCTTACCTCTGGTTCTCCATCTGCACACCTTTTCTCTCTCTACACAAACTGGCTTCTTCCTCAGCACTCTGCATTCTATCTGCTCTCTTACTTTGCAAACATACCTTCTCTCTCTTTCTCCTTTTGCTTCTCTTTTCAAAACTTTTCTGGTACAAAGACCTCTCCTTCAGCAAACATTAGAAAGACAATGGCCCTTCCCAAGCAGAAAGGTAATTTGCAATTTCACAGATCACATACCTGGCCTTGGCCAGCTTCATTTTTTAACATTAAAATTGAGCAAACTCAAAAAATACAAAATTTACAAACTCATTTGCCCAACAAGCACCTACCAAGTAATAGCATAATATCATGTGTGCCACCTTTACAGTTAAACTTCAAGGTTTCACATCCAGGCTCCATGATTTCATAGTTGGGTGGCCAAGGAAATTCAACCTCTCTGAGCCACAGTAGTCACATTTTTTAAATGGAGCTAATAATAGCATCTAACTGCTGAAAGTTATATTAGATAATAAACATAGATCATTGAACACAATGTTCAGTGCATAATTTTCAAATACTAGTTATTATTATTGTTATGAAAATCTCATTACTGGTGGGAGGATAGTTGTGGTGAGTATCACATGACTCTAGCTGGAGATTAACACACAGAAGTTTCATTAGAGAGGGTTCTTGGGATTACCATTCAGAATGGAAAGAAATAAAGGAGGACTAGCCAAACAAATGAGACCAGTGTTGATGTGTTTCTTGTAGTGATTCACTATCCATACTTACAATTTTTCAGAAATATCATAAATATTGTCCTCAATTATTTAAAAATGAAAGCAAGAGGAGGAGAAAAGGGAAAGGAAAGGGGTAAAGAAATAGGAAAAGCATAGTTTCTGGAACTATCCTAAACATTTTAATCTATTGATTAAGGCAAGTGTCACAAAATCTGTACAGACAATCCTGGGTCAACAAGTCACAAAAATGAGATCCTTTAAATAACTAGCCCTCAGTCCCACAGCTAGCAAGTAGCATAGTTAGAATTTGAATCCCAGCAATGCAGCTTCAGAAATGTTCTTAGTGCTGTCAGAATAGATGGCAAAAGCACTAGCAGGATTTCTTTTTCTCTTTTTTTTAAGGTATATATATATATATATATATTATTAATTCTAATGGGGTGACACCAATAAATCAGGGTACATATGTACAATGAAAACATCTCCAGGTTATCTTATCATTCATTTGTGTTGCATACCCGTCACCAAAAGTCAAATTGTCCTCTGTCACCTTCTATCTGGTTTTCCCTGTGTCCCTCCCTTCCTCCCTATCCCACTCTTCCCTCCCTCCCCCCATCCCGTAACCACCACTCTCTTGTCCATATCTCATATTCTCACTTTTATGTCCCACCTATGTATGAAATCATGCTATTCTCAGTTTTTCTTTTTTTCTGATTTACTTATTTCACTCTGTATAATGTTATCAAGGTACATCCATTTTGTTATAAATGATCCAATGTCATTGTTTCTTATGACTGAGTAGTATTCCATAGTATATATGTACCAAAGCTTTTTAATCCACTCGTCTTCTGACGGACACTTGGGCTGGTTCCAGATCTTCGCTATTGTGAACAATGCTGCCACGAACATGGGAGCGCGTTTCTTCTTTTTGAACAGTGCTATGGTGTTCTTAGGGTATATTCCTATAAGTGGGATAGCTGGCTTTCTTAGTTTAGCATTGTCATTGCTCTCTACTAGACATTTTGCTAGGTGTTTACTTGAATTACATAATTTAATCAAATCCTTATAATAGTTCACAGAGGGCTGAAGTTTATCCCCAGTATAGCTGAATAAACTAGGAGATGTTACTTTATTTTCCCCAAATCATTCAAGTTAATAGTATAACTAGGATTTTATTCCATGCTTGTTTGGCTCTGAAATTTGGTATTCTTTCCTTCTGTAATGTGGTTTTATTTTTTACAAAGGCCTTTCTTTTTCAGCATACTGATGACTATATCATACCTATTGTGTCATGTATTCCCTCAGATAAATAATATCAATTTGTTCACTTCCTTTTTATTTACTTTGTGTTTTATCGGCATCCTTTGAATATTCTCCATGTATATGCCATATTTAATTACAGAATCAGAATAGAGCATGTAGAGGTTTTGACAATTTTGAGTACCTAATGGGAAAGGTGCCAAGTATTTCCTACATTCTGAATTTTCATTTAGCATTTTAATGCCATAATTGCCTTTTCCAAAATAGAATCGCTGTACTGACTCATATTTAATGTGCTTTATGAAGTGACCGGTGGACCTCTTTCTCTGTTGCTTAGCTCAGACTTTCGACATGTTCTATTTGTATAATTGCTTTTAAAATAGCCTAAGAATTTTCACTGCTTATCAAGCTTGCACAGCTATTACATACTCTTAATTATCCCATTTTAAAATTAAAAGATTTTACTAATAATTTTTCCCTGGCTGGTTGGCTCAGCGGTAGAACATTGACCTGGTGTGCAGAAGTCCTGGGTTCAATTCCCAGTCAGGGCACAGAGAAGGAGCAACCATCTGTTTCTCCTTCCCCCAGCCCCTCCACTTGCCACTCTCTCTTCCTCTCCTGTAGCCATGGCTCAAACATATTGAGCAAGTTGGCCCTGGGCACTAAGGATGGCTCCATGGCCTCACCTCAGGCGCTAAAATGGTTCTGTTGCTGAGCAACAGAGAGTGGTCCTAGATGGGCAGAGCATTGCCCCCTAAGGGACTTGTCGGGTGGATCCAGTTTGGAGCATTGCCAAAGAGAAAGGTGTGGATGCTGGAGACTCTGAATAGAGGGTCTTAGGTGACCCAGGAGGCACAGGCATTGATTACCTCTTATTTTGAGGTGTATCCATGGCTCTGGTAGTAGAGGGTGCTTGCCTTGAAGCATCTCCTGCTGGGAGTGCTACCCATCATCCCAGTCATCCTTAAACTCAAATGCTATTGCTTTAGAAACCCAGCTTGGTACCTTGTGAGAAGATTATGAGAAAAGTGATGAAAGAGCGTTGTGCCTGAGAATAGAGAGAATAGGAAGCAAGTGTGGGATCCACCATCAGTAACGACCATAGCTAAGGAAGTTACTTCTATTTCACAGGGTCAGTGAAGTTCTGCTGACCTCTGGGTTTTAGAGAGAGAAATAGAGAATGAGAACATGAAGGAAATAAAAGTAAATATATTGTTTCTGACCTTTCATCTCAAGCATTTCTCTTTATCAGTTGTTGCCTTTCTCACTTACTTCCTACACAATATACACTATGGGAGTAATGAAAGCTACCAGCAAGTTGTGCAGAGATGATTAGAATGCATGAGAAACTTAAAGTCTCACTCACGTTCAGCAGACAGTTAATTTCATGTTTCTCACCTGTATCACAGCCTTGAATGCCAGTCCCTTAGGTCATTCCTCTCCCAGATGATTCATTGTTAACCTAAGCAACTTCCCACCTAAGCATCCCATTAAGTAGTAAACTTAAACTTTTACAAAATACAGTTGACAACCTCAATCTTAGAGAATTAGATTTAGTTGGTTTTCAGAGGTGCTCAGACATGGGTGATTTTCAGAAACCAAGGGGATGATTCTAATGTAGTCAGGTGAGAATCATCTCCTTCAACCCTCCTTGCTTCCTAGTCTTAAACTTGATTTCTCCCTCCACATTCTGCTCTTCTATAAGTAGTTTCACGTTTAGTGTCTTATTAAGAAACCTCAAGTGACAAGGGATGTCACTTGTCTTCTAGCTGCTAAATGTTGAATGAACTTTTTGTAATGACCCTTCCCTTTTTCCATGGAGACCTGAGGTACCTGGCTACTACATGCACCCTTTACCTTCCCTCATTGATATAATTTATTCTCCTTCTGTTCACTTTCCAAATTCTGAGTGTTAATATAAGTACCTGTTGGGCAAGTGAGTTTGTAAAATTTGTATTTTTTTTTTTAGTTTGCTCACTTTTATTGTTACAAAATGGCGCTGGGCAGCACCAGGTATATGTGGTCTGTGAAACTGCAAATTATATTCCTACTTGGGAAGGGCCATTGTTTTGCTAATGTTTGCCAGAGGAGAGGTTTTCACGCCAGAAAGTTTTGAAAAGAGAGAAAAGAAGAAGAGGAAGAAAGAAGCCATGTTTTGCAGGGAGAGCGGAGAGAATGCAGAGTGCTGAAGGAGAAGCCATGTTCTGCAGAGAAGGGAGAAGGTGTGCAGATGGGAAACCAGAGCTGAGGGGCTTTGTGAGCTCCACTGAGAAATGTATCAGTGCCTTTGGGAGCCCTGAATGGAAAGTGTTTTCCCTGTGTGTTTGCTTGTTGGTCAGTGTAAGACTTTAATAAAGAAATGAATGGCCCAGCATCCTCAGGCTCCACTCTTTCTTTACCATCTGCCTGAATCCCACGAGAACATGCATGGCCACAATGCTGGCAGCCACAGGGCGTATAGTACCCATCATAAGCATGGGCATGGGTGAAAACATCTGGATTTCAGGTCCCACCTCCTCACCTATGTGACCTACGAACATGCCATTTTAGCCTTCTGAATTTTAGTTGTCTCTCCTCTTCAAGAAGGAAATAGAAATATTTTTACTATAGGACTTGATTTGAGTCAGATTGTTTTCTTTGAATATCTTTAAGAGATAAGATTAGGTATAAATAACAGAATACTATTCATACTTAAGATTAAAGTTAATGAAAGCTCTGTCAACATTTCTACTCACATAAAAATGAATTACCTTTATTTCCTTATAACTTAGTTACCAACTAACCCAGGTTGATTTATATGATGAATTTTCTAAAAGACTGAATTGGATTCAAAATTTCCAACTCACTCTCACCATATCTATTTAATTCTTTCCACTTTCACGCTATTTTAAAATATTTTCCAAGACAACGAAAGATAGATGGTGGTAACTCCTTTGGTGCTTAAATAATTGGTAAAAAAAAAAAAAAGATATAAGAAGACATACAACAAAACCTCTAGCTTTCAAACAAATGTTCTTAATAGTTATGCAAGCTTGATTGTGCAGACTTTCTTCATAGCTTTTACATGTTATCAGTGCCAGCAACATATGGGTAGTGGATGATTTCTGCCCACATTTTGTGAGCAGCCTCCCTCATAAATCCTAAAAGTTAATCATAACAAGAAGCAGTCTTGTCCATTCCCTTTAAAAGCCTGAAGCAATTTGTTCAGCAACCACATTGCTAAGGTAGAGATAAAGGAAAGGAGCATTAAGGGCAACAAAAAAGGATCTTAAAAAAAATGTAAAAGAATGTGTACTGAATTAAAACAGCCATGGTTAGGAGTGACTGCTCATGGATCATTTTATCATAATACTCTGGAAATATATTGCCAATTATAAGAAGAATTAAGAAATTGAGATTTTAGGGAAACAAATCCTGATTTATTCCACTGTGCTTAGTAAGTTTTGACTCGACATTCTCAATAATTGCAAAGTGAATGAGTATAAGTCCTATATTCATCAAAGTGTAGATTTAATAAAGTTAAGGAAAATAAAAAACAGGAAAAAAAGCAGAACACATAAGTATCATCTTTACAAGAGCAAGCTGCATTCAAATTTAAAAGGAAGAAAAAGGTCAGGAGTCAGGATTCTTGCATTCCAGACATACTCCTCCTGACCTTCATTGTGTAGAAGCAACCCATTTCCCCTTGATGATCAGGAAAATTTTACCCCACCCAGTATGGCAAACCCTTTTTTTTTGCCTATGGTTTAATGTCATGAGATGTCCAAAGTGGCCAGATAGCAGTCTCAATTTCCAATTAAATGAAATATATCTCTTAGTGGAAGTCTATATATAATTCTAAAGCATCCCTCTGGAATTATAAACTCAAAGTTCTGTCTTATAATTTCTGGACCTTGGCTATAAGAATCCTGGTTATAATTGAAACTGTATCAAATCCTGGATGCTGATATAAAGCATATGCCTAATCCTGGAGGTAAGTTCTCAGCCCCACAAGACATTACACCCTAGCTATACCATAACTAAATCTTTAAAAGGTCATTCCACCATTCTATCACATCAGTTATTTGGGGGCAATGAGAAATATGGTCGATCAGTGAATTTCATGAGCATGAGCCCATTGCTGCATTTCATTTACTGTGAATTGATTTCCTTGTTCATAAGTAATGCTGTGTAAATGCCATGATTATGGATAGGCACTCTTTAAGTCCATAGTTGGTAGTTTTAACAGAAACACTGCAAACAGGGAAGGAGATTTGGAAGGCAGTTTGAGCACTCGGCAGTGGCTGTGACCATGTTGGTCTTGCTGAGTTGAAATGCACATTGCTAAGGCCATGCATAACCTCGCCTGTTGCCATCATGGCCTTCCCCTCCCCCCAAGCTCAATGATAAGTGACAGGAGTGGCTAGGGAAGAAAACTCACTGATATTTACAAAACACATTACCCTAAGTACCTTATTATTAAAATCCCCCTCTGCTGGGATCACCTTTTGGTGAGCATTCACATGGAACACAAATATCTTTATTCTGGGTTCCCATTCAGGTAGGTCTGTTCTCATAACTCTTCCTCCCGACTTCCTTGCCACCAACTTTCTAATGGTGTTCTTTCCAAGTCCTTAACCATCCAGAAAATCCTTTAGCCACAGTTAAGAAATAGGAATATGCCCATAACTCTGATCATTTCTCCTTCTAGGAATGATTAGCAAGTTGAATTTTTTCCCTTTTTCACCATCTTTCAGGGGTATCGTGGAGTGGGGTAATCATGGTGCAGACATTCCCCATGTAGTGCCTATGTATTTTGCAGAACTAAGCCCAGTTTTTTTCTTCATCAGTCAACTAGTCATAGAGAACTCCCTATGAGATCATAAGTTGAGAAGGTTAGGTGAAAGAAGGCAATGTATTAGGAGTAGAGCCTGTGAACACCTGGGGCACTTCCTCATGTGACTCTCCTGGGCCTTCAGGAACTACTTGAGCCCAATCTAGTATATACCCCTTCCATTTGATAATGGACTGCTGCTGTATGTGCCCAGATTTATAGCAGCTCGGGTTACCTGGTAACTTGGTGGCCTGTAGTCAAATGTTCAGTCTCTGCTAAAGCCCGGTCGAAGCCAAAAGATGCTTCCAAATAGGAGGAAATTATCTCTCATAGAAAATGGGAAAGCTTTCTCCAACATTATGATGTTCTCTGTGACTCTCCTGTAGGATCCTGCCAAAGATTCTGTACAGCATTCCTATCTACCACTGACATTTCAAATCTCATTTAATCTGCTGAGGACCTGTTGATCTGAAGGATTCCCTTCCAAGACAGTTACTTGCTTGGTTCTTGGCAGGACACTTTAGTTCTTTGCCAACAGGTTTTCCACAGGGCTGTTTGAGTGTCTTCCCCCAGAGCAAATAAACTGGGAAAGCAGCAAGCATTACTCAGTGATGCATTTTACAACCTCATCACACACCATCACTTTCACCATATTCTATTCAGAAGCAAGGCAATAAGTCCTGCCTTTGCTCAGGGCAATGAATTAGGCTTCACTACTTGGAAAAAGATGTTTAAAATTTTGTGACATCTTTTAAAAGCACCGAAACCAGGCAAAGACAACACAAAGAAAGAAAATTATAGACCAATATCCCTGATGAATTTAGATGCTAAATCCTCAACAAAATATTAGTCAACCGGATCCAGCATTATATGAAAAAAAAACATACACCATGATCAAGTTGGATTTATTATGGATAGGCAAGACTGGTTCAATATTCATAAATCAATCAATGTGATTCATCACATAAACAAAAGGAAGGACAAAAATCACATGATAATTTCAATAGATGCAGAAAAAGCATTTGATAAAATCCAGTACTCATTCATGATCAAAATTCTCAGAACAGTGGAAATACAGGGAAAATACCTTAACATGATAAAGGCCATTTATGACAAACCCACAGCCAACATCATACTCAATGGGCAAAAATTAAAAGCAACCCCCTTAAGATCAGGAACAAGGTAGAGGTGTCCCCTTTCACCACTTTTATTCAACATAGTTCTCGAAGTCCTAGCCACAGCAATCAGACAAGAAGAAGAAATAAAAGGCATCCAAATTGGAAAAGAAGAAGTAAAACTATCATTATTTGCAGATGATATGATATTGTATATAGAAAACCCTAAAGTCTCAGTCAAAAAGCTACTGAACTTGATAAATGAATTCAACAAGGTGGCAGGATAAAATTAATACTCAAAAATCAGAGACATTTTTATACACTAACAATGAACTGTCAGAAAGAGAAATTAAGGAAAAAATTCCCTTCACTATTGCAACAAAAAAATAAAGTACCTAGGAGTAAATTTAACCAAGGAGATTAAAGACTTGTACTTGGAAAACTATAAAACATTGATAAAAGAAATCAAGGAAGATACGAACAAATGGAAGCATATACCTTGCTCATGGTTAGGAAGAATAAACATCATTAAAATGTCTGTATTACCCAAAGCAATTTATAAATTCAATGCAATACTAATTAAAATACCAATGACATACTTCAAAGATATAGAACACATATTCCAAAAATTTATATGGAATCAAAAAAGAACATGAATAGCCTCAGCAATATTGAAAAAGAAGAATAAAGTGGGAGGTATCACTCTTTCAGATATCAAGTTATATTATAAGGCCATTGTACTCAAGACAGCCTGGTACTGGCATAAGAACAGACATATAGATCAATGGAACAGAACAGAGAACCCGGAAATAAACCCACACCTTTATGGACAACTGATATTTGACAAAGGAGGTAAGAGCATACAATGGAATAGTCTCCTTAACAAATGGTGTTGGGAAAATTGGACATCTACCTGCAAAAAATTGAAACTAGACCATCAACTTACACCATTCACAAAAACAAACTCAAAATGGATAAAATACTTAAATGTAAGCCATGAAACCATAAGCATCTTAGAAGAAAACATAGGCAGTAAGCTCTCTGACATCTCTCGCAGCAATATATTTGCCGATTTATCTCCATGGGCAAGTGAAATAAAAGACAGGATAAACAAATGGGAATATATCAAACTAAAAAGCTTTTGCACAGCTAAAGACAATAAGAACAGAATAAAAAGACAAACTACACAATGGGGAACATATTCGAAAATGCACCTGATAAGGGGTTAATAACTAAAATTTATAAAAAACTAGTAAAACTCAACCCCAGGAAGACAAACAATCCAATCAAAAAATGGGCAAAAGAAATGAATAGACACTTCTCCAGAGAGAATATACAGATGGCTAATAGGCATATGAAAAAATGCTCAACATCACTAATCACTAGAGAAATGCAAATTAAAACCACAATGAGATACCACCTCACACCAGTCAGAATGGCGCTCATCAACAAAACAACACATATTAAGTGCTGGCGAGGGTGTGGAGGAAAAAGAACCCTCCTGCATTGCTGGTGGGAATGCAGACTGGTGCAGCCACTGTGGAAAACAGTATGAAGATTTCTCAAAAAATTAAAAATTGAACTGTCTTTTGACCTAGCTATCTCACTTTTAGGAATATACCCTAAGAACACCATTGCACTGTTCGAAAAGAAGAAAAGCACCCCCATGTTTGTGGCAGCATTGTTCACAATAGGAAAGATACGGAAACAGCCCAAGTGTCCTTCAGTGGACGAGTTGATTAAAAAGCTCTGATACATATATACTATGGAATACTACTCAGCCAGAAGAAATGATGACATCGGAGCATTTACAACAACATGGATGAACCTTGATAACATTATACTGAATGAAATAAGTAAATCAGAAAAAAACTAAGAAAAAATGATTCCATACATAGATGGGACATAAAATTGAGACTCAGAGACATGGACAAGAGTGTGCTGGTAATGGGGGGAGTATAAAGGGGGGGGGTAAGGGATGGGGTAGGTGGGAGGGGAGGGGCACAAATAAAACCAGACAGAAGGTGAGGGAAGATAACTTGACTTTGGGTGATAGGTATGCATCATAATCAAATGTCAAAATAACATGCAGAGGTTTTCTCTGAACATATGTACCCTGATTTATCAATGTCACCCCATTAAAATTAAAAATTAAAAAAATAAAATAAAATAAAAGCACTGACATACCTTATTTATAATACTGAAAAGTAAAAAGCAGCTCTCACAATTTCCTTCTATAAAATTCCTAGAAATTAACTATTAGATCAAAGCATAACAATTTTTGACAGCTTCCAATGCACAAGGTAAAACAGGCTTATAATGAGTCTTTACTAATTTTGATTTGTTTATAAGCAATGGATGTGTATTACTTTATTTTTTCATTGCACATCAGCCAATGTCAATTTTGTTTTAAAACAACTCGTGTAAGATATTTTCAGTATTTTATTATTAGTGAAGTTATATTTTTCTGATCATGAATAACATTTTATATTTCTTTTTTTTATAAGTTGCCTGTTTAAAAGTGATATCAATTTGTCTCTCAGGTTTTTTTAAATCATATATTTCAATTACAGTTGACATATAATATTATATTAGTTTCATGTGTGCAACCCAATGATTAGACATTATATAATGTACTAAGTGATCATCCTGCTAAGTTTCATTACCATCTGACACACCATACATAGTTATTTGAACATTATTGACTATGTTCCCTATGCTGTACTTTACATTCCCATGACTATTAGTAACAACCAATGTGTACTCCTTAATCCTTCACTTTTTCACCCATTTTCCCCCCTCCCATCTGCAACTGTTAAAATATTCTATGTACCAGTCTGTTTCTGGTACATAGAATATTTTAACAGTTTAAAGAAATATAAAATGTTATTCATGATCTGCTTATTTGTTTATTTTTTACATATAGCTGTTGATAGATATGTATTAATTGTCATTTTATTGTTCATATTTTTATCTTTATTTTTTCTTTTTCTAAAAGAATATCCTTTCATATTTCATATAATACTAGTTTGATGGTGATGAACTTCTTTAGCTTTTTATTTTATTTTATTTCCTGTCTGGAAGCTCTTTATATGTCCTTCAATTCTAAATGATAGCTTTGCTGAGTAATCTTAGTTGCAGATCCTTGCTTTTCATCACTTTGAATAGTTCTTGCCATGCTCTTCTGGCCTGCAAAGTTTCTGTTGAAAAATAAGCTGACAGTCTTACAGGAGCTCCCTTGTAGGTAACTAACTGCTTTTCTCTTGTTGCTTTTGAGATTCTCTTTTTGTCTTTAACCTTTTGCATTTTAATTCTGATGTGTCCTGGTGTGGGTCTTTTGGGGTCCATCTTATTTAGGATTCTCTGTGCTTCTTGAACTTGTGTGTTTATCTCCTTTATCAGGTCATATATAAAATTACTATTACTTTACCTGTCATTTTTACAAGTAGTTTACCAATTTATCATTAATTCAATATATTTCTTTGGATACAAAAGATTTATATTTAGAATTGTCAAATGAATCTACCATTTTTTAAATAAATTTTTACACAGCTTTTCTGTTGCCAATATTAAGTCATTAATTTCAGCAAATGTTTTAAAGAAATTTTTATTTCAGTACAACTAACTTATTTGTTCTTTATAATTAATATTTTTCCTTCAAAAGTTAAAGGCTGATTACATTATTTGCAAAGCTCTGTGTAAAATGAAAATGTGGGACCCTTATGCAAAAAGCAAGAAATGGATGTGGTTTAAACATACTAAAATTTGAAATCTTTTCTTTTCCTTTATGATGCTTCTCTTAACTTGTAATGGAATTTTTTATTTGCTACTCTAATTAAAGATTAATTAAAAATTTAAAGTATTAGCGTGAATTTTTTTTTTAGATTTTATTTATTCATTTTTAGAGAGGGAGAATAGAGAGAAAGAGAGAGAGAGGAGAAGGGGAGGAGCAGGAAGCATCAACTCCCATATGTGCCTTGACCAGGTAAGCCCAGGGTTTTGAACCAGCAACCTAAGCATTCCAGGTCGATGCTTTATCCACTGTGCCACCACATGTCAGGTGATTAGCGTGAATTTTATCATTTATCTTTATACTGTTCAATAGCAATTTTAAATGCAAATTTAAGGGCATTTAACTTGAATGAGAAGTCACTGAATTTCCATAATTTATTTTTATAGCTCATACAAGCACATGCATTTTGTTCTTACAAAAATGCTGGAGATGATACACAAAAGTAACTCAACACTTTTTAATTTTGCTTCTTGATCTACACACATTCTGCCAACATTTTCTACCTTCAACTTACTGATGGGTAAGGAAGGACTAAAAGAATAAAAAATACTCTATTTCCCTTTCCTACTATCATCATTTTTTTAAGTGGTTGGCTAACATGAAGGATACCATAAGTAAGAAAGAATGTCATTGCTTTATGTTTGAGCAAGTTCCTATTCCAAAACAAAACTATGGCCTCTCTGGACCATCAGTGCTTATTCTATGTAATGTGCTTAATTTGTATACCCTTGGAATCTTGTTAATACTCCACACATGTGAGTCCACCAAAGTTCTGTGCTTCCAGGGCATCTTAAAAACTATACAAGATGAGAAGAAAGAGATAGAGATAGATATGCTTATTATTTACATCTCCTCTGTTCATGACATGCTTTATTGTCTTGTTGGACTTCACTTACCAATCGCAAGTTCGAAGATAAAACCATTATGAATATAAAGACAGAGATCATAAGGCATTAAAGCAGATGCAGAGCCATTCAGGGCAAGAGGCCCTCTGTGATCATGAAGCTGGCTCTGAGGGAACTGCAACCAACTCCCAGATATGTTTCCCATCAAAACGAAACCACACAAAATAAAGGGACTAGTCATAATTAATAAAATTCTACTACTAAAAGAAAAATAAAAATATTGGTACATATTTAAGTTTAAAGTCCATACACAATATAGAAAAAAAAGGCATTCAAAGAATGATACCATTACTCAAATGGTTTGAATTTATGTGTATAGAACACTTCATTCAACAAATGCAGAATATACATTCTTCACAAGTTCATATGAAACATTCACCAAAGGAGCTATGGACAGGTGTGGGGAGACCTCTCGTGGAATATTACCCAATGATAAGAATAAATGAGCTATCAAGCCACAAAAAGAAATGGTAATACCTTAAATACTTAATGCTAAGTGGAAAAACGCTAGTCCAAAAGGCTGGTACTTTAATATTTTAACTATATGACAATCTAGAAAAAACAAAGCTATACAGGCAATAATAAATAGATCAGTGGTTGCCAGGGATTTTAAGGGAAGAAAGGAACAGATGTTTGACTAATGGAGAACAGCAGATTTTTTAGAGCAGTGAAAACTATTCTGCACAATATTGTAATGGAAAATATGTAGCACTATACATTTCAAAACTCATAGGACCATACAACCCAGAGAACGCTAATGTAAACTATGAACCTTAGTTGGTAATACTATATCAATATTAATTCATCAATAATTCCAAATGTACATACTAATGCCAGATGCTGATAATAGGGGAAAGTATGGGGGGATGGGTAAATAAGGGACATATGGGAACTCTGAACTTTCTACATACATTTTCTATAAACCTGAAACTTCTATAATGGAATGAAACCTATTAATAAAAGATTTTTAAAAGGATCCAGTAAAGATGGGCCTTGCTATTTAATCAGAATCCACAGACTTGCTAGAAGTATTCTAGTCTATAAGAATTGAAACATCATTTTGCCAGGGTGTGTGAGAATTAGAATGGACATTCAAAGATCATCTTGACTTAGTAAACCTCTTCTCCAAGATACATATTACAAAACACAGGGAAAAATATAACACAATAACAAATAACCAAGGACCTAAATAACAAAAATACAAACATAATCCAGTTTAAACAGATCAGCCTTAACACAGATATAAAATACATATAAATTAGAAACATGTGGGTATGTGTGCTTATGTTTATATGGGGGGGATAAAAGCAGAAATTTTTAACTCAAGGCTAGCTGTACGAAAAGAAGTATCTGAGAATTTTGTTGATAATCCTCTAACATTTTTTCATTATTCTATCAGCAGTCCATAGAACTTCATACATAAGAAGACTGTCAAGGGTGGTGATGCTGGCCCTGGAATAGGAAATCAAGCTGAACCTCTCAGAAGGCTTTTGTTAAAGTAAGGGATAATTCTACATAGACTTCATAATAACTTTATAAACAGAAACAGATTTTACATTGCATATACTCACATGGAATTTATATCTGAATATTGTACAAGGAAGTATGACAAGAATCTAGGAAATAAGCCACTATCTATAATGTGATATCAGACAGATACATTTACTATCCAAGTTCCAAGAAACAGTACCGTTTAAAATATGCAGCATAACAAAAATTGTTTCAGCAAGATTTAGCATCACCTAAATATTATCTAAAGACGTTAAAATGCAGATTCTCTGGTTGATCCTCAGAGATTCCGATTCAATTAATTTAGAATAAGACCTAATCCTCTGCCATAAAATCTAAAACAAAATTATTATATATATCTAAATCAATAAAAATCCTGATAGACCAGAGCAGGTACCAGCAGTCACTGACTGATATTCAAATCAAATACCTCCCTGATCCCCCAGCCTTGCCGCCTCTGCACAGCTCCAAAACCACCCTGACGAAAGTGAGAGTGAAGCAGGACTAACTTATGTCCCGCTTGACTTCTTGGTTAATATTCCCCACAAACATGTCAGGTATAACAACTCTTAGGCAACTTGAAAGCTGTCTATTCCTTCCTTACCATCAAGGTAGCTCATTGCTACTTCTCTCAAAATCAACAAGTGGAAACAGAAAATAGTAACCCTTTATATATTATTTTCCCCTCATTTTGTAAGTCATCCACAGATCTCTGATCATGTGAACTTGATTCTGGTGTGGAGGCTGTACAGGCCACACATGACTGTTTCTCATATGCCCAGTAGCAATTTCACATGGTCAAGATGATCCAGGGGATGATAGCTATCCCCACCCCCACCACCTAAACATGCTTCCTCTTCTCTTCTAGAGGTGTGCACAAATTAATATCTGTGGTTTGAAAGTGCACTTCCATGAGAATACTCACGGACTTCAACTCTACCTGTATTTTGCTATTTCACAGGTCAAGTTGATGATAAAGTACCTAAAACAGTAATGGTAATGTTTCTCTTTTATTGTCTACTTTTAACTCCCATTCTCTTTCAGCATTAATTTATGAACTATTCCCACTAATAGAGAAAGTGAGGTCAAGAATTTAGATAAGCTGTTTCTGCTTCAGCAAAATCTTAATTCAAACAAATTTCATTCCAGTGATATTTCTTCATAGGACAAAAAAAAGAAAAACACAGAAAAGAATATTCTGTCTTCTGTGGGGATGTCCAGATAAATCAGCCGTAGTCCTGTTGTCATTTTTCTCTGGGCAGTTCACAATATTCAGTAAACAAAATGTCTGCCAGGGGGCAGCAGCATGTAATACTTTCATACCCACGGGATTCTAGAGGGTTTTATGAAACTTACAATCACATTATGATAATTAAATCAAAATTAAAGCCTCATGATAGCCATGTTACACTACATTGAGAAGTAAAAATTTGTCTGAGGGTTCTTCATTAAATCACATTAAGGACTTGAATAACTAAAACTGTATTCTCAGACATAAAAATCAAAGGGAAATTCTAATAGGAGGATGTTGCTTAAATTCATGTGATGCCTGATTTTGTCCTTTGTAGCTTCCCCAAGGTTTTTTTCTTTCTAGAACCATTTATGGACAGTCATATTGCTTTTTACAAGCAAAATAAGATACTTAAAAATGTTAAGAATACATGGCTACATTCTCAAAAACTATGATTCATCTTGAAAGAAGTTGAACATTATTTATGTTGCTTATGACAGAAAAATATGCTTCTATGATAAGATGTAGCAGAATTATTGTAGCAAATTATTTCTGAATATGACTTTAAGTGCATATGAACTACAGAACTATACTGTAGCAGGACAGTTCTGGGAAAAGGAGGAGACATTGAGGGATAGAGCCATATTGAATCCCTTTGAAATCTTATTGTAAGTTTAAGACATATTTATTCAGAATCCCTGGCAGGGTGCTTTTAAGAATGTCATTTGCCTGACTGTGTATGTATTGTCTTATGTGAGTGTTGGCTTAAAAAGTTACTTGGCTTAGTCCTTCAGGGTACTCTAGTAGTTGAAGCTGATGCCCCAGATTTTATAAAGTGGACTTTCAGACTTATCTTTCTAAAGAATTAGTGTTAATCTGTTTGAAAGCCCTGTTTATTTTGTTTACAATGTTCTGCTCTGAGTAATGCCCTTTAATAAAATGGTTTCTAGGGACTTTTGATCAAAGATACTTCACCAAAATAAAATCCTTAAGAGGCATAAAACCAAAGAGACAAAAAGGATAGGAAAATAACCAGAACAGAATTCTGAAAGCTAAAAAACAGATGGGTATGGGGTAATTTCTTAGAAAACTAAAGAAAGATAAAGTCAAAGCTTCAATGGTAGACGTTAGGCAGGACTTCTAATCAATTCAGAAATTGATGGCTGTAAGTGTAATGATGTGGTTGAAATGCAGGAGATCATTCAAAGGCCATTTTAAGAAGCAGTTAGACTCTCAGATTCCAACCTTACTCTATACATCTAGGTGACCACTTCTGCCCCAGCTTAGAGATTTACTCTTTGGAGAGGAATAAAATAGAAGTTCTGTGATTGGGAGATGTTTCTATAATCTAGAGGTGTGTAACAAAGTACTTCACAAAACATAGTTGCATACACAATCATCTTCTCTTTTACCTCATGGTTTGGTAACTTGGGCTCAGTTGGGCAATTATCACTGGGGCCCTCTTATGCAGTTCTAGACAGATGGTGGCTGGGCTAGAGTCTCTGAAGGCTTGAACTGATCAGCTGTCCAAGACAAAGTCTTCACTCACGTGCCCACTTCTTCAGCTGGGACACTTGAAACAACTAGAGGATGACCAGGTGTTATTCATTCCATGCAGCCTCACCATGTCTCTAGTTTGTCTTCACCACAGCTTGGTATTCTCTTATTAGTTTAAACGCTCCACAGAGGTGGGCTTCTTCCAACACAAGCATTCCAAGAAACCCAGGTAAAAGCTACAGAGTCTAAGATACAGTAGTATCTGGACAAGACAAGTGAACTCTACAGAAAATATGAATACCAGGATGTGTAGTTCATTGGTGATGGGGGCACTTTTAGAGACTAGCTACCACAAGAGGACAAACAACAGGTACAGCTGGGGTTTGAAAGATACTAAAACAGAGAAATTCAGTAAAATATTAAACCTCTCCTCCCTTTCCTCACTGAACCTCCAGAATGTCTCAGGCCATCCAAAATTGAAGTGTTCTGGGACAAAAGCCTGGGGTACACACACAGTACATCAGTTCAGCTTTTTATTCCCCATCCCTGAATCTGCAAAGACGATTAAAGAGCACCAATAAGAAAATACACCAAAAAAATTAAAAAACAACTGAAAAGAAATGGAATAAACAATGTTGGATAAAGAAAACCTCTAATCATATCTTTACTATCATCAGAAAGAAAAGGGAATATAGTGAAATCTTAAAACAAAATCAGGAGGCTATAAAAACCAATATTTAGAGAATGTAAAAGAGCTCTTTAAAATTATACAAAACAACAAAGACTGTGTGGATAGATGGGGTACTGCGAATTTATATGTGATAGAAAAATGTGAAAAAATTAAATAAAAATATTGGAAGGCACAGACTTAAATAAAGACATAAAAAGAAGGAAAATATTAATATAATTATTGGATCATTTCACAAGTTTTATGATCCAAATTAGCAGATGTTTCAGAGAGAACAGAACAAAAATGGTTAGGAAAATTTTCAAAGAAAGAACTTAAGAAAATGTCTCAAAACTAAAAGAATTGAATTTCTCATTCAAAAGGACTACTATGGGCCGAATTGTGTTCCCGCAAAAGATGTTGAGGTTCTAACCCACAGTACTTCCAAATGCATCTTTATTTGGAAATAGGGCTTTTGCAGATATAATAAAGTTAAGATGATGTCATTAGGTTGGGCCCTAATCCATTATGATTGGAGTCTCTACAAAAAGGGGAAATTTAGACACAGGTACAGATACACACAGGGAGAAGGCCATTTGTAGATGAAAGCAAAAACTTGCATGCATCACCTATAAGCCAAGGAATGTCACAGATTGCCAGCAGAGCTCCAGCAGCTACAAGAGAGACATGAAATAGTCTCCCTTACAGCCCTGCTGCCAGGCCAGTCTCACTTTGGTAGCCTCCAGAACTGTGAAACAACACATTTCCGTTGTTGAGTGTCCCCACTTTGTTGTACGTTGTTATGGCACATCTAGGAAACGAATACAGAGGCCTATTGAGTATCCAGGACCTAGATGAAGTGGAGCCGCAGTGAAGCACACAACCTAAACTGCACAAACTTTAGTGAGGGCAGAGAGAAGATTCTGAAGATTCCTGGGGAGAGAAGTGTAGAAGAGGCTAAGTTACAAATTCAATGTTGGGGTAAAATAAAGACATGTCAAACATTTCATTTCTAGGGCATCTATAGGACGACCAGGGCCACCAAAACAATGAAGTAACAAAGGAGGATACGGGCTTAAGGAAACAGATTCCAGTATAAGAGAAAAGTGGAAGTTATTGCCAAAATGGTTGTGTGAGGGTACTTCAGGACGAGGGCTGGGTCACGGACCTGGAGAGCAACCAGATCAGTTTCGAGTGTGTCAGGTGACTCTGTACAAGGAGAGATAGAGAGAATCTAACTGGAGGAATTTTATACTTATGTCAGAGAGGACAGTAGATGAATGATCGTTTATAGAAAAAGAATGATCCAAGGAAACCCTGGCTAGTTAGCTTAGTCACTTAAGAGCATCCTCCTGAAACAACAAGGTTGTAGGTTCGATCCTCAGAGTCAGGGCACACAGGAAAAGCAGCCAATGAGTGCACAACTGAACAGAACAACAAATGAATGCTCCTCTTCCCCCTCTCCTCTCTCTCTTTCTCTCTCTGACTCTTTAAAAATCAATTAATTTAAAAATACTGAACCCCGTTCGGATAGCTTGGTTGGTTGGAGTGTCTTCCTGAAGCACAGAAGTTTCCGGTTCAAATTCCCAGCCAAGACACAGGAGCAGCTCGATGTTTCTGTCTCTCTCTCCCTAACTCTCTCTCTCTCTCTCAAATAAATAAATAAATAAATAGAATGCTCCAGGGAAATAACGAAAAGTTGTACAAGAAAGAAAATGAGATAATACTAAACAACAGTTATAAATAAATAGTTGATATAAATACTGTACAATGATCTAAATACAAATTGTAAATACAAGTAATTGGAAAGAACAAGAGAGAATTTTGATTATGTGGGGTAGAGGTGAAAGAGTACTAAATACTCATCTTACATAGAGAAAAATTAGTAGTGAAACCTAATATTAAAAAATAGAAGTATATAGTCTGACCAGGCAGTGGCTCAGTGGATAGAACTTAAGCCTGGGATGCTAAAGACCCAGGTTTGAAACCCTGAGGTCACCTCACTGACTAGAGCATGGGCTCATCTGGCTTGAATGTGGGCTTACCAGTTTGAGCAGGGAATTATAGACAT
The DNA here is from genome assembly GCA_037038555.1 of Rhynchonycteris naso. Classification (NCBI taxonomy): domain Eukaryota; kingdom Metazoa; phylum Chordata; class Mammalia; order Chiroptera; family Emballonuridae; genus Rhynchonycteris; species Rhynchonycteris naso. Next base: position 162,754,678 of record CM072999.1, on the reverse strand, counting down.
AACCCCATGGTTGCTGGTTTGAGCCTAAAGGTTGCTGACTTGAAGCCCAATGTTGCTGGCTTGAGACCAAGGTCACTGGCTTGAGCAAGAGGTCTCTGACTCAGCTGGAGCTCCCTGGTCAAGGCACATATAAAAAGCAATCAATGAATAACTAATATGCCTCAACTATGAGTTGATGCTTCTCATCTCTTTCCCTTCTTGTCTGTCTGTCTCTCTCTCTCTCTCTCTCTCTCTCTCTCTCTCTCTCACACACACACACACACACACACACACAAAATAAAATATAGAAGTATAAACATAATATTTATGGGCATGAAATAATTATCTCCCCAAAGTGGAAAAGGATTGACTTTAGGGAGTCAGAATGGAGAAGGAGGTAAAATCCTGCTATTTTCATCACAAGCCTTGTAGATCTACTCTATTTAAATATTATGCATACATAACTTGAAAAGAACTAAAAATTAGTGAGAGAATCTCTTCTGAATAAGAGAGAATGATAAATCTATGGCCATCTATTTACTCCAGGCCAGAAATTCTCGCAGTGTAATGTGCTTGGAATAGCCTGGTGTCTTCTTCAAAGACAAGGCTGGAGTTGAATGTGAGGTTGTGCCTTTACTGTAAACTCTCAGTTCTCAGCGTCAACCCTGCTTGTCTATGGACTACATTTTGAGTAGCAGGGTTCTATGACAATATTTTTAATTCAAGATACATATGTCAGTGTTTTTAAATTTTTTCTGATGGTTACATTGACTAAATTCTTTCAGTGACCTTCAATTTGCTTTTAGGCTAGAGTTTAAACCTCTCAGAACAACACACAAGGCTCCTTTATACCTAACTGTTGCCCCATTTTCCTGCCACTGTCCCATCCTACCAACAGCTCCAGCTACTGGGACACCAAGCTGCACAGAATGCCTGCTATACAAACAAGCTAAAGATGAACTCTGTGTACTGGCTCCTAGTATGTTTACATCTGCACAGCAGGCTGAGATGTGTTTGCTCAAAAGCTGGCTGGTGCCAAACTCAAATTTCTATACATTTATTTTAAAAATAGCCCAAACAAGCAGATTTTTAGCCATTTAGTGTCTGCTTCCTTTATGTACCCCCTCAAGCCTCACCCCCATCAGCTGACAATATCTGAGAGAAGTCCTAGGCCATAAAAATCTTGAGCTGCTGCTGCCCTTTGGAGCTGTCTCACACAGTTTCCCTGTGCTGATGAACTACATCATCTGAATGGTACGTTCCCTCCCCAACTCTCTGCTGTCCCTTTCCTGTCTACCACCCTGCCCCCACCAAATTTCCTTGCCTTCTTTCCTTCTGAGTAGCAGCAACCCCAGTGCCTAAGTCTTTGGACAGACTCCTGCTGTGAGGGACTGCCCCTGCATGTGTACCTGTCAAAGTATTGCTCAGAAAGCATGTAGGTACAACTAAAACTGCCACATCTTTCTCCTTGATTAGCGCTCAATTCTGCCCACAACAAGGCTTTAAACACCCTACAATCTGCTCTTCTTTAGTTAGCTAATTCCTCTTTATCCTTTAAGACTCATTCTAGGTGCCAAATCCTCCAGGGAGCCACCTCTGGCCTACAAGACAAGACCCGATCAGTGTCTTGCTTTGCCATACCTCTACCTGGAACATGATTACAAATCAGAAGTTCTCAGAGTTCATTTTACCTTTGCTAATCTCTGAAATGCCATGGGGAAACCTCCCTTTTCTGCTAGATAAATGGGGTCTGGATTTCGTTCAGTCAACCAGTATTTATTAAGCAATAACTATGTACCAAGTATAGTCTCTAGATTGGATTTTCAGTAGTAAGAAAAGAAGATGGTAGCGTTTCTGCTTTTGTGGAGTTTAAGTCTATTGAAGGAGGCACACATCAATTAGTTACATGAATATGACGTGCAGTTGGGATAAATACTATGAAAGAAGGTACTCAGAATCATAGGTCACAATTCAGACCAACAGTCCATAGCATCACACATACAAAAATTTTTTCTAATTTTATTCTCTCTTTGAATCAGGACCCCCCGACTGCTCCTCTCTTTCTAAATTCTGCCATTGTCTGTTCAAGCTAAAATTATTATGCCTGTCTTTTACAGTGAAGACCTCTGAGCTTTTTTGAATTTGTTGACTTATAATTGCACTAAACTCAGATGGATTTTCTTTTTTTAAAAAAATTGTTTTACCAAAATTTCATTTACTGATTTTATGGGGCAGTAGAGGCTGCAAGAATTGTCAACTCATAGTTGTTTTACTTTAGTTGTTCATAGCTTGCTTGTTGCTTGTCGAATGTGGCTTGACCAGGCAAGCCCAAGGTCTTACACCAACAACCTCAGCATTTCAGGTCAACATTCTACCACTGTGCCACCACATGCCAGGCTCAGATGGACTTTTTAAAAAATTTTTTCAGATGGACTTTTAAAGAGAACTCTTTGCACTGCCAAAGTTGCTCTGTTGGCCAAACCCAGTGTGGAGACAGAGTTGCCATATATCAGGCACATATCCTCATGAAGACTGTAAATTCTCTTTTCTCATTTCAAAAAAACACCCCCAAAACTTTTAATTATAAATGTTATACTTCAGAACATATTTGGAAACATAATTAATTTTAAAGAAGAAAATAATAATCACTTATAATTACCATCAATACATGAGCATGGCTGACATTTGGCTATATTTCCTCTTCTTTGTCCTTATGCCTCTGTGACAGAAATATATTAACTGCTGTTCCAGCTCTAAGTCTATCTCAGCCATCATCTTTTCAACTGGACATCTACGTACCCTACAGGTTTCAGTTAGCGGCCTGCTTGCAGGACCCCTTGGGTGGAGGCAGACACGCTGGAGCACTAAACTGGTAATTGGTGAAATTTCTGAATTAGCAACCAGAGAACGCTTGGCATGGAGTCGGTGTCTATACACCACTGGTACTTGCAAAAGGCTTTGTTTTTCTCCCCAAGCATGAGGTCTTTCAGTTCCTTCCTCCCATCTGCTTGTTCTCTCAGCCTCCTTCTTCTGTTTCGTAGCTCTGTCTTACAAGCAGTAGAAAAACCTGCTCCCCAAGCAAGCCTGTGAATATTTTTATGCAGCATATCAGAAGCTTGCAACATCTGTCTTTGGGAGTCACAGTCTGTAAAGTAGTTTCTGATGGGGGTGATCCATGCTTATCATGTGAAATGGGCTTGGAAGTAAGCCCCTTGGAGTAAGAAGGAGAGAATTCTATAATCTAGGGAGAAAAAGAAGACTCAAGAGAATTATAGCCCAGTACAGATTAACCATCTTTCCACACATATATGTACCTTTTATTTTGCATAATCAGATATTTGTATAACCAATTGTGTGTCTTAATCTTTTTTTATTGAATACTATATTCTAAACATTATATTCAAGTCATAAAATATTCTTTGAGGATTGTATTTCAATGTTTGTGAAATATTTCACCCCCTTGGTGTGCTAACTGCAAAACTGGTTTCCAATCAGTAATTTCATGTAAGAAGCTCAGGGTCTGGTTTCAGGCAGCCCAGGTCTCCTACCCCCTAAGTATCCAATGTTCAAAAAAAATACTTAACTCCTCAGTGCTTTCCCTATAAAATTATTTCTTTGTAAACAGGAGCATTAAAATTATCTATCTCATAAAATTATTAAGAAATTTAAACATTAACATAGATAAATAACTAAATACAGTGACTTATCAATACATGTGTAGTTATTTGATTTTTGAATTTTCTAGGTTTTCATTTCTATAAACAAATATGAATATATGGGTATATAAATCTGTCTCTTTTTTATTAGACTTGTAGAAGTTGATTAACAAACCAAAGGCTGTGAATTTCTAAAGGCTCTGGATATATTTTGTCAAATCATTTATCAGAAAGATTATATAATTTTCCACCCACACAGCAGTTAAATGTTTTCCCTTCAGCAAATTCTCCATCAGCAAGGAGACTAATCTTTTGAAAAACAAACTGGATCGAGTCCCTCCCTAAACCTTTATCCTGGCTTTGGGGCCCTGCAGACAAAGCCCCACCCAACTCTTCACCTTCTCTGTAGACTACTGTCTGGCTGGTTTACTGTATTCCAACCACAGAAGTTTCCTTCCTATTCTTAAGCAAGCCAACTTTCTACCAGCTTTTGAACTGCATGATCTTTAAGCATCCTACTCGCTCTTCCTGAAATGTCTTCACTGCCCCACACCACCCAATCTCCCCAACTTTGTCTCAAAGTTCTATACATATACCCACAGGCATCAGAACATGGTGTTCCCTTTTTCATACACTCTCGTAACACTGTCTTTTACTTCATAGCACATCATGCAAATGTAATTAGTTAACTGATTGATTATGTAATGATTTCTTTAATGTTTTTCTCCTGGCTTGTCACTAAGCACCATGAAACAGGAATTGCACTGGCATCATGATGATCATTTTGTTCTTGTCTTTTACAAGTGCAAAGTCAATAAGAAATAAATACACATTGAGTGAATGAAAGAGGAAAGGAAAAAAAGATGCATATGATTGAGTCTTGCTTTTCCTCTGGTATTACTGGCCTTTAGAATTTCCATCAGCTTATTAAAGTGCATATTCTACCTTTCTCCTTTACCTAAATGACCCATCAGAAGCACAAGAGCTGTACCCACATGACTTCAAACCACATCCTAATGAGGATCCACGGTAAAGGCACAGCCTTTCTCTCTGGAAAGGCTGAACTGAGACGTTCTAGACTGAGACCGGTGGTAGAGCTGGGCTGAGGTATTGCACCATGAGGAGACAGGGAGCTGTCCTGAGCCCTCTCCCTGCTTCCTCACCCCACTCAGCTCCCTGATGACTAGCAGTGGGCTCGCAACCCCCAGACAGATGGTAGAGTCCTCTCTGGATGAATTGTCTGACCCAGGATGCTGACGTTAGAATAAAGCTCTTAATGTGAGAGAGAGCAAAACCAAACAAATATAAAAAGGAACTTGGACAAAGGAAGAACAATACAGACAACAGGAAAAACTTCTATGATGTAGTAAGTTTAACATTTTAAAAGATATAAGAGAACAAGGAAGTAATACAATTTTTTATATGCATCTAAGGTCACAGAAGTAGAAAAAATGAGTTATAGAAGAAATGGGCTCAGGAAACAAGTTACAGCAAAAGATGAGTCTTTGGAGCTTAGGGGGTGGGGTGGGAGAGAGACAGCATACCCTGGGAAGAGAAGGGGATGGGGAAGGTGTGGGCACGCTCCATAGAGAGAGCCCCTCTGAACGTAATACAATTTCTGAAGAAATAGTTGAAAAACAAGAAAGAACTCTCAGGAAATAAACATAAAATATCAGAAAATAAAAATTCAAAGGTTTGAAAGATAAATTTGAGAAAATGATTTCAAAAACAAAAGGTAAAAATAGGAAATAGAAAACAAGAAAAATGGCAGATCAATCTAAGATAAGCAGTATCTAAATGACAAATATTCCCTAAAAAAGTTAAAGAAAAAAAACGTTTTTAAGATAACACAGATGAGGAAATGTTGGGCAGATAAAATATAATATGCTCACTTTGTTAAAGATGGCGCTGCCCACATGGAAGTTTGTTGATATTAATGTGTGTTCTGAAACAGGCTGTGGGCAGGCCAGGTCGTTATAGCCTAAGGCTTAGTTTAAGAGTAAACTCTTCCCCACACCCTTGACTGATTGGATGATGTAGGGTGGTGATGTAGGGAGGAATCCCATTATGCCTCAGATGGGTGGCTTTGTATCAGAGACTTTCTTTATGTATAATTGGATTAAAGGTTTGGATTTTCTATGCTATAAAGTGGGAGAGACCAGTAGCTTGATCTCTCTCTCTTGGTTCCTGGGTTCCTGAGATTAGTATTGGAGAGGAGAGCAGATTAAGGCCATGTGGAGGAGAAGTAGCCAAGATGCAGAGTGCTGAGGAAGAAGCCAGTTTGTTAAGAGTTTGTGCAGGAGGAGATGGGAAACAGAGGTGAATAAGTCTGGTGAGCTAGAAACCTTTGATTCTAGGAAACTCGGGTAAGTCAGTAGCTTTGTGAGTACTGAATGTGTGGGTTTTGGAGCCCAGTGTGTGTTTTTGCTTGCCCGCCAGGTGCGAGCTAGAATTAAAGCTGATGGCTCACCAGTTTTTGGCTCCTGTGTTTCATTGCCATCTGTCCCAATCCAATGCGAACCTGCACGGGTCAGGCGGCTGTGATGGCGGCCTCGGCCACAGGCTTTACAGGAAATTATAAAGAAAAATATATGAGTATGAAGCAAAACTAAAATATTTTCCAGAAATTCATGATTTTAAGGACGAGCTCTCCCAAATGAGAGAATAACCCAAGGAAGGAAGAGACAAGAGATCCTGGAAACAGAGAGTTCAAGACAGTAGAGAGAAGGAGGTTCCAGTGAGAATGATGAAGGCAGTTCTATAGCAGCTGGGTGGCAGACTCAGAAAACAGACCAGGCTAGGACAAGGAGAAATGCCAAAGTATGATCTGATATGCTTGGCAATATAGAGAGGAGTTTTACACTTTCCTTCAGAGAGTTTTAGGATAAAAAGAGACAGTAGATTTCCTTAAATCTAAGCTATCACAGATGATAAAATGTACCATAATTTTTTACACTCCTAAGAAAAATATGGTTTTCCAATTAAATATGACTAATATTTTATTTATGTTTATTAATACTGAGTCTGACCATGCTGTTGCGCAGTGGATAGAGCATTGGACTGAGATGTGGAGGACCCAGGTTTGAAACCCCGAAGTCACAGGCTTGAGCATGGGTTCATCCGGCTAGATACAGGCTTACCAGCTAGAGCATGGAGTTGCTGGATTGAGTGCAGGATCATAGATATGACCTCATGGTTGCTGGCTCGATCCCAAAGGTCACTGGTTTGAGCCCAAGGTTCCTGGTTTGAGCAAGGTGTCACTCCCTTTATTGGAGCCCCATGGTCAAGGCACATATGAGAAAGCAATCAATGAACAACTAAGGAGCCACAACAAAGAATTGATACTTCTCATCTCTCTCCCTTCCTGTCTCTCTGTACCTATCTGTCTCTCTCTCTGATTCTCTCTCTGTTTCTATAAAAAACTATTGAGACCTAGATAGACATGTATTTATAATACTATGACTACATATAGCGAGGAAATACAAACAAAATAAGTTAATACAGCTATTTCTAGACTTTCATATTGAAGTTCTAATTTTTGATATATTAACATAGAAAACAAAAAGGGTATGTCTTAGAATCCATAACAAGGAGCAAAATAACAAAGCCAAGTGCAAAAACAGTGAAAAAAAATATTTTCAAGATACAAAATGTAATATTGGGCATCATGTGGTCCAGCTGGAGTAATATTCAGTGATTGTCACTTAAAATAACATTAAGACATGAGAAGCATATAAGATAAAGTTGATTGTTGCTTAAATATCTGTAGATGTTCTGACTTATCAAACTTAAGGAATGTGAAAAAGAATTCAGAATATTACCAAACAGGATAATCTCATTGATTGATGCAACAGCTTGATTTGAGAGGTATTGGGGTGGAAAAATCTAAAGTTAAAATAAACTTAAAAATTAAGTACTGTGTAACTGGAATCCCATGCATGTGGACTAGAATATCAACTTTTTTTAAGGGCTTATCTTAAAAAAATAATAATTTTAGGCTTTGGCCTGGGCCATCAGAGTCCACTGAAATAGAATCCCAATTTGCTTAGAGAGAGAATTGTTTTCTTTCTGTAGCAGTCTTTAACTCTGAAAAGTTTTGGGAAAAGTATAAGTTGTCATATTAAATTTAGCCTATAACAAATACGTTAATACCTTTGATTTAATTTGGTATGTAAGACTTTGGCATCCCAACAGATTAGTTAATTTTAAAAAAAAAAATAGTCCTAATATTATAAAGTATTTTATTTTGTCTTTAAGTCTTTAGTTGCACAGTAAAAGATAATATTAGAAAATATGTCAGACATGTTGGGATATTTAAAATAACAGGAGAATCACCATATTTATAAGTTTACATTTATTAGGATTGTTTAAGTCCTTGGTTCTCTTTATTAGTCAGCTAAGTGAAATACTTAAAAATATTAAAAAGGAAATAAAGCTTGAAGCTATTTACAGGACTTTAAAATAAATTTGTAAATGAGACCAAATATTAATAAAAGACCTTCTTATAAATGACAATTATCACTAATAGATTATAGATAGAATAATAAAAGTTGTAAATTGAACTTGAAAGCTTAAGTAAAATATTTTAGAAGTTACAACTTTAAGGAATTGAAGCATTGTTTAAAATCCCAAATAAACATAAATATTGCTTCAAGTGTATACGAGCTGCTATCCTGAACACACACACAAAATGCCCACTCATGATCCCGATCATGTAACACTGCAATATTGACTAAATCCGAAATGCAGAATAATGCTATTTGGAAAACTAAAAAAAGCAAAGTTGTGCATAGGTTTTGGGGTGGGGGTGTTGGGCAGATACAATATATTATGCTCACTTTGTTAAAGATGGAGCTGCCCACATGGAAGCCCATCACCCAGGTGATATTATTTGCCCTTATGCTTGGGATGGGTACGGGGGAAAGCTATAATGTAAGCAGGCCAGGTCGTTATGGTCTAAGGTTTAGTTTTAAGAGTAAGCTCTTCTCCACACCCTTGACTGATTGGATGATGTAGGGTGGTGCACTCTCCTGAGGAATCTCATTATGCCTCAGATGGGTGGCTGTATCAGAGACTTCCTTGTTTGTAGACTAGATTAAATGTTTGGATTTTCTATGCTATAAAGTGGGGCAGACCGGGAGCTTGCTCTTGGTCCCTGAGGTATTAGAGAGGAGAGTAGATGAAGGCAACATGGAGGCCAGGAGAAGCAGCCAAGATGGCAGAGTGCTGAGGGAGAAACCAGTTTGTGCAGAGTTTGTGCTGGAGAAGGAGATGGGGAACAGAGGTGAATAAGTCTGGTGAGCTAAAAACCTTTGATTCTAGGAAACTCGGATAAGTCAGTAGCTTTGTGAGCACTGAATGAGTGGGTTTTGGAGCCCAGTGTGTGTTTTTGCTTGCCCGCCAGGTGCAAGCTAGAATTAAAGCTCATGGCTCACCAGTTTTTGGCTTCGTTGTTTCATTACCGTCTGTTCGAATCTAATGCGAACCTGCACGGGTCAGGCTGCTGTGATGGTGACCCTGACTACTGGCTTTACACAGCTAAAGCCAGATTTTGAGAAATTAATAGCCAAGGGGATTCGCATTTGTACTCAAATCAACACACCCTTGGATTTCAACATGCTATACCTTCTCCTTCAGCTACTATATTCCTTTCTCATGTTTATTCACCTATTAATTTAAATAAAAATTTTTCATTTAAAAATATCAGTACTATTCACATTATTGTAAGGATTTTCTTTTTCCAATATACAGTGGTACCTTGACCACACAACCACTTTAAATCACAAGCAATTTGAGATATGAGCAGTCTCTCGTGGGAATTTTTGCTTTAAGTCATGAGCGGATATTTGAATCACGAGTGTTGGACAAATGAGTTTGTAAAATTTGTGTTTTTTGAGTTTTCTCACTTGTATTGTTAAAAATGGCACTGGACAACATGTTTGCTTGCCCTCAGAGCAGGGCAGTTGGTTGCAAATTGCGGATTACCTTCCTGCTTTGGAAGGGCCATTGTTATGCTAATGTCTCCTCCCCCTCCACCAGCATCTTCACCTGACCTTGAAGGTAAATACACTTCATAAACCAGTTTATTTCTTTACATTCTCTCTTATTATGCATATATATATATACATATATATATAGTTATTTATAAAGTACATTTTCTTATTTAAAAGCATATAAAACAAAAAATTCTTGTGGTTTTTGATGGCCAGAATGGATTAATTGCATTTTCATTAATTTAAATGGAGAAATTCGATTAGACACACAAGAAAATTGAGTCACAAGCTCGGCCATGAAACGAACTAAACTCATGTGTCAAGAAAGGTACCACTGTAGTTGTCAAAACAGTCATTATAAAGTTAGTTTTTTTCTTTCCATCATTTAAAACATTTTACACTCAGATAACACAAAGAGATTTAAATCATTGCAGTTTATTATTTTTAAAGTGACTGTTAATTTCATAAGCAGAATGTCTTTATTATCACTTATTCCTTTGCCTTGATTTTTTCCCCCTCTACCTAGTGGTTCTTAATTTTCAAGAGTCACCATAAGTGTAATCTGCAAGTCTTTTTTGATGCTACCAGGTAGAATTGGCCACTGCTCCTATATGGCCAATATGGTGGCTCAGACCTGGATGCTGCATAGAATATTAAATAAGGTGAAAAGTATCTGAGCACCAATTCTATTTGAAAGTAAAAAAGAAGAGTGTAAAGCCAGCATTCACGGCCACCAACAGGGCCACCTGGCCTGTGCAGGTTCACATTAGATTCAGACAGTCGGTAATGAAGCAATGGAGCCAAAAACTGGTGGGCCATCATCTTTAATTCTACCTTGCACCCCGTGGCCAAGTAAAAACACACACTGGGCTCCAAAACCCACTCATTCAGTGCTCACAAAGCTACTGACTTATCTGAGTTTCCTAGAATCAAAGGTTTCTAGCTCACCAGACTTATTTACCTCTGTTCCCCATCTCCTTCTCCAGCACAAACTCTGCACAAACTGGCTTCTCCCTCAGCACTGCTTCTCCTGGCCTCCTCCACGTGGCCTTTTTCTGCTCTTTTCTCTAATGCTAATCTCAGGAACCATGAGAGAGCAAGCTCCCAGTCTACCCCACTTTATAGTGTAGAAATCCAAACCTTTAATCCAATCTACAAACAAGAAAGTCTCTCAAACAAAGTCACTTATCTGAGGCATAATGGGAGGATTCCTCATGAGAGTGCACCACCCACATCACCCACTCAGTCAAGGGTGTGGAGAAAAGCTTACTCTTAAAACTAAGCCGTAGGCTATACTGACCCGGCCTGCCCACAGCCTGTCCCCCAACACACATTAATATCAACAGACTTGAACGTGTGCAGTGCCATCTTTAACAAAGTGAGCATACTGTATTTTATCTGCCCAACAAAGATTCAAGGATGGCTCTTAAAACTTTGGCCTGAATACATAGAAGAATGAATTTGTCATTTCATTAGGTGAGGTGGACTGCAAGTACAATGAATATGGGGAGGTGGTGTCTCACTGAACAGTTTCAGATATGTTAAATAGCCAAGTGGATATGTCTGAAGGTCAGGAGAGACATCAACGTAAGAAGTAATTCAGGAATTGTAAGCATGTGATGTTATCTCTGGGTGGATAGTTTTAGAATTGAGTGAGATTCTCAGACACCCTGCTGATGTCTGAGAGTTGTTTGGTGCAGTGTGGGAAGTCGCAGAACTACCCCCACATGCATTGGAATTGGGCCCAGGGACCCTAAAAGAGTTGGTGTCAGTGAAATGGGATTTGCTAGATCATTCCTGGCTCATAGAAACATGTGCTTTGGGAAGAGAAAAGATGAAAGGGTGGGGTATGAAAAGCTTTGACTCCTGGGTGCCATGAGGTCATCTTTCACAGGGCGCAGCAGCTGTGCTGTGGTCAGTCATTTAAGGTCAATTTTACCAGGGGGATTTAGAGATGGATCCAACTCCTGGGGCATTGGTTCACTGGATGCATAACAAAATGCAGAATGATTTTTTTTTTAAATGGGGCAAAATCTTTGATCTCTAGATCATTGTTATCTGTAATATCTAAACTAAAAATAAAAGAGAAGGCTGGTCAGACCTGTGTGCTAGACTACATGCAAATTTCAATGAATCTGTGCTTCAGTCACTAGCTTCAAAACTGCCCCCTCACACACACACACTGCCATGAGAAAATCTATGCAGAAACAAGAGAAAGTACCTCTAAGAACTCTAGTGACTGAGAAGGTAGTCAACATTGGGGAAGGGCAAAACCAGAAACTACTAACACTTAGATGGACTAGTGTAAAAGAATTGTTTCTCTTTGTAAATCGGTGTCATGAGCTCTCTGAGGAAGCTTTAACTGAAATGGATTATGAGAGTGACTAATTCAAGAGGAGTATCTTTGGTTTTGAAACATTCAGAGTGAAAGAGCCAGTTTGAGTTGATATAGGACCTATATAGCTCTTTAATGAACAATTGATACACAAGAGGTTGTTCCTCAGGGAACAGCCAGTCTTGTGGACTGGATTAATGCCACTGTACGGCTATGTACCCTGAAATAGAGAATCGCCCAACTCCTGTTGTAAGTACCAAGTGGAACAACCCAGATGAAAGAGCTGATATGCTCCCTATACAAGCCATGTGGGTGGTGGCTTTATAATGACTGGGATATTAACCAAAGTACAGTAAATGTTCAGGTTTAGGGGCCCCTTTCACATGGGTACCTTCTATAACCTGATTGCTGCAAAATGGAAAAACAGTTCAAGTTTTTCTATAGAATTTGCAGTTTCAGCTTCTACTTGTGGGTTGTACAGATGTTAATAAAAATATTAGGTTAATTAACAAAAGAATGGGAAGAGGTTGAGGGGAGAGATATGATTCTTTCCAATAAAGTTATTATTTTAATGGTTATTAAGAAACAAAAAGGAATAAAGCAAATACTGATTAGGGAGAAATTAAAAAATTAGAAAGTAAAGAATCATGAAATAAGTGCTAGATCTTTAGGTGGTTATCAAGAAATGAGATTAATGAAATAAACATTGATAGAATTAAAGGTTTTAATACAGCACTACCCAAAGTTGGGTGGGCCAAAGCGATCCCCTATGCATCTCTCAACATTAAAAGATCTTGAAAAGACCATTCTATTTACCTCTGTTTGGAGATACTAAAATAGTCCAAAGGTAGAAATTACTATGAGAAATATGACCAGTAATCGCTTAGAGCAGTGGTTAGGCAGCTTAATAAACAGAAGAACTGACAAAAGGGCCAGGCTCCTTTGGCTCGACACCTCTCTGAGCACTGCAAGTCTTTGGCACATGAGTGGGTTAAATGGTCAGGGGGTAGAGAGGAGAGGTATCTGGGACTCCTTGATATAGAAGTTCCAAGAATTATGGCACCAAAACTCATTGGTGAAACCCTGATTGTGCTACAGTTAGATTGAGAGAATGTAGAAATGTAATGGTTGCTAAGATTATGAAAGTTGAAATGTTGAAGCAAATATTATATAAAGTTGTTTACACATTGCCTGAATGTTTTATGGGAGTGGATATTATGTCTAGCTGGGAAACCCTTCCCTATGTATGCTATAAAATGAAAAATCTGTTGGTGAACTTCTAATGGGTGGACAGAAAAAGTTTGTAGAAAAATTTTTGTGTTCAAACAGGCTTTATGAGAAATCATTTTTATCTGATTATATTATGTGGATGAACATTGTATCTGACTGGGAAACATTTCCCCTACCTAGTATTGTAAAACAAAGACATATAAATCTTCCCTTTAAGCAATGTGAATTAGACATGCTGAATGGTGGTCAGTAAGATATCTGAGTTCACATAGTGTAGGACTGAAGATAGCAGTGACAGATTCTCTGGACCTATGTTGAGCCTAGACTAGGGGGATTAAGGTTGCTAATATGCTGACTTGTGTTAGAGTTGCTATCTTAAATTACCCAGGCAAGCCCAAAGTAATAACAAGTGTCCCCCTAAGTGAAAAAAAGGAAGCATTAAGAGTCTGAGTTAGAATGATTTAATGTGAAAACTCAACCCATAGTTGCTGGGTTGGAAGACAGAGAAAAGAGATCATGAGTTAAAGAAACACTGACAACCATTAGACCGAAAAAGAAAATGGTTTCTCCTCTCTGGCCTCCAGAAGAAATACAATCTTGTTGACATCTTGACATTAGGCCAGTGAGACCCATTTCTGACTTCTGACCTCCAACACCCTAAGATAATACATTTGTATAATTTTAAGCCACTACATTTTTGGTAACTCATTAAAATTAAAAAAGTAACAGGAAACTAATATAATCTTAGAACAGTTTTTGAAACTTGTTTATTTTTAAATAAAGCTTGACTGAACACAGTTAGCAACTTTTAAAAAAAAGCATGCTAACAAAATATGTCCAAGTGCAAATATTAAATTAGAGTAAGACATTCAAAAATGTACACAACTCTATTTAAATTCTTAATTACTTTAGAACCAAAGTTTTGGCTCTTCATTTACTTACTGTAGAGACAGGTGGTCATCTTAGAGATACTCCTACTGCTAGAGCAGTGGTTCTTAACATTTTTTGAGGTACCGAACCCACCAGTTTCATATGCACATTCACCGAACCCTTCTTTAGTGATAAATAAAATATGAGTTTTTTTCCAAATTCAAGACACAGGTATATGTTTTTTTACTGGTGCACAAAATGAGCCGTGCATGAACATCACCTTGCTCAAAGAACAAAACCAACAAAGTGCATGAACTCACAACAAATTACAGTATTACTTTATTCTGGCCTCCATGGCAGAGGCTTCTCTGAACCCCTGAGACTGACTCATTGAACCCCTAAGGTTTGATAGAACCCAGGTTAAGAACCACTGTGCTAGAGATAGTCTTTCTATCAGGATTATCCTAGAGATACTTCATTTAGATTTTCATGTTTTAGTATTCAAACTAAAAATAATCTTTAACTTGAACACTGAGAAGCATATTTTATTTTCACTAGTTTAGCAAATCCTTCTGTATGTAAGTGACTGAAAAATTCATTGATGCTTCCTTCATCACTAACAGTCACTTGCCCAATGCCTTTGCCACACTGCCATCTGCATGGGTTCTTGTTCATTGTTTTATGAGAGAAAGGAGGGGAGAAAAAAAAAGAATAATAATGAAAATAATTGGGAAAAGATAAAAAGAGATAAAAATATCAGGCTATCTGACCTTCAAATTGATGCACTTTCAAAAATGTTTTTATACAAAGAAGGTAAAGGGTGGACATAGGCATTTGCTTAGAGCCTACATTCTGGGAGGGTTCTGAAGTGTGGGTGGTGTTAGCTCTTGTGAGCCAAACTTATTCTCTAGGAAACAGAGATCCTCTGATTTGTGAAGCCCTGATCTGGCAAATTTCACTGGCTTTAAATTCAGCATAAAATCTTAGTAAAAAAAATATTAAAAGTCACCTCTATGGGAAACACAAGGACGAAACTCATAGGATAGAACAACATGTTTGAGCTGAGTCTCTGAAAAGATATACATCTTCCTGGGTCTTTTGAAAACTTTTAGGCATCAGATACAAGAAACAAGATTTACCACCAGTTCAGGTCTGCTAAATACCATTTTTCATTTTGGAAACAGATGTTAGAGACATTTCTTTGTAATTTCAAGCAAAAATAACCACCAAAAAACTGCAGGGCTTTGTTCTTTTTACACTCTCACATACACAAATTAGTGCTGATCACGTGCCTACATCTACATGGCAACTAGACCCAAAATAAAATTGGGCAGATTGTAAAATACAGAGATAATCACAATACCTTCAATCAGGATTTTAGATAACAGTAATAAGATGTACATTCTTATCTTGTGTTTATTTACATATTATTTTTTCAGCAAGAGACATGCAGACAAACAGGAAGGAAGAGAAATGAGAAATATCAACTTGTAGTTGCATCACTTTAGTTGTTCATTGATTGCTTCTCATATGTACCTTGACCGAGGGTCATCAGCCAAGTTAGTGACCCTTCGTTCAAGCCAGCAAACTTGAGCTCAAGCCAGTAACCTTGGGCTTCAACCAGCAACCTTTGTGTCAAACCAGTGACCGTGGGATTATGTTGATTAAACCATGCTCAAGCCAGCAACCCCATGCCCAAGCTGATGATCCTGCGCTCAAGCTGTTGACCTCGGGGTTTTGAACCTGAAACCTCAGCATCCCAGCTTGATGCTCTATTGACTGCACCACCACCAGTCAGGTTAAGATGCATTTATAACTTTTTCATTAGCCATTATGTTTGGATAAACACATAACCAATCATCAGTTCATTCACTGCATTGGCAGATATTTATTGGACCTCCATTACATTCAGCCTCTGCGTTGAACACTGGGGTCATATAGCCAAACTTATGTGGTCCTATCAAAGGGACTGGTTAGGCCAATACTACCTTACAGAGAAATAAGTGTTATTAAAGAAACATGCCCAGGCCTTGGCCAGTTGGCTCAGTGGTAGAACATCGGCCCATCGGCCCAGCGTGTGGAAGTCCCAGGTTCAATTCCCAGCCAGGACACACAGGAAAAGTGCCCATCTGCTTCTACACCCTTCCCCCTCTACTTTCTCTCTATCTCTCTCTTCCCTTCCCCCAGCCAAGGCTTCATTGGAGCAATGTTGGCCCCAGGCACTGAGGATGGCACTGAGGGATCGGTGCCACTGCCTGGTCAGGCTGCATCTATCTTAGTTTGAATTCTTTCAGAAGTTGAGTCTGTTTAAAAAAAAATTCAAAATGATTATTTGGGAAATAAAAGAAACATTACTAAGAAAGGGGAGTTGAATCAGAGAAGGAAAGGCAGCCAATAAAGGGTGTATTATCAAAACAACTGCCACAGCGAGAGATTAGATCTTGCTCTCATTTGGGAATTCTGGGAAATGGTTTAAAACACACATCTCATAGTTATGCCTTCCAAGGACAGGGGGAAGAGAGGCAACTCCCATTGGTGTTTGGCTTCCCCAGCATATCTGACCAACCTAGACACTGGCAATTGAATGTCAAGGTCAGCCAGAGTATCCTGAAGTGATACATTTCAAGGGGTATGAGTAAGGCACCTACAGCTCCTGCTACAGCATCTGAACTTCTTCCCAGGTTTAGATAATTTCTAATTTTATGGCCCTTGGTGGGAAACAGAGACTACTTAGCACTATGAAATGTGAAATGTCTGCTTTCCCAGTCTCCTTTGCAGCAAGAGCACAGGCATATGAGCTTGACTTTACCAATCAGACACACTGAGAAATTTAAGCAGGAATTTCAACAATTCTCTCTTTTCATCAAGGATGATAGCAACTAGCAACAAAATCAAATTTAGCACATCAGATAGTTTTTCCCAACTCTCTCTGTCTCCACCTTTATTCCTTTCGTTACACACACACATACACAAGTCCAGCTACAAAATGTGTAGGGCTCAGTGCAGAATGAAAATGTGGCCTTTGTTCAGAGTAAAGAAAAGAACATTAAAGGTACAAGTAACACATTTTTCATGTATTCTCTATCCCCTCTCTTTCTACTTCTCATGGTTTATTTGCTATTTAATGTCATTTTAAATATAGCACAATTAAAATGTTAAATTTTTAGCATAAATTTTACCATTCATCTTTATGTTGTGCAATGCCAGTTTTAAATGCAAATATCACAGTTTTAGCTTGTTTGTGACTTCACCAAAATTATAAAATTTGTACTTTGTAGCTCATTCCCAAAGGGAGCCTTGAGCTGGCTAGAAGAGATAAAAAGAAGCCAGCATCAGAAAAGTTGGAAGGAAGAAGAGATCATCTCTCTAGTAACAGAGGCTTGGGGTGAAGACAACATAGTCACTCAGGTGCCCTGCCTCACCACAGAGAGCTGCAGTTAAGTCATACGAATGCCAGGAACACTTTGCATTAGTTTTCTACCCATGTGCTATACCCCAAGGATGGGCATGGTCTGGGATAGTCCAGCCAGTCATCTCCCTCTCCCTCTCCCATAAGCCTATCACCACAAACCACATAAATGGGGTGAAACCCAGTGGTCTTGAAAGTGCCACTCTGGGAAGCACTAAGTATCTGAGTCTAAGGTGGGTTATAAGCTAGCCCCCACTGACATATGACCTCTGGCTGGTCACCCAACAAATGCACCATGATGCTTCCTGCTTGTAGGAACATCTGTCTCCATGTCCAGCTCCAAGACATGACAGGATGTACACACCCAACCCTAACCATTCTTGTGTCCACATCCAAGCACCTCCCAGATGCGGAGGGCAGCAGCAGTTTCAGGGTGTCAGTAGGGAGGTGGAGGCCAAGTGAACCTGGAGTGCCAGAGAGTTGGGGATCAAATAAGAGAGAAATCTCTCCAGTGGTGGGATTCAAATAATTTAACAACCAGTTCTCTGCCCTAATGACCATGTTAAGTATAAAAAAATATATACCAAAAGGTAGTTTATTATTTCATGCATTTAATATTCAAATGAGAACAATAAAAGAGGTACATAAAACTAGATTATGTTATAAGAAAGAGTTTGTAAATATTAATGAAGGAAAAATAGTAAAGAATACCTGACAAAAAACAATACAAGTTATCATCCCTGGTTGTTTGGCTCTTTTTCTCTTTACGTTATATGTTTGTTTACTGAAGTAACAAACACAAGAGAATTAAAATGTAGTGTTTCATCAAAGGTATAATGAGTTTTATGAAATGAATAAATAAATATTACAAGCATGGTTCCGTCAAAATTTTTTTCACCTGTGGACAGAATGAACATTGCTACAGGTGCTTAAAAATAACCTGTTGTACAGATGACCATTAAAAAAGAGCAAGGAGCCTGACCTGTGGTGGTGCAGTGGATAGAGTATCAACCTGGGAACACTGAGGTCACCAGTTCAAAACCCTGTACTGTCTGGTCAGGGCACATATGGGAGTTGATGCTTCCAGCTCCTCTCCCCTTTCTCTCTTTCTCTCACTCTGTGTCTTCTCTCTAAAATGAATAAAATAAAAATAAAATAAATTTTAAAAAGAGCAAGGAATGTAAATTTGTGATTTCCACATTGGGCAGCTGCCCAGGAGCCCTCCTCAGAGAGAACCTGATTACAAAGTGCCATTTTAAGAACTGGTTTGCCGAACTCAACAAAGAATTAGGTATCAGTTCTGCTGAACTGGTGGAACTGGCTAAATTCTACCCCTGAACCTCCCCCTCTGAAAGAGGCAAGGCTTCAAGAGAGACAAGGTCCTAACCTCTGTGCACATTTCATTGTCTGATCAGCCCTCACTTATAAAACAAAATAAATAAGAATATTGACACAACAATGACAGAGCATTAAATCCTAAGTGTAAGGCTTCTGAGCATGGGGCCATGTTAACATGTTGGCCATAAAGCTGGCCTTGTATATACACAAAACTCCACTGACCACAGGCAAGCTTGAAAGAACAGCTCAGTTCTCTCCTCTCCCACTCATGTCTCAACTAACTCTTTATGTGTCTATTCCCAAAATCAGGAATGGATCAGTCTTTGAAGGATCTCATGTTTTGAAGTCTCCTTTAGCAAGACAGATTACAAAACAATGAACATGATGGAGACATATGAAGGAGAATTTACATTTGAGTGGTCTTGATCCTTAAACTCCATTAACTTCACAATAAATTGTCCTCTACACACATTTTCTCTCTAACTGCTCCCCTATTTCCCTTCCAATTGCCAAATCTGATGGATAAATTTCAGCCTGAATTTTACTTGATTCCTTCCCTGTAATTTATATAGGTAGCTCCTTGATCTCCTCCAACTTGGCTTCTAATATATCATTTATCTTCTAATTAATTCCTCATCTTTCACTGGCTTCTCTTTTTTATTTCTTTCACCTGTGGTACCTAGATAACTTTAGTATACATATTTGTTTTTAAAAGGTAAATTGTTACTTAAAACCAAGCTATACTATATATAGAAGTGCTTTATAAATTGTAAGGCACTCTATAAATATAAAATATTATTATTACAAGGTGATTGATTCCATAATTTGTTTAGCCAGAACTTTATCTTGATATTCCAAATGATCTTTTATATTCTAGAAGAAATATGTATGTAAGGGATTCACTCAAGCTATAAAAATGACTCTATGATTTATGTAGTATTTTTATGAGCTTTATGTATTTTGTATTCCCCATTACAAAATAAATAACACTGAAAAATTAAGGGAATGATGTTTATTGTTTGTATATCTCTATTTCTTCCATTATATGAGCGAAATTTTTATTTTTATGAAAATTAGTTGCATGAAATGCAAGCAAAGGTATATAAATGTGGCAGATATATTTTCCTAACCAGAAATGAATCTGTACAAAAGAAAAGCCCACCAAACCACCCTATTTATTTTCCCTTATCTGACTTTGACTTTGTTCATTTATGTCACTCTAAATAATGACTTAATTTTTCTATAAATCATTTTTCTAGGGAATTTGTTAAATAGTTTTGTCTCTACATTGATAATGATTGATGTATTTGAAGGCAGAGATAACTTATAATTTATTATCTCCTTGTCTTAAAGTTAATCACAGTTTCAAAAACTATCTCTGCCATTTTAAAAAAATCCACTTAGGTTTATGAAGGGCTTTGTATGAGACAATAAAAATATGTTTCATGGCTAAAGATATTAATTACCAAAAGGAAAATGATAGTTTCCTATTTATAATGGTGACTTATTACTTCTCTAAAAAAGTAGACTATACATTCATGGTCTTCATATTTGTAAATCCATCATTATAAACAAGAAAGCAAGTTTTCATGACAAAACAATTTTAAATCACCATTAAGCCCACTACAACCTTTATTAAAAGTTTTCTTGATTTTGCTTTTGTTTTTATTTCTGGGGGAAATAATCCTATTGACTTCCCTAACAGTAAGTTTCTCAGAACTTTCTTGCTTTCACACTGGTCTTATTCATCTCTTGTCCATAAAATAGTGAATCATGTTTTCTTAATGCCCAGATGGGGATGGTAATTTCCTTAATAACTCAATGAGTTTGTAAATTCTACTACCACAGAATAATAACAAAAAAAAGATTAACAGCATTGATAGCTATTAAGATGTCATATCATGTTTTGGGACTTCTTTAACAAGCTCGTTTTGGGTAAAGTCACCATGCCAACTGTATTGCATTTGGTTCTAAATAAGTCAGATTTTCCAAACACTATGAATTTAACAAGTGTAGATCTGGTACCCTTTATTGAGCACAAACATCTTAGGAAAACTGCAGAGACATCATTTTGTCCGATAAGGCAAGGATAATCTATGGGGTTTGATCAGAATAATTATGTACATTTCATGGTCCCTCAACTATAAAGCTGCCGGCAGAACAAAGGTCATATCTCTAGCTGTTATTCACAGTCATTACTAAAGAAGATCACCACTTCTAGCTTTCATAAGTTGTAGAATAACACCTGGCCTCCAAACATGTATTTCCCCCTTTCAATAATGAACATGATATGAAATTGTAAACAAACTCCATGTCCTAGAGAGAAGGCTGGCAAAATTATTCAGGGATTATTGTTTAATATTTATCTGTTTCCTTCTAGGAAAAGTTATATTTTCATTTGTTCAATCAATCAAGTATTTAAAAAATATTCATTGAGCCCTTATTGTGTACAAGGTCACACTGTATACATATTTAAGTTAGATAAATCTAACACTATACATTAACATCAAATATTGTGATAGCATAAAAACATATGTGATGCATTTTAGGGGGTTCAATTTGGCCCCTAAAATGTAAGCAAAGTACCTCATCTGTTCTGTCGCCAATCATCTGTTCTAAAGCTGCAGGAAAAGCTTACTGTGCTGGAATTATTAAAATATGTTCTCTATGCCTTCTGTTTTTTATTAGTAATATAAGATATTTGAAGAGCCTTTTCACAAGTTCAATTTTTACTTTTTATGTAAACTTAAAAACTTAAACTTTTACCTATCTTTTATAATGAGGTTCCATTATACTACATTAGATATTTTGTATGAAAGAGAAGGAATTTAAAAAGACCTACTCTTCATCCTCAAGGGACTTGTACATTAGAAAGAATAATATATTTTATTAGTAGTTCTCTATGTGAGTCAATATCAATCTAATACATGCAAGATAAAACAAAATCCCAGTGACCTCAGTCCCTTCCTCAGTCAAAGTTCATTTGATTATTGAAAGCTTTCATCAACTAACATTTTTGGGAAAAAAATTATAAATAATAAAAATTTAACTGACAATTATACATATTGTTAACAAGAAAATAATTCAGATTGTTTTACTTTTTATAGTTTTACTTATATATAAGTATTTTTATTGGCTTGGCACTTATTTAATCATGATCTTCTGCTTGCTTGTATAACAGGTTTCAACCTTCAGCATAGGTATTTTTACAAATACCGTTTGTGTGACAATCTGCCTGAAAGACTACAAAATCTCATACAATATTACATATATTATACTCCAAATTATATCTTGCAAATTATCTCCATTAATAGTTACACAGAAAGTCTCAAGACCCTGTCAACTTCAATCAAAATAAACTCAATTTATAAAGTGAGACATAACATTTTTAAATTGATAATATAAAAATTTAAGTCTAGACCAAAGAGGTAGTTACTTTTCTAATTTCTGCTACCTATGTAAGTTTCAAAGCTGATCAGAAATTTTTAATAAAATGTAAAAAAAGGCAGACAAAAAGAGCCAGAACTTGTTTAATTTTTCACAATTGAAGAGAATTTTTGTTTTTATTTTAACTTCCAAAGAGTATTTCCCCTATAGTTGAAAAGTAATGTATATTTTCATGTACACTCTAGTAATTTTTACTTTGTATATCACCCATTCAATCATTAATTTTATCTTTCATCAGAGTTATTTTGTATTCCCACCCAAAACACTTCTCTCACTACACATATTGACATTTTTTTTGCTCATCAAATGATTATTTGTAAAATGGGACTTAGTCTTCCAGCTGTCCTTTTATTTGATGACCCCATAAAAGAAAAATGTTAAGTGGCTTTATGTGTCAAGGAGCCAGAAATTAAAAATAGATAAAATATAATCCATATCCCTCAATGAGTGGTAGAGACACACAAGTAAAAAAATAGATTCAATAAAGCAGAAAAATGACTATAGTGGAAGTATCTACAAGACACTTCAAGAACATAACAGAAGATGTAATCAACTTCCTCCCAGTTTGGAGTATAAGGGTTAGGGAACACCTTATAGGAGACCATAATGAAGCTTAACTTCTAGTTAAGCTCTGCTTAGGTTAAAGCTCTCCAGTCTAAAGAGCAAGGCCATGCCAGGCAAAATAAAATATAAAAGAAAACATATGCCTGAAACCTCATGGAACATTCAGTGCTCTCTGTGTGGTTTACTGCGAGAGTTAGTAAACTACAGCCCATGGGCCAAATCTGGCTTGCCACCTGTTTCTATGCAGCTGTGAGCAAGAATGCCTTTTATATTTTTAATTTGTTGGGGAGGGGGAATAAAAAGAATAATAATATTTCAGAGCACATGAAAATTATATGAAATTAAATTTTCAGTGTTCATAATAAAGTTTTATGGATATATAAACTTTACATATTGTCTATGGCTCCCTTTTTGCTACAATGGAGAGTTGGAATAGTTGGACAAAGAGTCCTTTTGCCCACAAAGCCTAAATATTTAGTATCTGGCTCTTTACAGAAACTGTGTTGTGTCCTGGTTCATTATAACTGGAACAGAAAGTCATGAGGAAGTAGTGAGACTTGAGGTAAGCAAAGACAAATAATGAGAGTCTTCCTTTCTTGATGTCATGCATGTAGGCTATGGGTGATGAAGAGCTAGTGAAGCAGGAAAGTGTTAAATAGTATAACAATAATATGTACTGAATCCCATCTTTGGTAGCTTGAAGATCCACACTGGAAAATAAAGGAACTGTTAAATGGTTATGATAGTGAAGGTCTGAACTGGGCCAATTATAGTGAAATACAATGGAAATTAGGCGATAGAATTAATACAACTCCATGATGAACTCACTATAAAAGGTGAAAGAAAAGACCTTAATTTCTGATTTGGTTTCACGAGATCAGTGGTGCCATTAACAAAGACAAAGACTAGTTTATTTTTCCTCTTTTCCATTATTTAGGAAAGCTATATAAAAATATGTCTTAGAATTCATCCATTTGATGTTACCCATGCATCTTATGGATCAAACAAGACCCATACAAGGGAAACTACAGCACTGATTGGTGAATGTGAAGAAGGGTAGTTAGGGGAGTGCTTCAGAAAATTTAAGCACCAGATGCAGAAAGTCAAGGGTTTCTGGAACTAAAAATTACTCAGTATACTTGGAAGTTATAGTTTAAGATAGCAAATGGTAAAATAAGAACAGAAAGATAGTTGGGACCATATCACACAAAGACTTATTTATCAAGCTAAAGAGTTTAAATTTGTCCTAAGAGCAATCAGAGTTGTTGAAAGTGGAGAATGTTTAATCACAAGTAACTTAAACATAATCAAATTTTTAAAATATCACTCTGACTGTGGTTTAGAGAATATTGGAAAAAGAGAAAGTCTTAAAAAAATAAACCAATTTGACTGTTTAATAATGTAGATGAGATAACCTTAGAAATGGCCTGAACTGAGGTAGTGGCAAAGGGGATGGACAAGAGTGGGAGCATCCATGAGTATTACAAATAGTAATTGATTGACTGGCAATGAAGTGAGATGATGTGATGCAAGAAATCTGGATACCTATATGTAAGGGAGTGTCATTCACCAAAATGAGGAACAGATTTAGAGGCAAAGATGAGTTTCCTTTTGCATAGGTCAAAGTTATACATTGGTCTGAATCTAAAAAGAGATATCTGGTCTAAGAGATAGATATTTGGGTATCATTAGTGAAAGAATAAATTATGGACCTGAATTGGATGACTCAGGAGAAATTCACAAGTGAGGCGACAAAAGGGGTGCATAAAAACCCTAGTAAGTACCTACTTACTAGAGTCTTCGAGTTTAACAACACTTCAAAAATTGCCAGCCATCATCTTTCTCTTCTACGGTCACCAGAGTGACATATACTATCCTCATATTTGGAAAGGGGCACCTGATCATCCTCTCTTGTTAACCTCTACTGATAAAGGATGGTCTCTTCTTGACTTAGTGGTTGCCTTCAGCTTGCTCTGATGATGACTCTATCTACTTCAAGAACTTTTGTTCTCTCTGCATGGATAAAGTATGGTGGTCATTGGGTTGGAGGTTAGTACTTAATGGGTTTTTCTTCTCATTCAGCCCCCATCTGATTTCTTATTACCAATTCTCTAAGCTCATTTAGGGGAACCCCTTGAGAGGCACAGTGATTCTTAATTCTCAGCCACCTTCTGCACCCTACTTTGGCACATTGGAACTTATTTATCTACATTATTTTCCATGGGAGCTGAAGGACTTGAGGCATTCCATGTCTCATCCCCATCACCTCTATTCCACTGGCATGAGGGCAGGTTTCAATATTGCCTCTCTGCAGCATTCAGTTCTCTAAACTTACCTAGGACTTCCATTGCCATTCCTTCTCCAAGGTCCTCTCTCTGAAGAAGAGGCCGGAAGATGGTAGAACAACTCCATACTGATCTAAGTGTTCTTTCTATCTTTACTGTTCATCAGACACCACTTCAATTCAGAAAAATCTTAATTGGCTCTCTGAATGGTGCAAAATTAGTTTTTGTTCTTGAAAAATTTTCTCTTCTATATGATTTAAGATATGAAATTCAATTCCCTGATTCAGCTAGGCTTTGTATATGACATGCAAAGAAAAGTCCTTAACATACCAAAATATTTTTTCTTCTCAGATGATGCCTCTTGCAATTCTGAATTGTTTTTAAGATACTGCTATAGACTTATCAAAACACACGCACACACACACACACACACACACACACACACACACACACATACACACACACAGAAAACATAATGAACCTGACCAGGTGGTGGTGCAGTGGATAGAGTGTCAACCTGAGATGCTGGTGAGGACCAGGTTTGAAACCCCAAGGTTGCAGGCTTGAGTATGGGTTCATCTAGCTTGAGCATGAGATCATAGACATGACCCCAAGGACACTGGTTTGAAGCCCAAGGTCTCTGGCTTGAACCAAAGGTCACTGGCTTGAGCAAGCAGTGACTGGCTCACCTGGAGCCCTTCAGTTAAGGCACATATAAGCAAGCAATGAACAGCTAAAGTGATGCAACTATGAGTTGATGCTTCTCATCTCTCTCCCTTCCTGTCTGTCTGTCTGTCTGTCTGTCTCTCTCCCTCTCCCAATAAAAAAGAATATATATATAAAATGAAAGTCAAAGTAAAGAAAATTATTCTTTATTCTTCTTGGGTTTCTTCCCTCCCTTGCCAAGATAATATACCATGAAGTCATTTATATATTAAAGATTTATACATTTTCAATTAATGTATATATATATATATACACATTAATCCAAAGTGTATAAAGAACAATATGTTAAAGTCCATTTTATAGTCTGTGTAATTTTAATATTTACATACACTCAAGTGTATGAACAAATGTTCTTTTGCTAGAACATAGATTTAATAAATTACTGACACATTAGTTATGACACCTTCATACTTATAACAATAAATAATTATGATTTTAGACTTTCAGTAAAAACTTTTGTACAATGACAGAAAATGTACAGAATGTAAAGAAGATAGTAACACAAGTGTATCTTTCTTATGCAATGATACCATGAATGATACGTCATTATAGAGTAAATTCTATCAGTGTAGTCTATTTAGGCTGATCTGAAATGATAAAATTAGCTGAATAATTCCCTAATATTACCTTATTTTATATTTTATAAATAAATGCTATTTTTATGCTACTTTTTATGGGTGAACTAGCTTGGTTGTGCGCGGTGGGAGAATACATAGTAATGTGATATATGTGTGGGAATTGAACTTTTTCTGTGGCTTAGTTGTGTTTTAATGTTCTAAATTATGATTTTACAACTGTATTAGGATAGGTAAGTGACTTAGGCTGGGATGTGTTTTGACTTACACCGAAATTCAGGTTACATCACTGTCATAAGAGCAGAACTGTGTTGTAACCCGAGGACCCCCTATATCTTAAAAATAAGATATGGCACTGATTTTCCTCAAAATAATTCAACTTTGATCCTAACAAGTTAGCAAAACTCATTTTAATATTAATTTTAAGATCATTAATACATGAGGGTTTTTTATTAATTTGATATTAATGTTGGAAAGACTTCAGGGGAAAAGAAGTTACAGAAACAGAAACACACATTAGATAATATTTTAAAATCATTCTATACTCTCTTACATGGAAAATGCCTCATTCTTTTCATCTTCTAACCTGGTTAATTTTAACTGTCCCTCCAGCACTCAGCCAAGTAAAGACTTCTTGAGAATCCTTACCTTTACCTCCCCGGCTGGTCTTGTCTTGCAAGACAAGTTGCCTTGCATTCTTGCTTACATGTAGCTATGGCATCTATCACAGACCATTAGTATGATATTTATTATACTCTATTAAAATTGCTCATTTACAATTCTGTCTTCTCATGTAAAGTGCATCATTCTTAAGAGAGGAATGTGTCTTATTTATTGTTCTCTATCAATAACTAGCATGTTATCTAGCACAGTCAAAACACAATAACTAGGAGTTGCTAAATAAGTAACTGAATAAATGCTGACACCACTTTACAGATAAAGGAATGAATTGACAGTAAATATATGTTCTTACAAAACATGTTGGCCATACATCCAAACTTAGAACAATGTGTAAGTAATAAACCACATAATTTTTCAAAAATACTATGTCACACAAGTGAAAGCAAAAATTCATTTTTCTTTACTTAAACTATCATCAAAAAAATCAGAAACTAACTTATTGATTATAACTTGATAATTCATTTAGACTAACATGAAGTTTATGCAAAGTCATTATGGCAATAGGGTGTTAAAACACTGGCTTTCTTCCTGACCCATGGTGGTGCAGTGCATAAAGTGTCCACCTGGAATGCTGAGGTTGTCAGTTCAAAACCCCTGGCTTGCCTGCTCAAGACACATATGGGAGTTGATGCTTCCTGCTCCTCTCCTTTCTCTCTCTTTTGTTTTCTCTCTCTCTTTCCCATCTCTAAAGTAAATAAATAAAAATCTTAAAACAACAACAACAAAAAAACATTGGCTTTCTGGAGAAATGTAGGTTCAGATTTTAGCTGTTTGACTTGGATGATTTATTAGACTTCACTGGACCTAGATTTTTATTACCCCAATTTCTTTCTTTAACTTGCTCCACACCTAAAAATATTAAAGATTAAACTTGGCCCTTATAAGATAAAATTAAATTTTTTTACATTCTTTTTTTTAAGTGAGAGGAGGGGAGACAGAGAGACAGACTCCCTCATGCTCCTCGACCATGATCCATCTGGCAACCCCTGTCTGGGGCTGATGCTTGGATCAACTGAGGTATCCTCAGCACCTGGGGCACCAATGTTCAAACTGATTGAGCCACTGGCTGAGAGAGAGGAAGAGGGAGGTAAGGGGGAGATGGAGGAGAAGAGAAGCCAGATGGCCACTTCTCCTGTGTGCCCTGACCAGGGATCAAATGGGTACTTCTGCATGCCAGGCTGAAGCTTTAACTTCTGAGCCAACCTGCCAGGGCCTTAGAATTCCTAAAAACAGAAAATAAAAGAAATCAAGATTATTTCCAGTATTCACCTGGCACCAAAAATAATTATTGAAATATTATTGGCTATATACCCTATGCTGTACTTTACATCTCCATGACTATTTTTTAACTACTAATTTGTACTTCTTAATCCCTTCTTTCACCCAGGAAATAACAGGGGAAATGCTTTGTAAAGCATATGATTGTCTAACCCTTAGGTTGTATACCTGAAACTAATACAAAATAATACTGAATACAAAGTGTAATTGAAAAATAAAAGTTTACGTTTTTTTAAAAAGTTCATAAGCATAGATAATGGTATAGTGGTTACCAGAGGGGTGGGGGAATAGTAAAGGGTAAAAGGGATCAAATACATGGCGACAGAAGGAGATTGACTTTGGGTGATAATAACAGTGCTATATACAGATGATATATCATAGAATTGTATGCTTAAAGCCTACATAATTTTATTAAATAATGTCACCCTAATAAATTTAATTTAAATAAAATAAAACAACAAAACACTAAATGTACATCTAACTGGTGGTATAATCACAAAGAAAGAAAATGTTCCTTGTGATATTAAAACAATAATTTTACCACCTATTGAGATACAATTTAAGGATTAAAAATCACTGTAAAATAAAAAAAAATCATAAAATGTTTTCATTAATTATAATATTGACAGTAGTATTAGTAGCTGACAGGTTGGTACTCTTACTCTGAAATAGTTATATGTGGAATGTGGAATAAACTATTCCACACAATATTGTAGTTATATTCTTGGAGTGATTCTAAGTCAGAATTCTTTATTATTTTTGGGATTGGATGAGGGGGATGAGCAAGTAGATGCAGACAGAAGATTCTAGACAAACAAACAAAAAACATCCACACAAACAAAAATGACCAAAAAAAAAACCAAAACAATAGTTCAGAATTTAAATTAGATGTATCAATAGAATTTATGATGATATATACATGTGTTTATAGTATCTATTTATATTTATATAATATGTATTTTGAGTATATTTATTTTCTCACTTTATCCCCTGAAAAAAGAAATTGAAAACCAAAATGAACTCAGTAGCAATGAGCATACTTAGAACCCAGATTGTGGTCTCTAAATATATGTCCCACTGAAAGAAAACAGACATCCTTAGAGAAATAGTTAATTCCAGTTCTGCTGTATACATTATATAAATTAATCTGAAACATCTTGCCATACCTGATAGTAAGGTATGGCTATCAATGACTACTAAGGTGATGTCAATAGGACTTAGGCATCACTTTAAAGAGGTACAAACTGGCTAAAAAATGGGCTATCTTTAGCTTCAAAATGATAATAATTACTGTGGACTGAAAAAATAAGTATGGTTAAGTTCATGAGTTCATAAGAGTAGACAAAAACAATCAAATTGGTCACCTTTGGAAAATGACCTAGAATCAATTCATTATCTTGAATGTTGATAAATAAAAATAATATAACAAGCATTTATCCTGTGTTTCCGATACAAACCATATCATTGGGTAAGACTAAATAAGAGATTAAAAATAACAAACCTTTATAAAAGCATCCCAGATAAAAAATGACCAGAAAAAACAGGCTGTTTGATAGTTTTAAAATGTTACCATATTTTAAAGCCCTAATTGAAGTTAGGCTGTAAGTATCCATGATTACTGATATCACCAGAAGAGAAGTAGCTAGACACTGAGTGTCTCTTGATGGAATAATTTACCATCTTGCCAAAGGAATCAAACCTAAATCTGATCAAAACTTTAGAGCTAACTTCAATTTACAGAAACTATAGCACAGAGCAATGCGTTAAAAAATCCCACAAGGATACAATCTGCACAATGCAGACCGAAAGTTTTGAAAGATATGTCAATCAACCACAAAATACAACTTAGTCAAATCCTGATTCTAATAAATAGGAAGAGAAAAACATATGAGCCATTATGATGGTTATGAATAATTAAGTAATGGATTAGTTGGAAGACTTCAAAAATTTCTGTTTTTCTCTGTTTCAAAATACTGTAAATGCCCACCCAAGCAAAGCACAATTTCGGTCAGGGTGGTAACTACCATGGTTAGGAGGAACCATGTTCCAACAGAAATGTTCTTTCTCTTACAGTGCCTATGCAAGCATTTTATTAGTTATGATAATTTATGTTTTTAATCTTTTTAGTTAATATACCCAGTGGCAATAAAATCGGAACAGTTAAGAAGTAAAAACTGAATTCGATGTTATGCATGAATCCAAAAGTATTAAAAAGCAACTTTATTCTTTGGTTTCTGAAATCAAGTAGGTCAAAATGTTTTTAAAAACCCTTTGTATTCCTTTTTGATTGCTGACTTTTAAAAATAACTATGAAAAATTATTAAAAATCATGTTATAAGATTTAGTGGGTAAATCTATTGTTTATAAACATGAGAATATTGAACCTCAGATTAACAACTCCCATTTAAAACTAATTTACTCCAGAATGTCAATTATCTCCTTAGAAGTAATGTTCTATTTTCTTACATTCTAGGGAATTGTTTTCCTGAATACAGTACTCTCACAAATCTATGGCTTAGAACTTAAGAGTAGTTTTTATTTTCTAATAACGTAATTGATTAAAAATAAATATTTGATACAATGTGTGGCTTACCCTATTTTGTCTGTAATGAGGATTGCCATTAGAAATCTTCCCTCACTTTTAACCGTTTGAGTAGTGAGTTTTTTTCATGCTCACTGACCCCCGGGAGTGCGTTTTTTTTCAAAAAATTAAATTAGTTCCAATTCCAGTTTTATTAACTTAAAATAATGTTTGTTTGATAACCAATTTATGAAAACAAGAAGAACATATATTTGCCTTTTTTTAAATGTTGCCATACACATTTTTAAAATAAATTGTACTCTGGATGGTCAGGAAGCACAAGGATGTACATGAAAATATGTACTACTCAAAGGGTTCAGGCCCAGAGGCCTCACTTTCAAAAGAGAATGTTGTCCCTAGAGAGCTTCCAGGTTTCCAATTTTGATCCTCTCAATGGTTCAGGCAATGATGATATTTTTTTTTATTCTGAGTTACTGAGTCAATTTTCACTTCTTTACTTTAAAACTGTTCTTTCTCACTGGAAGAAAAAATAACCACTACTTTCCTACCGGAACTTTCCTTTGACACAGACATAAGTATATACATCGACAAGATACTAGCCTCCATTTTATTCCTTTTTACTGTAAGGAAGTAACAGTTCATAGCCGTATTCATGCACTCTCTTCTCCATCTTTTGTGTGTGTGTGTGTGTGTGTGTGTGTGTGTGGCAGAGACAGAGAGAGTCAGAGAGAGGGATAGATAGGGACAGACAGACAGGAAGGGAGAGAGATGAGAAACATCAATTCTTCATTGTGGTTCCTTAATTGTTTATTGATTGATTTCTCATATGTGCCTTGACTGGGGGGCTACAGCAGACCAAGGGACTCCTTGCTCGAGCCAGTGACCTTGGGCTCAAGCTGGTGAGCCTTGCTCAAAACAGATGAGCCCATGCTCAAGCTGGCGACCTCAAGGTCTCAAACCTGGGTCCTCCACATCCCAGTCCGACGCTCTATGCACTGCTTCACAGTCTGGTCAGGCTCTTTTCCATCTTATTTGAAATCTTCCTTAATTTTGTTTGTATTCCTCAAATAGTTTCTTGCTGAGAGCATGGAGAATTATAATCTTTATTGGTAAATTAAGTAATACAAACATTTTTCCTAATGCCAAACTAACAAAATTTTCTGAAGAACATAGCAATACTACCTCATTCATACAAGTAAAACACTTTTTTTCACATTTTCCAGAATCCATGTAAAACTAAAATTATTTTCTTTTTCTAGGACTCAGACAATGCTATTATGGTCTTCTTTTGAATAACAAAATTGGATAATTCTTCAATGAGACTGTTTTCTCTCACAGAATGTATGAAGAGCTAAAAATTGTTTAATAAAAATATTACCAAACTTTTAAACTCACTTTTACTTATTCACTAAGATTTCACCATTTGGTAAATTTTTACTTATCTTTGAAGCTATTAATAAAAACGAATGAGATTTAATAGAGATGACTAATTAGATATTTTTAAACCGCATAAGTTTTAAGTACAAGAGTTATGATTCATTGCTATCACAATGTTTGGCACATAATAGAGGCTCAAACAATATATTCTGAATGAATAGATGAATAAATATTGTGGCAACTATTGTGTAATAGATTATAGTGAAATATGTGTGTGCGTGTGTGTGTGTGTGTGTGTGTGTGTGTATGTGTGTGTGTGTGTGTGTTTTGCCAACCATACTGTGAACTCCTGGAGGGCAAGAAAAGTGCTTGATCACTAAAACAACATCTGGAATATAGCAGATAATAAAAAAATATTGAAATAAAAAGAAGTGAGCAAGCCTCAAGAAAAAATTATCCATTAATGCTATTTAGATGCAGTCTTATAAACAATGTTACCATGCCTTTATAATTAATTACTATATGATGAAGTATAATGATTACTTTGTACAAACCACTCATTCTTTTTTATTATTATTATTAATTTTAATGGGGTGACACCAATTAATCAGGGTACATATGTACAATGAAAACATCTCCAGGTTATCTTATCATTCAATTGTGTTGCATAACCGTCACCCAAAGTCACATTGTCCTCTGTCACCTTCTATCTGGTTTTCCCTGTGTCCCTCCCCTCCTCCCTATCCCACGCTTCCCTCTCTCCTCCCACCCCATAACCACCACTCTCTTGTCCATGTCTCATAGTCTCACTTTTATGTCTCACCTATGTATGAAATCATGCTGTTCTCAGTTTTTCTTTTTTTCTGACTTACTTTCAGAAATACTGTGGCTGTCATATTACTGTTGGATGTTTTTAAATTTGGTGCTGACCTTTAGTACCATTAATGAGACAAAGAAGTTACATAACTTTACATAGACTAGTTTCTGTATGCTTCAGGAGAATGCATCTGTATATTTATAGCAGATTTCATTACTGCCCAATTATCTCCATGGCCTTCAGTACTGGAGTTACCCAGAGGCTATCAGAGTCCATAACAGAGATCAATGTTGAAAAACCCTTTCAAGTTAGCCTTTGTTACAGGTCTGATAGTAGGTAATTAATATACATTAATCTGAGTAAATAAATAATATGATGATATAGAGTTGTCAGTGATAAGGCAGGAAAGAAGCACAGAGTTACATAGGAAGTTTGGGAAGGTAGGTGTCCATGTATCCAAGAACCAAAGATGGGAGTTGTGTTACAGTAATGTAGATATAAAGCATGTATAGGGAGCTGAGTATGTGACAGGAAAAGATAAATAAGACATTAGACAAGCAAACACTCAGCCCATGTATTCCAACATTAAACAAATACAGGGGGTCTTTGGGTTATGACAGTCTCGACATACAACGCTTAGAGTTTACAACATTCACTCCCATAGAAACTTACAAAAATTGAGATGTGAGTGTCTTGACTTACACCATTAGCATCATACTTACAGACTACATGGGTGAACTAGTTTGGTTGTACGATGGAAGAATACACAATAATGCGACATATTGAGTGAGGGAGTTGGACTTTTTCTGTGGCTTAGTTGTGTTTTTATATTCTAGATTATGATTTTATAATGGTGTTAGGATAGGTAAGTGATTTAGGCTAGGGTGTGTTTTGACTTACACCAAAATTTGGGTTACATCACTGTCATATAAATGGAACTGTGTCATAACCTGAGGACCCCTTGTATTAACAAAATGTCAAGCACTGGAAACATAAGACCAATAAATAGTGGTCCAATCATCAATTGGCAAATGATCTAGCAACTAAATTTTGAAATACGTAAATATATAATCACCATAATATGTTATAGGTGCTATGATAGGTTTATATATGGGGCAGAGGTTAAGGCAGAAAGTTGAGAATGTAAATTATTCCTAGATAGGGGGCAAATTACAAGGAAAGACTTCCTACTTAAAACCTGGTGTAATAAGCAAATAAGTAAAAAATTAAGATACCATGTGGTACATGTTATGACAGCAGTATTCCCAGTATGCAGATTGCAATGACTAAACCAGTCAGATAAAGCAGGAAGGCTAGATGCAACTATTAAAGACTATAAACATTCTATAGTCAATAATTATATATTTAATTTTTATTTTTTCAAAATTATCTAACAATCTATATCATAGACTCCATCATATCCTTGAACTTCATCTCATGTCAAAACACCATCCTATCCCTGAGCCCTGATCTTATATACAGAAATATTGGAATGGATTGAGTGAAGGATTGGGTAAATGATACAGATGAAGTATAATGCTTTGGCTTTTAGGGTCTTTGATATCATAAAAATGTACAGGGAATCTTCAAGTTACAACACAGTTCCATTCCTTCAACAGTGATGTAACCCGATTTTGGTATAAGTCGAAACACACCCTAGCCTAAGTCACTTACCTATCCTAACACAGTTGTAAAATCATAATCTAGAACATAAAATCACAACTAAGCCACACAGAAAGTCCAACTCCCTCCCTCATATATTGCATTACTGCATATTCTTCTGTCTCACACAACCAAACTAGTTCGCTCATATAGTTCATAATAAGTACGACACTAAAAGCATAAGCAGAAACACTCACATCTCAATTTTTTTAAGTTTTTATGGGAGTGAGTGTCGTAAACTTGAAATGTCGTATGTCAAGACTGTGGTAACCCGAGGATCCCCGGTATTTGGTCTTTGTCCCTGGTTCTAGCACAGAGTTCCTCAAACCCTTGAAATTTTTTTGACTAATAAGGGTGATAAGAGTATCTTTTTTTCTAATGAGATGACTTCTAGCATTTTCTTGGTAGCTTCATTACTAGAAAATCCAAACCTTGATTACAACCTTGAAACTTCTAGACCAAACGGGCAGAAACTTGGTTGATGGTGTTGTGTAAAGCCAGCAGTCGAGGACAACATCACAGCAGCCTGGCTCATGCAGGTTTGCATTTGATTCAGACAGTCGGTAATAAAACAACGGAGCCAAGAACTGATGAGCCATCACCTTTAATTCCAGCTTGCAAGCAAAAACACACACTGGGCTCCAAAACCCACTCATTCAGTGCTCACAAAGCTACTGACTTATCTGAGTTTCCTAGAATCAAAGGTTTCTAGCTCACCAGGTTTATTCATCTTTGTTCCCCATCTCCTCCTGCACAAACTCTGCACAAACTGGCTTCTCCCTCAGCACTCCACCATCTTGGCTGCTTCTCCTCTCCTCCACGTGACCTTAATCTGCTCTCCTCTCTAATACTAACCTCAGTGTTGGGCAGATAAAATATATTATGCTCTTTGTTAAAGATGGCGCTGCCCACGTGCAAGTTTTAAGAGTAAGCTTTTCCCCACACCCTTGACTGATTGGATGATGTAGGGTGGTGCACTCTCATGAGGAATCCTCCCAGTATGTCTCAGATAAGTGACTTTGTATCAGAAACTTTCTTGTTTGTAGATTGGATTAAAGGTTTTGAATCTACGCTATAAAGTGGGACAGACCTGGAGCTTGCTCTCTCTCGGTTCCTGAGGTTAGTATTAGAAAGGAGAGCAGATTAAGGACACGCGGAGGAGAGGAGGCAACCAAGATGGTGGAATGCTGAGGAAGAAGCCAGTTTGTGCAGAGTTTGTGTAGAGAGAAGGAGATGGGGAACAGAGGTGAATAAGTCTGGTGAACTAGAAACCTTTGATTCTAGGAAACTCGGATAAGTCAGTAGTTTTGTGAGCACTGAATGAGTGGGTTTTAGAGCCCAGTGTGTGTTTTTACTTGCCTGCCAGGTGCAAGCAAGAATTAAAGCTGATGGGTTACCAGTTCTTGGCTCCGTTGTTTCATTACTGACTGTCCGAATCTAATGTGAACCTGCCCTGGCAAGGCGGCTGTGATGGTGGCCTCGACTACTGGCTTTACACTCAGGAACCAAGAGAGAGCAAGCTCCCGGCCTGCCCCACTTTATAGTGTAGAAATCCAAACCTTTAATCCAATTTACAAACAAGGAAGTTTCTGAAACAAAGTCACCTATCTGAGGCATAATGGGAGGATACCTCATGAGAGTGCATCCACCCACATCATCCAATCAGTCAAGGGTGTGGGGAAAAGCTTACTCTTAAAACTTGCATGTGGGCAGCGCCATCTTTAACAAAGTGAGCATAATATATTTTATCTGCCCAACATGTTGGTAAACACTTTAGAGTCATAAGCACTTCATATGTTAAAATGTCTACAAAATCAAAATTTCAGGCACCAGAAAGACTTTCAGTGGGCATGAGCTGAATCCTGAAGGACAATTCAGAGTTTGACCAAATAATGAGGTCAAGGAAGGAAGCCATCACAGACAGAAGAACAGGATAAGTAATGATGGAGAAACGTGAGAAAATGTGAATTGTCCTGCTCTGAGTAGCCAACACATAGAAAGCCAAGGTGGTTGATGTTGGGCAAATTAGTCTGTAAAATTTGCATTTTTTGAGTTTGCTCACTTTAATTGTAAAAGACTGGCACTGGGCAGCACCAGGTATATGATCTGTGAAATTGCTAATCACCTTCCTGCTTGGGAAGGGCCTTTGTTATGCTAATATATGCTGTATTTTGTTTTTGAAAAA
The DNA here is from genome assembly GCA_037038555.1 of Rhynchonycteris naso. NCBI lineage: Eukaryota > Metazoa > Chordata > Mammalia > Chiroptera > Emballonuridae > Rhynchonycteris > Rhynchonycteris naso. The sequence continues at coordinate 162,717,729 of CM072999.1, read as the reverse complement.
GAGGAGATAGGGAACAGAGGTGAGGGGTTTTGTGAACTCCCGCTGAGACTGGTGTGTGTGTGGGGGGGGGGGGGAGGCTTTGATTCTAGGAAAAACCTGAGAAGATTCTCCTGGTTGTGGAACTGGAGAATCTGTCAGTAGCTTTGTGAGCTCTGAGTGAAAAGGAAGTGCTTTTCCCTGTGTGTTTGCTGGTCAACAGGTATGTGACTTGAATAAACAAATGGCCCACCATTTTTTGGCTCCACTGTTTCTTTACCGTCTGCCTGAATCTAATGGGAACCTGCATGTGCATGGCTGCAAGGGTCCCGACTGCTGGCCAGATAGGCAGGAACCCCAAATGGATGAAATTGGAAAGAGAATCAGGGCTGAAGTGGTCGGCAAAGAGTTTTGTGCTGTGCTCTCCATTAAGAATAACTACACCTTAACCACTCATGGAAGATTATAAGCAAGGAGGTAGAATGATTGTATTTTTGTTTTACAAACATTAATAGAAGGCAAAAATGCCCTCCTATTTCTTTGTCAGATGTATATTTATTGTACACATTCACTGTAGACCACTGGCTACCACTGTCATTGCAGGTTCCCAAGGATTTTGCAGGAAAGACACTTCCAACGGAAATGTCAGCTGTAATTTGAGATCCCTAAAAGACTTTGTGATGGTCTCTAGAAAAGCCAGCATCCCTAAACTTGCCTATATGACATACTTGCCAGAGTACCCCTCTTGTCACACATGCTCTGCTCTCTCCACATGGAACTAAGTGAACAGGAAAAAGACAGTATACCTTCTCTTGTTTTGACTTTGGCAGAAGGAAAATAAATCCATATCAGACTCTTTCTTGGTTCAGGGATTTTGCTCTGTACTCTAGAGCATGCCTAGATTTTGCAGTTGAAATTGAATATCAAGTACATACTCACTTAGTCTGATGAACTACCAGTGTAAAGCCAGTATTCGAGGTCAGGATCACAGCCGCCTGGCCAAGGCAGGTTCGCATTGGATTCGGACAGATGGCAATGAAACACCGGAGCCAAGAACTGGTGAGCCATCAGCTTTAATTCTAGCTTGCCCCTGGCGGGCAAGCAAAAACACACACTGGGCTCCAAAACCCATACATTCAGTGCTCACAAAGCTACTGACTTATCCAAGTTTCCTAGAATCAAAGGTTTCTAGCTCACCAGACTTATTCACCTCTGTTCCCCATCTCCTCCAGCACAAACTCTTAACAAACTGGCTTCTTCCTCAGCACTCTGCCATCTTGGCTACTTCTCCTCCACATGGCCTTAATCTGCTCTCCTCTCTAATACTAATCTCAGGAACCCAGGAACCGAGAGAGAGAGAGAGATCAAGCTACTGGTCTCTCCCACTTTATAGCATAGAAAATCCAAACCCTTAATCCAGTCTACAGACAAGAAAGTCTCTGATACAAAGCCACCCATCTGAGGCATAATGGGATTCCTCAAGAGAGTGCACCACCCTACATCATCCAATCAGTCAAGGGTGTGGGGAAGTGCTTACTCTTAAACTAAGCCTTAGGCTATGACGACCCGGCCTGCCCACAGCCTGTTTCCAAACACACATTAATATCAACGAACTTCCATGTGGGCAGTGCCATCTTTAACAAAGTGAGCATAATATATTTTATCTGCCCAACAACCAGGTATTAGGTGTTGGGCAGATAAAATATATTATGGTCATTTTGTTAAAGATGGTGCTGCCCACATGGAAGCCTATTGATGTAGGGTGGTGCATTCTCATGATGAATCCCATTATGCCTCAGATAAGTGACTTTGTATCAGAGACTTCCTTGTTTGTAGATTGGATTAAAGGTTTTGAATCTACACTATAACGTGGGGCAGACCAGGTGCTTACTCTCTCTGTTTCTGAGATTAGCATTACAGAATAGAGCAGAGAAAGGCCACATGGAGGAGGCCAGGAGAAGCAATCAAGATGGTAGAGTGCTGAGAGAGAAGCCAGTTTGTGCAGAGTTTGTGCAGAGAGAAGGAGATGGGGAACAGAGGTGAATAAGTCTGGTGAGCTAGAAACCTTTGATGCTAGGAAACTCGGATAAGTCAGTAGCTCTGTGAGTACTGAATGAGTGGGTTTGGAGCCCAGTATGTGTTTTTACTTGCCCGCCGGGTGCAAGCTAGGATTAAAGCTAATGGCCCACCAGTTCTTCGCTTCCTTGTTTTATTACCAACTGTCCGAATCAAATGCGAACCTGCATGAGCCAGGCAGCTGTGATGGTGTCTGCGCCTCCTGGCCATACATTAGGAATGGAAGGATAGCTGAGATCCCGGATTGCCAATCCTGAGCCCTCAGCCCATCAGCTTCTGTAATACCATCCTGCTAGGTTACTAAGAGAGAGAATCCAGGGTCAAGCAAAAGTAGATTTTACATTTGTAAATACGAAACACAGACCTGATTGTTGTTATTATTTAAAATAAGCATATTATTTCTCATATGAACAACTGTAAACCTACTTTTGCCCCACCCTGTATATAGCACATAAAATATGCTCACACAGTAATTTTCAAAGTGTAATTCAGAGAACTTTGGTCAAGGAGGGTCCCTGAAAGCATTGTGGGAGTCCTCAAGGCCAAGACTAGTTTCATAATAACACTAAAATGTTGCTTGCTTTTCAGTGCATTGATATTTGTACTGGGTATACAGAAGCAAAGGTTGGTAAACTCCTAGTGCTTTAGAGCAAATCAAGGCCATGGCAGCTATTGTACCAGCAGTCATAAAATTCTTCACTGTCATATACTTGCAATGAGAAAAAAGGTCAGGCTCTCTTATGAATGTTTCTGATTGCGTAGCAAAAATATTAAAATATTATTAAATCAGTCCATGAGTACATGGGTTTTCAATACTCTGTATGACTAAATTAGAGGCACACATAAGGAAATTTTACTACGCTCCAAAGTATGACAGTCAGTGCAAGAAAATGCTCTTTGTTGTCAGGACCTCAGCTGAGCTGGAAAATAGAGAACTGAGCTGACATGTGTCAGAGTTGCCCCTGAAGGAACAAGCCAAAAATGAAAGGGGTAATCACCTACTGCGATGATATAAGCAAGAGGCTAGAACAGGAGAAAATGCCAACTCACTGTTTCATTCTCCCCCCTCTCTGGAAGGGTATGCAGTTTGAGGGTCAGGTGCATCAGCACAGACCCCGGTGGGGAGGGGGGTGTGTTTCATTGTAAAGGAGCCCCAAACAAAAGGCAGTCTTATGGATTCTGAGGTCAGGAGGGAGGACTCAAAGGCTCGAGGTCGGGCTTGGAGCAGAAAAATACTGATACTGAGTCAAAGTGGGGAAAAACATCTGTAAACATTTCCCTTTTTTCTTCATAAGTAAAGGCACCTGAGGAACACCTCTGCCCAAGGCCTCAATGATGAAATCTAAGAATAAAGGTGGTGGAGGCGACTGGGCTGGGAAAGGAAATGCTATGCAAAAATCACAGCAGATCAGAGAGGCCCTAGTCACTGACTGCAGCTCTGTTCTGAGATTGCAGTGCACTGGCTGTGTGCCTGGGGTCATGTGAGGAGGACAGGTTTTCCTGGGGGACCTGTGGGGTAAGAACTTTACAATGGCCTATGGTCAAGCCTAAGAAATCACGCCTAGGTTTCCAACCAGGAGCCTGACTCATTACGGATGCACAGGGAAAAGTAACTGAGTTACAGACTGAACATGGTCCTTTGTTATGGAGCACCATTTTTATTATAAAGAACAACTGACAAATTTTGGCTATTGAAACTAGTACTGAGCAGACATTTTCTTGTAAATGAAAAAAGTGAGACTGTCATGTCAAGGAAAACAACTGATAGTATTTGTTGCCAATGATAGAATGCGACCTGCCAAAAAAATCAGAATTTTGAAAAACTTGTATACATACCACTGTGAGTTTAAACATTTCATTATAATTGTACACTTTCTGGAATGGGTTCAGTGGTGATGTTAATGATTACAATTACTATGTGTTGAATTGTGTTTCTTGGAAAAAGATATGTTAAAGTTCTAACCTCCAGTACTTCACATGTGGCCTTATTTGGAAATAGAGTCTTTTTAGAAATAATCAGGTTAAAATGAGGTTATGAGGGTAGGCTCTGATCCAGGGGTCCCCAAACTATAGCCCACGGGCCTCATGCGGCCCCCTGAGGCCATTTATCTGGCCCCTACTGCACTTCCAGAAGGGGCACCTCTTTCATTGGTGGTCAGTGAGAGGAGCACAGGATGCATCTGTACCCATAGTTCCCATTGAAATACAGTCAGTTTGTTGATTTAAATTTACTTGCTCTTTATTTTAAATATTGTATTTGTTCCCGTTTTGTTTTTTTACTTTAAAATAAGATATGTGCAGTGTGCATAGGGATTTGTTCATAGTTGTTTTTATAGTCCAGCCCTCCAATGGTCTGGGGGACAGTGTACTGGCCCCCTGTGTAAAAAGTTTTGGGACCCCTGCTCTAACCCAATCTGCCTGCCGTCTTTATAAACAGCGGAATGTGGTCACAGACATGCCCAGAGTGCAAACGATATGAAGATGCAGAGGGCAGAGGCACATGAAGATGTGGGGTTGGAGGGATGCCCCTGCAAAGCAAGGACCTCCAAAGATTGCCACAAACCACCAGGGGTAGAAGGAGACGAGAAAGGAGTCCCCCACAGGTTTCAGAGGGAGGGTGGCCCTCCTGACACCTTGCTTTCTGACTTCAAGCTTCCTGGCCAGTGACATAATAAATTTCTGTTGTTGTAAGTCACCCAGATTGTGATATTTTGTAGTAGGAGACACGAGGAATAAACACAGCAGGTTTTCCATATTGTAAAATAAAATGTGTCAATATTTGGCAGTTTAGTATACTAAAGTAGTATTTTCCCAATATCTGTATGTGAAGTTACAAAATCATGCATGGTTGAAATACCCATTCATGATTTCAAAGGGTTTTAATGCAGCAGAATACAGACGAGTTCATTGATATGGTTTGACATAACATATTTTAACCAAAGTTTAAAAAACTATCACTGGATAACTTTTGGTGTCATAACAAAGAAGAATATCCAATGATCTAAAATGACCATTAAAAATATTTCTCTTGCCTTGGCCAGATGCTCAGTTGGTTAGAGCATTATCCCAGAGTGCTGAGGTTGCTGGTGTAATCCCTGGTCAGGGCACATACAGGAGAAGGCTGATGTTCCTATCTCTCTCTTCCTCCCTCTCTCTCTCTCTCTAAAACCAATACAATAAACATCTTAAAAAAGTATTTCTCTTGACTTGGGGTGGTCAAAACACAATACAATATACAGATAATATATTATAGAATTTTACACCTGAAACTTATATAATTTAATTAATCAATGTCACACCAATAAATTCAATTAAAAATAAATAAAATATTTCTCCCTTTTATACATAGTTATGTACTCAGATTGCTTCTCATACATGCCCTGAGCAGGGGTCAAACTGTGACCTTCGGCATGCTGGGTCAACACTTTATCCACTGAGCCATACAGCCAGAGTTATCTTTCCCTTTTTGAGCTATTTGTCTACATGAGGCCACATTTCCTTTTTATACTTCAAACAAAACAACATATTGCAACATACTGATAGCAAAAGCAGATAAAAGAATTGTCTTATTTTAAGTTAAATATTAACAAGTTTTGTTAAAGTGTACAATAACATCTTTTCACTATTCTATTTTGAAAAAAGATAGTTTTTCAAATAAAAATCTACAAATTATGTTGACATCTACTGAGTTTTTTATTTTTGATAAATTAATTAATATTTATGTCTTCCTCAGTCTTCACTATCAATACAGCAAACATTGATAGGTTAAATATAAACAGAAGCTTTTGAGGGAATCATTAGTAATTTTTAAGAGTGTAAAAAGGTACCTGAGATCAGAAATTTGAAATCGCTTCTCTAGCAAGTGTTCTTTTTTATGATTCTCTGAAGCTTGGACCCCTCAAATCTGTCTAATGTCCTAGCCCTGTGGACTGAGTTAAGCAAGTTGTGAGCTTTAAATTTCCCTTCCTTCCTCTTTCTTAGGCCCAACTATAGTTTCTGGTTCTTCTGCTTACTGAATTGGAATGGCATCTGGGCCCATTTGCTGCATGTGCCACATGGAATATGTGTCTTAAGAGAGAGAACCAAGCCAAGCTCTTCCCTCAGAAATCTCACAGTCAGCACACAGCAGGTGCCCAGGGAGTTTCAGAGCTTCTTGGGGCAGTAGAGGGAGGAAAGGATACTAGGAGCCTTCTCATCATCACCAACAACACTGGATCCAATACAGATTCCAGAAACCCACCCCAAGCAACTCTAAAGGTCTGAATTGAAATCCAAAATCAGTATTTTATTCAAGCAGCTGAAATTATTCTGAAGCAGGTTGTCCCTGGACCACATATGAAAAACAGTGCCAGTGGGTAGCACCAGTATGCTTCTAAACATAACCAAAAATGAGAGAAAAGACCTGGTGAGCTCAGTGCTAAAGACCAGACAATTATCTAGACAAACTCCTCATCCAGAAAGAACACCTTGCCTCATATGTAACATAGAGCAAGGGAGACATGGGCTGGTTGCCAGCAGGACACGATAATTGATCTGGTTAAATATAACTGGAAAAAAAGATGAATTTGTCCATCTGAGACTCTAGATGGGAGAGAGGGGCCTTGAAACAGACTCACCTGGAAAATAAAACAGATATAAAATGAATGTCAATTACCCAGTACAGTGGGCCTGTTCATTTTCATTTTTTTAACATATCATGTGCTGTGCCACACTTAACATAAAATGCTCATGACAATAATATCTGAGTGCCCTTTAGACTCTTAGGGAATGCATAATTCATGTAAGTGTCAAGTAAGACACAATCTTTGTGTTTCTTGACAGATAGACACAATGACAGTACAATCGTGAGTTGGACCTACATTGAAAAATCACTAACTCTATGTTGTATCCCCATATAATCTATGTGAATGATTTTTTAAAAAGGTTTGAGAATATCAATATCACCTGCAGTAGACCTAAATTTTGTAGTTACCTTAGCACAAATAAGTAAGTTATAGCATTTTGCTTTTCTGTATAATTTATTGTCCTAAACTTTCAGAGTCTGGCAGAAAAATTTTTCTGCTGCTAGAATATATTCCCACACCCAGCCTTCACTCTACTCTATTTATCAAACTAATCTTTTTAAAATAAAAGCCCACCTTAGATCTCTTTATTCTGTGTCATGCTATATCACACTGCTGTCCTTTATTGAGCACTTATATGTGTTGGGCATTTACTCAGACTGGTTTCAACTATCATCACTCTTCCTCACTGCAGACCCACAGCGTTCATCTTGAATGAAAGAGCTTACAATTGTCTAGATAAAGAAGCTGTTATCTACATGAGCTAGAATCTTTGCCAGTCTCCCTAAGCCCATATTCTAGACCTTTCCCTAGCCTGAGAATGCTTGGATGAATTGATAGCCTTAGGTTTCTAAATCAAATGAGGTCTGTTGCCTTGGCTGGTAACCTCTAAAACCCACAGGTGGTCTTGCTTATTTCCCACAGAAACACAATGGGATTCTACTGGAGCACAAACTATATAGAAGAACTAGTTAATTTGGCTTTACTAATGGCCCATCAAACTGCTGAGTAGAGGCAGAGCTCTTCCAAGAATGCCAATGATAGCTTTGTGTCAAGCCATTGAATCACAATAAAAATAAGGATGACTAATACTTTTTGGTCTCTGTCACGTACTCTGCCAAATAGCAAAGAAATAAAAAGATGGTCCTCAAAATGTCACATTAAAACTAGTTCAGGGATCATTCCACATTGTATGTGTAAATATTACTTTAGAATTTAGGGACTGCTTCTCACATAGGATTGTACCTGAAAATCTTCCTGTTTTTAGTCTTGAAGACTCCAAATCCTTTTCAATAATATAATGTGCTGTGCTTTTTGGGAATAAACCAAAGCATTAAGCTTGAGGGATTTAAATTATTAGAATGAAAACTATTTTTCCATGTATTTTCCAGTGTTGAGTTGGATTTTAAAAATAAATAGAAAAATTTGGTATTTTTATATTGTACTTCTTTTTGAAGAATATCTGTAGTAGAAAGAAACAGCAGCAAAACTGAACTCACATATTCTTTATAGGTAGACCCTTAGAACTATTTGGAATCACTATGAAATTGCCTCATGTTAACATTCTTTAAGTCAGAGTACACAAGAGTAATGAATCTTCTTTATGTCTAATGCCTAATCAATAAGAAATAAAACTTCTAGTGCTAACAGATTGCCATTTCAGCAAAAAAGGGGAAAAAAGATTTATTTTGCTTGGCCTGTACTTTCTCATTAGTAAAGTAAATGCAAGAAAATCTGATTTATCTGGATTTTTTTCCCCACTGAACAAAAAGTAATTTGGTGAACCTAGAGTTTTATTTTTCACTGTATTGTATTTTTTAATTAAAACTGGCCAGTGGAACCTCTCTATCCCCAAATCACTGTATGTATTAAATTTCAAGGAATCCTAAAGCAACTAGAGAGAATTTCATTTTTAGCAAACTACAAGGCATTAAAGTCAATAAATAGGCTGATGATGCAATTAATATACTAGAGGCCTTGAACAAAAATAAAAAAGGGAAGACTTAGTGTTAACAACCATTAATTCTCTCTGTTAAAGAAATTTCTAAGCCTGTGTTTTACTTAATAAACTATGTAATCAGGACGATTGAAGAGTAGTGTTTTTATTATAGTTGATAATAATTAGTCTGGTTTTTTGTCTGGTTTTTTGGTGTGATTATCATTAATTTAGAGATTTGGATGCTGTTCCCTATACAACTTCTGTATATAATTTATAAACCAAAATACATGCACTAACATAGTGAAGCCCTCCAGAAAGGCTTTTAATTCACAATCTTATTAGTAATTATTTTTTTAGTTTTTGTTAATTTCATTGGGGTGACATTGGTTAATAAAATTAAATAGGTTTCCCATATGCATTTTTATAATACATCATCTGTGTATTGCACTGTGTGTTCACCACCCCATATCAAGTCCCCTTCCATCACCATTCATTCTCATTTCACCCTTTCACTTTCCCTTGTTCCCCTTTCTCTCCTGCAAAACCCACACTGTTGTCTTTATCTGGGTGCTTTTTTTCTTATCCCTTCATCTTTTTTTACTCAGCCTCCCTGCCCACACTGAACCCCCATCACCTATGACAGTTGTCGGTCAATTCTCCGTAGCTACGTGTCTGTTTCTATTTTATTTGCTATTTTATTTTGTTCATTAGATTCCGCTTATAATGAAATTATATGGTACATGTCTTTCTCTGACTGGCTTATTTTACTGGCATAATACTTTCCAGGTCCATCCATGCTGTCACAAAAGGTAATATTTCCTTCTCTTTTTATGGCTGAGTAGTATTCTGCTGTGTAAATGTACCACAGCTTTTTCATTCATTCTTCTACTGATGGGCACTTGGGCTCCTTTTAAATCTTGGCTGTTGTAAATAATGCTGCAATGAGCGCAGTGGTGCATATATTCTTTCAAATTAGTGTTTCTAGTTTCTTTGGATATATTCCCAGAAGTAGAATTGCTGGGTCATAAGGTAATTTTATTTTTAATTTTTTGACATAACTCCATACTGCTTTCCACGATATCTGTACCAATCTGCATTCCCATCAACAGTGCACAAGGGTTCCCTCTTCTCCAGACTCTCACTAACACTTGCTGTTTCTTGATTTATTGATGATAGCCGTTTTGACAGGTGTGGAGTGATATCTCATTATAGTTTTAATTTGCATCTCTCTGATGATTATTGATGTTGAGCATCTTTTCATCTGACTGTTGTCTATCTGCATGTCTTCTTTGGAGAAGTGTCTATTCAGGTTCTTTGCTCATTTCTTTTATTTTATTATATATTTTTTTGTATTTTTCCGAAGTTGGAAGCGGGGAGGCAATCAGACAGACTCCCACATGCACCTAACCAGGATGCATCCGGCATGCCCACCAGGGGTTGATGCTCTGCTTATCTGGAGCATTGCTCCGTTGTGGCTGAGTCATTCTAGTACCTGAGGCAGAGGCCATGGAGCCATCCTCAGTGCCAGGGTCAACTTTGCTCCAGTGGAGCCTTGGCTGAAGGAAGGGAAGAAAGGGATAGAGAGAAAGGAGGGGGGAAGGGTGGAGAAGCAGATGGTTGCTTCTCCTGTGTGCCCTGATGCAGAATCAAACCTGGGACTTCCACACACCGGGCCAATGCTCTACCGCTGAGCCAACTGGCCAGGGCCTCCTTTGCTCATTTCTTAATTGGATTGTTTGATTTTTTGGTGCTGAGTTTTATAAGCTCCTAATACATTTTGGATATTAAGCCCTTATCAGATATATTGGCAAATATGTTCTCACATTCAGTGGGTTGTCTTTTCATTTTGTTGATGGTTTCCTTTATTGTAGTTAATGCAGGATTAAGTTTACCAACGATCTTGCCAGAGATCAGATTCCCCTTAAAAACCCTCATCAACTACTATATTGTTTTGCCATAAGCATGGCAAGTATCAAGGCATTAAAAAATTGGTTGACATTTATTTTGGGTTCTAAAGATATTCAGTTATGTTAGTGATTACAAATCAAAATATAATGGACTTAAAGTGAAATGTGAAACACAGCAAAGCTGGTGGGGGCTGCTAAGATAATTTGAACTTGAATCCTAGGATAAAGACATTTATAGTCTGTGGAGATGACAAGATTTCTACCCAAATGCTCAGAGGTCATAATGATTCCTCAATGAAAGTGTATGTTATTTAGGGTAGGAGCAACATGGATCTACAACCTAGGTTGAAAATTCATAGTCATAAGAACTTGGATAAATCACTTTGTCTCTCAATGTCTCAAATTCCCTACCTATAAAATGGAAACAATATCTGACATGCAGCATAGTTTTGACAATTAAACAGGATGATGCATGTTAAAAATCTATTGTAGGGCCTTGTTTTTAATAAGTGTTCGAGGGAAAACCTACTTTCCCTTCCTTCATACTAAAATTCCCTCACTGTCAAGTTCAAAATGTTCTATTGTACAACACATGCTCAGGTCAACGTTTTTATCATCAAAGGAGTTTCATAAACTTGGATGAAAATAAAAAATACATTTCATTTTTACTAACTAATTTCAATTGGAGGACTGAAATTTAACATTTTCTTCAATGATGACTGCATATAATAAACCACAGTGGTATCTGCAGTAATTGTGACTTTGTCACCAATATAAATCAGATATATTTTCTTATCACATTATCCTGTTGCTAGGATCTTAAAATACTTATATTTATCATAAACATTTACTTTGAAACTACAATAGTTATTGGACTCAATGTTGCATCTTTATTTAATGCATTGATCAAGAATCACATACATAACTATAACACACATTTTAAGCATGCATTTTCCTTGATAATTGTTATTTTTAATATTATTGGTTCTCTTTACAATTCTATGTACTTTGTTCTATGCATTTAAAAGCATTATTCTGAGAAGAGGTCCATAGATTATATCAGACTTTACAAAAGGGTCCATGATAGAAAATAGTTAAGATATCACCAGCATAGGGGAATCCATATTGACACTCTGTTAAAGCTACACTGGTAGAACCTGACCAGGCAGTGGAGCAGTGGATAGAGCATCGGACTGGGATGAGGAAGGACCCAGGTTTGAAACCCCGAGGTCACCAGCTTGAGCGCGGGCTCATTTGGTTTGAGCAAAAGCTCACCAGCTTAGACCCAAGGTCACTGGCTCTAGCAAGGGGTTACTTATTCTGCTGAAGGCACATATGAGAAAGCAATCAATGAACAACTAAGGTGTCTCAATGGCAACAAGAAAACACTGATGATTGATGCTTCTCATCTCTCTTCGTTCCTGTTTGTCTGTCCCTATCTCTCTCTCTCTCTCTCTCTCTCTCTCTCTCTCTCTCTCTCTGACTTTCTCTCTGTCTCTGTAAAAAAAAAAAAAAAAAAAAGCTGTACTGGTAGAGACCAAAGTAGAGAAGACACAGTGTGGGAAACAACATTTAATGATATGAACAGATATGCTGAGCAATTGTAAAATTTCTGGACAGATACAAAGGATAAGACCAGTAGGGCAGAGCTTAAGGTACTGACAGCATTTTGAAGTGGATTTTAGATAATAGTCAAACTCTTTGTAGGTAGCAACTCTACTCTTCCAGAGATGAGGCCAGAAAAAATTATAGTCTCTGTTCCCTTTCTTTCCACATCACACAGGCAATCTCTTATCAAATCCTGGCCACTGTGTCTTCAAACTACATCTAGATTCTGGTCATCTCTTCACTTCAACTATGGCAACCTGGATCCATGCCACCATCATTTCTCACTTGATAATGACATAGTCTCCTAACTGCTGTTGCTATTCCTGGCACTGCCTGAAACATTCATAAAATTTTAGAAGCATGTCGCAAAGGCACAGGACCAAAAATACCTCCTGCAAAAGTCAGAAGAAATCTTTGCAGAACACATACCTGAGGTTGAAGAAAGAAATGGAAATGAAAGGGTTCTGAATGTAAACATGAGAAATATATCTCAAAACACACCTCTATCAAGGGGAACCAAAATTGTATAGTTGTTTTTTTAACTGAATATCAGTCTCAAATGTCACTCAGTATGATAGAAGACAATATGCACAGGTAAATTTTTATTCACCAGATATAATAAACCTCTCCTACAGGGGGATTTCTGTCAATTCCTTGTTTGCAGATCATGAGCTCCAGACAACTGGCTGAGATTGACAGGGATTCTGGAGAAGCAGAAATGAAGGTTTTCCCTGGCTAGCATCCTTCCCTAAGATGTCACTGTATCTTAGTTTTGCCAATATAAAGTAATGTGTCTGACAACATGTATTTCCTGAGACTACCTCATTAGGCACTGGTAATGTATGTCTCATTTTCAAATGTCATGAGTGAGAGTCAGAGTTGTAATGATTGTGACCTGAATATTATTGATAAGATACATCAGAGGCCAGAAGGAACTGCCCCTGTTCCAGGAAACTTCAGCCCAGACTCAGCAACTGAAAGATTCTGACTTTTCGTGAGAACAACGTGGCTGGACATATCTGGGGATGGAAATAGAATAGAAAATGTGATTTCAGTCTTGAATACAAAGTTGTCTTAGAAATCTTACAGTAATGAACTATTTTGGTATATTTCTGAATCTTCACCTTCTTATACAAAATATTCACCCAATAGCATTCCTGGGGAATCCATAAAAGTGTTCAGGAAGGTAGGAGAAGGACTTCCCAATAGTCTGATGGTCACCTTTCCAAAGAAGAATAGACACACCTTTGGGTGATCAGAGGCTTAATAATAAAGTCCTAAGAGTTAAGGAACCAAAAACGTAAGCAATGTTATATGGATTATATAAGCCTCATGTGGTTTTCATGAGGAAGGACTACAGCTAAACATTCCTCGTAGCCGGCCTCATTCCCTAGCCTTTCCCACAAAATTAAAACAAGTCACCTGACTGAGTGTGAGAGAGGAACTGGGCATTCAAGACCCCTTTCCTTTCTCCCACTTCCACTTGGAAGTTAGCTGCCTACTAGAGGCACAGAATGGAGTCTTCCTTTACACCATAAATTTTACAGGGACAGCATTGTTGGTGATAAAGTGGGTAGTAATGCTCAAAAGCACATTTCTGCTTGACCAGTAATTAAGGGGCAATTTGATTCCCATCAGCTGGATTACTATTCCTCACTTTGTTCAAAACTCAGGTAGAAAACCAGTAGCTTGTCCGTTCTCCCCCCCACCCCACCCCAAACCCCACACATTAGCCATTTGATACATAGTTCCTTCAAATAATTGGGGGAAAAAAGAAAGTAATGTCTGTCATAAGAAAAACTGATATGAATAAAGAGCTATGGTGGCTGACAGAGAAACAGGTCCTCTTGTTTGCTTGGTGGACAGAAAAGTTCATTGAGGTAGTCTTTGAAGGAAAGAATAATTTACATGTAACAAAGTGAAAGGAAAAAAAAAACAACACAGTTGGATCCACAAATTTGTCCTCTGTTACCAGCCTGTTCTCAACTGGTGTTAATTGAAGTCTTATACATATATGCTCTTCTTGGAATGTATCATCAGAAGAAACTATGTCTGATTCCTTCAAGAAAAGTTGTATCTAGCTTTTCCAGGTCTGAGTCCTTCACATGCCCTCCTTACTGACATCTCCCTGACGTAAGCATACAATGTATTGGTTTGATCTACCAGGCACATGAAGTTCTCATACCTGTGCTTTAAACTGTCATTCCTCAATCTGGGTAGACAATGACTTCAAATAAAGGTTTGGGTCAGGTTTCCATTTATATGCTAGAAGTTGTAACTCTTACAAGACAATTAACGGCAGACAACTCTCTCATGGCATTCCGTTGGAACTGGTAAAGTGTGACTTGTAGCTGTTAAATTCTTAACTGTAGTAAAATCCTTGTGCCTTCTGCTATCAATAAAAGGAATAGCACCCAATGCTTACAAATGTCTCGTGAGAAACCTCTGTCTAGAAATTATGTTTCCTTCTTTATTTCTAATGTTTTTCTTAAAGAATAGAAAAGGATATAACTTAAGGTCAGAGAGGGCTCTATAAATTTTATCCTTTAGTTTTTCTTCCCCCAAATTCTGAACCAACCACGCAACAAGAAAAATGAGAAGGCAGGTGGGAAATAGAAGTATTTCTTTTAGATCTGATAGAACTGATACAGAGAATGTGACTTATGCCTATGGAAAAGACAGATGCAGGACATATTGGGAACTCCAAATACTAAATCTGAACATTGGACCAAAGTCGGTATAGCCTTCAAACACTGCAGGCTTCCTCAGAGAAGGAAATCTTCAGTAAAACTCATGGAGGGGCAGATCAAAAGTAAGGCCAAGAAAATAGAGGTTTGCCTGACTTTTTTTTTTTCTAGTTCCTGAAACAAAACTAGATCCCTGTGCAGATCAATGCAGTGACATATTCCTAAACTAGGCTTCTGTGTCACGGTCACTTACATCACTCATAATTCAAGATCTTTTTCCTCACCTCACTCATAACTTTTTCTTTACTCAGCCCTCTCTATTTCTTTACTGAAGAGGCTGCCCTTTATAAAAATAAAATGTATATACCATTTTAAACACATAATAACAACAGCAAAATATTTAATAGTGTTTACCATGTGCCAGACACTTTTCTAAGCATCTTCCGAGACATGATCTTTCCAGGAAAAGGCACTCATATATTTTCTGTGATTTTATTTTCTGATTAGATATTTATGATTTTTACATTCCTACTGACAGAACCATTTATATTTTATAGTTTACATAGCTGTTTTCATGTAGTTTTAAGTTACCTTTATTTTTTAATCTAGCCCATGGAAAGAAGGGCCTAGAGGAAGTTTGTGGTTCTAAGAGACTCTACTGTCTATGTATGCTCTCCCATTTTATGCTTTTGCTTATGAACCTGTAATATTTTGATATTTATGTATAAATTTTCATAGCATTGTTAGAAAAGAGTTTAATCTTATATACAGAGCGCTCCTTATTTTATTGGCTTTTTTCTACCTGAAAGTATGCTACACACAAAAATGTCTGTGTGCAGTAAGGAATAAATTTTTTGAATACTCAGTCTGACAAATGTAAAAAAAACAAACAAACAAAAACTATGTTTTTACTTAAATATTTTACTTCATCCTGTAAGTTTTTTATTCCAATTGTCAGTAATCTTCAAAAGTTACACTTATTTTTTCAACTTTCATGGTTTTTAAGAGGAGTAAGCAGGCCTTTAACTCTTGATTTTAAATGAATCTTACAGAATGCAGTCATAAATAGCATTGAGAAGTTGGTATAGTTTTAGACTCTTTATTAGAAATTAATCATCAACCCAGTTACTAGATTGTTTGAAAGATACATTCACTAAATACTCTAATTTGATTGTTAAGAGGTTCTGAATTGTGTACAATAAGAACTGACTAATTTAACTGCCTCCTAAAAGCTCCCATAGGCAGTACATATCTTTTATGGAAAATAAATAAACCACAGACATAATAATTTACCATCTCTCAGCTTAGGGAAATATGAGCATGAAAAATCATTTTCCGTTAGTGCATGAGAATTTTTAATAAGAATATTTTGTTAACAAAAAATAGTTAACTTTTTTTTTTTATTAGATCACATCCAGTCCAATAGTTCAAGTTTCCCTCTCTTAACAGAGACAGAAATAGTGCCCTTGTAACTAAATGAAACTAACCATTAGAAACTCGCATGCCTTCTTAGTCATTAAATAGAGAAATCAATACTTAACTACCTGCTTTGGGGTCAAAAAGGAAATCTAAATTCCTGATACATATAAACTTCAGATAAAAGAAGACAGATAAAAGATTTAAGTTGTGGCCCTGGCCAGTTGACTCAGTCTCTACCTCTTCCCTTCTCATCTCTCACTCTCTCTCTCTCTCTCTCTCTCTCTCTCCCTTCCCTCCCTTACCACAGTCATAGCTCAATTGAAGCGAGTTGACCTTGACACTGAGGTTGGCTCTGTGGCCTCGCATCAGGCGCTAAGAATAGCTTGGTTGCTGAGCAACAGAGCAATGCCCCAGATGAGCAGAACATTGCCCCATAAGGAGTTTGCCAGGAGGATCCCAGCAGGGCTGTATGTGGTAGTCTGTCTCTGCCTCCTTTCAATAACAAATAAAATAAAATAAAAGGATGTAAGTTGCCTTGTTTCTCTGTAAAAAAAATTCTTTTTTTTTTTTTTAAGAGACAGAGAGAGGGATAGATAGGGACAGACAGACAGGAATGGAGAGAGGTGAGAAGCATCAATCATCAGTTTTTTGTTGCAACACCTTAGTTGTTCATTGATTGCTTTCTCATATGTGCCTTGACCACAGGCCTTCAGCAAATCGAGTAACCCCTTGCTGGAACCAGCGACCTTGGGTTCAAGCTGGTGAACTTTTGCTCAAACCAGATGATCCCACGCTCAAGCTGGCAACCTCAGGGTCTCGAACCTGGGTCTTCCACATCCCAGTCCGACGCTCTATCCACTGCACCACCACCTGGTCAGGCTGAAAAAGCTATTTTTACCCAATCTTTTAACAAATAGGAATCTATTATTAGAAAACTTTAAAAAGACAAATTACTTAAAATTTATGGGAGAGTAACTTCTTTCCTTTAAGTCATGATATTGAATCTTTATTATCCTACAGTTTTAGTTTACCCTCCAGCCCTCAGAAACTGGAACAATGATTATAGGCTTTAGTGAAAAATAGTTCCCATCTTCTTTCTTTGATTCTCATACATAAACGGAAATGAGATTCATTTTGCTCTAACTTTTGTTGAGTAGGTTTTTAGAGATGAGTGTGCTACATGTTTAACATTATTTCTAAAGAGCATTACCTTGTATTATGTTATTAGCAAGTTCTCAGATAAGAAATTAAAAATAAAAGCAGTTCTCAACTTAAAATCACATTATGATCTAAAATATTGTTCTTTAATTTTGTTTTGTTTAAAATTTAAAATATATTTTTTCTCATAGAAATATTATCACAAATAGCCACCTGGTTCCCAAGAAAAATAAGTTCCCCTGCCAGATGAAAAGACTAAGAAGAATTTCAGATACACACAAGCAGGATGACTGACCTTGGTGAATGTAGTAAGCGTGGACAACTTGATCAAGGCTAAAGATGACTTCTCTGCTACTGGCATCAAGGCAACTTGTCCAGAAGCTGGGCTCTGGCCTTGGGAGAAACTGAAATGAAAGTAACAAGTAAAGACTTCAAAGATATGAAGAAAATGTTTTTACAAGAAAACATGAAGTCACTTCTAGGGACTTTATCTCTAGTGAACAACAGTTGCCTCCAGGGACCTGGTTGGGAAAGTCCAGACCCCTCGGAGGGATGAGGTTGGATATGTTGCCTAGAGGAATCCATGTTCCATTTTATCTTTATCGTGTATCTTTCTGAGCATAATTTGTAAGATGCCCACTGGACTGCCTTAGTCAAGTGCAGTGCTCTGCTCCCAATAAAGAATATTCTTTTCTCAAAAAAAAGAAAAGGAAAAGGAAAAGAAAGACTAAAACCACAAAAGTGTACTCTAAAATGTAGCCAACCAATAATTACATAGATTTATAATATCAATAATATAAGTTTATCATTTTATATTACATTCGTTTGGGTGTGTGTGTGTAACCTAGCAGCATAGCTTAGGACATCTATTAAATAAATAACTATAAAAAAATCTTACATCTGTACAAGAGGAGATAGGTCTTATGGGTGTTGAATCTAGCATTGTTATTAATACCAAAATCTTGAAAACTACAAACTGTTTATTGATAGGTAAATGAAACTAGATAAATATTATGTATATTTTATTGTATACATAGTTATAAATTATAATATTTATATAATGAATATTGTATAAACTTTAAATTACCAATATGGATAAAACTGAAGATACCCTTTGACAGGAGAAAGTAGGTTGCATAATAATGCATATTATATTATATAGAAAACAATTAAATAATATTTGAAACCATTTAAATGGTACATATTGTAAGTCAATATCTGCACATGCAGTAAAAGAATACAAGCATGATAGTAAAAATGCATAGCCCTTGAGGATAGCAGTCATCTCTAGAAAGAAAATGGTGGCAAATAAGTTTTAGTTTGGAACTGATAGAGTTTTAAATCTATCTGCAATATTCTTTCTTATTTTAATATTTTTAAATTTATTTATTGGGGTGTCCCTAGTTGACATAATTATACAGGTTTCAGGTGCCCAATTCTACAACATCTCTGTACACTATATTGTGTGTTCACCTCCTCCAACCTCCAACTTGAATTCTACCTTTCAGGTAGCTCATGAGGTCAAAATTACTTTTCTAATAACTCGAAAATGTTAGTGTTTTTCATTGCGTTGTACTCGCATAGATTGTACAGAAATCATGGTGAGTTAAACTGCTGGCACCACCATTCAGGCAGTGGCACCAAACTGTACCCAATATCAGATCTGCATTCACAATAAAAATTCACTCAAAAATGCTATTTAAAAATAATAATTTTATGGTGTCACCCCATTAGAATTAATAATAATAAAATATATATATATAAAAAATAATAATAATAATAATTTTACTACATCTCAAGTCTTGAGCACATGTACTTTTAATATTCTGTGTGACAAAATAAGAAGTTCACCTAAAATACTTCCTTTGCATTCCAGAGTACAATGGCAGTCTTCAGAAAAAAAGAAAACAACTGTTGTGCAATTGAGTTGCGAGTTGAACTAACTGAATTTTTTATGGAGCATCACACCCCTTTCTCTTGTAAAGAACCTTAGCAGACACACTACAGTTATTCAGATTAGAGTATTTAGCATACTTTTAAAAGCATAAATAAAGGTGAACCCCTAATTTTTAGGAAAGTAAGAGATATTGTTATCAATGATTAAATTTTGTTTTCAAGGGAAAATTTAAATTTTTGAAAACATATCTTCCATATGAACTTTTCAACTTTATAACACTAAATAATTTTTTAATAACATTAGTGATGATATAACAAATGTGATTTTTAAAATACAGTACTGTATAATGAAATGTGTCAGCATCTAGATCTGCAGCACTCAAGTGAGCAGTGCATAATGTTATAAAAGTTTGCATGGGCAAAATCTTTACTCCAAATGCAAAACTGACCAATGGATTTAAATATATAACAAATTATGGAAACCTCTTTGGTAATACATCAGAAAACCCATTGCAACTAACCTCTAGAAAACTACTGATTGCCAACCTCTGTAGTATCAAAGAAGTATATTACTACTATCTGAAAAGTCTATTAAAACACTGCTCACTTTTCTAAATATTTATCATACACTACAGCCAAAACAACAGAGAACAACAGATTGAATGCAGATCAAGTTGGAGGTTGAAGGAGGTGAACACACATAGCTGCATTATATGCTTTGTTCATCTAGGTCCAGTGAAAAGTCTTAACCAGGGATCCTGAACACTGTCTGAACTTGTTTGTAACATACTTCCTCCTTCAGTTTTTAAAGTGGTAATTGCCTTTCAGTTCCTGTTACCATCCTTACGTCAATCACACCAACTAAAGAAAAAGGCAGCAGGATACTCAGGTAATCCCTTTCAGATGAACCACACTGTAGGGCAGTCACCATAGTATCATGTTTGGACCCCTCTGGGATGTTCCAGGAATGTAGTTTCATCAGTTCTCCTTGAACTAATAAGATGCAAATTTGTCACACTCACAAGACACTGTTTAAAAAACCAGAACACCAGTTTATTAATTTAAATTAGAATACATATCAATATTTCTGCCTAGTAGTCAGTGCAAATCTTTTTCTATAAATCAGGCATTTAGGAATTAGAAAAATCTAGTCAGTGTGCATAAAATAATAGATTATAAAATATTAGATGTTTTTTAAAAATATTTAACTCAAGTTATAGGAAAATTTATCAATACCCCAACCCAGAGAGTCATCTTTTGAGAGAAAGTAGTCAAGCCTGCCAAATTAAAACTCCTTTCTCTCTTTCCCTAGAAGGGCTCTGTGTATGCACATACATTCTGCCTGTTTCCTTCTTATTAAAACAAAGCACCCATATGTAGTAAGCATAAATCAAGGCACATTTTTAGTAGATTATAGCATCCTGTGCATTATTGGCATATGAATTACAGGTTGTTTTCTATTTGTATTTTGTTATACATGTATAAGTATTCGATAAATGTTAATTTCTATCATTACACTTCTGCATATTAATGCATATCATGGACCTAAGATAATTGTCAACTGTAATCTTTATACAAACCAAAAATATCAAGGTTTGGTTCTACTTAATAGATCAAATAATCTAAGTAATAGACTAAATTTCTTACTTAAGTGTCATTTTTAAGCAATATATTGTCATGTATATATAAAAAATATAAACAATGCTTCTAAGTTTTATCAACATTTTTACATCAATTTTACATCCTTCTTTTTTTAGAGTTTAATTTCAGTGATGAAATAATGTTTGTAAATCATTTAAAGAACATTTATTAAAATTTGAGACTCAGTTCTAAGATGATAATGACTTTAATCATTAACAATTTATTTTCTGCAAGGTTCATGATTTGATGCTAATAGGCTAGGAGTGGCATATATATCTTAGAAATGAAAATCATATTATTGTATTCTTCATATCAATATTATTATATGTGTGTGTAGATATATAAAATGTAAGAGTGAGTAGACAGTTTAAATGAATTCAGTAGGCATCCAAAACCAAGTCTAAAACATTGGCTTGGAATTCCTTTGTTCAAAAACTTTCATTTATTTTAAAGCCAATTCTGATAATCACCTAAATAATTTTATTATACAAAATTTCTCATCGATATAGCTAAGCATTTCCAATCCTAGGAGATTTCATTACAACCAATGTTACAATGCATTGTTACAAATTAATTGCTTGTCATCTGGCATTCATTCTTTTTATTCCCCACTAGCAGTACTCTGATTTTCCTTGGAGATTTTTCACTCTTCCCAAACCTTTAGTCATGTGGCTGGGATGGGATTGAACCCCATGTTCAGCCTTTGAATTAAGCCCTGTAATTGGTAGAATAGAAAACTTTCCCATTCTGAAGCAATAAAGAGAAAAAGTCCCATGATATGTGCATAAACTATAATAATTAATCTCCATTTAGGTGGTACCCTAAGGATGCAAGGTTTGCCTTGGGTATTTTGTGACCAAAATGGGAGCCATAATGTAGAACCTGTGGATAAAGCTCATACAAGTGGAGGCAGAGCAGAGAGACAAAGAGAAGCCAGATTTTGGTCCTATTGTTTAAACAGCTGGCTGGATCAGTCCTCACCCAGAGCTAGCTATACCACTAAACTTTTAAGACAAAGATGGTGTATAATTCTTTTGCTCATTTGTTTGTTTTAACTCTTTGAAATTTGTTTTCCATTGCATATGACTAAAAGATTTCTAACAGATTTCACTTCAGAATAATATGGATTTATGATATACATGGGATTAAGAGGTAACACAGCATATAAATTTATTTCTGCATTAAAAAATATTTATTAAATACCTATTATTTGACGCAATGTAGTAGTGCTGAGGGTGGAGGGGTAAACAAAACATGTATGGTCTCTTTCTTACAAATGGCCTGCTTACATTCTAGCACACAAGAAAGACATTTAAAACTACTAGCACATTAGTTTGCTCACTTTAATTTTGAAAGGGCTTTGAGGAAGAGAAACAGAAGGTCATGGAGGTTTATCACAGGGGGACAGACTCTGTCTGGGTTACTTTAGTTCTCTAAGGCTACCAGCCATAACAAATAACCACAAACTGGGTGACTACTAACAACAGATATCTATTCCTTTATTTTGCCATAAGTTCTGGAAGCCAGAAGTAAAAATCAAGGTGCTAGCAGAGCCCTCTGAAGGCCCTAGGGAAAAGTCAGCCTCTTCCTAGTTTCTGGTGCTGACCAGCAGTCCTTGGTTTGCCTTGGCTTATAGCAACATCACTCCAATCTCTGCATCAGTTGCCAATGAGCTTCTTCCCAGTGTTTTTGTGTCTCCAAAACTCTTGAAATTTTAGGATTTCAGCATATCTTTTTTTGGAAGATGCAATTCAATACACAACAGGGGACTTAGGAAAGACTTCTCTGAGATCATCTTGAGCTGACATTTAAAGATGAGGAAGGACAACTAGGGACATGCATTTCTGGTGTTTGTTGCATTAGCTGCTGTTTTCATTATTGTTGCAGTACACCATCATTTCTTCTTTATTATTTCTCTTTCATTCATCTGGAACTCTGACATTTTAAGGAATAGAAATTATGAAAGGGCAATTTCTAATGATGGTGATAATGTTGGAATCTCTTGGTCAGTCACAGATCCACATGATAAATGAATCTTGCTTATGCTTTTATTCATTAAAATATTTTTATAATACTTTGATTTAAAATAAGTGGTAAAGTAATTCAAAATTCTCTCTTTCTCTTTCTCTCTCTTCCCTCCCCCATCTGTCTCACACACACACACACAAACTCTATTTAATAGTTGTTTTTATCCTGATAAAAATAAGCATGTAATCTATTTTCTACCTTTAATTTTTCACTGCTAATGTTAAACTATTAGCACATAAATTTTGTTAATTGCAGAAATTACTTAAAAATTTTTTTAACTAAATGTTCTCAAAACAAAATTTAAACTGCCATTAACATTCCCAAAGGAACCTTGGTTTAGTCAGCTTAAATTAGTGAGTTTCCTCACTGACTAAGAGCTTTTATTCAGAACACAGCCTTATGCCACATAACTTCCCTCCTTCTCCCTCACCCACTTGTAGCTGAATTCATTGTCTTTTCTCCCACCACAAATGATTTCTACATGAGCTTTAGTCAACATTTTCCACTTATTTAACATGGAAAATGAACTAAAATTAAAATTTGAGAAGAAATTGAAATTTGAGTTATATGTGTTATTTTATCATCTAAATAAATTAAAATGTACTATTATTTGAACATATGTCACCATGAATGTAAAGCATTTATTAGGCTGTGAAACAAAAACATATTTTAGCTTTTAACATGATTTTGAACTGCATGGGCCCAGTCCACTTAATATACAGATTTTTAAAAATAAATACAGTAAATGTATTTTTTCATGATTTTCTTAATAATATTTTCTCTAGCTTATGTAATTGCAAGAATACAGGATATAATACATATAACATCTAAAATATATATTAATTAATTATTTATGTTATTAGTAAGGCTTTCAGTCAACAGTAGGTTATTAACAGCAAAATTTGAAAGACTCAAACGGTATATATAGATTTAGAATGCATGGCTGGGGTGCGGGGTGTGGGTCCCCCTAATCATGTTGTTCACAGGCCAACTGCATTTAAAAGACTATGTATATATAGAATCTTACTCTTATTTACTGAATCAGGTATTTTACTACACTCATTTTGCTGTTCAATTTTCATAATTATATAAATTAGATGTAGACAGCTGAGACGCAATGTCACATAGTAAGTGGACATATTTCAGTAGAGAATAAAAACTTAGGTCTATCTAACTTTAAAGTCAGTGTTTTTTTTCCATTAATGTCACTGTAAGTCTTTCCCAAAGGCTCATATATAAAGAAAATTACACTAGTATTTTTAGAAGTGTATATTATATTCTCCTTTACCACAAAGACCAGTTTATAGAGAACTACTTTTAGATCTGTGCTCTCATAAAACTAATGTTCTAGTGATGAGACTTCCTCACCATATTAACAAGCATATTTTTAGCACCTACTTTGTGTACAACACTGGAAAAAATGGTGATATTATTGAAAGCAAGGAGAAATGGAACTTGCCATCAAGGGATTTATAATCTATAAAGAAAGTGAAAAACATAAGGTCATATAAGAATTTGTAATTGACTTTCCTAGAATAAGGTCTAAATTTGTTACTAAGATTGTATGATCCAGTTTCACCTCAACTCTTTATCTTTAATCCTTTTTGTGAAAGATTCTCTTTTCCCCAACCCAAATTCTAATACATAGCCATACTAAAAATTTAATCTATTAAACCTCTATTTCTACCCTCACTAATATCTCTGCCACTGCCGCACTTGACAGTGCTTAGAACATAGAATATACTCAACTTTTTATACTCTTGTAAAGATAATAACATCTCTTGTCTGATTATTGGTTGGTTGGTTTCTAAAAAACTTGTTCATTGAGGAATACATTTTCTATAAGCAAGTACAATGACTCTATGACCATGTTTACATCAAGAAAAAGTTTACAATGTCTCTTCATGGCATACCCTATCATAGCAAACAGAAAAGGCTTTTGAATGTGTTTATAGATAAATAGTTTTTAAAATAATTGCACATTACCAAAGAGAAATCTCTTTATGTCATTTAATAATTAAACACTGAACATACAATTTTGGATTCTGTATTAACTAAAGAAAATCATATTTATTCATCCCTTGTAATTCTATCTCCTATGCAACATTCTTTCATAACACTAAAAAATTTACAAATCTACTAATTATACTCTCTCATTAATGTGCTAATTAATAAAGTTGTGACAGCATAATGTAATTAATTCTAAGTTTGAATTTTTACATGAGACCAAACTTCTAAAGTTTTAAATTACTGCTTACTGCTTTTTCCATTTTATGGATGTTGGGATTACATTTCATTTAAATAAAGAATTAACTTAAAATAGATTAAAGACTTAAATGAAAGACTTGCAACCATGAAACTAATAGAAGTATAGCTAAAAAGCTTCTTGGCATGGGTCTGGGTACTGTTTTTTTTGAAAATTACACCTAAAGCACAAGCAACAGAATCAAATATAAACAAGTGGGACTATATCAAACTAAAAAGCTACACAGTAAAAGAAACCATCCACAAAGTAAAAAATACTATGGAATAGGAAATATATTTGTAAATCATTTATCTGATAAGGCATTAATTTCTAAAATAGATAAAGAACACACATAACTCAATAGCAAAAAGCAAATGATCCAATTTAAAAATGGGTGAAGAACCTGAATAAACAATTTTTTCCCCAAGAAGATATATGGCCAACAGGTACATGAAAAGATGTACAAATCACTAGTCATTAGGGAAATGCAAGTTAAAACCACAATGAGATATTACCTTTTGCCTGCTAGAATGGCCATCATAAAAAAGGATAAGTAATAATAATGCTGGTGGAGAAAAGGAAATCTTATGCCCTGTTGGTAGGAATGTAAATTGGTAAGGCCATTATGGAAAACAGTATGGAAAAACTTAAAAATAAAACTTCTGTATAATATAACAATTTCACTTCTGGGAATGTGTCTAAAGGAAGCAAAAACACTAACTTGAAAAGATACCTGCACTCTCATGTTCATAGCAGCAGGATTCATAAAAAAGACATGGAAACAACCTAAGTGTTGGATAAATGGATAAAGAAACTATGGTACATGTATATACAATGGGATATTATTCAGCCATAACAAAATGAAAAAAATGCTACTATTTGTGAGAACAAAACTGGATCTTTAAGGTATTATCCTAAGAGAAATTAGACAGACAATGAAGGACAAATACTATACAATCTCAGTTATATGTGGAATCTAAATAAAAACATCATCAGAGAAAGGTGGTCAATAGGTACAGGCTTCCAGTTACAGGATGAATAAGTACTAGGCTGTAATATAATGTACAAAATGATGACTATAGTTAATACCACTGTATGATATATAAGAATGTTGTTAAGAAAATAGATCCTAAGAGTTCTCATCACAAGGAAAGTTATTTTTAAAAAAATTTGTATCTATATAACATGATGGATATTAACTAAATCTATTGTAGTAATGATTTTACAATATGTGCAAATCAAGTGATCATGCAGTACATCTTACACTTATACAGTAATGAATGTCAATTATTTCTCAATAAAACCAAAAAAAAGTTAAGCAATATTTGACAAGTAACCCAATTGTTGATTCTTTTTTTTTTTTTTACTCAATAAGATTAATCTAATTGCTCTTACAGTAGAAAAAAAGAATGGTGCCATATCTGGGCATGAGGCAACCAACTTTGATTTGAGTAACAATATCTAATATTGCTAACCAAATGCTATAAAGGAATTACCCAGCCTTAGACAATGCTTCGAAGTCTGAGAACAATATGATAGGTATTTAATATTTTCCAGATCTTAAAGTGAGAGACAGTATTTAAAACAGGCTACTAGATTATGAAACTGGCTCTATCAACTGTAGAATGTCCCCTTCCACTCTTGTATTATAAGAAAGACAAGCTAAGGAAAGAAGAATCAGCAAAGTAGAGAGGTCAGAAAGAAGTGAGTTTGGGAGTCATTGTTTGTGGGCTAACCAGGTCTTATACCGCCCCTAGATGATCACTCTGAGAGTCTGATGAATGCCCTGTGGAATTGTGGCCTGAAGCAGGAAGCAAAGAGGGGGAGGAATATTTGGAATAAACAGTGTTTTAACAAACAGTGGGGCAATGAAGCATGACTTCTTTCTTGGGCCAAACTAATCTTTGGAAAAATACAAACCTGAGTTCATTTTAAAATGAGTTCTTAAGAGATTTACTTTTTTTTGGAGAACAAAGAGATCCCAACAGAGATGATATGGGCAGGGTATAAGCCAGAAGACCAGCAAGTAAAGGGAGAGTGGAAGATGGCCAGCCATAGGAAGGCATTTATGTCGATAAGGGATGCCAGGAACAGTTTTCAGAAAACACCAAAAGTTCATTTATGAGAGACATTCAGGAACGGTGCGTCACCCTAAAATACAGCCATGCAATATACTGTTTTTTTTTCCCCGAAGTCTTCTCCCCCTGGGCTCGGAAAGACTGGCTACTAGATAGGAGACAGCTATGAAACCAGGAGGAAGAGGGGATGAAAAACTAACAAAGGGATAAAATGTCAGTCCTGCTCCCTTCCTTGGTCATAGGCTTCCCAGTCTTAGCTAGGAACACAGAGAAACTTTAAATTGAGTGACTTTTAAATTTTGGTTATTGTACTGGAGAGACATTTACATTACTCGGATAAGATTTGTTGCTGTCACTAAAAAAGATCAGTAAACCTATGGAACCTGCTAGAGATTTCATGGAGAAAAGAAAAAGTGGACTCACTGAGCAAATTTAATGAGCAGTGGTAAAATGAAAAACAAATTATGATCTCTATCCTTACCAAGTTCAGTAAGATAATTACATGTTTAGCAATCATTTACTATGTTCCAGGCACAGTACTAAGTGACTACTATGTGTGTGTGTGTGTGTGTGTGTGTGTGTGTGTGTGTGTGTGTGTGTGTGTGTGTGTATTCCTTTCAACCTTTTTAAAAGATGGTATTATTTTCTACTTTTACAGGTGAGGAAATAGAATGGTTGTAGATGTTACTCAAGGTCATCCAGATATTGTGACTATGCTACTCTGCAGAGGTGATATTCTGACAGATGCTGCCTCCATACTTCACTTTAAACTCAGAGTATATGAAGTGATGGAACAGATAATCACTATTTCCAGTTCTGAAATGTTCTCCTGAAGCACAGAGGAAAGATCATACATCTAATAATAAGTGTACTTATATTAAGTCTGTATACTGTGCATCATATATATTACATATTAACTCTAATACCCAAAACTCCAAAGAAGTTATTGCTTTTATTTTTCAGACTTACTAAAAAAGATGGAGTTTCTTGCTTGAGATTTCACAGCTAGTAGTGATGGTGTCAGGATTCAGATGTCTGTCTCATTCCAAGAACTCTGTTCTTCCCACTGCTCCCTACTCCTTCTTATTAACAACCAAATTAATGACTGAAGGTATAGAGGCTAAAACTTTTGACAATCAAGTGTAAATGGCCCACTTAATGATATTTTTACGTAGATTAAAAAATGTTTATATATTTAATATCTTAAAAACATGAGAGAATTATTTGCTGATAGGATCACTGAAGCACCCAAAATTGAAATGTCTGTGGACACAAAATAGATTAATGACACAAACTAAAGACATATCTTCTTATGTGTATGTTTTCTCTACTTCATAATATTACCCACAATGATGGGGGTTAGTGAGTGTATGTGGAGAAATACACAAAGGGTGGTTATCATAAATAAAATGATGACAGAAGAGTGCTTTCTTTTACATTTACATTCACATTTACTTTTCCAAAATAATCAGAAAGCAGTACATTGACACAATTACCATACTCTTTAGAACCTGGGAAGTCAATCTCTCTGAATATAAAAAACTATAGTAAAAACCTTCAGGTTATTTACTAGTTGTAGGGTAAAAATTAAGACAAAATTTCTTTACATAATTAAGATATAAAGTATTTTTACAGAAATTTAACTTACCACCGTGTTAAGACAACATTTTTATTCTCTGTTCACAGTAAGGTCCAGGACAGAAAATGCTTGGTGTCAGAATATGTAATTTTATATTCAAGATCATAACAGTTGCATTATTTCCATTAGAACTTTTTTAGAACAGAATTTGTAAGGCATAGTTATTGCAAAGCCAATCTGAAATTATAAGTTAAGAAGACAGAAGTCAGCTCTGTGATTTATCATTAACTATATTTACCTTTCGTTTCACTGTAATTTCACACAATCTTTGTTTAAAAGCTGAATTATGAGTCAAACAGCCATGATAATATTTATACTTTCATTCTTCTTTATAAAATAAAGAAAATACAAAGAATATGACAGCTGTATTCTATCTTCCAGGTTTTAAAATCATTTATCTACTAAAACTAATGCTTAAATTATGTGGATATACTTGAAGGAAGAAAATAAATGCCACACTTGTTCATTTCATATGTAATTTTCCTCATGCTTTACTGATCAGGCTATTTTCAAGGATTAGTTGAAATACTTTCATGACTGTTTGACTTTGCAGAATAATGTGTTTTATATCCACTGATATTTTTATGTTATTTTATTTGAAAAGAATATTATATTATTTAAACATGTGTATTATTCTCTTCAATGAAATTAGTTTTCTCTGTACTGAAGATTGTCTTAAAAAATAAAATAAATTTTAACCCATTTATTGACCACAAACTAGATAAAGGTAGTAAAAATCTGACATAGTCCATTTCCTTCCCCCACAATACCCAAATTTAACTGGTTTTAGTTATAAAAATAACATTACTAAAAATTAAAATAGATAATTTTACTTTATTCTTTGTAATTAGTTTTCCATTTATGTGTATTTCTTGCTTTATTACACTGGTTAGAATATCCATTCAGTCTACCATCAATAATGGTGTTAGACATACATTTTTCATAGATATCCTTTATCAGGTTGAGGAAGTTTCTTGTTTTCTAAGAGTCTTTATCAAAAGTGGATATTAAATTTTATAAATATCTTTCTTTATCTGTTGAAATAATCATATGATCTGTTTATATAGTGAATTGCTTTAATTGTTTTTTAAATGTTAAACCAATTTTACATTCCTGTGATAAATCTCACTTGGTCATGACTATTATTCTTGTTATAGTGTTGCCTTGGTTTAACTAAACTTCTGTTAAGCATTTTTGCAATCTATCCTCATAAAAAATATTGATCTGGGGTTTTCTTTTCTTGTATTATTTTTGATTTTTGTATCAGGGCAATGTTAGCCACATAAAATTAATTGAAAAAAATGTATATTTATTCTATTTCCTAAATAAATGTGTCAGTTTGTATCATTTTTTCTTAAAATTTACAAACAAAAACAACTTATCCTGGAGTTTCTTTGTGAGAAGGTCTTAGATAACTGATTAAAACTTTTCAAAAGATATACACTTACTCAGGTTGAATATTTCTTCACAAGTGAGCATTGGTAGTGTGTTATTTCAAGAATTGTTTCATTATATCTAACTTGTTGACTTTATTGGAATGAATTGTTCAAATAAAATCTTATTATTTTTAAATGCATGTATGTTTCTTCTTTCATTCTTGATACCAGTGATTATATTCTCTCTCTCTCTTTTTTTTTTTTCCTTGTGATTGCTTTTGTGACCCATTGATAAAATAACAAGTATGTTTCTAGGGAAAATCTAAGTGTTAATAAATGAATGGATCAAAAAGTGTGGTATGTACACATATGATAGAATATTATTCAGCCATTAAAAAGAAAAGATTCTGTTATTTGTGATAACATTGGTAGAACTTGAGAACATATTAAATGAAATACATCGGGCAGAGAAAGACAAATATTGTATGATCTACTTTAAATCTTTAAAAAATACCTCATAGAAACAGAGAATAGATTGGTGGTTGCCAGGAACAGGAAGTGGAGGTGGGAGAAATGGGTGAATGTGGTCAAGAGGTACAAATTTTCAGTTATAAGATGAATAAGCATTAGAAATGTAATGTACAGCATGATAGCTATAGTTAATGATACTGTGTTTTATACTTGAAAGCTGCTAAGAGAGTAAATCTTTAAAATTCTCACTACACACAAAAAATTGTAAGTATATGAGGTGATGAATGTTAACTAACTTTATTGTAATAATAATTCTGCAATATATACACTGTTATATATCAATTAAATCTCAATAAATTTATGAAGGAAAAGAAGTATGTGGTCAGATATTGTTATGCTTTGATTTCCAGTCTAATCTCATTACCATCAAAAAATATATTTTGTTTCAAATTCTATTAAGTTTGTAGAGATTTTCTTCAACTGTGGCTTATCTGGTAAATATTCCATATGCACTTGAAATAAGTGTATTTTAGTGCTATCAGATAGAGTGCTCCATAAACATCAATTTGATCCAGATGTTCAATCTTCTAATATCCATAGTAATTTTCTCTCACTTATTCTCTAACTTACTGACAAAGGACTGTTAAAATCTCTACTTACAGAATTTTCATTTTTTATGGAATACAATTCTTTTAGATTTTGCTTTATGTATTTTGAAAATCAGTTAGTGGATGCATGCATATTTAAACTTTTTATGTTGTATTAGTGAATCTTTATATCTCTTGCTCTGATATCTTACTCTGAACTCTAGTTTGTCTGATATTAATATAAATACTCCAACTTTCCTTTGATTGATATTAACATAGTAAATCTTGTGTTTTTTTTACTTTTAGTTTATATCTTTACATTTACAGTGGCTTTCTTAAATACAGTTTCTAGTTGAGACTAGCTTTTTTTTCATTCAAACTAACACTCTCTGCCTTTTAATTAAAGAACTAAGAGTGTTTATATGTAATGTATTTATACATATGCTTTTGTTTAAAACTACTATCTTGCTATATATTTTTTATTTATACTATCTCCTCATTTCTTTTTTCTACCTTTCTATTGGTTGTACTTTTTTATGATTTTATTTCTCTCCATTAATGTCTTATTAGCTGTATACCTTTGCTGTGTATTTTTAGTAGTTGATCTAGTGTTTAACATAAACTTAATATGTAATATAATTTATTTGAGGATACTTTAAAAATATTTTAATTTTATTTTTATCACTGATTCTCAGCAATTTAATTATAATATACCTTTGATTATGGTGTGGATCTATCCAATTTTTTTTCTCTAAAGATATTCCGATCTGTCTCTCTGTGAAGTTCTTCTATCTTCAGTGGTGTTCTGCCTCAGGAACCACTGCCTCCTTGAACACCTCTTTATACTCTAAACTCAACAAATACACTGAACTTGGTCTAGATTTTTTTAACACAACCTAGAAACTGTATTCCAGTAGCAAGCTGGGAGAAATTATAGAGATAACCTCATCTGTTTCCTTTCTTTCAAGTGTCACAGTCTTTGCTCTTTTTTTTCTAATGTCTGAAATTCATTGTTTCAATATTTTGGTAATACTTCTTGTTGTTTCTGGGATGGAAATTTCCTGAGCCATTAATTTTTTAAGATTGGAAACAGAATGCTTGCTTAATGAAAACACATATTACAGAAATACACAAAAATAAAAAGCAAAAATCTTCCCTGTTTCATTGTGCCCGGCAGTGAATTTGGTATATTTCCTTAGACATTTTGTTTTTATGAAAAATAATTATGTGGATACTTTTTGTTTTACAAAGGTTGGAATGCCTGACCTGTGGTGGCATAGTAGATAAAGTGTCAACCTGGAACACTGAGGTCACTAGTTCAAATCCCTGGGCTTGCCTGGGAGTTGATGCTTCCTGTTCCTCCCACCTTTCTCTTTCTCTCTCACTCTCTCTCCACCCTCTCTAAAAAATGAATAAATTAAACAAAGAAGCAAAGATAAGAGCATACATGTTTTTATTTGAAATATGATTTTTAAATCAATAAATATAGGCAAATTTTTATTTCAGTATATACAGCTATACTGTCAGATTTTAGAATACACTGTACTGAATTGTATTCTGATGTATGTCTCTCCCTAATTTAACTCTCTTAATTCTTTAATAAACAATTTTGATCACTTTCACTTTTTTCTGTTAAACTAGTGGTGTAATATATATTCTTGCCTTACAGTACACTTTTAGTCACATGTACATAAATTATAAGAAAAATTCTTAGAATTGCTCCATCGAAGAGTATGGAAATTTAAAAACGTAATAAATATTGCCACCCTAAATCCTCTCCCAAATGTAGTTATGCTTCATTCAAGTGACGAAATAGGTTTAGAATTTTAAAAGCAGTTGCTTAATGTTCTTTATGTGCTCAGTTGAATGAAAAAAATCAATTTAAATGTTGCAGTCTAGCCATTAATTCTCTATAATAAGAAAGTGATAACCCTTGTTTCATTAATATAGCACACATAGTTTTGCCTATATATAGGACCACTGATTTAACATGGTCCGCTTTTATAAAAAATTGTTCTATTGTTGTGCTATCCAAAATATCGGTGAGTAGAAAAAAATTCAAGCATATGAGAAGGAAGATATTGATTTGCACTCTTGAAAAGCTTGTTTCTGTAACAGTATGTAGCTGCTTTATATTTAGGTACATGTTTTTTACTATATTCCTTTCCTTTTGTAGACAGTGATATTTTACCAGAACAGTACACCTTAATATATTTCTTTCATTTTATTAGTACCTTGTGCTATAAGTTCACTTTTCATTTTATCTTAGAATGCTATATATAAACCTGATTTCTCACCCTACAAGCATAACTAATTCCTTCATTAGGCCAACTGGAGTTCAATGCCTGAAGACTGAGCTGACTTAAAGCCATGCTAAATCGATTTTTACTAGTGTTCTGGTACTATATGGAGAGGAAGGGAAAAGGAGGGTCAGAGGGAGAGAGAGAGAAAGAGAGAGAGAGAGACAAAGTAAGAGAGACAAAAAGATAGAGATCGCAAATTTTTAGCTTTTCAAGGTCTAGAAGAAAGATCAAAGAAAACATAACACTGCTATACACGCTACTATGAATTGTCTCATTGTCAGCTAAGATACTTCTGCTTCACGCTCAAGGGGACAGAAGAGAAACATTTATAGAAAACCACCCACAATGATCTCTTCTGACACAGAAAGAAATTGATTTGAGCCTGACCAGGCAGTGCCGCAATGGATAGAGTGTCAACCTGGGATGCTAAGGATCCAGATTGGAAAGCCCAAGGTCTCTGGCTTGAGCATGGGCTCATCTGACTTGAGTGCAGGCTCATAAAATTGAGCATGGGTTGCTGGCTTGAGCATGGAATCATAGACATGACCCCATGGTTGCTGGCTTGAGCCTAAAGGTCACTGGTTTGAAGCCAAAGGTTGCTGGTTTGAACAAGGGGTCACTGGCTTGTCTGGAGGTGGCTTCCCCTACCCCCACCCCTGTCAAGGAACATATGAGAAAGTAGTCAATGAACAACTAAAGTGCCGTAACTATGAGTTGATGGTTCTCATCTCCCTCCCTTTCTGTCTGTCCTTCTCTCTCTCTCCTTTGCTTAAAAACAATTTGATTTGAAGTATATATTATAAAAATATGACTTTGACTAATATTCAATTAGATATTAGAACTTTATTGCTTCATCCCAAACATTTCTCAAAATACTTCCAGAATTTATGGCAAAATTTAAATTTTGTGTATCTGTGATATTCATTCATTCAAAAAACATTTATTGAGCCTCTATGGTAGTCCAGACAGTATCCAAGCACAGCTGAGATATAGCTGTAAACAAAACAAAAAAAATCACAGTCCTCATTAACCTTTCTTTTAAATGGACAGACACCAACACCAATACATACATACATACACACATATTTGTGATATAGTTATCACATAATATTTGTGGTAGACAGAATTTAAAATCATCGCCTCCTCTCAGTGACCATTACCCTTTTGTGATTCCCCTGGCTTCCCATTAAAGTGGAACCTGTGAATGTGATGGAAATCACTCTTGTGATTATGTTCTTATATGGCAAAAGAGATTTTGTAGATGAAATCAAGGTTCCAAATCAGTTGAATTTAAGCTAGGGAGATTATCTGGATGGACCTGACCAAATAACGTGAACCTTTATTTCTATCTGGAGGTCAGGAATAGAGGAGTCAAATTCAAAGTATGGCTGGATTCAACACATGGAAGAATCTCTGGTGCCAATGATAAAGGACACCACATGGCAAGGACCTGAGAGCATCCTGTAGAAGCAGAGAGCAACCCTTGGTTGACATCAGGAGAGAAACTGGAACCCTCTTCTATAATTCAGGGAACTGATTTCTGCCAACAACCTGAATGAGCCCCAAACGAGATTTCTTCCAGAGCCTCTAGATGAAAAATCAGTGCTGTCAATACCTTGACTTCATCCCTGTGAGACACTTCAGCAGAGCATTCAACTTGCCATGCTGAACTTAGGGTCTACAGAATGTTGCTAATAAATGAGAATTGTTTTAAACTGCCAAATCTGTGGTATACTGTTATGCAGCAATAGAAAACTAATACAGTATGTTAGGAGCCAATTGATGCCATATAACAAGTAGAGGAAGGATGTGACAGCATGCTGGAAATAGGAATGGAATAAGTGGAAATGAAAGTCTAAGAGTTGGCCAAATTTGAGTAAAATATAGAATAAAGTAAAAGAGCCAAGCTTGTGAATATCCAGAGGGAGAAATTTCTAGCAGTGAGAACATCTACAAAGGCCCTAGGTATGCCTGGAGTCTTGTAAATTAACAGTGTGTGAGTTATTGAAATGAAGTATAAGGCATAAATCCGGCCTGCTTTTAAGAATTCATAGTTTAGATGTGAAAGCAATTCCTTCTTCCATATCCCTCCCTTTTGTACTTCCCTCCATATTTCTTCCCTTTCTTCATTGTTTTATTTCACCAATTTGTTCCTTCCCTTCTTCCAGCCTCCTTTCAATAAGTATATACTGTATGCCTATTTTATGCCTGGAACTGCAACAGATATGGAAATATAATACTGAATAAGATAGACACAGCCATTATCCTCAG
This sequence comes from Rhynchonycteris naso, assembly GCA_037038555.1. Classification (NCBI taxonomy): domain Eukaryota; kingdom Metazoa; phylum Chordata; class Mammalia; order Chiroptera; family Emballonuridae; genus Rhynchonycteris; species Rhynchonycteris naso. The sequence goes on along the minus strand of CM072999.1, from coordinate 162,681,862 downwards.
GGTGTTTACTAACTGGTGACAGTAAAGGGGTAGTCACAAGAGTACAATAAGTTATATGAGGAGAAAAATAAAGTGTGGTACAGAAGAACAAAGAAGGATAGGGTGACCTGGACTTGGTGACTCAGAGAACAGTCCTCTAACCAAATGATGTCTAGGTTGAGACTAGAAAGAAGAGTGTTATGCAGGAGAAGGAGGCCAGGTGAGAGTCAATATTTCCTAGCAGAGGGAAGACTAACAGGTTCAAAGCTCTGAGAAGGATAAAACATGCTCAGGAGAGGAACTACAAGGAAATCAGAGTGCCTGGAGCATGCAGTACAGAAGATGTGGGGTTGGGAGATGTCAAAAATAAACCTGGGAAAGTAGGTTGGGGCCAGGATGTACAGGTCTTTTGAACCATGTAAATGAGTTTGGGTTTTGTCCTAAAAACAACAGAAAACCACTGAAGGGTTTAAATGGGGGAGTTCCACATTTAGAATAGTTTAGAATAGTTTCCCATTGTTTTGGTTATTGTGTGGAGTATAGATGCTTTTGAGTCAAGACTGGAGGAGAGTCCAGCTAATCAAGAAAGATACGGGTAGTGCTTTGGCAAGGACAGTGAAAATAGATAGAAAAGAATGGGTTCAGGACATGGTTGAGGGGAAATTGATAAGAACATGATGTATAAGGATTGCAGAAATTTCCAGAACAGCATCCAGGTTTTTTATATTTCCCACTCTATGAATGTCATTAATTGAAATGTGTCTAATATCTTTTAGTTAGCTGCATAATGAAGTATACTATCGAGGTAAGTGGTACTGTATAAAAACTGCATGAGTTGAGAAGAGAGGGATTTGGACTGGGGCAAAACTAGAGCAGCCTTCTGAGAAAGACAGAGCTTGATTGGGACTCAAGAAACGTGACATTTGATTGTCAAAGGGGAGAATGAAGGATGATTCCTCTGAGTGAAACAGCATGAGCAATGGCAGAATGATAAGAAAGAATATGACTGGTAAAAGGTGGATGTAGACAGAGTTGAGATAGTGAAGGGTGTCTGTGGGAGGAAGATCATTTCTCTAAAGAGGGTCAGGTTACAGAGGAACTTTAAAGGCAGACTTTGTAGCATTGGAATGATCTAACAGGAAAGTCTGGTTGGTCAGTGAGTAAGGAGCAACAAAACAAGAACTGTTTGTTTTGAAGACTGGTCTAAACTTTACTTGATTGGATACTTTGAGCACAGAAAGAGATATATAAGGGTGCAAGGAGAACAAAGAAGATGCTTTAAAACTCCAAGGACATGGTATTGATGTCACATACCAGGGCATGTCTCCTTGATGATTAACTAGGAAGAAAGAACAGATAAAGAGTGTCATATTTTTGAACCAGAACTACATGTTTGGAAGGACTAGATAGACACTGAGCAGATAAACTCAGCAGCATATTCAGGGTGGATTCTTGATATGGTAAGCAGAAGATCCATGGGGCCACTACTGTCAAGGCAATTCAACATGGGCTGAATGAGTTAGTGAGGAATTGAGGTTCAAATGATATTTAGAGAACTGAGCATGCAGGTAAATGCCACTGGTTATTCATATCAGAAAAATCTGCTAACAGGGTTGAGAAGAAGGATGTAGCCCTTTGAAGAGATACTGTCAACAGCAAAGTAGGTACCTTGGTTAAGAAGGGACTAGATCACTAAGCAGGTTATTAATTGAAGGACATGAAGACAGAGAGTAAAACCAAGATCCACTCACTAATGAGAGACAATGTGAAAGTTAGGGTAAGGGAAAGATATAAAATGTCAGTTCAGATTTGAGGCAAATAATCAAAGGAGAGAGGAGATAGGGTGGAATAGACTATTTGGTGACTAATTTTTTATATTCATCCAGGTTAAAGTGAAAAAGGATACACAGAGTTATAAGAGACAGGTCATGCCAACTGGTTAAGTGTTAAGAGTTATTAAAAAAGAAAGAAAGCATTCAGTTTCATATGCCACATATGAGTGAAACCATATGGTTCTTAAATTTTCTGTCTGACTTACTTCATTTAGCATGATATTTCAAGATCTAAAAGTAACAAATGAACAAACAAGAAAAACAAACAAAACTTATAAGCACAGAAAACAGTATGGTGATCCCCAAAGGAATAGTTGTTGGGAGTTAGTAAAGAATAAAGGATGTCAAACATATGGTGGCAGATTTGACTTTAGGTGGTAGTCACATAATGCCATAAACAGATAAAGTATCACAGAATTGTACACTTGAAGCCTATATAATCATATTAATCATTGCCACCCAATAATTTAATTTAAAAAATATTTTAAGCAAATATTTGGTATCAAGTAAGTTCTGATAATAAGAGTCCAGAAATAAGTAGTTTCACATTAACAGACATCTACTATACCCAGACACAGTCCTCTGGTCAGGACGTTCATTTCTTTGGTACTCATACCAGCCTCGTAAAGAATTAATGTTACTTAGATTGTCTGATGAGAAAATTCAACAGCTATTAATAAAAACACTCAAATAATAAATAGCAGAGCCAAAATTTGAATGAAAGTGTCTGTAGTTTCAAAACCCAGTCTCATTTTAGCAAAAATACAGCATGGTTTTGGTACTAAAAATGTTGCATAGTAGAGACTGTGCAGCGGAACCAAAGATTAAGGAGTGAATCCAAGAAGCCTTCCCAAGGGAGTTATGACAGATGGAATGTGGAAAATATAAGAGGAAAGAGGGAAGAATCACAGATGATGCTAAAGAAATGAGAAATATGAAGGGAAATTGTTTCTGGTACTATTTTGGTAGGTATGTGGATTGCTGATGACAAGAAAGTGGTGAAAGAGAAAGTTGGACTTAATTTTGGGTAAAATTAAGTGAAAATATTTTAGAAGCATTTGTATTTAATTGAGAACATTTAAGAGGAGATATATATATGTGGAAACACATCTTAATTTGACTCTATTTATTAACACAGTGTCTTAACTAAAATAAATGAAAAATACTGGCTTCTCTGGAACCAGTGACCATTTTTGTAACTTAGACTATGAGAAAACTACTATAGATATGTTTGTGTGTGTTGTTGTCTTTAGATGTCTTTCTCCCATAAGCAACACACACACACACACACACACACACACACATATATATATATAGGAAATAATCATATAATTTATAATACAATATGACTGTACATACCTAATTTTACATAATACATACTCATAGATTATATACTTTGCCTAAGTTAAAATATAACCTTTAAAATATACGTTTAAGCCTGACCTGTGGTGGCGCAGTGGATAAAGCGTCGACCTGGGAACACTGAGGTCGCCAGTTCAAAACCCTGCACTGGTCTGGTCAAGGCACATATGGGAGTTGAGCTTCCAGCTCCTACCCCCTTTCTCTCTCTCTCTTTCTCTCTCTCTATCTCTCTCTCTCTCTCTCTCACTCTGTGACTCCTCTCTAAAATGAATAAAATAAAATAAAATATACTTTTAAGTGACTATGTAAAAATTCACCAGATTTTAAAATTTCAAAGGTATCTGCAGAATTATATATTGAAGGATATATATATTGAAGTTTAATGCAAACAAAAGAAAATGTGAGAATTTGAAAGAGCTGCTAAAATTTCTATCAGGGAAGTGCCTGGTTAAAAAATCGAGCCTTGTTAGATGTATCAGGGAGGTGCCTGTGTACAGAAAAAGAGGTTGTTTTCAGGGTTCTGTTCTATAAGGGGGAGTGTTCACTACTTGAGGTATTAAGATAAAATGTCACATAATCACTTCTTATTATAAAAAGCCATGTTTTCATGAACATCTAGGAATTTAAGAAATAAGGGCCTTTCCTAAAATATCTACTAGGGAGTAAGTTTCAGATAACCAAAATCACTGAAGAAATATCAACACAAGGATTGGCGATTCAAATTTAGAATAGTGTAAATATTTTTGCATAATTATGAAGTTAAATTAAATTTTAGTAAAGAAACTAAAAAAATTGAACATAAAATGAAACAACTAAATCTGAATGGGAATATAGTTTGTGGCATAATTACATTGAGAGACACAATTCAAAGTGACTGCAAAGCATAAAAATTTGACTCAGCTATAACTTAAGACAGAAAGAACTGAAAACAGAATAATAATTCAACTATTTTAGTTAATCACATTATTGATGGTAGCACTGTTTACTGCTGGTGGTATGCTAAAATTGTTGCATATGCATTTTTAGAAAACAAAATAAAATTATATAATTTTCTAGTTCTTATTTCCAGTGAACTTGATACCTATGTCTGTGCAGGAGAAAAATGATTCAACTATAGATATAAATTTGAATTGGAGGTATAAACAAGAACTCAAAGTGTATTTTTTCCTGAATTCAGACAATGGAAAGTCTAGAAACAAGAGCAAATCAATGACAACAAGCACCACTAATACTCAGATTCTTATCTTGAAAAATCACTTTTCAGTTAAAAATAAAAGGAAAAGATAAGAAATAGGGATCCTGGGAGAAGGGTCTGATTCCAGATCTGGGCCAGAAATGTACAAGATGAGTTTAGACTACCAGACAGCAAAAAAGCTATCAAGGACTATTGAAATTATGTCAATAAGACTTAGAGCCAATTTGAAGATGCTCCAACTGGCCAAAGATGGGACAACTTGATTCTTATTGAGGATAATAATGGAAACAACACATCAGTTTGTTTAAATTCATAAATTCATAATTATATTACAATAAGCTAATTGATTATCACTGAAGAATATAATAAACCAGCTCAATATTTTTTAAATAGTAAGGAAATCTAAAGAATTGAACATTTTTCTGCTTTCTCAATATGAACTGTACCCCTGGGTAACCAAATAGTAGATAACAAAAAATTTTGTTTTTGCATTTTTTAACAGAAACATTCTAGACAATAAATGAAGAAAGCAATAATACAGTACAGATGCTACCATTTTACAACTGTAAGTGAACTTAGCTTTGAGAATAAGTCTCTACTAATATCATTAAAGGAGGCAACTAGAGGTTAGATGTTTCTTGATAAAAGAATACATTATTTTTTAATGATCTTTAAAAACACACACACAACTAACCTAAAACTGATAAAAATCCTTACCATTTTCCAACTACTAACTTATAGTAAATACAGTATTTAGAGAGACATGTTACAAAACACTATGTATAGATGCAAACAGTGAATTTCAAATGGTGAGAAATTCTTTAAACAACTGACTCTGTGTCTCCAACAATCAATTTGCAAGGGGAAAAAGAGAAATAGGTGAGATACCAATAAAGGAGAATTAGAAGACATGATAATCAATTGAAATGTGGAGTCTCAATTGAAACTATTGAAAGTGTAATATAAGGCAATTGAACATTTTAATATTACATATCTGATAATATTAAGGACACCTACTATAATATCTATGAAGAAAGTGCTACAATCTCTAAGATTTCTTCAAAATATTATGCAAAGAGAGCAAGTAGGTGGAGGTATAGATGAAACAAGATTAACTACATGTTGATATTGAAACTGAGTTTTGGGTATATATGGGTTCATTAAGTTATGCTAGCTACTTTTTGTATATGTTTGAAATTATCCAAAGTAAAATAAAAATTTTTGTTATTTAGGGAAGAAGTTTTGTTTGCACAAAACTATTGGTGATATTATCTAAACATCAACTCGAACTCCAGATTGTACTCTTGCTAGAAGAATCTTAGCTATGAGATATGCAAATGTTCAGTAGGGCTGACTAGCATAGAACTTCTCAATGTAAAATAAAAAGGTAGATTATGTAGTATCTGGTTTCCTAAAGAGAAAGATTTTGACCAAAATCAGGAAAGAAATTTGTGTGTGTGTGTGTGAGTGTATGTGACAGAAAGAGGAACAGATAGGGAAAGACAGGAAAGGAAAGAGATGAGAAGCATCAATTCTTCATTACAGTATCTTAGTTGTTCATCGATTGCTTTCTCATATGTGCCTTGACCAGGGGCTAACACAGAGCAAGTGACCCCTTGCTCAAGCCAGCAAACCCGTACTCAAGCTGGTGAACCTGCTTTCTATCTGGGTGAGTCCGCGCTCACACCGGCAACCTTGGGGTTTCAAACCTGGGTCCTCTAAGTCCCAGTCAGACACTCTATTTACTGTGCCACCACCTGGTCAAGCAGGAAAGAGATTCCTTTACCTACTCTTACTTAGATTAGGATCTCATTAATGCTCTAATTAGATAATCTAATTAGAAGTTGTGCCTGACAATGTCATGGCAAGAAACAGATGTGATACTGAAAATAACCTAAGTGAGGTGATTTTAATGACAGAACAGAGGAGTGGCCAGAGTGATAGGGACCAATAAGGGATAGGAAACACCTATGAGATAGAACAGTGGGAAGCTGTGACAAGCACTGGGCCTCAAGGACAAGGGAAGAAAATTGTACCATCTGAATCCTGTGAGAGTGGTCTGCCCAGTAGGAGTTGTAGCCGTGGAGTAGGCAACTACTGCTAATACAATCACAGTGAGGCAGCAGTGGAGAGAAGAGATAAATACTGATCTTGCCTCTCTGTTGTCCTCAGATCTCCTGCAAGCCCAACTATTAAACTATAAGCCAAAGGGCAAAGGAGTCAGTGTGATGCAGTCCATAAGGTTATTCTCCCAGGTCAGGGCATAGACAATGAAGCTAGATGGGGACCAGCTGACAATAACTAGTGCAGAATGCACTGTCCATTAACAACAAAGCCCCACTGTAAGTCTGTAAATCATTTGTATTATGTAGGGGTACATACTGACTATATGTTATTTAATTATATATATATATATATATATATATATATATATATATATATATATATATATATATGTATGTATGTATATATATATATATATTTATGTTTAAACATATAGAAATAGATTTATTCTGTGAGGGTGGGTTTGCGTGTGTGTGTGTGTGTGTGTGTGTGTGTGTGTGTGTGTGTGTGTGTAGAGAAAGAGAGCAAGAGACATCCAGAGTATGGATTCATTTCAGCTTTACATCAAATCCTTCAGTTTTAAGATATTTACATTAAAGTCCTACAAAGGAAATACAAATGTCTGATAAACTATAAAAACATGTTCAACATTGCCAGCAATCTGGGAACTGCAAACAGAAATACTATATTTTGTCCATCAAATCAGAAAGCATTTAAACACTTTATAATATTGAATATTGGCAAAGGTTAGGGTTAATGGGAACTCCCACACACTACTAGGGAGAGTGCAAGTTTGTTAATTACTCATTCAGTTTTGTGGTATCTATTCCAGAGACAGCACAGCAACATTGTTAAGAGCTCAGGCACACTCTGGGTGCAGACTCCTGCTTTGCCACTTAATTTCCATATAACATTCAGTGAATTACTTAAAATCTCATACCTTGGTTTCCATCTTTTTATTAAAATTACTTAACCTCCCTATGCCTCAGTTTTCTGACCTGGAAAATGGGGAAATAACAGCACTTACCCTAAACTTTTAAGAGTGCCAGGCTTATTAGTGTTCAGTAAACATGAAAAGTGTCCATCTGCTATAAGTCAGCAATATCACTTCTCTTACATTTGCACAAAGAAGCTGACACAAATATATTTATTTTACTATTGTTTGTACTGTGTGTTATAGCAGATAAATGGAAACAACCATTAGTATTCATTGCCAGCTATGGAAACCTCCTGACACAGTATTGAGTGAATAAAATATCAATGAAAATCATATGTTTTCCATGGAGGTCTATTTATATCTGCTATAATATATTTATTTTTACATAAATTTTAGAAAAACTATGGGGACAATATATCCAAATTTACAATAGTTATTTCTATTAAGGGACTAGGATTAAGGGTCAGAAGAGGTAGTCAAAGGAGCTTTGTATTTATCTGTTTTGTTTGAATTACAGAAAAATTTATTCATGAGGCACTTGTGTGATCAAAAATAAATACAGATCTGAAAAAAAATTAGTTTCACCAGACTCCAAAGCCAGTGCATATAGTCACTACATATAAGGAAAACTTTTTTATTTACCAGGAAAGCCTTTCCTCTGTGTCTACATCTTCATTCAAGCCATAAAAACTACAGTAATGTTTATAATTGTTTTCACTTGCTGCATTGCTGGAGTAATGTTAATTGTTTATTTCTCACCAAATGTGAGTCATAACAAGATCCAAGAATGGTAGCAATTATCAATATCACTTCTGGTGATCTATATTACTTCCATCTGTTACTCTCAATAATTTTTTCCTTGAAAAATAAAAAGAATAACAATAACTAATATTCAGTTGCAGTATATACTTATTTAACATTTTCACATAATTAATAAGAGTTTTATAAAGGGAACTTATTTATTTTCCCCTAAAGAATTGTACATAAGTTTAAAAATATGAGATAGGGAGTTGAAACTCAGAGAGGGAGACAGAATAATTTTGACTATTCAAGCTCAGAATGAGTGAGTACCCAAACTTCAAGATAAAATCTGAAAAGAGAAAGAACAGGATGGGAAGCAGATGAAGTTTGGTGAGGAAAATATAAAATTGTAGTTAGATGTTTGAATTTGTTTCATAAGTTTTCTGAATAATATGATTATTAAAATATACATCCAAGTATTAGACAGCAGACTGTTTTTTATTATTATTTGCTATATATGTGTGTGTGTGTGTGTGTGTGTGTGTGTGTGTGTGTTTGCTGTACGAAAGCCTAAAACGATTCAATTGTATGTTTACTATTCTTTTCCTTTTTGGGATCTCTAAATCAAGAAAGCATGCTTTTTATTATAAATAACTATAAGCTTAGGTTTTATCTGAGAACAACTAACCAAATTGTCCTGGGGTTTATAAGAAAATTGCATCATACACAATTAAGGAAGTAAAGTTATATTATATAAATTAAATGTCACCAAAATTTTCAATCAGTTTATTTATCCCTTGGATGTTGATGTCCTAGATTATCTATTATTAATATAACCATTTGAAAATTATAAATCATATTATCTATATTTCATTGACCTTGCTATTATTTATTATTTAATTGATTGCTTATTTTTGTACAATACAATAATACTATTATATTGTAGAATTAATAATTATATAGCGTGAAAATTCAAGCTCTTTATAATTTCTTTCTTTCTTTCTTTTTTTCCAGGGACAGAGAGAGAGTCAGAGAGAGGGATAGATAGGGACAGACAGACAGGAATGGAGAGAGATGAGAAGCATCAATCATTAGTTTTTCGTTGCTGTTGCGACACCTTAGTTGTTCATTGATTGCTTTCTCACATGTGCCTTGACCGCCGGCCTTCAGCAGACCCAGCAACTCCTTACTGGAGCCAGCGACCTTGGGTCCAAGCTGGTGAGCTTTTGCTCAAGCCAGATGGGCCCCACGGTCAAGCTGGCAGTCTCAGGGTCCTGAACCTGGGTCTTCCGCATCCCAGTCCGATGCTCTATCCACTGCGCCACCTCCTGGTCAGGTACTTTATAATTTCTTAATTATAAGAAATTTTCATTTCTTTATTCATTATAATCCTTCTATATTTGTCAATAATAACTATAAAAATTACAACTTTCTTTGTATTACTGCCCCCCCATCTCCCATAATGTCCCCTTAAAAAATAAAAACACTAGTATTAGGAATAAGAATTTCAAATGAATTTTTTCTTAAGAATATGGTGACATTTCAAAATATAATTAGCAAACTTTAGCAGTTCAGAATCATATTCTGAAAAACATCTGATTTCATTAAGGATGAAATATATTAAAAATAGATATATGACTTAATTTAATGTGTTTACTTTTCTGAAAGACATTTAACAAATTCCAAGTAATTGATGTAAGCAAATTTCAACAGAATTTATTCTACTTTTCTCTAAAACTTAAAAACTAGATAAGTAGATTATGTGGTATTTCACTTGATAGAAGTACAAGAATATCATTCTAAACTAAGAGATCATCTCCTTCTTTCCTTCTAATACAAATTATTGAAAATAAATTGTTTTATTTTTTAATATTTTAAACTTATTTCCTTTTTGAATGCACCAATTAAATAATATAAAGAAGAAAGCAAAAATCACCTTTAATCTAATTGCCAAGAGGAACCATTATAACATATAACATAATCACTGTAACATAACACTATATCTTTCCAGAGAGTTTCCTATACGTATATGAGTATATAGATACTTTCTTAACAAACATAATATAACCTACTCATTTACTTAATGTATCACAATTTTCTTTATATATGAATAAACATTCATTTACTAGTATTATTTTAATGGTATCATATTATATAATGATATATATTATTATGATACCATATATTATGATACCATATTGTATAATATATAATATGTAATGTCTAATATTTAAATAACTATAAAATTTTAATATCTATAAATGTTTTAAAATTTATAAATAAAACTTTCATTAAAAAATGTTTTCCGCCTGACCAGGCAGTGGCACAGTGGATAGAGCATCAGACTGGGATGCGGAAGACCCAGGCTCGAGACCCCGAGGTCGCCAGCTTGAGCGCGGGTCCATCTGGCTTGAGCAAAAGCTCACCAGCTTGGACCCAAGGTCGCTGGCTCCAGCAAAGGGTTGCTTGGTCTGCTGAAGGCCCGCGATCAAGCCACATGTGAGAAAGCAATCAATGAACAACTAAGGTGTCACAACGGCAACAAAAAACTAATGATTGATGCTTCTCATCTCTCTCTGTTCCTGTCTGTCTGTCCCTGTCTATCCCTCTCTCTGACTCTCTCTCTGTCCCTGTAAAAAAAAAAAAATGTTTCCCAACTATCATGTTAGCTATTAGAGGACTGGTTAAGTTTTATTTAGGCACCCCAAATTAGTCTGATTTGCAAACAGGCCTTCACATAATTACTTACTCTCTGGTAATAGTTACCTTCTGCTTCTGTTAGAGTTAGGGAACAGAATTCACTTTGGGTCCTGTATTGCCCATTTACTCATATATCATTGAGAAAATTTCATGTTTCCCCTTTGTCCATTCATTAAGCAATTATTTTTCTTTTTATTTATTTATTTATTTTTTACAGGGACAGAGAGAGAGTCAGAGAGAGGAACAGATAGGGACAGACAGACAGGAACGGAAAGAGATGAGAAGCATCAATCATTAGTTTTTCGTTGCCGTTGCGACCCCTTAGTTGTTCATTGATTGCTTTCTCACATGTGGCTTGACCGCGGGCCTTCAGCAAACCAAGCAACTCCTTACTGGAGCCAGCTACCTTGAGTCCAAGCTGGTGAGCTTTTGCTCAAGCCAGATGGGCCCACACTCAAGCTGGCGACCTGGGGGTCTCCAACCTGGGTCTTCTTCATCCCAGTCCGACGCTCTATCCACTGCTTCACTGCCTGGTCAGGCTCATTAAGCAAATATTTATTATTCTCCTTTAAAATACAATAGCATTGCCTGACCTGTGGTGGCGCAGTGGATAAAGCATCGACCTGGGAACACTGAGGTCGCCAGTTCAAATCCCTGCACTGGTCTGGTCAAGGCACATATGGGAGTTGATGCTTCCAGCTCCTCCCCCCTTTCTCTCTCTCTCTCTCTCACTCTGTGTCTCCACTCTAAAATGAATAAAATAAAAAGAAAAATTAAAAAAAAAATACAATAGCTTTGACATCATATTTCTTCTTAAAAATTGATTGTTGTAACATTTTATTCACTTATTCCACTTCCTTCAGGGACACTCTAGTAAGCCTAGAAGTCAGAACTGATGGTTTAGAGCAAGAGATAAAAAGGCACGATGACAATAACAAACAGGCTAAACAAGGGTGAAAAAATCAAGTAGATAACAGAAACAGATTAAAAGGGGTAGAACTATACACATGTATATAGATAACCCTTTCTTCACCCAACCAACATCCCTTGACTATCTGGCAACTGCTTGGCACTTACTAATTTTAGTGATAAGAAACATTGTAGTCAGGCATTAAGAACTGTGAGAGAGGTAAACTCAACAAAAGTTCCTAAGAAAGGCAGCTTTCCATAACTGAGGTAGAAAAAGGGGGCAGGGGGAGTCAGAGAGGAAGATGTACCAACTAAAAACAATGTTCAATTAATTAAGCAAGGAAGCCATTAGACTGAAGTGGCTCTGTCATGGCCTAACACAAGCAAACCAAAATCTAAGTCTGTGAAGGCTTTACAGTTATGAATTTGAAACCTAAGGACAACCAATCACAAACAGACAACCAGCCTTTCAACTCTTGCTAATCAATAATTTCCTTACTTTGTTTCTGCCTTTCCCTGTTAAAACTTCTCCCAGTGTGAGGAGGGAGCACTCTTAACCACTTCTAGTTTGGTGAAACAGTCTAATTGATTTTTGCTCAAATAAATTCTTAAAAATATTTAATATACTTCAGTTTATCTTTAAACAGGAGTTAAAAAACTATGGCATCTCTTGTTATATTACCAGGCCCATAAGTTTTAAACTCCAAATGCAGCCACCATAGAGATAATTCAGCAGCAGAGTAAATCATAAAATGTAAGTGTACAATACAGTGTTTGGGAGATTATCAAATGAAGTAAGCACCAGAAATGGGTGAGGATTTGAGTCCAGGCTCTATCATTCTCTCTCTCAGTCAAGTAAACCCTCAATCTTGTCTACTTTCCAGGATTGTCATAAGAAAAGAAATTTAAAACTATCATGTATGTGCCAGCATTTTAGAAAGTGTTAAGATTTCCAATATAAAATCTGCTACAGTAAACATTGCAGGAGCAGCTTGAATACTGACACTGTCTAGGCAGTGACATATTAAAACTACATTTAATGCTATGTTTTTTGTTCTGACAAAATAATGAGAATGATATGGGACATCCTAATTTATTAATCTAATATTTCATAGCCCTTATTATTGATTAAAAACACTCACCCTACTTATATTTTCTTCTCTCCTTTGAGATGCTCCCTTAGACTTTTTGATATAAACCTAATCATCTTCCTAACTCAGTTCATTTCTAGTTGAAAAACTAAACACAGTAGAATAACAGTAGAGACAGTATTTTATTGTGTGAGTATATGTGAATTCAGTTCCTGTATAGTCAAAATTTTTATTACCATTGGTTTGGGGAGAACTTAGGGTCACTAGAAGGTCAGAAATTGAGTTTTTGTTTATTGTGTGTGCACAGACTTTCCTCTGAAAGACTCAGAGATACTGAGGCTAAGTCCCTGTTGAGCATGGCTGAGAGGTGGGCCTCCCTACTTTTACCTAGCACCCACAAGTGAAAGTGAGATTCAATTTTGAATGGAGCATGCTTCAAGTGGTGAAAATGCTGAAAATACTGCCAGGACATTTGCCCTTTTCCTGATTGTGAAGCCAAGGTTCTATCCAAGAGAGGCAAATGGAGAGGTCCCACGCTGCCGGCCCCATCCACTGAGTGCTCAGCTTTTAGAATGGGTGTGTCAGTATTTAGAAGCTTGTCATTGTTCCTACCCTCAGCTCCAGAGCCCCAGCTCAAAGAGGTAGGAGAGGTGGGGTGTGGGGAGACAGGCTATAAGACAGTTGGTCTTAAACTCTTCCCAAAGGAACTAATCTTATTTGCAACAGGGAGTGAAGACATTTAAGCCCAAAGATGATCTAAAGAAAAGTAGAGGTTGGGGTGAAAAGATATTGGGAGAATATTCAGGATACAGGCTAAAATGTAGACTAGCTAGTTTGTGGGAGAGGACTGGGAAATAAGACACCTGTGAGGAACTTTTATGAAGTCAGAATAAAAATCAAACACTGATGTCAAAAACTAATCCTCCAATGGAGCCAGAATTTGATTGGGTGTCATTTCTTCTTTAGATGTAGAATTTATGAGTGAAATAAATCATCTCAACCCAGTGTTTTCTTTTTCTAAGTTATTAATTATTGATTTAATTTCTTTAATAGATATAGGCTGTTGGTCAAATAAGTTTTTAAATATGACATGGATGTTTGCTTGCTTTGGGTGTGGGAGACAGGCTATAAACTGGTAAAGTTATTATAACCTAAGGCTTAGTTTTAAAACTAAGCTTTTGTCCACACCCTTGACTGACTGCATGATAGGGGGTGGTGCACTCTTATGAGGAACCCTAATTATGCCTCAGATAAGTGACTTTGTATCAGAGGCTTCCTTATTTGTATATTGGATTAAAGGTTTTGAATTCTACACTATAAAATGGGAACAGACCAGAGACTCACTCTCTCAGTTCCTGCTATCTCCATAGCAGGGGCCTCCCTGATCCCTTCCCCTTCATGGGAAAAGCAGGTTTTCTGCTTTCCCCTTGTCTTCTCTTGTGGCTTGCTTGTCTTGGTGAGACACCAATAAACAGAATGGCCCACCATCGTCCGACTCCGCCATTTCTTTACCATCTGCCCCAATCCAATGGGAACCTGCATGTGAATGACCACAATAGCAGCTCCTGGCCATACATAGGCCTATTCAGGTTATCAAATTTTCTTTGTGTGAGTTTTGGTAGTTTGTGTCTTCCCAGGAACTGATCTATTTCATCTAAGTTATTAAATTTGTGGGCATATGTCTCTGAGCTGTGATCTTCACAAGTGCATCTCTTATAGGTACTTCCTTCTTATATCTACAGCATGATAATCTATAGGGGTTCTTGGAAGTAATATCTCTAAAAGTATGGGGGTCCCCCCAAAGTTTAGCTCCCAAGAATTTCTCACTCACACTGGTCTACATTAAGCCTCTGACAATTCTTCAAACTTAACATTTAAATCTTCCTACCAGGTTATGGCTTGAGTTTACTGCTCTGTGTAAATATGCCTTGGCTGTGACTCTTTGGATTTGCCTGTCGCTTCATATTTCAAGCTAACTCTTTGCCCTGACACCTCAGTTCTCAAATGGGATCTGATAAAAGTCATTGATTTTCAATTTGTTCAGCTTTATTATTTTTTTTGATATAAGAACAGAAGTGGTAATGTTTAAGCTCTTCACATGTTAGATCTGAAAGTGGAAGTGAGTATTCTTTTTTTATTGCTGAGTAGTATTACATCGTATAAATACAGCACAGTTTGTTTATTCATTTTCATGTTGATGGATTTCTGGATTGTTTTGAATTTCTGTCCATTACAAATAAAGCTAATGTGAACATTTCTTTAACTGACTTTCGGTGGTCATGGTAATCATTACTTCTATAATTCTAGATCCAAACTAAACAATGGATCACCTCGGTGCACCTATATAGCAAATGAATCCCTCAGAGCATAACTGACTTTGTAACTCCTTAAGCATTGGTTGAATAGACATTTTATTCAGAAAACAGACTTGACTAGAACATCCAATTTAATGCTAGTAGACTTCAGCCCAAGAACCATTACTTCTTACAGCACAATCATGAACTCAAGAGTGCAAAAAAGTATTTTTCTTTATATTCCTAAAACTATATTTCTGTTGAGCCCCATTTGACAACATATGCAGTCTTAGTCATTTCCAAGTATGAAAAATTTCATATTTTCATTCATCCCTGTTTCCCAGTTTCTCTCCCTGATTCTAAGTTCTGGGGTGGAAATAGTGTCATTACATTGGTGAGGAGATGACATCTTGTTCTGCTCTGTGCTGGCACTTGCTGAGATAGACAATTTCCTAAAGATATCTTTATATCATTGGTGCTCTTTCTTTTTTGAAAATTTATACACTATTTTATTATTCTAAAAATATTACTTCTATAAATTATAACAGGTCATTATCAGAGATCTGCAATTATTTTGTATTTAAAATTAAAATCACAGTACACAGGTTGTCAGGCATATTATATCCCTTCCAATCTCAGGTTATAACACATCATCACAAACACCTATAGCTGATTCATTTTATAGTAGAATCACATGCCTAACAAAATATAGTACAACTGATAATATCAGTGGGAATAGATTATTTCAAAGTTATTACAGACTAGATTGTTATTATAGTTATTATTCTGTAGTAATTTTGAAATTATAAATAATTTCAAAAATTATTACATAATATGCTCTAAATTGTAATCTTAAGGATGCTAACCTGTATGTGGCAGACTCCATTCATCCTCAGAATAGAGTGTAATTCACCTGTCTCACTATCATCTCCTATTAAAGGTTCTTCTCACTAAATACTACTTGATTTACTTTGTATAATCAGCTAATTTCTGCCTTTATTCAACACACATAAAGTTTAAGAAATGTTAAAATGCTACCTAAAGCACAGCGTCTAAACTTTTACTCGACTTTTTGTAATATTAGCAAAGCATAAAGTGTGAGCACCTTTACTGGGATTAGGAAAAGCTTAGATTCAATGAAAAGTCTGTTTAGACTTGTCACTAGCCAATCCATAAAACATGCAGGAAATGGGTCTTTATTTGAACTCAATTGAGACAGTTTGTGATGGTCAAATTTAGTAGACTTTTGGTCTTCACAAAAAATTATCAACTTAGGCAATATGGTAGATATAAAATGAATTACACAATTTTTTCAAAATAACTAGTTTTATGAAATGATTAGTCACTTGCTCATTAGATATTAGTAATTATGACTCTACATTTTTGTGGTTTCTAGTTTCTTAAAATGATGGAAGAGATGAGATGTTGAACTCAATTAACTCTAATACTTCTTACCAGTCAAAAGTTCTGTAGTTTTTACTTAAATTTATCTCCATGGGAACAGAAGAGAAAGTAATGCCCACAAAATTAGGTAAATGGCAAAAGACATGAGAACTGGAAAGTACATTGCGTGTTTGGAAGACAGAAAGTCAAGCAAGTTGTCTATAGCAGGTAGTTTATATTGGGATTAGTATGAAGTAAGCTTCAAAGGTGGTTTGAGTCAAACTATTAAAGAATCTTGAATGCTGGGGTAAATAATTTATATTTTTTCTACAGATAAGGGAGAGGTATTATAGAGATTCAGGTTAAGGTGAGCATAATAATGGTTTCAAAAGGACTATCTGATGTTAACAGTTAGGTATGAAATATAGGAAAGCTGAGTCTGGAATAATTAAAACAATAGAAGAGATCTAGTCTAAACTAGGTGTGAGCTAATGATGGCTTGAGTAAGGATAATGTCAGTAAGATTTGTAGACTAAAAAAAGCATTTAAAAAATGATTCAGTGAAACTGGCTGATATGATATATAGAGCTAATGATAAGGAAGAGTCAAAAGCAATTCCAACTTAATGTTGGGAGAATTATATTTCAACTTAATTCAACATGGAAAGCATTTAGAGCAAACAGAAATTGTGAATTTAGTTTTAGAGACTTCCAATTTGAAGCATTGATAGATATATGAGAAAAAATGTTCTATGTGCCATGCAAACTGCAAAACTGGGTGAGAAGCCAGGGATACATCTATTTTAATTTTAAATAAAATTTCACTAAAACTCCAAGCAAATAAAATATTAAAGTTTCAACTTGAACATCACATTTGAAAACTGAAGGGATTTAGTCATTCATATTGCTCATTATGTTTTAAATTTATACAGAAATATATTGCTTAGATTTTACATTTAATCATGGCCCTTTTATACATGTGCTTTGCTAGAACATTATATGCAATGTCTTCTATTTGGCAGAGATTAGTTTAGCAAACTGAATGTTTATTATTGAAGGGAAATTTTACCATTTAAATGAATGTTCCTACTTAATAACTCCAATAAAATGTGAAGTGTTATTTTTCCTGACAAAGAGGTCTCTGGATTTACCATGTCTGCATAATGTTAAAGCAATAAGTGGTTCAAGGCAGTGGAAAAATAATTCCATTTTATGAACCTTATAGATTTGCAATCAAAAGAGTCATTTGATAATTTTATAGGTACAACTACAATGTGATCTTCCAAATCAATACTAATTTTTTATATGCTAAAATGTCTTAAAACATGTAGGTAGTCAAGTCACATAATTGATCTAGCCTCAGTCTTCTCATCTGCGAAGTGAGAAGTAAAAATCACAGCAGAGTTCCCTTTTAGTTAGTCCATTTTATTATATGCAAACACTGATTCTTGAGAAAACAAAAAAGGTTTATTATTGAACACATTAGGTATGCTAAAAGTGTGCCAGAAAGAACAGTTGCCGAGAAAATCTAAAGTCATGGGCTGTTGTGATTGATATTATCTAAAATTTATTTTACACAGTGTTTTTATCCAGACAGCTTAAAGAAGTCTATGGTTTCAGTAATCACAACCGTTTGTGTGTGTGTGTGTGTGTGTGTGTGTGTGTGTGTGTTTTATTTTGTGGCAGAGACAGAGAAAGTCAGAGAGAGGGACAGATAGGGACAGACAGGCAGGAAGGGAGAGAGATGAGAAACATCGATTCTTTGTTGCAGTTCCTTAGTTGTTCGTGGCTTGATTTCTCATATGTGCCTTGACCAGGGGGCTACAGCAGATCGAGTGACCCCTTGCTTGAGCTAGCAACCTTGGGCTCAAGCTGTGAGCCTTGTTCAAACCAGATGAGCCCACGCTCAAGTTGGCGACCTCAAAGTCTCGAACCTGGGTCCTCCACATCCCACTCTGATGCTCTATCCACTGCGCCATCGCTTGGTCAGGCAGTAATCACAACCTTTAAAGGGAGAAAACAGGAGCAAATATTCTTAGCCCCATCTTAATTGACAAAGTCAGTCAGTGGTATAATCTAGCAGGTCAAAACATAGTTCTCAATCAGCAGAGTAGGAATCATCTGGGATCTTATTAGAAACACAAAATCTCGAACTGCACTCCAAAACCATGGAGTGCATTTTACCAAGATCCCCTTGTGATTCCTATACACATTAAAGTTTGAGAGGCATTGATATACTTTCCATTAGATCTACACTCAATGAGTAGAGAAATCCATGCCATCCCCCTATAGAGATCCCACCTCGTAACCAAATGTTATGATATCACTTGCCCTAATGTCTTACACTTAGTAAAGAAAATATGTGAAACTGAAGAGATTCTTCATGAAGAAAATTGCTTGAATTAGATACTTCATGTAAACATAGTACAAAGATAAGCCCTGGTGATGTAATGCACAGCATGATATCTATAGCAGTGGTTCTTAACCTGGGTTCTATCGAACCCTAGGGGTTCAATGAGTCGGTCTCAGGGGTTTGGAGAAGCCTCTGGCGCGGAGGCCAGAATAAAGTAATACCGTAATTTGTTGTGAGTCTATGCACTTTGTTCGTTTTGTTCTTTGAGCGAGGTGATGTTCATGAACGGCTCATTTTGTGCACCAGTAAAAAAATATATACCTATGTCTTGAATTTGGGGAAAAAAATCATATTTTATTTATCACTAAAGAAGGGTTCGGTGAATGAGCATATGAAACTGGTGGGTTAGGTACCTCAAAAAAGGTTAAGAACCACTGATCTATATAGTAAATAATACTGTATTGCATATTTGAAAGTTACTAAGAAAGTAAATCTTAAATATTCTCATCAGCCTGACCAGACACAGTGGATAGAGTGTCAGACTGGGATGTGGAGGACCCTGGTTCCAAACTGAGGTCACCGGCTTAAGTGTGGGCTCATTCGGTTTGAGCACAGACTCACCAGCTTGAGCATGGGGTTGCTGGCTTGAATGTGGGATCATAGACATGACCCCATGGTCACTGGCTTGAGCCCAAAGTTGCTGGCTTGAAGCCGAAGGTCACTGGCTTGAGCCCAAGGCTGCTGGCTTGAACAAGGGGTCACTCACTCTGCTGTGGCCCTGCGCCCCCATCAACGCACAATTGAGAAAGCAATCAATGAACAACTAAGGTGCCACAATGAAGAATTGATCCTTCTCATTTCTCTCCCTTCCTGGTTGTCTGTCTCTATCTGTCCCTCTCTTTGATTCTCTCCCTGTCTCTGTCAAAAAAAAAAAAAATTATTATCACAAGGAAAACATTGCAACTTACGTAAAGTGATAGATATTAACTAAGTATATTGTGGTAATCATTTTACATCTACATATATCAAGTCATTATGTTATGTACCTTTAACTAATAGAATCTTATATGTCAAGTATATCTCAATAAAACTGAGAGGGGGGTTGAGAATGGTTCAGACAATGTATAGGAACCTCTTCCATTCTAGCCAAGGAGTGCCCGAGGAAATCTAGTTTAAAACTTCAACCGTGGTCCATGAATTTGGAAAGCTATGCAGAAGATACATGTCTTGCTCATCCATAAATGGTCCATTCTTTTAGTCTTGCTGTAGAAATTGCTTTTAATTCATAAAAGAAAGAAAGCTATTTCTTGCCTAAGCTTTATTAAGTATTTTAAAAATACAGGGTTGCCATGGTGCTTGGAAACCAGTAAATTGAACTGACTGAAAAAGTGTACTTACTCGATTTGCTATGAAAAAGTGAAGAGTGAGACAAAAAGAAATAAACTGACATTTCTCGAGCATCTATTCTGTGCTAAGTACTACACCAGATGTTTTATATAAAGAACCTGTATCTCTAAAATGTTCAACTTGAGACCTATCTTTATCATGTAAATGTGTTTTATGATATGTCGCAACTATAAAAACATAGCTTTTCAATATTTAACAACTTATAAAAATCTAAGTCTTTAAAACTTTGCCTTATTATGAGCTATTAACATTTCCAGTCCCTTTCCATCTCTTACATTAGATATTATCAAGAAAATGTCCTATAAAAATAAAGGTCAAATAATCTTGTTATTATAACAACTGAAGTGCCGATCTTAAATCTTAAACAGCATGAGGATTTATCTGGGCTTCTATGATGACATTGTTTATCTGATTGTGGTCCCTGAAAGTACCTTGAAACTATAATTGAAACCATTTTGCAACCTGAGTTTTACTCTCTGGGAAGATAGTCATTTTGCAGTGCTTCATTTCTTCATCCAATGTGTATCTATTGAGTGTCTTCCATCTGTCATACAATTTTAACATCAGAGTTTGAAAATAAATAAGTAAGCAGACATAAATTAAATAAATAATTATAAATTGTGAAAAGTGCTATGAAAGAAGAAAGCATTAGACCATGATAGAAACCTATCAGGAAGGAGGTTCCTCTTCTGGTGTGTATAATAAATATCCAACCAAAAAACCACCCTTGAGATAACATTGATACAGACTCTGGACAAAATTCCAGCACTCCTTGTATTACACAATACCATGTTAACTGAAGGTCATGCATATTGGACCTGTGTCCTTGATTTACATGGTTTTATAATAGCAGTTACTATGTATAGGGAGAGTATGATTACAAAATCCACAGGTTCCAGTTAACATGGTAATGTGCATGCAAGGACTGTATGGTGCATGGTAATGTGCATAGCAAGCAGGCACTGTATGGTGAGAAAAAAAAACACAAAAAAGGTGGATCTTGGAGAAGGTCAATACTTGTATAAAAGAATAACACAGGATATTTTTACCTTGTTTATAGCTCTTAGCCTAAGAGAATGCTTCAGAAGTCACTATGCACCAAGTGGATAAAATCCCTACAGAAAACATGAAGATTTTTCTGACCCAAAGAAACAGAGGACAGGCTTCTAGGAAATCACAACCTCTGGACAGGGACAGAGAGAGAGTCAGAGAGAGGGATAGATAGGGACAGGCAGACAGGAACGAAGAGAGATGAGAAGCATCAATCATTAGTTTTTCGTTGCCGTTGCGACACCTTAGTTGTTCATTGATTGCTTTTTCATATGTGCCTTGACCGCGGGCCTTCAGCAGACCAAGCAACGCCTTGCTGGAGCCAGCGACCTTGGGTCCAAGCTGGCGAGCTTTTTTGCTCAAGCCAGATGGGCCCTCACTCAAGCTGGCGAGCTCGGGGTCTCGAACCTGGGTCTTCCGCATCCCAGTCCAACGCTCTATCCATGCACCACCGCCTGGTCAGGACACTCTGAAAAGTTTTAAGAGGAGGAGTTAGGCAGCCATTTTGAGGAGAGGAGACAATATTGTTCCAGGGTAGAGAGAGAAGGAACCCATGTTATAGCAGGACAGGGAGGCCACGTGGAGGAGGTAGCCAAAATGGCAGAATGGTAAAGGGGAAGCCAGTTTATGCAGGAGATGGAGATGGGAAATAGATGTGAATAAGACTGGTGTGGTGAAAGCCTTTGATTCTAGGAAATCTCAGATGAGTCAGTGGCTTTGGGAACCCTGAATGGAAAGGGAAGTGTTTTCCTGCTGTGTTTATTTACTCACTTGCTGAGTGCGAGTCTAGAATAAAAGAAAATGGACATCCAGTTTTTGGCTTTGCAGTTTCTTTACAATCTGTCCAGATTAAATGCAAACTTACATGGGCCAGGTGGCTATGATGGTGGTTGTAGCTACCAGCTTTACAAAACCCAAAACAGAAAATCAATAAAACTGAAATCTGAGTTTTTGAGTGGATAAATAAAATTGATAACCTACCAAGTATTTGCCAAAGAGAAAGAAAATTATAGATTTAAAAATAAATAAATCAGGCATATTTACTTGAGATAAAAATATAGAACCTCATAAGTGCTTGTACATAAATATTCATAGGAGATTTATTCATAAGTGTTAAAAAAAACACTGTAAACAATCCAATGTCTATCAATGGGAACAGATAAATTGAAATATATTTATCCAGTAGACTAGAACCCAGCTATAAAAAGAAAGCAACTAATGAGACACACAATGACATTGGTTGTGATGAATCTTACAGATATAATGCTTAGCTAAAAGAGAGACACAAAAGTGTTTATACTAAATAATTCCATTTACAGCAGTCCCTCTTGTCTGCGGGGATTCATTCCAAGAACCCCAATGGTTCCCTCAGAGATGGTACCAAACCCTATAGAAACTGGTTTTCCTATACATGCATACCTCTGATAAGTTTAATTTATAAGTTAGGCACAATAAGAAATTAACAACAATAATAAAACAGAACAATTTAAAGAAACACTGTAATGAAAGTTATGTGAATGTGGACTTTCTTTCAAAATATTTTATTGTGTTGTACTCACCATTGTTGGGATGATGCCAAAGGATAAAATGTGATATTATGTGGAGAACTTTTACTTTTTCACTCAAAGCAGTGGTTTTCAACCTCTAGTCTGTGTATCAGTGCCTGTCCACCAGAAATTTCATTCAGGTCCGCAAAAGGGTTAAGCACCTTGATGTTATATGGATTATAGACCCAGTGATCTTAGTGGAATTTGCTTATGCTCAGCATAATTTCTGCCTTAGCAGTTTCCGAAATAATCCTCCTATTTTCACCGGTCCTCAAATAGAAAATGTTTGAAATAGTGGTGGGATTCAAATAATTTAAGAACCAGTTCTCTGCTCTAATGAGCATTTTAAGTCTAAAAATATATATGCTGTAAGGAAGTTTATTAGTTCATGCATTTACTACTTAAATAAAAACAAAAGAAGTACACAAAACTAAACTACAAGTTTAAAAATATTAATAAAAAATATTAAATAATACCTGACAAAAACCAATAACACTGTTAAGATATTTTCATGCTGCTTCTTGATTGATGTCCTCACAATATTTTTCACCTATGGACAGGATGAACATTACTGTGGGTGCTTAAAATATGCTTTTGTGCAGATGAACGTTAAAAAGGAGTAAAAAATGTAAATCTGTGATTTCTATATTGGGCAGCTACCCACCTCAGAGAAAACTCTGATTACAAGTGCCATTTTAACAATCAGTCGCCAAACTCAACAAAAAATTAGGTATCAGTCCTACCGAACTGGTGAGAACTGGTTGAATACCATCACTGGGTTGAAAAACTCCGACTTAAAGTAAGCACTGTATGGCTTGCCTCTGGCATATCCAATTGCCAGCATTGGAACTTTTGAACTTTGGAGTCATTATTAAGAAAGATGGTCACTTGAACGCAAGTACTGCAACACCATGACAACCAATCTGAAAATGAAGATGGCTACTCTGTGAATATGGTGTGAAACATTGTACAGTGTGGATACGTGGATATGTGGACATGGTCAACAAAGGGATGATTCAGGTCTCCAGCAGGGCTGAATAGGACATCATGAGACTTTATCATGCTACTCAAAATAGCATGTAATTTTATATTTATAAATTGTTTATTTTTGTAAATTTCCACTTAATATTTTCAGACATGGTTGACCACCAGTCACTGAAATCTCAGAAAGTAAAGCCACAAATAAGGGGGAAATACTATACATAAAATTCTAGAACAGGTAAGTCAAAACTATAGTGATAGATATCAAAACAGTGATTATCTCTGGATAAAGGAGGCAGGCAAGGATTTACCAAAAAGGATACAAGGGAGTTTTATTGCAGCTCTGTGTCTTGATCGTGTTAGCGGGTTACAAAAATGTATAGTTATCTAAATTATCAGACTATTTGTAACGCCAGTGGAGGAGACCAGGCATGTCCACATTGGGTTCCGGCAGGTGGCAGAAAAACTGCAGAGCCAGAAAGGGTCATGGTATTCCGTTTAATAAAGTCTCACAATGGCCAACAAGCACACAGGCAGGGAAAACTTTCTCTCAGGCAAATAAACAGCAAAAATGGTCCCTCACAGTGGCGGGCAGGCAATCTGTGCATCCGCAATCTGCCATCTCTCTGCGTAAGCACCATACACACATGGAGCAGCCATACACTCACAGACCAATCAGGCAAAGTGCCAGCAGCTGGTAATCCCGTGAGCAAGCCTAACACAGCTGCCCCACACTATTCATCTACAATCAAAGTGAGATAAAGAGAGAGAGGAGGCAGGACAGAGACAGAATATAGAAAGGACAAAGAAAAAGGGGAGAAAAACTGGCCAGGATCTTGGGATAGAAAGTAAGCTGGACACAAGTATAAAGGCATAGAGTACAGTATTATCAAAATAAGACTTACTTGGAAAACTCAGAAGTAAACCCTAAGATAAGAAGAAGCAGTCTCTAAAGATGAACTGGAGCCTCAGGGGATGAACAGTCTTTAAGTTATTTACTCTGTGTCTAAACACTTCCATTCGTAATTGTGTATGTCTGATGTCTATTTTATAAATAACCACGTGTGCAATAAAAGACAAGTTAAAATTTGTAAAGCACCTAAACATGAAAAATATTATGACATTTTGCTTTATCTGCACCAATTATGTAATTCCAAGTTCAAATTGCACAACCATAGACTAAAATATTTATGGACAAATATATATGTTATCTAGGATGTGCTTCAAAAGACTATCAATGGAAAGATGAATGAGTATGTGCAAGTGGTTAGCTATGGATTAATCATTGCTACGGCTGGGTAATGAATACCATTATGTATATTGAAAGAAGGTTAAAGAAAACTGTAGCAACCATATAATAAGTGTTAAGTAAGGCCAGCAAAGTTTTTAATTACTTTTCATGAATAACTACTTTAAGCTTAAAAAAATCTTTTAACTATTATAGTGCCCCTGTTAGTTATATTAAAGCCCCCAACCCCCCAGGGCTACTCGGTGATCTTGTTCTAGTTGCACTGAGCAGTGCTTATCTCAGGAAGGTTTCACAGGTTAAAGGAACCTCAGGGGCAATGCAAATAGAAACTAAGAGGAGCAAATCCTTTGTCACTCACTGCCTTGTAAGAAGCATCCCAGCCAAGAGGCTAAAGGACCAGAAATGTTTTTGCATCAGATGAAGTAGAAATAGCAGTGGAGCAGGTCCTAGTGTATTTAGTTTTTTTATTCAAGACATAAAGAAAATTATAACTGAGATTTTTAAATTTTCTAGACTGTTAATTGTAGATTGCAGCTCTTTGATATGAACTTTGGTTAAACAAATGTGTTTAAATATACATTAGTCAGTCAATAAACATTTTCATTTATTGAAATATTTGTTCATTTTCTTTGAACAAAATATAAGCCATTCTGTAGTATGATGAAAATATAATTGAAAAAATCAATCAGCTTAGAATTTTAGATTTTCAAAAACTTACAATACTGAGAAAAAATACCAATGAGAAAAAATCCTTTATACTTAAATACCTCCACATTTGTTTGGTAAATTTTCTTAAATTTGAAATTAAATTATATCACACCAGCCTGATCTATGGTGGCACAGTGAATAGAATGTCAGCCTGGAGTTCTGAGGTTGTTGGTTCAAGGGCCCAGGCTTGCCTGGTCAAGGCACATATGGGAAGCAACTACTACGAGTTGATGCTTCCCACTCCTCAAACCCTTTTATTTTTTTCTCTCCTCTCTCTAAAATCAGTAAATAAAACATTTTAAAAATTATAATACTCCAATTAAATGATACTACAGTAATCCCATCTGGTTAAGGTAGAAACTTAAGAGATCTTAAATAGTAATTACTCATTGCAACCAAACAACAAACTGATTTGGTTTAATTTTTATTTATAGATATAAAAAGAAAATTTCTGTTATCAAATTCTAAATCATTATTATAAAAATTTTAATGATGTACTAGGAATAGAAAACTAAAGGTCTGAAGATGCATGAAGATTCATAATAAAGTTAAAGAGAACACATCGCTCTTTCATATTTAGGGCAATGTCCTGTGAAAACAGTAAACTATTTTCAGTTGATAAGCAATTAGCAAGTATTTACTGAATGACTACAAGTTATGTGAAATGTACAAGAGATCTATAGAATAAGGAGTTTACCATCCTGGTGGAGGAGTGGACAGTCCTGATGTCTAATACACATGAAATGATTAGGTAAAAAAACAAAACAAAACACTATGTGACCAGATTTTAAGATAGTGTTTCTAAAGTTCGTTCATATAAGTTCAAGGAAGGTGGATAGCACTGGGCTGGAGAATGCACTTTGAATGATGGTAAGGACTGCAAGCATTTGGAGCAGAATACTTTATGTACTGTGTTCAATCCCTAAGGTATTCACTATACTTTTATAAAATAAGTATATTGTTTCTATTTTCTTTGAAATAAAAACCAGACTATAAAATATCCACTATTTCCTTTAATGTAAACTATAAAATAAATTCTAAATGCTGAGAGCCTGTTCTTATAAACATTTAAGACACAGATACAGATGAGCAGAGTTATAATTGTTTTGTTTGAATTGAAGAAATTTCATTACAAAGAGAAACATGTCGCACAAGTATTGATCATAAAATTTAGACGAATGTCCATTGATATATATGTATTATATATATAATTTTGTCATCAAAGAATATTTTTGGTTTCTTTTAAACATACAAAGTTGTGTGTCCCCCAATAACAAAAGCAAAGCACACAGTATATCCAGTTCAGTTTGTTCTTATAAAACAGATAAAAACATGCTCTGTCAAAAGTACTTACAAGGTTTAAAAAATTATTTCTATATGCTTCATAGGGCCAAAAATAAAATTTTCAAATTTTCCTCACCATCGTCCTCATCTTATGCCTACAAGCCTTTTCCAAACACTTTCTATAAGAGATAAATGGCTTGCTTCCCTAGGGAGGAAATAAAGAAAAGATGTTTTCATCATGGCCCCTGTCCTTGGGAATCCTAAAATGTTTTTGAGTTTTGTGCCAGTGAAAAAATGACATTCTCAAAACCAATAAATTTTCAGGTATGTCTCGTGGAAAACACAAATGATGCTGCCCATAGATTAAGAACTGGATACAAAATAAGGCTTATGATTATGACAAAATATTGTAAAATGCCCAGTATTCCTATTCTTATCTGTCTAGCTGATTGACATAAAAAAGGGGGAAAGTAAAAGCAATATGTAAATGAAAAAGCATTGAAACCATGAACAGTATTCAAGCTGATCTGCTGATGCAGGTTAGGGATAAAAAGGAGGAGCAATAACAGGAGAATCATACATGATATTTGTGGCACAAATAAAAAATAGGCATCAATTAACAAATAAAATATGCATGTTAGTAAGTATATTATCATCTCATAGGAATACTTTTTGAACTCCCTCAAAACATATCCCTTAAAAGGTGAAATACCATAATTTTAATTATGGATCTACCCATTTATTGGTTGTACAATTTTAAATATTACAATTTGATTAACTTAGTTGTATCTCCCCCTCTTTTATCATTTAGTTTATCATAAAATACAATCCTTCTCAGCATCAAATAATAATATGGTATTTTTAGAGATTAACTACTTTTAAATTAAAACGTGCACTTGATAACATAATTCCTGACAGCATACAGGAGATTGAGGCTCTATGCACATGATAGGTAAAAGATCGTTTCAGTGGGAAATAAGTTAGGCAAACTGATTTCACACAAATAAAATTGTTTTGACTAAGCTTTTTACTTTTTAACAGGTTTCTTTGGTATTATTAAAAACATTAAGCTTTGTTTAGAAATCATCAAGGAAAAATTTGACATTTCCCTGAGATGATATAGATAGCTATTCAGATATTCGTCTTCAATAAATAGCACTATTTTGTCCTTAATTATTTGGATTGGTTATCTACATTGAATGAATTTACTTGTTAATTTTGTTTCCTATTTGTCAATATTATCTTTGGTAATATGTATCAAGATAGTCTGTATTCTTGAGCAAAACAAAAACATTGAGTCCTAAAACGATTAAAAATAGGTTTAAAAAGAGTTCTAGCAGCAGAGTGAGTAGATGATAAGTACTGTACCCTCCTGCTAGTTTTTTCACTGTCTGTTTCCACTGTGACAGTGCACTTAAGTTTCATCTAAAACATTTGTGTTTTGTTTATGGTCCATTGAGAAAATAAATTCTTACAGGAGGAAAGGGCACCCTGGTGTAATACCATTGAGAGATGTGAACCATCATAATATGTATTTAATGATTTGCCATTACAAGGTGAAATCATAGCTACTTAAAGTGGCAACAGATATATATATTCTAACGTGAGAAAAAGAAATACACTTGACCGCTTATACCTGTCCTTAGGCTATGTTCTCCCCTTCAGTCCCAGAACATGAAGAATGCAAACAACATTGCTCTTGAGGATCTTGGACATGAAAATCTACCAAGGAGACACTGTGGCTGAGCATCATATGTACTACCAAAGCGGCTGATATACAAGGCACTGTCCCATGTACAGGTGGCTTCATTCTAGCTGAGGGGACAAGGGGCACAGGTGGGATGAAAGGAAGAATATTTACAATTACTCCCTAACAGCTGACAGAACTATGACTCAATGTATTTTTCAGGAACATGGATACTAACTTTAACCATATAAATATACACCTGGAAGTGATGCCTAAGGAAAATGAATGAACATCCTTGGTGTTTATTAATACAAATACATACTTACATACTCTCAAGTTTCTTGAATGCTGCAAGGCACAATCTATGCATTTCAGTGGAGGTTAGAAGCCAATGTTCTGTCTGTGACTGATGAGTATCAAAATGGGGTTATCTTGAAAAGTCAGAGAACAGCAAATGGTTTATCTGCCCTCCTTGGCTTCAAAATTGGGTAGCACTATCACTGAAAAAAATAATCTAACCATGAATCCCCCACAGCTCAGTTGATCCATCATTCTGAGTTCTGTGTTGGTCTTCTAATGAACTCTTCATTCTTGAAAATTAATCAGTTTTTCTGGGGAGCAGAATTTATATATATTTTGTGTTCTTCAAGCTCCAATATCTTCCTTCCCTGACATAGTATAAGCATTTCTATTTGATAAAATAGTGATGTCTTTACTTCTTCAACTCTTTTGAATCTATCTTCTTTACTAATCTTATTCAAGTCTTTTAAATTCTCCAAATTTTCTTAATTCCTCATGCCCCAAAGTATTACCAGCTCATAGGTTATAGTAATCATTCTTATTTTACCTATAACACATATACACTCTAGATATCACTATGTTTATAAAACACAGACACACATATAGTCTCTCTATAACATAGTGAACATTCTGATTTTATCTATGACCATTCTCATTAACTATATTCTATTTTAAAAATCAAGAAATTATAAGACCAACATAGTTAACATCAGAAATTTATTTTCCTTGTTAAAGATAGCTTTAATTAATATAAGCCATATTGTACATACCCACATTAAAAATATTTTCCCTAAGTGGAGGTATTCTGACACAAACTGTTAGTCACTGTTGAGCCACTGAAGTTAAAATGCTTTTCTGAACCACGTTATAATTATCAAACCTAAATATACCCCTAATTAAAACAAATCCTGCCATGAGTATGCAGATCAAAGGGAAAGTGCTCTTGATATATTGCTGTTCAATTTGGGCCTCCACCTCTTTTGCAGAAATCTCCCAGAGATACTGCAAAGCCATTAGTGTCTGCTACATGCTAAAGCTTCTAGTTTAACTCCAATAACCTGTGTAAAACCCTAGATTATAAATCACTGTAGCAATCTATATCCAGGAAGCCAACTAGTCATTGTATTGTTTATAAGAAGAATTGGAGGGAGGCATACTAAGCAACATTTTTAGGGTTGACTGATCAGAAAATTTAAAAGATATTTCCAAAACATGTAAAAAACTAGAAAGCATTATTATATTCTTTTTAAATGAAGCCCACAAAGGTGCCTACCTTTTGTTATTGTCAGGTTCAATAAAAACTGTATGAAAAGCACGTTGAAAAATCTGAAGTACTTTTAAAATATGTTATTATTACTATTTTTTGGTTTAAATACTTCAAACTTAACTCTTTATTGCCCACCTTAATATTCCTATGCCTTTATTTTTCCCTTTATCTCCCTAAATTTATGTCAATTTATTCTTAAAAGCATGTATATACCATTGCTATTTGATCTCAGTGTCATTTTTAATATTACCTTATATTGATAAATATATTCCTTCTAGTGGATCCTACATTTGAATTTCAAAAATTGAGATCATTCATGGTAATCTCTGAAGGACTGAAACCTGGTGTCTTTGCCATTAAATTTCTGTATGCTTATAAAAAACAGTGTTTGATAACAATAGAAAACTCTATGATTTCCTAAATTTGTTTTCCATGCAGCAAAATTTGGAACAGGTTAGCTTTTACATGAAAATTGTCCTCTTTTCTTTTCTTCTTTTGTTTTTTCTCTTCTTCTCTCCCTTAACTTGTAATTTCTTAATTCTCTCTTATTCTTTCCTCCCTCCACCTCTTTTCATTATTTATTCATCTGCCTTTTCCTTGGCCCTTTTTTGCTCTCATACCATTTCTCTTCTTTTTGGATTATTAGAAGGTTGCTGTATTTTTATATATACATGAACAAAGGCTATCTAAGAGTGCTCTTCATGAGAACTTTTACAAACATTAAAAAAATCCCATGAGGGTATGTTGGGTGTGTAAGTGAAGGTCAAAGTTAACATATTACCTTAGCCATTGAAATGCTGTAGGGGTTGGAGGCAGATTGAAATATGAGGCACACAGCCAAAAATAATTTTAATGTGAAACAGAAATTTAAGAGGCAAAAAAGTGTATCTTATACTTAATTTGTGATGATTCATAACAACAATAATAAAGCATTTCACCTGTAGACTTTTCAGTATATGCATTTATTTTGTCTCAAGAACTAGATGTAATCCAATGAAGAACTGGTTCCAAATATTAATCTTCTCAATATCCTTCAGAATATATCACAGGTCTTCATATAGATCAGGAGTTTGAGTGAAATATATAAATCATTCTGAAACTGATGACTACCCCAAAAATATTGACTAACATTGCTTGATATTACTAGCTAAGGAGTTAAACAACCCATATAAATATGAATGCAAAAAAAAGAATGCATACACAGATGCACATACACACAAAAAAAGTAAAATTACATGAAACTGGAGATACAAAAACACAAAAGAAAATTATATGAAAAAATACATGGAATAATTAATTTGTAATCTTAGATAGTAGGTAATTTAAAAAATGATCAAGACTTACTTTATTATTTTCCAGAATCTAAGTTTCCAGAATTGATAATAGTGAACACACAACCTTTGAGTAGCTGTGCAATTAATATTTATGTGTACTTGGATAGGTCATGGTATCTGACCTACACTGTGTCTCTGAAGTGACTACTTATTTGGCTTCTCATCTGCTTCCTCTGCAAAGATGCCCTGCAAATAAATGAGGTAATGTTTGCAGTTTGGGAAAGAAACCCCATTGCATACTCTCAGATATTATTACTATTCCATACTCAAGCCTGGCATGTTACTGCCTCTGTTTTTACATTGAAATTGTACTGTTTTGAATTCTTGGGTTCTGACCAAAATCTGGGTCAACATAAAAGAATAATTATTTTTTTTCATTTTAATTCTGAGGCTCTGTTCAGATCCCTTGCACGTGTAAGGCGAAACTGTGGAAAATAAACAAAGCACATAAATCAAGCTTTAAAAAATATATCTGGAAGAATTTTTTTTTTTTTTCAGTGAAGAGCGTGAACATTTTATTTCTCTGCAAGAATATTTCGGTCCAGGAAGAAGGATAGTGCATGCAGTGTGAGTGTGTGTGTGTGTGTGTGTGTGTGTGTGTGTGTGTGTGTGTGTGTGTGCTGTGCGTGCGCGCCCGCGGAGAGAGGGGCGGAGGAGGCGGATGAGGAGGATGAGATCATAGTTTCAGGATCCTCAGGAAACCCTGGTACTGGCAGCAGCCAGCCTCTGCTGTGCCCACATGACCCACAACTCTGGCAGCGGACCCGACACTTCCAACATTATTAAATAATAAGAAAGCGGCTCCTACTCCATGCCCAAACCTCCCTACAGACTAATGGACACCTTCTAAGAGTTTGGCGAGTCGGTGACTGAGACGCGCGTCCATTCCAAGGTGTGTGCTAGGCGTTTTCCTCCTTGACAGCCCCAGAGTGGGGGAGGGCACAGGGGTAGAGGGGTCCCGGGCCGGACGAGCCGTGGGCGCGGGGCTGGGCTGCTGCGCGCTGCCACCGGCCGCCCCGTGCCGCGGAGCGAGCCGCGAGGCGGGAGGTGCACATGACGCGCAGCTCCGGCTACGCAGGGACCGCAGCCGCCCACGGCGCCGGGCGCGGACACCGGAGGCTCGCTGCGGGAGCAAGGGCAGGCGCCGCGCCTCGGGCAAAGTCAGGAGTGGAAGCGGACGGCGGGCGCCGGTGGGGGCAGGGGATCGCCCCAACGCCCACTCGCGGGTTTCCCACCTGTGCGCGGGCGCGGGCCGCCGCGAGCGCGAAGCATGTGCCCAACGCCGCAGCCAAGACTGCGGCGCGGCGCCTCACCCGGCGGCGGGCGGCGCTTCGGGCCCGCGGGGCGGCGGTAGCGGCTGCGGCAGGATGGCCGGCACGGGGGCGCGGGGGCGCGCAGGTAAATCTCCGCCGCTCGCGGAGGCCCGGCAGCGCCGCAGCCCCCGCTGTTGCCGCTGCGCCGCTCCCGGGCTGGCCGTGGCAGCCGGATCCGTCGCGTCTCTGGCTGAGTTGTTTTTGTTGTCATTGCTGCCCTCTGGGTCGTTCTGGCGGGCTGCGCTGGTGGGAGGTGGCGTGGTCACATCATTTAGGGATGACACTCACGTTGGGGAGCAGTCTGGGGGTGGGGGGTGTATTGACCGGGAAATCCGCGGTGGGTGCCTCTCCAGCCAGAGGCGTCTGCGCGTGTTGCAATGCAATGCGGAGCCCGCGCGGACGGCTGAGTGGGAGTGGGCACCCCGTACTGGGGTCGCGGGGGGCGTCTGGGGACTGAGGTGTCTTTGGCTTTTGTAGCCTGTTGCCCACTTTGGAGTTTTCCCGTGGACAGAGGGCGGATGGGAGGTTGGTTCTGGTACCCAAAGTAGGAGGTGGAAAGGTGTCTGTCAAAAGACCAAAGCCAAGGAGAGCAGAGGGGTGGCGAAGGCGGTGCTTGGGCTCAAAGGTACCAGGGCTGGGACGTGGTAGTAAAAGTTTCTCTTTGGCAGAGTTGGAATATGGCTTTGAGAAGATAAGCGTAGAATTTTTTTTTGGGGGGGGGGGAATATTAGATACGCACTTGTAGTGAAGCTTACCATCATTTGATTGATTCTTGCTCTTAAAAAAATGGTCTTCTGAGTTGATGTTTACCTTCTAGTTTTCCTGCTTTTTGTTACAATCACTTGGTATTTAATGTGTGCTTGTGTTTCCTTTTGAATATAACAATAACCTATATTAACTACACAAAATTATTAATTTCTTTTACACATGCACACAAAAAGAAAAAACTTACTTTGTTTCTTCCAAGGGTAGAAACTTTAGGGGGAAAAAACAGCTCTCTACATATTCCAAACAGTTCTGTACTCTTTAGTTTAATCTCTCACTTAATTTATCCACCAACATAAAAGGTAGGTAATAATATTGTCCACATTTTACAAGTGAGGAAGTCCACAGAGCAGTAAAATAACTCACCCAAGGTCATATAGTTATGAAATATTAGAGCCCAGTTGAACTTTTGGACCAGTTGGTTTGGACCAACATTACACACACACACACACACACACACATACACACACACACGTATGTGCGCGCATGCACACAGACACACATTTTAGGACTCTACTGTACCTAAAGTCTTCTATATATAATGTATTGCCCACATCTCTGTACCAAGATGAACCTCTTAACTGTGTGCTACATGTTGGGAACAATTAACAATCTCTCTCTAATTTTTAATACTAGAATTATGGCAAATATTCTTTGAGTAGCTTCCTTTTGTTACAGTGAACCAAGTTTCCTACAACAATTATAAGGGAGTATTTATAAGTAAAGTTAAAATTTTCAGCATTTAGGATTTACCAGGAAAGTAAATTGTTATAAAGCAAAAAGCAGAATTTGTTTGCACTTTGCTCAAAGCATGTGGTCATTTATTTTCTTCAGAGTATCGTCTCGCAGAATTTTTTATCAAGTGTAATCATCTTTAATCCAATCACTGACAAGAGATCATGCAGTTTTAAAAGAAGAATTTTGCATTTCTTTTTCAACTATCAGTAATTAAAAGCAGGCTATATTTTGAGGGTGTTTGTATATGTCCTACCTTTTGACCAATTGTATATATTTTATAAACAGTTGTGAAGCGATGAAGACTGAAATCAAATTTTCTCATTAGTTCTAAGTCAAAATACTTTTTAAATCTTAACTTGTTTTTAGAAAACCAGGGTGTTAAAAAAGGTCTCAGTGGGGTAAACTAACTGCACATATTTAGAGAATTACCCTTTCTCTCTTGATATTCATTCTATTGGACAGATGTCTCTCTTCAGTCTTCATCTGTTATTTTTTCAAGTAATTTAATTGCTTCTTTACATAACAATATTCAGAATTATTTTGACATTCATAGATTTTCTCAATTCTTGTTTCTCGGTTTAACTAATTTGATATAAGTTCTTCAAATTCACACTTAGCCAAGATTGTAAGTGAAAAAAGACTAGCATCCAACTGGAATTATATGGAAACATGATCTTTAGATGTGAAAAAAAATGTTTCTGTCCTTCATTGGTTAACCTCCTCCATGCCCCAAATTATGGTTACAGTGTTATTTTGGGATGCTGGAGCGCAGTGCTGTGGTCGGAAGGGTTGCATGCCATCAGACACAAGTGTTTTCAATATTGAAATTGAGATTGAATTTTCCAAGACTATTTATATAGAATGTTGCTTGTCATTAGTGCATAAATCCTGTGATACAAACATATGTCCTTTCTTTACTGACTCAGATCTCTTCCAGTTTTCTAGTTTCTGTTACTTATTTTAGAAAAAGCATTACCTTGTTAGTTTTACCTCACCTGGTAGAATTGACATGACTTTTTCCTTTAAAGAGCCACACCTCTAGTTTGGGGAGAATTGTTCTGTTTCTGCCTCTTATTTATTTATTTATTTTTATTTTTTTAGTGAGAAGAGGTGAGGCAGAGAAAGACTCTCACATGCAGCTCAATCAGGATCCATCCGGCAAGCCCACTGTGTGTGTGTGTGTGTGTGTGTGTGTGTGTGTGTGTGTGTGTGTGTGTGTCGGGTGGGGGGGATGTCTCTGCCCATCTGGGGCCCTTGCTCTGTTGCCATTTTTTAGTGCCAGAGGCAGATGCCATTGGGCCATCCTCAGCACTGGGGCCAAATCGCTCCAATGGAGCCATAGTTGCAGGAGGGGAGGAGAAGAGAGAGAGAGAGAGAGAGAGAGAGAGAGAAGCAGGAGATGGAGGGGTAGAGAAGCAGATAGGTGCTTCTTCTGTGTGCCCTGGCCAGGAATCAAACCCTGCCGATACTGTACCATCCAGCCAACCAGCCAGTGCCTGTCTTTGCCTCTTGAGAACCCCTCTGTTCCAGATTCTGGATGGAGAACTGGAGATGAATGATGAGTTGAAAGATGAGTGAGCCCTGTCAACATAGCGTGTCAGACTTTAATAAAATAGTTATACAAATGAACCCTTACTTACAAATTGAGGTAAAGCCTTTGAAAGAAGGAATTCAATAAGAATGTGTGTTAAGGGATTCTGGATCAGGCAGGGAGTTCAAAACAGGATGCTCATAAATTACGTATTTGCAGAGGAATGACGTGTGAGGAAGTGTTTACTAAGTTAGGTGGTCTTAAGTGCTTGCATGGATATTTTCTGATTCAGAGACCTAGTTCTCATTCTAGTTATCTCTGCACTTCTCTATGCACCAGAAGACATACTGTTTCCCGTCATTATCCACCTATGGACATGGGTAGGCTTACAAAATGACCAATACTCTTTAAAGCACGTAGAGGATGTGCTGTCCTTATCTGGTTATTATCCTATTGCTAAGAGTTATTTAAGTTTGAGGAAATATAGACCTTTTCTTTCTTTGCCTTCACAACCATTTTTAAATTTTAAAAAGTAGCTGTGGGTGTGTTAAAGTGGCAGAATGTTTCAAAATAGAAATGTAACTGATTCATCAGACAGTATTTAATATGCTATGAAGTGCCCAAGAGAAAAGAAGAGGCTCCAGAGGAAGGGAGGTGATACTAAATGTTTAATATACTGGGGAAATGGGTATTAACAATTTAAAGCAAACATAATATCTAAATTTATTGAATACTTACTGTGTGCTGGACATTATTTTATGGCTCTATATAAATTAACTTATGAATTCCTCACAATCACCTTTTGAAGTCAGCATGTATTACTGCTATCTTCATTTTATAGAATGGAAAACTGAAGTACGAAGAGGACAGTAATCATGACCACTGTCACAGAGGTGGAAATGAGCCCTAAACTCAAGATTTCTGATTCTGTAGTCCGTAATGTGAACTACTGATGTGTAATAATTGGTTCATAAATTTACTGGTGTATTAAATTTCCATCATTGTTGAAAAAATAACGCTTCCTAATTTGATCTTTTGTTATTTTTTTCTTCATAAAAATCAGTGCAAAAAATAATCTCTGTCAATGCTTTTTTGCTTCATATTTTACAGGAAAAAAAAACATATAAAGCAAGAAGAGATATATGAATGCCTAGACAAAGACTGGTGACTACTAGATGATGAGAAATGTCTCATTATATATTATATATTTTTAAAATTCAAAAATAGTAACTTAAGCTCCATTTGAAACTGTTGAAAATTTTAACATCAATAATATCTACTTGAGCACTCCAAATAATTAGAGATACATCTTTAACAGCTGGAAATTCTATGACCTGTTAATAAAAATAAGAATTTTAAGTCACCAATTTCACCTTTCCCCAAAATCCTTGTCCAGAGTATGCACTGGAATGAGTTTATAAAATACTAACACAAACGTATCTATTGAATTATCTTGGTGAAAATAATTTTAAACCCTGTCAACTTTTACATTGATGTTTTTTGCCATGACTCATAGTAATTATGATTTAAAAAATAATTTTAAATATTATCTAAACAATGTTAACCTAAAACACATGGCACATATTGTTAGCAAAATGAAATACTGATTGGTTAAATGTGCTAATGTATATAAAGATGTTTTCACAGTGTCTGGAAATAAATGTTAGTCAATGTTATTTCTCCCTGAAAAAGAAAGGATACTATGTAGTTGATATGAATAATGCTAATGTTAACCATAAATCCCAATTCTTATGTAGTACACATATACAAATGTGCCAGTCTCTTCTTTGAAGCTGTTAGAAATACTTAAAGCAGAGCATATATTTTCTATGACTCATGTATCCCTATTTAGAATGTGATACATCACTTCTCTGCATGCTCAGCTTCATACAAAGCTTTATATCCTAGAGTAACTAGCAAACTATTGCTCTAATTTATACCATAAGGGAAGAAATGCAAGACTTGATTTTGCTTTTATTATGTGTATATGTGTGCATGTGTTATCTAAATGGAGGATGCCATCAAATACATCAAAGAATAACTCATTAGAGTTTAGAATTTAGAGTGTTCTGTGTTTAATTTAAACATAAAATATATTCATTAGTTATGATAGTTATGCAGTCATAACAACCAACTTTAAAATCTCAGTGACTGAAAAATAATACCCATAAAGGTTTATTACTTACTAATGCTATGTGCCCATGTTAATCAGTAAAAGACTCTATTCTACATCTTTGTCACTTGAAGATGCAGGCTGATAAATCCCTTATCATCCAAAATATCTTCTATCAGGCACATAAGAGCATGGTGAATCAGCCACAATTTGTAAAGTCTTTTATTAGGAAGCAGTACTTACCATTTCCACTCATATTTTATTAGCCAAAGCAAGTTGTATTGGCCATTCATATTTTAAGTGCAAACCTATCATATGCCCAGATAGAAGAAAATGGCAGATTTGTGAACAAACCTAATAATTTATCATGTAAAGTTAGCCAATTTCCCTCAATAGTTTTATCACCTAAAAATGATTTATAATTTTATGCAGAAGTGGAATTACAAACAACTGTGTTTAGAACTTCAGCATGGGAAGGTAGTTCCTGCATAAAACGACCAGCAAAGAAAGTAGATACTAAAGTTGTGACATTGATGACATTCTTTTTATTCAGTGAGGGTTGTAGTTAGTCAAGGTATGATAACAGCTATGTTTTATTTTGAGTGAGTACATAAGGTAGCCTATTTGAGAGCGAGCATAAACCGTAAACACTGCCAAGATCTGCTTACAGCACTCAAGCTGTGTTTTTTTGAACAGATTTGATAATATCAACATGGTACAGAAAGCAAAACAGCTAGGCATGTATCTTTTATTGTCACAGGCACCTGCAGGGAAAAAAATATATGTGCTGTCATATATTACTGTAAAAAATAATATAGATAAACATTCAGATCAAGTCTATGCTTGTTTTACATTGCTAAACATAACCTGAAAAGTTAGAATATATCCGATCCATATTTTTAAGTTAAACCTTTTATTTTGATATAATGGTAGACTAGAATGCTATTGTAAGAAATTGTATAGAGAGATCCCATGGTCCCTTTTATGCAGCTTACCCCCATTGGGGGAAATGGCACCATCTTAAAAACTTAACAGTAAAACACAGCAAACAGTCCAATTAGAAAATGGGCAAATGACATGAAGAGATATTTCACCAAGGAAGCTAGACAAAGGCAAATAAGCATATGAAAAGATTTTTGATATCATTAAGAAAATGAAAATTAAAACCACAATGAGTAGTATCACTACAAAACTATCAATATATTCATTGCAAGTATATAGAAATTCAGTGATTTTTATATGTATCCTGGAAACTTCCTCAATTTATTAGTCCTAAAAGTTTTTTTCCGACTTTTTAGAATTCTCTATTTAGACCATCATTTCACTTGAAATAAGGACAGTTTTATTTCTTTATTTCTGATCTATACACCTTTTTTTTTTTCTTTTCTTGCCTTATTGCACTGGCTAGAACTTCCAGTACTGTTTTTGAACAAGAGTAGTGAAAGTAGACATTCTTAACTTGTTGCTGATCTTCAAGGCAAAACATTTCATCTTTTACTATTAAATATAATATCAGCTGTCAATTTTAATCAAATTGAAGAATTTTGCATTTCTTCTGGTTTTTCTGATTGTTTTTATCATAAATAGTTACTTGTTTTTGTCAAGTGCCTTTTTTCACCAAGTGAGCCAATTATTTAATTTTCTTTAGTCTGTTAATATGGTGAAGTATATTGATTGATTTTTTACTAGAATCAACCTTGCATTCCTGCAATAAACTCTAATAGTTTTAAGTGAGAGGAAGGGAGGTAATGAGACAGACTCCTGCATTCACCCCAACTGGATCCACCCAACAACCCCTGTCTGGGGCTAATTCTCAAATCAACCGAGCTATGCATCAATCGACCCTAATTGGTTTGAGCTGATGCTCAAACCAATCTACCTACTGGGAGGGGGAGAGGGATAAAAGGGGAGAGAAGTAGATGGTCACTTCTCATGTGTGCCCTGACTGAGAATTGAAACCAGGACTTCTGTGTGGTGGGCCAGTGCTCTATCCACTGAGCAAGCTGGCCAGGTTCAAATAAACCCCATTTAATAATTGTGTATAGTTTGTAGTGCACATTTCTATTTGCCACTATTTTGTTAAAAATTTTTAGATCTGTATTCATGAGAGATATTGGTCTGTAGTCTTTTATTGATAGTCTTTATTATTAGTATCAAAGTAATACTAGCTTCATAAAATGAATTGGGACATGTTCCCTCCTATTTTCTAAAAGAGATTGTATAAAATTGATCTTTATTCTTTAAATGTTTGGTAGAATTCTCCAGTGAAACTATCTGGGTGTCATTTTTGTTTTTGTCAAGAGCTCTATCTTTAGTACTTTCATTTGTTTGTCAGGGCTGCCATAACAAAATCAAATAAGTAGCTTAAACAGAAATATATTTTCTCACAGTTCTGTAGGCTTGGAAGTCCAATTTTAAGATGTCAGCAGGTTTAGTTTCTTCTGAGAACTTTCTGCTTGTTAGGCAAAGAACTGCCTTCTTACTGTGGCCTCACAGTGGTCTTTCCTCTGTGTGCACATCTGTGGTGTCTCCCCATATGTTTAAATTTCCTTTTCTTATAAAGATAACCGTAGGATTGAATTAGGGTCCATTCTGATTGTCACATGTATAATTTAATTATAACTTTAATGGCCTTATCTTCAAATATGGTCATGTTT
This sequence comes from Rhynchonycteris naso, assembly GCA_037038555.1. Classification (NCBI taxonomy): domain Eukaryota; kingdom Metazoa; phylum Chordata; class Mammalia; order Chiroptera; family Emballonuridae; genus Rhynchonycteris; species Rhynchonycteris naso. Next base: position 162,641,092 of record CM072999.1, on the reverse strand, counting down.
TGTATTGAGAGTTGACCTTCAACATATGAATTGGGTGTGGGGGGACAATATTGTGCCCACAATAATTCTTTTAGGCTATTTAAATGATGTGCTTCATATTGTATGAGTTCTGATTATTTAAGTTTATTAAGAATTTAATTCTTACCTGACCAGGCAGTGGCACAGTGGATAGAGCATTGGACTGGGATGTGGAGGACCCAGGTTCAAGACCCCGAGGTCACCAGCTTGAGCACGGTCTCATCTGGTTTGAGCAAGGCTCACAAGCTTGAACCCAACCAAGATCGCTGGCTCGAGCTAGGGGTCAGTTGGTCTGCTGTAGTGCCCTGGTAAAGGCACATAGGAGAAATCAATCAATGAACCAACTAAGGAACCACAACGAAGAATTGATGTTTCTCATCTCTCTCCCTTCCTGTCTGTCTGTCCCTATCTGTCCCTCTCTCTGACTCTCGCTGTCTATGCCACAAAAAAAAAAAAGGGAATTTGATTCTTTATCTATTCCTATTTCTTTTGTTATTATTATTATTGTATTTATTGTTTCTCTTTTGATGTGCATGACCTGTAATAGTATCTCTTGCTTCATTCCTTGTTTAAATTGAATTTGTTATAGTGATACTAGTTAACATAATTATACAGGTTTCAGGTGCCCAGTTCCACAACATATCTCTACACCATGTTGTGCGTTCACCCCCGCCATGTCACACCTTCATCCATCACCATTTATTGCCCCTATTCTCTCCTTCACCTCCCTATCCCTTGTTTCATTCTTGGTGTTGGTAATTTATGTCTTCTTTCTTCTGTCAATTTTGTTAGAGGTTTGTCAGTTTTATTGATCTTTAATAAGATACTTGTTTGATTCATTGATTTTCTCCATCGTTTTTCTGTTTCCCATTTCATTGATTTCTGCTCTTATTATTTTCCCCATTCTGCTTGCTTTTGGTTTATTTTGCTCGTCTTTCTCCATATTGTTGAGCGGGAGCTTAGGTTATTGGTTTTAGGTTTTCCTCTTTTCTGTTGTATGTATTTAATACTATAAATCTCCCTCTCAGCACTATCATAGCTACATTGCAAACATTTTAATATGTTGTATTTTCATTTTAATTCAGTTCAAGTACTTTTAAAGTTTTCTTTTGAGATATTCTCTTTGACTCATAGATTATTTAGAAGTGTGTTGTTTAGTTTCCAAATGTCTGAATATTTTCTTGTTTTTTTGTCAGAGAACACACTATATGATTTTAATTCTTTAAAAATGTTTGAGGTTTATTTTGTGGCCTGAAATGTTTTCTATCTTGATGTATGTTCCATGAGCACTTGAGAAATTTTGTATTCACCTTTTTTGGGGTAGAGTGCTAGAATGTTATATAAATGCTCATTAGATCTTATTGGTTACTTTTGCTGATCAGTTCTTGTATATGTTTGCTAATTTTCTGTCTACTTGTCCTATAAATTGCTGAAAGTGTGTGAAACCTCTAATTATAACTGTAAATTTGTCTATTTTTCTTTTCACTTCTCTAGGTTAGACTTCACATATTCTGTAGCTCTGTGGTTATATACATACTTAGGATTGCTATGTCTTCTTGGTATACTGACTCATCATTATATAATATTTCTCTATATATCTAGTAATTTCATTTTCTCACAGTCTACTATAACTGTTATTAATATAAACACTTCTTTTTTATTTAATTGATGTTTGCATGATATCTCTTTTTTATTCTTTCACTTTCAGTCTATCTATATTGTTATATTTGATGAGTTCCTTGTACATAAAATATAGTTGGATCTTTATATGTACTGCAATTATTGATGCTAGGGCTTATGTCTGCCATTTTATTTTTTGGTTTTTCTCTCTATTTTTTTCATTTATTTGTTTTAGTTTCGGTAGGGTTTCTCCCTGCCTTTATGTCAGTCGCATGAGCATTTATAGAATTCCATTATTTTTGTCTATAACATTTTTAAGTGTACCTCTTTGTATAGATTTTTAGTGGCTTCTCTAAGCATGACATATACACATAATTTCTCATTGTTTACTACTCTTGTCAGTGTATCAATTCAAGAAAAGCATAGACACTTTACCTCTTTTTATGTCCTTTTATCTGCTTCCATTTATAGTATAAATGTCTTAAATATTTTTTCTACATACATTTAGAACCATGTTAAACAGTGATATAATTTTTACTTCAACTGTCATATAATTTTGAAAGCTCAAGAGGAGAAAGTTTATTGTATTGATTTACTTATTTATTTATTTATTTATTACTTACTATGTTTTATCTCCTTTCATGATCTTCCAACATTACTTCTCTTGTGGCTTCCTTTCTGTTTGAAGAACTTCCTGTAGTGATTCTTTTAGATCAGGCCCATCTGTTGATGTTAAAATCTTTGTTTTATTTTATCTGAGAAAGCCTTGAACTCTCTTTCATACCTGAAGGATATATTAAATGGATATAGGTTTCTAAGCTGACAGTTATTTTCTTTCAGCACCTGAAAAATATTGTGCCACTTTCTTCTAGCCCCCATAGTTTCTCATGAGAAATCTACTGTCATTCTAATGGGTTCATCTCCTAAAAATAAAGTGTCATTTCTCTCTCTCTCTTTTCCAGATTTTTTTTTTTTAGTGGTTATAAATTTGACTATATACTGTGTATAGACTTTGTTCATTTTCTTTTCTCCTTCCAGATCTCCAAGATATGAATGTTAGATCTTTAGTTATGATTGCACCATACCTTAGTTTCTTGTGGCTGCTATAACATAGTATCACAAACTTGGTGACTTACCACAATACACATTTACTCTCTTACAGTTCTGGAGCCCAGAAGTAAGAAATCAGTTTGCTAGGCTAAAGTCAAGATGTTGGCAATGCTCGTTCCTTCTGGAGGCTCTAGGAAACAATATGTTTTGTTGCCTTTTCTGGCTTCAGGAGGCCACCTGTAATTCTTTTACTTGAAATTTCTTCCTTAGATTACCCCAATATCCATCATCAAGCCTGTCATTATCTTCTGTCATCACCTATCCTACTTCCTCTTTTGTAGTCAAATCTACCTCTTTCTCCTTCTTTTACAGATTCTGTGATTACATTTATGGTCCATCTGGATAATCTTCCTATCTCAAGATCTTTAATTTAATCACAATTACAAAATTTCTTTTGCCATACAAAGTAACATTCACAGTGTTTTCCAGAGATTAAGCCCAATCTGAATATCTTTGGGAGCCACTATTCAGCTTTCCACATACAGTTTTCTGAGTCTCTGTGGTTATTGTTTCTAGTCTGTTTTCTCTGTTGTTTAAACTGGATAATTTCAATTATTCTATCAGTCATCTTAGAAATTTCTCTGTCACTTCCATTCTGTTATTGATCTTACCCACTGAAGTTCATATTTTTATTATTGTTGTTTTAGTTCTAATATTTCCATTTAGTTCTTTCTAATGTGTTCTGTTTCTCAGCTGAAGCTTTCTACTTTTTTCAGTTGTTTCAAGCATATTCATAATTGCTTAAGTATATTTGTTATGACTGCCTTAAAAGTTTTGTCTGATGATCTAACATTTCTGTTATCTCATTGTTGATATCTTTCAATTGTCTTTTCTCATTCAGTGTGAGATTTACCTGGGGTTCTATGTATGATGAATAATTTTCGGTTGAAACCTAAATATTTCCTTACTATGTTAAGAGACTCTGAATCTTATTTAAACCTTTTTAAAGCAAAATTCTACTAATATAACCTCAGTGGGAAAAATAGGCATGATGACACCTCATCACTGCAAGGTAGGGGTGCAAGTGCAGGTTTCCCACTCAGTCTCTCCTGTCACATCACCTAAGGGGGGTCCACATTACTATGGGACAGGGTGGAAATTCAGGCTCCTCACCTTGCCTTCAGTGATCCTCCCTAGCTAGCAGCAGTAGGAGTGCCTCTTATCTCTTCCCCTCGTGGCCCCCACTGGCTCTCTAGGATGGGGGGGCAAGTAGGAAGGTAACCTGATTATGGCTTGGATATGATGGCAGTCCTGACCCTCTGTTAGCCTCCTGTCACATCATCCCATGCAGAGGGGGAAGGAAAACTCAGTACTCAGTACTGCCAGATGAGGGAGAACATTCAGGCTCCTCACATAATCTCCATTGACAACCTAGTGGTGGTGGGAGATGGGGACTCTCATTACCAAATTGTGCAAATGAAAGTCTCAGCTCCCTATGACATCACCTTTGTGGGGATGAGGGAAGTTGGGGCACCTTGTTTCAGCCTGGTGATGGTGTAAGTGTAAGGTCCCTACTCAGCCTTTGTTGGCATGGGTGTGGTAGACACAGTACGTATTTCCTGTTTTGCTTGGCTAGAGTAGAGCAGTTATTGTCTAAATGTTTTTTGTGGGGTTTTTATTGTTGTTGTTGTTTTTTATGTTGCTTCTTTCCAGGTCCTTTGGCTAGAGAGAGCATGCTTTCATTGACCCTTAAAAAGAAATCTGGAACCATTGGCATTTATGGGTTCCTGGTTTCTTTAGCTCCAAGTCTGGGTTATATGAGGCAAAACAAAAATTCATGGAACCTACCACACTGTCATTTTTTGCACCCTGATGCACTCTAGTCGGTTTGCCTTCTGTCAAACTGTCAGAGTCTTTGTATGTTTATGTATAACATCCAGGGTTTTTAGTTGTACTTAGTAGTAGGAACAGGAAAATGTATTTCTATTCCATCTTCACAGAAGTCTATTCCATATTTTTTATTCAAGTGTTAACTGAAAAATATCACTCAACAATGATTCTCAAGGATGGATCTCAGGGGATTACTGCTGATATGCTTCAGAATAATAAACACATTACCAGTCAGTGGGATGAAGGAGTCCTTGGACAATGATGTAGAAAAGATCACAGAATATTCCATCTGTGCCAAGGTTCAGAGACCACTTAGAGGTACTCTTACTCCTCTAACTCAATGCTTCCTCCTCTCTTGGGAAACCATTACTGCAGGCTGTAGCATGATTAGGGATTCCCCCATTCTCATAGACTCTTTTCTGGTAGGATTCTGGAGCTATACCACATGGCCCTTGCTGTATTCTCACTAAGTATTCTTTATACCTGGGTACATTATCCATGTAAAATGTGGTTTGGAACCAGCAATTGTGTGGGAAATGTTACTAAGTTAGAAAGATAACAGTGAACTAATAATTGAGCAGCACCTACCAGCAAGCATTTATGTTTATTATGTAAAACTAATACATTAAAAATAAATGTATTGGCCCTGACTGGGTGGCTCAGTGAATAGAGTGTCGTTTCTGTGTGCTAAGGTCGCACCTTTGACCTCAGTCAGGGCACATGCAAGAAACAATCAATGAGTGCACAACTAAATGAAACAACTAAGTGGAATGAGTTAATCCTTCTCTCTCTCTCTCTCTCTCTCTCTCTCTCCCTCTCTCTCTCTCTCCCTCTCTCCCCCCTTCCTTCCCTGTCTCTCCCTTTCTCTCACTCAAATCAATGGAATTTTTTTAAATAAAAAATAAATGTATTAATTTTGTCAAGTCGTTTGATCACTACTCAATAGATTAATTAAGCACAAAAGATGGGACTAAGAATTTTCTGCTTGAAACTAATATTCTGAGGAATAACAGGGAAGCCACCACAAAGAAAAATAGTCTTGGGAAATTCGTCCACATCAAGTTACTGACAATATAGTTAACCATGAAGTTCTCACCATACCAGAGCAAAGTTTATCCAAGTGTGGTCCTCAGAGAAGCAGTATCAACACAACCTTGACACTCATTGTGAATGGAAAGTCTAAGGCTCCTGTGCAGACCTACTGAATCAGAAGCTCTAGGGACAGAACCCAGTCATGTGTCTTATAGCAAGCCCTCCAGGACCCTCTGATGCACGCTAAGGCTAAAAACCACTGGACTAGAGGAACCCCTCCAACCCTTTAAGAAAACATGAACTATATGCTATTCATGATTCTTGACTCATCAGTTTAGTGTTTTGGAAAATTTATTTCACATTTTGTGTTTTTTAATTATAATTTTTTCAAGTAAATATATTAAAGAGATTAAAATTTTCTTACCCAGTGGTCTCTTTAAATACATCTTAATGCCACACAGTTATTTTGTTTCCTTAACCCAAGTAGTCATAACTGCTCCATGTCTGATTTTATGGTTGTAACCAGAAACAAGAGCCAGGCCTCCACTTCCCTGCCTCTGTTCCTCAGAGTTGCCAAGTCCTACAGCAGGGGGGTTTCTCACTGTTTTTATGTTCTTTTCTAGAGCCGACACCAGTCATGAAGATATTTGGAGGCAAGAGTGGGGGCGTCTCTGTGTCACTTATCACCATTTTTAGGAGCTCTAGTGACACACTATTGTTAGAGACAGATGCAGATGCAGATGTCCATACTCCTCATCGTCATTACCTCATCAGTTCTACCATGGGGGATTCATGTCTACAGCACTCGGGCATTTTTCTCTAGGGTCATGTGAGATTAAAGGAAATTTTAGCTACAAGGCTATCCTGAGGCCAGAAGCTGCATTTTTGAATAGAGATTTTTATAATTGGGGGAGAACTACAAACCTCAGAATGGGGTGAGACAAAATCACTAAGAAGTAAAAGGTTAAAAGGTTTAAAAATGTTTAGTCATCATGATAAAATATAGGTCGATGCAGATTGGAGAAGTAGTTTGTGGCTTTCTAGTCCCAAATACAATTCACTTTTATTTTAAAGACAGTGTTTTATATTATTTTATTCTTTCAATTAGCAATTCACTAAATTTAGAAAATATAATAGGTTCGAGTTCGCTTAATAGCCAGCCTGTTTAGTTATTCACATTTTATCTTTTGGATTCGTTATCATATTAGACTGCTGTAATGTTTAAGCGAAATATGTTAGTTTCTATAAATCATAAATTTGAATTGCACATACCCTTTACTCCATACACCTTGTGTAGGTGTCTTGTTCTTGAGTAAGTTACGGAAATGGCTCATGAACAATTTATCTGCTTTTGCTTTAGAATAACACACATTTTTGATCTGGAAAATATTATTCTTTTACCTTTCAATATTCCGCACTATGAGTTGTATTGTGTTTCTTATTCCTCTCTTCCCTTTGTTCATTCGATCTGATTATATTTCTCATTTACTCATTTTGCTTGGGTATTTAAATGGTTGTGCCTCTGCAGTGTTCTGGGGATAAGAATTTTCTAAACCTTCATTATACAGAGTTTGGAAAATATCACCATTTGGGCAGGTTCCCTTTAAGAACATAGATTTAAATGGTGCAGCAGATGCTTCATCTCACACAGTCATCCGTTATAAAATAATGGCCCCCAGCCCTGGCACTACTACGCAGCTCTCTTCATTCTTAAAGTAATCATGTGCTTGGTATTAATATAGTAATTAAGGCATCCCCACAATGCTTAGGTAAGGCTTAAATGTGAAAAGTACGTATACAGTTCTTACACAATGAATCGGGCCAAGAAGAGAGGGATTCAAAAAGGTGAGAAGTGCACCCTGTGTCTTCTGTGGGCTGGAGTCCAGGTTTTCCCAACAGTGTTAGCTTCTATTTATAAACACAAAAATGTGTCAGGTGATTTTCTTTCCATATGCAGGTAAATTTTGCCTCCTTCTTTTGGCCTAAACACTACAAAAGTAACTTTAACCATGAGAATGTATACAAAATAATGCTTTCTGCTAATGCAGTGAAACAGCTTTCAGGAAATGATATGAGTCAGGTTGACTTGAAAAATTGATCAAACTATGAATCAGATTTTCAAAATAGAAAACATTGCAAATCATCTCGCTGTTCTTTTTTGTTTTCCTCAATGTCCTTTTATCTGTTGTTTGTGGGTCTTTTTTCTTCTTGGTTTTTTTATTTTATTGGTTTAAAGATATTTTTTTCTTTTATGCCATATTTTTTGGGAGCATATGATATAGCAGCTATAAATTAAAAGTTCTCTAAATACTTCTAATATTTTTAATGTGAGATTGAGAGCTGCTTTCTATTCATACAGTTTGATCCTTGCATAGACAAGGAAAGAAAATGGCAGAGTGAACCCAAAGAAAGTGGTATTTGATCACCAAACCTCTATTATAGCGACAACATAATTCAACTTTACCCAGTCACAATGGTTTAAGAAAAAATAGCCCTGTGATTTCACAAGAGTGAGCATGTGGAATGTGTTTGGCGTTTTGTTTTTAGGGTTGAGATTGGTGAGGAAGGTGAGAAGAAGTGACACATATTAGTGCTTCATTTATCAGTGCTTTAATCTCTTCTGCACATTTATGAACAGATGATAATTCATTATATAAATTGCATTTGTTTTTTTCTATTAGTTCATCTGTTCTCTCCAGGTTCTTTGTTTTGCTTGGCTCTTCTCTTAGCTTCCCTCTTTCAGTACCCCAGCCATCATCCAGCTGAACTGGATGTGTTTGTAACTCTGCAACCATGCAAGGAGCTTTAATACTAACACTGCAAAATTAGAAACATTTTAGTTCCCATCTTGTGTTTCTCCAAGCTCTCATTAAATACCATGACAAGACTGCTTTTTTAGTTTTCCCTCCTCCCTCATCCATCAGTCATTCCTTATTATTCCGTTTGATTCAGTATTTTATGATCTTCTGTGGGATAACTAGTGTTAGGCATAATTCATCCTCGTCATACCTTCTGTGTGCCCCTCTGGCTCAGTGTGACTATGAAACTAACCATCCATTTTTTTTTAAGCAGTGTTTCTCAAAATGTGTTTCAAGGACTACTGGCAATAGAATTATCTGGGGTGTCTATTAAAAGGACAGGTATCTAAATCCCATCCTAAATCCACTGAATCTCTTTTTCTGACTTTGGGAATTTGACACTAATTATGGGGGCTAGTACAAATCTGTGCTTGACAATCCAAATGCATGGATCCCATCCTCAAGTTTTTAATTTAAACAGTCTAGAGGGATTCTACATGCAGTGTATGCTAACAACCAGAAATAAACTATGGACAGACGTAAGAAGGAAAGAACAGATGTTGGCGTTGACAGAGAGGTATTACTTTGGTGAATTTATCAAAGTCCATGGACTGATCCTCATTTATAAATACAGAAACCATATCTTTCTCTCAAGGGCATTATCACATTAACCAAGCTGACAGAGACTGATCTCTAAATAAGAATGCTAAGTTTAGAATTATTGTCACTAGGATTGCCAGGGCAAGAATACCTGAGGGAAGAAAAATTATCATCAGAAATTTGCTCCTTGAATTTGGAATCAAACTGAGGAAAATTAGTTAGATAAAAGTTGTGAAGATTTACTGAAGAATCACTGTGTGTCAGAAAGTCCTCTAAACATTTCACATCTATTAGTTCATTTAATCCTCCTCAAAACCATTTACAGTGACATTATCAACTCTATTTCTAGATGAAAAAATAAAAAAGTAGGAAAAGAGAGGCTATGTAACTTGTTCAGTACAACAGAATTTCCAAAGGGTCAAGTTTAAATTCTCAGGCTCTATGACTATGTTATTAATGAAAGAAGAAAGAAGCTACAGGATAATTTTAGAGTTGCCACCACGCAAGGGCTTTATCATCTAAGTAAACAATCAGGTGGGGGTCAGAATAGCTTCTAGTTGGTGGAAAAGAAAGGAATGTTTATGTGGATAGGATGCTGTCAAGTCACGAGTAATTAGGATAAGCAGCCACTGGGTGGATGAAGATGAAATGACACCTTGGACAGATCTTGTGGTGCATTTAACTGACCTCACTATCGTTGTGATTAAGGGAAAGATCTACACAGGTCTGCTCTGAAAAAATAATTTTAAAGATGTATTACAGCCCTATAGAAGAAATAAATAACTGGTCATAAATAATTAGTAATATAGGCATATTTCAATACAGTAGACACATTTACCTATACCAGTCTTGTGGATATCCCCACGACCTAAGGTAAATTTGTCTTTGAAAATATGCATGGAGTAGCCTTGAACTTCCATGAACTCCAAGTCAAGCATATTCCCTGTTATTTGCGGAGATTTTCATGGAGCTTATAGTTTCCCAACATCTCTGTTCTAAGTTTATTTCTCTGTTGAATGCCGGACCACCACTCCAGATTTCATTTCCTTAGTGCAATGCCAATTTACACATGAAGTCATCCTGCTGACCCTTGATCCTTTGCCCACCAAGGTACGACCGGCTCTATGCTGTATGATTAGCAGCCTTTGCTGTAGGATTTGGGCAATGGAGTTGAGTAATGAAACAGAAATATTAGATGTCCTTAGTATAGAAACTCCAACCATTTTTGAGTTTGCATTTTTAGCTTATGCTTTAACATCTCACCAGGTGAGAAATGAGGTTATTTTTAAGCAGACAGATTATCTCAAAGAGGCAAATACACACTAATCATATTTCTGGTTGTCTGTTTTCCCTAATTTATCGACTAGGAATTACCTACTTAGCTACTACTGAAATGTATACCACACTCTGTCAGACAAGAGAAGCAACCGGCCCTCTCATCTGTGAACAAACGTCCGCCAACAGCAGTCCCTTAAAACCCCTTGTTCCATACAAATGTTCCATCCTCCAATGGGGGACCTAGCAGACCAATTGCATAGCTACAGTGCCTGGTTTGGGGCTAATATTTTGAGACCATTTTAAGTCAGAGAGTGCAACCCTGACTCCACAGTGGTGGCAGCATTGCCTTTCATTGACAGGCACCTGTGAGAAGAACACAGTCTGCTGAGCGTGGAAATCTCCAGGTGAGGAAAACACAGTATAACCTTAAGTTGACATCTTTCAAAAATAAAACTGAACTATAGCAACTTCTTCTAAAATGAGCAATAACTAGTATCAAAACTTAAACAAACATGTTTGCATCTCAGATGCATTTTATGGTTTACCTGATTTTGTATATCTGGTGACAAAAAATAGAAATTTTCTACTGTGATGAAAATTAACCACTACATTGTGAGATACAGACTAGCAAGCCAGCATAGAAGAATATTGTTTCACATCAGATATGACCACTGCTATAACCAGGGTGACTACAGTAAATGAGATTTACTTGCGCGGATCTGATGATTCATGGGAAACTTTAGAAGTTGCTTAAGATTGGTGGCAAAAGTAACAGCCACACTGTTTTAGATTGCCATACCTTCACACAAACATATCCTTTACTGCTCCATTTATTTTCCAGAAGTGTTTCGCTTCACATCTCTTAAAACAGCTAAAATATAAATTGTGTGGGCTAGATCTGTTAAACTAATCTCCATGTTCATGACCCCAGGAAACAGTGATTGATATGGATGCAAACCCATAAAATAGGCACAAAGATTGACAACAGATATATGTTAATAGTAAATTGGACAGAATTGTTGCAAAACGTGTCAGTCTTTACGCAGTGATGGACTAGGAGGAAAATATGGTAGATCTCAGATGCAAAAACAGTATTTTATTCCTAATCTCATTTTGTTTAATAATACCTGAAGTGTTCCACTGGCTCTGCCAGATGCTGAGCTGACAACTGAATCATTTTCTCTAAGTGCTCATTAGAGAGGCCATCAATCTATTGCGAGGCAGCATTCCAGCCACACAGGTACTCAGTGTGGAACTGGAGAAAGATGAGGGTGTCCGTCCATCAGTGTTTCTGTGAAGTCTGGACCACACAGAGCAGGAGGAGAGGCTCAGCTCCCTTGTCCTCAGAGAGCTTACATTTTTCTGAAGAAGTGCAATTAAGAAGAGAAACAATTAGTGAAAGAACACCACATAAGGAGAGGCATTAATTGTGTTGTTATATGAAATATGAAGAATATGTAAAATTTCCAACCAGCAGGAAGGCTATCAGGAGTGTGATGATGTTCTTGAATTAGAGAACAACCGGTGCGTAAACGTTGGGTATTACCATTGACTACTTCCAGCAACCCACCCTCACATTCCTGCAGTGAAAACCGACATGGACCTCCCAAGTCTCTAGACTCATGTGCAACATGAAACAGTGAAACAGACGACCACGTAGCAGGAGAATGGTAGTAGGCATCAGGTCTGGGCTGACCACAACAGTTCATGCATTATTTTGCTCTCCTTTGTTTCTGGAAAGGAAATAGTAAAGAGGAAGAATAATATTTTTAAATTAATGTGTGTGCAGTGAAATATAGCTTGCAAAGCAACCTTTCCATGTGGTGTCTTATTTTTTCTGCTCACAGCAATCCTGTGAATTAGTGGTTCCTTACTACTTTATGCTAAAAAATTGTGATTTGTCTAAATCACACAGCTACTAAGTAGCTGAGTAGGAATTTCAGTCCTATGTGGATGCTCCCAAATTCTGAGTTCTTTCACACAACAGTGCTTGAGTTATGAGTCCTGACAGGAGAGATTTTTCCTGCCTGTTGGGAACTGGGGGAATGGAACAGAAAAATATGTAAAACCTGGCCCATATTATACATAGAGATTGTAGTTGATCAGGATTCTCTCCACAGTGGATATTTAAGGACTTTAAAGTTTGGTCTCAGCATTAACTAGATTTTATTAGGATGAAGAATCAATTTCCTTTTTTAAGGAAATCTGTGATCAACTCAGATACTAATTGGGACACAGGAAATGAATAGATATGGATATGGTTATAGATACAGGTATAAAGATAGATATAGATAGAGATAAAAATAGAAAAAGATTAGATATAGATATCTATATAAAAACAGTGGTTCAAGCTTTTAGCCTGTATCTGTATCACCTGAAAGGCTTTTGAAAACACAGATTTCTGGGTTCCACCCATAGGTTTCTGATTTAGTACATCTGGGGTGGGAGCTCAGAATTTACATTCTAACATGTTTCCAGTGGATACTGCCACTGCTGACTCAGGGACCACATTATTGAGAGCCATCAACATGACACATAAGGTCCATGGTAAATTATACTGATTTTTATTAAAAAGTAAATCATTTAAACATACTGAGGCACACTTAAAGAAGACATGGGACACTGAATTGTGGCCAAAGAGGAAGTTTTTAAATTATATTTATTGGGGTGACCTTGGTTAATAAAATTAGAATTCAAGTGTATAGTTCTATAATACATCATCTGAATATTGCACTGGGTGCCCACAACACAAAGTCAAATATTCTGTCACCGTACAGGGTGGGGCAAAAGTAGATTAACAGTTGTTAATATGGAAAATTATACAATAATTAATAAATAATGCAAGAATAAACTTGAGTTTTGATGTACTCATAACTGCAAACCTTCTTTTGCCCCACCCTGTATATTTAACCCCCTTTACCCTTTACTAGCCTCCAGCCTCTTTTGCTGTGGTAGCCACCACCCTGTTGTTTGTGTCTGTAAGTTTTTGTTTTGTTTGTTTGTTTGCTCACTTGTTGCTTTCAGTTTTATGTGACAATAGCATGAAATTCACCCTGTACTGTGCCCAAGTATGCAGTTTCTGGAAGTTTAGTTTTATAAAGTGAAATAAACCAGGTAGAGAAAGAAAAATATCATATGATCTCACTTATATGTGGAATCTAATGAACAAGGTGAACTGAGGAACAGAATAGAGGCAGAGGCAGAGGTTACAGGGACCAGAGGGACAGCTGTCAGAGGGAAGGGGAATGAAGGGATGGAATCAGAGAAGGTGAAGGGATTAGTAAAATTATATATACGTAACACAGAGATACAGATAACAGGACAGCAAATCCCAGATGGATAGAGGGAGGGAGTTAAGGGGTGGGGGGCAAAAGAGGTGTAATGGGGGGCATGTGGTTGGGGGGTAAGGGTGCTATACTGAGTGGGACACTTGAATCCATGTTAACACAATAAATTAAAATTTTAAAAAAAGAAACTGTTGAACTGTTTTCCAGACCGGATGTGTCATTTTACATTCCCTCCAACATGAAAGAGCAGTTTTCTCTGTCTCCCCACCATCATTTGGGGTTAACACTATATTTTAGTTTCACTGATGTCTTGAATGTTGCTGGAGGTGCAGCAGCACTCGGGGGCTCCCTCGTGGCCTGCAAAGCACCATTCTGAAAATGTAAGCCTATTTTTACAGGTGTGTTTAGATGTGTTTAAGAAGTGAGCCCAATTTTTGGAAAAGAAAACCATGCTGCTTTTTCTGTGCTGCTCTCTTATAGCCAGTGTTGGCAAACATTTCACCTGGTGGGCTTAGAAGATGTGCCATTGAGCAGTGGTTTCCATCAAGCCCAGGGAACACTTATAAATTATGTATGCTGAGACTCCATCCTTGAAGATTCTGAGTCAGTAGATCCTAAGTGGATATTTGGAATCTCATTTTCACAACCTCCCGGGTGAGGCTAGTATTTGAGGACCATTGCTCTGGAATTGCGGTACTGTTTCTTGTCATTTCCTTTCTAGGAAATGTTGCTTTTTAGCACTTAATAACATTACCCAGATTTTCTCTCTAGATCAAAACTAAAACTTGTTCTCTCCTGTCTGAGTCACACTATTCCCATTCATTAAACCTTTTTCCTCAAATAACATCTCAAAGGCAAAAGATGGTGTGGCTTGTTAGTAATAACAATATAAAAACTATGACTTATGGGTCATTAGGTATCTAGCAGATGACTCTAGGTGTTTTTCTCATAGTTCTGATGACAGAAGTCTGAATTACAGCCTTTCATAGACAACTGCTTACTCACTGTTTCAAACAACTCTTGATTACTCTTTCCTGATACATGCTCCTATCCCAGTTTTCCCTCATATCAGTGTGTTCCCAGAACTCATGCCCAGATCTATGTGTTCTTGTCTCCTGTTTCCTCTGCCACTCCATAAACAAGCCAACAGTAAATTCAGTCAGCTGTGCCTTCGAACTATACCTCCATCTAACCACCTCTCACCTGTTCCACCAAAAGTCTTTCAATCCAAGTTACTTTTATTTCTTGTCTGTATTATTTTGGTACCTGGATGACTGAACTACCTGCTTCTATGTTTGCTTCCAATGGCTGGTCCCTGAGAGCTGTGAAAATCAGAGATGACTTTCATCATTCATCCCCTGGCCTGAAACTTCCAGTCTCTTCCTCACACTTAGATTAAAAATCAGTATCCTTACCAATTATTACCTACAACTTCTACATGATCTGGTTAGTCTCTTTCTCTAACTTCATTTCATATTACTCTATTCCTTGTCCTCTTTTCCTCTACTTCACTACTGTGCCCTAAATAAGCCAAACTTTTGTCCACCTCCACACCTTTGCACTTACTGTTCCCTCTACCTGGATCACTCCTTCCCCCAAAGCTTCCCGTGGCTCACTGTCCCATTTCACACAGGTCTCTGTTAAAATATCATTTTTAGTAAGTCCTTCCCTGCCCATTCTATGTAAAACAGCACCCCTGTCACTCTCTCCCTTTTTTCTGTTTCACTTTTCATTATAGTCTTATGGCTACCTAACTTCATAGCATACATTTATTTGGTTGTTTGTCTCTCTTAAGCTCTGCAAGGGAAGGGATTCAATACATGTCTTGTTTGCCTTTGTATCCCTAATGCATAGTCAATGCTCATTAAGTATTCATTGAATGAATGAATGAATGAATGAATATAGCGGTTGTTATTTTCTAGTTTCTTCTGTAGTGATGCCTTGGATTCTCGTCCCTTAGACATATGTTGGAAATGAATGAAATTTAGATGACATATGTCCTGATCTCTGTCAATTATTTTATTCATGATTTTGTTTGCCTTTTGTTACTGCTCTTTAATATTTATAAAGAACAGAGTTATTCCTAGATCAGTCAGTCATTAAAATACTTTGCTATTATCCCTCCACTCTGAAGCCTCTAGTCCTTGCCTTCTGTCTTTCGCTTCAGCACCTTCAGATTTAGGTTGAAAGAGGGCAAGAAAGAGGTCTAGCAAGAGGCCATGGTACACTGGGTCATCAGTGCTAATAGGCAGGAAATACTCCACACCCGCTACTGTCTCTCCCAGACCTTGATACAACTTTATGAGAGAGGGAAACGTACCTTAATATGGGACAACAAAATGCTCACTCTGGGACATTTAAGCTAATTTTCCTTTCTTTTCACACTGAAAACATAAATAGACTGTCTTCCTCCTGTTTCTTGCATGGCTTCCTTGTCCACTATGAGCCATTTTCCACAGGAAGTTTTGCATGTGTTCTGTGTTCACTGATGCCTGAAATACTAGCACAGCTCTGTCCTTTTTATATTCATGCTAGGAGTATTTGTTTTATGACACGAGAGCCAACAAGTGTGGTCAAGTGCAAACAGACCCATATGCAGGTTGGATAGAAGGACTCCTTGCGGAAATCTAGCTCTCGCTACAGTGCGCCCACACACAGACCCTTGCAAGGCCGGCAGCTCTGCTCAAGTAGAATGAGCCAGCTTTCCTGTGGGCACCTTGCCATCTGAGCAGATGGGCCCTAGCAGGGGCAGGCAGCAGAGCGCGCATGTCCGTTCTGACCACATGGTTATTTATTGTGTGTGTCTTTGATTTACGGAGATGAATTCTTGAACAGAAAGACTAAATTTACAAAATAAGAATCAGGAAGGGATGAGCTTTTCGCCCTTAATGAAAACATTCAAGCACAACAACCCATATTTTTATCTCATTTAGTAAAGCTTATAGAGTAACTTGTTACAGAGCCTCTTCAATCCACATCACTCATCACTGACGGAGGTGCTTGTCTTACTCCTACAGCTTTCACTTCCACACTCAGGAGGTGGCCTAATCAATTTCATAAAAAGGGCAGAGATGGAGGAAAACCACTGCCTGCAATTCATCAATTTTGCCAACATATTTGTTATTTGAAAATATGATTAAAATTATTTCCCAAAATATTCTTCTCTTCTTAACTTTCCCATTTTAAATTTCATTTCTTTTCCTGCTAATTTCAGAAGATGACTGACTATATGGTGATAAAACTTAAATTGCAGCATAAGCAAAACAATATTTACATGTTTAAAGTCTGCTTTAATACTACCTGTGTAGTGTCCTATTTGCGCAAGTGGAAAACTTGAAAGAGAGAGGAATAATTATAATAATAAAAAATATACAAGTCACCTTAGGTAAATTGTAAGCATTGGATTCATCTAAATAAGAAACAAAAACACCTCCAACAAAGCCTACATATGATTTGTGAGTGTGTTATAATAATACTCCACATTTATATAGCACCTTACACCTCCCACACTGTTTTCACATATATTATCTCTCTTGAGCCTCATAATAATCTGGTGAGGTGAGTAAAACAAGTTTGTTAGAGTTACTTTGCAGTTGAGGAAACTAAAGATTAAGCAGATAAAATGACTGAAGTTCAAATTTCAAGATCATTTGTCTTTTATCATTGTATTGGGGGCCAATATACAATGACAAATTATATAGTGATGGCTTCTACAGTATTGTATCTTTACAATCTTGCTTTCTGTGTTTTATTTTATTCAAGAAATATGGCAATGGAGATGTAAGGGTGACTTATGTTTCAAATGTCTTGGGGACTACTGGTTGACGTCTATGTGTTTTGTTTGTTTTTTACAACAGTCTAGCCTTTGGGTAGGCTTCAGATAAGGTACTGAGTTATCTAGCATGTGTTAAATTTTTGAATAAAATGACTGATGATTTTCCAGATATTTGGTTTACTGTATTCTCGAGTAATTCCTCTTAGAGATATTAAAACAATAACACAGCTCTAGAGAACTATGGGTCAAGCCATATGTTGCTTTTGTGATTTTACAACTCAAATGGTGAACTTTACATGAAATAACAGCAATAAGTAGAACTTTGTAGTAAATTGCTGAGCTATGTGAATCCTTTGTATGAAATATACTTGTGAAAAATAGAAGTTTTCACTTTGTGCTACTGTGCCTAACTTTGTGATTTTTTTTCCAACTGGAAATACACTGTTCTTATTTTGACATGCTACAAACAATATGCCATAATTACTGTTTACTTACTGTTAAAAATGATAGATTCTTGCTTTTGAGCCTGAAGCTAATATTGCAATTTCCCAGTCTTTCAGAATCAATTTCAAAAATCTTTTGAAAGTCATATCACTTAAAGAACCCAGAAAACCACTCTCCTCCTGATGCTTGGTAGGATATCATCTGACTCCTATTATAAATAGCCTGTTTAAAGAGATAGCAGTAAGTTAAATTACAAACAGTTTTCCAAGTAATTGATATCCATTACTGGATTTGGACAGAGCAGAATTATTTTTTATGGTGGCTGGTGCTCTGGTATACAAAGATAGTGTGCCTTTTTTGTTCTCTGTGGCTTGCAGAAAAAAATAGGGTTTTTAAGACTTTGTAGATACATGAGTGGACTTTTTCTACAAAAAAAAATATTCCAGGAAGCTATGACAGCTCAGCTATTTGTATCTGATAGAGGACTAACTTTAATCACTTATGCAGAGAGCCTTGCACTCAAGAGCAAGTGAGTTTGGAACCTACTGAAGCTGTGCATAATAAGTGAATAATAGCATGGATTGGATGACAGCTAAATTTCTAAAACCTACTAATTCCTTTATTCTGCCTTGAAGTTGTAAAAAGGGGAACAATTAAATTCAACACATATCCAAGGTGACAAATGTTTGAAAGGAAGCAGATTTGATGCCAGCTTTGTAGTCCCTGTGGAAGTAACCTTTCCTATGGGTAAGATGGAGATCTTGATTACTCAGTCCACCAAGTCTGCACGAATCCCCAAAGAACAGTGAGCAAAATGGGAATAATGAATATTCTGCTCTCTAAGGCATCAGGGTGTCCAGTGGTGCAGGCAGAGCCACAGCACTGGCTTCTGCCCAACACCCCTCCCCCAAAACATAGAGAAGTATGCTGAACAACCAGGACACAGATGCCATTCCTCTGCTGTTCTTCCTTTCTCCACCGTTCTCCCTCTTCCTTCTCTCACTCCACTTCTCTTGCTTCCTGTCTTTTCTCCAGCTGTTCTTTCTTTGACCTTTGCTGTTTTGCAGACAGACCCCTCCTGTCCTCTTCCCAGAGTTCATCAGTGCCTACCTTACTTACTCTACTCTGTGTATGATCTACCCCTACTTGACTGAGTGTTTAAGACTTTCAGTTCATAAGTTTTGAAAAAACATTGTGAGACCAGAGGTTCCTCCCCATCCTTCAGACCCTTTGTCAAAGGAGAGCATACTCACCAATCGTATCGTTCCATAGTAGGCCATTCCACTTTTCAAAGAAAACCACTCCCCCGACACACAGTGTTATAAATAGAAATTAATAAGCTCTTAACACAGTTTTATCAATCCAGAAAGAGCCAATAGATTTTAGTGGAAACCAAAGAGAATGTGACCTATAATAATTCCTATGGAATTATTTGAAAATAATGAAAACAAAAAGCAGTAGATTGGCTGGGTAAGATCCTTCCAGGAAGTTTAAATTTCCATGCATCTGTCCTCTCATTCATGCATTGACTGTTTCTGTGAATATGTTGATGTCGTTTACACATTACAATAACCAAGGCTGGGTTCAAGTCCCATGTGGTCTATCTAGCCCAGTGCTCTTTCTTATATGAGTTTCCTGGTATTGTGGGTTTATGATGGTTGGTACATCCTTGAACTCAGCACTCCTCTGGAACACTGAGCTGTGCTAGTGAAAGATATGACTGGTGATACATAATGAAAGAACATGGCCACACATGTTCTGGTTAAAGACCAAATATTCATTATTTGGTATTAGGGTTTTGAGAGATGAGCAAAATTTTATAAAATTTTGTTTCATAAAAAAGAAGTGAGATAGTTAAGGAGAAGTAGTTGTGATATAACACCTTTTGTCTTGTTGAGGATGCCGTTCTTCCATTCTTTAGGCTAAGACTGATTGATTGAAAACATGGTGAATATAAATCACTCTTAGATGGTAATACAGTGCCACAGTTTGGGCAGGGACTCTAAACTCACATAGACTGAGCTCAGATCCTAACATCTAGTCCTTACTGGTTACATGGTCTTGGGAAGTTTGCTTTGAAATTTTCATCTGTGATAATGAGGATAATACTGTTAACTGTATCATAGGAATGCAGTTAGTAATGTATACTAAATGTAAAATAGTGAGAACAGTGCTTGGCACACATTAGGCATTCTTTAAATATTAAAGAATGTTATTAGAATTAACCAATAAAAGAAATACATCCTTATATTTAAATCATCACAGAAATATTCATTCTAATCATAAGAATATGGAAAAGTATAGTTTTGTGGAACTGTTTTTACAGGGTTGACTGAACCCTATGCAAATAATATCTGACTATATCCAGCATGAGAAGCTGACCCTTCCATTTATTTAAGGATGCACATTTTTACATTGCTTATTCTTGATATTTTGATATTTTCTCAATAAGCAAAAAAAAAAAAAAGACAAGCCATTTCTATCAAGGCAGTTTCTTTTCCTTGATTACTTTTTTATTTAAAGTTGGAACATCATCTTCCAAGTGTATGTGGTTTTTCACCTGCAAGAGGTGCTGGGGTGATCTATGATTCTACTAATAAGGAACTGACACTGAAATTTCAGGCAGGGTTTCATGAAAGGTTCTGCTTGTTTTTCCTGCTACTTTTCTCAAGCTTACAACTTCCAAAGCATTTGGTCATCACTTTTTCCTGTCTCTTTTCTCTCTACACCTGTCCTTTCTGTAACTCCTCCGCTATATGCAAATGCATAGATATATGCATACATGGAAATGTGATATGAATGTGTGTGTGTGCCTGTTGCCATTCTTGAATCTAGTTGGTTCTTTCTGCTAAAAGACTGCATCAGTAAGACTGATTAGATAGAAACTCTTTAAAAAGTCATTTAGTCAAAACCTTTTAGTTCAAGTAGTACTTCCCACAAACCAGGGAGAATTGTCTACTCATCAAGAAATAGATTTCTTATCTTCCTTGAGTCCCATACAAAAGGGTATTTTTAGTGGTTCACCAGATGCTGCCAACAGTTAATAAAGAATGGCATTTTAATAGGAGACATTCTAGATATAGACAAGAACCTCAGTGAAACAAGACAGTGTTTCATTTTGTTTTTATTTGAGGCCTTGTGCTTCCTACAAAAAAGGTGAAATCAGTTAAGGGTGAAACAAATCCATATTTAAAGTAAAGACACATTGTTACTAGTTTAATTTCTCCAGTTTTGTGACTTGTGTATTTGATCTACCATTTTTAAAGTTATTTTTATTCTGCAGAACAAAAATAAAAGCCTGGAAAAGTAATTCTGTAGAGTCAAGTGCTTGTCCAAGGTCAAAGAAAATCACTGGCAAGACAGAGATTGGAACACCCAATTTTCAGTTATTAAACTGTTACTTAGACCACTAACCTATAATAAATGAGTCCAGATACTGCAGTTAAAATTCCATGCATTTCTTGAGTCTGTATCAAGCTTAACAGAGTCACCTTTTGTGGAAAATTCTCTTTATCTTAAAGTTTCTACTTAGACCCCTATTGTCCATTGAAAGTGCTTTTATGCCCAGCTGTTAGCAGAGGATTTGCAAGATGAATGTTTTCTGTTTATGAATTCACAAGAATGCTAATATACTTGCTACTGGGACTGATTTATTATTTAATTCTATTTTTATTTCCTCGTTTAATGGGTGAGAGTCTCCATGCTTCTGCCTTTAAAAATATTCATCTGTTTCTAATACGTGGTTGCTACAAAAGTATGCCCTTGAAACCTGGATTTTCTCTGCAACTATTAGGTATTGGACAAGACCTTGTAATCAGACAATTTACTGCACTCAAGGAACTTATGCCAAATATATTAGAACTGATTGTCAACGTTGGAACTGAAGAACAGCATTAACTTCATAGCCTGGAGTATGTTCCATTAAAAATTCTAGAATAGCCAAAACAGGTGGTAGAGCCTAGTCCAAACAGACAGGCTGTCATGAGGATTCGTATCAGCCCATACAACAAGATGTCCTAGAGACAGTGCCCTGTTAACTTCACCTTAGAATGCCAACTATATACATATATTTTTTTCTGATTTAAATAAAGTAAATAACGGTTTTATACTCTGGGTAACTGAAAGAGCTTAGGTTGAATCCTTTCTAAAAGAAAAGCACCACCCAGAACTCATGCACCAGTGCCATGTTCCATTATAAGATCAGCCATTCTGGCTGCAGGACCTGCTAAATTGTCTGAACAAGAAATGCTTTCTATCATCAGGCCGTAATGTACCCCTTACACAAACCACCAATATTGTCTAAATGCTTTTGCATTTTAAACATGAGCCTATATTTTTCTTGAAAAGTTAGAAAATAGAGAATATGACTCAAACTTGAACTGATGGTTGAAAGTTAAGCGTCATTTTAATCAATTGTCGTGTTTCTGTGGTAGATGCCTGTGGCAGAATCTGTGGTGTCACACCCAGCACCTAATCCCAATCCTACTCCCTTACCTGCACCTACTCTATAAATTGTAAATGTTACAGACTCTTTTCTAAGTCTCCCTTGTAAATATGGGTGACAATGTGATGCAGTTCTAACCATGAAGATTGTCCATTGCATCCATGCCTCTCATCCTGCTTTGATCAACAGCAGAATTAGTAGAGCTGCAATAGCCATTGTGCCTCTATGAGAAAAAGATGTAAAGAGTTTGGGAGATATTACATCCAACATGTTTGAGCAGCTAAACCCATGCTAATGACTGCTTGCTTCTTGAATACTTTTATTTGAAATTTTAGAACTCTCTATTTGTATATGGATTGATATGCCCTCTCCTTTATCCTATTAAATATCATGGTATAACTTCATCATCAGAAATACTGATTCATTTTACTCATTATTTATTAAGATAGAACAAATGACTGAAGTCAGCATACAATATGGCAAGGTAACATAAATGTTTAATGATGAGAAATAGGCAAAGAGAATATAATGGTAAAAAGTAAAATAAAGACAGAAGAACATAAGAATATATATAAATATTTAGAGATTAAACAAAAATTTGGCACAAACTTTCCAGTCTCCAGTAAAAGGGCTACACATGATGAATTATATAATTTGTCTATCAGAGAAAAACAAACCGGTTGCTTAGCAGAAAGCCCACTGCTTCTGATGAGGAAATGATAGAGCATTTTCCCCAAGGATAGTCACAAAGTGGCTATTGTGCAGTATAAAGAACAAAATCTTCAACTGTTTTCATATAGTTACATGTTTCAAAGGGGTTTTTTTTTTGTACTATCTCTTAATATAAGCTGATGTTATTGTAATAAATTGCACTTGAACAAAAACAACTTTATAATTTATCATCATGATGCAATATAAATTTATCATTCTGCAAAAGTCTGTTTTAATCCAGGGTAAAGCTAAGACTATTTAGAAAAATGGAATGTGAAAATATGTTTTAGAAAGTCTTTCTTCTGTGGTTACTTTCAAAGTTTTGATAGCTCTTAAGATACACTGAGTCACAACGTATTTTTCATAAATGAAATTAAGATGGCTTTTCTAGATTATCATGTAATATGTTCCTTTCACTCTGTGAGATTAGGAATGAAGGCAAGAGCTGTGTAGATCACTCTAAGTCACTTTATCCTTGAGAAACTATTTGCTAGTGGCATTTGGTACTCTTGTCCAAGGGAAGGGTGAACTGATCTGCCAGCCCATGTCTCCTAGGGCAGAACAAACTCTCACAATGATCACTCTAAGCCTGATGCTTAGAATTAGGATGTAAACATCTTCATCAAGACTAATTTATCCTAATTTGGGACTTAAAAAAATGGTGACATTTTAATAAAGACATTAAGTCTTTTCAATGGACCATTTACTCTTAGTCCTCTTGTGTTTATGCTCCATCAATCTAGGTACCTTTATCATTCAGGAAAAATGAAATCATGAAGAAACTGTGTGGTATTTATCACTAAAAATCTGTCTACGATGTCACTTTTAGTTTCTTATCAAAATACCCTTCATTTTCTTCACTGGCCCTATTGTCATTTCCAAACAAACCCTAGTCTCTGCTTTTTATATTCAGACATAGAAAAGTAATTAATAATTCTGTACTACCATTGCTAATAATGATAGCTAAATTATTGGAGACTTCTTAGATGCCAAAGTCTTTGCTAAGCAGTTTTACATATTTTATGTCATTTAACCCATGTATCAATGCTCTAAAGATGATAATGGCCTGACCAGGCGGTGGTGCAGTGGATAGAGCATCAGACTGGGATGCAGAGGACCCAGGTTTGAGATCCCGAGGTCACCAGCTTGAGCATGGACTCATCTGGCTTGCTCAAAAAGCTCACCAAAAAAAAAAAAAAAAAGGTCACCAGCTTTGACCCAAGGTCGCTGGCTCGAACAAGGGGTTACTCGGTCTGCTGAAGGCTCCCGGTCAAGGCACATATGAAAAAGCAATCAATGAACAACTAAGGTGTCACAGCGAAAAACTGATGATTGATGCTTCTCACCTCTCTCCATTCCTCTCTGTCTGTCTCTATCTATCCCTCTCTCTGACTCTCTCTCTCTCTGTCCCTATAATAAAAATAACAATAATAAAAAGATGATAATGATTTTTATCCCAATTTTACTGCTAGAGAAGACTTTTGGGAGTCGTATTAAACAGCCAAAATTTAAACTCAAGCTTTCTGATCCAGTGTTCCCACTCTTTATCCTGTCTGCTCTCCTCCTTCTAGAAATTCAGCTGACAAAGTATAGAACAAAAGTTCTTTGTCATCGTTACCAAGGAATCATCAGAGAATGCCTTCTCCTCATATATCAGCACCTCCTATCTCCTTTCCCTTTCTCACCCCTCCTCCACTCCCAGAATGCGGTGGACAGCATGTTTTAAATGTCCAACAGTACATGGCTGTTGAATCACACAGTAGCTAGAACTTGGGGAATTTATTTTTCTAATGCTTTAAAAGTATAGGGGCTTCTGCAAAGTCACTGTGTCAGGGAAAGGTGATCATACAGTGACTTAGTTTCAAGAGATTAGTCTGAATGGGAACATGGAACATATTAAAGGTGAAGGGCACAAGAGAAATACAGGTTTGCTGGAAATCTCTACCCCAGCTTATGATTGTGTGTTTGGCTCTGAGTTAAATTTATGATGCTTATTGGAGCATTTCAACCTAACACTAGTGAGAGAAGTAGAGGTCAGGAGATAAGGATTCCACTCTATATCTCACCAGCTGCCTGTGTGACACTAACCCAGAGATGATTTCCTTGTCTCTCTCATAGAAATATAACTCTTCTAGGACCGCCACCCCTCATTGCATTAAGTGTTATGAAGACGCAATTAAATGAGCTATTTTTTTCTTTAAAAGTTTAAAATTATGCTATAAGTAAAGGATAACAAAAGTATTTTATTCTATTGCCTTTCATTTGCACGGTTGTTATCCCGTTTATAGCTTTCTGCTCTTTTTTGTAATGATCACTTTATTCATTGGGCTGTAGCCTACATAAATTATTCAACTGCAAATGCAAACCCAAAATGTTTAATAATTAAGACTTTGTAATCTGAAGGTACAAAGCCATTTGAATACCTCAATTAGTTTTCAGTCCATTTTTTCTACTTAATCTTATATTCATTCATTGTTCTCTGTCCAATCAGGTAAGAATTCTAAACCATTTCTGACTTTGGATTTCAAGAACTTTTTTAAAAAGCATCTGAAAAACCTGGAATCAGAAAAAGATAGTACTTTGTTTTCACAGACTTTTTAAGTAGCCAGATGGAAGTTTTTTCCCCCTTCCTTAAAAGTTCTCTCCCTCCGAGTTGAAGTGGACATGAAACTTCAGCTAAAAGGTTAACTCTTTTGGCCAAGGGGCCTTTCAGGGAAGTATCCGAAGATCACAAAGAATAAAAATGCCTCCTGAACCGTTTAATTAAATTTAATTCAGCAGGCATTTACTGAGCACCTCCTAGGTGTCGGTTATAGTAAAAGGCCCTCTGGGGAATGCAAAGAAAAATGAGACAGGGCACCCGCCTTCTATTAGCACACAATCCAGGGGAAGGAAAAGATGCCTGCGTTGTTACTCTTCCAGAAACAGAGCAGGCTGGGATAAGCATTAAATGGAAGCAGGAAGCATGTGAGCAAGGAGGGGGGAAAATAGATTAATTGTGACTGGGGCATTTTAGCAGGCTTCACTGAGAAGAAGGGGTCATTTAAGCTATTCCTTGAAAATGGTGAAGAGAAAGAAGGCCATTCTATGCTGAGAGAACCAAAACACAGAACTGAAAGCTAAGTGCTGGTGCTTGGGAACTTTTGAGGAACTGTAAAAAGATAAATTGAGCAGATTGTAGCATGTGAGAAGCTTCTGGAAAGCTGAGTTCAGGCTACTCTATGGAGGCCTTGAATGCCAGACTGCAACTATGGAATCTGGGAATCTACAATACACAATATGCAATAGGAAGCAACTGAAGATGCTTTTTTAGCAATTAACACCTTGAAAGGAAGCCTTTGTTTATATGCCCTCTCCTAATCTATGCTACTGCCCCTTTGCTAATGTCATAGAGCCTTACGCATACCAACATAAATAGCGTGTATCACAGTGTTATAGTTGCCTATTCACGTATCTATGGCACTTGAGAGTAAGATCAGTCTTTGTATCATCAGCATCTAGCTAGTACACTGAGAGGCAAGTGATTTTTACTTTATATACAGTATATTCATAGAATGAACACATTAAAAAAAATTAGAAGCCATGTGGTCAGGGTTGTGTTTTAGGAAGAGAAAGGAGACGGTAGTGATTAGTTGGACCTGGAGAGCTTTTATAGCTATCCTGGGGAAAAAAAGATTAAAGATGCAATCTAGACAAGATTTGGTGACTTCTTGAGTTTGAAACTAAAAGAGCAGGAGTAAGGGGAAAGAAGATTTCTTTGAGTTTTCTAGCTTGTGAACTGACTAAGCCATTAGCTAGTTAGGGAATTGAATATGAAGAGTGGGTTTTGGGGACACACATGATTGAGGGAGAGGATGATTTCTATTTTGGATATGGTAAATGTGACAGTTACCACATCAATTGATATACAGTATTAAGTCTCTGTCACAGAAATTGAAATCAAGCATCAGTAATAAAATTTAACCACCAAAATAATTGTTTATTTACCTGCAACCTGCCAGATGCTTTTCTGAACATTTTATGTATGTATAAATTTCTGTAATCCTTAGATTCAGTAAATTGAGTATTATTATTACCCACCTTTTACAAGTGAAGAAATTAGGCCAGCAGGGATTACATAATTTGCCCAAGGTCAGGAGAAGCTAAGTGTGAAAGCCAAGATTAAAATCGACACAGAATAACCCAAGGGGGTGATCTCTTTACTGCTCTGTAAAATCAAAAGGTAGGAAGGTGGGATATTTTCATTGGTGAAATAATGTAGAAGACTGTGGGAGATGAGCAAAATGATAGGTTTTTGTTTTTGCAAATTGTGACTCTTGAAGATAGACTCACAATTTCATTGATCAAAATGCATGCAGTGGGGGATGATGATGCCAAGTGGAGTGGCTCCTGTGTCTGCCATCTTCCACATTGAGGAAGTATCAGCACTTAAACTCTGCTAAGTCTAGTTGGTAGACATATGTGTGTAACTGGGACCAAATGACAGCCATCCACCAATCAGAATGTCTAAAACATCCTTTCAGTACACCTTTCTGTAGAAAGATCTTCTAAGACATGA
The DNA here is from genome assembly GCA_037038555.1 of Rhynchonycteris naso. Taxonomy (NCBI): domain Eukaryota; kingdom Metazoa; phylum Chordata; class Mammalia; order Chiroptera; family Emballonuridae; genus Rhynchonycteris; species Rhynchonycteris naso. The sequence goes on along the minus strand of CM072999.1, from coordinate 162,613,587 downwards.
GTTGAGGTGTTGTAATTTAGAGATTTATTTGAAGCACGTATTTTCTGAAAATTCAATCCTTTCTCGAAGGAAAAAAAACATATACAGAAATCATTGTGGTGAAAGAGAAAAGGAAATCTGAAAATGTGTTTGGTATATGTCTAAACCATACAAGAAGCAAAATATATGTTCTTTCTGTAAATACCTGACTCTGTTCTGGACATTACATTAAAAGAACTTGATTGAAGCACTTTGTGGTACGGATGAAAATCTGATGACAGTTATTCTAAATATAAGCCAGAGTTTTAGCTTTTCTGTGTTTCTTAAATTTGGTGAGACATTTTGTTTGGATCCCGCAGGAGTGATACAAATGGCTCTGATGAATGAATGAATTTTAAGGAGAATAAAGATTTGCTTGGTTATCAGTCTTCTAACACCTTAAGCATTTGAAACTCTGTTTCCTTAGCACAAAGTGGAAACAGAAGGGACTTCAAACACACCTTCCCTATTAAGTAATTAAATAATGCTTGAAGAAAAAAATTTATGAAAAAAAGCTTCAAATATGAGGCATTTTTGAGTCATAACAATTTATGCCTAAGGTAAAGAAGCAAAACAGATGGAAGCCACATCAGTTCAACACTTTTCTTGTCATTACAGCCAGAACAATAAGATTTATTAATACATATTCACGCAGAAGTGCTGAGAAAAATATGTTATCTCTTCTGAGGGTATTTGAGAGGGCCACGAGTGGAATAATTCCTTCCTTCCTCCCACCTCCCTTCCCTCTCTTCTCTTTGTGAATGTTTAAGTGCATCTTTGGTTGAGATATTGGTGTCAGTACTGGAGATGCAACAATGGTCAAAATCAGTCATCTTGCCACCACCTTTTCATGCCTCCTTACCCCAAAATTTGCATTTTTGCCAGCATGCTTCAGAAAGTAGAATTTCAGCTCTCTTCAATGAGAGATGATTTTGTCTGAGGTTTTTCTAATACACCTCGAATTTTAACCGTTTATAAGTAACAAATGTTTTATATTAGGCATTACAAAACAATGGCCTGGATTTATTGTCCTCTAAAGCATCAAAAAGGTAAAGACTTTCCCAATCACCCCAGTAATTACTTATCCCTAATTAAAAAGAAAAGTGAAAATAATGGTAATTGACTTTCATATCAGTTATAACAAAATAATTATATGGCTGCATATGTCAGTGTTTCCAGAATTGATTTTTCCATTTTTTCTTATATCCTTTTCTTCTCAAATTTCTTCTCCTCCTCCTCCTCCTCCTTCTTCTCTTACTCCTCCTCTTTCTTCTTCTTCCTCTAAGAGAGAGAGAAAGAGAGAGACGGACAGAGAGACAAGAATGAAAAGAGATGAGAAGCATCAAATCTTAGTTGTAGCACCTTAGTTGTTCATTGATTGATTTCTCATATGTGCCTTGACCGGGGGCTCCAGCTGAGCCAGTGACTCCTTGCTCAAGCCGTCAACCTTGGGTTTTGAACCTGGGTCCTCAGCGTCTTAGGCCGATGCTCTATCCACTGCACCACTGCCTGCTCAGGCTCGCTCTTTCCTTCTTTCTTCCTTTCTTTCTTTCTTTCTTCCTTTCTTTCTTTCTTTCTTTCTTTCTTTCTTTCTTCCAATTTTCTTTATCACTTTTTTCTTGGCTACAAGCAAACCTTAAGGGCTAAGGATAAAATATTTTTAGTCACCAAATCAATCACTGAAAGAACTGCCAGCTTCAGAATTAATTGCTTGCTCAGTCCCTTTTGGTTTTCTCCATTTCGCCTCCCCTGATTACCTTTCACAATTACACGGGGTGATGTGTGTTCTAAAAAGATTGCTCAAAAGAGTTGCCACAGGTTTCAGTTTGATCCATGTCCAGCCACTAACTAACAGTTGACATTTGTCATATCCCTTAGTTCTCAATTTCTTCATGTGTTCAGTGAAGAGGTTGCATTAGGTAACTCTGAATTTGCTTCCAGCTTTAACTTACTCATTTGTTGTTTTTCTGGAATTAGGCAAAAATGTTTCATACATTGCCCAAGGTCATTGCTCATACAACTAGGGTAAAAGATTTGGGATTTACACCTAGTCTGATGCCAAACTTGTGTTTTCAACCATTGTCTATCTTATTGAGATCAATGTGCCAATCACTTAAAATAGCATTTTAAAATAGTAATATTTCTGCTAAGTAAATGGGTTTTATTATTATAATGCCATGAAAGATTTTAAATAATGTGATTGAGAATGTGAAAGGTCAGGACTTACTTAATTGTAAAACACTGTCCCACGCACATGGTTAGAACATTAAGCATCTTTAACTCATGCCCACTAAATACCAGAATTCTGAATTTTAATTATACAAATAGCACACAAATTCATTTTCATGATAAAATTCTAAATATGGAAGTTTATAGAGTAAAATCTTTCTTCACTCTAACAATTCCTCTCTCTTCCTCAAAGATAACACTTTCAGTGTTATTTGGGTCACAGAAAACTGTAATTTGAACATGATAATTTTCTAACATAAAATGAGCTGTGAAGTACATACAATTTTTTCTTTGCTTCATTTACTCTAGTGATGTTTTTATACCTAAATATATGGACCTCTTTAATTTTTAGTGATTGTCTAATAAAAGAAATACATTCTGATAATTTGTAAAATTATTTCCCCATTACTTTATTTTAACTTTTTAAACAAAAAAAATGTTAATTTGTCTTTTTTGAACAAGCATCTTCATATTCATTGCCAACTTTGGATTTCTGGAAGCGGAATTTTCTGATACTACCTGCCTTTCCTCTCAAACTTTCCTTAAGTAAATTTCCCTTAAGAGATGAGTGAACCATGCTGTTCTGTGATTGTATGTTCTTTGTTCTGAGTCTACATCAATTAAAGAGGTGGAATTTAGAACCCAGGAGCTATATATATATATCATATATATTATATATTATAATATATATTCTATATTAAATAGAATATATATTAAATATAATAATATATATTATATTAACTAAAGATAAATTAAATATATATTATATATATTTATATACATATTAACTATATAGATATAGGTATAGATATAGATATAACTATGGTTCCCAAACTCGAGCACACATCATAGTTCTCTGGAGGGCTTATTAAAACGCAGAGTGGGAGGCCCTGCACAATAGTGTCTGATTCAATAGTTCTGGGGAAGGACCCAAGAATTTATATTTCTAACAAGTTGCCAGGAGACACTGAAGCTGCTAACACCTGATAAACCATTATGTTGTAGTATCCTAATGAAAATTTGACACAGCTCTTGGAATAGTCTGTCCTTTCTTAATTTATTTGAAATGCCACTACTTTCTATGAATTAAAATTTCTATGTGTAAATGAATCACTTTTTCAATTATGTTTGTTCCATTAATTTGTCTATTTTTAAGCCAGTACTACAATATCTAGATCACTGTAACTTTACACAGTACATCAGTATTGCTATCTGATGGGACAGCTCCCCTCTATAAATAGGAAGTTCTTTTTCAAAATAACTGAGGTTATTCTAGGCTATTTTGTCTTTCAGATAATCTGGAGATGTCTCTTCCCAAGTTCCATTATGGGTGTTTCATTGGGATTGCATCAAATCCACAAATAAACATGGGTGAACTAACAGCTTTCCAGTATGGTACCTAGAAAGATTGTAGGTCTCTCTGTATTTTATTCTGGTCTTCTTGTATTTCTGTCAAAAGAGTTTGAGGGTCTACTTCAAGAAGTCCTTAACATTTTATGTTTGGTTTACTTATTGATATTTTATATATTTCTTGCCCTACTGAAGGGATTTATTTTGCTTTTATATTCTAATTGGTTATTTCTGGTACAAAACTATTGATGTTTAAAATACTGATATTGCTTTCTCATTAGTTGTTATTGTTTTATATTTACCATTTTACCCACGTATAAGATGCTCCCACATATAAGATGCACCTAAATTTTGGGGCCCAAAATTTGAAAAAAAAATTACATAAAGTTATTGAACTCAAGTTTTATTTATCATAAAATTTGTACAACTCCAAAACTTTCATCCTTTAGCTTGTCCTCATCTGTGTCTGATGTCTTGAACAGTGAGCACAAAAACAAGCATAAAAAAGTGGGAAATTCAAGTTAAAAATACTACAACCACTGTATAAGATGCACCCAGTTTTCAGACCCCAAATTTTTCAGAAAAATGCATCTTATACATGGAGAAATATGGTAACTATCTTGCATTTTTTGTCAATCGTACTACCTATAAACAAACAATTAAAAATGTTTTAGCCCTTTCTGTCTTGGACAGAATTTCTAATTTTTGTCACTGTCTTGATTATGATGGGAATTTTTCTAATTTTTATTAGTGATTATAAGGTTTGCTATAGATTTCTTATAAACATAACTTTTCACTGGAAATTTCTTCTTTTCATAGTTTACAGAGAATTTATGTCAGGAATTGGTGTTAGATTTTATCAGTTTCTCAACAGCTTAAAAATTATTACCATCGAAAGTTTCCTCTTTTAATTTTTTAATATTATTTCAATCTAATGTATATGCTGTTGTTAACAATTTTTACTATTTTGGTAATCTTGGAAAAACTTGCTTCACCAGAATGTTTGCTTTCCTAATACATAACTGAACTTCATATGCTAGTATTATATTTAAGATTCTTAGTTATTTGCATAATTTCTATTATGCTTTTGTTTTTCCTACCATTCTTTATCTGTTTTTGAAATTGCTATCATGCTAGAACGTCGTCTTTTTTAGTGACTTGGAACAGTTTATTTCATATAGAATAGTGGTTTTCAACCTTTTTACACTTGGAGATGAGTGAAAATAGGAGAATTATTTCAGGGACCACTAGGGCAGAAATCACCCTGATCATAAGTGAATTTGACTAAGAACATTGGTCTGTAATCATCATATAACATCAAGGTGATTAACTCTTTCATAGACCCGCATGAAATTTCTGACAGACTAGTCTATGAAGCAATGATTTGAAAACACTGATATAGAGGGTATTTGCTTCTGGAACCTCACCTTGAAAACTGTCTAGATTAATAAATTTTTACATGTAGATTTTTTTTCTGGTTTTGGGATATAGGTTGTTGAAGTTTTTTCCTTGAACAATGCTCTAATCATATTCCCTAAATTTGAATATGTACTGTTCCCATAATGATTAATCTCAACAGCAAAAATATGTGCCCTTTTTCAAGTGAGCACCACTGAGCACCAGACACTAAATCTATAGCAGAAAGCAAAGCCAGCAAGGGCTCCCTGTTCTTCTGGAGTCGACCTTCTAGTCAGAGGAGGTAAGATGAAAGAAGTAAACACAGACATAAGTAGGATGATATCAGATGATGATAAGTGCTGAGAGGAAAATGCAGCAAGGAGATGTGATGAGGACAAGTAATGGTGCAATACATAACTGAACTTCATATGCTCCAAAGGAAGGGTAATGAAGCTATGAACTGAATGAGGAAAAAGAGCCGCTGAAAAAGGTTGCAGACAGAAGGAACAATATGGTAATTGTTGACGGTGACATAATCAGGGGAAAGAGAGCAGAAGGCAAGAATAAATCTATTAATTGTATTACTCAAGTCTACTATAACCTTCATAACTAATAATTTAGGTCCAAACTGGAATACATTTGAGTGAGAAAGAGAATTCTATTAATAATTACTTAGGAAGAATAGTCACAAACTGGGACCATCAGACAAATCAAGACATATAGACATCCTCAGTTATGTTTCTCTCTACTTAATCTGTCAGTTGTTGAAAGAAGAGTATTGAGATAAGTCATCCCGCTTATGGTTACCCCATTTCTCCTTGCTTTTCTATAAAGCACCTCCATTTGTATACTCTAAAGTTCTTTTCATTTCACTTCATTTGATTTGATATTTAGATGTCCAAAACGACTTTCTTTTTGTTAGCACTCACTTGATATATCTTTGTCCCTTTATTTTCAACCTTTATTTGCCATTTTGCTGAGCACAGCTCTCATAGACATCACAGAGGTATTTATTCAGACCAAGAAACTCAGGTAACTTATTTTGTTTTTTCATGTTTATTGTGATGGTTAACAATTTGCATTTATTTTTTATACTTATTACATTTTCTTGTTGCTTTGTTCTGCCTCTCTCCTAACTTAAAAAATTGAAGAATTTATCTTGTTTTTCCCTCTAATGATTCTGAAGTTATATATCCTATTTAAAATCTTCTAATAATTAATCATAAGTTTACAGCACACTTTCTAAATTAATGAACTTTCATCAAAGTCTAGAATTAATCTACCTTTCTTTTCTCCTTTTCATAAAAGCCTTAGCACACTTTTTCTTTATTTTCTGATGCCAACCACTTAACTGGATCCCAACTATGTACTAGAGCCATCTGGAATTATAGTTGCAAATTATTGTTAACTTTACTGCAGAACCTTCTTCCCCTATGTGTTGTAATATAGCCATTTTTCTTATGTTTATGCATTAATCACATTCAAAGTGTCTAAAATTTTAGAATTTAAATGCATTGAGGTAAATCTCTGAGAATTATGACTTGCTTTGTAGGGAGTCTGATATTGTAAATGTGCTTCTTAGCTTTCCTTCCTCTAGTGTCTTACATTTTCAATAAGCATTCCAATCTAATATACCAACATACTATTAAGAACAGGAACACATTGTGAGAAATGTGTTGTTAGTCCATTTTCTTGCCATGTGAACATCATAGAGTACACTTAAACCTTGATGCTATAACCTACTACACACCTAGGCTATGTGGTATATGGCCCAGTGTATTTCAACTGCTGTTCCACCCACTGGTGCTGGTCCACCAGAAATTTCATGTCAGTCTCCAAAGAAGTTAACCAACTTGATGTCCTATTTTTTTCTGGTCCCCAAGTATAAAAAGGTTAAAAACTATTGGTATAGCTCATTGCTCCTAAGCTACAAGCATCAACAGCATGTTACTGTACAAAGCATGAGATTAAATCAAGCATGAAAGAAAATGATGCAATTACAAGACACAGTAAATATGAAATGTATGAGGCTGCTGACAGTGGAACACAGCACACTGGTTCACAGCAAACATTTTTTATAAGTAGAGAGAGTACACCCTAGAATGATGAAAAGTATAGTACAGTAAATACATAAACAAGTAATATAGCCATTTACTATCATTATTTAATATTAGGTACTATACATAGCACATTATACTTTTATACAATTGGTAGCATAATAGCTTTATTTACACCAGCATCACCACAAACACGTGAGTAACGCTTTGCACTGCGCCATGACTTTATGGCAGCTATGCTTCACTAGGCAGCAGGAATATTTCAGCTCCATTAAAACATTATGGGACCACCATGGTATAAGCGATGTAGTCAGTAAGTGGCTGAAATGTCATTATGCGGTGGGTAACTGGTAACAGAATTTTCTTAGATTTCTTCATTTTCTTAAAAATGCTTTTGAGTGGTGATTATGTGACTTTTCATGTGATGTTCATATTCTTAGTCTCAGAATTATAAATGTTCTTTCTGTAGATCATCATACTTGCTATAGTAGACGGAAAGAGTAAGAGAGTTCATAGAAAACCACAGATACATTCCATTACTTTCAGAATATATCAGATATTCATATTTTAAGTTAATAGTAACATTACTATGACATTAGAATTTGTCTAAGCCACTTACCCAAAGGAGTTTAAAAACCAAAATTTCAAAAATTTAAAAGGGCTTGGTTTTGCCCTAATATTAATGTGAATTTTAGGCTGGTATAGTTGGTAATTAGCAAGTTGTTCTGACAGTTCATAAAACAGAGTTTGACTTCATGGAAGCAAGGGAGAGATTATCTTTCTTTTATTGTCCCAACACTTTCTTTTTCATTTATGCATGTCACTCTGCTATTATAAAAGCAGCTACCTGACTTACATTATTTTCATACCTGAACCTCAACAAAGGAATCTATATGCCTCTTTCTTCCCTCCCTCTCATATCATTTGCTGTTCAGCAAAATGGAACATTTTAGCTCTGATATATTTGAACACTTTTATACAAACATTAGGGATATTATTGCTAAAACACAGAAAACAGAGTAAACTGGTATATGGGTTTTTATTTATATTAGTAAATGGGTAATACATATTTCTTATATGCAATTGAAAAATAAACACAAATATGATAATAGCCACAATTTATTATATGATAAATGGTTGAATTGTATTTTCTAAATATAAGCTAAGAATACATACAGAGAATGTGTTTATATTAAAGACTAACATTTTTTTAATTTTTATTAATTTTAATGGGGTGACATTAATAAATCAGAGTACATATGTTCAAAGAAAACATCTCCAAGTTATCTTATCATTCAATTATGTTGCATACCCATCACCCAAAGTCAAATTGTCCTCTCTCACCTTCTATCTGGTTTTCTTTGTGCCCCTCCCTCTCCCCTCTCTCTCCTTCTCTTCCCTTCCCCCCTCTCCCTCCTACTCCTCGCTTCCCCCACCCCGTAACCACCACACTCTTGTCCATGTCTCATAGTCTCGCTTTTATGACCCACCTATGTATGAAATCATATTCGACAACACATCTGATAAGGGGTTAATAACCAAAATTTATAAAGAATTTATAAAACTCAACACCAGGAAGACAAACAATCCAATCAAAAAATGGGCAAAAGAAATTAATAGAAATTTCTCCAAAGAGGACATACAAATGGCCAATAGGCATATGAAAAAATGCTCAACATCACTAATCACTAGAGAAATGCAAATTAAAACCACAATGAGATATCACCTCACACCAGTAAGAATGGCGCTCATCAGCAAAATAACACAGAATAAGTGCTGGCGAGGATGTGGAGAAAAGGGAACCCTCCTGCATTGCTGGTGGGAATGCAGACTGGTGCAGCCACTGTGGAAAACAGTATGGAGATTCCTCAAAAAATTAAAAATCAAACTGCCTTTTGACCCAGCTATCCCACTTATAAGAATATACCCTAAGAACACCATAGCACTGTTTGAAAAGAAGAAATGCGCCCCCATGTTCGTGGCAGCATTGTTCACAATAGCGAAGATCTGGAAACAGCCCAAGTGTCTGTCAGAGGACGAGTGGATTAAAAAGCTTTGGTACATATATACTATGGAATACTACTTAGCCATAAGAAATGATGACATCGGATCATTTACAACAAAATGAATGGACCTTGATAACATTATACATAGTGAAATAAGTAAAACAGGAAAAAACTGAGAACAACATGATTTCATAAAGACTAGCATTTTTGAGAAATTTGTGGATTTTCACAGTATACATCAAAAGTAATTTGAAGAAAATATGTACATAAAACTCATTACTCAGGAATATTTAATTTGATCATGTTTATAACTCCAATAAGAGTTATCTGGGAATCTATAATGTAAACTATTGGACCACTGTTCTTGCCTGTGAGTATGATAAGCATTACTCATGGCATTTATAACCCTGTTTTACCAAGGATGCAACCTCAGAATTATTTTAAACATGCTGTAACCACTATCAGTTGAACTGATATAATACAGGGTATAAAGCTTTTTGCCATGAATATCGATTGATTAATATAATTATAAGTATCACTGGGAAAAGAGTGTTTGGTAGGGCTGAGATTGAATGCTGAAGTATTTAATACCTGGAATTAAGTGAGGTTAAAGCTAGGTAAAAATAAGAAAACACTAATAGCATTAAGGGATGAGAAGAATTTTTTATCATTGGAAGCTTGCTTCTTGGGATTTAAGGTATAGTAAGTAAGGGAAAGAGATGAGATATCTATCTCATCTCTTGTGATGAAAAGGTGAAAAAATTGCACCATAATTGTCTAGTTTTTAATTAAGAATAAGAAGAAAGAACACAAATGGGAGAAATGAATAAAAGAGAAAAGATATGGGTTTGGTTTCTCAAGGAGAGTTTTGGCCAGGGAGAAAAAGAAAGGATGTTTTGAAGATTTGGGGAAGTAACTCCCCACCATGTAAAGGACATTGAGAATGACAGCAATGCTATTTTAATTGGTTTTCAACCAATTAAAACATAATACTATCTGGATTTTTTTCCTTAGGAGACTTTAAGTAATTATTTAATTACTTCTTTGACTGCCAGATTTTGTATATTTCAAGAGAAATGTGTATATTACCTGAATTACATGAAACCTTAGTTATATGTGGGTTACACTTGGGGATTGTTTCTAACCTCAGTAGATTTTAAACTTTATTTACATATCCTCAGAAATACAGAAGTAAAAATTAGTAGGTGCTTTGGTTGACTTAAATTAGGAGGTTAACAATATGCATGCCACTAAAGGATGTGGGTGGGAGTTTCATTGCAGTTGCTATCTCTTGCACTATTAGAGAGGTGATATAAGAAGCACTTGTGAGCCTGACCTGTGGTGGTGCAGTGGATAAAGCGTTGACCTGGGAACACTGAGGTCTCCAGTTCAAAACCCTGCACTGGTCTGGTCAAGGCATATGTGGGAGTTGATGCTTCCAGCTCCTCCCCTCTTTCTCTCTTTCTCTCTCTCACTCTGTGTCTCCTCTCTAAAATGAATAAAATAATAAAAAAAAAGAAGCACTTGTGCACAAAAGTCATTTATATTTTCATACAAATTAATTATGCAAAAATAAATGTTCTTTTTCTGTAAATTGGAAAACACAGGAAAAGTATTAAAGATGAAGAGATAAAAGTATCTGTAATCCTAATTCCAGAAATAAACTCTGGTATTGTTTTAACATATTTGCTTCCAGGCATTTTTTTCAAAGCTCTTTTACATATTTCAGATCATTCTTTATAAATATGTCTATGTCCTAAATATTTTTACTACAGTTAATATTATTTCTTCATTATATTAAAATATGTATAAATTTAAGTTAACATTTGATAGTACCTTATGTGTATATAACACATTATGGAAAGAGAGTATTCTGTATTCTCTCTGGGCTAAGTATTTAAATTTTCAATTAAGCTTCCAAATTAGAAAACAGACTTAGCTACCATAACAAAGAAACCTCAAAGTACAGTGGCTTACCAAGTAAAATGTTTATTTCTCTTTTTCATGTAATAGTCTAGGGAGAGCCAAGCTGTCTTGGGCTGGTGGTGATTCTGCCATCCTCACCCTGTGGTGTTTACTTGTAGGCTAAAGATATTCTGGCCACCTATTAGCTTGGAGGAGCAAAAAGGGGATTGGGGAAGCATACACAATTATTTTAAGGGCAAGATTCAGAGTGGCACACATTACTTCTTTCCACATTACATTAGTAGAATTTAGTTGGTCATGCTTGGCTGTGAGGAAAGTTGAGTTTAATGCTGAGGGTCTGTGCATCCACGTGAATGCTATTAGTGTGAAGGAAAGGAAAAAACTATTGGGAAACCAGCAGTTAATTGCACTTTCAAATAGCATGTTGTAGAAATATACATAAATTCAGGAAATAGAAGTCAAATAAAAGTGATAGAGGGTTATTTTAAATATCCTCTTACAATTATATGACTAAAATTCCTATTAAAAACTTTCTAAAATAGATTCCAAAATATGACTTGGTTAGTTACTTAAAACTGGTATTGATTTTTGCCTTAATTAATTATAGGTTTATTGCCTCTTACTCTGGATTAATTTCTGTGTGTAACTCTAGTTTCCCAAAGTTAAACTGAAAAATAAAAGGTGCCTTAGATACCCATTGGAAATTGTATGAGCTACAAAAGCAATGGCAATTCACTGACTTGTTAATTTAGAAAAATTTAAGGCAATCTGCATGTACAAGTTCCTTTCAAGTAATCCAATGAAAGATCTGGAATAAGAGGTTCCAGACAGCCCAGTTGGTGTGATTACCGCTGTCATGCTTGGAATTTCATTTCTGTTAACAGATCTACTGTTGTTTTTGGCCTATGGAAGTAGTTATATTGTTTGCTGCTTCAGTCTTGACTTGTTAGTTGCTAGCTATAGCTGTATTGTTGTTCATAAGGATATATCTTTTTCATTTAGGGCAGAGTTTTTAAAGATAGAAAGCTTTGACTAAAGAGATTTAAGAATGCCATGAATTAGAAGATGTTGTTTTAATATTTATTAAGTGATAATATATAACCCCAAAACAAAATAATTGCATGTATTTTATATCTTCTTCAAAGTATTTTTTCTATTTAAATAATTTTTTTACAGTTTACCACTAGAACATTAATTGTTGCTAGATGTTGTCAGAACCTCTTATCAATGTAGTCAGTCTGTTTTATTAATCCTAAATCAATGAAAAATCTGATAAATATTGCTCTGATTTTTGAATAATTAGATATACAATTCTTGTGTATAAATATTAAATTACTTTAATTGTTACACTTAATGAATCTTTATTAAAAATAATATGTAGAAATGAGACTATCCAAAAAATATGGAATATCTAATTGCTATATTTTTACTTACTTATTTCTCCCTTTATTACATGAATAATTTGACAGGGTTTATATAATAAAAAAGATTTTTTAAATATTATGAACATACAACAGAAGTTGAAAGAAAAAGAATAGCGCATAAATATGCAAACCACATTAGAAGAAGCATAACATTTCCTCATTTTAAAAAAGATTTTATTTATTGATTTTATAGGGGTGCGGGGAGAGTGGGAAGCACCAATTCATAATAGTTTCTTGTCACTTGTGCCTTGACTAGGCAAGCCCGGGGCTTAAACCAACAACCTCAGCATTCCAGGTCAATGCTTTATCCATTGCACCAGTACAGGTCAAGCATCATGTTTTTTCTTTATATAATGTACTAATGAAAACCTCAGCATGGATCTACAACAAGCTGCAGAGCAGAGTTAAGGAAACTAAATTAGCTGACCTCTGAGCCTTTAAAAAATATGTATGATATGCCATGATACTATTATTTAGTGGTATGCAGAATTGTGTATTTGATTTTCTGTTATTCATTCTACTTTAGTATGGCCACTTAGAGCTTCAATAACATTTCCAGAAATGATATTAGAATCTATATCTAGATATTTCTTTTATATTTGGTTTGCTGCAGTGTCTTCAAGCATTGCTACACGATCTGATACAGCTAGCTCTTCAGACTGTTAAATATAAATGTATTTTTAAATGTAATAATTTGATAAAAACACTACAGTGATAGTACTGAAAGAAAATGGCAAACAAAAATCATGCATAATTTGTCATTTAAGTTTAATGTTTTTCTCTTTAGCATATTTCCAAGTATTTTTGTGGATTGGATTACATTTTTGAGAATGCCTCCTATCAAAGTATATTCATTTTACGATAGAAAACTCACTGAGATTCTTGGGTCTATAAAATATATAAAAGGTCAGCAATTTTAACCCTATCAATTGGACACTTGAGTCTTCTTAATAGCCTTACCTTGACGATGTGTAGTGATGGGAAATTCACTATTTCTTCATGAAATCCATTTGATTTTCTGCCACGTCTAAAGTTAAATCTATTTTTCATATATCTAGCTTTCTATAATATCCACTCATTTATCCTTTTTCTGGACTTGAATCAAACAGATAAACTCATTGCTTTTCTACCTGATGGTTTTTCGACCTCATATATCATTTCTCTTCTCAGGTTCTCTCTAGGCTCAGTATCTTCTGTTTTTATGCTAACCGCTCCCATAAGGTTTTCAAGCCCACTCAAAAGTCTGGATTCTTTCCATGAAATCTTTTCCAATTTGTCAGTTTGACACTGACTCAACACAGTACTCTGCATGGTTTGATCAGCACTGAATACACTAGAATTAGCATTTTATAATTCTGTATGTAATTAAGCATAAAATCAATAAAATATCAATTAAGCATAAAATCTAAATTTTTAAAAATGTTTTCCAAGCACATCACACCATGTTTATATTGATCTTATATTCAACTAATATCTTCATACCTTTTCCACAGTTTTAATATTTATATATTGTTCTCTATATAGTCATATTTAATTAAAATTTTACTTGGTTAGATTTAACCCCTCTTTCCAATCTGTGAACACTTTGACTCTCCCTTCTGTGAGTTTATATCTCTCCCCACTTTCTTCCTCTTTAATAATTGAAGTAGTTGTCTCTAATGCTCCCCCTTCCCTAGCCATGGATGAACTGACCATAACAAGGTTGAGATGAAAGCCTGTGAGCTCACAGAAATAGTAATTCAGTTCTTTACCTTGCCAGAGATTCAGTCATTCATTTAAGTCTAATATGCATTTGTTTACTAAATCCAGTATGTGGTTTCCATTAGATTTTATATATGTACAAACCTATAAAGATGAAGAAAGTTCTATCCCTTCCCTTAGGAAGCTTACAGAAGCTCTGTCAGGCCTTGGGAAAGTCAGACTAATTTAATCCACTTTTCCCATCTAGGAACATAAATGAAGCCATTTTGCATTAATTTTTTTCTTAGCAAACCCTTTCTGCTTCTCACAACTGGCTCTTCCTTGATGAAGTTTCATAAATTATCTCATAATCTGAATTAGCTATGAGATTGTGGTCTGTTTCCTACAGTAGAGTGGTCTTTTGATCGCTTATGTCTGACATAACAAAAATTAAAATCTGTTTTATTGATTACACTGACCACATTTATTGACTGCTTATGTTGTAAGTAGCTTTCATGTGTTACCTTCTTAGATCCTATGACACCACTTTATCAATATCTCCATGTTATAGATAATAAAAATAAAACTAACAATGGTCAAGTATGCCCAAGGCCATTAGCTACCAAGGGATGGAGCCAGGTTCAAACCCAGACTGAATCAAAATCTAAGTTTTTTGAAATATGTCTCCCTGCTAGTGCAAAGACTCATATATGGCCCAGGAATAGCACAAGAAATACAGAGCCATAAACCATCACACAGGCAATACATAATTGCCCCTCAAAATTATAGTGATAATAAAGGAAGTTGGCTTAAGCAAGCAGTAGACCAAATATGCATTAATATGGCATGAAGTCTAAATGCAGCTGAAAGTCCATTGAGCATTGTTGGCCTCTCACATTTGTTCTTGGCTCGGAAGTGTGTCCTAACCTAAATACCTATGTACTTTATAGAGTATTACACTTCCTGCAACTATTATGAGGGTTAAATAGCATGAGAACATCATTCAAAAGAAGAACTAGAACACTGCTTCTTGCCTGGTGATGTGGCTACCTGCTCACCACAGTAAATTAGGGAATATGAAAGCATCAGGCACGTTGTATGGAACTTAACAAACCCTGAATGAATGTTTAGTCATTAAGCCATAATATTGTTGTACTGGACTTGGAAAGTATGGGCAATCGAGGTAACAGCATATCCCACAAAATAACAACACACAAACACTGTGCATATGCACACATACACATACAAAAGAGCAGTAAAAGTGCTCTTCAACCTTGTGGCAAAACCAGTAGTCACCTGGGAAATCAGAAAGATGGTAAAAATTATCCTGAGCTATAGCAATCACAATGGAAGGATGTGAAAGCAGGGGGCTTTTTGTATAAATTTGGGGGACAGCTATTAACCATAAGAGGTGATTGCAAAGAGTGACAAGTGTGAAAGCAATAGATTATTTCACGTAAAAAACCAGTCGTTTGTGACTATAGGAAAATATTAATTGTGCAAAGAGGAAATGAGAGTACTTCCTTAACGAGACTGTACAGATTAGTATTCTCTAGCCACTGACCACAAGGAAACAATTATCAGTGGCATCATTTATAGGTACAAGGAATAGCAGATGTGCGACAAGACTGCTGGTTTTTCATGTAAATTATGCTACATTCCAGTGTAGTTTAATTTAAACATACATAACATGGCATACTACAATTTTATCATGTATTTTCTGTCCTGAGTCTATGGTTAAATAGAACAGGTTTTATATGGCAACAGAAACTCTTGCTATACCGGAAGATGATGGACACAATTGAAAAATGTTAAGTAGGTTCTGTTGGAAAGGGTACTATTCCTTGAAAAAGATCATGCACTGTTCGGCTAACTAAACAAAATTATAGTTGGGAATGTCTTTTTATGTTAAAGCAGAACTGGAAGAAAAGTCAAGAATGCAGTTGTAAAAAAAAAAAAAGAAGAATGCAGTTGTAATTTATTTCTATATAGTTGCTTTTATGGAAAGTTCAAAAATTTAGTTGATATATAATAAAATTAAATAAGAGGATAGATATACATTTATAATTATATTAACATTGGTAGTTTACTTAGGAAATTGATGGTCATTTTTCATAGCACCTTTAGAACCTATTTGGGGAATTTTAGGCATTTGCCTGTGCATTTTTGAAGTGTCTTAAGCATGAGATTGGCCATGGTAATTACTCTGACTCTACTAGGAAGAAAGAGTACTGGGTCTTCAAAGTGTGGGAGGCATAGGTGCAGAGTCCTATCTTAGGAAGGGGGTGGGTCGATCCTTGACAGGATACTAAATTTACAGTAGCACTTGTTGAGGGCTAGTGGGAAGGGGGCATAGTTAAGTAAGAGCAGGGAAGCCAGTCAAAACGTGATTTGATTGGCAGGAGAGGAGATGGTAGTGCAGTGGTTTTTAACCTTTTTTGAGATACCGAACCCACCAGTTTCATATGCACATTCACCGAACGCTTCTTTAGTGATAAATAAAATATGATTTTTTTTCCAAATTCAAGACATAGGTATATGGTTTTTTGCTGGTGCACAAAATGAGCTGTGCATGAACATCACCTTGCTCAAAGAACAAAACCAGCAAAGTGCATGAACTCACAACAAATTATGGTATTATTTTATTCTGGCCTCTGTGGCAGAGGCTTCTCCGAACCCCTGAGACCAACTCATTGAACCTCTAGGGTTCGATAGAACCCAGGTTAAGAACTACTGTGGTAGTGGAATGAGAAGCCCTGCTATCTGGCTTGCTAGTGGGCGTTGAGTCTGGGAGTCCCAATTTATCTTGAGTCTCTTTGGGGTAGAAGAGAAGAACCACTATATAGTGTTGCAGTGAAAGACAAGGATATGCTTTGAACCCAAATTTATATTCCTACTAGGATAACCACTGCATAGAAAATTGCTAAACTTTTAAATGTCTGTTATATTTTTGATATTGTATCCTAATGTGTGAACTCAACCAGGTTCCACAATAGTTAAAAACAACAAAAAATGCATTTGTTGATTTTTAAATGTATATTATATACCTTAAAAATAGGTCCAATAATTTAGTTCCATGGTAGCATGTAAAACATTCAAATGGCCAGACATGTGCCTTTATTCTACCCTCCTTTTTTAAGCAGTGTGACAAGATTTCAGGTACACATGTTTGAAGAACAGAGCTTCTCACTGCCTGGTAGACTCAGTCTTCTGCCTGACTCTAGGCTTTCCTGAATTACACTTAACAATAAAAAGTTTTAAAAATATTTTTATTATAAATGACAATAGGTGGAGGTTAGTGAATTTTGTTCATTTATCTTTCTTGTGTATAATAAGAAAGATAAAATAATTTCATTGGCATCCATGGCAGATTGTGGAAACTTGTTTATGGGGTACATTTCTTCTGTGTCAACTCTCTCAGAAAAACAGTGGGTGCCAAGTGTGTATAGCTTTCTCAAAGCATAATGTGCAGTGCCTATATTCAGAAATCATTAAGAATCTACAGATGCTCAGCACTGTACTACGTACGTACTGTAGGAATAATTTTTTAAATGCATCTTTTCTGTTGATTGCCTAAATGCTTTCAAAAATTATTTTTCTGACCCAAAGGTAAGAAAACATGGGTCTCACTGCACCCAGGAGCAAGAACATATTTCTTCTTATGTTCACATGCTTCCTTCTTGTGGCCTCTAACCAAAGGATGAATTTCAATTTATCCTAAGTGAAGACTTGGGTTCACTCTCTAACCATGGATCAGTGATGATAACTAACTTAGATAGATTTGGCCTATAAATTTAATGTGGAATCTGTACTATAAACTGAGTCCAGTTATCCCAATACTCAAGCTCAGTGGACTCTACACCACTCATGGTTCATTCCATTCAGCATTCTGCTCCAATCAGTGATACTATAAACAGGGTCTTACAACATCCTGTTTGCATAAATCTGGGAATAGCCACCATTTTCACATCCTTAGATATTGTAAGCAAGCCCTTATTTACTCATCTCAGAGCCTACTAGACAAGGATCATCCCTACTCAGCTCAAATATTTCAATAAACATTACCGATTAGTATTAATTGTTGTAACTTTGAATTAATCATGCCTTCATAATAAGTGAAGAGATGAGTCTCAAAGATTAATTCAAATCACCAAGGATCTAGAACCAGGCATGACTTCCTGCTCGACTAACTCTATGCTAATTAATAAACAACAAATTAGTCACCTAAGTCCATTCTCCAAGAAACTCAAAACTCAAGACACAATCGATACATCTAATGTATCTCATAAACATCAAATCAGCACTAAACCTTTAAGGAAAGTTGAAGTGACTTTTTGTGGGTAAAATGTGTGTTAAATAGGAAGAAACATGTTGAGGGGAAGTTACCCAGTAATTACCTACCCTTATTTTATTGTGATTTTCATATGATTATAGATCAGCTATTATTCGATTGTCTAAAATGATATGTAAGGAATAATTATAACATAAATTACCATATGTTGAAGATTTGGTACCAATGTAGACAACTGCCACAAAGACTGGAGATTTTTATAATATTTTGATAGAAATTGTTTTCTGCCTTTTATAAATTTGACCATAAGGCCCTGTCACTCACCAGCAAATGAAATCTATATACACATTTCAAAAGCACAGAGGACCTATTTTTATCTCCTAATGACAATTTTTAAATTATGAAATTTATAACTCTTTATGCCAGGGAGCTCCAGTCAACCTGTCATCTTCTTGCCTTTATTTTCCTTTCGCCTCCATCAAAAAGAGAGTTCTAAACAGCAAAAATGGATCTTGTTATGGATTTTACTCTGAGCTGCAACCAACCAAGGAATTACTCTATTGTATGTGTCACTACAAGAGGTCCTGGGAGAAGTCTTACAAGGCGAGAATTTCTCTGTGGGCTGACCTGTATGCAGGAGGCATGACTCAATGAAAATTGCAGGCTGCCTTGATCCAGGCCAGTTAATGAAAGACATTCATTATTATTTTTCAAACTATATTGGGTTCTTAGAAATGTACCTTATGGTTGCCCTTGAATAAGTTGTTTTCACTTTTTCTTCTTTGGAAAACAGAACATTTCTGCTTACGTAAATTCTGTTTTTTATAGATACAGGAGGACAAACTCAACATTTGAAAATCACTTCTAAAAAGACAGGACTGAGCTCAGATGATAAAAGTTGGAATAGATTGTGTAGAAGAAGACTATTGGATATTATGCCTTAGCTTTAAGAATATGACTTTGAATAAATTTCCGGTACAGTATGTGCCTATATACATCAGACAAGTTGTAATCACAGCCACAAAACTGTTAACATAGCCAGAACCTTTTTTGGATGATAAATCTAAAAGAAACGAAACTAAATAAGATTTAATGTGATATTTAAAAAGTATCATATAAACATAACTAAATTTTAATGATTGAAGAGTGAATATTTTTGGACATTGGGGCAGCCTTTTACTTACTATTTTCTTGAGGTTTAAGGGGTTTATCCTTAGATCATAATTCAGTGAAGTCTGATTTTCCCCCTCTAAAGAATGACCTCCTTCTCTTCATGCTGCCCTAGATGCATTTCTCTGCTAAGAATTTAGTAACTGGACATACAGGGTGAGCAAAAGTAGGTTTACAGTTGTGAGTATGTGAAACACGGAGTTTATTCTTATGTTATTATTAATTATTGTACTATTTTCCATATGTACAACTTTCAACCTACTTTTGCCCAACCATATATGGTTGAAAAGTGAATGGCCTGCCTTGTCTGAGCAGGCAGGAGTGAACCCTGTCTACCTGCAATCTGGCTGGGTCCATGCACTCCAGTTATTTTATTAAAGGAACTGCCCAGACAGGGAACCAGAGCTGCGAGGGAAAGGGTCTACAGGTAGTCCGGAGAGGTAGGTTCTGTTCCTCTCAGGCTAAATTAGTTTCTTTTTCTTTTACAAGGGAAACAATCTAACATAAAAAAAGATCATTAACATTATTCAGAGCGTTTTGTAATATGTTTCTTTCAGCATTAAAACATAAAGTATTAGAAGGAAAAGTACTGAAGATTAGAAAGGAAATCAAATCACGTGCTTTGATTTCAAGGGGTTTAAAGAAATATTCATCATTTGATCATATCTGTGCACAACTTCCTGACACCAAAACCCCTAGTAGGTCTGGGTTAGTCTTTGAAGTGTCCCAAGCCAGGAGTCACAACAGCTAATATCTGGCTTTGCATCCTGGTTCTTTTGAGGGCTTACCCTCACCCCTGAGCGAAAGTACCTTCAGACCTTAATATGGTCATTCAAACATCACTAATGGGGGGGACTGCAAAATGGAATTGGAATTGTATCTTTGTTTTCTGTAACTGGTCAATCAAAACTGTTTTGCCTTGGAGGAGAAGCAGGAGGTGAGTTTGAAAGTATTTGGCCCACTTAAATGTTAATATTTGAATTTAGGATCTCTATCAAATCTCTAGAATGATTGGGATGATGATGATGATGATTCAGCAGCAACTTATCATACTATGGTGTTTCCTCTCCTTATCCTCACCTTAATAAGTGGTACCACTTTCTAACAAAACCCTTCCAAGTCAGGAACAAATGTTATTTAGAGCACCCCTTACCCATTCCCTGTGGACTTGCCTCCTGAGGATTCTTCAGATTATTCCTCTCTTTGTTCCCACTCCTAGGATAGTAACCAGAGCATGATCACCTGGCACTGACAAACTCTAATCTCTAACTGAATGGCCCTTCTGTGATCTGTCCACACTAAAGCCAGAAGGATCACTCTAGAACAGGGGTGCTCAATACATCGATCGCGATCTACTGGTCGATCGCGAAGGAAGTGTGGGTAGATCGCATGACATTAAAAAGACATTTGTCTTTTGATTGGCATACAGTGTAGCCAATCTGACATCTGAACTTTTGACTCCCTACGCATGTGCATTAAACCGCGTTAACTTGTTCAATTACATTGCTGCGTAGTTAGCCTTCAATTTATTTAAACTAAATACAACAAAGGGTATAAAAATGAGTGCTATAGCTGGTCCGAGTAAGAAGCCTAAAACCTACCACTTTCATACAGAATGGGAGGGGATTTTTTTCACTTTGTCATATTCTAAGTGCGTTTGCCTCATCTGTCTGTGTGCCATTGCTATTCCAAAGAAGGGAAATGTGGAGCGGATTTTTCGGACTGTTCATAAAAACTGTGACGTTGACTTTCCTCCAAAAAGAGAGCTGAGAAGGAGAAAGGTGAAAGAAAAATGCACAATATTAAATAGTAATAATAGTAACTTAAATAATGATAATATAGAAGAAATAAATTTATGTTTTGCATTTTTATTGTAGGTAGATCATTTTGACTTGGTCATCGTATAAGTAGCTCGCAAGCTGAAAAAGTGTGGGCACCCCTGCTCTAGAACATATATCTGATATCAATATTTCCTCTAAACCCAACCATAGAAGAATTTCCCCATGGCCTACAGGAAAACATTAAAATGCTTCAGTCTAGCTCACGAAGCTCTTGAAGATCTGGACCCCTTCCTAACCATACAATTTCTTAACTTCCTTTGCCCAAGTCTTGCAGGTACCTGGATTACCAATGCTACTTGTATTACACTGTCCCATAGTTATATCCGACTTATATTAGAGTCAATTCAGTCTTTTTTTTTTTCAAAACTCTTCCTGACCCCAAAATGAGTGAGATGCTCTCTAGGACTCAGCACCCCCCTCTCTGTCCTAGAACCTGTCACTTCTTAGTTTGAGTCCCTTACATATGCATTAACATTAGACATATTAGGTACCTTTCGGCTTTCATGCAATAAGTGTTTGTCAATTTTTAATAATTTATGAATTACACTATGCATAAGCCTTTCATTCTGTTATTTCCAGATATTTTTGTTTCTTTTTCTCTCAGCTTTTATTATAACTTATTTCTATTAATATTTTATCTAACTTCATTTATTTATTATAACTTAGCTTTAATTATTATACTTTTTTATATTTTTTGCTGATTATTTTCTATTTGCTTCTCTGAACATTATTTAGAGCCCAATGAGATAAGATTCTTTACTATCCATAGCAACTACAGGCTTTTATTATTAATGATAATAAGTATAGTTACTTCAAAAGTTAGGTCTTAAAAGGCGTCTCCCAAAGGGTAACTTTGAACCTGATCTGGTGATTGGTATATTTGGCAGATGGATCAATATTTGAAATTGAGTGAATGAATTTGTTTTGATGAACTTTGACCTTTCAAAATGATTTAAAGTAATATCTGATTTCAAATGTCCTCTGTACCTTCAGTATGTTATTAAAGAAATGGTTCACATCACACTCTTACCTTAAAAATCTTAATAAGTTTTCCAAGAAGGTAGGTAAACAACCCCAAAAAGCTGCTAATAGTATGCTTTGTCCTGTTATCCTATTGTGCCATCTTAGTTGATTTAGGCTAATTGTCTAAAATTCCAAGAAAGAAACTTGCTTTCTTCAATGTTATCATAAACAAGAAGTTTGCATGAATAGTCAGGTTAAGGGTAGAGTTTTCTCAGAAATTCTGCAGTCAGCATTTCCCATGTACATACTATTTTCCAAGAGACTAATGAGCAAAGAGTGCTGCTGTAGCCATTAAAAGGTGTATAGAGTTACTTAGTTGCCTTATTGTTTTATGACTTGGGAATCTAAACACAATGCTAAACTGGATCTTTCTTCACCCAAGAAAAGTAACAAGATGCTGTTTTTTAAGGAAAGAATCCAGATATCAATTTAGTATTTATGTCACATCAGGATGAAGAACAGGTAAATGAACATATTTTTAAATACATTCTCCAAAATTATCTAACCAAATTCTTAGGTGCCCTTTAAGTTTAAGAATTGCCATTTGGGATCTATATATGTTTTAATATGTAATTCAAATGATTGCATTGTTAAAAGAATAAGAAAATTATCTAGTTTTGTTCTAGTTATGTTTAGCTAAAATTCATTAAAATATCAAGTGATTTTTAACTCTTTAATTTCACTGATTGCCATTCAGGGATCTTTAGCTTTTTTTTTATTACTTTGAAGATGAATTAGAAGCCAGTAGCTCTGCATGTATTATTCTCAATCAAAAATATATACAACTCTGTAAAAGAAAACATTTCCATGTTCCTTTTACTTACTTCCCCTGGTCACCACATTTGTGTCTATCACTCTTTAGTTCACTGTACATTTTTCTTTGCTAACTTTGCTTGTATTCTATATTGTTCAACAGAGTAGCTCTTTGGACACTGCTTTTAATTTCACATTAACTCAGATTTCTTTTAATCTACACTGCAATGAATCTTTCCTTTGCTGTGAAATTAAGGCCATCTGTTGAGCTTGGGATGATATTATTTTTAGCATCACTGTGACTAAACTGGACTCTTTTCATGATCTCTTGATGGATCTATCCTGTCAACCCTCAGAACAACAACACAAAAGTTCTGTTTTAGTTTTCCTGCCTCATTCATAGCAATGGATCATTACTCAAATTCTTCGAGTTTGTAAGTCATTCATTTGAGGGCTCTCCCTTCCTGCCTCTCCATCCAGGATGACAGCAAGTCCAGTGGTTTGTCTCCAAACAATACTCCACTGGTGTTCACCTCTGCACAGCCATCCATAGGCATCACCCCTATCCAAGTCACCAATGGTCTTACCACTCAGCTAAACACTCTTCACACAGCAGCCAAAATGTGTCCTTGTTTTGCTTTTTATTGAAGCTTTTTTGTCTGTGCTTGTTTGCATTTCCAGATTGTTGGCTTTTCCAGTGCCCAATATAGGATGTTTGAGACCAAAAGAAAAAAGGAAGAGGAAGAATTAACTGTTGTATTGTTCTTCAGGCCTCAAGGTCACTAAGCCAATCTTTCTTCTCTCCAATGCCAGTCTTCTTGTGTTTGCTTTGTACATAAAGTCGAGAGTTTTAAGCTGAATTTAGGAGGAATAGGGAAAAGTGTATCTACTCTGTCAGGTCTGGACCTAAAAGTCCAGAATACCATTTATAAATGTAAGTCACATTTTATTACTGACCCAAGTTTAAAACTTTGTAGTGGCCTTCTGTTGCTCTGAGTGTGGAATGCAAATATACGTCTGTGATATACAAGACCCAAAATGTAATCTTGGCCTGTCTGCAACAGTTAAGTACCATGTGGCAGTTGGCTGTCACTTCATTCTGTTAGCCTTTTATTTCTTTGAATATGCAAAGACCGTTTTTTCACTCAGAATCTACCCCATGTTGTTCTCTCTGTCTCAAACATTTGATACTACTCTCTTCTGGACTACATCTCAGTCTTCAGTTTAAATGCCCCCTCCTTTATAATGTTCCCCCTTAGTCATTCTACCTAATATTATTCTCTTATTTTATTTCTGTTTAAATGTTCTTCAGGAATTAATATAAATCTGCTTTTTTAGTCATTACTTTTCATAGTCTGTATGAACAGGTTTCCAACATGGCCATTGATCTTTTGAAGATGCATTCAATTAACACCTCACTTGGAGGATGCTAGTGTGTCAGAATCAACCATTTTACTAACAAACAACAAGAAATCCCCTAAGTTACAAACTAGTATGTCATCATAGGCACAAATGCTAGTTTTCTTTTGCTTATTTTTGTTTCATTGATTCATTCAATATTTCAGGCACTGTTCTAGGTAGGTGTTGGGGAAAGAGTTGTGAACTAAGTTCCTGCTCTTATGGAGCATACATTCCAATAAAGGCAGAAAAACAGTACATAAATGTGAAATAAATGTATAATACCTCATGTAAAAAGTAAAACAGAGTAAGGGAAGAGAAAGTGGTTGGAGCATGCAGGGGATAGAAGAAGTATTATATTATACATAGGTCAGGAACGGTCTCTTTGTAATAAGGCGACATTTGAGTAGTGACCTAAATGCAACTGGAGACTAAGGCATACAAACAATAGAGGAAGCAAAGGAACAGTAAGGATGAATTTTCTCAAACTGAAATGTCAAGATTGAGGCAAACAGGAGACTGGGGGGCGGGAACTGAGGGAAGGGGGAGGCAGCACTAGGAGATGATGTCATGGGGGTGGCCAGACTAAGACCTTTGATGGAGGTTGTTGACAGATTTTGATCATGACAAACTGCATGTGCTTGTTACACATGACAACACTTAAGGGTGGCTAATAAGAGTACTGCCCATTGGAACATGGCAATAATGTCACCCGTAGAGGGAAACTGTCCGGTGAGGTTTAATTCAAAACATTATTTGATAGTTTGAAATTCTTGTAAAAATACTACATAGATGACAGCTATAGAGTCTGATTTCCCTAGAAAACTCTATGAAAGGCAGAGAGAATGAAGAAAGAAAAAGCAAAGATAATTAGGGCAAATTATAAAAAAGTAATTAGAAATAGTTCTAAAAGAAATTGAACTAATTGTTTCAAAGTTGCTTAAAATGCCAAACTCACAGTTGTTTAATTGCTTTGCTATATTGCAGTGTAACTAGTGTAAGCAACTGAATTAAGTTCTGTGGATAACTGAAAAAAAAATAGAAATTACAGTATTCTAGATCTACTGAATGGAAATTAAATGCATGCAATCTTTATTTTTTAATTGAAATTTAAAAACTGTGTTTAATGCATATATATATGCAGTGTTACATTCACACTTTGTAATTATGGAGTAAGAACTAAATGTCATGTCTAATGCTCTGAAGAGAATTAGTTGATGTTCTTCTAGTAAGGAGATACAAAAGGAAAGTGGCCAGTTCCCTCTTTGGTGTATTCATCTATCCAGACTGAAATAATGAAGACCGTTAAATCTGAGATGGACTTTGTCCAATTTAAACAGAAAATAAGGGTTTCACCCTCACTTTTTCTTACTGTACTTCCTCCTTTAAAATCAAAAGGAGAGACACTTTCTGAGGGGTCTTGAATATACATGGTTGTTCTTAGAGCTGACCTACTTCCTATTTCTCTTGTGTCACCCAGTTCTTCCCTAATAACCTGAGATTGGTGGCTCATCTCCTTTGTCATGACATGCACTGAACCACGAAATATGTACAGAAAAATACAAATTATATAGTGCTTGAAAATATTACTTTTCATAATTATAGACTAGACCATACTCAGCTTAATAAACCAACAGAGATTCTTTCATTTCACCCTGCTTGTTTTCTTCACTCATAACCCTTCACAAAATAGTTCCCTTTATTTGGAATGTCTTTCTTCCTTCCCCACACAAGTCCCACTTTGCCTGACTCCTCTTTGTCTTTCTGGACTGTGGTCTTAACTGACCTCTTCCTGTATGTAAACCTTCCCTAATCATCCGTCCATTGTTAGATCCTCTTTGCACCTATATTGTAGAATTTAATACACTATGATTATTTTTGTTTTACATATATCTACTTCAAGAGACACCAGACTTCTTGAGAACAGAGATTATATCTTAATTTTTCTTATATCCACAGTACAACACAATGCCAGGAACAGGGCTACACACTCTAAATAATTGTTTAGTGATTGAACAAGCACAATTCCTAAACAAACATTACTTTATTTAACAAAATATAATAATGAGTAAGATATAACAAATTCTAAGGTCATGAAGATATTTACTACTTAGAATACTTTTTAAAGTAAATGTACTATAGTGTTATTGGAAGTAATTAAAATGAGCTCACATTTATATTTTTGATATTTATTGAGATGAGCCCTGATTCCACTGAATATATTACGCATCTTTTAAATGGTAGTTGAGCCTGACCAGGCAATGGCGCAGTGGATAGAGCGTCGGACTGGGATGCAGAAGACCCAGGTTCGAGACCCCGAGCTTCGCCAGCTTGAGCACGGGCCCATCTGGCTTGAGCAAAGGCTCGCCAGCTTGGAACCAAGATCGCTGGCTCCAGCAAGGGGTTGCTCAGTCTGCTGAAGGCCTGCAATCAAGGCACATGTGAGAAAGCAATCAATGAACAACTATGGTGTCGCAACGGCAACAAAAAACTAATGATTGATGCTTCTCACCTCTCTCTGTTCCTGTCTATCCCGCTCTCTGACTCTCTCTCTCTGTTCCTGTAAAATAAATAAATAAATAAATAAATAAATAAAACATTAAATGGTAGTTGAGAATCTACAGCAATTTAAAATTTGAGTAATATCTCTTGACAATTTTTTTATTAAACATTGACAGTAGAACAAAGCAATATAAAATTATTTGGTTTAACATATTAATTTCTGTATTTTATTTTTGATCTATTTGAATTGAATACTAATATAATCTGCACAATAAATTTGATGGTTATAAGGTATGCCATTTGATAATGAAAAGAATGGTCTTATAGAAGAGAAAATTATATTTTCTTCTTTTCTTTAAGATGTAGCAATAACTTTGTAAACAGAGACTACAGCAAACATGACTATGACAGTAACAGACTTTTAGCATCACTTTCAAAGATAAAAACACTCTCTTTTCCTAATATCCTTTAAAAATTGAGATGAAGTTTGAAATTCTATCATTGGGATCTTTAAGAACTGTATAGAAGTCCCGAGTACTGAAAGCACTGTCCTCTAGGGCTATATTTCCATGTATTTTAAAACACATACTATAGTAAAAGATTATACTCTACAATTTTGAAGTACTGCCAAAAACTTGTTTTCTCTTTTAAATTATATATTTGATGTTGCTGCCTTCTCAACATTATAGTTGAGTCTACCCAGAGTAATGGCTTTTTAACAATGCTATTAATATCTGGAAATGCTTTGATTTCTTAACAAATCAATTATTTAACTGCATAAAAAATCTATTCTTATTGTACCTCATAACTGATAGAAATAATATTAAATTTTTGCTGCATATGCCTATTATGTTAGAGAAAAAAGATTATAAATGGATGCTTATAGCAATAACCTGAGTTATAATTTTCTTATATTGGCAATTTTTGTATATTGTGATTTTAACTGATTTAGGAATGTTTTATTATTGCAACTACTTTTATCTGCCTAAACTTGGGCAAAGGAAAATGGGGAATGCTATATTAAAACTGTTCAACTATAGAATGCTTAAAAGTTAGCTAATTATATGTATTTTTTTCTTTCTATTCTCCAAATTATTATTACTTTTATTTTAAGATGTTAATATCATGGGTTTTTTTCCTTACACTAGACCCTGTGGTAAAGTTATATGGCTATATTTATGGTGTTTTCTGTAAAACCAGTTTGGATTGGAGCTAATAACTATTTCTCTACTGCTGCAGGACATTCATTTATTCAAATACTGTTTCTTAAAAGCTATCACAACAGTAAGTTTGCTAAAAGCTTCTTTAAAACACACACACACACATACACACAACATCTCTATTTGAGTGAAAGAATGTAAACCATGGCCCTGCCCCTGGTTTCTCCACATTTATTACTTTTCACTGAAGTTGCCTTACATCCGCCAAAATTTAGAGACACTAAGCTACATTCAGAAAAAAATATATATATAAAAAACATTTCCTAATTTGTAAATATGAATTATAGTTTTTCAGGAACCCCAAGGTAGCCAAAGGTTGGTATAATCAGAAATGTCATTCTATTTTTAAACTTCTCCATCAATCAGAATAATCAATATATTGTGCCACTAGAAGTGGCATCTTCCTTCTTATCTTTCTTAACCAGTGCATTCTACTTCTCTTCACCTTTACCAGTAATTGTGGAAGCAGCGATCTGGCTAATTAGGGGAAAGACCTTTCTTCTTAAGAGTAATGGAGACTCTTACCAGATTATCCTCTAAGGCAGTGAATCTCCAAGTGTGGTCCCTAAGCAGTGGCATCAGGATCACTAGGGGCTTATTAGAAATACTAATGTTAGACTCTGAGGGTGGAGCCCAGCAAATCTGTATTTTAACAAGCCTCCAGGTGATTGTGAAGCGCACTCAAGCTCTAGGACCACTGATTTAGAGAATGGTTACCATGAGGATCACCCATTAAAGAGTGCACAAAAAATTCTATGCCATCTTTGAAAACCTTCCCCAAATTTATTGGTTAAATGCAAATATATATGGTAATGACGTACTGTGACTTTAGACATATTACAAATTAAGAAAATTTATCCTGATCAATTGTGACTAAGGGGCAAACTTTATCTTACAAGTTACAATATGAGGTCTGAAAAGTTAAAGATTGAAGCGTTTTGGTGGATTGAATAGTCTCTGCCACAACTCATGTCCACCTAAAAGCTCAGAATATGACCATACTTGGACATAGGGTCTTTGCAGATGTACTAGTTGAGATGAGGTCATAATGGATGAGCGTTGGCCTGGTATTCTTATAAGGAAGTCATGCGGGAGACATTCAGGGAATAAAGCCATGTGAAAAAGGCATGGACAGTTTCTTCCCAGAGACGCAACATGAAATACTTGCTGACACCTTGATTTTGAACTTTAGGCCTCTTAAAATATGATCAGAATAAATGTCTGTTGTTTTAAGTGAATCAGTTTTTGCTAAATTGTTATGGCAGCCTTGGGAAACTACTAATACAGGAGATTTCATGGTGTCTATGTCTTATGAGTATATTTTAACTCACTCTTTGTCTATAAAGACCTTTTCATAAAAATAAGTTCTGTGAAGAAGACTGCCAAGTCAACCCTCCCCATCTCTGGTAGTTTCACCCTCTTTTTCTACTCAGTTCTCCCCACTCTTTTAAAGGATCTTTGAAAAGTCTAGCTTTAGCTGTGAAAGTCATACTCTTATTTGTTGTTGGAAGAAAAAACCTCTCCAATAAATATATTAGATGTAAAAAAAACCTTTCACTGTGGATAAAGCATTTGTGTATTTTCAAAAATACATAAACGATGTTAGAAATTATTCCTATTATCTCCCATCAGTCTTTCAATAAAATTTTAGATTGAGGTGGATTGCGCTTTTTATGCTGCTTTATACACTTGTTCAAATACATACCAAGCCTTCTAATTGGATTATTTTATATGCAAATCTCTAACACTATTAAGTATATCTGTGGCTCCTTTTGTAGCTGTGTTAGTTGTGTCATAAATGGACTGACCTTCCACAAACAGGGTTAATTAGGATAATGTGTGTGTGCTGCACTGTGGCAGCCAGCTGTAGACCTAACAGAAATAACGGATTCACTAAGCAAAGCTCTTTGTGTCTTAAAAACAAACATGTTTAATTACAAGTGCTATAGCTAGGTCACCTGCTTTAAGAAAATGGATTTATAGTCACTATACCTTATATGAAGGCTCTGCTGTGTTTTATTTTTTCAAATGACTTAGCAAAGCATCTATATTTTAATAAATATGTATTTTAGAAAGAAATACAAACTGAAAGAAACATTTAATAACAAGACAACTTTGATCAGATAATTGAAATGACTTTAA
Organism: Rhynchonycteris naso; assembly: GCA_037038555.1. Lineage (NCBI taxonomy): Eukaryota > Metazoa > Chordata > Mammalia > Chiroptera > Emballonuridae > Rhynchonycteris > Rhynchonycteris naso. The sequence goes on along the minus strand of CM072999.1, from coordinate 162,583,159 downwards.
AATCTATCTTTTTAAAGATCTATTAAATTTAACATTAATAATCTTATTAACCAATACTACCCCAATAAACTTAACTTAAAAAGTACATCATGTTTAAGAGCATGTTTTTTCCTGTGCTTTCTTTCATTTTTTATTTCTGCAGCTCTCATTTTTGAATGTGTTAATGGTTCAAGTTCCCCCTAAAACATTTAACAGGCTTAATTTGTCAACATTGTTTTCTAGTATTAATCAATTCTATTTTTGAGCCAGCATAAAGATCAGAAAGATATTTTTGAGACAATTCCCTCAGTACAATAAGATCAATACATTTTAATCTAACAGTGGTAGTGAAGATTGAATTGCATGCTGAGGAGGCTGGAATTTACTTTTAAAGATCAGTGTGTAAGTGATCAATCTTTTTGTGTAAGGAGCAGATTAAGAAATGTTATAATGACTTGGAAGGTATTAAGCAAGACTACTTTAAAGAAGATGTCTTTATTATATGTAGATTTATGCAATTTCTATTTTAATCACTCAAACAAACAAAGAAAACCCACTTGTTTTATTCTTTCAGCGTATCTACTATGTGCCAAATATTAGGTATGAGAGAGAGAGAAGAAATTCAGAGGTTTATTTTCAAAGACTAGTAGTCTAACAGCAAACAGGGACAATAAATAGACAATGACTCAGCTTAAATAAAGTTGGGGTGCTCAGGCTGGGGGATATTGAGAACAGATACTGAATTGGTTTTCTAGGGCTACTATAACAAATTACCACATAATTAGTGGCTTAAAACAACAGAAATTTATTCTCTTATTCTTGAATTCTGGAGGCTACAAGTCCAAATGAAAACCCCAGCAGGGTCACATTCCCTCCTATGGTTCTAGAGGTGTTTTCTTCCTTCCTTCTTTCAGCTTCTGGTGGCTCCAGGCATTCTTGGGTTGTGGCCACATAACTCCAATCTCTCTCCTTCATATTCTGTGTGTGTGTCTCTGTCTTCTCTTTTGTCTCTTATAAGGGCATTGTCATTGGATTTAAGGCTCAGCCTAATCCAGGATGACCTAATCTTAGGGTCTTTAACTTCATTACATCTACCAAGACTCTTTTTTTCCAAATAATATTACAATCACAAGTTTTAGGCAAACCCATCTTTTGGAGACCATCATTCCACCCACTATAGCTACCCAGACGGTACACTTTTATTGCAGAGCATGTTAGAGGAAAGCAGGGAGAACTGTTGTGAGTTCTTTCTTAGGCATGGACAATGTGATAGGCTCAAGTCTTTCCCACTTTTGGCATACTGCCTGGATGTGCCAAGCTCTCTGTGACTGTGGGATTACTAATGAAATATATTCATGGAAGTGTTCCGTAGGTAGGTGCACACGCAAGTCTAGAGATGATTAGAATGATCTGGGTTGGACAGAAGAGTGGATAAGATTACCAGGGGAAGCTCTGTGAGAATAAAGAGTAAAGCAAGGACCAAAGTCAGTTCATCATTGCAGAACTGGCTGAAGAAGAGGCTGAGAAGAAATTGCTGGAAAAATAAGAGGGAAACTAGGAGAGATGGATGACGTAGGAGACAAGAGAGGAAGGAATCTTTAATAAGGAAAAAAAAGGTACTAAGTTATGTTTAATTTAAGTAATATAAACCTTGGATTTTGAAACTTTGATATAAGCAATTTTAGAAGTTAAGAAGCCAGATTTTAGTGGACTAAAAATGGTAGAATGCTTGACAAACATAAAAATAATTTTTTAGAGGACAGTAAAGCTGAACTAAATACATAGGCTTCCCATCATAACCCCCAATGTACACGTTTCAGAAAATGGGTTCTGAAAAAGTCTACGTGTGGACATATATCCACAACCTCTCTCCTTTGATCCCAGAGACAGACTGTGCAAGTTGTTACAGATCATTATAGTCACTGTGCTGGAGTGTTCCACTTGTATCCTCTCTGCTCATGCAGGATGTCTTATCACATTCACAGTGGGAGAACACCATTACTAAATAGCAATTCTGACTCTGATCTTCCATGTGAAAGAATGTTCTTTGGGCATCCCACTGAATCTACTATAAAATATCAGTCAGGCTTACATAACGTGGATTCAGAGACCTTCCTGATGAGTAGTGTGAAATACATTAAGAATAAAAGGATGCTTCATTTTTAAACACTGGAGATCAAAAACCACATTACTCTTTGATGCCATCAGTAGCCTTTTCCTTTAAAATATCTGCTATTAAGTGAATTAGATTTTTTAAAGTTAGTAACTCAAATACCCTGATGGCTATCATTTCAACTGTTGGAAGGACACTGAGCAAACTCTTCCATAGCATGTGGTCAATATACCACAAATTTGGACTTTTCAAGTCCATGCTAAGAAATGATTGAACATGGTGGGGGTTTTTTGGGGTTTTTTTGTAACTTAGCATTTCCCTACAATATTCTTATAGTAGTAGCAATAGTAACCCTCTTCTAGTTTATTTGTATCAACTAATTTTTGTTGTCAGTTTTATTGAGGCATAATTTAAATAAAGTAATATTCACCACTTTACATATGCAGTTCTATAAATTTTGATGTAATCACCATCACAATGAAGATATGGAATATTTCCATCAGCCGAAATTTTCTTCATGCCTCTTTGTTGTAACCAATCACTTTTCCCCATCCCCTGTCTACCATTGATTTTCTTTCTATCCCTATAGTTTTGTCTTTTCCAGTACATATAGCAAATATAACTATACATAATATTTGTAGTATATACCCTTTTGATTTTTTTGCTAATGCTTTTGAGAGTCATTCATGTTGTTACATGCATCATTACCTCTTCCTTTTTTGCTAAATAGTATTCCATTGCATGGCTATATTTCTATAATTTGTTTACCCCTTTATGTCTTTCTTTCTTAAATATTTTTAAATTTCTTAATTACAACTAATATACAATATTATATTAGTTTCAGGTGTACAACATAGTGATTAGACATATATATAACTAATGAAGTGATCACTCTGATAATCTAGCACCCATCTGACGCCATACATAGCTATTACAATATTATGGACTATATTTCCTATGCTATAGTTTATATCCCCTTTTGTTAACTATGAGTTTGTACTGCTTAATCCCTTCCCCTTTATCACCCACACTCCAATCTCCCTCTAATCTCTCAACCACCAAAATGTTCTTTGTATTTATCAGTCTGTTTCTGTTTTCTTTGTTCATTTATTTTTGGTTTTAGATTCTACATATAAGTGAAATATATGGCATTTGTCTTTCTCTGTTTGACTTATTTCATTCAGCATGATACCCTCTATGCCCATCAGGTTGTTACAAAGGACAAGATTTCATTCTTTTGAATAGCCAAGTCATATTTCAGTGTATATATGTACCACTTCTTCTTTAGCCATTCATCATAGAAGCAGTGAGAGAAAAGCAGTTGATTACCTACAAGAGAGCTCCCATAAGACTGTCAGCAGATTTCTCAATGGAAATTTTGCAGGCCAGAAGGAATTGGAATAAATATTCAAAGTGATGAAAAGTAAAGACCTATATATAACAAAGATTACTTTATCCAGCAAAGCTATCATTTAGAATTAACTGACAGGAGCTTCCTAGACAAGGAAAAGCTAAAGGAATTTATCACCACTTAACCAGTATTATAAGAAATATTACAAAGACTTCCTTAAGAAGAAAAGTATAAAAGAGTATAAATATGAATGAAAAAAATGGCAATAACTCCATATCTATCAATAAGTACTTCAAATGTAAATGTAGTGAATGCTCCAATTAAAATAAGGTAGAAGAATGGATAACATAACAAGACTCCAAAAGACTTATTTCAAATCAAAAGACACAGAGACTGAAAGTAAAGGAATAGAAAAAGATATTTAATGAAAATGAAAATGGGGGGGGAGGAACTGGGGTAGAATACTTATACCAGACAAAATAGACTTTTAAACAAAGGCTATATACCAACAAGAGACAATGAAGGAATCAGCAATTCTACTTCTGGGTATTTATTTGAAGAAAACCAAAGCACTAATTCAAAAAGACATATGTATTCATACGTTCATTGCAGCATTATTTACAATAGCCAGGATAAGGAAGCAGTCTAAGTGTTCATCAACTTATTTAAAAAAATTAAGGAGAGTAAATATTGACATTTTTTATGTTATTTTAAACAGTAAAAATCATTGGTGGTTTTGAATCATTTTCTCTACCATATGAACTGAGATTACTGAAAATGTGTTCATTTCAAAATCTAAAAATTGACTTGCCATTAATTGCCTTAACAAGCTGAGCTTGAAAAATGAGATGAAATAAAAGGACTTATTAAAAATAAACTCTGATCATTGCATATTTTTCAGGTTGAAAATGTAAGAATTTGGATGGTATACTTAGGGAATTATTTTAAATTTTACTGTATAAAGATTTTATATTAGAGTTTATAAATCAGATTACAAAGTATATATCATATTTCCCCATGTAGAAGACGCTTCCATGTAGAAGAGGCACCTTAATTTTGGAGCCTGAAATTTGAAAAAAATGTATTACATAAAGTTATTGAACTCAAGTTTTATTCATCACAAAATTCATACAACTCTCATCACTGTCAAAACTCCCACCCATTAGCTTGTCCTCATCTGTGTCTGATGACGGATCACTGTCTTCATATATTGCCTTGTCCTCAGTTCCATCTATGGCATTTGAAATGCCACCAACCACTGTATATAAGACACACTCAGTTTTTAGATCCCAAATTTTTCGAAAAAGGGTGCATCTTATATATAAGGAAATACAAGTAGGTCAATAAAAATTAAGTTGGAACATGTACAAAATCTGATTATGCTATTTTATTATGCCATTCTATAATAACTGATATATTTAAAACTTTGGATTAATATCAACAAGTAAATAGATAAACATAACCTTCATCTTAGGACTGAATCATGCAATGTTACAGATCTTTTATTATTCTATTGCTATTTTGATAGGAAATTCAATTAAGGTATGATTTTAAGGCTTTGGCACAGCTTAAAAAATTCAGCAATGTATTTTCTACTTTGTTAGCATTTATATTCAAAAATTACATATATGTGTCTAATCGGAATTTACTAAGCCTTTTACTGAATGGAGAATTCTGATCTCTGTTAAACTTTTATCCTTGCCCTACTTAAAATGTCACCATCATTTTCTTTATTCTGCAGGTTTATTTTTTTATAGATACAATTGTATGTGGTCTTTCTATGTGTTACAGTTAGGCAGTTTTCTTTACATGAATATTGCTTTCTGGAGAAAATGCTCTCTGAAATATTAGGAAGATAAAAACTATTATTTCTATAGAAATAGGAATACTTTCTGTGAGCAATAAATTGGAAAATGAAGCACATTCAACACAAATCTGAGTCTTTGCTGTTCACACTAAATGAAGGGTAATTTTACAAAAATAAGGCTGAGAATAATGAAATATGGGATTTCATGGCTTATCAGAAGTCAAACATTCTACACTGCCAATAATTCAGCAATATGGAATCTCAAACCACACTACACTGTGAGGATGTATGTGTGTGTGTGCACCTGCGCGTGCTATTATTTGTCAAGGCAATGTGTCATTACAAATTTGAGACAGGGAAAGCCACTGAAATTTTTTTGTAAATGATGTCATTTTATAAAGAGAAATGACATTCAAGGTATTAGGTGAACTAATCTTTTTGTGCTTCTATTCAGGGCTTATCTCATTCCTCCCATAAAAGCTCCCACTTGCCATTCACTTTTGTCTTCATATTTTCTTTTCTTCTTTTTTCCTCCTATTTTCCCTGCTTCTTTTGCTAACCCTGATTTCCTCAATGCATAATCATAAAGGGTTCCATTTATTATTATTGCTTTCTAAAGTCTGTCTCCAAAATAATTATTTATTAAGTGATTCATTACCCAAGGATGAATCAAGACTTTTAATTGGCCTGAGAAAACTCCTGTTAATTATTCTGAGTTCATGTCCACTTCAACACAGAACTTCGACCCTTAATGTGATTCCAGCAATGAAAAGCCGCTTAAAATGTACTCACCTTCTTGTGAAATGATCTGACAGGATCTGAACTCATTGGATGCAGCCCACTGGGAGAATAGGATATGTTTATGAACGAACATACACAAACATTCACGTGTATAGAAATGCATAGTGTGAGAAGGCGTGCCCACAACTTAAGGGAAAGCAGAAGAGCTGCAGCTGTAAGAGAGGACATAATTATAGAACACAAGCCAAAAATCAGTCTTCAGCAGGAAGAGTAGTTTTTTCTGAAAGTGTGACCAATAAAGAGATAGGGAAACCTTTGAGGCAAATGGAAAGGTATTGAAAAAGATGGCATTGGTGGCAGGCACCTGTTTCCTGGTGAAACAGTAAGAAATCCAAAGTGGGACTTCAGTCCTCAGAACTGGAAGAGATCTGACTCAAATACATACTGTATCAGTCAGGGTTCTGCAGAGAAACAGAACCAAGAGGGTGTGTGTGTGTGTGTGTGTGTGTGTGTGTGTACGTGTGCATGTGCATGTGTTATGAAGAGAGAGATTGATCTTAAGGAAGTGGCACACATGATTATGGAGGCTGCCAAAATCTGCAGGGTGGGCTGGCAGTCTGGAGACCGAGGAAGAGCTGATGTTGCAGTTCAAGTCCAAAGGCTGTCTGCTGGCAGAATTCCTTCTTGCTCGAGGGAGGTTAGTCATTGTTCTCTTAAGGCCTTCAGCTGATTAGGTGAGGCACACCCATGTTTTGGACGGCTTTACACAAGGTCCACTATTTCAAATTTCCATTTTATCCACATGAACCACTTTACAGAGACAGCCGGAATAATTTTTTACTTGCTATTTGGCCACCGTGTCCCAACCAATTTGATACATGAAATTAATCATCACGCATATGTTCCCTTAGCTGCTTGACTGACTCCAATTACTTCAAGAATTAGTTCTCCCATCTTCTCCTCAGGAAACCTTCCCATAATGCCATGCTCAGGTGGGAGTTTACTTCCCTGAACTAAATTCCCAGACTATGCTTCTCTAATGCCTTTCACTAGAATCTAAATTCTAGGGGGTTTCATTCACATGTGTACTTCTAGCACCTAAAATCTCACCAGCAACTAAATCATAGGCACTCAATAAAAATTTGATGAATGAATGAGGGAATGAATTGCGTTTAATTTATGTTTCACTTTTACAACATTGTGAACTCCTTGAAATCAGGGACAGAGTCTTAATTACTTTTTTATACTCAATATGTAGCACAAATTAAGAGCTCCATAAATGCTTACTGAAGGGATAAATGGATGTGACTTACCAAATACTTACTGCATATTTTTTCTTGACCCTGACTACTTCAATTTTATTCCAAATATTCTTTTTTTTTCTTTTATTCATTATAGAGAGGAGACACAGAGTGAGAGAGAGAGAGAGAGAGAGAGAGAGAGAAAGGGGGGAGGAGCTGGAAGCATCAACTCCCGTATGTGGCTTGACCAGACCAGTGCAGGGTTTTGAACTGGCGACCTCAGTGTTCCCAGGTCAACGGTTTATCCACTGCACCACCACAGGTCAGGCTATTCCAAATATTCTTTAAAAGAACATTTTGAATAATCTACACAGATTTACATTGCTGTACACACGGAGAAATTATACTAACAACTGGGATTATAAATCCAAAAATGCTTCTGGTAGGAATCAGACATCAGCAGTCTTTAAAGTCCTGAAGGGGATCCCAGTGGTTGAAAATCCCTGTACTCAAAACAGTTAAAGTGAGCCATATGAGAACACCAGGTTTATGTTCTTTCCAGAACACCAGTGGTTCTCAACCCTAATTGCACAGTGGAAACACCCAAATCTATTCCTCATTTAAAATCTGTTATATCTTAAGAAGCCCAGAAATCAGTATGCTATTTTTAATCCCATAAGTGTTTCTAAAGCGCTGTCAGGATTGAAATCCACTACCACAAGCACCATAGATCCTCCTTCATTTCGCCAGCCGCACACTGTGAACTCACGGTACTCTCATTCAGGAAGAGAGACTTGACTCAATCAGTTTATGAATGGTCTGTCTAAAATTCAGATAAGGGAGCATGAACCATCACACATTTGCCAGGTAATTTGAGGTACTCTTAACAGGTGCCTGCTCTGATGTTAGTGAGAGTTATATCTACTTTGAGGTAACAGAATGGATTACACCATACCTAGTCTCTCATTCTCCACAAAGCATTCTGCTCAGTGCCACTCTGCCTTTGTGGATTTTATAACACAGCTAATACTTTTATACACCCTCTCCTATTCCAAAATAAGTGGGTAGTACACACGTGCGTGTGCACACACACACACAAATTGAAACAGGGAATGGTAGATGTCATAAAGCAATTATTAAGTTTAACATCAGAGTTTCTTCTACTAATTTTGGGAAAACAGAACATCCTATTTTTTGTATTATAAAAATTGCAGCTACTTTCAATGATTAAGGACTTTCTGTGAAATAAGATGCATTTGTGCAAGTACTTGAAATCATATCAAAATTTATTCATGCCTGACCAGTGGTGGCACATTGACCTGTGACACTGATGTCCCAGGTTCAAAACCCCAAGGTTGCTGTCTTGAGTGCAGGTTCACCAGCTTGAGTGCAGGCTCATCAGCTTAAGTGCTAGGTCACTGGCTTGAGCCCAAAGGTTACCTGCTTGAAGCCCAATGCCGCTGTCTTGAGCCCAAGTTCACTGGCTTAAGCAAGAGGTCACTGGCTCGGCTGGAGCCCTTCCCCCATCAAGGCATGTATGAGAAAACAATCAATGAAAAACTAACATGACACAAGTATGAGTTGATGCTTCTCATCTCTCTCCCTTCCTGTCTTTCTCTTTCATAATAATCAGTCAGGTATTTTGATGCATGGTTATAAAATGATCAGTTTAATTCCAACCCCAATAAGAAAAATTAAGGGAAAAACTATAAAAATAGATAATATAGAGTGGAAGTTCTCTACCTTAGCTCCATATTAGAATCTAGGAGGACTTTTTAAATAAACAGATGCTTCCAACTTTCCCCCAGAGATTTATTAGATTGATTCATTTGGTTCACTTTAGGCCCATTGTTACTTTTATTTTTTAAAAATGTTTTAGTGAAAGGAGGGAAGGCAGAGACAGACAAGCCTACTAGGGGGTGATGTGAAGCCCTTGCTCCATTGCAACTGGAGTCATTTTTTAGCACCTGAGGTGAAGGCCATGGAGCCATCCTCATCACCCAGGGCCAACTCACTCTAATTGAGTCATGGCTGCAGGAGGGAAGAAGAAAGAGAGAGAAGCAAGAGGGGGAGGTGTGGAGAAGCAGATGGGCAATTCTGCTGTGTGCTGTGACTGGGAATCGAACTCTGGACATCCACACACTGGACTGGTGCTCTACGACTGAGCCAACCTGCCAGGGCTCAGTCATTGTTATCTTAAAGGCTCCCTAGGTGATTCAAATATACTGTTTTTCTTAGTTTCCTCAGGCCTTCCACTGTTGTAAAAGATGAATATAAAATGAAAGAATATTCTAATTCACATATTTACTGTCAATAATAGTAACCATTTTATAGTAATGATGATAGTAACTAACTGAATTTGCAATGTGCCAAGTAACTTGTTTCAAGTGTTTTACATATAGTAAATCATTTAGCACTCACAACAGCTATTTAATGAGAGCAATATATTATCATCTTTTACGCAGATAAGGAACAGGTATACAGAGATTATGTAATTTAGTGCAGGACTTGGCAGACATAGAATGTGAATCTAGAGTCTGGCTACAGGACCCCACACTCTTATGACCTCAACTGTGGCTGTAATAAACTAGATCGTGTTGACACAGCTCTCCCTTCAAGCTCCCTTTTCCTCTTAACTCCTGCAGACTCTGAGCTTGGTACAGGTTCACCAATCATACTAGAGTTGATATGGACCATGAGATCCCTCCCCACTGACATCTAGGTTTCACTCATGCAGTGGAATGGAATAATAGCCTTGCAATAGAATAGCACCAGGTCTTCAGAATTCAAGAATGTTCTACCTGGGGATTAATCTGTTTTGGAAAAGGAAATCTCTTTATTTCTCAATATGATGGAAAGAATTTAAGGCTTTGGAATCAGACAGACAGAAAATCAAATTATGTGCCTTTATTTATTAATCCTAGGGACCGGGGCAAGTAATTTAATCTGACACTGAGTTTTTTAATTTATTACATGGAAATAATAATTCCTAGATGATAAGAATTTAATGAGTAAGTGGAATAACATATACAAAGGTTCTCTGCACATAATAAGCACTCAGTACCCATGGGCTGCCTTCCCATTTACTCTGCTCCCATCCTCATACACAGTTAGTTTTGCACCCAACATCTCTTACTTAGTGTTTACATTTCTGCTTTCCTTGATTCTTTTAACCTCTGTCTTTGAAGGATTGTATGGGACAGGCAAGGTGTGTATGCAAAAGGCCTGCCAAGTAGAAAGCTATTTATGTATGTAGCTTTAGGGTAAAAATACTAGAAACAAAAATGCTCTTAAAACCTTTTAATCACCACCCTTCCACTACCAATTTATCCAAATGCCTATAATTTCCCACATAGGATCTCATTTAAAGAACTGCTAGAAAAGATTGCATTTGTCTAAATAAGTTGTCTGTCACCTTATGTTGTTTGCACATGGCTACATGTTGACACCTCCCACATACCATTACCTTTAATATGCATAATGAGAGCAGATAAAGGACATGGAAAAGCACGGCTATTTTTCAATGAAAATCTTTCTTGAGTTTACTTCAACTATTGGTTTAAACTGTAGAAAAAGTTTGACAACCAAAATAGCCTTAAAAGTTTCAAATATATTTAGTTTCTGTATTTTTCCTAAATAATGCCTGATTTTTTTCTTCTATTTTTTTATTGTTTTTTAAAACTTACAGCTTGCATGCAGTGTTATTTTGTATTAGTTTCAGGTGTACAGCATAATGATTAGACAATTGTATACTTTAGAAAGTTATCCCCCTGATATTTTAAGTGCCCAATTGGCACCATACATAGTCAATACAATATTAGTGACATATTCCCTATGCTGTACTTACATCCCTGTGACTGTTTTAAAGCTACCAATTTGTATTTCTTAATTCCTTCATTTTTAACACCCATCCCCCAACCTGCATCTCCTCTGGCAACCATCAGTCTGTTCTCTACAACAGTTTCTATTTTGTTTGTTCATTTATTTTATTCTTTAGATTCCACATATAAGTGATGTCATATAGTATTTACCTTTCTCTATCTGACTTATTTCACTTAGCATACCCTCTAGTTCCATCCATGCTGTTGCAAATGGTAAGATTTTATTCTTTTTTATGGCCAAGTAATATTCCATTGTACATATGTACTACTACTTTTTACTCGTCTGTTGATGGGTTGCCTCCATATCTTGGCTATTTTAAACAACACTTCAACAAACATATGTCTGCGTATGTCCTTTCAAATTAGTGTTTCAGGATTTTTGGATATATACTGGGTCATAGGAAGTTCCACTTTTAATTTTTAGAGGAAACTCCATATTGCTTTTCTACAGTGGCTGCGCCAATCTGCATTCCCACCAACAGTGCAAGAAGGTTCCCTTTTCTTCACATTCTTACCAACCCTTGTTGTTTGTTGATTTATTGATGATAACCATTCTGACATGTGTGAGGTGATGTCTCATTGTGGTTTTAGTTTGCATTTCTCTGGTGATTAGTGATATTGAGCATCTCTTCATGGTTCTATTGGCCATTTTTATGTCCTCATTGGAGCAGTGACTATTCAGGTCCTCTGCCCATTTTCAGTTGAATTATTTGGGGGTTTTTTGGTTATGAGTTGAATGAGTTCTTTATAAATTTTGGATCTTAACCACTAATGGGATGTATCATTGGCAAATATTTTCTTCCATTCCATATGTTATGTTTGTGTGTGTGTGTGCACGTGTGTGTGTTGATAGTTTCCTTTGCTGTGCAAAACCTTTTTATTTTGATGTATGCCTACTTTTCTTAATATTACTTTGGTCTGATTAATCAAGTCAAAATATATACTCTTACCATATAAAGAATTATTCCAGAAAGGAGATAATAGAAAAAAGATGAGTAGAAGAGAAAAGACATAAAATTAGAGAGCCAGTCTTAGGGGTCCAACATCAAAATAAAAAGAGTTTAGGTTTAGAATGAAAGAACAGAGGGAAGAGAGCTCAGAAATTATTAAGAAATATAATAAGCCTGACCTGTGGTGGCGCAGTGGATAAAGTGTCAACCTGGGAACACTGAAGTCGCCAGTTCAAAACCCTGCACTGGCCTGGTCAAGGCACATATGGGAGTTGATGCTTCCAGCTCCTCCCCCCTTTCTCTCTCTCTCTCTCTCTCTCTCTCTCTCTCTCTCTCACTCTGTGTCTCCTCTCTAAAATGAATAAATAAAAAAATTAAAAATAAATATTGACTTTTCAAAATATTTTAAAAAAAAAGAAATATAATAAAATTTTCCCAGAATTGGAAGATATGAGTAAAAGTCCTTTAAGTTTCAACACAATCAGTGAGGAAAAAGAAAGCAATCAACACACGCACACACACACACACACACACACACACAACTTACTGAATGGAAGAAAATATTTGCCAATGAAACATTCCATAAGTGGTTAATATTCAAAATATACCATCAGGAAATAGTCAAACACCAGGGATAAAGAAGAAATAATAAATAGATAAGGGAACAGAATGAGTTCCCAATAACAACACTAGAAACTAAAAGGCAATAAAGAAATTCCTTGAAATTTCTGAGGGAAAAGTATTTCTCAATGATGAATTCAGTACGAAGTCAAGCTAATAATTAATGGAAGAAGAGAATAAAAATATTTTCAGGCATTGAAAGTTTCCAAAAATTTTTGTTTTAAGCATCTTTCTCCGGAAACTACAGGAATATAAGATCCCTCCACCCACCCATGAGTGAGTCCATAAGGAAAGAGAACTAAGAATTCAGGAAATGGGATTCAACACTACAGAGAAGCAAAGGGCAGTCTGAGGATGACAGCTCAGTAGTATTGCCACAAAAAGGACCAGAGTGGCAGATGCAGGTGCCTGAAAAATCTAACTGATGTATTTGTTTATACAAAGAGAAATGCTATGAATGTAGTGTCATGAAAGAGAAAACTATGTAAAAGAAAGAATGGAATTATAAACCCATGTCATTTACATATGACTAATATGTACAAAGCCAAGATAATGTAAACACCAATTAGTGCTTCAATTACAATTGTTACATAATTAAATTGGGAAGATTAAGGAAAGGAGTGTGTGTGTGTGTATGTGCACACACACACACATCATCCACAAATAGGTTTCCTTCTAGCCTTTACCATTCTTTCTAGTACCCACAGGTGTTCTAATATAGGTGAAATAATAATGCATATATATTTAGATGCTATAATTTTAACCTAAGCATGTGTTAAGCCATATCTTTCTGTTGTTATTAAAACTACACAGTTCCCAGTTTTTCTCTCCCAAATATGATATTATAATTAGTATTTTTATACATAGGCCCTTTCCATAACTAAGTCTATTTTCATAACACAGGCATTCACAATGGGTGTCATTTTATCTGATTTTTAAATTGATTAGCTTTTAATAAGATTATACATAGTATGCTGCTGTTTTGAGTCCCTTTCATATCTGTTTTCTAATGTTCCTTATGTGTGGTTTTTCTACATTTCCTTGAGCAGTGTCTATTTTAATTAATTTTCAAACAACTACTACTTGGATTTATTCTTTTTAAGGAATAAACCCACTTTTCACCTATTCCCCCAAACCCTCATTTTTTGCATAAATAGTGTCTTAGCCCATTCAGATTGTTAAAACAAAACACCATAGACTGGGTGGCTTAGAAATAATAGAAATTTATTTCCCATAGTTTTGGAGTCTGGGAAGTCCAAAATCAAGGTGCCAGCACTTGGTGTCTAGAGCTCATTTCTGGTGCAAAGATAGATGGCTGTCCTTTTGGTGTGTCCTCACATGCTGAAAGGAACAAAGGAGCTCTCTGGGACCTCTTTCAAAAGGGCACTAATCTCATTCATAAGGGCTCCACCCTCATGACCTAAGCATGTCCAAAAGGCCCACCTTTAAATATCATCACATTGGGGATTGGATTTTAACACATGAATTTGTTGACATAAAAGTATTCAGTCTATAGCAAATACTATAGGCTTTCAAAAAAGTAAATGCTTTGCAATAGGCAAAAAATGTTATCTGCGAAACCATCACACTGAAAATACATCCTGGGTCAGTCTCTACAGGGCCAGGGAGGAAAAAATACTATAATGGACCATTGCCTTTCAATGACCAGTTTTTTCATGTATATGGATGCTTCACAGATCAGCTAAGACGTGAGTTTATACACCTTGTTCACTCCTGGAAGAAGCCTGCTACCTGCTTTTGCTATCCACAGAACTGCACTAATACAGTCTATTTCTGGAGAATGGAGCAGAGATTAACTGTTTGTTCATGATAAGTCAAAGGTACTTGATTTGTTTGTTACATGCCCAGTTTTCTTTGGAAGCAAGCCCTGGGAGCTATTTTTCTGATCACATCTTAATTCTCATGTTAGTGCTTATGAAAGAGAAAAATAACATTTACTCATGATAAACATTGAGTCTAGTCATTATAAATCTTATCAAGTGCCTGGTGAAGGTTAGCAAAAAAAGTTTTTTTTAAAAGTTCACATTGTGCTCATTTAACCTTGGCTTTGGACTAATGCTACTACTGCTGTTGCAAGCTGTTCTGGAATTTCTATGATTGGTACTGATGAAATATAACAGGAGGTAATGTTGGAAACCTAAGGAGATATTTGATTGATTGCTATTGTACTATAAGGAAATGACCAGTCACAATTCAGTAAGGGAAATGGTTCTATTTTACTTGTTAATATGAAATATTAGAAAGCCATAACATTTCCATTTTTTTCTATTTTTCTTGAAAACCAGCAAGATCAACAAAGTGATCTTAATAATATTCACTCCATTAATATTTAGAATCAATCACACAGACATAAAATGCACGATGATTTTTTGGGACAGAGCCTTGTGAAGGTGCTCATGGGCTACTATACCTTCCATATAATCTTTTGGTTAACTTGAAAGAAGATATAACAGTTTCTGGAAAAGAAATCTCTAAGAAAAATACAAAATATTTTCATCTAAATGTGAGCCAACGTATGACCATTTTCCGTAGGTTAAAATACATGCTTTTGAACAAGCAGTTCTTTAGTTTCAACAAATGTGTGTTAGTGTCAGTTATGTGTTAGTGTTCACTCAAAATACAACCTAACCAAATAGTGTGGCTGAATGTGAACGAGGTGGCTGGCCGCCAGCTCTGTCCACTCTGCTTAGTGCACATGTGTTTTGACACCATCCATTAGGCATGGGGAGGAGAGGTGTTTTGAAAGAGGGAAGAAGAAACTCAGGGACAGGCACGCGTGTTCTCTGGATAAATGCATCTTTCTTTCTATTTATTTCTGAAGTGATTTGGATGCTGTTACCTCTCGGCATCACACAGCCTGAAATTGCCTAAAGATAATGAACTTTGGGAATAAGAATAAAGAATGGTTCTTTCTTATTCCTCTTTTATTTAATCATTTTCAAAGACATCCAGTAACAGGTTAAGGAATGTCAAGCTGGTAGGATGCCAGTCTATATGAGGCATCAAAATATCACTGAAGGAAATTAGAAATGTGATACCAGTTAACCGTGTTTCAAACTCGGGGCTCTCTACAATGGTCTTGTTTCTAGATGTGGTAAAAGACCACCTAGGACAGAAAATTTTACAACCACCACAAAAAAACAAAGAGAAAGCTTTATTTTTGGAGTCAACCTTTTGCCGTCAAATAGTTCTGGGATGTCTGGACGAGTTCACGGTGCAGCTGCAGCCACGCCACCACACTGAGCCTGCCAGCTGACAGTTGTCTAGAGTTGGCAACCACGGCCGGCTGAAATTTGGAAACTCCAAAATGCTTGGGGTTGTGGCTGGTTTGGTAACCAAAATCATAAATCTTTAATTAGGCTTCTCAAGAAGTTGTCTAGTCTATAAAATTGCTTGTAATAAATTCACTCCTTTGATCATGAAGAGGTAAATTCAGCAGCAGATCTTTTGACCTCAGTGACCATTAAATAAATATTAAAGACAAGTTTATTTATTTAGAGATTTAAAGGGATTCCCCATTATTAATTCTTGTCAGCTCCTATTTGATGAAATGTATTTTTGCTCATTTTTATTCATTTTCTCTTTCTTCAGATGTGTGTATACAAAACACCACTATACACACACACACACACACACACACACACACCCACAGCTTTTGCCAATCCTCAGTAGATTTTGCAAACCAGTCACAGACAAAGATTTTTGACAGGGTGGTAGAAATTTTTTTACCTTCTCCTCTGCTGTCTGCAATATATATAATGTAAGACAATTGAAATCCATTCTTTCACAATGCCTATAAACAAGGTCTTCTCTCACAGAGAAGCCAGAGTTGCCCTCCAGAATACTGTCAAACAGGCAATGTGTTTCTTCCTCTGATGGGTCCCAACTCATTTACTAATAATAAAATTCAACTTTTGACTAAAGATTTACTATTTTTCACTTTTTTTTGTATTTCTGCATCCCTAGCCCTTTTGGGTAAAATTATATGTGAGCATTAAAATCGAAATGCTCTGAAACAACAAATAGATCTGTACTGCCCCCAAATATTTGCTCCATTCTCTTCAAAGTGAAGAAAATCCAGGAAACTTACTTGTTCATATTAAGTATACCTGAGGAGTTTCTCATGCTGAGCAACAGAACAAAATTGAGCTGCCTTGCTTTCTGCTTCCAGGAATGCCAATCAGAGAACATTCTTTTTCAGACAGCCAAGTTTGGAAGTCAGTTGGTTTCTGGCAGTAAGAAGGGGGAGGGGATGGCAGACAGGGGGAGGAGGGGGGACACAGTGAGTCCTCTGGCTGAGCTTCAGTTTCCAAGTGTTTCTGTAATAGCCATCAATGAAAGCATCTCCTTTTACCCAGGCGGAGACAGGTAGAAAGACAGCTGAGTAAATCAGCATTAGATGTAACAGCAGAAGCTCAGTCCAAGGGAGGAGGGGCTGGAGGGAGGACTTTGGAAAGCCTGCCATTGGTGAGTTTACCAAAGTCATCTGCCAGTGGGACTTCAATGGAATGTGAAACCAAATCATTTTCAAGTTAAAGATAGACACAGTATACACCAGGCTGTAGAAGCCGGATTTGAAACTCATATCTCTCCCTAGAATTTCAGAGAGTTCTGTTATGATCTCTCTTGTAAGTAACAATTTGGCTAAAGTTTGTTCTTGAAGTAAATGGGCTAAGAATTTATATATTTCTGGATATACAGGAATTAAAAGGATTTAAGAGCCCCTGCTGTGCATACCCTAGGGTAAGTGAAAAGATTGGTTTTCAGGAGCATCTATCTCTTCTCCGGAAAGGTGAATGTTGAATTTTTCTTTTTATTTGTGTGGACGAAAAGGTGGTAATGAAGATTGTTCAGTGTTGTAACTTTCTTACCTTTTTTGAGCTAGCTGGCATTTTACGTTTTGTGCAGGAGAGGGTACCTAAGCTTAGTTTTGAAATTTACCTTGCACGTCTGTAACTTCAGTTTTGCTTTACCCTTACTTACTTTTCCTCCTATTTACTCCTCCTTAAACACCCTGCATTTATTGAAGTATAATGTCAGTACTTATATGTCATCACACTGACTGTTACTGTGTCCATGACACCACTAGGTACAACTGTATTATTATTGTGAGATGGAGTTATTTCTCTCACATGGCACTATGGCACTTCCTAAGTAAAGAAAAAGAAGGAAGGAAGGAAGGAAGGAAGGAAGGAAGGAAGGAAGGAAGGAAGGAAGGAAGGAAGGAAGGAAGGAAGGGAGGGAGGGAGGGAGGGAGGGAGGGAGGGGAGAGAGAGAGGGAGGGGAGAGAGAGAGTGAGAGAGAGAGAAAGGGGAAAAAGAAGTGTTCTACCTAAGTGCATAAGAGGCCTTTAGAAGAGATTCTATTTTTAAAAAAACAAATGAGAGAAAATAGGCAATTTTCCATTGAACAGAACAATTTATTAATAGAAGTTATTTTTTGATGTTGCCTCATTAATTCCAAGCAGATTCTCCTCCTCCCCAAAAGCTGCTGTTTTCTAAGAGAAAGAAGGCATCCTGATTATACGGAGCTTGGGAGTGGAGGAGGGAAAGAGTTGTCTAGTTTGCTATTGCCACACTCTGTTTTAGGATTTCAAAACGTTTTTTTCCTTTAAAAAAAATAAAAAGAGTGACAAACTTTAGTGCCCTTCATGTTTTGACCATGTATAGGTTTGCTTTCTTGTTTTGTCAAATGACCTCTCAGCCCTGCCCTAGAGACAGCTTTTCCAAACTTGCTCAGCATTCCTTCAGAATAAATACTGTCCATAATAGTCACAGAGCACATGGTGTGAACTGGAAATTCTACTTTATATGGGGAAAATAAGTCTGCTGACTTCTTATTACAGAGTATGGGGCTGAACAGTTGTTAAATGCAACTGGCCGGTATTTGTTCTGTCAAATAGACTGGATTCTAATGAACTAAGTTGGCTAAACTAGCTACAAACAGCGAATGACTTAATATGGATGTTTCAGTCAACTTTGATAAGAATAAATAATATGCCATTACTCTTCTAACGTGAGAAATGAGCATTATGTTGATGGAGTCACTTGATTTTACAACGACGGAATAATCTAGCAAGACCAAACAAAATGTAAACTTGGCAGCTCTTCATTGGAGTGCCCTCTCCCTCCTCACTTCTCCCACTTTCTCTCTCTCCGTTCCTCCCCCTTCTCTGCTCAGCCCCTACTGAATATCAATCACTGCTAAATGCCCTCCTTTTCTTGTAGTCAGGACCTGTCTTCAAGGAGGAATCTGACTATAGAGAGTTTAAAGGCAATGCACTAAACCCGTCAGGAATATTTGCATTTCAGTATAAATACCTGACTTCCAAACAGTTTCAGTAATTTAGTTAAATCACAGTTAATCCTCTCTAATACTTAAAATTAACCCATTAGGTTGGAAAAGTTGGAGTTAATTTCCTTTTAAAAAATATTTTTAATGTTATTTATTCATTTTAGAGAGGCAGGGGGTGGACAAGGGGAGGGGAAAGAGAGAGAGAAAGATGGGGGATGCGGGGGTGGGGGGAGCAGAAAGCATCAACTCTCACATGTGCCTTAACCAGGCAAACCCAGGGGTTCCCAACCAGCAACCTCAGTGTTTCAGGCCATGCTTTATCCACTGCGCCACCACAGGTCAAGCTGAAGTTAATTTTCATTTCTCCACTAGTGGATGGTACCTTTGACAATTTGCCCTGGTGACATTGAATGCCGGTTCTCCTTGCATTACTGAATTGTTGACAACAGGAGTAAATCTGACAGAAGTCACAGGCGTTTCCCAGAAATTTACGAGTCCATTCACATGTGTGCTCACTACACACACGTGTATACACACCAACACTTATATGTAGACTGAATTTTTCCTTAACTAATATATTTTTGGTTGAATTACAAATATACATAGAGTTATATTAAGCTTATCAATATGGGGTTTTGTTTTTGTTTTCAGTGTGTCAAAAGAAAACCAAAACAAATATAAAAATTTTAAATCTAAATTGTAAGAATGTTCAACAGTGTTTTCAAATACTGTTGACAAGAAAAAGGGCAAATGAGTATTTCTCTGCAACTATCTATTATGTCACTCAGAATTTCTAGTTCCGGGCTGAAATTGTCAAGCTTGGATTTCATTTCTTTGACGATAATAAGAATGGTTGTTTTGTGATATAATACATGACTGCTAATTCTAATACTCAAGTGTTACTGGATTATTATTATTGTTCCTGTCAGTTCTTATCCACGGTGTCTTATTTTCTTCATTACTTGGATATCCTTGACCATTTACTGTAAATGCATTTAAAATTTTATTTGTAAAAATTAAGTTGTGACCTAGTAGTGCTGATATTTTCCTCTACAGAAGTCATTGGTTTGCTTCCGCCGGGCACCTGAGGGCAATCTCAGACCAGAATCACTTTAGTCAAAGTGACTGCCTAAGGTTCCTCAATTATTACTTCCATGCAGAAGGTGGGCTGCAAATCTGTGAGGAATAGTTTATTTTGGGTTCCCTCCTACCCTGAAGGAAGATGCGACTGTTCAAACTGGTTTGGTTTATTAAAGCTCTCATCTAAGGACCATGGGCTTTGATAGTCTCAGGAAACCCATAAGGCTGCCTAAAGAGCAGCTGGTACCTCAGATCTTTTGTTCCTGATACTGTAGTTATATGCCTAAGGGCAAACACTTTCAAAGATGAGCTTACTCTCTGATGCTGCTCTTCTCAATTTCCCTGTGTGAAGTCTTCACCTTCTTATTTGCTCTTTGCTGTTTTAATGTTTTAAATATTTTTAGTTATTTCAGTGAGTGTGTCAGTCCAAATGATCTCATTATTGTTCTCAGAAATGGGAATTCACTCTACTGTTTTTATTATCCTAGAGAAGATATCAGGAAGTCTGCTGATACCACTGATGATTTCAGAGAGTTTTTCTGATTTCTCTTTTTGTAGTTGCGACGTGATCTGGTTAGGCTTTTAGGCTTTGTGGAGAAATTTGCAAATGCATGTTGATTGGAAGATTCATGTTTTCCAGCCTTATTTGAGCTGTCAACAATACTTAACAGTTCTTTTATTTGTCCCTAGCTGGCCCCTTTCTTTAGTAATCTCTTTAGCCTCTCTAATCCACCACCACTGCCTCCACTGCCTCCACTCTCAGCTGTTGACCTTGACTCCTCCTGCTTTCTCTTGGCCTATTTGCAATCTGACCACATTGAAAGATTTTTTTAAAATAAATTCCTTCCTTTCCATTCTCTTTACAATTGCTCTACTTTAGGTCTTAGTCATCTCACTTGGGGATTACTATGGTCCCCCACTTGTAATCATGCCTACAGACTCTACCCCATAGCACACCTCCCACACCAAAAACAACACAGCTATCTTCTAAAAATCATACCCCTGAATGAAATGCTCCCTTATATAAAATCTCTAGTGGATCACCATTCCCTTTATAATGAATTCTATTCCTTAGTATGTCTTAAAGGCTTCCCACAAAGCCTTGACCTGTTTCTCTAACATCATCTCCACTACTTCACTGGGTATTACCAACACTTTAATGACACAAAATTGCTGCCTCTGGAATATTCTCTATACTATCATACACCTGTCCCTGTGTCAGTCTAGCAACTTTTTATTTACTTGTTTATTGCCCAGCATGCCCATTGCTCATCTTCCTGTGGGCAAATCCTATTTCTTCTTCACTGCTGATCTCATAAATCCCCTTTACTAAATGTACTTTCTTTAATTATTTAAATAACCCACCATTTTTGGAACCCCTGATGACAGGAACTGTGTCTTACTCATTTTTGTATTCTCAGTAACTGACATGTAGAAATGATTCAAAATGTGTTTAGGGAATGAACAAGTGACTATTTTGTGGAAATTTTCCTTAATGATTTTTTTTACTTTATTCTTTTTCTTTCTAAACATTATTATTCTTTGACTTTAGACTCTTTGCCTAGTTTAGTGATCATTAATGGTCTTCTATGTCAAGTAGAGTTAGTTAATACATTTGGTTATTGCTATTTTGTGGAGGAGGGGAATATCTATTTTCATTGTTGCCAAATGAGACTGTATAATTTAATTGTGATGACAAGAGAGATGGTAGAAGTTTAAATGTGATAAGTTAGCTATATATTTTCACAGTCATAATCAGAAAGTCATAGAGTTGGAAAACTGACATTTCAACAGATTCTAGTCCATAACGCTGAATAGCACAAATGAAAATAAGTTAATGCAACACAACTAAATTAAAACAACTCATTGCACGAAATCCGAATCTCAACTCTCAGAAAACATTACTTTGTTTTCAGATCACAACATGGTGCTTGAAGGAAAGCAGTTAACTGCTTATGTGATATGACATTATGACCTTAATTTTAAAGTTGGCTGAAATTCTTTTCTCAAAAATTTTAAGGCTTTGACAAACAGTGTTAATCTTGTTTTGCTATTCTAAGTTAAAAGAAACCTCGCATTTGCTTATTAAAAATTAAATATAGTTGGGAGAACCAGATGAAATAAAGCTTACAAATTCTATAGATATTTAACTAATTTTATAGTTTCAGATCACTTAAAAGTTTTTCACACATTTATGGTATGACTTTGTTATGCCAACTCCTGAGATTTAGAAAAATAAGAAATTTGGCTTGGCTTATATGTTTTCTTGTACAGGGCTCTTATACCTCCACAAAGACAAAAGCCCCAATATAGAAAAGGTAACCATTTATTTTTTTAAAAAATTTTGAATATAAGTAATCAAATGTGCAAAGTCAATGATTAGATAAGAACCCAGAATATCCCTGACCAGGCGGTGGCTCAGTGGATAGAGTGTCGGACTGGGATGCGGAAGACCCAGGTTCAAGACCCTGAGCTCTCCAGCTTGAGTGCGAGCCCATCTGGCTTGAGCAAAAGCTCACCAGCTTGGATCCAAGATCGCTGGCTCCAGCAAGGGGTTTCTCGGTCTGCTGAGGGCCCGCAGTCAAGGCACATGTGAGGGAGCAATCAATGAACAACTATGGTGTCGCAATGGCAAATAAAAACTAATAATTGATGCTTCTCATCCCTCTCCGTTCCTGTCTGTCTGTCCCTATCTATTCCTCTCTCTCTGACTCTCTCTCTGCCCCTGTAATAAATAAAAATAAAAAAAATAACCCAGAATAACCCAAAAATATGGGTTACAAAATATGAAAATATAATGTTGGCCTTTCCTATTTTTTCTCATTGTTAAAAGAAATTAGTACTAACTTTTGAAAATTGGCTGATTTTAAATTGTAGTTTCCAAGTAGCTGAGCTAATTTGTCTTATTAACTCAACAAATCTGTATCAAGCTCCTATCTATGCCTTCCTTAAATATGCCAGACAATGAAATTATTTACTTAAACCGCTTCACAGGACACTTACACTGAAGTATGTCATGGATTAAGTTAAAATTTTATTTATATTAGCCTGACCAGGTGGTGGTGCAGTGGATAGAGTGTTGACCTGAGACCCTGAGGACCCAGGTGTGAACCCCAAGATCATCAGCTTGAGTATATGCTCCCAGCTTGAGCACAGAATCACCAGCTTGAGTGTGGGATCACAGACATGACCCCATGGTCACTAGCTTGAAGACCAAGGTCACTGGCTTGAGCAAGGGGTTCCTGGCACTGCTAGAACCCACTGGTCAAGGCAATATAAGAAAACAATCAATGAACAACTAAGGTGCTGCAACTATGAGTTGATACTTCTCATCTCTGTCCTGTCCTATCTATCATTCTCTCTCTCTCTCTCTCTCTCTCTCTCTCTCTCTCTCTTGCTAAAACAAAATTATATTATTATTTTATTCATATTCTTAATTTTTTGTGCTAATTTTCACACTTGTTTAAAATGTCACTTTGATTTTCCTTAATAATTAGTGTTATCCTCTCAGAAAGTCAAGTTTTAGAATAGTTTTGGGATTACTTAATTACTTTAAACCTCATACTTAGCAAATACTGCTTTCATTTTAAAATACCTTAAAGAATTATCAAAACTAATTCTAAAAAATAGTTAAATAGAACATGTATCATTGTCACATAAGAAATTGTGTTGTATCTTAATATAAAATAATACATTTATTGGCATAAAGTTAGACTTTGCATTCTTGCCATATATATAGTGTAAAGAAGACTCAGACACCGTGAATCATGAAAGCTTTGTAAAGCCTATGTATTTTAAAGAGAACCATAGTTATTTTTATTATTCCTTTTTTAGTCTCACATAACTTTCTGAACCCCATTCCTATATAATGTGGTAGTATACAAATTTATGAGTGATGGAAGAATGAAGTAACTAAATTAATGATTGTTCAAGATTATAGATACCTTTACTAATTTCATTAAAAGATGTAGATTTTGCATAAAATTTATCTTCTAATACATATTAACTTCCTAGTCTTAGACTGCTCATTACTACACATTTGTAGATATACATTAACTTATCAAAAGATATCGTTGTTAACTGCTCAGATTGGTAGCAATTCTCTTCTAAGATGCATCTAGTGTTTCCCACTATTTGTGGATAAGAGACATACTATTTTCTTTTATGTATGATAAGAGTAAGATGTAGATGTATGAAGTACTCCTGATATACTATGTGTGGATTTCCGAGGTGACAAACATCCCCTAAATCTCAGTAGTTTATATATAAACAAGGTTTTCTTTTGCTCATGCAAATTATTTATTGTGGGTTGGCTGAGGGGCCTTCTCTACACTGTTGCTTTCCCTTGGAAATAATCCACGTTCCGCTATACTCTCATTTCCTTGGCCAAAGCTTGCCACGTGGCCACATCAAACTTCATTCGGGTACAGAGTGCAATCCTAACACATGCCTGGAAAGGGAAAGGGCTGAAATATTTATGAAGAATTCTAATGAATTCCACACTAATGAATGATACGCAGCCCCAAACCCCCGAAGAGCATAGATGTAGACTTAACCTGTAAACAATAATAGGTCCATACTTGGTAACATGTAGGGAAACATCCTTCAATCTGAAGCCATTCTTCTTTATCTCTTTTCATCCTTTGACTTTTCATCTGTGCTATACTTTTTGGTTCTCTAAATCTTTGCCGTGTCCAAAGTGTTTGTGACCCTTTTTTGTCACAGCTTTTCCAGTCCTTGGGAATCCTAGCATTTTACCTGTCCACACACTTATCTCTCAGGGATTCCTGTCCACAGTTTGGGGAAATGAAGAGAGCCTTTGATGGGGCAATTCTCATAGATGGTAGAGATCAATTGTAAAACATTAATACTTTCCCATTTCTAGGAACTAATCATGTGTAGCAGAGAAATAAAGCATGAACTGAATGTAACTCTGATACCTAGCCACCACTTTGCCCAGGAAGCAAAGTAAAAGGATGAGGCTTTAAAATAATGCCACAGAGAAATGGTACGTAGTACATTGTAGGTTAGAAATGCACAGTTTTGATTCTCATATGTGCCTTGACCAGGGGTTCCAGCCAAGCCAGTGACCCCTTGCTCAAACCAGCAACCTTTGGGCTCAAGTCAGCAACCACAGGGTCTTGTCTATAATCCCATGCTCAAGCCATCAACCCACACTCAAATTGGTAAGCCTGTGCTCAAGCCGGCAACCTCAGGGTTTAAAACCTGAGTCCTCAGTGTCCCTGGCTGACGCTTTATCAACTACACCACCATCTGGTCAGGTGAGGTCTTTTGTTTTAAATCAGCAAATCCAATTTATGTTCTTGGGAGCAATAATTCTAGGAAATGCTATAGGAAGAAGAAAAACAGATGAGGATCCTGGATCAGATGAATTTCGGAAGCACTGTTTACTATATTCTTCCCTTGGAGATTTAGGTGACTATTATTAGCATTAAGAATTTTTAAAGTTTTACACTCAAGAGATTTGTTTGATTTCCTTTAACCCAGTGTCTCTCAAGCTATTTTGAATATATATAATTTGAATATATAAGCATAATATATTAACACATATCTTAACATTATATATATATATATACACACACACACATATATCCTATTTTAACACACTTTTTAATACACATGTTAGCACACCTGGTAAATTCTGGTTTTAATCATCCCCTTGTTTATTGTATTAATTAAAAATGTGACAGTATGATAGTTCATGTAATACTTTGAGAACATAAAGCTTAGAATTTTAAAGTACTTTTAAAAATATCTTTACTACTGGGCACTTTGTATTCTCTTGATAAATGGAATTAATTTAAATACCAGAACAAACTAAATTTTAAACTGATAGGGCATTTGATAATATTTGGTCAATTTTATTCAGGCATATAATTTGTGATACAACCACAGATAAATGAGACTGCTGTGTTCATCAAACCCACAATTCAAAAGGGATGTGAAATTTTACCCATTTCATTAGAAACTAAAACTTATTTCATTTTAGAATATGATTATACATACATAATGCATTAGATTTAGTTATCCTTTCTTTATGAAGACAATGTGAAGAGAAACTCAACTTCAACATCAGTTTCTTGACCATTTTTGTTCACCTACTCTAAGTTAAAAATTTTTGAAGCTTAAAAAAGGAAAAGAAATGTTGGGTTTCAAAAGATACTCTCCTAAAGTTAACATCGATGGGAATTTTTCTGTGTAAGAAGGATAATAGACTAACAAGAACAAAATGTCCATTTTTTTTAATGTGTATTATATGCAATTAAGTGCTGTGACCACTTAAAATGAACCAATTGTTCCGTTAACTTTTATACTATTAGCAACTCAATTCAAAGAAAATCCTAGCTATTGGGTTCAGTTATAGGCATCAGGGTATTTAGGTGGGGGCAGGGGCATGTGTGCTTTCATCACCTTGTCCAGTCTGGCAACATTATTCTGCCTTTTATTTATCAGCATTTCATTTTTCCTCCCTTCATGTCAAAGGTAAGACATAAACCAATACATTTTTTAAAAAAGGAAATTAGTCAGAAAATATACCTTCTTTCTGCATCATAGAAAAAGAAATAATTTCATTAAAAGTGTCAGTAGCATAAATTCTTAGCAGACATTTTTCCTCTGATTATTGTTCATATTTTTCCCTGGGGTAATAATAAAATTCAGAAACCATAACGATGTCAGCAACACCTCTAAAAATTCATTGCAGAAGGCTCTGAAGATCTCTTTGCAGACCTGCAGGGTTGGTCCTTGGCAATTCTTTGAATAGCCACACAACAGAACTCTGTCTTTACCTCTCTTTTGCCAAATGATATAGTCAGTAATATCTACATTCGGAAACTGCCTAGCACCTTAAACATTCATAATGCTCATAATGCTGAGAAATATCTAGTGTAACTATTTACCAGACACGGGAACATAAATCTAAGTTACTTAGATTTACAGTACTATAATCTCCACTTCAAAATGGCCTGAGGGAAGTGTTTAATTTAATGAGGCAGAGGATCTTGATGTGCAAGTTATATTATATTTTTCATTGCATGAGGGTAAATTATTGCTTCAGTCTCCTCTGTGGTACCCCAGCGGCCTCAAAGACACAGTGTAACCTCCTGAGATGCCCACTTTTGTCTTAGGCAGTAGCTTAGTCTATGAGAGTATGCTTTCTGAGAATTACCATAACATTTCTTTCAGTAGGCTGAATTCTTGAAGGTCATTCACAGATACTAACTGAACTTGATTCTTTTTTTAACTTAGAAACATTGAGTAAATTGATAAGTCTGCATACATTACACTACAAAGGGAAAACTGATGAACATTTTCTTTCTGTCTAAAACATTTAGAAACAAAAAGAAAAAACTCAGTAAGAAATTAAATTATACAAGCATAAAAGTTTTTCTTAGCATTTCTCCTCTGATGTTACTAACTTTTTAAAATAGGTAAGTATGGGTTTGAAGAGGATAGTCTATAAAGATTTTGGAATATAATCAAGTATATTGTTCTATATTTGCAAAGAAGAATCTTAATCCTATATTGAACACCGTATGTGTGAATTTAAATGTGTGTGGGAGTTCTTAAAACAAGCTTTACTTTCTAATAAGGTAATATCAGAATTTAATTTAAACAAACAAACAAAAAAATCCTCTCACCAATCAGTATTGCAGTATTTGGGTAAATGTTAGAGCTTGATAATTTTCAAGGCACATTACTTACGGCTTTCTGCCAAAACATTACTGGTAATCTGATGAAAAGAAATTAAGCAAATGTTAAGTGCTACTGCCTGGCTTGGTTAGATATGCATTTGCTAAAAGAGAAGCCAACACATTTCTCATGCAAACCATTAAAATTACAGTTTAGACACACACACACACACAGACACACAACTGTGCTTTTGCAAGTCTAGGATTATACACATTAAATCCAACTCTGCTGAAAGGGAGCACAGAAATAGCAGACACAGCTAGGGTTGCTTGGATTCTTTCTTTATCTTGAGTGGTTTTAATATACAGCCACATTTTTCTCAATGACTGCAGTGGAAGGAATTAAATTACTCCTATCTAGACAAGATTTAGGATTGCCCTTATGTGATTTTGTTCTAGCGACTACTCAGAATCTCTCATTGATAAGTGGGGTGATTTGGGCTGCTATTCTCTGTGGTTTATTTGAAAGATTTGAATAAACATCTACTTCCTTGTAGTGCTAAGAAAGCTATTTATGTAATATAATAGTGATATAAGAAAGTAATCAAAGTATGCATTTTTCTAAAAGGAAGACTAAAATATTTTAAGTTCTTTGGAGGGAGGAATATTGAGTAATAACTGAGACTATTTGCATGTATTATTTTGACCACTGGAGGGCTCTCAGATTTTTTAAATTTAATTCTTTAGAAATCTCTTTGATATAGCTGAAACTTCAGTATAACAAGTTTAAATCTTGCATTATAAATCTAGATAGTCTTATAGCTCATTCAAGGGTATATCTTTTCAAAATACAAAATAAAAGAAAATCAAATTTAATTTACTGTGTTCTCTCACTACTTCACAGCAAAAAATTTCACAATTAATACAAGAGAAATTCATCATGTGCTTATTTTTTATAATGATTTCATATCCAAGACTCATGTCAAAATTACGTGATCCACAACCTGTATATTAGAGTAAGACATTCCTAAATCTCAAAGTTATACCCTGTGTTGGATGTTTTAAAATAACCTACATTTAGCCAAGTCCCTATCTTTGAGGAGTGCCCAGAAGACAGGTACAGATGATAATAATTTATAGTCATAATATATGAAGTAATAGAATATTAAAATGCCCAGAGATGTCCTGAAGAAGGTGACAACTCTGTTGGGTTTTGATAGGTGAGCAGGAGATACCTAGATAAAGAAAGTTGTAAAGGGCATTGAAGCTTGAAGGACAAGAATGAGCAAAGATAGGAAACTGTGCTATGTGGAGAAGGAGCAATCAGCAGTTTGGTGTTACTGAAGTTTGAGGCTACAGTGAAAGGAGATGAGGTAAAGAGGTAAATAGTTACCCAGACATGTAAGGCTCTTTATGTTATTCCAAAGGCTTTGTTCTCTCTTCTTTAGAGTACATAGTGTTTCTGAAATCCAAACTCCTCCCCCTAGAATTAATAATAATAAAATATATATATAAAAAAAAATTACACACACACACAAAAATGGGTATGCAACACAATTGAATGATAAGATAACCTGGAGATGTTTTCATTGTACATATGTACCCTGATTTATTGGTGTCACCCCATTAGAATTAATAATAATAAAATATATATATAAAAAAATATACAAACTCCTCCCCCAAAGTAAACAAAGCAAAAAAAAAAAAAAAAAAAAAAAAAAGAATGAATGCATACTCACAGGAGAGTCTAAAACAGTGGTTCTTAACCTGGGTTCTATCGAACCCTAAGGGTTCGATGAGTTGGTCTCAGGGGTTCGGAGAAGCCTCTGCCACAGAGGCCAGAATAAAGTAATACCGTAATTTGTTATTAATTCTTGCACTTTGTTGGTTTTGTTCTTTGAGCAAGATGATGTTCATGCACGGCTCATTTTGTGCACCAGTAAAAAAACATATACCTATGTCTTGAATTTGGAAAAAAAATCATATTTTATTTATCACTAAAGAAGGGTTCGGTGAATGCACATATGAAACTGGTGGGTTCGGTACCTCAAAAAAGGTTAAGAACCACTGGTCTAGAATAAGAGTTCAAAATGGTCTGCCATGTATATGAGGTTATAATGTATTTTCATTTTACTCTCTATTAATCTTTATTTCATTCAACTTAAAAGTTTTTTCTCCAAATTTCCAGAAACTATCCAATAGATTTTCATTCTTCCAACATACTAATGGTGTCCTTTGGAATTCCCTTTGATTATAAATTTCCCTTGCTTGAGAAGCAAGCTGTCAGTACTAAGAATTGCAAGAAATGCATTTTAGGTAGATTTATCACTCTGGATGATAATTTTAAAACAGACAAAAATAGAGGCAGAAAAGAAAGAGAGAATCGTGCAATAATCTGCTTATAAAACTTGGGAAGATTTAACTGATTTCATAATGCCCGGTTAGATGGAAAATTATTTTGACTACTGGGAAGAGGAGCTTCCCGTATTATATTCAGTATAATTCTTTAAAAATCTACTTGCTATAAATTGAATAATCTCTAGCCTACTTCCAAATGGACATTGTAAGCAAAGCTTATATAGAGAAGAGACTACACTTTATAATTTTCTCATAATTTCAGCCCTTCTTCAGTACTGTGAATACTTACTAAGAGATGAGGAGAATGTTTTTCAGTGTAATCAGTACTCTTAGCACTGAGTTGTTTGTCCTAATGGATCCTTGCTATTTTCTTCTCGTGGCCTCTTCACACCTTGTGGCCATCTTTCATAAGTGTTTAAAGTTTTGCTGGGCACTTTTCCATTGAATAACATAATCCTACTTATCGAGCATTCATAGGTCAGAAGATAGAGAATAATGTAGATCAACTAAGAGGTAAAAAGTGTACCATTTTGATACTCAGTGGGGAAGATTATTTCCTGGTAGCTCTGTATAATAAATAGTGAAATGTGAGATGGAGGACTTTAGTGGTGCTTAATCTGAAAGTGTCTTTGACTCTACATTGCTATGATTTGAATTTTAAGTGGTTCTGATACCAATTAAGGGAAACCCAGAAGGAATTGCCAATCCTTGATGACTCGACCCAAACTTTATGCTCTTCTGACAGATTCCATTTCAATTTTATATTTTATAAATTAAGTATTGTGCCATACCTTTCTCTTTTTATAGATCTAAATAACTGGTTACTAGTATTTAGGTGAATTGGAGACATGCTTATATGCCCAAGACTACAGAAATATAGGTAGCCTGAGCTATGATAATGACATGGTTTACTATCACAATCAAGAATGGCTTTAGTATGTAGCCATTTCTTTTACACTTTTGCTAGAAGAAAGACAATACAAAAGATGAAATATATATCCTCTGGTATTGAAATGAACCACAAATACCCCTACTAGGTCAGTTTTTTTCCTTCTAATTGAAGCATTTAATACCCTAAGGGCCCATACTTATGTGTTCTACTCAAATATTCACATATTTGACAGAAATATTTCTTAGGTTCTTTGGGGATTTGAGTACTGTAATAGTGAGAACAGCTCATAAAATTTTCAGGCCCAAATTGCATCTTTCATGCTTTAAAGACTTTATAATATCACAAGAGCAGATCTAGAACTTTTTTTCTTTTTGAGAAAAAGTTTATCCACCCATTTGTATATTACAGTGACCATTTCTGTGTAATAATATGTCAGGTTTTTTAATTTTTCCTTCAAAATGTCAACTCTGCTGCCTTTTTACCTGCTTTTTAAAGATATAGATCTCCTTCAGTCAACCACATAGATTATTGGCACTTCTAACAGCTATCAAAAGATTTAACCTTCAATTGACTGTGCTAAGAATATGCCAAGACATCTTCTGTAAGTGCTCTAGTAAATAAGATCACATACCTAGAGCTTGTTTTCTTAACTCTTCCTTTCCTTTTCCATATACATATAATGTCATTAGTGTATAAATGGTTTTATTAGCATGTAAGCCCTTGAATATTATTAAAATTTACCATAATTTGTTGCACTTGAGAAAATAAAGAATGACTTTGAATAACTGTAGTAATACTGTGCTAAACTAAAGGTTACTTGATATCTTCAGAATAAGGAGGTAGGTCACCTGATTTTTATAGAAATTTGTGCCAGGAAAACGGTTTATTTCTCAAGATAAAATTGTAAGTTTTCTTTATTTTACAAGAAAAACTATTTGATCAATCAATTTCCTTGTATGTTTTGACTGTCTAAATTCTTAGAGCTCAGTTGTATTAATGATCTAATTTTCAATGCTTGATATAATTATTGTATTGAAAAATTTGCTTCTAATCACACTTTAGCAAAGCCCAATTTACTTACTTCTTTTATAACACTCATCTGTATCATCAGGGTAATTCATGCTTTCCCCCCTTGTGATGTCTGACCTAGGTGATATTGCTTAGCGCGCCACTGTTTCTTGTTATTGAGCAAATGCTAGTATTTATTGAGTTAGCAGTACTTTGCACTATCTTGTATGCTTTTAATATTAAAAATAGGAAATGAAATTTAAGCCATCAGGAATAACTAACAAGACTACTCAGAATAATGAATAAATAAAAATAGTCACATATCTTAGGGGCATTTTCCCAGAGAGCTTGGTGGTATTCTATTATCCCCACTCAAGTTTTGTTCAGAGTCTATATTTATTGTTATCAGTCAAGTCACATTTACTTATTGACTTTCATCTTGAGCAAATTTTAACTTTCTTGGAGTTTGCATCAGAGGACTCTTGACAGAATGGTTAAGCAATAAGGTCATGCTTGATTACAATGTGTTTATGTCATCAGTTTGTCCTATTCTAGCAACCAAGGCTATTAGCCAAGTACGTGAGGAGATTTCTATAGGCTAAGAAGCTCTCACCTGTCAAGCTATCTATGAGAACTGATGAGTCAGACTTAAAATCACACGTAGGGGCTGGTGTTTCCCTCATTTTGACATTTAGGAGACTGAGGCTGGAGTGATTAAGTAATTGCCAAAAACCAGGGGAAAAAATCAGTCTCGTTAGCAGTCTAAAACCCAGGACCCCTGATTTTTAGTCCAGGACTCTTTCTGATACTCCTCAGATATGTCTCATAGGTTTTCTGAAATAATATATTGAGAATAAAAAAAAAAGGTGACCCAACAATTTCTCTCTGTTGATATGACCATACAGAGCACTATTTTGATGTCTTGAGTATAGTTATTTTGTCTCTCTGGTGCAAGTGGCATAGATAGATTACATGAGGTACGTACAGTTAAAAAAATGGATAAGTCCAAGGGGATGGGGATGGGGGAAGACAACATAAATAATTATGCACACTCAAAAAGGAAATAGTTAAGAAAACTCTGGTAAATATACTCAATAAAATATTATGTAGTTTTATATGTATTTAAGCTTGTACATTTCTTTCATGAGCTAAATCAAATATCTTAACTGTAAGCTATGTGATATTGGTTTAGTTTCATTAACTTTTTATTCTCATCTATTAAATGAGAATCATAACAGAGCTATATTCTAAGATTGTTGAGAGGATTACATGAGATAATCCATTTAAAGATTTTATGAGCTCAGCATATTTCACATAGTAGAATGATGTCTATAAAAATGATTTGGGGAAGTGCTGATGTCATAATAGAACAATGACAATGAGGAAAAAAAGCATTTATTTAACCATAATTATGTACAGATATTAATAGAAAAGGCCTAAAAGGGAATATTGTAGATATCTCTAAATCTTGAAATATAAGAGATTATTTTTTTCTGCAGTTTACTGTATTATACAAATTTTCTGCAAAGCACATACCAAATATGCTCAGAAAAATGCATAATTCATAAAAATAAACCTCAACCTGAAAATTTCTTTTTTCTTCTTAACAAACATCTACCTACTATTATACATCTTATATACAGGGTAGGAAAAAGTAACTTTACAGTTGTTTTTATGGGAAGGAATACAATAAGTAATAATAATACAAGAATAAATTCTGTGTTTTGTGTACTCACAACTGTAAACCTACTTTTGCCCCAACCTATACACTAAGGAAACAGTACCATTCTACTCTAGTCTAAATCCTTTCCACCTCTATAGACCAGTTTATGCATCAGTAATGAAAATTTAACAGGTAGAGGATGATGTGTAGTTCTCAGAAGTTTCCTTCAGTCTCAGGTGTTGAGATCTGTAAATCTTTATTCGTAAGTGCCCATTTCTTTCCCCAGAACCTGTGTTATTCTCTTAGCAAAAAATGTCTTGTAAAGTATGCATTCTTTTTTAAGACCTTATTTACTCAATTTTTAGAGAGGAGAGAGAGAGAGAGAGAGAGAACGGGAGAGGAGCAGGAAGCATCAACTCCCATATGTGCCTTGACTGGGCAAGCAAGCCCAAGGTTTCAAACGGGCAACCTCAGTGTTCCAGGTCGACGCTTTATCCACTGTGCCACCACAGGTCAGGCAAAAGTATGCATTCTTAAAGAACATGGGGGTGTATCACTGTATAATTTAATATTCAAACTCCAAGCATATTCTGTAGCATCTCATCACTACAAAAATAAAAAGAAGTGGGGAGAATCTTCTCTGCCCATGCTGTGATTAGCTGTATTGAAGAGCAATAAACCAAGAACGGTTGTTGTCATCTATCTTACAACGTTTATACACTCATCAGCAAATGTTATTACACTTTGACATTTTCAATTGTGCTCAGCCTACCTGTAAACATTCCCGCACTTTGTGTCTTGCTCTTACCTTATAATTATGAAACACTAAAGGTATTAATCTAAATGAAGATATTATACCCATGAAAATTAATTATGATTGGGAGGCTTTTCAGTGCATAAATAAGTTATAATGAGTCAGTCTTCATGCTATAGTGTTATTGCTTTTAAATGCTAGCATGCACAATTTTATGAGAATTTACCCCTTTGCGTACCTCCTCCCACTCTTCAATAATATAATTTTCTAATGTTTTACTGGATCCAGAGAAGCTCATCTCTGGACTAAATCACCACAATTTAGAGCTGAGAGCAGGCTTGGACATCATCCAGTGATTAGTTCAATCTAGTTTATGAAAGAGGAAACCACAGCCTACAGAGATTAACTTTGTCCAATAATACAGAGACCAAGAGTAGAACCTAATCCAATTCTGTCCTGGTACATCTTGGGGCTTTTTAAAAAGTTGTGGCAATCACTCTTTGGCCCTAATAATAACGATTTACTGGCCAGAGCTATTTCCCTTTATGGAGATCATCTTGCTTTGGATTATTGACCGCAATATTATGAAATCATTTTTGATGAGGAAAAACTAGAGACAGAAGAATTAAAAATTGGTTAGCAAAGCATCTTAAATCAGTGGTGACTATAAATCATTGTTTTATTCAAACAGTATCAGATAATTATACTGGAGCAGGCAGATAGAAAGTGTCCTTCAAAGGCAGGAGCAGACAGGTCATGAAATACAAGCCTCTCAGGTTTTTTTAAATCATTTTTAAGTATTTCTTTCCATCTATGTCACTTTTGTAGGCTAGGATCATGTTCATTGTTAGGAAGTGATATCTTTCATGTTTTTAAGGACTTTGTACTGTGGATAAAGAGCGAACTTCAAGTCAATGTCATGTTGAAACATTCAAAATATGACTTGCAAATATGATTTTTCACTTTCATAAAATTATTTTATTCATTTAATAAAATGAGTTACCCTTAATGAGTAAGATAGTCTCTATTTAAAAAATTTTTTTTATTCATTCACTGTCTATGTACGTGGTCACTAGCCATGTACCAATTACTGTATGAGTGTTATGGACACAGTCTCTGTCCTCAGGGAGTTCATAGAGTGTAAGAGAAGGTCATATAGCCAAGCAAGTCCTCATGATTTCATGTGACAGATGCCACAACCTAAGCCCCAAATGGCACTATTGGGTAGGGAATTAGTACAGGGAAAGATAAGTGAACTGAAACTTGAAAGATAACTCTAACTTTGACAGGCAGATTTGGAGAAAGTGGTGTACGATATGAAGGCAAAATAATATTCTGGAAGGAGTAAACATAATTTGAAAATTATTGGTGGGGGAGGTATGATAGTTTAGGAAACTGAAATGGTTTAGTATTACTAAAACATAAAATATGTTATAGTAAATACTGCACAATAAGATTGGACAGACAAGAAGTATCATAAAAGGTCTTTAAGACTAAAAGAGGTTAAAATATACTATACACTGAGACATGAGAAACCATTCAACAATTATAAACAGGCAATGCTATAATCAGCCTTAATGTTAGAAAAATCACTTTTGCTACAGTCCAAAGAAAGGCTGGAGGGCAAGGAACACCAAACCAGGAAGAACAGCGAAGAGGCAATACACTATGAATCGCAAGCAAACAGCATTAGAGTCTAATCTAAGTAAACCACAGTGATAATAGCAGTGAGAGAAAAAAAAGCAAGGGTAAATCCAAGAGATATTTCATAAAGAGGACCAATATGATTCAGAGATTGAACAGGGGACCTGGAGGGAAAGAAGGATGTCAAGGATCATTCCCAGGTTCTGGCTCTGGAGACAGGCTGGATGTTAATGTCATTTATGATGATAGGACATGAGAGAAAGTTTTAGCTATGGGAAGGATAAACAGAGTGGCTTTGGACATTTTGAGCTGGAGCTTTTGTGGGATATCTATGTAAAGATGCCCATCAGGCAGCTGGATAAATTGGGGTGTCTTGTGTAGAGACATTGATTTAAAAGTCAGAAAAAGGTGAACAGATTCAGCAAAGAAAAAAAACTTATAGACACAGACAATAGTGTGGTGATGGCAGGAGAGAAAAAGGGTGGGGAGGGGAAGGAGGAAGAAGGTAGAGGGGAAGAGAAGGTGATGGAGAGAGATTTGACATGGGGTGGTGAACACACAATGCAAAATACAGATGATGTAGTATAGAATTGAACAGCAGAAACCAGTGCAGTTTTGTTAACCAATATCACCCCAATAAATTCAATAACTTTTTTAAAAAAATAAAAATCAGGTATACCAAAGGAAAAAGAAGGCTGAGAAAGAACCAAGTGAACATTAGTGATTTGGGTTGAAGAAGAGGAAAAGCTTCTTCAAGCTACATTGGGAAGAGTTAGCCAGGGGGACATCACTAATATGGTGGCCTGCATTCTCCCACAAAGATCAACAATTCATCAGTGATCCATGATCAAAAGCAGCTCTGGGGGAAGCCTGGAGTTCACTTAAGAAACTTCATCGATACAGTGGAACAAAACACCTGGAGAAAACCACACAAAAAGGAAAAGCTTTATTTTGTCTGTGTCATCCCATCCCAAGCCAGTGTTGCTCCCTGCTAAGAGGGAACTCCCAGCTGGAAAGAGGTCCTCCTAGGTCTGACCTGTGGTGGCGCAGTGGATAAAAGCGTCGACCTGGAATGCTGAGGTCGCTGGTTCAAAACCCTGGGCTTACCCAGTCAAGGCACATATGGGAGTTGATGCTTCCTGCTCCTCCCCCTTCTCTCTCTCTCTCTCCTTCTCTCTGTCTCCCTTCTCTAAAGTGAATGAATAAATGAATAAAAAAGAAAGAAACAGGTCCTCCTGATAGGAAAGAAAGAGCAGAAGAGTGACAAGCTTACAGAGAGGATGGCCAGTGGGAACTCAACGTGAAGGACATTTTTAAAATATCACTTTTAAATAAAACAGACTTGAAAACATTTGAATTGCTTATATGTGAAAACAATTTGTGGAAGTGGATAATTTGAAGACACAGAAAAGAAAGGAAGAATTGATAGCTTTAAGTTCCAGAACAGAGTTAAAAGGGAAATCCATAGAACAGGCATTTGTGCGCAATATAGCTTGCTTATTACAAACCAAGATGCACATAGCTGTTGTGTTTGGCCTACGACTTTTTAAGAAAATTTTGATTAAAAAGAAAAACCTGTTTGGAGTGGCTGAATTGCTTTGGGGGCTATTTCATGAAAACACCATTAAAAAAACTTCAGGCTTTTATTGAAAATTTTAAATGCTATTGTTTCTTGATCAAGGGAAGATAGATACAATGTTAACCTTTGGTCCATAAGAATTTCCTGCTCTCACTCCTACAAATGATCACATAGTGTTTGAAAGAAGATTTCTTGAAGATCATAATGTATTATGACAATATACATTCAGCAGAAAATATTTTCAGAAAGAACTAAATTAAGAACTAGCACTGCATTCTTAATAAAGAAATCAGACCAGGCTTGCAAAAATTACAGCTAACTCATGTTTTACCATAAAAATAAATTTGAATTGTTATCAGAAAGCACCATATTGACTTAATTCAAAATGCCAGTTTGATATTATGACAGGGGTAACATCAGACTCTTTTGAAAAAAAAAAAAAAAACCTAAGATTTTCTTCTTAAAAATTGCCATGGGATAAGAAATGTGGCCAGGTATTCAGGCCCATGATGACCACATGGACCAGAATTCTGAGAGGCACAATTCACAAGCAATACATTATACATTGAAGCTGCACAACATGAAAACCCTGCCAGTATAAGGTCAATGACCAAAAGATGCAGGCTTCACCAGAATAGGGAATAACAATCTGATTCAGGAAACAGAATCTGAGCCTCAGGTGAAACCAGACAGACAGACTTGGAAGGACTCTCATCTTGGTTCTGCAGGAGCTGCAATAAACAGAAACTAAGGAAACTCAACTGCATTCATACTGTGTACTCTTTAGAGTTGGATTTTAGAGAAATTTCTGGCAGGTGAAAGTGTCTTTTCTAAGAAAATTTATATCGCAACATATTTTTTTCTTGTTTGCTCAAAGGCCTTTATCTTTCTGGATGCTCTGCTTCTCGAATTTTTACTAGTTAGTCATGGGAGCTCAAGGGCATTGTTATATTAGGAGAAGATTCTAGTCTAAAACCAGTAACTACAGTTAGTACAGGTACAAGAACATAAGGGAGCTAAGGCAAGGTTTTTCACATCCTTCAATTAATTCATGCATTCATTTATTCAACACATACTTTTGAGCACCTGTTATGTGGCAGGCAGTATGCTATGTTCTGGCCATGGGCCAGGCAAAGAGTAGGCTAGTGGTTCAAGGAATCAAGCATATGCTGAGAGAGAAGGCATTTATTATGTATAGCAAGAAATGCCATCATGTGACTGAAGGAAGCATCAATGTTGTTTTCTGAAAGTTGCATTTTTAAAGCCATAATTTTCCCAAATGTGTTGAAAATTATCTCAGAAGCTATTTTAATTTCACACAGACACAGCACTTTTATAAAAGGAAAATGCTCATATTTTCAATTCAAGATCTTAAGTGGAGAAAACATGGCAGGTGCTTTTGCTTAGCTTAAGAAATAGATTTGAACTGAATTTTAATTAAAATTACTCAAAGGGCTAGGGAAAAAAAAATTTTATGACTGAGTTCATCGAACGTTCTGTCCCCTTTAAATAAAAAGTACATAAAGACATGTTTAAATAGCAGGGAAATAGCAGGGGGGGAAGGAGCTAATCAGTTATTGTTTGGCGGTTATGAGGTTTTATTGACTGTTACATGTTAAAATAATGTTCATTTTACTTTTGCCAGTTACAGATATGTTAATGTATAAAGATATTAAAGTCAAGTAGTTAATAGTGATATAAAAACTTAGACTGAGAACAGGATAACATATTGATATATAAACATTTTTAATAAAAAGTACTTACTATGCCTGACCTCTGGTAGCACAGTGGATAAGGCGTTGACCTGGAATGCTGAGGTCACCAGTTCAAGGCCCCGAGCTTGCTCGGTCAAGGCACAGAGGAGAGAAGCAACTACTAAAAGTTAATGTTCCTGCTCCTACCCTGCCACTTTCTCTCTCTCTCTCTCTCTCTCTCTCTCTCTCTCTCTCCTCTCTTTAAAATCAATAAATAAAATATAAAAAATTTTTTCTAAACTTACTGTATTTGATATCTATTTTTACATTTTTGATATAGCAGATGCCTCTTAAAATAATGGTGATCTAACAACACAACTGATTAATTCATACTTAAATTTAGATTTTAACATTATTTTTGAATAAATAAGTTAGGAAAGCATCAAACTTTTTCTGTCACATGCCGAACGTCAACATAATTTCTTCCAATTTTTACTGGAAATATTTGTTCCTCCAAAAGAGGGCTATAGGGAACACTGCCATGTTAAACAAAGTTGAAACTTAATAGAAACTTCTTTAGCAACTATTGTTAAATTCTTTTTATAAACAGTGCTACCTTGCCTGACCTGTGATGGCGCAGTGAGTAAAAGTGTCAGCCTGGAACACTGAGGTCACTGGTTCGAAACCCCGGGCTTGCCTGGTCAAGGCACATATGGGAGTTGATGCTTTCTGCTCCTCCCCAACTTCTCTCTGTCTCCTCTCTCTAAAATGAATAACTAAATATCTAAAAATAATAATAATAAAAACAGTGCTACCTTAGCTACTTGAGAGATAAAAAGATGAACTAGACAGGGCTGTGACTCACCCAGAGCTTACAACTCACAGTGGGAAGCAGCTGTGATACATGCTTTAATAGCTGAATAAACAGCCTCCAGGCAGAAAGAACTGCAGGGAGAGGAGAAGTTAATTCCACTGGGGAAAACCTCTTGCATGATATATACCAGTGCAGCATTAGATGCAACAGGGAACATTGGTACAACATACGACATGGTCCTTTCCTTCAAGGAACCTATCTTTCTGGGGAGATAAGACTCACACATAAAATAGTTAGAGGATACTATAAATAGAGAAAACATTATAAAATGTATAATTACATACAAGAGGGGAAAAAAAAGAGTCTCTAATTAGAAAGTGTCTGAGAGTTCAATAGAGAGAGAAATCAGTATCAACTGGGGAGATTAAATTATTCCTTGAAGAAGAAGGACCATGAGATGGGCTGGGAGGTGCTTGAAGTATTTGCAGAAGCAGAGAGGAAGCCTGATTCCAGAGGGAAGGAGAGCGAGAGTTAGGAGTAGGGGGGCAAAAGGGGTGTAAATAGGGATACGGGGGAGGGGGAAGGGTGTTATATTCAGTGGGACACTTGAATCCACGTTAATGCAATAAGTTAAAATTAATAATAGATAAATAAATGAGGAAACCTGAAATAATGAGCACAATGAACAAAGACAGAACTGTCTACAGCCTGTTTCATGACCTTCAGATGCCGACCTTATTTGGGGAGCATTGGAAGGACATTGCATAAGGAAGAGCAGGATGGGGGTTCACAATGAATGCCAAGATGAAGAATACAGTCTTGATCTGATCAGAAAAGGAAATTCCTAGAGTTTGTCCAGCAGCCTATTGGCATGGAAAGCAGCTAGAAAGACACAATAGAAAGATTCGTCTGGCAGTTATTGATTTTCTAAAGAATTGTTTTATATAAGGTCATCTAAACATCTTGAAATCTATAAAGCAGTAGATAGATGTACAATGTTTTTATTACCTTAGATACATACAGAGGACTAAGGAGCTTGTATACAACCCTAACACTTGTAGATACTGTTCTGTAGAAACTTGTAACTAAGATGTGGAAGAAATGGTTTTGTTGGCCTACTTTACCATAAAGGAGTAGCTGGACACAATGGATTAGCATTTGTTAAAAACAATGGGAGAGAAACAAAAATGAAAATGCTACATAAAAAGAAAGATTTACATCCAAAAGGACCTATATTAGGTATTTTAGGAATCTTCAGAAGGTGTTATTCAGTTGAAAAACAGAATACTTCCTTTCACAAAATTTTTAAGAAGGGAGAAATCTTTGAAAATTACAAATTGGTTGACTTAGCTTTAATACCTGAGAAGGGACAGTCTCAATAGGTTGCCAGCAACCAACAGAGCACTTATTGTAAGTAGTAATCAACAAGACCTTGTGAAGAGAAAATCAGGACAGATCAATTCAATTTCCACCCAAGACACAGAAATAGATCTTAGTGATAAGGAGGTTATAATGTGGCTGCACTTTCATAAGACTTGGGTGTCTGCTCTACTTGGCATCCTTTTTCTTCTTTTTTTTACTGATTGATATGTAATATTTGAATATTATGAAAATGAGTTTTTGTTGGAAACATATTGCAAATATATTTTCCCACTTGGTGGCTTCTGTTTTTCACTCTTAGAATACTATCTTTTGATTTATAGACATTCTTAATTGTAGTGAAGTCTGTTGGGCAAATAAGTTTGTGATATGTATTTTCTGATTTTGCTCACTTTTATTAGAAATGGCACTGCCCACATGGGGCGGCTGATTGCCTTCATGCTTGGAAAGGGGCTTGGTTATGCTAATGTGTGCTGGAGGAAGTATAAGGCCAGTAGGCACGACCACCATCACAGCCACCTGGCCCACGCAGGTTCGCATTTGATTAGGACAGAAGGTAATGAAACAACGGAGCCAAGAACTGGTGGGCCATTAGCTTTAGTACTAGCTCGTACCCAGTGGGCGAGAACTACACACAGTGGGAAAACACTTCCCTTTCCATTCAGGGCTCCCAAAGCCACTGACTTATCTGAGTTTCCTAGAATCAAAGATTTCTACCTTACCAGCCTTATTCACCTCTGTTCCCCATCTCCTTCTCTCTGCACAAACTGGCTTCTCCCTCAGCACTCTGCCATCTTGGCTGCCTCTCCTCTCCTCCACGTGGCCTTTTTCTGTCCTGCTCCTGCATGTGCTCCTCTGCCCCATTTTATATTGTAGAAATAAAAACCTTTAATCCAATATACAAACAAGGAAGTCTCTGATACAAAGTCACTTATCTGAGACATAAATGGGATTCCTCATGACAGTGCACCACCCCACATCATGCAACAGTCAAGGGTGTGGAGAAAAGCTTAGTCTTAAAACTAAGCCTTAGGTTATAACCACCCTGCCTGCTTACGGCCTGTCCCCCACACCCAATGCAAACTATAAGTGAGCAAACATATATAACATATTTACAAACTTATTTGGCAAAACAGGAGGGAATTTTGAGCTAAAAAGTTTTAAAAGGAGGAGCTAGGAGGCCATTTGAAAAAGGAGAGAGGCCACATGGTTGGAGGGGAAGAAGCAGGCAAAATGGATGTATGCAGAGGGGACTGAGTGAGACTATTGGGCCTTTGGTTCTAGGAAAAAAACAGGGAAAGTCAGTGGCTTTGGGAGCCCTGAATGGAAAGGGAAGTGTTTTCCCACTGTGTGTATTTCCTCGCCCGCCAGTTGTGAGCAGGAATAAAGGATGGCCCACCATTATTGGCTCTGTTGTTTCATTATCTCTCTCTGAATCAAATGTGAACCTGCACAGACCAGGTGGCTGTGATGATGGCCATGGCTACTGACCCTACAAAGTCCAATCAGTCATTGTTTTTCTTCATGATTAACTCTTTCTGTGCCCTATATAAGAAATCTTTCCTAACACTAAAATCACAAATATATTTTCTTGTGTTAACTTCTAGAAGATTTATTGTTTACCTTATATATTCATATCTATGGGAGACTGATTTTTATGTATGTGTGTGGTATAAAGTAGAGAGTCAACCATAACTTTTTTTTATATGAGTATCCAGTGATCCAACATCATTTGATTAAATAATTGTTTCAGCTGCCATATGGCACTTTATGACCATATATGTGAGCATCCATTTCTGGATTCAGTCTGCTGTTTTTCTTCATGCCAATACTGTACTATTTTAACCATTATCATTTT
The DNA here is from genome assembly GCA_037038555.1 of Rhynchonycteris naso. Taxonomy (NCBI): domain Eukaryota; kingdom Metazoa; phylum Chordata; class Mammalia; order Chiroptera; family Emballonuridae; genus Rhynchonycteris; species Rhynchonycteris naso. The sequence continues at coordinate 162,539,784 of CM072999.1, read as the reverse complement.
ATGTTAGTCTTTATATCTCCCAGTATAAGTCTTCCAACATTGTTCTTCTCTAAAATTGCCTTTGCTACTCTGGACCCTTTGTTTTACCATGTACATTTATTTTATGACACCTTATTGAATTCCCACAAAATGGCATTCTTCGCGTTTTCCTTTTTCTAAAATGATGCAGATAAGAGTCTTGCATGTGGGCATAGCTGATGAGGATTTATATTGAGATGTTACTTTCTTATTAAGAATGTCTTACCATTAAAATGGAAACATTTTTCTGTAGCTGATAAGCTCAGTGGTCAAAGTTTTGTGCAAATGGTGTAAAAGTAATGGAATTACCCTCCTAGTGGATTCACTGTGTCACATTACCAGCTGGGCTCATTCCTTTCCACTGAATCACTATGTTCAATATGTTGCTCTCACTAGAGGGCCCAGATAAGAATAGTAGAACAAAAAAAATCCATCATCATTACTAGAACAAAAAAGGCCCTTAAATTGTGCTTAGGCAAGAGTCTACAAGAACAGATGACTCAGACAGTCAAAAAACAAAACAAAACAAAACAAAGAAACCATCAGCTCATTCAAAATACTTATCACATCAAGGAAGCTGATGGTTAAACTGATGAATACTTTTTAATCCAATTAGTCAAAACAAACCAATTCACCCTTGCTACCAAGAATATTTGCATGAGAACATACAACAGTTGGGGAACCAACAATCATAGGAAGCAGTGCCCTGAAAATTGTGTTTGCTTTCTCTTACCCCACTGCTGAGCACTCTGCTTTCTTCAGCCAGAGAGCTCATTCTTCCCAGCTCCCCACAGCTCCTCTCAGCCCACTTTTTTCAGGTCCCCATTTGGTTTTCATAGTATTTTTATGCCTTTTTCCCTACTCTTAGCTAGCGACCACGTATTCCTATTCAAGACATTAAGTTTAGATCCACAGAGACTGCTATGTCTTTGAGATCATAAAGGGAATGGTGTCTGAAAAAGGCCTCTTTAATCTCTGCAAATGAAATTACTCTCAGGTTTTTTTAACAATCTTCTGTATAATGCCCTGTGCCATGTTCTCTGCCCTTTGCATCACTAGAATGTGATGCCAACCTCGACTTCCTGTGTCTGGGAAGGAAGGAAGCTGTACTTGATCTGTAGCCGTGCAGCTGTGCTTACTAAATCCACCCACAGCCTGGGGAAAAATATGAAAGATTTTACTTACAATTCTTCATCCTGTTTCTGGTTCATCTTCTGTCTGGCAGTATCTTATTTCCAAAAATATAAATTCTAATCTTTAAGAACGATTTAGTTTTTCACAATTGCTATCAACACTCTGGCATTTCTTTAGGTCATTCCTCTAGCTTTAATGAGGGGCATGTGACATTCTTATAAATTCTTTCCTGATAACTATCATCTTATTTTTAATAAGACAGTAAGTTCAGTGATATAAAACAACTCTGTGCCAAATAACTTTTACTAAAATGTTTATAAGTGTTTTGGCAAAGGATTTACATAATTCATGTGTCACAGTGATTTCTTTTGATCCCCTTTTGCTACAAGGATTTTTACACATAACATTCAATTTTATAAAAGCAAGCTAGCCATCAGGTTAGTGATCCATTTATAGAGAAAGACTCTTTTCTCTTAGCCTCTACATACACAGTGTTCAAATTGCATTATGTCCTTTGAGATTTTCTTTTTTTCATTGATCCAGATAAATCTTGCTTGATGCCTTTTCAAAGAACTGCTTATCAGGAAATTTCCAGTAACCTTCTGGCCTTTCAAAATTGCATATTCCCTGGATAACAATATTATTTGTTGTAATTATAAAGCTTCAAAGTTCCTAAAGATACAGCTCATGCAGAAGGACGGCTGTGTGAAGTATTATAGGCAGCCTTGATTTCCTCCGACCTCTGCACTTATCCTTATCTCATACTTAAGCCTGTTTGTCACACTTCGCAAACTTATATTTCTAACTGGTTGAGAGATTTCACTAGTGGCTATCAACACTACTGTATATGTTTCTATATTCATAATCTATCAATCATTTAAAATGTATAATATTCACAGTATAATGTTTCTTCATTTCAATATGTTAATAAAACATTTATATATCTATATTATATATACAACAAATATTTTATGTTTTTATTACTAATCAAGTGTTCTATTAAACATACAAAATATTTTAACAATAAAACAGTTCCCCCTCTAGGTTTGCACAAGCTCATTAGTTTCTTTAATTAAAAATGAAAAATTCATCCCTGGCTGAATAGTTCGGTGGGTTAGAGCATCATCCTGAAGCTCAGAGGTGGCTGGTACAATCCCCGGTCAGGGCACATACAGAAACTGATGCCCCTGATTCTCTCCAGCTCTTTCCTTTCTCTCTCTAAAATCAATAAAATAAACATTTAAAACAAACAAATAAATGAATAAATAAATTCAGTTCACATTACAGTTGAATTTTAGTTTCAACTAAAACACAAAAACCGTACCACGTTATTCATACTAAAAAATAACTTGGATTTTTCCTGGTGCTTGAACAATTTTCTTATTGTATTGCCTCAGAAGTTCCTTCCACTAAAGCAGTGGTTCTTAACCTTTTTTGAGGTACCGAACCCACCAGTTTCATGTGCGCATTCACTGAACCCTTCTTTAGTGATAAATAAAATATGATTTTTTTTTCCAAATTCAAGACATAGGTATATATTTTATTACTGGTGCACAAAATGAGCCATGCATGAACATCACCTTGCTCAAAGAACAAAACCAACAAAGTGCATGAACTCACAACAAATTACGGTATTACTTTATTCTGGCCTCCACGGCAGAGGCTTCTCCGAACCCCTGAGACCGACTCATTGCACCCCTAGGGTTCGATAGACCCCAGGTTAAGAACCATTGCACTAAAGCAATACCAAAGTGTAATCTGTTTGTTTGACTTAATGGAGTTTCCACAATGACCAGAACTTAGACTTGGGAGTTCAAAACTGCTTTTATTTTTATCCCTTTATCTTACCATTATTTTATCTTATTGCCATTGTTGTTCTGATTCCTGATGAGTGTGGTACTTCCAGTCTGAATTCAAAGAGTCTCTAGGAATGCACTCAACAAGCTACTTGGCTTCCTCGGCTAGGATTTCCTCAGAATAACAGTATATTGAGGTCATAGTGAAATCATTCCAGGGTTGCCTCAGGTGCCCCCTTCACCTGGGGTTTTGTGGTGAGTGCTGTTGAAAACCTATAGCCTCCTCAGTCCTCCAGGCCACTCATGCCTGTTACATTTGGTCAACTGCAATCCGACATATTAATCCCTTTTACCTTCTCCTCCCCTGACTTGTGTCAAATATCCTGAGCTAATTTCCTCATAACTCTTTCCATTTTGGACCAACTACCATTGCCCACAACCCTCTACACTGTACACTGTCACTCTCTTCACTGAGCATCTCTTCATCTCCTGACCTTGATGGAAGCCTTCCGGGTCTCTGACTGTATATGGCTTCTTCTCCTGCAGCCTCTCTAGGCAAAAAGCAGCCTCTTCTGCATCATCCTCTCTGCCACAGGATTATATGATACAGTTAGCTTTGCCTCCCTCCATAAAGTGGTGCACAGATCTTTCTCTACAACTCTTGGATGAAGACCTCATCTTGGGGTGTGTGCAATCCACCATATTTCTTCCTGCCTCCACTGATCACCATCATATATCAACACATTGAAGAGATGTGTAATCTTCACAACACAGCAACTGCCATCTTCTCAAGTGCTAATCACATTGGGTGAGCGGGCAATGAAGACTGTAGCTTCTCAGGGCCTTTGCCTCCTTAACTCTAGCCATCTTCTCTACCCTATGTCAGGCCTCAGCAAGAAGGTGGAGAACATCAGTTTCCTGGGCCATAAGTGAGATGGGAGTTTGGTTTTGAGATAAGAATTAGTAGAATTTAATAACCTCTTGGATTTAAAGAGAAGCAAAGAGGCTGATTTCAAAGTGTCTAATGTGGGAGAATAATTAGGTTATAGCTCTTTTAATGGAGCTGGAGAGTGGAGCAGTTAAATACATTTTAGGAACTTCTAAGTCAATCCACGCAAAAGAAGGTATATTTATGTGTTTGGAGTTCAGAAGAAAGGTCAGAGTAGAATATAAAGCTTGTGAAATCCTAGCATATAAATGTAACTGAATTTATAAAAGTAGATGAAAATACCCAGGAAGACTGGAGTTATGAAAAGGGTAAGATTCTGAAGAACCCAGCATTGCAGGTCTGGCTAGGAAACAGAGTCAATCACAGGGTCAGAGAAGGAAGAAATGCTTACAAATTAAAGTAACAAAAGCAATAGTAGTGGTTAATATGTACTGAGTGCTTATTACTGCCAGGCACATTTCTTAAGCTCTCTGTGGGCCCTAAAGCTTAAGGATAATAAGAGTACCAACTTTGTAAAATGGTGTGAAGGCTAAAAGGATTAATGTACCACATACAGCAGTGCCTGACTCACAGAAAGCCTGTATAGGGGTTAAAAGTTAATTTTATTATTACAATTTTATTTAATATTCACAATAACTTGAGAGGAAGTATAATTATCCCCTTTATTTTTCAGTTGAGAAAACTGAGATTCAAAAGTTATGTTACTTACTGCAAGTTAGTATTAGAGCTGCCTGACTAGGGAACTCATCTATTTAACTGTTGAGAAATGATGTTTCAGGGGAAAAAACAAAAAACAGAGAGAGACTACTTGTGTTAAATGCAACAAAGTTGTCATGAAAATCATCCATAGGGCCAATTCTTCTGATTCATCAGGTTGACAAACAGCAACAAAGATTTCGATGAAGATAACATGACTTCAAAATTGGACCCTAATGTGCTACTTTTACTACCTGGGAGATGAGCTACCAGGAGCCACATTTTTCTCCTAACCTGAGCTATGTACGAAAGGTTCCTGTGTCCATACTTGGTCATCACCCAAGAGTGACTGCCTGGAAGAACTCACAGGCGTGACTTCCTATTACATCAGCGCAGTGGGACAATTGTTAGCCTCACCTTGAGTTAGCCAAACTCCTACTGGGAACTTCACAATTGTGCATGCATTTTATGTATTTTACCATCTGATTCATTTTAGTTTGAAGTCTCTCTATGACCATTACATTAGGTTGTTTTAATCACATTTACATGGTTTTATTCATTCTCCTGTTTGCAGAATTGTAGTAATTTGCTTACTACTTTGCACCATCCTGACAAACATTATTTAATCAACCTTTTCTTGTGTGTGTCTCATAAAATTTTCAACCTCATAAGCTTTTAATTAAAGATAAGTAGAATTTATATGAACTTCACACTAAGGATTTATAAATCCCTTGGCATTGGAAGCACAGTACTTGGCATTATGCTTTTCCTTACTGCTCATGTGGTGGCACCGACATAAGTGGCTTGCCCATATTGGGCATTTGGTGTCAACTTTCTTTACCAGTCCATGAAGCTTACATTGCCTTTGTTAATGATTATGTAAGGGGAGGAACGTTTAGAAAGCAAGCCAAGTGGCTCCTATTGCATTTTGGTGCTTTCTAGTGGGATAGCTGCATACGATGCTGCTTTGCTTTGTTGTGGATTCCTACATAAGTCTGGGCATGGTGCCTTATTTAATGGTTCCCTAGTGTTATTTTGGAAAAGTCCTCTGCAGAAAATGCCAGAACACAGCTTGAACTCTTGTCCCCTGTCAGGGAGAATCCTTCTATCAGCGGGATTTCTCAGCTGTTTCAAAAATCATTCAGCACTTTAGTAGCAAATTTTGTTTCTGTAGAATATGCCAACTGTAGCTTACCTAATTGTTTAGCTTTTTGAAGCAAAGTATTTCATCAGAAAATTTCAGCCTCTACCACAATTTTTTTAATGTAGAAGTCTTAATTTTAATTCATGAAAGATTTCTATTATTTCAACTCACCATTGAAAGCACATGAATGCTTACTTCCATTTTAACCAACAAAATGAAATTTTCTTTTTCCTTCAGAACAGTGCTACCTGCAACTAATAACAATAATGAAGAGTCAGTAGGTCCTCTGTGATATTTTTGCATTCCCTATGGGCTATTATTATCCCCATTAACAAATGACAAAACCGAGACATGGAAAGGATGGTAAATTCCTATAAATTAGATAATAGATAAAACCAGTGTTGAAATCCAGATAGTCTTACTCCAGAGAGTAACAAGTAAACATTGTGCCATATTTGATGAATGAAGAAGACTTAAAATTTTAAGTCAACTTACCTCACTTGTGATAAAGCGATGGTAATTATTCTGATATCTGGATTAAGACAATTCTTTACAAACATGTTGAGTTCCAGAAGTTCACTACAAATTAACTTTTTGGTGTTCAGAATACAATGCTATATGTGCTCTGATTACAAATTTTTATTTAACCTGTAAATTGTTGAAATGCAATGTAGTTATAGTAACCACTGTACAGCTATGATGTTGCAATGCCAAAATCAAGAAATATATAAAACAATACAAAACTTTAAAAAAAATTTTTGAATGGTATTGCTTGAATAAATGTTAAATTTAAGTATGAAATGAAGAACTATGTACAACATTAATGTAAAGAGACTAAATTAGACACATTACAGGGCATAATGAATAATATTTAATGAAGGAGGCAGATAAGGATGGGAGAGGAAGAGCTGGTGTGCAGAAATAATTTTGAATACATACACTACTAGTGGTCAGACACTCAAAGGACTAATTGATCAATTATATAATTGCGAAATGCAATATGTTTTATAGATACACATCCACACATTTCTACTTCCTTTTCTAACCATCATCAATATATAGATAAAGAAAAGTTGGACTACCCCCAAGACACCCAACCTGAAAGACTATACAGTAGTACACAGTTTCCAGCTTAGGAAAAAAAGAGAATAAATAAGAAAACAAAGCTTGCCTTTCTTTAAAATCCAAACAAATTGTTTGGGTATCATTAAAATTAGTTATGTAAGATTCAATAGAAGTGATATCAATTCAATTGATTAATGAGATAACATGCAAAATACAGAGTAGATTATGCAGCACATAGTAGTTATCCAATAGATCAGTGATGGGCAATCTTTTGAGCTTGGTGTGCCAAAATTCGCCAAAAAACCGAGCGTAACTCCGGTGGTGTGCCTAACTGGAAGTCCCAGAACTAGACGCTCTGTGCCAGAGTTCTGTTGTTTTGGCCTACAGACCTCCGGCACAGTGTCTACACTACAGCAAATGTTTTATCCCCGGCAACTGCACCTGGCCATGCAGGAGCCAAGGATGAAACATCCTTCTCGGCATGCGGCCCCATACTTCTATGGTATGCGACCGCATGTGGCTGTGTGTCATCGAAAATGGCTACGCATGTCAGTGCTGACACATGTATCATAGGTTCGCCATTACGGCAGTAGATGGTAGTTAATAGTAGGGAGAAATTGAGATGCTTACTTAGCCACCAACCTAAAAAAAAAAAAAAAACCCAAAAACAGAGAGTGACTATCTATTTAGTGTATTTTAAGCCACTTTTTTGATTTGAGGTTGAGATTTGAACAACATAACTCCCAGGGATTATACCTTTGTTTTTCTTTTTTCTTTTCTTTTATTTTTGTTGTTGCATTTTGATCATCCTTTCTCTAAAATATTTACTTTCTTTCCCCAACTCATTTCTGTACATTAACTATTTTTAAACATTGAGTGTCAGGTCCTCTTTATGCTCTGAAAAATTTTTGTGGCCCTGGCCGATTCACTCAGTAGTAGAGCATCAGCCCAATGTGTGAATGTCACAGGTTCAATTCCTAGTCGGGGCACACAGGAGAAGCGCCAATCTGCTTCTCCACCCTTTCCCCTCTCACTTCTCTCTCACTCTCTCTCTTCTCCTGCCCTCCTATAGAGATGGCTCCAGGCACTGAGGATGGCTCCATGGCCTCCACCTCACCTAAAAAATTACTCTAGTTGCAACGGCCCCAGATAGGCAGAGCATTGCCCCTTAGTGGGCTTGCTGGGTGGATCCTGGTCGGGGTGCATGTGGGAGTCCATCTCTGCCTCCCCTCCTCTCACTAAATAAAAAAATAATAAAAAAATTATTGAAAACTCCAAAAAGCTTTTGTTTGTGTACATAACATCTAATAATATTATTTAAATTAGAAATTAAAACTAAGAAATTTTAAATGTTTTATTAATAAATTTAATCCAAAGTAAAAAAAGACAATTTACATATTGACATAAATTATAGCTTTTATTGAAAAAATTAATTTATAAACGAAACATTGTAAGAAAAGTTGCATTTTTTTGAATATCTCTTTTATGTCTGCCTTAATAAAAAAAAATTGAATTCATATATCAGCTACTGCATTTAATCTATTACAATATGTTGTTTTGGTTGAGGTATATGAAGAATGTCAAGACTTACACAGATATGTATTTGGAAAAGACAGGAGTGTTTTCTTAGCTTTTTCAGGTAATTATGGACATTCTTTAATATAATACATAAACTCATCAGTGGGTTTTTTCTTATAGGTGTCTTGCAGTGTGGATCTGAGCCATATCAGTGACCTTGCGTAGTCTAGTACATTAAAATTCATTATCTTCCTCATACTTTGTATAGATTGTTTATCTTTGATTAATTTCACATCACATATTAGTCATTTGGAAAATATTGGTTTACTGAGTTATGCAGATCTCCCAAGTATGAACACATTTCACTTTAAAATAGAAAAAGAAATCACTTTTGTTAATATCACCATCATTCTCAGTAGAGGAGTCTTTTTAGGTATTGGGAAGCTGTCATGTTCATGGCTGTAAATGCAAGCTTTCCAAAATTCTAATTTTTGCTTGAAAGCTCCAATTTTATCACTGGCAACAAATACTGTCATTTGTTTTACTTGAAGTGACAGCTCACTTCATTCATTTTTGAAAAAAATATTTGTGAACTATCCAAGCCTGAAAAATCATAACACTATGGTCTTTCTTTCATGTGAAATGGTGTTGAATGAAAAAGCAGCTAGTCCAGCTTACAGTTGCACAAGTGCTTTACACACACACACACACACACACACACACACACACATACACACATACGTTTTTTTGATGTGCAGCACCACCACAGGCCAGGCTCAAGGACACTCATAAGGGAAGCAAATGCTTTTATAAAAAATACAGATCAAAACTGCCAGTACTGTCTGACCCAGCTCCCTCAATTCTTATTAAAGTGCTGAAAGTTTTGCACTCCATTGCTCTTGCATCGTTAGTACAAATGATAATATGACCAGTAAAGCATGAAACATGTTGGTATTATTATGAAAATAGTATTGACTTTGTGGATGTCCTGAAAGAGTCTCGGGGACCCCCAGGGGCCCATGGACCACACTTTGAGGAACAATACTGTACAGAATATCTCTTTCTAAGTTTATCTTGTATTGTCTTATTTTAAAGATCTCCTTCTTCACCCACAGCTTTTAACTCATCAACTTACAGAATCCCAAGTCATGACTATGCCATAAACATATGCATTTGTTAGCTAAAATGCAGATGAATGGTGTTAATCAAAATGAGTTTAAAATTTTATATATATATTATTATTATTATTAATTCTAATGGGGTGACAACAATAAATCAGGGCACATATGTACAATGAAAACATCTCCAGGTTATCTTATCATTCAATTGTGTTGCATACCCATCACCAAAAGTGAAATTGTCCTCTGTCACCTTCTATCTGGTTTTCCCTGTGTCCCTCCCCTCCTCCCTATCCCACTCTTCCCTCCCTCCCCCCAACCCGTAACCACCACTCTCTTGTCCATGTCTCATATTCGCACTTTTATGTCCCACCTATGTATGAAATCATGCTGTTCTCAGTTTTTCTTTTTTCTGATTTACTTCTTTCACTCCATATAATGTTATCAAGGTACATCCATTTTTTTGATGATGGTTTTGAAATGCTGTAGAAGATATTGATATTCAGTGAGTACCTAGTTAAGAGATTTTGTTGTTGATCCCAACTTCTAGGTCATTTTTTCTGACATCTGCCCTGAAAAGAGGCTGGAAATGGTTGGCACCTGCCAGATATTCAGTTGACCCCAAGGAGACTGGAGCTTCTGAACAAACACATGTTATAATTACTTACACAATGTCCTGCTCACTTAATTGTTGATATTTTCTACAAAAATTGTTCCAAGAGGAAGTAAATGAATGGAATTACATCCTAATATTGTGTTAAGAGCAAAGAAACTAAGCATATCTTCAGCCCCAAGTATAATTTGTCTCACAGCCAGTCATTGTTGCCATAAGTGGCATATTCTTCTATTTACCTTCAGCAACCAGGATTTAATAAGTGTGGTTCATGGCCCCCCTTCAGCAGCTATTATTAGGTCCTTCAGATTGTAAAGCCACTGTTGTTGCCTTTAAAAAAAAGTGTTGCCCATTAAGGAGAAAATTACAGGAAAAATAAACTATGCCCACCCAGAATTGGAAGGAAAAGAAAGTACCCAAAAGGAGAACATATACAAAGAGTGAACTTTTTCCATGTATAAATATGATAAATTAGTACATTAAAATGCCATTCGATTTGACTCTCAGATACTAGTAAACCAAAAAATTAAATAGATCTGAGTCTTTACCTCACAAAGTCCTCAGTCTGACAGTTGGTGGTATTTCCTCTAAACAACACTGCTGTCCAACGTCTGGGCCTCCTACTGTTTACAGAGGCAGACAGTGTTCTCCCTCAGATGCAGAATCCTTGTTATCCCACATCACAGGAATGAACTTATGAAACCACAAAGCAGTTTATTAAATTTTATTCTAATACATGTAAGTGCTACAAGGATTCTCTCATGGGCTAAATGCCCATTGTTTACCTGTAAGCAGATGTAGGAAGGAAAATAGAATAAGAGAGTTGTTTAATTAGATTAAGTAAGTTTAAGGGAAATCAGTTGGAGATATTAAAATACTTGAGCGCATTGAACTAAGCATATATTTCCACTGCAAACGTAAATTTGCCTTTATAATCTTCTCAATGTGGATTGGTCATTGTCATTTTTGACTGGGCAGCTCCTCTTGCTATAGTGGAAAGAGCAGAGATGGCCCTTTGTCAGACAGGTCCCAGGTAGCTCAATGCCACTTCTTACTGCCATCTGTCCTTTGATTAATCACTTAGCCTTCTTTAGCTAAGGATTATCCCTGGGAATTAAATGTGGTAATGGATACAGAACACAATAAAATACCTAGCATATGATAAGGGAACAATCAATATTAACTCCTCTTCCAACTAGAGTTTTTATGCTTTCACTGCTGACTTCCCCCCCACCCCACCCCACCCCACACACATACACACAGTTCTCATTAACACTATTCCTTTAGATCTGCTATTGCCCTAAGTTAAGTTATAATCCAGTCTTGTAAATAACAGCTAATATTTACTGAGCGCTCACTATATACTACTCATTGCATTTACTAAACTATTAAATACATTATCTCATTTATCCCTCATAACAACTGTGCAACAAGTGCTATACTTACTTCCATGTTACAGATGAAGGAACTGAAACTCAATGTTCAGCTCATTTACCTGCCTAGAAATAAAATGATGAAGATTGGAATCCAGGCAGTCAAACTCCAGAATTATGATCTTAGATGGTACTCTACACTGCCCCTTGGGTAAGACTTGCCCAGGCACCAATCTTTATCTTCAAGGGGACCACACATACCCTCGCTCAGTTCATCATGTATTTATTTACAGTTTCATTTTTAGAAGACATCTTAGTTTCTACGTTTTTATGTTCTGGGTGGGGGCACCTCACTATCACCTTTATTCACAACCATTTATTTTTACTTCATTTGTAAGTATATAAAAATGTGGTACTTGTACCCATGATGAAATCAAAAGTTTATTTTCCTATGTGGAAATTTGGTTTGAAGAATGTTTCTGACACTTATTCATGCTTTTAATCAGTGCTTGTTGATCACCTTCTGGTTTCTAGGCATTGTCTAAGAACTGGAGACACTAGGCCAAAGATTCTCAACCTGGACACAGTGATATTTTGACAACTATGTCTTTGTTGTGGAGGATGGCCTACGTGTTGTAGGATGTTTAGCATCATCCCTGCCATCTACCCACAGGATGCCAGTAGCATCCTCCTGCCCAGTAGTGACAACCAAATACTGCATTTCCCCATGTATAAGATGAACCTTTTTCAAAAATTTTGGAGTCTAAAAACTGGGTACATCTTATACAGTGGTTGTAGATTTTTTACTCGCATTTCTCACTTTTTCGTGCTTGTTTTTGCGCTCATTGTTGAAGACAGTGATTCGTCATCAGACACAGATGAGGACAAGCTAATGGATGGGAGTTTTGACAGTGATGAGTTGTATGGATTTTATGATGAATAAAACTTGAGTTCAATAACTTTACGTAATACATTATTTTTTCAAATTTTGGGCCCCAAAATTAAAGTGCATCTTATACATGGGAGTGTCCTATACATTGGGAAATATGATATATCTCCAGATATTGCTACATGTCCCCTGGAGAAGGACAACAAAATCACCCTGGTTGAGACCCTTCTGGCCTCATATTTCCTTTCATGGAGCTTACATATGATTGAACTAAACAAAGCAGAAAAACAGATATATAATGTAACTTCAGGTAATATCAAAGTAAAGTGTTAGAGCATGAGGAAGGATGGGCCTATTTAAGTGAGGTAGGCAGGGATCTCACCATCAAGCTTTCTCACACCCCAAAACGCTGCTCAAACAGTACTCCTTCTGATTGGCTAATGGCATAGTCACACAAAAACTCATTCCAGCAAAGGCTTTTATGGCCTTTCTTGTACTGAAATGATTCATGCTCAAGCTATAAACATAGCCTTCCTTGACCTACTCCAGCTCTGAGAAAGAAAGAAATAGAAGTTAAATTGAAGTCCGAGTTGGTTGGAAGTGTTCAAGATCTTTTTCTCACTCTGCTCCCATGTAGTCTCAGCATTTCTCTCTGCTCAGAGACGAAGAGCAGACACACGGTTGGCTGACGGACTGGCAGATATCACAGGATAGCATGACAGCACCAGCTCCATTCTCCCAGCTTTCTAAACCATGCTAGTTCTTTTGGGGCCAAACAACTACAGATATGGAATATGTTCAGTTTCTGTCCTGTTTTTATTTGGGCACATTTCTCTGAGATTTATCGAGATGGAATTAGCATAATAGTTCAAAGATTGTTTTTTCTGGACAGCCCAGTGAACATAACCTATCATTTAAGCTATAAATGATTATATTTTTAAAGTCCCAATACAAGCCTTTGATGCAAGTTTCTGCTGTTCTAAACTTTCAATTCTGTCATAAATGGCTATGAACTGTAGTTGACGGACAATCAGAAATACTAGTCCTTTTTATATTTTTATATTATCAACACCATTTTGTATTGCAGACCATTTCATTACCTCTCCCTACAGCAACATCTCCCTGCCCAAGTGTCTTCAGATTTGCAGTTCTTTCTCTGTGGTAATTAGGCAGTTGTCCTGATTTTATTGTGTTGGTTCCCCAAGTCCAATAACTGGTCCCTGTCATACTTCCCACCCTCTATCTCTGTTCTCATGGGAACTGTGGCCTCACTAAGAAGACCCAGTACCCATAACAAAAACTCACTGCCAAGTTGCAGATATTTGTTCATTTATTTGTTTGCTCATTCATCCTATAAATATTTACTGAATGCTACTATAATTCAGGCTATATGGTAGGTGTGTGTGTGTGTGTGTGTGTGTGTGTGTGTGTGTGTGTGTGCATGTGCCATTGAGTTGGCTATGACTCCTAGCTACCTTTTGAATGAGTGATGTCCATAAGGTCCTATTTTCAACAGCTCTACTCAGCCTTCAAAGACTCATGCCTGTGCAGTCTTTTATGGAGTCAATCTACTTTAAATTCGGTCTTTCTTTTTTCATGCTGCCTTATTTTTCCCAGCTTTATTGTCTTTTCCAAAACAAACACTGCCTTTTCATGATATCCCAAAGTATGACAGCATTGGTTTTATCATTTTTGCCTCTAGCTATGTTTCAAGTTTAATTTGCTCTAGGACCTACTTGTTCATCTTTCAGGTGGTCCGGGGTATCGGCAGAGCTCTCCTGATGCACCATATTTCAAATGAATCAATTGTTTTCCAATCAGCCTTCCTCACTATTCAACTTTTGCATTTGTACATAGTCATTGAGACTGCAAGGGTGTGGATGATCTTAGCTGTGGTCACTATGACATGTTTTTTTTTTCCTCTTGATGATCTTTCCTCATTCTTCTATTGCTGCCCTTCTGAGTTTCAGCCTTCTCTTGATTTCTTGGCTGCAGTCTGTGTTTGAATATATGACTGATCCAAGGTAATTAAGGTTACCCTTGATACTCCTTCCAGGCTTTCTAGACCTCTTGCTTATTACTAGCTTCTCTGGAACCATGCTTTGTCCAGCTGCAGAGATAGCTCCCATTATTTGCACCAGAGCCTAGCCTAATTATTTCCCTCATCTATATAAATGAAGCCAGAGTTCAGATTTATTCTAGCCTTTACCTAGCCTACCCCACAACTGGCTGTTGTCTCTTTTCATAATAAAATTTTAAGAATTATTCTTTAAACAAAGGTTTGGTTTTTTTTTCCCATGAATTTCAAGCTGTTTTCCATTGCAGATGAAGGACTACTTTAGCATTGTATGTGTGTGTGTTGTGTTTGTCTTTTGTGTTTTCTTAGGAAGGGATTTGAAACTTTATTATATACTGTCAATATACATATCTCTAGGCTAGAGATAAAACTTCATTAATAATTAAATAATTTATGAGATAATATAGAATAAATTTTACTACCAGCATAAATAAATATTAAAATAAAAATCTCCTAGAGGATTTCTAGAACTCAGACTAGATCATATGCAAAACTGAGCCAATGATGCTAAGGCTTTATCAAATCATAGAATTTCAGAGATGTTCAGGAACTTATTAGTCATTTATCAAATCTATGTCTAAAAACAAGTATAATTTTTAATTATGTGATAATTAACATTTGTTGAATAATTTGTATATTCTGTTATGAGCAAGGGAAATGATTACTGTAATTTATTTCTGGAAAGTTATTTTATCCAGTGCTCAGAATTCACTATTGACCAGGATAGTCCAGGAGGTCTCAGAAGTCTGAATAAGCTCTTCTGTTTATTACATCCAGACCTTTCACTGTCTGCCTTGCTTTTCCCCTCTAGAGCCTGATTAAACAAGCCCACTCTTTCTTCCACACAGTATCCCTTTAAGTATTTGACAACTGCAATCATATTTCTCTTGAGTCTTATCTTTTCCAGGTAGAACATTACTAATAATTCATTAATCAATACATCAATAGCATGAACTTCTGTTCTGGAGGAATCCCCCAATCCACTGACTCAGCCCTCCCCCAACCCTTCCCATCAGATATGCTTCAAACAGTGTGGCCCAGATAATCAAGTATTGTGTTTCAGGTATGCACAGATCTCAGGAATTCTCTTTCTGGTTCTGTATTTTATTTTAATGTAAAGAAGTTGATATAAGAGAGTGCAGCTTAGAGTTGAAAGGTGGAGAGAAGAAGTGGAAAACAGACAGAAAGCATTGTGTACCAGAAAATTAAGTTGAGCAGATTACATTACATAGTTTCAGGTATGCTGAGTTTTAAATAATTAGCCATGAAAAACAGTCGCATAGAGCAAAGTCCTAGCAAATCCTAACCCACTGAATAAGCATTAATATTGTTCCTAGCACCATTATTTATAAGGTACTTGTATTATATTCAGAACACTTTTTTTTACTTTATTACTTATAGTTGCCTTTTGATTAAAACATATTGATTACCCACTGGACATACAGTAATACTACAGTAGGCAGAAGCTTTCCCATGAGGGTCTCACCACATCTTTTCCACAGCAGCAGGATGCTGTGAGGGACCACCAAGACATTGTGGGAATCCTCTGTGGCACCCTAAAACTAAATCAAAAGTGGCCCCTGGGCCAGAATAAAGGAACCTGGGGCTGTACTGGGGTCCTCCTCAGTGTTGCCCAAATAGAAGCCGGGTGTCTCTGGGCAATCCCTCCTTGAATTGGTATTCCCAGGGCCTGAAAGATTCCACTGACTTGAGAATGAGCACCTTTTTCACTATTTAAAACTCTTGAATGCCATTCAAGTACACGGTCTTACCAACTGAACAGAGGGAACTCAACTTCCTGACAGGAAGACAGCATGCACATTCCACTTCAGGCTGGTTTTCCTGGGGAATCGTGTTGCCTTGGCTCCAATGGGTCTCTTCACTTCTTTACCCTCCCAGAACAGTGCTGCCCTGTCCCAACCTGACTGAATACTATCCTGGAATCTGTGCCAATAACTAGCATGCCATAACTCAGCAACAGATTACTATGAAACATCTCTGGATATTAAGATGGGCTGGAGCCTGTGACGAAAAAAAAAAAAAAAAAAAGAAATTTGGTGACTATTTCTGGTAACATTCTTTTAACTTGTAGACCTTTCCAGTGTTTAGTGGGTAGAAAGTACATGTAACTTAAAGCAGAGTGGCAAGATGTGTCATGGTGCTGAGCTCCTCTGGGCCTCTCCAGTGCTTACCACTGCTGCTTTCAACCAGTTACAACCCACGTGACTCAACATGATTGGTAAGACATGTGCCCCAAATATTCTGAAAAATCAATATTGGAAGAATGCATGACTTTTAAAAAGTAACACTCATTAAAAAGTATTCAATTGGCATTAGTATGTTCTTATTTTGTTACAAAAATTCTACAAAAATTATTCTTTAATGACAGTTGCCTATCTCTAGCCAGAGTTTAGATACAGAAATTAAAACCCTATCATCAATGCTGTAATTAGTTCAGTTCTGATTTACCTTTATTTCCACACCTTTCATTGCTTAAATGAAATCTGTTTATTCTTTATTCTCTAAAGAAGTTTTGAGGTAATATTCACTGGGTAAACCAGAAATATTGACAACAGTCTCACCGAGATTCAGTTTCACCATCTAGGTTATTGACCAGAAGTATCTGACTACTACCCTACTTTTGTCCTTAAACATACTTTAGATTAAATGATGCAAGCTATCATTTTTTAATTTTTTTTAACAGGAATGATGTTTCCTGCTCTACATTTTAGAATTTGTTGCCAATACGAAACCTTAATATAATTATTATTATACAATTCACAGCAATCAGGTTGTGTATTCCTTAATTATATGATTTGTAAATCCCCATATATAAATAGGCATCATGTTTATATACCAATAAAAATTTTAAATTACTTAACCCAAACCTAAATTGCTAGAGCAAAGCTCTAGAACTTATCAAAAAATCCCTTTCTTCAACTGTGTATTAGATTTTCTCTAAATTCTCTACCACTCTTATCATGGCCAATGTGATTATGAAAAATAACAAAAAGTAGGAATAACACAGATATTTGAGATCCCCAAATAAGCCAAACCTCATTTGAATGAGTAGTTTCGGTCTTTCCTCAACCAGTCTTAGTCCATTTATATCCATTCATTGTCCATTCACCCTCTTGTGGAATTCTTGTTCTTTTTGTTTTGTTTTGTTTTTGTTTTTTTACAGAGACAGAGAGTGAGAGGCAGAGAGAGGGATAGTTAGGGACAGACAGACAGGAACAGAGAGAGATGAGAAGTATCAATCATTAGTTTTTCATTGCCATTGGGACACCTTAGTTGTTTATTGATTGCCTTCTCATATGCGCCTTAACCGCAGGCCTTCAGCGGACCAAGCAACCCGTTGCTGGAGCCAGCGACCTTGGGTCCAAGCTGACAAGCTTTTTGCTCAAGGCAGAGCTCAGGGTCTCGAACCTGGGTCTTCTACATCCCAGTCCGACGCTCTATCCACTGTGCCACCGCCTGGTCAGGCTCTAGTGAAATTCTTAATAAGCAGTGGAAATATATATAGTGAATGACAAGGAAAGGAAGGAGGTAGAGGGTCCAAATTATCTCAAACTTAATGATTCGTGGGACGTGTAGGAGTTGACTGTATAATTATCAAGAGGATATTTTTGTGAATGTTCATTATTCATGAATATTTAAAATCTTTGTATTAGTAGAGTTATGTAGAGAATACAGTTACATGGCTGCTAATAAAGTAACTTTTTAAAGATTCCAGAATAAATGTGGTTATCTTTTCAAAAGACTTTCTGGAATAAGAAGACTTTGAAATGTATCCTAAATCATACTGGGAACTAAAAAGCTCTCCTAGGATTTGTAGTCATTTAAGCATCTCTAAGTTTATTCTCAAGTTAGATGGTTTAGTCACTGTTGATTTGTGTACTTGTAATCATCAGGAATATTTCAGAAATACATAATTTGGCACCTCACATTATAATCTGAAGAGAATATCATTGATCTTTTATAAAATTTTTGAGTAAAAGAAAAACATAATTTGCAATTCACTTCAGTCTTTTTTCTTCAGCCTAATATGGAAATAAAATGTAGCTGGCATTGGTATTTCCTACTATCGCTGTAGCTTGCCAGAATCTGTGGGCCTTTGCACAGTGAATCCTTTATTACAGTGAGTATAAAAAGAAGATTCTAAACAGCTCGTCACATTTCTCCTAATGTTCCTTGTACTTGAGAACATATTTTAATATAAAGTAAGTATTTGAATTTATTTTCAAATGGTAAATTCATTATTTTAATTGTTTCCCTTTAGGAGGTCTTAGTACACATTTGTGAGGTTATAAACTAGATACATTAATTATGATCACCTGCACACTAGAGGAAAATTCAGTCTTTTCCTAAGTTTGTCAAGCTTACCTATTATATAGCTTTTGGACATAATGTAGGCATTATCATCTTAGAAACAAATTATCAAGAAGCCAGGCTCTAGCCTGTAGATTCTAATTTTGAAAGACATTTGGAGATTTTTACATTATGTAGAGGGGTTAGTTAGATGAATCGTGTGATTTTAGAGGCGTTTATTAACCTTAATTTTATTCACTTATAGTAAATGCTGTATATACCTCCTAAGGTAGTGCTATTTACTGTATAAGATTTGCATATGGTTTTTTTAGTCTATTCCTGAAAAGGCTAAGAGTGTTATTAATCCCTCCCTAAGTGCGGGCAGATAATTGAGAATTACTGTTGATTGAGGAGAGAGGAAAATTACTTTAGGCTTTGTTAAAGGAGCACTAACTTTTGAATATAGCATACCCTCACCATTCTAGATATTTCTGTTTGTAGAATAACTTACAAATGTGCATCTCTATATGTCAGGTAAAGAATAGACCTCAAGAAGCCATCAAATTTTAATGTGTTCATACATCAGACTCCTTGCGTGGAGAAGTTGCATCAACACTAGCAATGGAGAGGGATTCCTAGACCAGGCTTTTGAGCAAAGCACACACAGTAAATGTTACTGGAGCAAATTGAGAGTCCCTTGAGTTTTCCAGTGTCTTTCCTGGAAGGCTGGAAGAAAGAAAAAGCAAATAGTTTGGATGCTGCTCAGCTGTATCGACTCTAGAAGCCAGCTAACATTTCCCACTCTTTTACTTGTGTCCTAATCTTATAATTATTTTGTGAAATATTGCGTCTCATGTCCATCTATTCCCTTAATCTAACCCAGAGCTCAAGAAACAGAGGTGGAGACACACAGCCCAGGCATCCCACCCATTCCTTTTTATGTTTTAACTGTATAGAATGTGATCATTTTAAAATGCATTACCTAGATATGTATTTGCATAGTTCACTTTCTTTGGTTATTGTTATTTTGAGGAATGTCTGATTGTGCTTCTTGATTTTTCAACAACCCTTACCTTTTAATTGAGTACATTAAAAGGTCACTGTGTCAGTTATATCAGAATGGTCCAAATAACAGTAAAATACTTCTCATTAGGTAATGGAAAATCAAAGTGAAAATACTGGGCACATTATTTAAATTCCTCTCTCTTATTTCTCAATACTGAACTCGCAATTTATTTATGCTTAAAATTTTTATTTATGCTTGGGATTACGAATAAACTTGTCTCTTGTCTCCTAATTTAAGCATTTTCAACTTGAGAGTTTTTAAATTAGAAGGAAGCAGCTTATATAAATAATAAGAAACCATATATGTCATATGTAGCACTTTATTAAGAAAAAAGTATATTTTATGTCCATGATTGGTTATATTTATATAATGTTTATAAGTCAGTTTGAACTACTAGCAAATTATAGTTGACCCTTGAACAACATGGGGGTTAGGTTTGCTGATCCCTGCACAGTAAAATCTGCATATAATTTTTGAATCACCCCAAGCTTCCATCCTCCCTTAGTACCTGCAGGATTGGTTCCAGGCCCCCTACGGTACCAAAATCCATGGATGCTCAAGTCCCTTATATACAATGGTGTTGCACAATGCTTACATTCGACTCTCCACATCCATAGATTCTCAACTGCAGATGAAAATTACTGTTTGATCACAGGTTAGTTGAATCTGCAGATGTAAAACCAGGGATACAAATGGTTGACTGTATACTTATTGGAAAAAACGTCCATGTATAAGAAGACCCACGCAGTTCAAACTGTGTTGTTCAAGAGTCAACCGCACATCAGTTTACTGAGTAATAATCACCAGTTTTAACATTTAACCATTTGATTTACCACAAGTCAATGTCTGTGATAAAATGGTCATTTTATATTAATTTTATAAGCAATATGACATCAGAAGTACCCAAAATCATGCTAAAATTTCTTTTGAGGCATACATAACATTTAAATTATTTCTTGTTCCTTACAGATCTCCATTTAACTTTGACCATTTTTTATGCTCAAGAGATTCACAGAATTCCTAGAGAAATTAAGGTGGACCTCTATTTTTCATCTCACTGAATGTGAATGCAAAGAGAAGGGCCCAATGGCATTTTTTAGGAAATATCTCAGGATTCAAAATAGGGATAATGCACAGTGGCCTCTTTGGCTAATATCTTTAACTGCTAATGTTTGTACAAAAGCCACGTAGATCACAAATTAGTTAGGTAGCAATATTTGAAATACTTGCTGTTATTATAAATAAATCTCCCTATTTTTCTTTTATGGACCAGTGTCAGTCAAGCATTCTTGGCCAACCATGTGGTGATTCAAAGAAACAGACCCTCTGTTCCAGCCAACAGTAAAGGGGGGGAGAGGTGGAGAATAGATGGATATAGGGAGCTATATAGGGGCAGGCCTGAAAGTGGCTCATATTACTTTTGTCTACACCCTATTGGCTAGAGCTTAATAACATCACTTAACTGCAAGGAAATCTGGAAAATGTAGTATAGTTGCGTTCTCAGGAAAAGGAGAAAGCTAGTGGCCTTTGCCATACCTACTATTTCATATGTTCCTAAAAATGAGGAAAAGCACTAACCTACTAGGGGCTGTCTTCTGGGGCTAGCCACTAAGAAATTAGGGAAAATTTTACAGATTTAAACCTCTTTAACTTTTGTGCAATTTGGTCTAGTAGAGCTCACAGTCTAAAAGAAAAGACACCAAATAAACACACAAATAAATGCATAATTACAAATTAATAAAAGCATGGACCATCTCTCTCTCACACTTCAAACAGTGCTTTGGTGTAATAGGAGCCTAAAAGTAATTATTGAAGAAATGCATGCCAAAAGACATGAATGAATGAATGAATGAATGAGTAAAAACATGATGGCAAAGAATAGGTTTTATGAAAGAAAGTAATAGGGGAATCTAAATTCATTTGGGTGATTTATTCTGAGGAACTAATATTAACATTAAAACCTGAAGAATGAGTAAGAGTTAACTTTGCAGGCAGAGGAAATACCAGGTTCAAAAGGATCTGAGTTGAGGAGAAGCAAGATGGCGACGGAGTAGGCGGACGTACCAACTTCCAACTCCCAGAAGCAAAGTGGATTACAACTCAATTTAAAGAACCATCATCTGGATAAACCAACTATGAACTAAACTAAGTGGACTCTTCAACCAAGGAACACAGAAGAAGCCACATTGAGACTGGTAGGAATAGCGAAAACGCGAAGAGGGCTGCCCACCTCCCCGGAGCAAACGGCAGCCCGGAGAGACCCGCGGGGCGGGAGGAAAGTTTGGCGGAGAGGGAGGGACCTGGGTCCCAGGAACCAAGCCCCAGCCTGCAGTCCCAGAGCCTAGAAGAGGCGTTTGGACAGTTTTGAGCTGTGAAACAAGTGAGGGAGCTCCCAGGCCTACAGTGTGGAGTATTAGGTCCCTTCCTACTCTGCTGAGGGCTGCTTAAGGGTTTGGGGCGACAGGACGCTGAAACGCGGTTCTGTCGGCGTGGGCAGAGGCCAAGCCGGTGGGAGATCAGTCTAGCCCAGAGGGTCGGAGGGGACGCGCGAAAGCGGTCCGGAAGCTGCAGGCCCACCTTTAATCCCACTTACGGGGACAAAGCGGGAGGCCAGGAATAGGCAGGCCCTGCGCAAGCCGGCCCTGACCGCGGGGACCGGGCTAGGACCAGGGACGGGCAGGGGCTCGCGGCTGAGCTGATGCTACCAGCCCCCCACCCCCCTGGGCCGGAGAAACCGCGGTTGGCAAGTATACGTGCGCGAGCGGGCTCCGAGCGCAGGAACGGGGTAGACCCCGAGACAAGTGGAAGCTCGCAGCTGAGCTCACGCTACTCTCCCCGCCCGGCCGGAGAAACCGCGGATTGCATTCATACCTGCAGGAGCGGGCTCCGAATGCGAGGGCGGGGTAGAGTCCAGGACAAGCAGAAGTACGCAGCTGAGCGGAAGCCAGCAAACACGCCTGCCCCAATAAACCTTGGTTTCTGACCCTGTGCAGAAGGGCCCTGGCCTCGAGGGCGGGGCTAAAGCTCAGGACGGGCTAAAGCTTACAGCTGAGAGCACGTCAAAAGCCCCGTCTAACCCGCAAAACAGTAGCTAGCAGGCTCCGACTGCTGGTTCTGGGCGGAAGTCCGGAAATAGGCTGGGTCCGCAGCTGAGCAAAGGTACTCACCTCTACCCTTGGTGATAATTCTTGTGGCTTCAGTGACAGCCCCCCCCCCATGGAGGAGAGGCAGAAATCACAGCAAAAGCCACAGTGGGCCGGTGCTGGCAAAGCTCATACCCAACCACCCTAGGCACCGGCAGAGGGGGTGGGGGGCCTGCAGACAGACCACACCTAGAGAACACAAAGGGAACACCTACTGGACTCCAGTGGCCACAACTTGCTTATACACAGAAAAAATGGGCAGGCAGAGGAATGCAAACCAAATGAATCAAGAGAAATCCCCAGAGAAGGACCAGATTGAACCAGATATAACCAAATTACCAGAAGCAGAATTTAGAATAATGATAGTTAGGATGTTCAAAGAAATTAGAGCAACAATGGATAGTCATTATGAACACCTAAATAAAGAGATAACAAGTATAAAAAACGAAATTGAAATAATAAAAAAGAATCAGACAGAAATGACAAATACAGTATCAGAACTTAAGACCACAATGGAAGGAATTAAAAGCAGGATGAATCACGCTGAGGATCGAATAAGCAAGTTAGAGGACACAATAAACAAAGGCACAGAAGCAGAGAAGAAAAAGGAGAAGAGATTTAAAAAATGTGAGGAAACTCTAAGGGAGCTTTGTGACAACATGAAGAGAAACAACATTCGCATCATAGGGGTGCCTGAAGAAGAGGAGAGAGGACAGGAAATGGAAACTTTGTTCAATCAAATCATAGCAGAAAACTTTCCTAAATTAAGGCTGGGAAACACTCCACACATTCAAGAAGCACACAGAACTCCATTAAGGAGAAACCCAAAAAAATCTACACCAAGACACATCATAGTTAAAATACCAAAGCTAATGGATAAAGAAAAAATCTTAAAAGCTGCTAGAGAAAAAAAGGCTATCACCTACAAAGGAGTCCCCATAAGGATGACATCGGACTTCTCAACAGAAACACTTGAGGCCAGAAGGGAATGGCAAGATATAATCAAAGTAATGCAGAACAAGAACCTACAACCAAGACTACTTTATCCAGCAAGGCTAACGTTTAAAATTGAAGGAGAAATAAAGAGCTTCCCAGAAAAAGAAAGCCTGAAGGAATTCATAAAAACCAAACCAATTCTGCAAGAGATACTAAGGGGCCTCTTGTGAACAGTTTAAAGGGAGGAATGAATAGAGCAAAAGAAGAATACAGCTTTAAAGAATAAAATGGCAATAAACAACAACATATCAATAATAACCTTAAATGTAAATGGATTAAATGATCCAATCAAAAGACATAGGGTAGCTGCATGGATAAAGAAACAGGACCCATACATATGCTGTCTACAAGAGACACACCTTAAAACAAAAGATGCTCATAGACTGAAGGTAAAAGGATGGAAAAAAATATTTCATGCAAATGGAAATGAAAAAAAAGCAGGGGTAGCAATACTTATATCAGACAAAATGGACTTTAAAACAAAGGCTGTAGTAAGAGATAAAGGAGGACACTACATAATGATAAAGGGAACAATTCAACAGGAAGATATAACTATTGTAAATATCTATGCACCAAATATAGGAGCCCCGACATACATAAAGCAGACTTTGATGGATATAAAAGGCAAGATTAACAGCAATACTATCATAGTAGGGGATTTCAATACCCCTCTAACAACACTGGATAGATCCTCAAGAAAGAAAATTAATAAAGAAACAGCAGACTTAAAGAGACACTAGATCAACTTGATTTAATAGATATCTTCAGAACTTTTCACCCTAAAGCAGTAGAATATACATTCTTCTCAAGCGCTCATGGTACATTTTCTAGGATAGACCACATGTTAGGACACAAAAATGGTCTCAATAAATTTAAGAAGATTGAAATCATATCAAGCATTTTCTCTGATCACAATGGCATGAAACTAGAAATTAACCACAAAAGAAAAACTGAAAAATACTCAAACACTTGGAAACTAAATAGCATGTTATTAAATAATGAATGGATTAACAATGAGATCAAAGAAGAAATAAAAAAGTTTCTAGAAACAAATGAAAATGAGCATACATCAACTCAAAATTTATGGGACACAGCAAAAGCAGTTCTGAGAAGGAAGTTTATTGCACTACAGGCATATCATAAGAAGCTAGAAAAAGCTCAAATAAGCAACCTGACCCTGCATCTAAAAGAACTAGAAAAACAACAGCAAATAAAACCCAAGACAAGTAGAAGGAAGGAAATAATAAAGAACAGAGCAGAAATAAATGACATAGAGGCTAAGGAAACAATACAGAGGATCAATGAAACAAGAAGCTCGTTCTTTGAAAAGGTAAACAAGATTGATGAACCTTTAAGTAGACTCACCAAGAAAAAAAGAGAGAGGACTCAAATAAATAAAATTAGAAAGGACAGTGGAGAAATAACAACTGACACAACAGAAATACAAAGCATTGTAAGAAAATACTATGAAGAACTATATGCCAAAAAATTAGACAATCTTGGTGACATGGACAAATTTCTTGAATCATATAACCTTCCAAAAATCAATCTGGAAGAATCTGAACACCTAAACAGACCAATTACAACAAATGAGATCGAAACAGTTATCAAAAAACTCCCAAAAAAGAAAAGTCCTGGGCCTGATGGCTTCACAAGTGAATTCTATCAAAAATTCAAAGAAGAACTAACTCCTATCCTTCTCAAGCTATTTCAAAAAATTCAAGAGGAAGGAAGACTTCCAAACTCCTTTTATGAGGCGAGCATAATTCTGATCCCAAAATCGGGCAAAGACAACACAAAGAAAGAAAATTATAGGCCTATATCCCTGATGAATTTAGACGCTAAAATTCTCAACAAAATATTAGCCAACCGGATCCAGCAATATATGAAAAAAAACATACACCATGATCAAGTGGGATTTATTCTGGAGAGGCAAGGCTGGTTCAATATTTGCAAATCAATCAATGTGATTCATCACATAAACAAAAGGAAGGACAAAAATCACATGATAATTTCAATAGATGCAGAAAAGGCATTTGATAAAATCCAGCACCCATTCATGCTCAAAACTCTCAGTAAAGTGGGAATACAGGGATCATTTCTTAACATGATAAAGGCCATCTACAATAAACCGACAGCAAACATCATACTAAATGGACAAAGATTAAAAGCAATCCCCTTAAGATCAGGAACCAGGCAGGGTTGCCCACTTTCACCACTCTTATTCAACATAGTTCTGGAAGTCCTAGCTACAGCAATCAGACAAGAAGAAGAAATAAAAGGCATCCAAATTGCAAAAGAAGAAGTAAAACTGTCATTATTTGCAGATGATATGATATTGTATATTGAAAACCCTAAAGTCTCAGTCAGAAAACTACTGGACCTTATAAATGAATTTAGCAAGGTGGCAGGATATAAAATCAATACTCAGAAATCAGAGGCATTTCTATACACCAACAATGAAATATCAGCAAAAGAAATTAAGGAAACAATCCCCTTCACTATTGCAGCAAAAAAAATAAAGTACCTAGGAGTAAATTTAACCAAGGAGGTTAAGGACTTGTACTCGGAAAATTATAAAACATTGATAAAAGAAATCAAGGAAGATACAAACAAGTGGAAGCATATACCGTGCTCATGGCTAGGAAGAATAAACATCATTAAAATGGCTATATTACCCAAAGCAATTTATAAATTCAATGCAATACCAATTAAAATACCAATGACATACTTCAAAGATATAGAACATATATCCCAAAAATTTATATGGAACCAAAAAAGAACACGAATAGCCTCAGCAATCTTAAAATGAAAAAACAAAGCAGGAGGTATCACTCTTCCAGATATCAAGGTTTACTATAAGGCCATTATACTCAAGACAGCCTGGTACTGGCATAAGAACAGGCACATAGATCAATGGAACAGAACAGAGGACCCAGAAATAAACCCACAGCTTTATGGACAACTAATATTTGACAAAGGAGGAAAGAACATACAATGGAGTAAAGACAGCCTCTTTAACAAATGATGTTGGGAAAATTGGACATCTACCTGCAAAAAAATGAAACTAGACCATCAACTTACACCATTCACAAAAACAAACTCAAAATGGATAAAAGACTTCAATGTAAGCCATGAAACCATAAGCATCTTAGAAGAAAACATAGGCAGCAAGCTCTCCGACATCTGTAGCAGCAGTATATTTGCCGATTTATCTCCACGGGCAACTGAAATAAAAGGCAAGATAAACAAATGGGACTATATCAAACTAAAAAGTTGTTGCACAGCTAAAGACAATAGGAACAGAATAAAAAGACAAACCACCCAATGGGAGAACATATTCAACAGCACATCTGATAAGGGGTTAATAACTAAAATTTATAAAGAACTTATAAAACTCAACACCAGGAAGACAAACAACCCAATCAAAAAATGGGCAAAAGATATGAATAGAAATTTCTCCAAAGAGGACATACAGATGGCCAATAGGCATATGAAAAAATGCTCAACATCACTAATCATTAGAGAAATGCAAATTAAAACCACAATGAGATATCACCTCACACCAGTCAGAATGGCACTTATCAGCAAAACAACACAGAATAAGTGCTGGAGAGGATGTGGAGAAAAGGGAACCCTTCTGCACTGCTGGTGGGAATGCAGACTGGTGCAGCCACTGTGGAAAACAGTTTGGAGATTCCTCAGAAAATTAAAAATCAAACTGCCTTTTAACCAGCTATGCCACTTTTAGGAATATACCCTAAGAACACCATAGCACTGTTCGAAAAGAAGAAATGCGCCCCCATGTTCGTGGCAGCATTGTTCACAATAGCGAAGATCTGGAACCAGCCTAAGTGTCCGTCAGAAGACGAGTGGATTAAAAAGCTTTGGTACATATATACTATGGAATACTACTCAGCCATAAGAAACGATGACATCGGATCATTTATAACAAAATGGATGTACCTTGATAACATTATACGGAGTGCAATAAGTAAACCAGAAAAAAAGAAAAACTGAGAACAGCATGATTTCATACATAGGTGGGACATAAAAGTGAGAATATGAGACATGGACAAGAGAGTGGTGGTTATGGGATGGGGGGAGGGAGGGAAGAGTGGGATAGGGAGGAGGGGAGGGACACAGGGAAAACCAGATTGAAGGTGACAGAGGACAATTTGACTTTTGGTGATGGGTATGCAACACAATTGTATGATAAGATAACCTGGAGATGTTTTCATTGTACATATGTGCCCTGATTTATTGGTGTCACCCCATTAGAATTAATAATAATAAAATATATATATATATATAAAATTGAAAAGGATCTGAGTTGAGAAGAGACTGATAAATTTTGTGAGCTGAAAGATGATCAGTAAGACAGGTGAAAACGGTGGAAGTGGGCAATGATTCTATGATATGTTCAACCTTTTGGTTTTTCCTGCAGACAGGATGGAAAGCCAATGAAAAGTATGAAGAAGGATAGGGGTATATGATCATATTTTTATTTTAAAAGTTCATTTCAGCTATCTGTGAAGACTGAGTGAAAGTAGGGTAATAGAAGCAGAGGGGACTAGTTAGGAAGAGCTACTGCAAGTGATCCAAATAAGATGACAGGACCAGAGCAGCAGTTTAGAACAAGGTGGAAGCATAGCAGAAGGAAGGACATGAAGTACATGTTGTAGGTAAACGGAAATTGGACTGGAAGAACATATTATGTAGTAAACTCCTTAGGTTCTACATGGCATTATTATTCTTTTGGAAATGTCACTACAATGACTGTGCTGTCACCAAAAGTAGACTTTTCAAGTTTCTTAGTGTTATTTTCTTCAGATTCTTTTAGAAGCTTTGTCCCACTTGACTTTTGGGTGGGGGGGCAAGGGGTGAACACACAGTACGGAGTACAGAGATGTGTTGTGGAATTGGGGACCTGAAACCTGTATAATTATGTTAACTGATGTCACCCCAATAAAATTTTTAAAAAAAGAAGCTTTATCCCAACTCTGAAGATTTGCTCAAAAGTTGGTCAAATGACAGACATTTATATTTGGGTAGGATTCTTGGGATTCTTCAAAATTTACTCCATATTATGCTATATTTATGTTTCTCTTTGTCTTCAATAAATTAATTAGGAAAACTGCTTAATTATAGTGGAGTGTGTGTGTGTGTGTGTATAAATATACCTTTATCTTCAGCATCCAACTATTTTACCCATAAAAAAATTTAAAGGTAAATTTTGGACCATATTTAATATCTTCTTAATGAGGTACAACTGCTGGTTCTGTTTTAATTTTTCAATTTAATATTTTATGAAGTAATCCAGGTATTGTAACAATGTTAGAACTTTATCCTTGAAGCCAATGTTCTACTATTTCAGAGTTAGTTATAATGGTTCAGGCCTTTATTAAAGTTTCTTTGGAGATAAGAACACTCTGTACAGAAGACTGGAAATTTGATGCTCCTGAATTCCATTCTGCTCTCCTGAGCCCTTTTCCCATTCGTTCTTGGCTTGCAAATTGATCTCTGTCTGTATTTATCATCTTGAAAAGGGACATCATAGTGATTTCCCAGAGGCATAAGGAGGGTTATTTTAGTGTTTATCAATCAGCTTTTAAGATGATATGGGCAAAGGAATATTATGATCTTGGGAATTGATATGTCTGCAAAAATGCCTGCTTATGCACTGCTGTGAAGCAGGGGCAGGTTCCCTGCAGGGACATTATACCCACAAGCAGTGAAATACATTCGTAGATTCCCTCTTTCATTCTAAAGATAGCGCCTCATTTCAGGGACTTTTCTGACAATGACATTTATATGTGTTAAATGTTTCAATTTTAAATACTTTATTTGTATAATTTTTGCCCAAAATGTACTATTTTGAACTTAGTCAGTGGATTCTCTGATGGTCTGTTGCTCTCTGGAGAGAAAAGAAAACTAGCGGGACCATGATTTTTACGAAGAAATAATTGATCGTTTCTGCCAAGCATGGTGATGTTTATAACCTTGTTCTTTCATTTCACATGTATTTCAATTTTCCTCACTTTCTCTTTGATATATGCTGCCCCATTCTGTTTAAAATATTTTTCCCCAAAATCTTTAAAGATGTTTGTTTCCTCCTGCTCTTTCATGTCATGTAGTCATCTGCCTTCAAGATTGTGCTATATGTGCTCTAGAGAAGCCATAAGAAACTGAGAGAACCTTGTAAGTTCACTTTGTTGTTCTGATGTTAGTTTATACCTAGAAGTGGGACAGAATATAAAAATGGCATAAAGCTTGCTTTCAAATTACAAGGTGTTACTTATAATTTCAGGCAGGTATTTACATACTCCACTTTTCTGAAAACTTGTACTTCTCACCAGAGAAAGAAAATCTCAGAACTCAAAGTTTTAGGTAAAGCCAAAAACACAAGAGAATTTGAGAATCAAAGGAGTCTTCATTTTTTTTAAGAGTCCCTGTTGCCCAGATCAGCCAAGCAGATCTCTGATTACACTGCTTTCTGGCACATGGAACAGAAAATGAAAATCCTCACATCCTAAAAGCAAAGTGTTTAAAGAGAAAAGGTTGACCTTTCAAGCAGGTGAATTTACCACCAAAACACTAAAATTGAACTCTAAGCAGAAAAACTATGTGTCAGGTGAACTCTTCATTCTACTTCAAGGGTGAAGTTCTAGTTATAGGTATCAACTGAAGACAGTGAAAAAGTGTGTGTGTGTATGTGTGTGTGTGTGTGTGTGTGTGTGTGTGTTGTTTTCCCTACTTGTATACACCTGCTTTGCTCCTATTCTCCCCTTGGGACACAGTCTTTTTATAGTAATCATGGTAATTAGATCCCTTCCTTTTTAGATGCTCTTAATCATCTTGGATTTGGAGCCAATGTCATTGCCTCAAAATAGAATGAAAATTCGGGTTCTTAGACTGTGGAACCCCTGGTCACTGTCTTAGTATTTAGTGAACCTTTTTTTGAGCTTAAAGACAGACAGTATACTAGATCTGTAAGAAGAAGTAGCTACAATTGAGTATTTATGAATATCTGTTCTAATGTCAGTAAAGAACATAAAAATAGTGCATTGAATCAGACTCTTGGTGCTATTAAAAATTATTTTAAAATTACACTGGAACCAGCAGATATGTCATGAGGGAATGTAGTTATTCTTCTTATTCAAATAAAGAAGTTGCCGCTATGCAGTGGATAGAGCGTCAGACTGGGATGTGGAGGACCCAGGTTTGAGACCCAGAAGTTGCCAGCCTGAGCATGGGCTCATCTGGTTTGAGCAAGGTTCACCAGCTTGAGCCCAAGGTTGCTGGCTTGAGCAAGGGGTCATTCAGTCTGCTATAGCCCCCCAGTAAAGGCACTTGTGAGAAATCAATCAATGAACAACTAAGGAACCACAACAAAGAATTGATGTTTCTCATCCCCCTCCCTTGTCTGTCTGTCCCTCTCTCTTACTATCTATCTGTCTCTGCCACAGACAAAAAAAGAAGTTGCCTCTAAACCCTAATGTCCATTAGTAATTTATTACAGCTCTATGACTCATGACTCATTAGAATGTTTAAAAATTTTCTCTTTTAAACCTACACTAGTAATGTTTGGTAGTACAACCTTTTTCAGATTTTAAACTTACCTCTTTGAAGTTTCAGTGGATTCTCAGTGGATAAGTCTTTTGTTAGCTTTTCCAGATCATTCAAAGCTTTATAGCCTTCACATCTTCTTTTTAAGACCCCACATTTTTAAAATCTGCCTCTATACAGCTACCTCTCAGTTTCCTTTAGACACAGCATATATATCTTGTGAGCTGTGGTAGCCAGAACTAAAAGGGATATTTAAGGCATAGACAAAATATTTTTATATGGTAGTCAGTTTTTATTTATGTATAATTACATTTACAGTTTCACTTATTAGCAATAATTTCCTCATAAGGTAACTGTGAAGATTAAATGAGATAATGCTTGGATAGTAATTAGCATAGTGTTTGGCAAAATGGACACTCAAAAAATGTTAACAACTGGTACTATTTAACATTTTATAACATTTTAATGAACAGACACCATTGCCAGTCACTTTTAATTTTTAAAGCCTAGGATCCTCCCATTCAATGATGTGGGAGCTTCTCCAGTCAGATCAACATTCTCAATACCCATCTTGTCTGTTTCATTCACTTAACAAATTCATGTAACAAGTATTCTAGGAATAGAGCTAGGCACTGGGGCTACAGCTACCAGATAGGCCAGGTCTCTACATTCAAAGAGCCTGCCATAAACGGGGGAAATCAAATAACAGACAGGTAATTACAATAAGGAGCCATGAAGAGTGCAGGATCAATGGGAAAACATAGGAGTAGGTAACCTACCTAGGACAGGGGGCAGGCAGGTAGGCTTCCTGGAAGAAGTAAAATTAAAGCTGAGGCCTGGAGGTGAGAAGGATTTAGCCAGACAGAGGTGGCAGAGGAAGGACAAAAGTGGAAAGGTTACCAGGAAAAGTATGTGTAATATTGGAGGTGAGAGAAAATACTGCTTATTAAAAAACTGGGCTAAATCTTGCATGAATGGAGAGGGGAATAACAGACAGGAGGCTGGAAAAGTGGGTAGGCACCAGATCTTAGAAAGTCTTGGGATTCATGTCAGTGAGTTTGAACTTTATCTTCAGTCAATGGCTTCTCTTCATCCATCTATTCCATTCAGTCTCCTTTGCTAGTCTATATGATTTGGCCCCATCAACCATTTAGGGCTCTTTTCTATTATTTTCCCACATAACCCTGCCCACTGGTTTTCCATGCCCATGTGTTTGCTTATTTCCTTGATTGGATAGTCTTTCTTCAAATTCTACAGTTCAATTAAGAAGCCTTTGTTGAGTAACTGGCATGTGCCAGGCACTGTGAGACTGATTTCTCCAGTATCTTTTTACTCATTCATTTGTTTTATCAAAATTTATGAAGCACTAACATGTAGAGGGAACCGTACTACTTTTAAATGACATTTCTTCTGTGAAGGTCTCCAGATGACCCAACTGGAATCATCTCCTCCACTTTTCTTTCTCCTGTGAAATCCTAATATCCTAAATGTTTCTCTCCCCTGGTTCTTGCCACTTTACATACTGCATTATAGCAAATTACTTCATGGGTCTGACAGCCCTACAAGATCTCTGTATTAAGGGACAGAGTCAGGTCTAATTTGTCATTGTATTTTCCAGAGTTCACAACCTTGCATTAATCTAGGAGCTGCAATGTTCATAATAAATATAGAATGAATGAATGAATACATTTTCTGAAAATGGAAAATAATAACCTTATTTTGGTATCTCATAATGACCCATATATTCAAGCAGAGCAATTAAACTATTTGTTTCAAAGTGATTAAACCTGAATCTAGTACAGTTTCTCTGGAAAAAAAAAATCACTGTTTTCTACCAGATTCCAAGATTTACATAAAAAAAACCCATAAGCGAATAATGTTATTAAGGATTACACATCTAAAGTACTTGAAACTGATCACCTCTGTTATCATCTCTATACAATGCATTTACTTAGGCTTTTTGTATATTCTTAGAATCATGGTAAAAACAGAAAAGAAGAAAAATAGGGTACACTTCTACATGTTGATTGCTGAGAATAATATTCTGTGCACCTTTGGCTTTGCAGTTTTACAGCTCTCTGCATGGGTTTACAGCAAGTGGTTTTAGTGATTACTCCTGCATTTCCTGGGCACACCCACCTTACCTCTGGCAGATTCTGTGATTCACAGTAAATACTGGAGTCCTGACTGCCTCCACAGTGAATGCTCTAGGCAAGGCTTGATTCTCTCCAGTGTATTAAAGCTCTGTTTGAAGAAAAGTACAAGGAAAGAACCACTTAACCCTAAGGAAATTTTGAATACCACTGATGAATCTGTAATGAAATATCGGACTATGTTGAACTGGAGACCCATGACACATGTCTTCAGATGACACAATGTCCACTTTAGCCTGCTTGCCTCTCCCCATGTTCGCTATGGCTGCTAGAGCTTTCATTTGAAACTGTGAAAACAGTTTGAGGACTTTTCTTATCAGCTATCAGAAGACCATTTCAGATAATCTGCTCAAGTCAACATCAGAGTGTTCTTCTGAGAGGAAGTCTTGGGTAAGGTAGTAGCTAACCAAGTTTGGGTGGCCTCAGTTCTTCCCTAATCACTGTACTCTTCTGTGATTGAATGACAGTGCTCCAGTTGGCTTATTGAGATTCTCAAGTAGCTGGTATAATAGAGCTGTTGCAAATTGAGAAGGAGGAGACTTTCACTTAAGAAATAAATCTTTGGAAATGTCCTATGCCCCATTTCTATTTAGTTACTTCCCATTCCTTACCCTGGTTAATAATCTTAGGGCAGTAACAGCTTTGTGCTAGATGTAAGACATTTGTTACCTAAACCAATCTTCAGGGTTACTCTAGCACTATTATATTATATCCTTGTATTAAAGATGAAGAAATACCTAGAGAGAAAACAGTAACAGCTGTAATTCCAGGCTCTGGACACTGTTCTGTATCCTGTATCTTGTAGGATTGTGTACTCAAAGTCCATGAGGTAGCCTTTATACAAGCTGGAACAAAGCTTAGTTGTGAAAGTTCATCTCTTGGGCTTATTTTGAAAACATGCTTCATGTTCCAAACCCAGAATTGTCTACTAGGTATGTATTTAGAAAGTTGTCTATAAAACTCCAAAAGAATCATGTTTATATATTTATATATATATATATATATAAAATTAAAGAAATATTTTATTAATATATGCAATTTTTTCAGAACTCTGTAGCATGCTGGCAACATATGATATTCTTTTACTCAGCTAGGGGAGGAAAAACCAATCTAGGAAGGCAGGCAATCAAACTGCTGGGTTCAAGAGATAATCTTCCCACACTACAGCCACCCAGCCATGGCCTTCTCTCTGGGTCAGTTATTGGAAGTCTTTGCCTCCCCTTTCTTACATGATTGGTTGTACTTTGGAGTAAGAGAAAAATAAACATTACCCTAGCATAACTCAGATAATCACCACTTCCTCACTCTTCGCCCGTTGCCCACACAATATTCTCACTTAAAGATGCTCTGAGTCTTACTTGTTTAACTTTATCTGATAAAGGCTATAGTGGTTAAAGGCATATATATGCAGGTAAATGTTTTTAGGTATTATGTTCATCTTTATTAATGATTATAAAACGAGAAGGAAAAGCGCATATATATATATATATATATATATATATATATATATACACACACACACACACACATACACACACACACACAGACCTTGTATTTTTCCCATTCAAGTGTCAATTTTCTTATGTGTTTTCATTCAGATTTTATAGGTATTAATTTCTGAAAATATCCAGAAGGTCACTAATCAGGTTAAATTATGTCTTTTCTATAAGTACTTAGGTTTACTATTAATAAGTAATAACATATAAGTATTAACATATAAATCTTTCTGAAAGTTAGATTGCCCAAGAATTTTTCTAATCAGAGAGCTTGATGCAATTCAGTATGATCAAACTCTCACTTTGAGTGTGAATGGGACAGTCTTTCCAGGAATCTTATAGTCTTGTCATGGAGCAGACAGTCTCTGAGGAAAAAAGTCAAGACAGAGTATTCATATATACAAAGTGTAAGGCCAGGAGCCGCTGTCGCAGCCATACACATGCAGGTTCTCGTTGAATTTAGGCAGATGGTAAAGAAACAGTGGAGCAAAAAAATGGTGGACCATTTTTTTTATTAAAGTCTTGCACAGGCTGACAAGCGAACACACAGGGAAAACACTTCCCTTTCACTCATTCAGAGCTTCCAAAACCCTGACACATTCTCCAGTTCCACAACCAGGAGAATCTTCTCCGGTTTCTCCTAGAATCAAAGGCCCCACCAGTCTCAATTGGCCTCCCAAAGCCCCTCACTTCTAGTTCCCCATATGCACACCTGCTCCTTCCTTGCCAACATGGCTTCCTCTTCAACACTCTGCATTCTCTCTGCATTCTCTCGCTCTGCAAACATGACTTCTTTTCTCTTCCCCTGCCAACATGGTTTCTTTCTCCTTCTTCTGCTCTCTCTTCTCAAAACTTTCTGGTGCGAAAACCTCTCCTCCAGCAAACATTAGCAAAACAATGGCCCTTCCCAAGCAGGAAGGTAATTTGCAATTTCACAGACTCACATATACCTGGTGCTGCCCAGACCCCAGTGCAAACTATAAGCAAGCAAACATAAAAATCATATTTTACAAACTTATTTGACCAACACAAAGAAATTAAGTCATCATTTTACCTAAATCTCAAATATATCAACTTTCACATTTTACCATTAAATGAGCAAATAAGGTTGGCTTTACACACACACACACACACACACACACACACACACACACACATTTGTTTATACATACAGCACACAGAGAATATTTACTTGTCTACTGTTTCTTTTTCTGCAAATGAAAGGATCAAATTATATGAATGGACTTCATGTTTTTGACAGTAATTCTATGGGTTAAGGAAGTCCATTACAGGATAACCTATATTATTTTCAAATTTTAACACAGTTTATAAGTTCCTTCTATAAATATAGTTATAACTTCCTTTTATTTTTTTAATTAGACATGGTCATGGTTTTGTTTCCCACTTTAGTGTTACAAAAGACTAAGAACTAAGCACAGACTAGAAAAGGTAAAGGAAACCATTCATTAAAGTGATTCAGCTTGATTAAGCCAGTGAAGGCCGCATAGTTTGAGTTTTATCTTCAGCACATTGCCCTGGTAGGAATCACATTCAGAAAATAGAAGGGCTCTTCTTACCTTAAGTGTCTGAGAAAATTGTGTCATTTTGCTTCCTCTGTTAGCGGTGACAGGTGTAAAAAGGACTTGAAATGAGCTGCCAATCACCATTAACCCCTTTCCTCCTGACCTTCTAGGTCAGGGAGCAATCTGAAGTTGCTATTTAAAAACCCTCACACTGAAGTCTTCCAAACTCTGTCAAGTTTCTCAAACCACATTGTACAGACGTGGCAGCCTTCAATGCTATGAACTTTCTTTGCATGTTGACTCTGATAGAGTTTATTTGATGACTTATAAAATCTTAGAATAAATAGGATTTCTAATTTTTATTATATTTCTTGGTAATTAAATCTATAATAAAGAGAAGGTAAATTTCTAGTTGTTAGAAGTTGAAATGTGTTTAATACTGTAGTGCAGGTATCTAAATACTTATTGAACTTCAGTCAATAGTATTTTACATAAACTTTCCATGTTTGCATAGTCTTGCTCAGCATCTTTTTAATCCCAACCACTGGGATGAGATAATATAAGGTTGCTATTCTGCCAATATTAGGAGCTTGTTTTAACTTTTTTAAACTCTTCTTTCTTTTGTATATTTTCCTAATATAGATACATTTTTGTTTTTTGTTTTGTTTTATTTTGTTTTGGTATGATGTAGACATGCCTGTCAAGAATTTAAACTTAAAACAAAAAGATGTCAAAGAGTGAAATCTAGCTTAAAACAAAAACAATTTCCATTTCTTGTCCAAACTGAAAAGATTAAAAAACAATTAGCCCAAAGAATGGTAAAAGTGTTTGTTTTCTTTACCCTGTATGAAAATGTTCATACTTTAACATTCAATGTAGCACTCAACATTTTTGTGAGAAAGCATATACATGAAAAATCATTAAAATGTGAACCTATTTACTTTCTTTAAAATATTTTCATCACTTTAAATGAATACACTAAATTTCACATTTATCATTTTCTATTTAGAGAAGGAAGAATACTAGAAAGAGGTTTCTGGGAGGCATGATGAACCATTTTCTAAAAGAAGTCCCCCACACACCTGTCTGAATTTCCAGATTTGAAGGAAAAAATAAGTTATTCATTTGGAAGAAGGGGAGACATTGCATGGATCCACTTGAAGAAAGAGTTGAGGAACTTCACCCTTTCTTCCAACTCATTCAGGAGCTGGGAACACTGCCATCTTTTTATTGTAGAGAACACCATTAGAGAGCCATTCAGAATGGCCCAGCCACCATTAACAAAAACTCTGCTCAGCTGTTGGTTTTCCAGCTGTGCTCATAAAAATTAAATTCAGTAAAGTTCAAATGGATGAAAGAGAAATTAAAAGGTTAAAGCTGGGTGACTTTGGAAAGCCAAATTAGCATCTGGTCGCATCCAAGACTCCAATGTCCTTAAAGTAGATGTTGGCTAAGAAGAAGATGGATGATGCAACAAATTCAGGGACTAAAACTAGAAAGGATGGAATGTGTAGCATGGTTCTGGACAAAGGCTGCTAGAAACTTCTCAGCACTAGTCAGAGTTCAGGAGAATAATTCAGTAGCAGTGCCAAATCCTACTTAAAACAAAACAAAACCAAAAAATGCATGTTCAGGCATATCTAGAAATTATGATTTTTCATTGGTTGATTGAAATAGCTAAATTGGTGTCTAGATTTTGTTTTCATCATAATCTTTATTAAGTCAACCTTTTAGCCCAGTGCATATGATACAGTCTTGGCCACCATAGTCAAAAATTCTTCAGAGCATCCAACTCTAAAATAGAAGTGAAGGGTGCAGGAAGCTACACCAATGCATGTCTTTGGAACTCATTTTGTTCTCTAAGCAAGGTTAGGAGGAAAACACTTCTTAGCGTCTTTGGCAGTGCCCTTTCATTCTTGGTAAAATGGACAGAATTAAATGAACTATGACAAATGCCCTTTCACTTCTGGACCCAAAGTCAAGGCCCACAGATATTCAGCATAGGATGTCTTTCAGTGCTATGACTTTGCTCTAACTCATTCTTTGCCATAGAGAACTGGTATCACTAAATCAGCACCTTAAGTGGAATTTTGAAGCCTGTATTTTTTAAATGCTCCACTACTATGGCCCCATTTCTATCCCTTCTGCAAATGTTTACATGTGGGGGGGGGGGAGGAGATCCTGCAAGAAAATAATATCAAATATCTTCTTCTAAAATAGGGCTGTACTATTGAAATATAACGTGAGCCACACATATGTTATTAAAAACTTTCTAATGCCTACATTAAAAGATGAAAAGAAACAGGTCAAATTAATTTAATTATGTACTATTTAACCCCATATATCAAAAGTACTATCATTTAAACATTTAATCTATATTGATTATTAATGAGATATTATTCATTATTTTTTTTTACTGGATCTTTGAAATTCAGTATATATTTTACTCTTACACATATCTCAGTTTGATTTAGGCACATTTCAACTGCTCAATAGCCACATGTGACCAGTAGCTATTAGATTGGACAGCCCGGGTCTAAAACATGGCTCCCTCTTAGCATAATACCCCATTTGAAATGCCTAGCTTCTGATATTTTTTCAGCTCCCCATCTGAATGTTATTCTTTACAAAAGAGATCCATATGTATAAATATTTTAATCTAGGTTCTAACAAAGATACACACATATGAATACATATACAAACTAACATCTGGGCTTTAATGAACTATCTAGATTTCCTTCTCAAATAACCTAAAAACTAAATATTTCCTCTCCAGTGCTTTCTGTCAGAGCATGTGTACCTATTATCTTGCACATTAGTGGGTTACCATATTTAGTGTTGTCAGAGCTGCTGACTCACTGTCCATGAATGGCCTGCTGCCCATGGTGATTGTTTGACAGGATGCCAATAACACTGCCTACAGCTTCTGAAAAGCTGACCTTGTACCAACATCCACATTCTTTGGGTTGATTTTGCTGACATTCTCTCAACTCAAAAACTGTTTTTAAGACAAATGTATAATGAAGTATTGAGCTTCTAAAAGCAATTGTACTTTAGTTCATTAAATTATCTGAGTGTGTCAAGGAGGTCAGAACAGCAAGGAAATGAGTATACAGAGGGAACCATCCTTGAAAGTTGACATTTGAGCTACAAGTGTATAATACTTGGGGACAGTGTTCTAAACAACACGGGCATCAAATGAAACAAGGCTCTAATGGGATCCATTTTTTAACTTTCTCAAGAATCTTTATTAGCTCTGTATTACTGACCTACTCAAAATTCTATGTAATTTTTTCAAAATTGCAAAATTTATCCAATTAGCCACCCTAAAAAATGTCTTCCTCAAGTTAACCTTCTAAACAAAAGGATATAAGATGTTCCCCATTAATTAACAACTGCTGAGCTACTATTAAATACTTAAAGCAGGGATCAAATTAGCCAGAAGTACTAGGTACTACTTTAGCTAGATTATCCTTTACACTAATCCCATCTATATACTTAAAACATAATATATACCTTCCAGCCAACAGCATGTACTGATGACCCTGCCTTCTGTTAAAGCACAACATTTTTAAATCCTCCTCTTTTCTTGGTAGATACAGCTAGAATTCTTGCCTTCAAAATCTCAAGCATTTTTTTGAGCTGATGTTCCTGTTCCTTATTTTTGTTGCCTGTTATCCCAGAGTTTAATATGAACTAGCAGTAAAATTACCATGTAGTTCACATCTCACACACAATAGCCAGAGTCTGCTTTGCTGATTATAGTTGCACACAGACGACAGTTTTCAATAAATGAACAGAATGAATGTTGTTTTGGCACTTTCTAACCACTAGAGGGAGATCAAGGCTCCTCTCTAGCCTCTGTCTCCCTCCTGGTATACCCATTGAGTGGTAATAGAGATGATTCGAGTGCAAAGTTTATTGGTCCATGAGATGGAAGGAAAATGAAATTATATATTTGGGAAAATCTAAAATTTGGCAGCCTGATAACCCTGTCAACATGTTTTGTTTGTTCTATCTAATTTGAGGCAACATTTATAAATTTGAAGATTTCATGTAAAAATCTGGATTTTTTACCCTAGACAGGAAAAGAGGAAGATGTGGCCATCCTGTGTCTGTACATGGCACGGCCAAAGGAAGATGCTTTCTTAAACAGACACGCACTCTTCACATCAACCTCATTACTACCACTTCCTATTATTTTTCAACACTGAGGCCAAATGTCATGTGTTACGTATACACAAGATTGTATCATTATTTTCTTGTGGTTAAAAGCTGTTTTGTTTTTTGTTCTTTGTTTGTTTATTTGGATTTTTTTTTTGTACTCGAGTCAATAGCTAAAGCGGTAAAAGGAGAATTAGATCAAGTGAATCTCTTGCGATTTCAAAGAAGATAAGAAAGAGCACACTTCTTAGAGGCAGTAGAAAATACTCATAAGGATAAACTATGCAGGCACAGTGTGCCTGGGTCTCCTTGACTTATGCCCCCTATTTCCTCATTTACATCAGTTCAACAGACCTATGAGCTTAGAGATTTTCAGCACTCACTTAGAGTCTCTGCCAAATTCCTGTTTGTGAGAGTGCAGTATGCACATACACATATGTGCATGTGTGTGTGTGTGTCCATGTGCGCGCGTACACCCTTTCTTCCTTAGAGGCAATTTTCTAGAATTCTGTTTTCTCTGCAATGTTGTAAAATTTGGAGGACTGAGATTAGGTTAAGAGTAAACATTAGAGAAAAGAAATTTCTTGTGTTTGTTATAGGTCTTAGATAAAAGGGGTCCTTGTGATCTAGTTTGCTAATTGTAGTGTAACCCAATAGTAATGTCCACTTTCCATATGATTGTGAAAGGTAACAGGTTCGGGATTGAAGTATCAATGAGCCCAATCAGTTATCATCCCTCATTTGTCATCACTAACTCTACCAAATACTCTCTCTCTCATGACTGACTATCTCAGTATTTGCAAAATCATCATACAAGGTGTAAAATATTGAGCTTTGTGCTCAACATAGGAAAAGACATATCTTCATGTATCTTGTATTCACAAGAAGGGTAGAACTAAAATTGGGTTGGTGTAGCATAAACAAGTTTCAACAACCAGCTGATACTCTGATTTACGGTCATTATTGCTTCTTGATTTCAAAGAGAAGTAATAATGTAAATACTAGTAATCATAGTTAATATTTGTTAAGTTCACTGTGTGTCAGACACTGAACTAAGTCATCTCCTTTATATCTTGGAACAACTCTGTGAAGTAAGATCTGTTTTTATTCCTATTTTAGAGGTGTTGAAAATGGGGCTGGGAATGGTTAAGTACTTACCCAGTATCACATAGAGATGAACCAGGAATGAGGTGAGATTTACTCATGGTTCAGTCCAACCTCAGAGCCTTCACTCAACCACCTGACTGTATTCCCTTGCTTTCAGGTCAATAGTTCTCAAAGTGAAGTCCCACTACATTTTCATGGGATCCTTGAGGTCACAACCATTTTCATAATAACCCTCACATTTTATTTGCCATTTCACTATGTGGAGATTCGCATCAATGATGCAAAAATAATGGTGGGTAAAACTGCTGTGACCTTATTACAGAACAAGGCAGAGGCACCAACCTTTACTAGTGGTAAAGTAATTATATTCTTCATTGCCATGCACTTACAATGAAAAAAATTAAGCAAGCATCATCAACAACAAAAGAAATCTTATGAAATCTTGAAATTCTAATACATGCCTTTGAAATATCTGTGTGAGGAAATGAGAAGTGTGTGCACCAAACACTGTGTGTGTGTGTGTGTGTGTGTGTGAGAGAGAGAGAGAGAGAGAGAGAGAGAGACAGACAGGAAAAGAAAGAGATGAAAAGCATCAATTCTTCGTTGCGGCACCTTAGTTGCTCATTGATTGCTTTCTCATATGTGCCTTAACCAGGCAGCTACAGCAGACCAAGTTACCCCTTGCTCAAGCCAGTGACCTGGGGTTCAAGCTGGTGAGCCTTGCTCAAATCAGATGAGCTCATGCTTAAGCTGGTTACCTCAGGGTCTCGAACCTGGGTCCTCTGCATTCCAGTCTGCCATGCTTTCCACTGCACCACCACCTGGTCAGGCTACCAAGCACTCTTGAAATACAGTAGCTCAGTTGGTTAAGAGCATTGTTCCTAAACAACAAGATTGCAGGTTTGATCCTTGGTCAGGGCACACATGGGAAACAACCAAAAAATGCACAACTGAACAGAACAACAAATGCTTCCCTTCTCCCCCTCTCTCCCATTCTCTGTCTCTCTAAAAATCAATAAAAATTAAGCTCTTGCCAGGTAGCTCAATTGGTTTGGAGCATCATCCCAGAGTGAGAAGGTTGCCAGTTAGATTCCCCAGTCAGGGCACATACAGGAACAGCTTGATGATCCTGTCTCTCTCCCTACTTCTTTCAAAAAAGAAAGAGAGAGAGAGAGAAGGAAGGAAGGGAGGGAGGGAGGGAGGGAGGAAGGAAGGAAGGAAGGAAGGAAGGAAGGAAGGAAGGAAGGAAGGAAAGAAGGAAGGAGGGAGAGAGAAAGAGAGAGGAAAAAAAGGAAGAAAAAGGAAGAGGG
The DNA here is from genome assembly GCA_037038555.1 of Rhynchonycteris naso. Classification (NCBI taxonomy): domain Eukaryota; kingdom Metazoa; phylum Chordata; class Mammalia; order Chiroptera; family Emballonuridae; genus Rhynchonycteris; species Rhynchonycteris naso. The sequence continues at coordinate 162,496,556 of CM072999.1, read as the reverse complement.
AAAGAAAAAGAAAGAAAGAGAGAGAAAGAAAGAAAGAGGGAAAGAAAAAAAAAGAGAGAGAGAGAGAGAAAGAAAGAAAAAAAGAAAGAAAGAGAGAGAGAGAGAGAGAGAGAAAAGGAGAGAGAGGAAAGCAGGAAGAAAGAAAGAAATTAGAGGATGTTGTTTGCCTAGAAGTAAGAATGGTGTGCAGACTGAACTAGGCACTTCTTTCACAGAACAACATGGTTACTTGAAAGAACAGTTGGTAGATATAGTTATTTAGATATAGTGTTTCGAAATGATTTCTTTGAAAATAAATGAAATGAGCCTGTCACTTCAGAGAAAATTAATAATATTCTTTGAAAATGATAAAATCAAATTTAGAAATAAAAATTAGAATTTTGGAAAGGTTGCATCTGCCACTGTGAAGTTGACAACTTCCTAATACCTAAAAGACATTTCTGATGAAATTGATGGTGATATTAACAAATATAAGTTTTTGTTAGTGAAAATGAAACATTTGGAAAATCTGCATAATTCAGTGAACCAATGCTTTCCAAATGACTGATTTATGCTGTTATAAAGTCATACATAAATAAAAAATATCTATATAAAGATTGAGGCGGATAATAAAATTATAATATAATGGATTATATAAAGTTCATATAAATGGTTCAAATTCCACATTGCAACTCACCTTTAAGAAACAGTCAGGTTAGCCTGACCTGTGGTGGCGCAGTGGATAAAGTGTCAACCTGGGAACACTGAGGTCGCCAGTTCAAAACCCTGCACTGGTCTGGTCAAGGCACATATGGGAGTTGATGCTTCCAGCTCCTCCCCCCTTTCTCTCTTTCTCTCTCTCTCTCTCTCTCTCTCTCTCTCTCTCACTCTGTCTCCTCTCTAAAAAGAAAATGAATAAAATAAAAAATAAATAAAAAGAAGTTAAAAAAAAAAAAAAGAAACAGTTGGGTTACCCTAGAATCTATGTAAACACAATTAATTAATTAAATAAATTTTTAAAAATAAAGTTTTAATTAACAATAAAAATTAATTAACAAATATTAATTCAAGAATAAACTGTAAAAAAAGAAAAAAAAAGAAACAGCCACTTGTTTCACAATTATCTGAAAGGCTATGAAAATACACTCCCTTTTCAAACTGTGTATCTGTGTAAGTTGAAGTTTCTTCACATATTGCAATAGGGTAAATGCCAAAGCAAAAATTAAAATCTAGCTATCTTGGCCTGACCTGTGGTGGCGCAGTGGATAAAGCGTCGACCTGGGAACACTGAGGTCGCCAGTTCAAAACCCTGCACTGGTCTGGTCAAGGCACATATGGGAGTTGATGCTTCTAGCTCCTCCTCCCTTTCTCTCTCTCTCTCTCTCTCTCTCTCTCTCTCTCTCACTTTGTGTCTCCTCTCTAAAATAAATAAATAAAAATAAATTAAAAAAAAAATCTAGCTATCTTCTTTCTATTATAACAGATATTAAAAAGATTTCTAAAAATGTAAAGCCATGTGCTAATTCTCACTACATATTTTATTCTGCAAAATATTTCTATTTTATTTAAAATATATCATCTATATTACGTGTAATGGGTTTATCATTATGTAAATAAGTTTATAAATAAATGTTTTTAAAAATTTTAATAAGGTAAATACTGATAGATATAATAAACATAAACAAAAGTTCTTAGGGGTCTTCAGAACAAAATCTTTGAGAACTTATGATGTAATATCATTTTTATTTTTTATTTCAAAGTGACAGGGCAACATACTGATACTGAATTAAATACTATATTATTTATCTCCATTTAAATAAAAAAGACACTCATCACTCATCCTCTGTGAGTCAGATGGAAATGATAAATCAGACTTTCATTAATCCTCAGATGGCTCCTAAGGCCTGTGAGATGTTTGAGGCCATCAACCATTGAGGAGCAGGGCCTGAAAGTTAATTACCAGGATTAGATCCCTTATGATTTCCAGAAAAAGCACTTCCTGTCTAAGGAAACACCCATCTATATTTTGTACATAATGTGAAATTCTATGTGCTTAATAACAAATTTTAATTTAGGCTATCTGTAGGAGGTATGATACTCTGCATGCAAACGTTTACTCCTCTGTCATCCATCCCCTTTATTAACGTTACAAATGTAACTGGTAATGGTCCTAGAAAATCTTTTCTTTTTATTTTTGCTTTTTTCCCTCCTATATCCTGTTTCATGACTTCTTTTCTTCCTTCCCTTTCTTTCTCCTTTCTGTTCTCTTTTTCTATTTGTTTTGATTTTCACATTATTGTAAAATCAATCAGATACACATTTCAAATCACATTGTATCATTAATCTCTTAGAAGTGCAGGACTTTAACAAATGTATGATCATAAAATATGAGCAAGATAAGTGATAGTCACATATTACCAGGGAAATTTTATTAGAATGTATGATAAATGTACTTACCTGTATGTGGCTAATTTAAAATTTTGTCTTTTTATAAATTAATTGGATAAATCTTTGATATATTTTGATTTGACCATTAAAGTTCAATGCAATTACTTTGACCATTAGGCAGTATTGGCAGGTCTACGGAACTTCAAGACACAAAGGACTGACCTTGGGTAAACATTTTTTTCCTGATCAGCAAAACAATGTTAAATTTTCTGCCTTACTTGGAATTAATTTCAACACAAAAAGTTTAAAGGTATAATGAGGTCACCCCTACGGGGTAGTTTTGGCCTATACACTCTTTTTTAGTTGCATATTGTACTACTTAATTCATAAAAAGAGATTTTTAATCTAAGAAAATTTGAAATAGTTTAGTGATTGTGTCTGTATTAAGATACTTATTGGTTTTACAATTGTATTTTTTTAAGAAATACAAAATGAGATCATTATTCTCTTTAAAAATGTATTCTGAAAACATGACTATTTTTCTGATATCTTAGGATACATGGGTTTTTGTAGTAGGGATTTCTACAACCAAATAAGCACTATTATAAAATAAAATGACCTACTGTCTTGCCCTGAAATGTAGCAGAACTATGTTCTGTGTAAATGTGAGTGTATATAAAGTACACGAATAAACTAAAGAAACATTCAGTGACTATGGATGTCGCATGTCTTCATGTGTCATATTCTTTAATTAGCAAGTCTGGTAAAATAATCTCATCATAGCTATAAAAGAGGAAGTATTTATGCTGAATACATATGAATACAAAAATTTTTAAATATATATAATTTGAAACAAAATTATATAAATTTATAGTTCCTCAATTTCATTAAGAATTTGTGTGTGTATGTAGTAATATAAGTGTATATATAATTGGAAGTAAATGTATGAAATGTTCAAAGTGATTGTCTTTGAATAGGACAATGTGGATGACACATTTTTTATAATTCATTGAATTTGCCACATAATCGAAAAAGAAAGTTATTTTGAAAAAAATCTCTGTAAATTTCCAGCCACCTCTTGATTCATTTTTTGATGAAACTTGCTTATTTATAAATATAGCTAGTTATTTTTACATTTTCTGTTTTGAAAAAAGAAAATAATTGGGGTGCTCAGTGGGTTCTCAGCAATTGTGCTCCTCCATGAGCTCGTCTGTGGGTGCAGGGCAAGTTAGTAAACATGGGGGAAATGTTCTTTCAGAAGGCACATTTTATCTGCATTAAAAAATCAGCTGCCTTAAGCTTTCAGTAAGACACAGCAGAGAGAAACACAAAGCAGTCCCTCTGAAAAACTTGTGTGCAAGAACCCGAGCTGAGAGTGCTTTATAAATCGCCTGCCTGCTTCTCAGCACCTGTAAAACAGTTGACTAAATACCAAACTGAACTGATGCTGACAGGCAAGTCACCATGTTTTTCTAAGTGTTCCTGTGCGTCAACAGGCCTCTAGCTTTATGGTGTAACAACATCCTACATTCAGGGCTGAACATGTATGCCCATTCCTTCTGACAGTTGTTTTGTCCAAATGTTATTGTTCTCTCTGCGTTATCTTGTTTTAACCTAAGTGATGAAGTATGACTTTTTTATTCCTGTCTATTAGAAATGTCAAGAGTGAAGCTCAGTACTTTGCTACCATCTTTCACTTGCTCAGCTATCCTCCTACAGACTTGCTATGTATGACAGGGAGTATGAAAGCAGATGAGCGAGAAGTGAGGCAGGCAGTGACTCCACTTTCCCCATCTAGGGACCTAAATTTGTAGAATCGTGAGGAATGGGTCATGTTTCTGCAATCCTTAGTCTATAATTTGATGGAAGGAAATTATAGATACACTTAACTCCCTCTAAGATTAATGTGCCTAATTATTTGTCCAAAGACTTAAAAACATCACAGAAATGCTTTATTGCTGACTAGCACAGAGCAGAAGCAGCCGGTCTCAACAGCACTTCCCATGGTGCCCAAAATTCTTGCTGTGAGGGGTCCACCAGATCCGGTGATTCTGCCCGTCTGTGATGGGACCACACTGGGTCTGAACAGCTAAACTGTCCCAATGCCACAGCTTCTTTATTATCCTCAGAGCTTGAAGTAACATAACAATCTATGGCCTTAATAGGAAATATGTACAAACACCCAAGACCTGGTTCTCAGGCAGAAATTTTTGCCAATAAGAACAAATCCTGATAACAGTGAGGGGGCCCAAGTTTCCCTGAGCCTTCTGCCCCCAGCTTTAAAGCATCCAGAAAGTCCCATCTCCCAGCTGTTCTCTCCCTGACTCTAACCTAATAGACTTCTGTCTGAGCTGATTCTGAATTTAGTCCAAAGGCCATGATCCCAAATCCACTTTGCTGTAGCTTCCTAAGCCACTTTGACATTCTTAAGCCAATAACTAATAATCCGCTGAAGTGATCTGAATAAGTCTATGCCGCAGCTCTATGTAGGAATCAAGTGAGAAAATGCTGCACTTCATGTTTGCTGATTGTTCCACCATTCAATCAAATAAACATTTAGTGAGGATGATTATCTATTAAAGGTGACATGTTAAAGATGATGAAGAAATAAATAAGACAGTCCCTGCCTTCTAATTGCACATAAATAGAAAGAGGAGAACTTTCACAGCAATTTCACATGGTAACACGTGCTCCAGTGATGGAGTTCAAAGGGTAGTATGGAAACACCCCGTCTAGCTCTGGAGGAGCAGCTCTAGGAGTAGAGCTGGGAGGTCCAGGAGGGAGCTCCATGAGGTATATAGAATTGGAGGATGCTTCAGGGTAGCCAGAATCCTGAGCTCATTCTCAGCACTCAGCACTGGTGTGAAGATTTGTGAATAGGACAACAAAGACTCACTCTTAAAAAGCAGGGCCTACTCAAGCTATTGGGCAATTATTTGGACAAGTAGTTATTGTGTTTAAAGTAACTTTAATCATTCTTAGCCAAACTCCCTTAACAGCTGCTACAACTTTATGCCAAAGATAGTGTCAGAAAAGATCAACTTTTATATGTTTATGAATGCAGCATAGCTCTTACCTTTGAATTTCTCTAGCCCCTTTGCATACCTATAGTCATCATTAACTGTAGCAGGTTCACAAAAGTGGTTTTCATCCTAACCCAGGCATGACCAACATATGGCCCGTGGGCCAGATGCAGCCCACGTAATGAGTTTATGTGACCCGCGATTAAATTTTTAATATTCTCTGCTACTTTAAAATCTCAGCAACTCAGAAGCGGAAGCATCTTTGATTATTGGAAATCAAGATATTTAAGAAGATAGTGATACGCAGAAAAGAATTCCACGTGTGACTAATCTAGGGTTAACTTCCAATAGTTGGTCGAATGGATTTGCGATACTTATTTAAAAAAAAAAAATCCATTATAAAGATTTACAACTTTTGTACTCTTTGTGAACTTTTGACGTTTAGCGGTGGTGACGTGAAACCCATATTCTTTTAGGCAGAGTTTGCCAGTGTACACCCAATGTCAAACAATTCATTATTTTTGTGGTCAAGTGTGCTGAATCAAGTGTCATTGTGTCATAGACTATAGCTGCGGTTGACCAATGAACACGTGTCCAGGCTGTTTGTAAAACGAAATAATTGTTTTATTTGCGATATAACCCCTTCAAGCTCATTCTATTAATTAAATATTTTTTGGATTGATTGCGATACAGTTTGGATATTTATATGCTATGTAATTATATTTTTATTAAAATAATATTGTATATTAAATTTTTTTTCACTCACATTTATTCATAAACAAATTACATAATAAAATTTTGTTTACTTAAATGAATCGTTTTTATATTTAACATCTTTTAATTTTAATATTTTGTCCGGCCCATGAAAAATGTTTTCTTTCTAATCTGGCCCCGGGAGCAAAAACTGTTGGCCACACCTGTCCTAACCTCTGAAATCTAGTAAATAAGACTCCTTACACTGTAGTCTCCAAAGTGTAACTAGAAGAGGAGAGACAACAGAAGTACCATTGAGCTTCCTCTTCATTCTCCCATTTATCATTGAAGCTATCCTATCATTACATACATAACAAGGAAAGTAGATAGAATACCTGCTCAGATTCTTCATTTTCTTCAGTGTGATGAAATTATTTTCAGTATGGTGCAAACTCATGGAGGTAAGGAAGAGGAAATTAGATCAAATGTTTTTAAGAAAAGAGGACTAAAATATATAAATTTATTTATGTAGTATATATACTGCATGTCTAACTGTTGGTCAGGAATTGTTCTAAGCATCAAGGGTAGAATAGTGAACAAAGTTCCCATCTTCCTGGAGTTCATATTCTAGTATGCAGTGACAATGATAAAATAATAAATAGTAGAAGTGCTATGCAGAAAACTATATCGAGGCAAGCAATGGAGAGTGAGGGATGAGTGCTAATTTAGATGGGAAGATTAGTAAAGACATAAATAGGAATAAAAATGTGAATATTCACTCCAATCTAATATTTAGCTAGCTCGCACAGAATCTCACTGGGGGGTGACTCCTTACACCATCCTTGTGCTTGACTGAATCCCACCACCATATATGATCTAACCTTTATTTAAATTGATGTCCATAGTGTGAAGATTACTATCTTTCTTAGACGGTTTATTTATTTTTGTGTCCTCTAAGTTGATGGGGTTCTCTTATTGAGCATCATCTGACTCCTGCAACTTTCATCTAACCTATATGCCTAAAATATGGCACTCCAAATTAACAAGACTGTTTTTTCATGGCATGGCATTGACTTCTAATTCCAGTCTGGACACTGATGGGAAACTCTTTAGAAAACTAGATAAAGAATAAAATATTTTATTTTATCACATGAAACTAAATTTTAATTTCTAGTCACACATTAGTCAAACTAGAATGTGATAGCTAATGGAGAATTTAAAGAGAGAAAGGTATCATTTTCTTTTCTTTTTTTTTTTCTTACAGTGACAGAGAGAGAGTCAGAGAGAGGGATAGATAGGGACAGACAGACAGGAATGGAGAGAGGTGAGAAACATCAATCATTAGTTTTTCGTTACCGTCGCCACACCTTAGTTGTTCATTGATTGCTTTCTCACATGTGCCTTAACCGTGGGCCTTCAGCAGACCGAGCAACCCCTTGCTGGAGCCAGCGACCTTGGGTCCAAGCTGACGAGCTTTTTGCTCAAGCCAGATTGGCCCCCGCTCAAACTGGAGAGCTCAGGGTCTTGAACCTGGGTCTTCCTCATCCCAGTCCGACGCACTATCCACTGCGCCACAGCCTGGTCAGGCTAGAAAGGTATCATTTTCTATTCCCACCCAGTGTACACATGAGAATTTTTCTTTGCAAGTGCCCAGAGGGCTGCAGCAAGAGGAGGGCATGAAATTGATGCCTTTAATTCGGTGGCAGTTTGGGAGGCTTGAGATTGAAAAGAATGATGGATATGATTCAGTCCTGCCTACTCCAGGGGACAGGAGCCAAGAGGGGCAGGGATGGAGCTGCCACCAGATCAGACAACTGCTTTTGATCACTGCCTGTGAGAAGCAAGCTGGACGGGCCACTTCTTGGTGGAGGAAGGATAGCAGAAACTAAAGCCAGCTTACAATGAAGATATCATCCAAGTCATAACTTTTATTGGTGTCATAGATCCTAGTTAATATATACAACCTGGGCCAACATGAAGGGGACTTTAACACAGCATCTCTGTCTGAGCCTTATCTTGGATCCCTCCTAGTCTACTGCAGTCTGGGATGACCCAGGGACCTTGGCAAAAAATTGAATGCATAACATCTTTCCCAAAATGGCCAGGTAGAGAAGCAGCAACCAGTAGCATCATCCTAAGAGGTCACCAGGCCATTACCAAAGGATTTCTTGAATGACCCTTTCTTGACAGATATAGTTGGATGTAAGTTTATCTATGTGTATAAAATAAATAATATATATATATGGTCTTAAATAAAAGTATATATGATATTGTGTAAGATTCCCATTTATTTTCTGATGCCATGGCTTGGAGAGATGCATTCATGAGAAAGGGATTACCATTTTTAATATATAACTTATTCCCATATGCAAATCTCATTTACCTGAACCTTGATTGAAAAAATAAAATAATTGGAGCATGTCCTTTAAGGAAAAAAAAAATATCTGAAAGCACTACTGTTCTAATATTACATTTAATTCAAAAATTGCCAAGTACACCTGTGTACTTAGAATCTAAGTACAGGGGAAGACAGTTGGATTCTAATGTGGCAGAACAAAGGTTAAAGTGTCATGAAAATTTCTTTATCTGCTGTTAAATATAATAATACAATACATACAATACAATAATGAACATATCTGAGAACCTGGATTAGGGGCAGGAGGAGTTCTTGAATAGAATTTTCTCTTTGAATCTGAAATCATAGGAAGCCTGCAACTACGAAAGTAAAATGATTATTTTAGCCATCTTAGACAGCGTGGATTAAAGAAAACAGTTGGGGGAGAAAAGCTGGAGTCAGAGGGCACCTATACCCTTCATCCAAAATGCAATGCTAGGCTCCTCCTGCTCCTTACTTTTCCACCCCCACTGCCATCAAATGCCTTCTCCCCTTTATTTTCTGTGGTCTCCCATGCTATGCACTTTTTTCCTTCATCTTAATATGGAATTTCCTGGGCTTTGGATTTCTGCTGCTTCCAGCCATCTAGCACATGGGGTAGTCACAGCCAGCCTGTGTGTTGGTAAGAAGGAAGAGGGAGGAGGAAAGGAGGAAGAGAGAATGGCGAGAAAGACTAGCTGATGGGAGATGGTGAGTAGGGTGGCTGGGTCAGAGGCCGGGAAATGTTCAGCATTGAGAAGTGCAGTCTAGAGCCAGTCTCTTTCTGTTCTTACATGTGAGTCTTTTCAGACGGCAAAGGTTTATTAAAGATACTTCAACTTCGATAAGAAACATTCACAGATAATTTTTCTAAACTATTTACAATTTATGTTATTACTAGAGAATATAATAAATTATATGGATCATTAAATAGCTTCAGGTCATATATCTACCAAAAACTGCTCACTCATAAACCATTAGAGGGGAATGCTGACCTAGGACACTGTCTCAGCTATCATTTCCTTGGGTTGGGTAGAAATTAGGGTGACACAATATTCCAGGAAATTACCCAGTTAGAAAACACGGAATATTCCATTTTTTTCTGTTTCTGGACTTTTAATCAAGCTATGTTTAGAGCACAGGGCTCAAGACCACTCTTTGTTATTAACCAGCCACTTAATCTTGTACAGAACTTCACACCCCGCCCCACCTCCCACCCCCGCCTCAGACCTTACCATCCTCATCTATAAATTGACTTCTTGCACAAATGTCTCTTTTTCTAAATATTTCTTATAATGAATGAAAACCAAGGCTCTAAGTTGAGTGTTACAAATCATTCGTGTGTAAGAGAATTTGTAAAAGGCCATGTGCTCTAGATATGCCTGTTCTGGCTTCCTGTTTTTAGTATGAGTCACATAGGTAAATAAAAGTCTGTTTTTTCATTGCAGATAAATAGGATTTACCATTCCCTGGATGAAGTGCTTGGGAAGTCTTCAAATGCCATAGCCAACTGACATTTCAAAGAAAAAAATAGATGGTTTTGGAAAGTTCATGCTGTTTCTTCACTGAATTTTAGGTGAGTGTATCTGAGACGAAGAATTTAAGATGGACATTGAACTTTCTCTTTAAAGTGCTTTTTTCCTTGAATGAAAAAATAATGGGGTTAAATATTATCAATGTTTTGTACTTTTTGTGAGGTGCCAGACAGTGAAAGATTTAGTTTTGTGCCTTTCTTTATATTTTATATAATTATCATCAGAAACCGTCTGAACTGTGAGCTGTGAAGTGTAGAGATGACCCTGCCACCTCTTCCTGATTTCTGTTAAGCAAATGCCACAATATTTCATTCTTTGCTAAAGGTCATCTAATTTTAAAAATACATTAATGCATTTAGTATCAGAGTAATAAGCCAAAATGAGACAAAACTGTGCTTTAATGGCATAAACGAAAGGAAAAATTGATGATGGTAATGGCAGTTTAATCATTAGCAAGTCTGTGTGGGAGAAAAGGCGAACATTTCCAAGACTGCCCATGGGGAGAGTCTATAATGCTTAAAGTAGGCCATGGTTTTGGTGAGATACAGTTTCTAAATTGCTGTGTATGATTAAGTACTCACACATGCTCACATGTGCACATTACGCTTTGTTTTGCCTAGCCATTAAATGGATGGATAAGTATTTTTTACATCATCATACATAATTACCATTCCATGCTTCAAAAGACATGAGCCTGCAATTCGGCACTTTACAATTAGCCTGCAATATGCCAGTGACATTTCACAGCAGTCGGGGGACAAATGGAGGGATGCAGTAGTGGTCTCATTGAGGAAATTGTGTGTCTTTTCACCTCATCCTTAGTCCAGTTTTCAAAGTGTGACTTTACTATCTACTTAGAAGAATGGTGATTTCCAGAACATCAGAATATACCTCTGTTCACAATTCTAAGTAAAACATGATGCAACTGTCAGAACATTGATTATTGTCTAAATCTAACCCAAAAGACAGTGATGCTTTCTTCATACTTTGATTAACTTCAAAATGACAGTGGATAATTCTCTCATAATCTTAGGGTGTGTAAATTTGCTTTGCTGGGATTGTATATGGAACTAAAATGGTGATTTCATTTATTTACAAAACGTTGGTTGAATTCAGTTTCCAGGCGCTAAACTTCATACCCTTTAAAAATACCAGTAAATCAATTTGCCTAGTGTAACATTACTCTGGAAGAGAAAATGAAAATGGAAAATTTATTTACTTAACTCTCTACTTTCTGATTGTCCTTGTCCTGCTTCTACTCTGCTATTTCTTGGGGTCTGATCCCTATGGGCTGAGTACTCCAGCACCCTAACCCAGCCTCTGTCGCCTCCAGCTCCCCACAATGACTTTAAACCTGAGCTCCAGTAATACCACCTTTTTCCTCTGTCCCTTCAGACTTGTCTTCCTGCTGCTGCTAATCTTCATGCCCGGTTTAGTTTCTCCATCCTTCCATCATCTGTGTAACCATTTCCCTGGATTATATCTCGTTTTAAATATTTAGTGTTTTCTCTTTTCTTGGTTAAATCCTAACCAACCAATCAGTACTCCTTTCTTTTCTCTCAAAATCATTGGAAGGAAGAGTGAACAGAGATCACTTATTTCTCCCAAGAAAAATAAGTGAATCTTAGGAAATAAATATTTGAGTTAACTGTAAAGTTGAGTTTCTTATGCTGAAAAAAAGATCAATATATTTAAAGCTATGCAGTGTTGTAGTGTTAATTTGCTGCTGTTACTAAAATCATTGTTGATATTCCCATCTTGCTTAGCAAATTAATAAGATTTTTAAAATTCTCAGATAGGTACCAAATATGATTTTTACTTTTTTAGTGTTCACATTTCATATACTTCTCTGTAGATTATATAAGAGCCTTTTCCTAGGGCATCTCTTTCATTCCTGCATTCACACGTAAACTTAAAACTTCAGATCTATCTTATGGATCCAACCTCTCTCTCAGTAATGGTTATTTGATACAGGATACCTAATGATCTCACATTTTACATTTCTTATAAGAAATACTGAGTATATTGGAAAGCCAGTGATCAGGATGCCAGTGTCTATCTTTTCTGACAGGTAAACAGTTCACCAGGGTCCCAACGACCCCACTCACTCTAAAGTGCTTCCTTGGTATTAGAGCATCTTTTCACTTAATTATTTTGGCACTTTACTAAGTTATTTTAAATGCAAGTGCCTTGTATTTTCATTTCCTTCTATTTATTTATGTAAACATTTTTCTTTTCAACCTTTTCTCAGAGGTCTTTGTGACTGCTCATCTGACCATTTTAATATATTGTGGGTACACTCAAAAGGACATGATGTTCCCTTCTACCAAGAGTTTTCATCTGTTCAACCAATGTTAGTGTTAAGCCGCAATGCCTAATTGAGAATTCTTTAGGGGTAATGTGAAAATGTCATTATAAGAAGAATTACTTGGACCCCTTAATAACCTAAAATTAAGAGACGCAGGGATGAGTAGCTTTATGGTATGGTCTAAGATGCAGTGAATAATTGATGTTCTCAAAACACATCTTCCATAGTTTGATATAGTGCTGAAAATTCTAATCATTAACATTTCTCTCCAGCTTAAAGAAATAAGGCTTTATAGTCATGTGTTTAAAAAAAATACTGTTGGGGAGAGAAATACATCCACTACGAATAGAGACTACACCCCACATAAGTGTAATAAATTAACGAGGAAGGACTCCTGAGACAGTGTGCGACAATACCACCTCACATTCTGAGGGTTTGGTACACATAAGGAGGAAACAACTGACATAATCTCACTCAGTTCATAATGTTGCCTGATCAATGGAAGCACCTTTCTTAAAATATAACTCAGGCTAAACATATCTACATGTCATTTCAGAGGAGGGAGGAGAAGGAGTGAAAGAGTTAATCCTTACACAAATGAGCAACATTATGAATAGAGATTTTAAATCACTGGTGCTCAAATAGTCTGGGAAAATGCTTTAACCAAAATGAGGTTGATAGTACTTCTGAATCACATAGCTTAATGTGGGAAAAATCAAATGTGTTTAAAGGCAGAAATTATCAGTTATCTTTGTATCCCTGGAAACTAGCCCAGTGCTTGGCACACCGTATATAATTTTTAAATAAATGATTAGTGACTAAGGACAGAGGCACACAGCAACACCGATGTATGTTTACTGAGTTCCTCCTTTATATCAAAACACTGTTCTGTATACACATATACTCATTTCATTGTTAACCCCAATATATGATTAATATTATTTCCTCTTTTAAATATGAGCAAACTAGGACCCCAAAAAGATAACCTTCCCAAATAAAGTTAAGTAAGACGGGGAGAAATTCAAAGCTAGACAATCTGGTTTCCCAGCCTGAGCACTTACTTATTATACTCTACTGTCTCTCATGTAATATAGTGATCAAATGGTTTTAAAACACCAAGGCAATACTGTTTATTATTAACAAACTTAAGTCACTTCAGAATACACCTCTAATAAGAGATAGTGCCAAAAACTTGAATGGCCTTGCTTTGAACACAGATTTCCTCTTTTCAGTGTTTCTATACTCTTCCTTTTAAAACACTGCTGCCTAAATCAACTTCCTAATTTACATTCAGGTTTCTTTCTTTCTTTCTTTCTTTCTTTCTTTCTTTATTTATTGCAAGAGAGAGAGCAAGTGAGAGGGACAGATAGAGACATGCAGGAAGGGAGAGAGATGAGAAGCATTAACTCATAGTTGCAGCACCTTAGTTGTACATTGATTGCTTTCTCATATGTGCCTTGACCAAGGGGGGTCTCCAGTTGAGCGAGTGACCCCTTGCTCAAGCCAGGGACCTTGAGCTCGAGCCAGTGACCTTGGGTTTCAAGCCAGTGACCTTTGGGCTCAAGCCAGTGACCATGGGGTCTTGTCTATAATCCTACACTGAAGCTGATGACTTTCGGGTTTTGAACCTGGGTCCTCAGCATCTCAAGCTGACACTCTATTCATTGCACCACTGCCTGGTCAGGCCATATTTCATTATTTACATTCTGTAATGGCTTGTTCTAAAATTAATATTTTAAATATCTTATTGTCCCTTCATGCCATTTGCTTAATTGAAAAATGTGTAATCTTGAGCAGCAAGTTACTTAAACCCTCTGAGCCTCAGATTTACCACCTGAAAAGATATGTCTAATTTTTTGTGAGGACAGGAAAATAATATCCATAAAACAACAAAGTAAAGTTCCTGACACATAATAAGTACCTGATCAACAGTAGCCAATACGACCTAATTACCACTGCGCCCACTTCTATCTCCAAACCAGTGTTGGCTGCCCCATCAACTGCAAATCAAAATGTGTGTCCTGTACTCCTTAGCATGTCATGCGCAATACAGGCACAACAGACATCTTGAGTCTCACTGCCTTCCTTTCTGCTCATCAGTTGACCTTTGCTAACGTAGGAATGACCTGCGTTCTCTAAGCCATGCTCTTTGTGCCTTTACTTTTTGCTCACGCTGTTTCTTCTGCCTAGAGTCTCCTCACATCCACACCACTTTCCAAATCCTCCTCCCCCACAAACATACATGCACTTTTCAGCGACTTGCGATATCCAGTCATTGTTACCGGTTCAGTGAAGTCATTGGTAAATCCCTCCAGAGTCAACAGTTATTAGTCCTGTCTCTGAATTCACCTAACCCTTTGCATCATTTCTAGATCAGCTCTTATAATAGACAACAGAAAGAAAAGCAGTCTCATTCAATCACTCACGGGCTCATGTGCAATTTTTCATGTTACCCACTTGTCCTCCCTCTGAAATTTTTTATCAAGGACAAGTTTTTCTTTCACCTTTGAGTCTCCTGTACCAAGCTCCAAATCATCTCCTTTTTGGTGTTGGATAAAGGACGGAGGGTCATATTTGAGATATGCTTGAGTGGTGCCAGCATGGTGAAAGTTATAACACTTCAGCCACAACGAGCAGAAAAGTGAGTCCATTAAGAAGAAAGGACTTTACAGAGAGTCCCTGTGCCATTTTGCACCAAGCACCAAAGCAGATGTTCCACACAACCATTATCTTATTTAATTTTCATAAGAAACCCCAAAATTAGCTGTCATTTTCCTTCTTATTTGGATAAGAAAACTAGGGTTCCAAAATCTAAGGTAACTTGCCAATGTCATATTTCTGCTAAATGGCAGAACAAGAATGTTCAGCCATATCTTTCCACTGCAGCAAATTGCCACTCGAAAAGCACTTCCAGTTTAATCCTATAAAAATATGCGTGTAAGATAATGCTAGAACTTTCTATTTAAAAGATTTCCTGAGGAGTAAGCTATTTATAAGTCTACAGATCTTTTTCTCATTGGCAAATAAGTTTATGATTAGGTTAATGCTAAAATTAGCACTATTTCTGTGCAACACAAGCTTAAAAGATGTAGCACCTTCTGGTTCTGAGACCTATTTATGCAAAAATCTTATTGATGTGAGCATATGCCTAGAAATGATGATGTCTAAAACTGTAGACTGATAGAAGTCTAGGACTCAATGTTATCTGGAGTCACCAATAGTGATGGGAGCTTAAAGGCAAGGATTCTCTCTTCCTTTTTCCTCTTTAAGAATATATATTAATGAATATTTATAACTAATTGTGAAAGGGTTTGTTTAGGATACAGAATTAAAATTTTCCTAGACATAGTGATAGTATTAGTACTTCATAAGAGAGTGTGTAAATGTGTTCTAAGTTTTTTTAATCACACTATATAAGTATCATGTATAAGAATAATAATATGAGTAAAACTAATTTTTTTTTAAAACTATCTTCTGACTTTATTTTAATTAAAAAAAAACAAATACAATATCCTTAGAGAAGGATTCTTTCTTTGTGTGAAAAATTCTAATGATGCCTAGGACACATTTATACCAGAATGATCATTCATACATTTGTGTGTTTTTAAATATATATTACATATCTCTTAAGTTCACTGGCTCTGTGTTAGGCACCAGTGAACCTGAGATTAATAAGATATAATTATTCCAGATAATATCCTAGTTAAATTTGCCAGAGATTAGAATTATAGAATTTAGTCATCAGAAGGCATATTTCAGAAGTCTGTCCTAGACCCTTGTCTTAGTTCATTTGGGCTGCTATAACAAAATACCAGAGACTGAGTAGCTTATAAAAGAAATTTATTTCTCAGTCTGGAGTCAGCAAGTACAAGATCAAAGTGCCTGGATGGCATGTTCTGGTATGAGCCTTCTTCCTAGTTCATAGCTGGATTCCATTTCACATGGTGGAAGGGCTATGGAGCTCTCTGGGGTCTCTCTTATAAAAGCACTAATCCCATTTATAAAGGCTCGCATCCATGACCTAGTCACCTTCCAGAGGCTTTACCTCCTAATACTATCACATTGGGCATTAGGATTTCAACATAGGAATCTTAGGGGGGGGCATATTCATACAATAGCAACCCCTAACCTTAACATTTGAAGGAACTGAGGCCCAGAGAGGTTAAGTACTATCCCAATAATAGCATCAAAGCCACAGTTAAGACTTATCTGAGTTTCATACCACCTAGGTACTCTCGACCATACAACAAACAAGCCAGTATTCCTATGTTCTTGATCTTACTTCCCCCAAGAGAAGTTTTGAGTCTAAGGAGAAGAGACTGAGAAAATGATGTTGATTTTTGTTTTATTTATTATACGTAGAAGTAAATTTACTATTCATCAAGATCTTATTGAGAGTTAAGTAAATGCAAAACATATGGCTGAGCAAAACAATAATTGTCTTCCTGGCCCGAATTCTGCTTACTGTCTGTTTACATGATGGTGAATATTTCACTCTCTGACAACCCGTACTGCCCTTTCATGAGAATACCAAAATAATCCAGGCAATGACAACATACTATGATGCTAAAAATGACACCAAGGCTCTGGCTGTTTGGTTCAGTGGTAGAGTGTCAGCCAGGCATGTGGATGTCCCAGGTTCAATTCCTGGTCAGGGCACATAGGAGAAGCATCCATATGCTTCTCCACCCTTCCCCCTCTCTCTTCTCTCTCTCTCTCTTCCCCTCCCTCAGCCAAAGCTTCCCTGGAGCAAGTTGACCCGAGCACTGAGGTTGGCACCAGGCCTTTGCCTCAGGTGCTAAAATGACTCCGATTGCAACAGAGCAACCACCCCAGATGGGCAGAGCATAACCCCCTAGTGGACTTGCCAGCTGGATCCTGGTCGGGCACATGTGGGGGTCTGTCTCTCTGCCTCCCTGCTTCTCACTTAAGAAAAATACAAAAAAAAATTATATTTTAAAAAAAGGCACCAAAAGTGATTTTTAACATATTCACTTCTTTAAAAAATGTAAAACCATGTGTTCTATAAATTTTTGATATATTAAAAGATAGATATCTATGTCTTTGGTCTACTATTGTTGTATGGATAGCTTCTTAACAATACAGAAGTAAAAAAGAATTTTTAGAAGTATGAGTATATAAGCATATGTACACTGCTGTGTCTACCTTTGAGTAAGATATGATATACAGTATCTTTAAAAATATAAGAAGTCCATTCACATTTCTAGGTATGTCCCTGACTTGTTACATTGTCTATTGTTGGTCAATGGCCCTTTATTTTATTTATTTTTTTATTAATTAATTTATTTTTATTAATTTTTAATGGGGTGACATTGATAAATCAGGGCCCATATGTTCAGAGAAAATATTTCCAGGTTATTTTGACATTTGATTATATTGCGTACCCATCACTGGTCAATGGCCCTTTTAGTTCCCCAGAAGAGTTTGAATAATGCTATTTATTTTATGTATTATTTTTTAAAACTATAAATAACACAAGAATCAATGGAGCAACGTTTTCCTGTCAAAAATTAAGGATTGTGGTAGGTTTACAAAAGTTAATAATAATGAGCTTCAGTGTTCATGTGCTCATATGAGTGACAGTTTATTGTTTTAGCTTGTATTTTAACCATCAATTGATTTTTGTAACTTTTTTTTACTTTTAAAACTAGACTTTTAAATCTATATAGTTCATTTTAACAAAATTTTAAACCTTGAATCTGATGGTTTCAAAGCAGAGAAATAATGTACCTCCGTATTCTGTTAATTCCTAACAATTCTATAACAATGGGCTAGAAATTTTACAGTGATTGTGTGTGTTTATAATATACCTTCAGACTCAGATAAATACATCTATTTTTTTCTATCAATTCTAGTTGAATAGATAAGTAAGGTGGCTGTCTTTTTCTAAAAACAGGTTTTTATTATTACCCCTTTCCTTCCTAATATATACATAAACTCCAGTATCACAAGATTTCCCTTCTGAAGTTGAATTTCTTCCTAGGTTAGTAGCATTTATAGAAGGCACATTTGGATAGAAAAAAAAAAACCTTACTACATTCAGATAAGGCTACATTCTTCCCATTCAGCCACCGCAAATGAGACTCTCATGACTTCAATAGACTAGACCCCTGTTATAAACTGCCACAGATTCAGGCCCCCTGAGTTCACATTCCTCCTCCACCGCCAAGGGTGCCATTATGAGGAAGACAAAGCATGCCACTGCTGGGATCCCTGGCACATTTCCACAGCACCTTGAATTCTCTTTTGGCAAGAAACATTTGTAGACATTAAGCACAATGGTAAAATTACCCTAATATAAAAACCTTGTCGTTCTCTCTTGGATTCTTCCTTCCTACAGTACAGGGAGTGAAAGGGCCTAAGAAGCAGAGCTTGTGAATCTGTCATAGCTCAGTTCTGAAAAGGAATTTCTCCACCTGATAAAAATGACTCTGACATTCTCTATGTCATCCAGCTCTAGGCTGTGTGTGTAGGGTTGTCACCTGTAAGCACAAAGGCTTTTCAATAAAATTATTAATCCACTTTCTGAAAGATGCTTAAGACCCTCATATTTGGTCTTACCTAATAACAAAGATAGTAGTCTAGTTTAGTTCATGATTGCCTTACCATTAAAATATTCATATTCCTTTCATACTCACACATTAAGTTCATGCTTAATGTATACTAGCTGCAATAAGCTATGGTTGCCTAGTAACTGGTAGAGGTGTGTCTAAGAGTCTGAAGAGCATCAATGAATAACTAAAACATTGACATTAGTTTCAGCTGGGTGACCCAAGCTTTAATTCTTCCCTAGCCATCCCAGACATTCCTAATGGGCTGGTGAAACACTAGCTTTCTCAGAAATAGCTCATTAAATCATAAAAATAATGTCCTTCCCTGGGGCCCTAATAGGGGTACAGAGAATGACCAGAGAAGCAAAGGGACTGGACCCTAACATCTTTGATATAATTTTTACAGGATACAGAACAAAGAGTTTTCTAGGACTCAGGCTCCCAAACAACTTTTCCCAAATGCTTATGATTCTGATTGTTCAATGTTTTTAGGGAAATATTACAGCATTTACTTCATTCTTCGGTAGTATAATCTTTTTCAAGTTGTTTTTAAGGAGTCTGAGACATTTCTCTCCCTTTGAAAAACCGTTTTTTCAGAAGCAAGATAGAAGCAAAGTAAAAATGGGTAGAGTAAGAGGACTTCTAACTGAATGATAAAATTAACCCAGAAAATAAATAATACCTGATACTTTCTGTAGAAAACACCAAAACAACTGAAAGTGCACCTTTAATTCCATTCTGTTCTAACCAGCCCATTCGGTTGTATACCTAGGCTTCAGAATCCTAGGAAGAATTGTTGCCCCTTGTTAAAATGTTTTACTTAATAAAGAGGAAGGGAGACATTACAGTTTTATGAAAACAGAAATAAGTATACTATTGAGTTGAAAGCAAAATTAGCATGAATTATTAAGGTAAAAAACAAGACATCAAAGAAACACCAGCATTGGAAATTCAGCTGCCAGGCCCTATCCTCATGCCCTGCCATTAGCTCAACATCCTGTACCCATCAAGGGGAAAACTTTAACAAGTACCCCAGACAAGATACACACTTCAGTGCTTGAGAAAAAAGGATGGTTTCTTATTTAAGTAAGAAAAATGTCACTACTCAATAAGAAAAATCATTTGTGGGGACTCTGCCCTACATATAGGCAGAAAAGAAAATCAGCTAGGAGCATTTCTTGAGAAGTGTACAAAGCCCTTTCCACCTGACTCTAAAGCAATGGTACTTAACCAGGGGCAACTTTGCCCCTCCAGTGACTTTGACAAAATCTGGAAAATTTTTGATTATCATGCCTCAGAGATAGGAGGTTTGGAATGCTATTTGGATCTAGTGAATAGAAGTCACACTGCTGCTATACGTTCTACACCAGGGGTCCCCAAACATTTTACACAGGGGGCAAGTTCACTGTCCCTCAGACCGTTGGAGGGCTGGACTATAAAAAAAACTATGAACAAATCCCTATGCACACTGCACATATCTTATTTTAAAGTAAAAAAACAAAATGGGAACAAATACAAATTTAAAATAAAGAACAAGTAAATTTAAATCAACAAACTGACCAGTATTTCAATGGGAACTATGGGTGCAGATGCATCCTGTGCTCCTCTCACTGACCACCAATTAAAGAGGTGCCCCTTCTGGAAGTGCAGTGGGGGCCGGATAAATGGCCTCAGGGGGCCACATGCGGCCCGCGGGCTATAGTTTGGGGACTCCTGTTCTACACCTTCTGAAGGGTCTCCTGAAGGAAAGAATTTATCTATCCCAAAGTGTCAAATAGTGCCAAGATTAAGAACCCCTGTTCTAAAATACTAAGAGCTACAGTTACTCTCTACCAGACTCCACATGAGGTTACTCTCCATGTGTTACCTATTTCAGTGTTATCCTAATTTTTAGATAATGAAATTAAGGCTCAGAAGGTTAAGTAACTTGCTCAAGGTCATGCAGTCAGCAAGTAGTGGACCCTGAATTCAGAGTAGATGAGACATCAATGATCATATCCTCCCAAATCACCATGCTCCTTTGTCCAAAAATACCTCATCACCCTCCCTCTGTATATCCAGGGGGTCCTAATAAAATGCAGAGATAATTATAGCTAGTTATCCCGCCCAAAATCTAGAGTGAATCGACTGGGTTCTGGGGATATGGACTGGACAAGAGATGACATTGTTAGAGGGAGACAAGGGATTTCTGAAAAAGAAAATTCAACTTTTAAAAGTCCCTCTTGGGAAGATAATTTCGGTGGGTAAGGTGGGATTTCAGGACAGTACCTACGGCATAGAAAAGATCAAATTGTGCACCAAAGTTTTGATTTTGTGGCACAGAGAGTGCCTGAGGTGGCACCTTTTCTCATTTAAAAGGGTAAACAGGCTGTTTTCCTGTTGGGGAAGCCCTTCCATCTGCTTATTATTGAGTCTCAGGGAATCTGAGTTACCGGAAACGCAAGGGCAGCAGTTAGGCATGGGCAGTGCAACACCCCCTGGGTATGTTGATAATGCAAAATAGGGAGCAGACAATTCACAGTAGGCAATACTTGCATGAAAAGGACCACGTCATCTCTAGCAACAGGCAATGTTTTTGCTTTTGGATTTATAATTCCCTTGACCTAGTCCTTCCCATAATCTAGCATTGCTACTTTTCAACCCTTCCAGTGATGATGAACTGAGCCCTACAACCCAGTCAGGCTCTTCTTGGGCCTAGGCTCACCACTCAGCCTGTGCCCCAACCATACAGGACTGTTTTCCATTCCCTCATCTGCCAACATTTGGTTTCTTTCTGTGAGTCTTTTGTTTGTTTGTTTGTTTTTTGAGTGAAAAGACCTTTCTCAGAAACTCTATATATTGGTTTCCCAGGGCAGCTCTAACAACTTATCACAAACTTGGTGACTTAACACAACAGGAATTTATTCTCTCTTAGTTCTTCTGTAAGAGGAAGGCCTGAAATCATAGTGTTGGCAAGGCCATGCTCCTTCTGAAGGCTCTAGAGAAGATCCTTCCTTGCCTCTTCCTAACTTCTGGTGGCTCCAGCAGTCATTGGCTTCTTTGGTTTGCAGCTACATTACTCCATCCTTTGCCTCCATCTTCACATGGCCTTCTCCCTCTGTGTATACCTCTCTATGCACTCTCCTCTTCTTACAAGGATACCAGTCATTGGATTTAGGGCCCACCCTAATTCAGTGTGATGTCATCTTGGTCCTTAACTAGTTACATCCATAAGACTCTATTTCCAAATCAGGTCACATTCAGAGTTTTTTGGTGAACATGAATTTTTGAGGGGCACTGCTTGTGTGAGTCAGAGTTCTCCAGAGAAGCAGAACCAACAGTATAGACACAGGAAGAGATTTATTCTGAGGAATTGGCTCACATAATTCTGGAGGCTGAGCGGTTTCTAGATCTGTAGTCTGAAGGCCTGACAACCAAGAAAGCCAATGAAGTAAGTTTTGGTCTGAGTCTTAAGGCAAGAGAAGACCAATGTTCCAACTCAAAAACCATCAGGCAGAGAGAAAATTCATTCTTGCTCAGAGTTCTACTCAGGCATCCAACAAATTGGGTGAGACTCACCCACACTGGGGTGAGCAATCTGCTTTACTAAATCTACCAATCCAAATGTTAATCTGGTCCAGAAACACTCTCACAGACACACCCAGAATCATGTTTCATGAAATATCTGAGCACCTCATGGCCAAATCAAGTTGACATATAAAATTAACTATCACACTCCTTAATCCACTGCATTCCCCCGAATGGATTTTCCTTTGTACTTTGCTGGTATCACTGGCAAGGGGATGGCAATAGCAGTGATTGACTTAAACCAGTGATATTCAACTTTTTCATCTCATGGCACACATAAACTAATTACTGATATTCTGCAGCTCATTTAAAAATGTATTTTTTGCCTGACCTGTGGTGGCGCAGTGGATAAAGCGTCGACCTGGAAACACTGAGGTCGCAAGTTCAAAACCCTGCACTGGTTCGGTCAAGGCACATATGGGAGTTGATGCTTCCAGCTCCTTCCCCCTTTCTCTCTTTCTCTCTCTCTCTCACTCTGTGTCTCCTCTCTGAAATGAATAAAAATAAATAAATAAATAAAAATGTTAAGTCTTCCTTTAATAAAAAAAATTAGGTATAATTTTTATTCATTCACACTAGATAGCTATCATGGTATCGGCTATTGTCATTTTTTTATTTGACAATTAAGGGAAAAGAGGTCAGTGCCCCTGATTAAATAGTCAAGTATTGTATGTTTTCAAAATTCTTGAGGCATACCAGTGTGCCTCTTGTGATACACCAATTCAAAATCGCTGACTTTAACCCTACCTTGAGACCTATGGTGGATGCATGGACCATGGTCCTGCCAGCAAAGAAAAATGAAAGGATGGAAGTTGGGTAAATAAACAACTAATCTGTTACATTTCCATGTCATTCCTTTTCATGATACAGACACATTCATATTAGTTTATGCTTTGTGTGTGCTAGTGATTTAAAAGGAAAGAAAGAGAGAGAAAGAAAGAAAAGAAAGAGGAGAGAAAGAAAGAAAAGAAAGAGAGGGAGAGAAAGAAACAAAAGAAAGAGAGGGAGAGAAAGAAAGAAAGAAAGAAAGAAAGAAAGAAAGAGAGAGAAAGAAAGAAAGAGAGAGAGAGAGAGAGAGAGAGAAAGAAAGAAAGAAAAGATGAGAGAGAGAGGGAGGGGAGGGAGGAAGGGAGAAAACCACTCAGGCTAGCTTAATAAAACAGAGAAGGTCAGATTTCAGATAGGGTAGGTTTAGGGATTCAAACATTATTGCTCAGGACTTTGTCCTTCTCCTTTCTCAGCTGTGTTTTCCTCAGGTGTTGTGTTAATACTTAAGGAGGCTCTATCACTACAGGGATAAAGAAAGCCACCTTAAGAGTACATAACCTACTCAGCCTTAGATCACAGAGAAAAGAGCTTAGCTCTGTCTCCTTTAGGACTTTGGCTCTACACAGATCACATGTATATCCTACTCCAACTCTTATCTCCACTCTTGATTACCATAGTATGCCTATGAATTGATTTCATCTATATCCAGGAAATAAATCCCTCCTTTTGACATCAGTCATCCACTTCCTTGACTATTGAAGCTAGTTATCTTCAGAAACTGAACCACTTCCACAAGCAGAGAGTAATATATTCCATTCTCCAAATACCACATACCCTTCCAGCTCTTCTGCTCTGATCTGTACACTTGCAATTCTTTGTGTTTATTACAGGGTCTTTTGGTCCTTGTCCTTTCTCACCATGGAACATCAGTTCTTCACCTCGCATTTTTCCCTGTCCCTCACCATTCCACAAAAAGGCTCTTACGAAGGTCATCATTATCTTCATATTCCCAAATCAATGAATTCTTTATCTATTCTCATCTTACTCAATCTCTCAATAGCTTTCAACTCAAAGACCAACCCTACCTTCCTGAAAATCTCCCTGTCTTAGCTTTCTCTATAAACACACACTCACAAAGTTTCCCCTTTGTCTTGGAGGAGGGAGTTTAGCTTTTCTTCCTGTGCTCTTTTATCCCTAGGGCTTTAAAAAAAATCCCTTTATACTTGCAGCTCCCACACGTTTATTTCCATCCAAGCCCTATTGTCAGGGCTTCAGGCACATATAGGCACAGCCTATTTGACATGACTGTTAAATGCCTCACAGACATCTCAAATTTAACACTTCCTTTCCCTCACACACACCTCACTCCTCTCTGTATTTTCACCGCATGCCCCTGTGTCTACCTTCTTCTGTGTTGTAGTAAATGGTGCCTCCATTTATAACAGAATGCTGGGAACTTTTCTTACGCCCTATTTTTATTCCTCCCCCCACATTCAATTTATGACTGATTTCTGTCAATTGTATCTCCAAAATATATATCACATATGTCCCCTTCTCACCACTTCCACTGGCAGCATTTTATTTCACCTTCACCAGTCAGCCTCCATACTGGTTTCACTTTATCCACACCTGCCCTCTACTACCCATTCTCCACACCATACCCAAGGCGTTCTTTTAACACTAAAAGTTAGATTATGTGGCTATCATGTTTTAAATTCTTCCCCAGCTTCACATTGCACTGAGAATAAATTTCAGAATCCTTGGCATGGCCACAAAGCCCTGGTCCCCGCCCACCTTTTATGCCATGACCCCGTTCTTTACTCACAGTCTTCTGGCCGCACTGGTCTTGCATTTCTCGAACACATCAGGCTCTCTCCCCGCTCAGAGATTTTACATATGCTCTTCCTTTTCCCCAAAGGCCTCCTCCCCATTCCTCACAGTTGTCATCTCAAATGTCACTTTCACAGAGAGGTCTGAGAAATCACCAAATCACCTAAGAGAGGATATTTTTCCCCCATACCCTATTGCAGGCATGAACAAAGTTTTGATGACTCATTGTGAAGCCAAGAACAGTTGGCAGAGCTTTCCTAAAATCTTCACGAGAACAAAGAGATAATACAAGTCAGAACAGTAGAAATTAGTCATCAGCATTGTTTTTCCTTAGGCCAGTGATTTTCAACCCTTTTTATCTCATGACACGAACTACTAAAATTCTGCAGCACACCAAAAAATATATATACTTTTTGCCAACCTGACCAAAAATAAAGGTATAATTTTGATTCATTTACACCAGACAGCTATTGTGTTAGTTGCTGTCTTTCTTTTTTAAACTGTCTAAGGAGAAAGGGGTCAGTACCCTGGTCTAAATAGTCACATATTGCATACTTTAAAAATTCTTGCAGCACACCAGTGTGCCTGCCATGGCACACCAGTTGAAAATCACTGCCTCAGACTGTACTCATCTTCTTCAGAAGGGGTCCATATTGACTGTTTCTTCCTGGGTCACCATGTTTTGAAACCTGCTTCCCCTGAAAGTAGTGGTTCTTTTGACTTGGCCCTTGCTGCCCATGTTGGGAATTTCAACATCCATTCTCCCTGGGTCTAATCCCCATACCCTTCCCCATCCCAGTTAATAACCATAATATTCCAGCTATACCATCCACATTCGACACAGCATTTTTGAGTGGCTTGGTTTCTCTTCTTTCTGCCTCTGTCTTGCAGGCTAGGCTGTATATAACCAATAGACCCATTAAGGTTTATTAAAAAAATAATAATAAAATAAAATAGCAATCTTAAAGATAGTCATGAAGCCTGTAGCCTCCCTTGGAATATGGAAAAGGCTGAAATTTAAAAAGTAACAATATGTTTTAAAATCAAGCTACATATTTACATGGAGAAGATATAGATAGGTAAATACAAAAATGTTCACTATGGTTGGTGGGATTACAAATGGATAGAAAATATTTTTGCTTATTTTTATTTTTTAACTGATCTATAATATTTACTAAAGATATCATAAAGTCTGAAATAGAGCAAAACAAATAGTGTTGTTTGACACTTGGGATATTATTGCTACAAATGTGACACTATGGATGGACAATTCAAACTGCAGGATCTAGAATGTAACTTCGTGTTTCTCTCTGCTCAGCATGTGTGTTTAAGAGCATATAAATGCGGCCTGACCAGGTGGTGGTGCAGTGGATAGAGCGTGGACTGGGATGCGGAAGACCCAGGTTGGAAACAACGAGGTCGCCACCTTAAGCGCAGGCCCATCTGGCTTGAGCAAAAGCTCGCCAGCTTGGACCCAAGGTCGCTGGCTCCAGCAAGGGGTGGCTTGGTCTGCTGAAGGCCCACAGTCAAGGCACAGATAAGAAAGCAATCAGTGAACAACTAAGGTGTCGCAACGAAAAACTAGTGATTGATGCTTCTCATCTGTCTCCGTTCCTGTCTGTCTGTCGCTATCTATTCCTCTCTCTGACTCTGTCTCTGTAAGAGCATATAAATGCGTAAGTTGCTCCATTTCATGTTACCGTGAGTCTGTACACGGAATGCAGTTGGTTGTGAAGCATCTTTACATATAATGAATGTGAGTAGCTAATGTCCTCTGAAAATGCCTTTTATTTCTGATGAATAACATACAATGCTAATGCCTCCTTGCCTCATATTACTTATAAGCCATAATTTTGATATTATATCAGGAAGTCCTTCCTAATGTTTCATCTGGCAGAAGCATTCTGTGGTGCCTTCAGGAAAAAAAAAAAAGACACCTGCTCACCATTATTCATGTGCAGCTCTCCTTTCAAAGGCTTTAGTGCCTCCTTTACAGGCTTCAGTGTCACTTCCCTTCCTGTGTATTATTCACTGCTGTATAATGGTTTCTCCAGTTTCTCCATTTCACATGTCACTGTGAGGCCATAGACAGAATGTAAGAGCCTGATGAAGAATTGACTAGTGTGAAGTGTGGAGATGGGATAATACCTCCCAGGTTGACTCCAGTGAACTCCTCCATATCGTTAATGGGAACCTCTGAAATGCAGATGCATGGTCCCTGCCAAGGGGGTGTTTTCCTGAAGGATCCAAAGTGCCCAAACTATTTATATAAAATGTGTTTTGCCACATGAACCTTTTTTATTCATTCCAATAATGGAATTCATTTAAGTATATATAATGAAATTTCAAATATTTATTTTCTCAGTTTATTCATTTTTCTTAATAGGGTATATTTCTCAGTATTCTTTTTCTATTATTCCTTCTTGGTAATTTGCTATGTATTCTCTTGAGCTACATATGCTTTTTTCTTTATCTTTTGCCCTAAATCACCTTATATCTATTCTTTTCAACTGTCTCTTAATCTGTGTATTTCCATAATAATTTATTCTTCTACAGTCATGCCTTAATTTTTCTAAGTTGCTTCATTTTCTAATATACTTTATTTTTATCATAATTGTCATGAATGATTAATTTTTACAGAGGACCCACAGGGTGTGTGACATTGCATTTTCTTTCTGGTCTCTCCACCTCATTACCTATGATGTATATACATATTTTTACTGATAGGCAGTTATTGTCTACCCCCCCACACACACTTTGTCACTGACTACTTAATGACTTGTCCCTTCCCAGGGGCATGCTACAAAGGAAGGGAGAAACCCAGTAGCTTCTATCACTCCTACATCTAATCTTAGTCACCGAATATGGTCTTAGGGTACATAGCATCCCTCCACAGACCTTGAGAATGTTTGCCCTGCTGATTTAGTCTAAGTCTCTAAACACGAACTAAAGCATGTAGGAAACTACAGCTAATATCCCATTAGCAAATGCGTCCCAAGCTAGGGCACCCTAAATGGGCAATTTTTCCCCATAAATAAATGTTTTGCCTAAACTAAACTAATTAAATTATCCATCTACTGTCAAGTCAGTTAGTTATATATTTTATATATATTATATCTACAGCTATTTTTTCACCCATCATCTAATTTCTCCATCTAGGTTAAAGAACATTTTTTGCCTACATCTAGTGCAGTATGTGCTTTTAGAAGGCACTTAATTAAAATATACTGAATTGGAATAAGTCATCTCATTTTAGAATAAGCCACATGCAAGAGCCAAGATACACACACACAATAATCTCTGAGTACTGTGTATTCAGACTAAGAAAATGAATTCTTTCAAGAACAAGGTCTCAAGAATCACTTTGCCTTCTTAACTTCACAGGTAGGCTTGATTTTCAAACATGCCCTTACCTTTTCCCTCCAGCTAAAAAAGAGTATATTCTTTCCACTGGAGTCCTCATCATGGCTGTGCAAACACACCTGGGTTTACAGACTATGCGACTGTCACAGAGGAAGAGCAGACATCACTTGTTCCCTTTTCCCTCACAGTCTATCACTCAAATTCCACAGAACCTCTGCTCTCCTGACAGAGGACAAGGTCATGGAAGAACTCAAAGCTCAGTAAAGATCTCTGCCTAATTATATTTGGTTTTATTCACATTTTAATTGAATTTATTGGGATGACACTAATTAACATAATTACATGGGTTTCAGGTGCTCAAATCAACAGCACATCTCTGTACTCTGTATTGGGTGTTTACCAGCACCCCCCCTCCGCCAAGTCTTTGTCTATCACCATGTATTTTAGATCAATTGGAACTCACTAGTTTTATAAGCACCCTGACTTCCTAACTCTTTTGGAATCTTCTTCCATTTTGTCCTCCTCAGGACAAATTTTGCCCGGAGTATATATTTGCTTCTTGTCGACATCCACTCTGTTTTGCTCTTAGTGGAAGGGGGCACTAAGTGATACTGTCACGTGGATTGTCCCAAACAGAAAAGCCAGTAACTCCCATTCTTACCTTGGACTCTAGCGCACATGCATGAGGCTTCCGAGATAATAACAAACTGGATCACGGAAGGACCACCTCCAAGATGAACTGCCATGTAGAGGCAGCCTGGTGAAATTACAGAAAGTGGAGGGGGCTCACAAAGAACCCCTGCTTCTCTTCTAGCACTAGGAGAATCCATGGCAGGATTTAGAGCCAGAGGTTTACCTCATTGAGCCACGGTTTCCTCAGCAATAAAGTGATGTAACATACTAAGTTATAGGCATGGTATCCCACCAATTCCAAAATTTTGTGTTTATATTTTCTAACTTAAACTCAATAACCCCTCCCCCACAGGAATCTATTCAAAGGAAATAACCCAAGACATAATCAAAAATTTATATATAAAGGCATAGTGCTTATAAAAAGAAACCTGAAAAGAGTTAAAAATATATCTCATAATTAGGGATGACTAAATAAATTCTGATATACCCAAATAGTAGAATTTTATAATTAAGAATTTTAAAGAAATGAAAAATAAAAATACATATTTGGGAATAAATTTCTATAAATGAGTAGGATAAAATGATTCAGGGCTCACAGTAAGTTGTCTATAAGCTATGTAGTCATCAATTTCACAGTGCTTTTTAAAAACATATTTTCTGTGATGTATCAACAGAAGAAAATCACAGAGAAACCCATATTATTTATAGTAGCATTAGTACAATTCATAAGAGGGGTAAATGTTTCAAAAACATCTTAAGGATAAAATAGAATATCTTGATAGTGGGTTTTATAAGTTGAGATAGCTTGCAACAGCCTTGTTCTTTCATAAGTAATTTTCATGAATAGAATAGATACTAATCTGATTAATATTTTTTAGATCAGCTGTTTAAAGTAGCTGAAGAAACTATGTGCTTACAAAAATTGTTCATATCACAATCTCTTTTTGTTGCTGTTACCAAGTTTTATTTGCCCTAAAAATAAAACATTTGTGGTATAGTAAAAGAAATAATAATTGTGAAATGTGACCCCCCCAAAATTTCATTTGCGGAAGTTCAAATTGTTTAGTCTTGTTTTGATGTTATTAAACATTAGCAGCCAAGTGTTTTGTAGACATGCTTCTTAATTCAAACTTGTGACTGAAAGCCCGTTTTGTTACCCTGAGTTTGTGGAAAATGAGGTGTTCTCATGTCTGAGAGCAGTGAAGCAGATAACCTCCCAAGCTCCCTCCCCTCTCTGTGGGTTCAGGGCTTGGCAAATCCACTTCCTGGGGTACATTCTGAAGCATTATATGGCAAAATTATTTCTCCCTGGGTAATTGGATTCTTCATACAAAATAAAGTGGGTCATACCAGCACAGATTATGTTACAGATTTTGCTCATACTGAGCGAGAAGTTAATTTTAACATTTGCAAAAGAGGATTTAAAACTTAGTGAAACCAAGTATACTGACATATTTACTAATGCTTAGAAGAATCAAACAAGTCACTTTTTTAACACCTGACAAAGGATGTTTGTTAATCATGTTAAGTGCTCTCTCTCGAAGCAGTCTACATTAACTAGATAAATGATAAACACTTAAGTTTACAAAATGAACAATTAGACACTTAACCAATCTGTAGGAGAAAAAAGGCATAAGGTAAAGACTCCCTGAGAAATAAAAGTAAACAGTGAAAGAGTAGATTTGGCCAGCCACACATGAGAACCGTTATGAATTATTCAAATTGTAGTTCTATGAGTCTTTCCTACATCAACTTCTCTGAAGAGGATTAGGGGGTGCTGATTTTCCAGTGTGTGTGCTTCTTGCCTTCTTGCTGGTTCTGTTTTCCTTAGACCCCTTTCTAAGTCTGTGTCATCATGAGTCACAATACTATTTTAATAATCTCTACTGGTTTGTTCTAGGGATTTTTTTTTTTTTTTAATGATAGAGAAATCTTGCAACATGCAGCATTCATTTATTCTTTCTGGCAGCCTCCTGTGATAAAAATTTCTTCTCTGCCACAGATTCTTTTTAGACCTCTGGCCTCTTCTTTGCACTATAAGTCTTTAAAGAAATCTTAATGCTAATTTTCCTATGCAATTAAAATTGACTTTGGTGTCAGGTAATTTCCTGAGTTAGGTGACTGTGGAGAAAAGCAGCTAAAAGTCTGTTTTACAGTCCTTGTTACAGATCAAAGTGACCTTTTAATGGGTACTCTTAATCCAACATCATTAAATTATTAAAAATGCAATCTGAGTATATAACTTTTATTCTGAAGCTCTTTATGATGAAAATTCCTGATACCCCCTTTTAGTTTGAAAAAAATAGATAACTTTTGAAGAATCCAATATAAATATCAAAAGGAACTGTTTTACTTGTTATGTTTAAAAACTTCTTTAAGTCAACTACGAAGTTTAACACTCTTCCTACAGTTAATTTTGCACTGGGAATATGAGTAACCTTTTGACTGATCAGAATGCCCTATATTGTTGATAGTTAGGAGTGAACCCTAGCTATCTCTCTGAAAAGGTCATTGTATTTAGATCATGTCATTACCCAAGCCCATATTATAAAGCATATATGATTGATAATTTGTACCTGGTTGAAAATGACAGTTTTATCAGCAAGGGAAAGTCAGGTGTCAATGACCTTTCTCATTGCTCCTCTTGTTCAAAACTCATTAATGTTTTTACTGAATAATACTAGCCATACTTTATTGAGCACTTGGTATGTTTCAAACTCAGTTTTTACTGTTTTCTTTAGATTATTTCATTTAATCCATTTTCATAACTCTTTAAGAATTTTACAGAAGAGCAGCCGATGTGTAGAGTGGTTAAATAATTTATCCAAGATCACAAAACTAGTATAGGTGAGAGTCTGGTTTCCAACCCACATTTGTGTGACACCACTACTGCTCTTCTGAAGAGAGCCTCTCCCTGCCTCCCTTTGCATGCAGAATACTAAGGAAAAGCCCATGCAGATGCCTTCAGAGTTTAACCCAGTAGATTATGCTATGAACATAGTGGAGGTTCCCTCCACTAGACTGAGGTTAAACTTTATCTTTTTAAGAAATGGCCACTGTCCTACATTATACCCCAGTTACCTAGGACTCTCATCAGTCTTCCTTAAATTATTGGAAGACTTAAAACATTATAGATGATTCCCTAAATCTTAATTATGTTTGAGGGTCCCAAGATTGTTCAGTTAGTGTCCCTACTCCAAAACCTCTCTTCTTAATGTAGAAGCCCAAAATAGTTTGGTTAATTCTAGCAATCTGTATCACCACAAATCCAAATTTGTGATCATTTTAAATAGAACTGAAACCTAGTCAGTTTAAATAATGGTTAAACACAGGACTTTAATGGAAAAAAGAATGAAAAATTTTACCTCCCACCTCTGAGCTATGATTAGAAGTTTGCTCCAGAAAAACACTTTGAGACTAGCCCTTTATATACTAGTATAGTGCTTTTAGCATCTCTGTTTACTGAATTATTTATTTATATATTTTAGATTTTTTAAAGGAGCTATAAGATTATTGCTGCATTTTCTATTGAGTGAGTAACTGGCCTTTAAAAATATTTGGTTAACAGAAGTAGTAGATATGATCAGTTTTCCAGGGATTAGAGGCAACTTAAAACTACATATAGTTATTTCATTTGTTGGTTTCAAAGCTTTGGAAACTTTTATACCTCCATTATTCCTTTTTTCTTTATATTTTTTCTTGTTCACATAGTTGAGTCAGCAACAAAAATATATGCAAATTAGACTTGTCATACAGACAAAAAAATCTGACTTTGTCAGGGTGGGTGGAGGGGGAAAAAGCAACTTTTTGTCAGTCTTTTGTATTTCAGCAGCTGGATTCATTGCTACCATGGTAACGGACCACATGATGAGGTGTATTAGATTGCTGTGTGTTGAGTACAAGGGGAAGAATGAACACAGCGTTTTATTGAAGTTAGAGGTTACTTTGGAGTTTTCCTGTGGAAATGTGTAAGGTCAAATACTATAGCTTTCAGCATATGTAGTACTTCAGAGGAAGAATTAGGGGACATGTTGGTGCGTTTAACTACAAAACCAGGTAAGATACAATTGAATCTATGAAATTGAACTCTTACTTCTTCTGTTGCAGTGGCATAAATTGCTGGCTGGAATTCCACGGTCGCCCCCACCGCGTTCCTACATAGGCACAGGACAAATTTCTCCTGCCCCCCCTTTCTCCCCCCCCCTCCTTCAAATTCATGTTTTTATTTCGAAAGTCTAAAACGTTGTGAATTTTTCTAGTTCTGTGGTATTGTGTGTGAGGTTGTGCGTGCAAGTAAAAGAAAGAACTCAGGAGAGAAAGTAATAAGAAGGCGATAATTAGTGCCGTCAGACCAATGTAAAACTGAGCAGTGTTTCCTAGGTTTGTCCTTTGAAAAGGTCCACTCTTCTTGGGGGACACTTTATCAGTGGCATTGGTCCAAAGCTGCTTGGCTCTCATACTAAATTAAGCAGTAGGGCAAAGTTCTCCAGCATGTTATTTAGCGTATTTACTGTATCTGGGCTTTTTTTCTCTTTCATTGTATTACTGACAGCCTCATCCAACATGAATAGTTTGGTTTTAGCTATAATATTTACAATGTATTTTATTTCCATTAGTATTCTGTTCTTTCAGGCATTGTGGTTGTGTGTGTCTTAGAGGATTTAAAAATAGAAGTAAGTACAGTATGGCTTAGTAGAAAATGAACTCTTTTGCTTAGAGGCTAGGAAGAGCAGAATGTAAACAATTCAGTGTGGCTTCGGGAAGCAGTAATTCCGGGGAGCGCAGAAGCCTCCCCTGCCTTGTTTACAGATGGTTCTAGCAGCTTGCTTCCAAAAGCAGAGGCTTTGATAGGCTCACGTTAAAGAAGAACATTTCTTCATTGCTAACTTATTTGGGTTATTTGGTCATGGTTTCAACTGATGTTTAATGTTTGCTTTCTCATAATACATGATGATCTATGTTAATTTCTTAGCTGAGGCTAACCTATGCAATTTCTCTCCTCTTAGAGCAAAGTTGGCTTTGCAGCTTTGGAGACAAAAACTAACTAAACAATAGCAGAGCCTCGCTATTATTCAAGTATATCCACTGTTCAGTATTCACTGGAGTGTTTTCATATAGGAAAGCCTTTAAAAATACTGTCGTAGCAAAAATCAGTTATTTGCCACTAATTGGCACTGATTGTGGTAGAAGCCAATAAATTATCCCAAGTTTGGTCATATATCACTCTCTTCAAAAAAAGGAAACTTAGATTTTGTTAATTAACTCCATTTATGCTCCAGTTAATTCATGGGTATTTCCTTAGTCACTCTAGTTTTTGTACAATTAGCCCATCTACTAAATTTGAGCAAGGGGCTATAATCACTTTTAAAACACTTTTTGCCATAACTACAAGTAAAGGCAACTATTTCTATGAAAACAAATATCAAAAGTATTATAATAACTTAACATTTATAAACTGTCCATGACTGTATTTGAATTCAGTCTTCTCTTTTCGCCTTTGTTGCTTGAATACAGAATAAGCTATGATCATGTGCTCCAAACATTATTTTCACAGATTGTTATTATTTAAGAATAGGAAGTTCCCAAAAATTGGTGAAAGGTGTTACCTGGTAAAATATTTTCAAGGGTGAAATTCTCAATGCTGGCAATATCTGACATAGAAAGTGGTTAATTTTTATTAAAGGAAAACTTAAGGAGGG
Source organism: Rhynchonycteris naso (assembly GCA_037038555.1). Lineage (NCBI taxonomy): Eukaryota > Metazoa > Chordata > Mammalia > Chiroptera > Emballonuridae > Rhynchonycteris > Rhynchonycteris naso. The sequence goes on along the minus strand of CM072999.1, from coordinate 162,461,824 downwards.
CCAGGAAAGAAAGAGGAAGAGAGGGAGACAGATGCAGAGAAGACAAGAAAAGATAGAAAGTTAAAAGGTAAAAGAGATAAAGGTGTAAATGACCTATTAACCAAGGTCTCTTCTTTCCCATCAGTACTGGAATGGGTTATATAGAGAAATATAGTTGTGTGAATGAGATGAAATTAGTAAAAGGTACTATCATTCTACTACTGTGTTTCATGTACATGATTCAGTATAGATCAGTGGTTCTTAACCTGGGTTCTATCAAACCCTAGGGGTGCGATGAGTCGGTCTCAGGGGTTCGGAGAAGCCTCTGCTGTGGAGGCCAGAATAAAGTAATACCGTAATTTGTTGTGAGTTCATGCACTTTGTTGGTTTTGTTCTTTGAGCAAGGTGATGTTCATGCCCGGCTCATTTTGTGCACCAGTAAAAAAACATATACCTATGTCTTGAATTTGGGAAAAAAAATCATATTTTATTTATTACTAAAGAAGGGTTCGGTGAATGCGCATATGAAACTGGTGGGTTCGGTACCCTAAAAAAGGTTAAGAACCACTGGTATAGATAGTTCCTTTCTATTAAGTGAAATAGAAACAAATTTCTATAGTTGATGTTGTTTCAGTTCCTACTATGTATTGTAGGCTAAGATATCAGCCGGCTTTGACATTAGAGCTAAAAGTGTGTAAAATTCAGTAGACACTCAAGTTTCTATGGCCTTTATTCCCCTGATGTTACACCATAAGTCCATGTCATTTCTGAGCTCACCATAACTGAGAGATACAGAAGATGGAATTTTATTTTTAAAATTTTGTTTTGTAATAAGAATTTTATATTTTAAGAAGTACAATGATTTGATATATGTAGTAAAGTGATTGATATGGTCAAGCTAATTAACATTAACATAGCTTCTTTCAAATAGTTACCTTTTTTGTGTGTTTTAGAGCACTTAAAATGTTCCCTCTTAGCAAATTTCCAGTATACAGTATTATCTATAGTCACCAGGCTGTTTAGTAGATCTTTAGACTTGTTGATCCTGTGTTACTGCAACTTTGTGCCATTTGACCAACGTCTCCCTCTTTCTTTCACACCCTCATTCCCTAGTAACCACCATTCTACACTCTACTACTATATATTTGACTTTTTTAGATCCCATACACAACTGAAATCATACAGTATTTCTTTCTGTGTCTGACTTACTTCACTTAGTAGAATGTCCTTCATTTTCATCCATTTTGTCACAAATTATAGGATCTCCTTTTTAAAGGCTGAATAATATTCCAATGTTTGTATTTACCACAATTTCTCTGCCCATTAATGTATTGACAGACACTTAAGATTGTTTACATATCTTGCTTATTGTTTATAACACTGCAATAAACATGGGAGTGCAGGTATTTCTTTCAGGTAGTGGATTCATTTCCTTTGGGTATATATATACTCAGAAGAGAGTTGTTCTATTTTTAATGTTTTTTTGTTTTGATTTTAAAAACTCCACACTATTTTTTATAATGGCCATATGGAAAATCCTTTTATACTGTAGTTGTTTTGATACTTTCATAGTTAAGAGGCAATTGCTTTAAATTAAAAATGTTGCTAGTATTGTTTAATTAAATCATGTTTTTCTCAACCCTTGTTTAAATCATAATTTACTGTTAATTTTGGATAATTGGTAGTGTATTAATAATTCTTAACATTTTAACTTTAATTTCTAGAGTTATCTGAGTTATCTAACCTCTGTAACAAATAGCTAATTATCTGTTAACATTTAACCTTTATTAAGGAGATAGATGTTCAACACAGTCATGATACAGAAGAATCATATTGACAACAGTAGCCTTATCTATAAAATTAACGATAATCATTTAGCTCTGAGACAATATTTTTACAATAAATGAAGACCAAGCTAATAACTCAAAATCAGCTAGATATTCCATTTTTAAAGTTACTGTTTTTAAACCTATGATTTTGTTAAAGTAAATTTTATTATTATTAACTACCATGTAATTTTTTGTTTGAATGAATTGGACTCTTTATTTTATATTCTAAATATTTCAAATGAAAAAAAATAATGGTACCGTGATCAGGATCGTGATCATAATGATGACGATGACAATAATGATTAACTCAGAGAATAAGACAGACTTCATTAGAAAGTTCTAGGTTCTGTATGTAGTAAGAGGCCTTGTTTTAAGAAAGTGGAAATTTCTAGTGGGTGGTATGATTTTCATATACTTACTCCCAAATTTAATTAATTTAATTAATAGCATTCATAAATCACTAACAATAGATGTGCTTATTATCTTCTTATCAGAGCTCACTATAATGTATGTTGATTTAGTTTGATGAAAATAGAAGTGTTCATCAGTAATGATTAAAGTTTTGAATTGTACAATGTGTTGGCAAGTATCCGATAGAGAAAGAAGAAGTTATTTCTAGGGATGAACAATTTGTTATATTCTAAAATATAAAAAGGAGCAATAGATTGGTTTTACTTTCATGATAATACTAGTTTGATGCATTTTAGAAATATTATTATAATTTCCCACTACCTGGCATGAGTGTTTTATATATTCACTATTGACAGGATTTTAATATTTTAATTATCTTTTAACATCTGCAATTATTTGTTTTAAATAAACAACAATATTTTATTTCTGACATCTATTAATTTGGGTTTGTTTGGAGAATAATTATACTCAGAAAAATCACTTGCTTCTACCTATCTCTCACATAAAAGAAAATATAATGTAGATTGGCAATTCCAATATATAATGTGAATACATCAATGTAGTAGAAGGAAATAAAGAACTTGATATAAAAAATATATATACCTTTAAAAGCAGAAACCATAAAGAAATAGTTAGATGAAAAGATATTACTTCTGAGAAATGCTACAAGCAAATTTAAAAAACAAATAGTAAGCTAGAATTAATGTTTGCAACATAAAAAAGAAAAATAAGTGTGGATACATAATATATAAGGGCTCATAAATTAATAAGAAAAAGAACAGCCCTAATTATTTTTATTAATATTAATGGGGTGACATTAATCAATCAGGGTACATAGGTTCAGAGAAAACATCTCCAGGTTATTTTAACATTTGATTATGTTGCATGCCCATCACCCAAAGTCATATAGTCTTCCGTCACCTTCTATCTGGTTTTCTTTGTGCCCCTCCACTCTCCCCACCCTCTCCCTTCCCCTCCCCACCCCGGGTAACCACCACACTCTTGTCCATGTCCCTAGGTCTCATTTTTATGTCCCACCTATGTATGGAATCCTATAATTCTTAGTTTTTTCTGATTTACTTATTTCACTCAATATAATGTTATCAAGGTCTATCCATGTTGTTATAAATGATCCTATGTCATCATTTCTTATGGCTGAGTAGTATTCCACAGTATATATGTACCATAGCTTCTTTATCCAATTATCTATTGAAGGGCTTTTTGGTTAATTTCATGTCTTGGCCACTGTGAACAATGCTGCAATGAACATGGGGCTGCATGTGTCTTTACTTACCATGTTTTTGAGTTTTGGGAGTATATACCCAGTAGAGGGATTGCTGGGTTATATGGTAGTTCTATTTTTAGTTTTCTGAGGAACCACCATACTTTCTTCCATAATGGTTTTACTACTTTACATTCCCACGAACAGTGGATGAGGGTTCCTTTTTCTCCACAGCCTCTCCAACATTTGTTATACCTGTCTTGTTGATAATAGCTAATCTAACAAGTGTGAGATGGTATCGCATTGTAGTTTTGATTTGCATTTCTCAAATAGCTAATGAAGATGAGCATCTTTTCATATATCTATTGGCCATTTTTATTTCTTCCTGGGTGAAGTGTCTGTTTCTGTCCTATTCCCATTTTTTTATTGTATTGTTTGCTTGTTTGTTGTTGAGTTTTATGAGTTCTTTGTATATTTTGGATATTAGGCCCTTATCTGTGCTGTTGTTTGAAAATATCATCTCCCATTTAGTTGGCTGTCTGTTTGTTTTGTTGTCAGTTTCTTTTGCTGTGCAAAAGCTTCTTAGTCTGATGTGGTCCCATTCATTTATCTTTGCCTTCACTTCCCTTGCCTTTGGAGTCAAATTCATAAAGTGCTCTTTATAACTAAGGTTCATGAGTTCAGTACCTATGTTTTCTACTATGTAATTTATTGTTTCAGGTCTTATATTTAGGTCTTTGATCCATTTTGAATTAATTTTAGTACAAGGGGACAAACTGTAGTCGAGTTTCATTCTTTTGCATGTGGTTTTCCAGTTTTCCCAGCACCATTTGTTGAAGAGGTTTTCTTTTCTCCATTGTGTGTTGTTGGCTCCTTTATCAAAAATTATTTGACCATATACCTGTGGTTTTATTTCTGGGTTTTCTATTCTGTTCCATTGGTCTGAGTGTCTGTTTGTCTGCCAATACCATGCTGTTTTGATTATCATGGCTCTATAATATAATTTGGAGTAAGGTGTATTGTAATGCCTCCAGCTTTGTTCTTTTCCCTTAGGATCACTCTGGCTATTTGGGGTTTTTTATAGTTCCATATAAACCTGATGATTTTTTGTTCCATTTCTTTAAAAAATGACATTGGAATTTTGATGGGAATTGCATTAAATTTGTATATTGCTTTAGATAATATAGTCATTTTGACTATATTTATTCTTCCTATCCAAAAACAAGGAATATTTTTCCATTTCATTATATCTTTTTCAATTTCCCTTAACAATGCTTTATGCTTTTCATTATATAGGTCCTTTACATTCTTTGTTATGTTTATTCCTAGGTATTTTATTTCTTTTTGTTGCAACCATGAAGGGGATTGTTTTTTTTTAGTTTGTTTTCTGATGTTTCATTGTTGGCATATAGGAAGACAATGGACTTTTGTATATTAATTTTGTATCCTGAGATCTTACTGTATTGGTTTATTGTTTCTAGGAGTCTTTTTGTGGAGTCTTTGGGGTTTTCAATGTACAGAATCATATCATCTGCAAAAAGTGAAACGTTTACTTCTTCTTTCCCAATATGAATGCCTTTTATTTCTTTCTCTTGTCAGATTGCTCTGGCTAGAACTTCCAGCACTATGTTGAATAGGAGTGGAGAGGGTAGACAACCTTGTGTCGATCCTGATTTTAGGGGAAAAGTCCTCAGTTTTATGCCATTTAATATGATGTTAGCTGATGGTTTATCAGAAATGGCCTTTATTATGTTGAGATATTTTTTTTCTATACCCATTTTGTTAAGGGTTTTAAACATAAAATGATGTTGTATTTTATCAAATGCTTTTTCTGCATCTATTGATAAGAGCATATGGTTTCTGTTCTTTATTGTGTTGATATGGTGTATTGCATTAACTGTTTTACATATGTTGAACCATCCTTGTGATTCTGGGGTGAATCCCACTTGATCATGATGAATTCTTTTTTTAATGTGTTGTTGTATTCAGTTTGCTAGTATTTTGTCTAGTATTTTAGCATCTGTATTTATTAGAGATATTGGTCTGTAGTTTTCTTTTCTTGTATTGTCCTTGCCAGGTTTTGGTATGAGGGTTATGTTGGCCTCATAAAATGTGTTTGGCAATATTGCTTATTCTTCAATTTTTTGGAAGACTGAGTAGAATAGGAATAAAATCTCCTTTGAATGTTTGATAGAATTCACTTGTATAGTGGTCTGGCCCTGGACTTTTATTTTTAGGGAGGTTTTTAATAGTTATTTCTATTTCCTTTCTGCTTATGTGTCTGTTTAGGCTTTCTGCTTCTTCATGACTCAGTCTAGGAAGATTGTATAGTTCTAGAAATTTATCCATTTCTTCTAGATTGTTAAATTTGGTGGCATACAGTTTCTCATAGTATTCTACTATAATTCTTTGTATATCTATGCTATCTGTGGTGATTTCTCCTCTTTCATTTTGGATTTTGTTTATATGAGTCCTTTCTCTTTTTCCTTAGTGAGTCTTGCCAAAGGTTTGTCAACTTTGTTGATCTTTTCAAAGAACCAGCTCCTTGTTTTATTAATTTTTTCTATAGTTTTTCTGTTCTCTATTTCATTTATTTCTGCTCTGATTTTTATTATTTCCTTTCTTCTGCTGGTTTTGTGTTGTCTTTGTTCTTCTTTTTCTAGTTCCTTAAGATGTAAAGTTAAGTGTTTTACTTGGGCTCTCTCTTGTTTGTTCATATAGACCTGTAGTGATATGAACTTCCCTCTTATTACTGTTTTTGCTGCATCCCAGAGATTCTGATATGTTGTATTGGTATTTTCGTTTGCCTGTATGTATCTTTTTATCTCTGCGCTTATATCTTCTTTGACCCACTCATTTTTTAAAAGTATGTTGTTTATTTTCCACATTTTTGTGGGTTTGTTTACCTCTTTTTTGCAGTGCAATTCTAGTTTCAAGGCTTTATGATCAGAAAATATGCTTGGTATAATTTCAATCTCTCTGAATTTGTTGATATTATTTTTGTGGCCCAACATATGGTCAATTCTTGAGAATGTTTCACGTACACTAGAGAAAAATGTATACTCTGGCACTTTGGGATGAAATGTCCTGTAGATGTCTATCATATTCAATTGTTCTAGTGTTTGATTTAAGGCCAGTATTTCTTTATTGATTTTCTGTCTGGATGAATGATCTAGAGCTGTCAGTGGTGTATTGAGATCTCCAAGTATGATTGTATTTTTGTTGGTTTTTGTTTTTAAGTCAGTCAGTAGCTGTCTTATATATTTTGGTGCTCCTTGGTTTGGTGCATTTATATTAAGAAGTGTTATGTCTTCTTGATTCAGTATCCCCTTTATCATTATGAAATGATTGTTTTCCAACCTTTCACTTTGAATTTGTTTTTATCCTTGTAGTTTAGATGTGTTTCTTGTAGGCAGCATACAGTTGGATTTTCTTTTTTAATCCATTCTGCTACTCTCTGTCTTTTTATTGTTGAGTTCAATCCATTTACATTTAGTGTAATTATTGACATTTGAGGGTTTCATATTGCCATTTTATATGTTGCTTTCTGATAGTTTTGTATCTTATTTAATTCTTCTCTTTTATTTTTCTATCATTTGTTTTTGTTTGGTTGTAATCCATACTTCTTTTTTCTGTTACTTCTTTTATCAAGCCATGTACTTCTGTGTTGGTTTTTTCAGGGGTGGTTACCATTAATTAATAAAAAGGATACATATCGTGTTAATTATAGTACTTATCTCATGAGTGCTTCTGCACTCCATCCTCCTTTGCTACTGTTAATCTTTGTCCTCTTCCCTTTTTTGTTTTTTTTTGTCACAGATTAATCTTGTTTTTACTGTGATCTTGATGGAGCTTTACTTGTAGTTTTGTTTTGTTTTGTTCTTTGTGTCTGGTTGGAAAACCCCCTTTAGTATTTCCTGAAGTGGGTGTTTTCTGGTTATAAATTCCCTCATCTTTTCTGTATCTGTGAATGTTTTTATTTCTCCTTTGTATTTGAAGGATAGCTTTGATGGGTATAGTATTCTTGGCTGGAAGTTTCTCTCTTTCAGAACTTTAAATATCGGGGTCCACTCTCTTCTAGCTTGTAGAGTTTCTGCTAAGAAATATGTTGCTAATCTAATGAGCCTTCCTTTATATGTTGTTTTCTTCTTTTCCCTGGCTGCCTTGAGAATTTTTTCTTTGTCATTGGTTTGTGCCAATTTCATTATGATGTGCCTTGGAGTAGGTTTGTTAGGGTTAAGATAACTCAGTGTTCTGTATGCTTCTTGAGTTCGAGGTTTTAGTTCTTTCCACAGGCTTGGGAAGTTCTCGTCTATTATTTGTTTGAATATGTTCTCCATTCCATTTTCTCTCTCTTCTCCTTCTGATATACCCATTATTCTGATGGAGTCAGACAATTCCTGTAGGGCTTTCTCCTTTTTCTAATTCATGAGTCTCTCTCCTCTTCTCTCTGTAGTCCCTCTAGTTGCCTGTCTTCTATGTCACTAATTCTCTCCTCTACCTAGCCTGTTCTATTGGCTAAGCTAGTTACCTTGTTTTTCAGTTCATGAATTGAGTTTTTCATCTCTGTTTGATTCGTTTTCATAGTTTCAGTTTCCTTGGTGAAATATTCTTTCTGTTCATTAAATTGTTTTTTAAGCTCCCTAAATTGCCTTACTGTGCTTTCTTGTATATCCCTGAGTATTTTTAGGACTTCACTTTTAAATTCTCAGTCATGTAACTTCAAGGTTTCTAAGCTATTGAAATTTTTTTCTATAGATTATTCCTCATCTATCTGAGCTACATCACTGTCTTTTGTATCCATGATATTTGATTTCTTTTTCTTTAATGGCATTTGAGAGTGGCATTGTTAATAACACTAATAAGAGTTCATAAAAAATTGTTTTGAGGCCTGACCTGTGGTGGCGCAGAGGATAAAGCGTCGACCTGGGAACACTGAGGTCGCCGGTTCAAAACCCTGCACTGGTTCGGTCAAGGCACATATGGGAGTTGATGCTTCCAGCTCCTCCCCCCTTTCTCTCTTTCTCTCTCTCTCTCTCTCTCACTCTGTGTCTCCTCTCTAAAAAATGAATAAAAAAAAATTAAAAAAAATTGTTTTGAGAAAATGCAGTGAAAAACTGAAAATTCTGTTGTGCTAAATGGAAAAAAATACGTAGAACAGAGGGCCTGGGTTGGGAGAAGTGACAAAGAGGCAAAAAATAAGGCAAGAACCCACAAAATGCCAAAAGGAAAATATTTGGATCAAGAATAAAATAATTTGTTTGTAAAGGATAGTCAAATGAGAGAAATAGTGTAAGAGAAAAGAGAAATAGAAAAAAATACAGTGAAAAATGAAAATTTTATTGTATTAAGTGGCACAAAAAAAAATAGAATATTTTTAGAATATTAAAAAATAGAATGGAAAGCTGGAGTTGGGGGAAATGCTAGAGATAAAAAGCGAAGTAAAAAGCACACAAAATGCCACAAAAAATATTTGAATCTAGAATAAAATAATTTGTTTGTGGGTGAGATTCGAATGAGAGAAAAAGTGAAATAGAAAAGAAGAAACAAAAAGAGAGAGAAAAAAATTGGGTTTAGTTTTTTGGAATGTAACACTCATAGAAAAAAAAGGAATGGAAAATGTGACACCTATAAGTAATAACATTCAAAATGAAATGAAAAGAATAAAATGGAAAGAGGATAAAATGCCTAAGGTGGAAGGAAAAAAAAGATAAAAAATACAAGAAAAAAATGGAAAAAGTTATAAAGACTGTGGATTTTTCCTGGTTTTGAGAAGTTATATTCTTCCTTTTTCTTTCTTTTCTCTCTTTTTGGCCATTGGTGCTATACCCCAGGTTCTGCCCCTGTGGCACTCTTAAGCAGAGATTTGCTGTTGTATTCCTATGGTGATGATATAAACTAGTCCTCAGTCTGGTTGGTAGGCAGGGCTTGTTAGCGTTTGCAGGCTCCAACAATGGGAGAGTCCATTTTTCCAGAGCCTCTCCCCTAATCTCTCCTTCCTGAACCAGCAGCCTGGGACCCAGCTGTGAAGTTGCCCCAGCCACTGCCTGGAGAGCAAGAGGCTCTAAGTGCTGCCATATCCCCCCTCTATGCTGGGTTTTGGGTAAGGCTTTGCCAGCCAGAGCCACCACCATAATCAGGCAAGGCTGAGAGCCGATTGCCTTTCAGGTGTCTTTCTAAGAGCCTCCAGGCATGTCTAGTATGCCTCAGCACTCCACAGGTCTGCTCTCCAAAGGCTGTCTGCAAGCTGCCTGCGCACCCTTCCACCCACCACTTCTGCAGTTCTCTTCCCCAGGAGTGTGCTTTGTTAGTCTGTATGGCTGGCAGAGGTGCCCCGCCCAGACAGGTCCGGGTATAGGGAAGCCGCCTTTCGTCCACTTCCTGCGCACTGTTGTTTGGGAAGCCAGGATTATTCAGAAACTCTGGTCACAGCCCACACATAGGGTCATTACTGACAGTCTCTGCCATCCCCTTCATCTGGGAATGTGGGCACTTACGCCCGAAGTGCCAGGTGAACCCATTTGCACATTGCCCGAGCTTGCCAACTGGGAGACCGGGAATAAACAAGGCAACTGCTCGCCCACCTCTGCTGGGGTCAGCCTCTGGCGTTAGCTCCATGTGGGCTGAGCTGCAGGCCCTCTCTCTCCTTGGCTTAAAAGTCTCTGCCCTAGCCCAGCTTTTTCCACGCCCCCAGCCCTCGCTTTCTTTCAGTTCCAAGTGAAAGCAGCCCTTGCTGAGGTCAGTGAGGAAAGCAGAATACTCTGTTCTCCGTCTTATTTCCTTCAGAGTGGGTTATATATTCAGCCACCTTTTCACCCAATCGTACCTTTGTTTGATGTATGTGTATTTCAGATCCTCTTGAGATTGTTTTTCTGCCTCTAGTTGTTGAATTTGTTGAAGTTTCAGGGAGCGGTATCAAGAGCACTCCTCATGGCACCATTTCTCTGATGTTACCAGATTTATTTTTTAAAGCAATTTTAGCAACAAAGAGGAGGAGAAGGTACAGAGATTTTCCACATATTCCCTCCCTCACACCTGCATAGCCTTCCCACTGTCAACATTACTCACCTGAATGGTATATTTTTTACCAAGGATGAGACTTCATTAACACATTATAATCATCCAAAATTCATAGTTAAACTTAGCATTCACTCTTGGCATTGTACAGTCTATAGGTTTGAACAAATATATAGTTGTATCTATCCATCCTTATAATATACATACTATAGAGTGTTTTCACAGCCCTGGAACCCCTCCATGCTCTGTTTATCTCTCCCTCCTTCCCCCCTTCCTGAAAATCGTTGATCTTTTTATTGTCTCCATAGATCTTCCTTTTTCAGAATGTCATATAGTTGGAACCATACAATATGTAGTTTTTTCAGATTGGTCTCTTTACTTAATAATATGCATTTAAGGTTCTTCTTGTTCTTTTCATGATTGGTACTTTATTTCTTTTTAGCACTGAATAATATTTCATTGTCTAGATGTACCACAGTTTATTTATCCACTCACCTTCTGAAGGATATCTTGGTTGCTTCTAAGTTTTGGCAACTATGAATAAAGCTGTTATACATATTTATGTGCAGGTTTTTGTGTGGGCGTAAGTTTTCAACTCCTGTGCATGAATACCAAAAGGTGCAATCATTAGGTCATATGGTAAGAGTATGTTTATTTTGTAAGAAACCATCAAGCTGTCTTCCAGAGTGGTTGTACTGTTCACCAGCGATGAATGAGAGTTCCTGTTGCTCAGCATCCTCACCAGCATTTGATGTTGTCAGTTTTCTAAATTCTAGACAGTCTAATAAATATTTAGTGGCATCTCATTCTTGTTTTAAATTACATTTCTGTGATGGCATATGATGTGGTCATCTTTCTCTATATTACTTGCCATTTGTTTATCTTCTTTGGTTAGATGTTTGATTAGGTCATAGTGCATATTTGAATCATGTTGTTTGCTCCATTATTGTTGAGTTTTAAGAGTTCTTTGTATATTTTGGTCAATAATTTCTAATATAAAGACTCCACAATAAGGAAACAACCTGATTAAAATACGGGTCTTTTGAAAATATTTTCTCCCAGTCTGTGGCTTGTCTTCTCATTCTCTTGATGCTGTCTTTCACAGAGCGGAAGTTTTCAATTTTAATGAAATCTATTTCATCAGTTATTTCTTTCATGGACCATGTCTTTGGTATTGTATTTACTAATTTTTAAAAATATATATACAAATTGAACAAATGACTACTATTTTAATTTTTAGTAAATATTGTTAATAAAGAAACAGGAGGAGGAGAGGAAGTTAATATCCCATGTTAGGGAGAGCATAGAAAAACATGAACTGTCATAAACTGGTATTGAGAATATAAATTTATATTCTTAGGGAAAGTGGTTCAGCCTGACAGTGTGTAGCAAAGGCTTTAAAAATTACATCCCCTTGGACCCAGCGTTTCCACTACATGGAAAATGTCCTAATAAAATAAAGTCAAACACATATACAGGGGTTTTCTTTGTTGTGGTGTTTGTGTCAATAAAAGGAATCAATCATAAAATAAAATCTAAGAAACATAGCAAATGCACCAGCTTATATTTCTGATCTGAAAGCTATAAAGCTGTAAGAAGTCAAAGGGCTCTCTGGTTACCTAGCTATGCCACTTCTTTATTCTGCAGAGAGAACATGTATAGGTAACATGGTACAGAAAAGGGTATTGACTTAAGTGTCGGAGTGCTTGTCAGAGTGCTCTGGACTAGCTGAGTTCATGTGAGCATACAAATATACGGCATAATTAAATTCCTAGTGTTAGAGAGTAGAAAAGTCTGTGGATCCCTTTATCTATCTACCTATCTACATGCTCTTCTCTTTGCAACTGACATTGTTATAAAAAATGTCCCACAGCTATTGTGGGGGGATACAATTTTAAATTTTCACAGAAAGGTAAAATCTGGAATGTCTTGACTTTGAAAGAAAACAGCAAAATGTTTTGAATGGGATATATTTCTCAATTATCATTGCTTGAGATTTATTCAAATAAATTTCTGCTCATATTAGGATGGGCCAAGGATCACTGGCCTTGAAAGCAATCTGGCATTTAGGCAGATAGCTAGAGCAGTGCTGTTCAATGGACAGTACTAGAAGTATTCTTTGTCTGCACTGTTCACTAGGATAACAACTAACCACATGCGGCTGTTGGGCACTCAAAATATGACTAGTGTGACAGAGGAACCAAATTTCTAATTTTATTTAATGCTAAGTAATTTAAATAGCCACATGTGGCTGGTGCCATCTTATTGGACAGTGCAGCTCTAGAATCAAGCACAGTAAATAGCGTCTTTTATTTAATGTGAGGATTCATTTCTAGCATCTTTGTTGAATTAGAGTGATATAGGATGAGAAGGTGAATATGCTCTGTGACATTTCTCTTCCATTTTAAGAAATAATGATCAGGCCTGACCAAGCGGTTGTGCAGTGGATAGAGCATCGGCCTGAGATACTGAGGACACAGGTTTGAAAACTCCAAGTTTGGCAACTTAAGCGCAGGTTCACCCAGGTTAAGCACGGGCTCACCAACTTGAGTGCAGGGTCAGCAGCTTGAGTGTGGGATCATAGACATAACCCCATGGTTGCTGGATCATAGGCATAACCGCATGGTTGCTAACTTGAAACCCAAGGTCGCTGGCTTGAGCACAAGGTCACTGGCTTAAGCAAGGGGTCACTGGCTGGAGCCCCCTGGTCAAGGCACGTATGAGAAAGCTATCAATCAAAAACGGTGCCGCAACTATGAGTTGATGCTTCTCATCTCTCTCCTTCCTGTCTGTCTGTCCCAGTCTGTCTGTCTGTTTGTTTCTCAATCTCTTGCTAAGAAAAGAAAAAATAGAAATAATGATCAGGAGCTCCTTTGATTTTAGTGACTGTAACTCCAAGATTTCCCACAGAAGTCTTAAAATATTCTATGGCCTTGCTCACTTAAGAATTTCAATGTTCATTTATTTTCTCATTTTTTAAATAAAAACTTAATTTGAATTTATATGGGTTAGTGTATAAGAAAAATGCATTGTTTTCCTTTATTACCACACTACCATCACACTTACAACATTTCCATCACCAGATGTGAGGCTGTGGCTTTTCCACACCAAGAAATTCTGACTAACTGGAGTAAGTGTCGGGTCCCACAGGTTAAGTAAGTACTCAGCCTAACAGGACTGCCCCTCCTCGCACTTTACGGCCAATTTTAAGTCCAGTTGTCACCTGTGCTTCTGACCGACTGGCTATAAATCAGAGGTTCCCACAAGCCCCTCCTCATTCATGTTTGATCATTTGCTAGAACAGCTCACAGAACTCAGGGAAACATTTGTGTTTACCAGTTTATTATCCAATAAAGAATATGATGAAGAATTACATAGGGTGAGCTCTTGAAGGGTCCTGAGCACAGGGGCTTCTGTCCCTGTAGATTTGGCATGTACCACCCTCCATGCATGTGGGTGTGTTCACCAGCCCCGAAGTTTTCGAACACCATGCTTTTGGAATTTTTATGGCAGCTTCATCATGTAGACACAGTCCATCACTTACCAAGTCTCCAGCTCCTCTCCCCTGCTTGGAGTAGGGGAGTGGGCCTGAAAATTCTGAGCTTCTAACCAAGGCTTGGTTTTACTGGAGACCAGCCCACATCCTGAAACTACTTAGGAGCTCACCAAGAACCATCTCATTAGAACAAAAGACACTCCTTTTACTTAGAAAATTCCCAAAGACTTAGGTGCTCTATATCAGGAACCAGGAACAAAAACTAAATATCAGGGCACAAGATGCCACTAGTATTTTTATTACTTAGGACATTATAAGGGTTTTAGGAACTCTGTACTAGGGACCTGGAGCAGAGACTGATATATATATATTTTATTATTATTATTTCACAGTTAGACATTATACTTTTCATTTGAACAGATAATAATGGTCCAGAGTCCCTAGATTCAGAGTTTCCTTGGAATATGCTTATCTGTATTTCATGATACAGAATAAATATTATAGAGGGAGGCTGAGAAAATGCTTTGTGGAAAAGGAAGCAATGGGATAAACTTACAATAGTGAACGTTAACTGGAAGGCTGAGCCCAGGAGGATCTATGCAGAGAGAACAGTGTGACAATATCAGGATGGATAAGAATCAGAAGTCTCTGGAAATGTAAGTTAGCCATGTAAGTTCAGGCTCCAAAAGTGTTCAGGAACCAGGTCTACACCACCATCATTATCACCATCACCATCATCATCACCATTGTCATCATCACATCATCATAGCAATCACAGTAACCATGTATTGGTCATTTGGCATTAGGCCAAACATTTTTCATGCAATATTTTACTTAACTCTTACCACAAGCAATGAAACAAGTATTGTCTTTATTCATTGATGAGAAAACTGCACTGCCAATCATTGCTAAGTTGGGTGTCAAGCCTTGTGGAGTCTCCACTTCTGCAGAGTGTTCTTGTCTGTCTCCTATGGAGTTTAAACTGCTTTGTCCGGAATACTCTGGGAAGCCACAGGAGGAAATTCATATGACAGCATCACAGAAAATGCACCACACTAGATGGTCTGAAATAAGTGAAGAAGATAATGCTGTATCTCAGAACAGTAATGAGGGAGGTTCAGGGCTAAGGGAGAGAAAGAAGAATTTGAAAGGAGCCAATTTAACAGGCATGTTGTTAGTCGTCTGTCTTCACAGTAAGTCAGGTTGAAAATGTCTGACTTACTTTTTTAAGCCTCTCTGAAAATGGTCAGTTCCTGCATTAAGCACTCAAGCACACTTGCTGTGGACACGGAAGCAGCATATCTTATAATATGTAAGTTTTTCTAACAAGACCAACCTGCATGAGTCACCCTGTTGGAAGCAATTGCCATTACATCATCTACAGTGTTTCCGTAAAGCCATGGTGCACTTTTGACCGTGTGACCGGTCAAAAGTGCACCATGACTTTACGGACACACTGTATATTCTTGAAATGTGTGGGACATCACAATATTGTTTAGGGGAGTGATATAACTCAAGGTAGAAACTTTATTTTTATGAAAAATCTTTCTTTCATTACAATTTGAATATTCTTTAATATTGACAAATGGTGTTTTTTTTTTTCTTTCAACGTACCAGAATTTTGAAAATATATAATGAGAGCTCATTTAGAAAGATTAAAATACTATCAGCCTGATTGTCGTGGAAGCAGTCTTCTCACTGAACTTCTGAGTTGAGTACATTATTATTCCCCCTCCTTGGCCCCATTTAAGTAGATTTTCTTTCTCTTGAAAGTTTAGCCAGATTGATTTATGGTTTGGAAGATAGTAGAAGTGTTTTACTTTCAGTATCAGGGGCTCCACTGTTTACTGAGAAATTACTTTTGATTTCTTCTAAAGTCTTAGGGTCACTATGGTTGAAAAAGAGCGCTAGGCCAATGCAGAGAAATGCGTGGAGAAGGTGGGTTGTTGTCATGGTGATAAAAAGCTGGAAGGAGGGGAGGATTATTAGTGAGGAGGATGCTCAGTAACTGGGCTGTGAAAAGGATCTGGTGGTACCTGCTAGCCAAAGGGAAGAAAGAGAGAACAGCAGCCATTCGGGAACCTGCTGACTATAATTCTTTCCGCTGTGTTGTTGGCTGACACTGGGAAACCTAAACATACAGAACGACACAGAACACATTATATGAAAGTTCTGAGGGTTTTTGTTTAAATTTATTGAATTTTAAGTTAATGAATCCTCTTTTAGAGAACAACACCTAGCACACAGGAAGCACTGAATATATATAAGTAGTTACTCTCTCTCTGTTAATCCAAAAAAAAAAAAACCTCATGAGCCAGGTACTTTTATTATTTATCATCCTTATTCTACAGGTAAAGCCACCAAGTCCAGAGAGGTTATCAGGGGTCCCCAATCTTTTTACACAGGGGCCCAGTTCACTGTCCCTCAGACCGTTGGAGGGCCGCCACATACAGTACTCCATACACTGACCACCAATGAAAGAGGTGCCCCTTCCGGAAGTGCAGCGGGGGCTGAATAAATGGCCTCAGGGGGCTGTAGTTTGGGGACCTCTGGGTTAAGTGATCTCCCCAAGGACAGACAGTTAATAATAGAGAGAGCCATAGATGGTAGGGCTCAACCACTAAGCCAGCCCACTCTTAATCCATGTAAAGTCTATTATATGTCAAGATATAATACTTGTAAAATGCTTACAATATACCTGCTATATAGTAAATTCTTAAATATGTTCGCAGTTATCATTATGTAATAAGATTTAGAAGGTGTTCCGGTATGTATGCCCTTCTATACAATACTGCTCAGAAATACATAGTAAGATTTTTAGGGAAGCTTTGAATTTGTCGTATGTAAGTTTGAGTACATCTTTGTTTACAAACATGCCCATTATAAATTGGGGAACCCTTTTCTTTAACCCAATGCTATCAATCAGTTTGACTGGCACCTTTGAAGCTTTCATTTCAAAAAATAGGCCTGATAGAAATGTTCCGTATACACATCTACATAGCTCTAACCTTTTGACAGAGAATGACTGCTACTAATGGTACTAATATGAGAGTAAGTGAATTCCCTTTCCATGCTGGGTATTTGAATAGTATATCAATTTGTTCCTTGTGGTCTTGCTAGGAATGAAATGTTCTGACATTTTCATAACCTGAGGGAGGTAGTGAGAGGCTGGCAGCCAGGAAGGAGAATCAGGCCAGTTTGCAAAAGGAATAGATTTAAGGGGATAGATTGGTAACAGAATCCTCAAGGTAATGTGGGTGGTTCCAAACAGAACCAAACCAGACCCTAAAACACAGTCAGACACAAATTTGGATCCTGCTCTTTTCCATATTTGTTGGGGGCAGGTGAATTGTCATCTTCTCTAAGGAAAGAATTTTATGCAAATCTAACTGACCTGTAATCAAACTGAAGTAAGAATGTCAAAAGATGCAGAATTAAAGATACTATTATCTAAAACATTATAGATACAAGCTGTGTAAGAACAACAACAGCTCTCTTGTGCTGGAATTCATGGAGAGAATGATACCACTGTGGGTTGTGCATGAGAAATGGACAACAGATCAATCAGAGGAGGTTTGAGGACACCATGGCTTAGGACAGCAGAAATGTGAGGACACTAGGGAAACTTGAAAGACTGTAGAAGAGAGAGAACAAGGTGAAACCTCAAGTCTGGATGACCTGCAGGTACTTTGCTGTCTGCATCTGTCACTCTTATAGCTCTCTTTGTCTTTATTTGTGACTTCAGAGTGTTTTAGTGAATTATGTCATTGGGTAAATATGCCAGGTAACTACCCCTATTATAAGGCTAGAAAGTTGACCAGCAGACCCCCCACTACTCTGCCACTGTGAGGGATGAGGTATGGAAGTCTCTCTCTAGATAGTTGTCTTCTGCTATGTCACCCCCCATCTCAGACAGCTACTTCTCCATGAGCTTAGGAGATAGTTTCTTTCAACTATTAGGCAGTATGTTGATAATGTTAATAACTTCCAAGGTCCCCAAAATCATCTCTTCAAATGTTATATGTTATTATCTTGAGAAGTCACAAGTTTTATTAACCATAATAACTGACATTTGTATTGTGATTTACTGTTTGCAAAATATTTTGATTGCATTATATTTAAATCTCCTAATAATCCTGCAAGGAAGATGACATTATCATTCCCTTTTTTTTTAAATTTATTCATTTTAGAGAGGAGGCACAGAGTGAGAGAGAAAGAGAGAGAGAGAGAGAGAGAGAGAGAGAGAGAGAAAGAGAGAAAGGGGGGAGGAGCTGAAAGCATCAACTCCCATATGTGTCTTGACCAGGCCAGTGCAGGGTTTTGAACTGGCGACCTCAGTGTTCCCAGGTTGACGCTTTATCCACTGCGCCACCACAGGTTAGGCCTCATTCCCTTTTTTAACAAAGAAGAAAATCAAACTCAATGAGTTTTTTGGAGGCACTGAGTTAGCAAGTAGAACATAAATTTTAATGTACTAATTTACTAACACCTGCTGCTTTGCTCAAAACTCCTCCCATCTTTAGAAGTCAAACTCTCCTCAGTGATATAGCTATTTGGCTTTAGAAAACTGCTATTACAAATAAAGAGCACTTGCATTTATTTAGCTTATTCAAATTAAATGTTATTTTTTGTTAATACTTTCAAGGTATTTTATGTACAGAGTAGGTATTTAATCATTTTTTATTTTTCAATTAGAGTTGACATACAATATTATATCGGTTTCAGATGTACAACCCAGTGATTAGACATTATATAATGTACTAAATGATCATCCTGATAAGTCTCATCCCCATCTGACACCATACGTAGTT